>CM057338.1:64865992-66107589 GCA_030015575.1 Agapanthus africanus | reverse complement strand
ATTTGGTTTTGAATATCCGCAGTTATGCACCAATTTCAAATTGATATATCTGTACGTCTATTTTCATAGAGTGAGATATACCTTTCTGAAATTATGTCTACGACATTTACCTATATCAGTGGATGGTTAGGTAAGGAGCATTAAACAGCGGTGTAATTCTTCTTAACCATAAGTACAGTTTTCAACCTACGACACACAGTGAATGAGTTATCAGACTCAAGGGACTTATACAAAGGATTGTATGTTGTCCAGGGTCCATCAGGACAGAAGGGTTGGTCCTCGTACTATATTCGGTTTACTTATGACTTCTCTAGTTTTTAGACAGGTGTTTCGCGGAAACACAGAGTCCAATTTTGAGAAGTTATAGGTATTTGAATAGAGTAGAGAACCAGGTATAGCAAGTGTCGGGATTCTTCAAAGAGATCGAAGATGTAGATACTTGTGTATGGTATTCAATTGATAGTAATGACAAAGAGATCTTGCTTCTCTTTCAGGTTGCTCATAATTGGAAGTATTCCTAAGTTGAGTAACGCTGATCGGCCTCCTTCCATTTAGTTGACATGCGCTGGGGACAGCTGCATGATTTGAATCTGGTTCAATTAAATCAATGCCTCTGTTTCTATATTGGATATAGAACAGTTCATATCTTAACAATGTTAAGGTACGGGGAGTTGTCCGGTTTATGATTAAAACCAGACACTGGACAACTCAAGGCACGTTTCTGTAATGGCTGTTTGTGGGTTGACCCAGGCTATGACGAGGGTTGACTTTCTACCATCTGGATGAACAATAGCAATATTGTTCTAGACTCGCCACAGTTTTATTAAAAATGGATTTTTTTTCAGAAAACAGTAGTGGGAGTATGGTAGAACTGGGAGTGATTCCAGAACCACAAACGATTACTGAAGATTTGATAAGGAACCTAAAGATTCAATGTGGATTGACATTCCACTGGCCACTCCGCAAATAAGGTGGGTAACTTCAGGCACCCAAGAGGCACTACGGTAGCCTCAAGGACGGTGACAGGGAAGTTCTTGTTTACCCACAATTGCCATTGCTGTTGTTCCAGGTTACGAGACCCGGCAGGAGGATGAGTATAGCGTCGTTCTAAACCAGTTTTAGAAGTGTACGTCTATATGACTCTGCCAGAGGGTTGTCGTAGTCAGTGGGAGCAGCGGAAGCATTGGTGGACAGGTTGCTTATGTCTATTTGTAGACTAGAGCAGATGTAGCGGAGATAGATCATCTATTTCTGACGTGACAGTCATGGGTTTGACTTCATCAGAATAGGGGATGGATCTGTTGAGAAGGTAGTAGGGTGTGATATCCTGGTATTTGGATGATATACACAGAGTAGGAAAAGAAACTCCTACACTACGATCGGTTATACTTTGGTCGTCACACAGTGGTTTCTCCACAAAGGACATGGATTTTATATCAGACATACTGGTTACTGGATCTATGGTTTTAGATCTAGATTTGGGTGGTTTCCCAATCAAGGTACTTGACAGCATTCTAAGAGTATTTAGGATGGACGACTCCTGGCACGGTAGTGTACCTGCAGGTAATGGAGTCACCCTCTCCAAAGGTGTCTTACAGACTAAAGGGGAGAGGGACGTGCATGATTGGCAGATCACTTGCTTAGGCAATTGAGTCAATCATGAGATGTCAAGTACCACACCAGATGTTGTTCTTGCACTAGATGCAATAAGTTGACATTAATCCAATCCTGGAGAAACAGTCGGAAGCAGTTTTAGAACATAAGTGGATGTTCTAGGGATATGATAACGACAGCCTCATTCAGGAGACGGTTATCATTCCAGGCTTCCAAGGTGACATGGACGACAAGGAGGTTGTCAGAGTTATAGTTTTCCCTCTGACGAGGGGCAGTATTTTGGACAGGTGATCCAAGGCAATACTGAGGGAGGCATGGCGCGCAGGATACTGATTAAGTTCAGTTGACGATACAGTCTAAGAAGTTTGGATTTGGAGTTCATTTATGAGCTATGTCCCATCAGACATCCAGACACATTCTAAGACAGGTATTGCTCATTTCGGGAGATGGGTTTCTCCGTGAACATGAGATATAGAGAGACATGGAAAGAAACAACAAAGCGGATCCACTCACTGAGGCTATTCCTCGAACGCAATAGTTCCGCAAACGAGCTTTGTGAGACTGACTAGTAGAGGAGTTGGATGTTCGGTATCACACGGGCTGTGAGTATGCGACATCGCAATAATTAGCCTTGAGTGCAAGTGGGAGATTTTTGGAGATAGTGCCCTCAGAGTCAATTATTAGGTCACAGGTACGTGATTGTAATGATTGAGGGAGGACCTATCCCGGTAGGACAGTCTTACTCGAGATGATAGTATGCTATCTGGTTTACCTTTATCATCGTGTACTGTTTTAGGTGACCTGACACGTCGCTATTACACGTTGATAGAGCCCCTAGGATTCTTGCTTGACCACCAGCAGTATGAGGGCGATCATATAAGTGGGAGCTGGGGGTCTACAAGCATATCCTTAAAAGGTCCCTGGTCGTGGGAGTTTCGAGACCGGGCATCGATACTCCATTAGTAGACTAGTGTATACAGTCGAGACCCCGACGAGGGGCGGTGGCCGGTCTCACAAGCCACTGGTGTCAGTTGGATCACCTAAGATGTATACAGGTGCTCATTGGGTTATGAGTACACCGGACAGGACTCGCCGGGAACATGCTAGTTGGTCATATACCAGAAGTCAGATGGCAGTTCCCTGGTGACATGTGTGCAGGTTAGTTCATCGACCTGGGGATCGTCATTTGTCTCGTGTGAGTTCCCACTGTACTTTGATTACTACCCTACCACGGCTCAAAGGAGTCGTGCAAACAGGTTTTAGTTGGGTACAGTCCCGAGCCACATGGAGGCAGTGAGCGTATCTTCAGGGGTTCGTCTCTCCCGGTATTGGGGGTGAGGTCGTGCTGTGTCTAGGAGAGCCATTACACAAAGTCCTTGGCCAAGGCAAGGAGATTTACTGGTAGGTATTCCAGTAGTATCTCAGGGTGTTCTGGGCTACACCTCGACACGACTTGTACCGCTTTTGGGGGTCTGACTTTTACCAACCCCCTAGGCCCGCCATGCGATACTCATAGACGAACGGACCGGACTGCACGGATATTGTCACTGACAGGCTCAGTAGGGTGTCAGGATGAGTTCGCTCATCGACGTCCCTTTTAGTCAATAGCTGGTGGCCCGTCACGTATTGGCTTATACCTCTGACGTGCTAGTGGTTAAATCCACAGCCATAGTATTGACGAGTCTTTAGAGTCCACCACACATTCTGTTACTCAAGTTTTCGGGCGAAACGCTGTAGAGGCCGTATGGAGATATGGCAGGGTCCGATCAGATACGTGCGGTATTGCACGGATCAGGATCGGACGGTTTGTACTAGTAGCCGTATAGGTATATGGCACGGTTCGATCAGATACGTGCGGTATTGCACGGATCAGGATCGAACGGATATTACTAGCCGGCTTTGGTTTAAGCCGGTCCTAGTTTAGTACAGTGTAGATTTTGTCTTTTTGCATTTGTATCCGGACGGAATACAGATGCGGGTGTGTATGCACAGTATCGGGGTTTTCCTGTAATTTATTACGGGACCAGTTTTCTGGAGTTGCCAGTTTGCATTCCGTTCCGGCCGGTTTTCCTTTGTTCTTTCCCGGCCGGACTTTTCCGATGGACGGGGTTATTTACAGTTTGCAAATAACATCTTGTGGAGGGGTTCTTTGCATATTGCCATGCTCCATCCCTTGCATTAATTATGGTAAGGTTAGGTATGGGTTTTGGTGTTGGAAATTGAAGTGGACCGGCCACTGTGGGGAATGGGGGTGCTTTAATATTGTATAGTGGATTAATATATATATAATTGCTTTGTGTGCTGGAATGTTTAGGTGAGGATTATTTTATATACACATTTTGGTTGGATTTAATATGAAGCATGTTGTATATATTGATAGTGGCTGATGGTTTAATTGGTGCACTATTCCAAGAGGTTTTTCCAGAGAGCATTTCTCTTGGCCGAGCTCATTGCAAGCTTCACTTCATTTTTCCCAGCAAGCTTAAATCCAAGGAAAATTCTTATATCTTCATTCCTCCATCAATGGCAACCATATAAACCCCAAAGAGACACAACTCTACACTATATTCTACAGCAAATCTTGGGCGCGTCGGCTAGCCAACTTCGCGCCCGAGTTGCCTCGGTATTGAGGTGGAGCCCGTAAAAGTACCCGGCTTCGTGGTGCCCTTTCCGACGAGGAGGAGACGGACGGAGATCCCGCGAGAAGATCGGAGTGGAGATGAAGACCAGAGGACTCGGATCAGTCGGTACATCTCTTCCCTTTCTTGTTTGTAGCGTAGACTTGTTAATGGTTACGATCCGGAGTTTAGTGCGCGGTGGTGCCGGTTTGCAAAGTCCGCAAAAATTAAAGTTTTTCACCGCTTCCGCATTCCGGCGTCGGATTGACGGCCGGGGCGCCGCCGTGCACTTACAATTGCATGCGGCTAGATATGAAATAAATTGTACGGATGCAAACGGACGTCGTAAAACAGTAAAATGATAATAAAGGATGTACAATAAACTAAACATTAAATATTATAATTAATATGGATGTAAAATATATCATAGCATGTAGTAAGGTAAACTTGCCTCGATCGAATCACGCGACGGATATGCACGGCACGTACGACGTCGGTAAATCGTCGCAACGCACACGCGGCACGCGAGACGGGTCTAGGCAAGGCAAGAGAGTGATCACACAGGCAAGGTACGTTCACTGGATCACTCGGATCGTCAGCGACGAGCGCGGCTCCGGCGGTGATCACCGAAATTAAGAAACAAGATCAAGAAAAAAAAAGAAAGAAGAAGAAGAAGTAAGAAGAAGAGGCTGTGTATTAAATAAGGAAAGAAAAAATAAATAAATAAAAAATATATAAATATATATATGCAGAGGAGAGAGAGAGAAATGAGTTGTTAGTTTGTTAGGAAATTAGTTTAGATTTAAATTTTAAAAAAATCTTTTATTAGTTAACTAAATTTTAATTTGTATCAGTTTATAAAATTAATATTATATAAATAAAATTTGATATTCTGGTAAATACAAATACTTTATGTGATTTAAAATGTTATATTATAAAAATGCAAATGCCAGATAAAATGCTAGTATGTAGTATACATGAAAGTGCACAAGTTTAAGTAACAAATCAGGATAAATCATAAACATGAACCAAGACATGTTTCAAGCAAGCGGGTCGAGTCGGATGCAAATACAAATGTCAAATACACTATTCGCACCCAAAACACAATAAATCAGGAAAATACCATAAATAAAGAAATACTTGACTAGAACTGGTATAAGTGAACTAGGGTGTTACAGCTTGCTTCTTAGGTTTACATTTTACTCGTGTTGCTGATCTGTTGGGTGTTCGTTTCATGCAGGATCCATAGACTTCGGCTCTCTCCAAGATGCTATGCGCCAACCAAGGCAGCCTGCTAGGGCCGGGGGCGCCAGCTCTTCCCGGGCGCAGCCTGCCCTTGCTCCCACAGCTCCCACCGCCCCGGTGGCGGTGCTCCGAGGACGCTCGACGGTGGATCCCGCCCCGGGCCCCAGCAGAGCGTCGGGTCGGAAGCGGGCCCTGATTGTGGAGGACATGGCCTCGGAAGAGGAGATCGGCTCCCCCTCGGAGCCGCTCAAGAGGAGTTCCCGGAGACCTTCCCGGGGCCGGTCTTCGCGTGGAGGAAGGGGGTTCTGGTTCGCGGTTCCGCCTCCTCCACGAAATAAAGACCTGGGCCGGGGGTCGGGTTCCTGGGGGAATCCTCAGAGCTTAGCTGGCGTCGATCGCCCAGGAATCCGTGCAGGTAAGCCCTCAGTGCGCGGTGAGATTTAGTATTTTCCTTCATGTCTCTGATCCTTTTTTTTATGTCTTCCCAGACTCTCCAGCATGTGGCCCTCGCTCTTCGCATGGAGACCGAGATGGTAGCCCCGGCGGTGGAGGCCGCGGGCCAGCTCGTCGCATTGCAAGAGAGCTCCAGGCGAGAGCAGAAGGCGATGTCGGCGAGGATCGCCGCCTTGGAGGGCGAGGTGGATGCCGGGAAAAGGGAGGTCGCCCGGTATTGCGAGGCCGCCGCGATCGCCAAGGGCAAGCTCGAGGACTCCCAGGTGCTCGCCGGCAACCTAAAAAAGACGGTGAAGACCTTCCGAAAGGAGCTGGGGGCGGCGGCCGAGGCCTTTAAGTCGGCTGGATCGAGGGCCGTGGCAAGCTATAAGGGGTCAAGGGATTTTTATGACGACCTGGCCGTAGCCACGACCCGAATTTGGCACGACGCTCTTGATGCCGTCAAGTCTCGGATGCTGGAGTTCGACGACGCGGATCTCCAGGCCGAGTTCCCTCTCGTGGGCGCCAACGAGCAAGGGGGAGAGGCTCCCGGTGAGGAGGGGGCCGCGGACCCAGCTCCCCCAGTGGTGGAGGTCGAGGACCTCGAGGTTGCGCTCGAGCCCGAGGCGTAGAGCCCCCGTTCTCCTACCTTCATTTTGTTTTTCTTTTGAATTTTGTAAGGCTGAGGAGCCCAAAAAATACCTTTTGTAAAAAAACTTATCTTTGGCAGTAGTAATAAAGTTTTTCTTCAGCTGTGATAAAGTTTTTCTTTCAGCCATCTGTTTGTGAAGAATGCTCGTTTGGGATATTTTTACTTGCGTCGTTGTGCTTTCATGTCAGGTTGGCCTTCTGTCTAATGATCGTCCGTCGAGTTGACTGCAATCGCTTGCCGACGAGCGTCTCCGAGGAGGTATCTCCCTGGGCCCCGGAGTCGAGGGGAGATCGTTTAGACTTGGGCAGACTTGACATCCATTTCTAATTTAGAGCATTGGCCACCATCTGGGGGTGACCGGGCAGGGTAGTTGCGTCGTCATCTCCTGCTAAGGCTTCATTCTTCTGTCGCGGCGGTAGGGGGTTACCCGCCAGGGATGGCCGAGCAGGGTAGCTGCTCAGTTGCCTCTTTCGAGGGCTTGGTTCTTTAGAGTCGTGGGTAGGCAACTACCACCCTGGGGTGGTCGAGCGGGGTAGCTGCTCCGATGCCTCTTGTGAGGGCTTTTGATCTCTGGCGTAGAGGGTAGGAGCCGGAGTTTGACCGAGCAGGGTAGCTGCTCGGGTGCCACTGTATGAGGGCTTTTGATCCTTTAGGACGGTGGTAGGAAGTTATCAGCCGTTGATGGCCGGGCAAGGACCCGACTGCCTCGGGGAGGACTTTTTGATCCCCGGCGTGTGGCAGGGAAGCTGCGAGCCGGGGATAGCCGAGCGAGGGATCCTCGGGCTCGATTGCCTCTGGGAGGGCTTTCCGATCCTTCAAGACGGGGACCGAACAGGGT
Source organism: Agapanthus africanus (assembly GCA_030015575.1). NCBI lineage: Eukaryota > Viridiplantae > Streptophyta > Magnoliopsida > Asparagales > Amaryllidaceae > Agapanthus > Agapanthus africanus. The sequence goes on along the minus strand of CM057338.1, from coordinate 66,100,190 downwards.
TACTGCCCAGTGCCGCTTGGCGAGGACTTTGATCCCTGTCGGTTGTGGTAACAAGCTACCAGCCGGGGATAGCCGGGCAAGGACCCGACTGCTTCTGGGAGGACTTTGGTCCTTGGCGCAGGAAAAGCTATAAGGCTGTAGGAAGCCCACCAAGGACCCTTGGCCGGGTAGGGTTACTGCCCGGTGCCTTTTGGCGAGGGCTTTTGTCTTGAAAGATAGCCGAGTGAAGGAACCTTGGGCCTCGACTGCCTCTGGGAGGGGTTTTTGATCCCCTGCGTTGTGGCGGGGAAGCTCCCCGCTGGGGATAGCCGAGTGAGGGAACCTCGGGCTCGGCGGGCCCTTTTCTGATCCCCGGCATTGTGGCGGGGAAGCTGCTCGCTGGGAATAGCCGAGCGAGGGAACCTCGGGCTCGGCTGTCTCTGGGAGGGCTTTCTGATTCCCGGTGTTGCTGCAGGGGAGCTGACAGCTGGGGACGACTGAGCAGGGTAGCTGCTGAGTTGAATCTTTGATGAGGTGCAGCCTGGCCGTTCAGCTGTAGGTGCGGGGGATGGGAACGGTCGGGGCAACGGCGCGCGCAGCTAGTGCATTGAATGCGGGGGGAGGCGAAGCGACAGGGGCGCGTTGCTTCGTTTCCACCGGGTAACGTTCGATGGACACCGGGTGGCGGCGACTCCTTAGGCGAAAGCGGGCGGCTGTTGGGCTGCACAGCGGGCTATATAAGGAGTACTGGTTCTTCCTCCTTCGCAGACAGGCCATCGAGAATGGAGGATTTTCCGTTCACCATTCCCGAAATCGTCAGCTTTGAAGATGTGTATCTTTATGACCCCTACTGCACTGAGGACACGGTGCAGTTGGTTCACGGGCGCATTGAGGAGCATTTCGGCCGGCTGCTCCCCAAGCACTCCTCCCTGCTGCAGCTACTGATGTACTCCATCTGGAGGGTATCGCCGGGGCTTTACAACCCCCTGTCGGAGCAGCTCTTAAATGAGGCCGTGGGCAAGCTGCGGTCTTTGAGGCGCTTCGGCTTGATCTCCGTGAACCAGCTGGCCCGCTCAGAGGTGTAAGTCCACGGTAGCGCCCCGGCCGTCTAACAGACGCCAAATGCGGAACAAAAACTTTTTACAAACTGGCGATATCGTGTACTATAACCCGGATCTGCCATTAAAGCTAAACTAACAAACTATAAAGTGGGTAGAAATGTTATACCGAACGATTCGAGTCTTTCGGTCTTCAACCATCATCCCACGCTTTGTTGTTGCTGCTCCAATCTCCTGAATCTCCAGTCTTCTCGTCCAGATGGCACCGCGTCAACGGATCTTTAAACGGGCTCCCGCCTCTGAACCGAGGCAACTCGATCATCAAGTTTGCTAAAATAGATGACCAAGGTTGATGTAGAGAATGAGTACTTTATCTCGTTACATCCAAAACTATGGATGAACGGTTAATGAAGTTGCCTTTTTAAACTGTGATGGAATTAAAAGGACCTATGAAATTTCCATACACCAAAACTATAATTTTTTCCTCAAATGAACAACCCTATCATCATCTAGGAATGGCCGGCCACTTAAGATGAAGGGAGGAGCTGAGTGTAGAAGTGGGGAGAGTAACTATAACAATAAATGAGAGAGTGAGTCATGTAAACACCTTGCATTAACATTAATGCAACTAATGAATCATCATAACCTAGTCATGCTATCATTAAATGCACAATTAATGTACGAATGACTCACTAGCCACCTCATCATCCTAGTCATCATCTAGAACCTTCTAGAACCTTCCACACTCATCAAGAAAAGATAAATCCGCATTTAACCGAATGTTAAATACGGGTGATAGAAAACAGGAAACTGGCAACTTCCAAAAGCGATCCTGAAACGAATTTTAGGATAACCCCGTAACAGTATAAACATACCCGCATTTGTATTACGACCGAATACAAATTCAACTGAGACAAAGATATTATATCTACACATTATAATACTTGGATCCGGTTTAAACTAAAACCGACTAGTATTATCTGCCCGAAATATGACACGTGCGTAAACGCACGTGCATTTTCCGAACCCTGCCATAAAACCATACGGCCTCTACAACGTTTCGCCCGAACTTAGAAAACTGTCTGTGGGGGACTCTAATGACTCATCAACACACTGGCACTGGGTATAACCACTAGCACGTCAGAGGTACTAGCTGTACGTAACGGTTGCCTATGTATTGATTGGAAGGGAAGTTGACGAGCGAACTCATCCAGAAACCCTACTGAGCCTGACAGTGACAATATCCGTACAGTCCGGTCCGTTCGTCTAAGAGTATCGCATATCGAGTGTAGGGGGTGGATAAAGTCAGACCCTTAATAACGGGATAATTCGTGTCGGTATGAAGCCCATCACCTCCTGAGAAACTACTGATCCAAAGCAGTAATTCTCCACTACCCCGGCCGAGGATTTCTAGTGATGGCCACCCGTGCACTGTGCGACATCAACCCCAAATACCGGGAGAGACAAATCCCCGAAGATCCGCTCACTGCCTCCATGTGGCTCGGGACTGTACCCAACTAAAACCTGTTTGCACGTCTCCTTTGAGCGTGGTAGGGTAGTAATCAAAGCACAGTGGGAACTCACACGAGACAAATGACGATCTCAGGTCGATAAACTAACCTGTACACATGTCACCAGGGAACTGCTATATGACGATATGTATAATACCAACTAGCATGTTCCCGGCGAGTCCTATCCGGTGTACTCATAACCCAATGAGCACCTGTATACATTTTAGGTGAACCAACTGACACCAGTGGCTTGTGAGACCGGCCACAGCCCCTCGTCAGGGTCTCGACTGTATACACTAGTCTACTCCGGAGTATCGATCCCCTGTCTCGAAAACTCCCATGACTAGGGACCAGAATTAAGGATATGCCTATAGACCACCCAACTCTCACGTATATGATCGCCATCATACTGTTGGTAGTCAAGAAAGATCCTAAGGGCTTTATCAACATGCAATAGTGAACTAAAATATGTATACGATGATAAAGACAAACCAAATAGCATACTATCATCTCGAGCAAGACTGTCATATCGGCATAGGTCCTCCCTTAATCATTGCTGTCACGCCCCGCTTCCCAGAGTACGCAAGATTGGGCACGTGACATAGCCAACCATGCTACCTGTGGGTAGGAAGTATCCATCCACAGTCACATTACGGCTGTAGAGATATCAAGAACAAGATAAAACTATCTAAAACATGTCCATAATCCAGAATAACAAGAGTCAATGATAAATAAATGCGGAAGCAAATGATCCAATACAATAACAGAAAAGTATGTCCCATAATGCGGGCTCACATCTGGAAATAAAATACAGGAAATAAAACTAACCACTACAGAACTCACAACTCAGCCTGCTGGCTGAAGTACTCCTGCTCGGACAGCGACAGTGGTAAAGAATCTGGGCCATGCAAAACCCAGACGTCAGCGCGTCAAGTCAACAAGTAATATAATATGCACAGTGTAATAGGCAATGCAGAACTAAACATGAATAAGGCAATAATGTGAAACAAGCGGTGCAGGGTAATGTGCAGTGGGTAGCTAAACTGTTCTATCGGGTTTTCTAGTCTAAAGTCTTTGAAATCAATTTGATGAATCGTCGATGTAACTCAATAGTATCCCGTACATACCCGGGATCACGGCCACAATATTCTCGGCTGCAGCCGAGACATGCCGCTAGGCACAAAACAGGAAAGTGTACACTCGGTAGTACCCCGTACATACCCGGGATCACGGCCACAATATTCTCGGCTGCAGCCGAGACATGCCGCTAGGCACAAAAAAGGAATGTGTACACTCGAACAGGTAGTGAACTGTCGAGTTACAAGTCAGGTTCACCTTTGATTTCCCCATACCCCCAAGTTATATGTGTCAGGTCAGGTATTCAGTAGTCAAGAACTAATGCCAACACAGGATCAGGTAACAGGTCAGGTTTGTCTGGATAGACAACAGGAATGGTCTATGAGGACTCCATGTCAGGTTTGTTGGCATTAGGCATGAGATCAGGTAACAGGTCAGGTTAGGACATGGTACATCAGGTCAAGTCAAAAGTAAACGGTACCATATCAGGTGCATTGTGTAGCAATGTCAAGTCAAGGTACGAACATATCGTGGGTGTGCTCACAAACAGATATATAATCGAACAGGGTAATAACAGCAGGAAATAAGCAATGAGTTAAACAACAATCAACAGTTCATTCAATCACAAGAGTGCAGTAATACAGTGCAGCCGTTTTATTATATTAACATGTTTTGAGCACCCTTAGCGGTGCAATAGTTAAATGATGATGCGATACAGTTATATCAAGCCTTTGATTACGAATGTCCGAATATAATGGAACTACATGTGTAAAAGCTATCATCTATTAAACAGTAAACAGGTAAACTTAGTTATATGGTTTAAAGTGGCAAACTGTAACTTAGCCGGTTATGCATATTTGATAACCTAAACTGGCAATGAAGCATCATAGCAGTGAATCGAATGCAATCTATTATGTACGGGTTTATCGGGAAATAATTTAATTGACATGAAGCAAGGTATGTAAGGTGATTTGCTAAATGATATGTCCTTAAATCACACATGAATGTTAAAGCAAGTTATAAAGTGGCAATAGCATGTAGCAAGTATCGAATACTTGCCTCGACGAAACGACGAACACGAAAACGGAACGTAACGTCGGCGGGAAAACACGCGACGGACGCACGGTTCACGGATTGAAACCAAACGACGAACCAAGGGACCTCACGGGTCAGAGCACTCTGCAGGATCGTCAGGACACGCCACCGGCACGGCCGGATTCCGGCGAACAGCGACAAAACAACCGGAAAAGTTAAAGCACGGCCAAGGGATAAACCGAAGGGAAAATGGAAGGAGGAAGGGGAGAGAAGGCTTACTGGTGTTGCAGAGGGTGTACCAGCGATGGGGTCGACGGCGGTGGGGCGCCGGCGAGGAGGTTGCAGGCGATGGGCTAGGGCTGCGGGTATGGAAAAGGGGAAGAAAGTGGAGATGGAGAAGAGCTGGTCGGGTCTGGAGTGCGCAAGTGGTGAGGAGGCGCGGAAGGTGGCATGGGTGACGACGACGAAGGTCGCCGGCGACGTCTCCGGCCGTACAGAGAAGGCACGGGGTTTGGTCGGGGTATCTGCTGCGGCGCCGAGCACACGGGGAGAAGGGGGGAAGTCGAGGTTGGTACGAGGAGGCGGAGGCGAGGGCAACGGAGGCACCGGCGTCGGAGCTGCGGTGGCGATGGCGGAGGCGGCTAAGGCTGGGTCGTAGGGTTTCTCGCGATGGGTTCTGGAAAAATTATGAGGGGAAGAAGGAAATATATATATATATATATATATATATAGGGGGGAGAGAGAGAGTTAGAGAGAGAGAGAGAAAGAGACAGCTAGAGAAAGAGAGAGAAACGTTGGAGGGGGGCCCACGGAGAAAGGAAAGAGCCTGATTGGCTGAGAAGTTTAAGAGGTTATAAAAAAAAGATTTAAAAGATTTTAGTAACAGTAAGATTTATATTATAAACGAAATAATATAAGGTTTTGAATATTTTATTAATTTGGGATTTTGGCGCTAAATGAAACATTTCTAAATCGCGTCCGGGTTGGGTCCAAAAATTCGAAATTCAAATAATAAGATTTTAAGCGGGTTCCAAATTTTAAAATGAAATGTTTTATGATTAAAAAGCATACCCCCAAGTCGGATACCTGTACGCGCGCGTAGTCGTCCAAACTCACCCGTTTCACCGAACGGGACGAGAACTCGACGCACGGACGCTACCACGCGGCTAGGGATGACGAGTAGGCCAAGATGAATATTTTCAATTTTATTTTAGATGCCAAAATTTGTTATATGTAGAAATGACCTTGCCGGGTAAATTTTACAGTAAGCAACAAACAAGCAAGTTAAATGAAATGAGTACCACATTATGCTCAAACAGTAACTGAAAATAGTAGCATTGGGCTCGGGTGTTACATTATACCCAACTACAAAAAGAATTTCGTCCTCGAAATTCCAAGAATACAAAGATAGATAACTACAAGAAAAGGTGAGGAAACTTCTGCCGGATTTCATCTTCTCGTTCCCAAGTGGACTCTCCATGCGAGCGATTACCCCAAGAAACAAGCACAAGGGGGATAACCTTGTTCTTAAGAACCTTTTCCCTTCGATCCATAATTTTAATCGGTCGCTCCTCAAAAGTCAAGTCTTCTCGTACTGTTAGCTCCGAATGATCCAAAACGTGTGTTTCATCTCGAACATACTTACGAAGTTGAGATACGTGAAACACATCGTGCACATTTGCCAAGGACTGCGGTAACGCCAAACGATACGCTGCCTCACCAACACGCTCCACGATCTCAAGGGTCCAACGAATCGAGGACTAAGCCTTCCTCGACTTCCAAAACGAATCACCCCTCTAGTCGGTGATATCTTCAAGAATACCAAATCACCCACGGTGAACTCTAGAGGTCTTCTTGACGTATCTGCCTAACTCTTCTGTCGGTCCTGTGCTGCCTTCATATGATTTCTGATAGGGTTAATCTTCTCAACTGTCTGCACAACCAAATCTGGTCCCAATAATCTTCGTTCACCGACATCGTCCCAACAAACAGGTGAACGGCATTTACGACCATACAAAGCTTCAAATGGAGCCATCTGAATAGTTGCCTGAAAACTGTTGTTGTAAGACAACTCCACCAAAAGTAGATGATCCTCCCAAGACCCCTTGAAGTCCAACATGCATGCTCTCAACATATCCTCAAGAGTTTGGATCGTTCTCTCCGACTGACCATCAGTTTGAGGATGATAAGCTGTGCTAAACTTCAATCGAGTCCCCAAACTTTCCTGTAAACTCCTCCAGAAGTGTGATAAGAACCGAGTGTCCCGATCGGACACGATGCTCACCGGTACTCCATGCAATCTTACAATCTCCTGCATGTACCGCTCTGCCAAAGTCTCTGTTGATTGACCAACCCGAAAAGGAATAAAGTGAGCTGCCTTGGTCAGTCGGTCAACAATTACCCATACTGCATTGTTGCCTTTTGGACTCCGCGGTAAAGCCGTCACGAAATCCATGGTTATATGTTCCCACTTCCACTGAGGAATCGGAAGTGGTTGCAACAAACCAGCAACCCTTTGGTGTTCAGCCTTGACTTGCTGACATACCAAGCACTTAGCCACGAAGCGAGCAATCTCCCGTTTCATGCCTTCCCACCAGAAATGCTGTCGAATATCTCGGTACATCTTTGTACCTCCTGGATGTATAGAATAAGCTGAACTGTGTGCCTCCTTCATAAGCTCTTCATGAACATCCCCCTTTGGCACACACAAACGGCTACCATACCTCAACGAACCATCTTCGTGGACCAGTAAATCTGTTCGTAGTCCAGCCTCAACCTGCTCTCGAAACTTCTGCAGTCTAGGATCCTGCGATTATGCCGCTTTAATCTTCTCAACCAAGGACGACTGTACTTGCAACTGCATCAACTGTCCCGTAGAATGTGGTAGCACAACCTCCAAGTCAAATCTTCGAAAATCTGCAATGATCTCCCTCTGCGTAGTTAACACCTGAATCGCTGGTAACCAACTAAGCGCATCCGGCACGACGTTAACTTTTCCCGGATGGTACTTAAGATCAAGGTCGTAGTCGGCCATCAGCTCCAACCATCTACGCTGCCTCATGTTCAACTCCTTCTGAGTGAACACACACTTCAAACTCTTGTGATCTGTAAAAACTTCGACTCTCTCACCCAAAAGGTAGTGTCTCCAAATCTTCAAAGCGAAGATCACAGCCGCAAGCTCCAAGTCATGAGTTGGATAATTCTTCTCATGGGTCTTCAGTTGTCTTGATGCGTATGCCACGACCTTCCCATACTGCATCAAAACACATTCCAATCCTTTCCCAGATGCGTCGCTGTGAATCACCAGTCCTCCGGAATTGTCTGGTACGGTCAGGATAGGGGCGGTTATCAACTTCTGCTTCAACGTCTCGAAAGCTAACGCACATTTATCCGTCCATACAAAAGGTACCTCCTTGCGCGTAAGCTTGGTCAACGGTTCTGCCAAATGAGCGAAGTTCTCCACAAATGTAGTATCCGGCTAATCCAAGGAAACTTCTTATCTCAGCTACATTCCTTGGAATAGGCCAATCTCGAACTGCTGCAATCTTTTCGGGATCGACGGCGATTCCATTGCCCGACACAACATGCCCCAGAAACTTCACTTCTTCCAGCCAAAATTCGTACTTACTCATCTTCGCATACAATTTCTCCTGTCTCAATATCTGCAGTGTGATCTTCAAATGCTCAGCATGCTCCTCAAAACTCTTCGAGTAAACCAGAATATCGTCAATGAATACCACAATAAATTGGTCCAAGAACGGTGAAAAGATTCGGTTCATCAAGTCCATAAATACTGCCGGCGCGTTCGTTACCCCGAAGGGTATCACTAGGTATTCGTAATGTCCATACCGAGTTCGAAACGCCGTCTTGCAAATATCTTCTGCTTTTACTCGGACCTGATGATATCCGGATCGCAAATCCAGTTTCGAGAATACCCTCGCGCCACTAAGCTGCTCAAAAAGTTCTCCAATGCGAGGGATCGGGTATTTGTTCTTAATAGTTACCCGGTTTAATTCTCGATAGTCGATGCACATCCTTCTTGTGCCATCCTTCTTCTTTACTAGAAGAACTGGAGCTCCCCAAGGCGAGTTACTGCTTCGAATCCAACCCTTTTCAAGCAATTCAGCAACCTGTTTCTTTACTTCTTCCAACTCTACTGGCGCCATTGGATAATACGCTTTAGATACCGGCGCTGCACCAGGAATAAGATCAATTGCGAACTCCACGTCTCGCTTTGGCGGTAAACCCGATATATCTTCAAACACGTCCATAAAATCACGAATAACAGCCGGCTCTTCACTTTCATCACTTCCATTGATGCAACAATATTATTTGTCGGCCTAGCCCTAAACTCGACTGGCCCGACAGAACTGCTTCCTTAACGCAACTGCTGTCTGCTGCAAACTCCCTTTCATCCCAGATAAACTCTGCTGCTCTTGGCTGCTGCAAGTATTTGTGAGAAAGTGGTCAAACCCAGGGAGACAATCTGCCTCTGGATGTCCACGTCCAGTCTGCGCATGAACCTCCGTGCCCTGTCTGCATCGTTGGCAACTAAAGGTCCAGCGAAACTACTGAGTCTCGTTTATTCTGCTACATGCACATCTACGGGTGCTCCCTTCTGCTTTAGTCCGATGAACTTCTCTTCCATTTCTTCCTGTGCAGTCCGCGGGAAGAACTTCTCCAGGAAACTCTTCAAAAAAATCCGCCCACTTGATCGGTTTGGGCAAACGGTTCTCTTCTACAAGCCACCATTCTCGGGCGTAATCCACTAGCTGAATGCGTACCACAACAACTTTTTTGTCATCTGGAATCTGTGCCGCAAAAAGCAAGTTCTCTGTGTCAACTAGCCACTTCTCCACTGGTAACGGCTCCTTTAAACCAGTAAATGTAGACGGACCCAACCGTCTGCAATCTGCTACGGTCCCTACTCGGTCAACTGGTCTAGCTCCAACATTGTTCACAGACTGCTGAACGATCTGCAAACCTTCCCGAAACGAGTCCGCTTGCTGCTGGATCAGCTTGGTCTATTTCTTTGATTCTCCAGCATTCCTCTTATCACTCCAAGCATGGCGGCTTCGTCTACACGCCTCTGGTATGTCTTCAATTTCTTACCGGCCATATTCCTAAACTCAAAATACCCAACATTAGCATGATGACAGATTTTGAATATAGATCAAGGCTAGAACTCCAAGATACTTAAATAGAGTACAGCATTGTAACTATGCCGCGGTATCATAGCCACAATTACATAACTCCATCCAAGTCGCCTAAGTCCTAGAGATAACAAGGAATCAGGTTTTCGAATCGATATGCAAAGGAAGTTTGCACATCGTAAAAGATATAATCAGGAAGAATGTGATTCAAGAATGGTAAAACGGTCAAGGTGTCAGGACATGTTTCCTAAACACGGGTATTCTGATTCGTGTATTGGGTATAATACCCAACTACAAAAGAATCAACCCGATTATCCTATGGCTATGATACCAAAAGAACCATGTCACGCCCCGCTTCCCAGAGTACGCAAGATTGGGCACGTGACATAGCCAACCATGCTACCTGTGGGTAGGAAGTATCCATCCACAGTCACATTACGGCTGTAGAGATATCAAGAACAAGATAAAACTATCTAAAACATGTCTATAATCCAGAATAACAAGAGTCAATGATAAATAAATGCGGAAGCAAATGATCCAATACAATAACAGAAAAGTATGTCCCATAATGCGGGCTCACATCTGGAAATAAAATGCAGGAAATAAAACTAACAACTACAGAACTCACAACTCAGCCTGCTGGCTGAAGTACTCCTGCTCGGACAGCGACAGTGGTAAAGAATCTGGGCCATGCAAAACCCAGACGTCAGCGCGTCAAGTCAACAAGTAATATAATATGCACAGTGTAATAGGCAATGCAGAACTAAACATGAATAAGGCAATAATGTGAAACAAGCGGTGCAGGGTAATGTGCAGTGGGTAACTAAACTGTTCTATCGGGTTTCCTAGTCTAAAGTCTTTGAAATCAATTTGATGAATCGTCGATGTAACTCAATAGTATCCCGTACATACCCGGGATCACGGCCACAATATTCTCGGCTGCAGCCGAGACATGCCGCTAGGCACAAAACAGGAAAGTGTACACTTGGTAGTACCCCGTACATACCCGGGATCACGGCCACAATATTCTCGGCTGCAGTCGAGACATGCCGCTAGGCACAAAATAGGAATGTGTACACTCGAACAGGTAGTGAACTGTCGAGTTACAAGTCAGGTTCACCTTTGATTTCCCCATACCCCCAAGTTATATGTGTCAGGTCAGGTATTCAGTAGTCAAGAACTAATGCCAACACAGGATCAGGTAACAGGTCAGGTTTGTCTGGATAGACAACAGGAATGGTCCATGAGGACTCCATGTCAGGTTTGTTGGCATTAGGCATGAGATCAGGTAATAGGTCAGGTTAGGACATGGTACATCAGGTCAAGTCAAAAGTAAACGGTACCATATCAGGTGCATCATGTAGCAATGTCAAGTCAAGGTACGAACATATCGTGGGTGTGCTCACAAACAGATATATAATCGAACAGGGTAATAACAGCAGGAAATAAGCAATGAGTTAAACAACAATCAACAGTTCATTCAATCATAAGAGTGCAGTAATACAGTGCAGCCGTTTTATTATATTAACATGTTTTGAGCACCCTTAACGGTGCAATAGTTAAATGATGATGCGATACAGTTATATCAAGCCTTTGATTACGAATGTCCGAATATAATGGAACTACATGTGTAAAAGCTATCATCTATTAAACAGTAAACAGGTAAACTTAGTTATATGGTTTAAAGTGGCAAACTGTAACTTAGCCGGTTATGCATATTTGATAACCTAAACTGGCAATGAAGCATCATAGCAGTGAATCGAATGCAATCTATTATGTACGGGTTTATCAGGAAATAATTTAATTGACATGAAGCAAGGTATGTAAGGTGATTTGCTAAATGACATGTCCTTAAATCACATATGAATGTTAAAGCAAGTTATAAAGTGGTAATAGCATGTAGCAAGTATCGAATACTTGCCTCGACGAAACGACGAACACGAAAACGGAACGTAACGTCGGCGGGAAAACACGCGACGGACGCACGGTTCACGGATTGAAACCAAACGACGAACCAAGGGACCTCACGGGTCAGAGCACTCTGCAGGATCGTCAGGACACGCCACCGGCACGGCCGGATTCCGGCGAACAGCGACAAAACAACCGGAAAAGTTAAAGCACGGCCAAGGGATAAACCGAAGGGAAAATGGAAGGAGGAAAGGGAGAGAAGGCTTACTGGTGTTGCAGAGGGCGTGCCAGCGATGGGGTCGACGGCGGTGGGGCGCCGGCGAGGAGGTTGCAGGCGATGGGCTAGGGTTGCGGGTATGGAAAAGGGGAAGAAAGTGGAGATGGAGAGGAGCTGGTCGGGTCTGGAGTGCGCAAGTGGTGAGGAGGCGCGGAAGGTGGCGCGGGTGACGACGACGAAGGTCGCCGGCGACGTCTCCGTCCGTACAGAGAAGGCACGGGTTTTGGCCGGGGTCTCTGCTGCGGCGCCGAGCACACGGGGAGAAGGAGGGGAAGTTGAGGTTGGTACGAGGAGGCGGAGGCGAGGGCAACGGAGGCACCGGCGCCGGCGTCGGAGCTGCGGTGGCGACGGCGGAGGCGGCTAGGGCTGGGTCGTAGGGTTTCTCACGATGGGTTCTGGGAAAATTATGAGGGGAAGGAGGAAATATATATATATATATAGGGGAGAGAGAGAGAGTTAGAGAGAAAGAGACAGCTAGAGAGAGAGAGAGAAACGTTGGAGGGGGGCCCACGGAGAAAGGAAAGAGCCTGATTGGCTGAGAAGTTTAAGAGGTTATAAAAAAAAGATTTAAAAGATTTTAGTAACAGTAAGATTTACATTATAAACGAAATAATATAAGGTTTTGAATATTTTATTAATTTGGGATTTTGGCGCTAAATGAAACATTTTCAAATCGCGCCCGGGTTGGGTCCAAAAATTCGAAATTCAAATAATAGGATTTTAAGCAGGTTCCAAATTTTAAAATGAAATGTTTTATGATTAAAAAGCATACCCCCAAGTCGGACACCTGTACGCGCGCGTAGTCGTCCAAACTTGCCCGTTTCACCGAACGGGACGAGAACTCGACGCACGGATGCTACCACGCGGCTAGGGGTGACGATTAGGCCAAGATGAATATTTTCAATTTTATTTTAGATGCCAAAATTTGTTATATGTAGAAATGACCTTGCCGGGTAAATTTTACAGTAAGCAACAAACAAGCAAGTTAAATGAAATGAGTACCACATTATGCTCAAATAGTAACTGAAAATAGTAGCATTGGGCTCGGGTGTTACAATTGCAATCACGTACCTGCGATCCAATAGTTGACTTTGAGGGCACTATATCTAACAATCTCCCACTTGCATTTAAGGCTAATTATTGCGATATCGCATACTCACAGCCTGTATGATACCGAACACCCAACTCCTCTACTAATCAGTTTCATAAAGCTAGTTTGTAAAACTCTTGTGTTCGAGAAATAGCCTCAGTGAGTGGATCCGTCCTGATGTTTCTTTTTATGTCTCTCTTAATCTCAAGTTTGTGGAGAATGCCATCTCCCGAATCGAGTAATACCTGTCTTAGAATATGTCTGGATATTTGATGGGACCTAGTTCATAAATAAACTCCAAATCCAAACTTCTTAGACTGTATCCACAACTGAAACTAATCAGTGTCCAACACTATGCCTCCCACAGTATCCTCTTGGACCACCTGTCCATAATACTGCCCCTTTGTCAGAGGGAAAACTATAACTCTGACAATCACTCTGTCATCCATGTCACCTTTGAAGTCTGGAACGATAACCGTCTCTCGAAGGAGGCTGCTGTCATCAAATCCGTAGAACATGCACTTATGTTCTAAAACTGCTTCCTTGTGTTTCTTCAGGATTGGATTAATATAAACTTATCGCATCTAGTGCAAAAACATCTGGTGTGGTACTTGACATCTCATAATTGACTCAATTGCCTAAGCAAGTGATCTTCCAATCATGCACATCCCTCTCCCCTTTAGTCTATAAGATACCTTTAGAGAGGGTGACTCCATCACCTACAGGTACACCACCATGCCAGAAGTCATCTATTCTAAATACCTTTAGAATACTGTCAAAGTACCCATATTGGGAAACTTCCCTATTCTAGATCTAAAACCATAGATCTAGTAACCAGAATGTCTGATATTATATCCATATCCTGTGTGGAGAAACAACTGTGTGACGACCACAGTACAACCGATCGTAATATAGGAATTTTACTTCCTACTCTGTGTATGTTATCCAAATACCAAGACATCACACCCTACTACCTTCTCAACAGATCCATCCCCTATTCTGATGAAGTCAAATCCATGACTATCACATCAAAAATAGATGATCTTATCTCCGCTATATCTGCTCAAGTTTATAAATAAACATAAGCTACTTGCCCACTATACTTCCGCTGCTCTCACTGACCACAACAACCCTCTGACAGAATAATATATACGTACACTTCTAAAGTTAGTTTAGAACGACGCTATACTTAACCTTCTGCCGGGTCTCATAGTTTGGAACAACAGTAGTGTCAAGTTTGGGTAAACAAGATCCTTCCTGTCACAATCCTTGAGACTACCGGAGTACCTCTCGAGTGTCTGAGGTTACCCACCATATCTGCGGAATGGCTAATGGAATGGCAAGCCTGATTGAATATATAGGTCCTATTAAATTTTCCGTAATCGTTTGCGGTTCTGGAATCACTTCCAGTTCTACCATATCCACACTACTGTTTTCTGAAAAAATCCATTTTACTAAAACTGTGGCGAGTCAAGAACAATATCACTATTGATCTTCCAGATGGTAGAAAGTCAGCCCTCGTCAAAGCCAGGGTCAACCCACAAACTGCCATTACAGAAACGTACCTTGAGTTATCTAGAGTCTGGTTTTAAGCATAAGCTGGACAACTCACCGTACCTTAACAATGTTAAGATATGAACCATTCTATATCCAATATAGAAACTTTGACACTTATTTAATTGGAACCAGATTCAAAAAACATGCAGCTATCTCCAGTGCATATCAATTTAATGGAGAGAGGCTAATCAACATTGCTCAACTTAGGAATCCATCCAATTATGAGTAACCTGAAAGAGAAACAAGTTTCTCAAAACCGTTACTATTAACTGAATACCAATCACAAGAATCTACATCTTCAATTTCTTTGAAGAATCCCGATACTTGCGACACCTGGTTCTCTACTTTATTCCTATACCTACAACTTCTCAAAACTTAGACAATGTATTTCTACGAAACACTTGTCTAAAAACTAGAGAAGTTACAAGTAAATAGAACAGAGTATGAGGACCAACCCCTTTGTCCTGATGCACACTGGACAACATACAATACTCTGTATACGTCCGCTGAGTTGAATAACTTAAAACATTGTGCGTCGTAGGTTGAAAACTGTACCCAGGCGATTTGCTCAAATATCACCAATTATAACGAATTCCGATATAATGAGGATGATCACCTAATTCCCAATAACTTACTCCCACTCATCATCTGTAAAACCATACAGATATGAGAATCTTACCTGGTAAGTACATACCCTGGAGTAAGTATCTAATTGGGAAATCAGTTTTCCTTTAACAATGCACTGAAACATGAAAATGTTTCGTAGGGGTATCCTGGAATTCCTAGTAATGCCTCTTCCATAATCCAATTTATGACTTTAACCGTATATTTCTTTGCCATCTCCCCAAATCCCTTTATTTATCTTTATTCATTACTTTCTGTACACCATCGTTAGGCTAAGTGGTTTTCTTCCTTCCCTACCGTTCGGCACCAGCCTATGGTTTGGAAGAAGACTATCCAGTAAGCATAATAGGTGTACCCTCCTAAACCAAGGAGTACTCGCAACTTGAAAGAAGGTGATGATGAAAGACAACTGAATAATACCTTATTCTATTTCTCCGGAACTGGGGAAAAAAGAAAGGTGAAATAGGAGTGGCGATGAAATACGCGGTTTGGTCGTGAATGATAACAGTCGCAATTTACTTTACCCTCTTTTCTAATCCCTTTATTTCTGTCTTTAGTTATTACCTTCTGTACACCCTACTTAGGCTAATTGGTTTTCTTCATTCTCTACCTTTCGGCACCTGCCAATGGTTTGGAATAAGACTATCCAGTAAGCATAATAGGTGTACCCTCCTAAACCAAGGAGCCCTCGCAACCTGAGAGAAGGTGATAATAAAAGACAACTGAATAAACCAATTCTATTTCTCCTGAACCTGGATCCATCCTCGAAGAAGTCCCTTCGAGTTCGTATATAACCATACGATGGATCTATCCAATGGAAGTGGATGTCCGTAGTAATATGGGGTGTTCTGAGAAATACAAAGGGTAAAAGAAGCAGCAGCAATGACTTATGCAATTTTAGACAATCCAAAAGCCAGTATTTTAAGAAGGTTTGGTCAACCTAGTCACTGAGTCATAGTCTAGGGTCGGTCAAAGGTCGCTGCCAAAGAGAGAGAGAAAAGAAACACTCTGCGTGCACTCTAATCTAGATAAGAATGGTTATCACTTTATCTAATCAGGAAACCTCCCACTGTAATCTCAAATTCTCCTCCAAACCTGAAAGAAGAATTAGTCGGGATCACCCGAAGAGTAAATCAACTCATCAGTGAGAATCGGGATCTAACTATCATCGCATGATAACTTGATGGAAGCCACTCAAGTTATCATACTCCAGAAGGTATGCGCATGCCTGGCAAGTTTCCTGTATCTTTAGAAACTCCCGATATGATTTTTGCCCCATGCTCTTATGACCTTGGCGTTAGCTCAAAATGTCATAAGTCACATGTCAAGTTCTAGCCGTCATTATCCAGGTTAATTTGAACCCACCCGCACATGCCCTTAGCGTTAGGTCAAAATGGCAGAACAACTGTCCCAAACCAACTATCTATCTATGCAACAAATGAATACTCAGCAGCTACCAAACACTATGCCTTGGCGTTAGGTCAAAACACATAGCTTGAATACTACTGAATACCCAAAAGAAATGACGGAGGGCTACGGCTGGTTTTTGGCGAAAAACCTTTAACGTAATGAACTTGATATCGCTGAAGGAACCTGATAGCTTTTTATACAAAATATAGTGGCGGAAACCTTTGCTAAAGAGGTCACTCCCGATGAAGGGATCTCGGCTCTTTCCTCGTGGAATGAGGTGCGGGATATTCCAACTGAATACCGCGATGCAAAGCAACTTGTAATCGACTATAGTGAAGTTATTACCCTGACGCAAACTTCTGCCCAAGAGGTCACTCCCGGTGAAGGGATATCGGCCCTTGTCTCGTCGAATGAGGTGCAGAATATTCCAACCGAATATCACTATGCAAAACAAAAGGAAACGTCTTTGTAATAACACTTTTAAAAACTATTCCAACAGCTGCCAAACATGTTTGTTTTCCTTTGCATTGATCAGAATCAACGCAGTCCCATCAGTTAATCACACCAGAAAAGAACGAAAATAAAATGTACGTATATGCCATCCGCATTCGTCACTGGGTCCCGTCATCACCCGTTAGGTTACTTAACTAACGACAGAGCGGGGACCGGACTAGCGCGGGTGAAAAACATATACAATATCTAATAGTATATATACCAATATACAATAATCGTTCCAGGCGTGATAATATACAACATTACAGAAAAGTAATAAGTATCACAGAACAATACAGATAATCTGGGATCCTCGGGTTTCACAGAGCCGCTACTGAAACCCGACGTTCCCTTGGTCGTGTGGATAGCCTGTGCAATGAAACCTAGACCCCTACGGGTGCGGCAAGTTACCCGCCAAAACCTGAAGCGAGGCAGCCCCCTACAACAAAGTGAATGGACCACCCAGCACTCCACGGAATCCGGCAGCTTGAGCACCCCTCCTTAGGTCAACCTGTACACCCTACGAGTGCGGCGAATAGCCCTCCAATTCTAGAGTGAGGCCCCTCTGCCTCTCAAAGCCATGAGATGTGGACCCGTTGCCCTTCAGAACCCGGCTATCCGTGCACCCCACCGCGGGGTAATGCTAGTATAGAAAAGAAAAAATATACAACGGGTATATCGACCTCAGCCCGGTCGTGTCCCAAAAGAATATTATACAAACATGCAGTGACGACAGTCGACATGTTGGACGCTCGCCCCGCAATATCAAATGTACAAATAAATTCAAATTGCACTACCATTGCACACTGCTATCCACCATGACAAATCCGCAATATCACAGCACAACACAGAATATCAACGCGAATGTCACGTTCGCAAATCCGTCTAAAAGAACTATAGCAATTAGACGCAATTTAACGCTCGAATGACATTCACGGTCGGAGATATAATGTAAATACTGTATACTAACAAGTTTAAAATTTCGATCAACAAAACTTCCCGAAGTGGGCCCCACGAACATCTGCTGTACAGTAACAAAATATGGGCCCAAAAGAAATATTCCAGAAACCACAATTTACCACGAGGAACACACTGTAGAAATTTGGCTCACTGTTCCCACAATATCGCGACGGATCCACGGCCGTACTGTGGGAGCACATGACCAAAGTTCACCAGTATGCTTCAAAAAGCCTGCACAATTTTCTGTGATATGCAAAATAATTTTTAGGCCTGATTTAAAATCAGCAGAAAGTTTGAACAGAAAATTGTAGTTTTGCGAAAATCCGTTCGATCGATATTTTAAACGCGTTAGCACAAATTAGTAAAGCTTAATGGCGATGCTCTGATACCACTGTAAGTCCACGTTAGTGCCCCGGCCGTCTAACAGACGCCAAATGCGGAACAAAAACTTTTTACAAACTGGCGATATCGTGTACTATAACCCGGATCTGCCATTAAAGCTAAACTAACAAAATATAAAGTGGGTAGAAATGTTATACCGAACGATCCGAGTCCTTCGGTTTTCAACCATCATCCCACGCTTTGTTGCTGCTGCTCCAATCTGCTGAATCTCCAGTCTTCTCGTCCAGGTGGCACCACGTCAACCGATCTTTAAACGGGCTCCCGCCTCTGAACCAAGGCAACTCGATCATCAAGTTTGTTAAAAGAGACGACCAAGGTTGATGTAGAGAATGAGTAGAACACTTTGTCTCGTTACAACCAAAGTTATGGATGAACGGTTAATGAAGTTGCCTTTTTAAACTGTGATGGAATTAAAAGGAGCTATGAAATTTCCATATACCAAAACTGTAATCTTTTCCTCAAATGAACAACCCTATCATCATCTAGGAATGGCCGGCCACTTAAGATGAAGGGGGGAGGTGAGTGTAGGAGAGGGGAGAGTAACTATAACAATAAATGAGAGAGTGGGTCATGTAAACACCTTGCATTAACATTAATGCAACTAATGAATCATCATAACCTAGTCATGCTATCATTAAATGCATAATTAATGTACTAATGACTCACTAGTCACCTCATCATCCTAGTCATCATCTAGAAGCTTCTAAAACCTTCCACACTCATCAAGAAAAGATAAATCCGCATTTAACCGAATGTTAAATACGGGTGATAGAAAACAGGAAACTGGCAACTTCCAAAAGCGATCCTGAAACGAATTTTAGGATAACCCCGTAACAGTATAAACATACCCGCATTTGTATTACGACCGAATACAAATTCAACTGAGACAAAGATATTATATCTACACATTATAATACTTGGATCCGGTTTAAACTAAAACCGACTAGTATTATCTGCCCGAAATATGACACGTGCGTAAACGCACGTGCATTTTCCGAACCCTGCCATAAAACCATACGGCCTCTACAACGTTTCGCCCGAACTTAGGAAACTGTCTGTGGGGGACTCTAATGACTCATCAACACACTGGCACTGGGTATAACCACTAGCACGTCAGAGGTACTAGCTGTACGTAACGGTTGCCTATGTATTGATTGGAAGGGAAGTTGACGAGCGAACTCATCCAGAAACCCTACTGAGCCTGACAGTGACAATATCCGTACAGTCCGGTCCGTTCGTCTAAGAGTATCGCATATCGAGTCTAGGGGGTGGATAAAGTCAGACCCCTAATAACGCGATAATTCGTGTCGGTATGAAGCCCATCACCTCCTGAGAAACTACTGATCCAAATCAGTAATTCTCCACTACCCCGGCCGAGGATTTCTAGTGATGGCCACCCGTGCACTGTGCGACATCAACCCCCAATACCGGGAGAGACGAATCCCCGATGATCCGCTCACTGCCTCTATGTGGCTCGGGACTGTACCCAACTAAAACCTGTTTGCACGTCTCCTTTGAGCTTGGTAGGGTAGTAATCAAAGCACAGTGGGAACTCACACGAGACAAATGACGATCTCAGGTCGACAAACTAACCTGTACACATGCCACCAGGGAACTGCTATCTGACGATATGTATAATACCAACTAGCATGTTCCCGGCGAGTCCTATTCGGTGTACTCATAACCCAATGAGCACATGTATACATCTTAGGTGAACCAACTGACACCAGTGGCTTGTGAGACCGGCCACCGCCCCTCGTCGGGGTCTCGACTGTATACACTAGTCTACTCCGGAGTATCGATGCCCTGTCTCGAAAACTCCCACGACTAGGGACCACAATTAAGGATATTCCTATAGACCACCCAACTCTCACGTATATGATCGCCATCATACTGCTGGTAGTCAAGCAAGATCCTAAGGGTTCTATCAACATGCAATAGTGAACTAAAGCATATATACGATGATAAAGACAAACCAGATAGCATACTATCATATCTCGAGCAAGATTGTCATATCGGTATAGGTTCTCCCTCAATCATTGCACTCACGTACCTGCGATCCAATAATTGACTTTGAGGGCACTATATCCAACAATCTCCCACGTCCAAGTGGTCCTTCTGGTCAGTTTTTCCGTCGAATAGAGAGACCTTCGGGGGCTTGTTATGCGAGAAGACGCGCACGGCGAGCAGTTCCTCGGTGAACGGCTTCATGAGCAAGTCGGAGGTGTACTTAGCCCCGTCGCTCGAGAGGTGAGCTTCTCGGCGCATGCCCTTGATTTTCTTCTCGAGGGCGTCGAGCCGACTGTGGTACATCGAGGAATCGGCGTCTCGGGATTCCTGGCCCCGCTGCGGGTGACCTGCGTATGGGAGCGGCCCCGTTTTCTCTCGATGAGGTGCCTCAGGTCCCAGGATGAGGTAGCTCTTGAGTCGCCGGGGCGGACCCCTTCTGTGCGGCCCCGCCAATCATGGTGGGGTTGGCCACGCTTGTGGATAGGAGAGGTGACCGACATTTCCTCAGGGGGGTAAGGGTCGCGAGGAGGCTCGGGGCGAGGCGCCCTGGCGGCGGATCTCGGCGTGGAGCCCTGGGGTGCCCAGCGGGCCTCAGGGAGCACCAGTTCGGGGGATCGGCGGCCGGGGGATGCAGCCTGCTGGTGGTCGGCCGTTCAGACAGGGACAGAGTCTTCTTAAGGCGGTGGAGCAGCGATCTGGGGCCCGGGCGCGGCCGTTTGGACTCGGACGAAGGCTTCCACTAGGAATTGCAGGCGATCTATCCGGCCTGCGAGAGAGTTGATGACGGTCATGGGAGGAGGTTCATCTCCGTCTTCAGTGAGTGGAAGGCGGCGACTGGGATCCCCAGGATGGTCGTCCGCCATGAGGGAGGAGATAGGAAGGCCACCTATGTATTTTGTGGAGTTTTAGTCTTCCACAGACGGCGCCAACTGATGGAGCTCCTTTTCGGACCTCCGTCAGATGTTGTCTTCCGTCGATCTCACGGTGAACTTGGCTGATTATCCTTCGTTGCGTGTGGGTCTCAATAGGTTTTTGAAGGAAGAGGTGAGGTGAGGGAATAGCCCCCGAATACCTGTAAAGAAGCCCCGGGGTGGTTTGGTACCACCAAGGACCCTCCGACGCTCAAGTTAGTGATGAGATCCGAGCAGAGTAACAGCTTAAAGTGTAAAGAATTGCTTACTTGACCCCTCCATGATGGGGGTTTATATAGCGGTGGTGGCTCGCAGCAGCAGGTGCGAGGATCTCGCCGGCAGTTACGCTCTTGACGTCACGCCCGCGTAGAAAGCGGATCGCCCATTAATGGGGACTGATGGCGTTGAACGTGGGATGTTGTTGGCGTAGAATCTGCGCATGGCGAGATTCGCGGAGCGGCGATTACGCCTGTGAGCGGTGACTTTGGTTGGGAGGCCGAGGAAGATGGCCTCGACTGGGAGCTCGGGACGAGCGGGGAGGCCGAGGAGTCCAGGTCTTGCGGCAGCTCGGCGCGAGCTGCGGGGGCGAGGAAGCTAATTTGCAGGGGGCCCCGAGGTGGGCCAGCTTGTGTTTGCAGGTCGGGTACAGTGTGAAAAACATGATAAAATTTCAGGATGTAATGCTAAAATTTCAAAATCGAAAAAAGGGAAAATCTAAACATGTATGAAGGCTCAGCTACGAGCTGGGGACCTTTAGAGTGTGAGACTAACGTGATAACCGACCACACGACCCAAACATGTTGTTTTTGATATTTTTTAAATTATACTTATAGGCTATAGAATTTATTATTCAACAAAGGGAAAATTATAATGATCCTTGTATACTTGCTCCCTTGCTTGGGTATTTACTATTAAAATCCACGGATCATATCAAAAAGAAAGGAAAAGAAAAATTAAAATCCTTGGTTTCTAGCATTTATACCGAATCATATGATTCTAATCTAAATTGTCGTCATTTTCCACCATTTGTTTTAATCAAGTTTACTTTTAAGTTGCAACAATATAGAAAATTTAAAAATTAGAATAAAAACACAAAACCAAGTTATATAGGCATGTCTTAGTCAATTTCTAAATAAAAACACAAAACCAAGCTGTATAGATATGTTTTAGTCAATTTCTAAATAAAAACACAAGCCATTTTAAACCATTCTTAAGTAATAATGAACGACATCAAGTCCACCGTCAAAATGAAGTAAAAAATAATGTCTGGATAATAAGTGTGATCGAAATGAATGTGTTGAGATTAATGAATAACGATATACCAATATAAGATGATGAATAAGCCCGATACAAGTCAAATGTTGTTTCCATAATAAATTAGATGAGCAAGTATCAAGGGAAAAAAATATACAATTTAATCTAGCTGTCGTCCTTGAGTTATATCCGCCAAAAAATACAACTTCAAGCTAGTTCAAATTTAACGGGCCCACACGAAATCCAACGAACCAAAATTAGCCACGTGTACACCAAATCCTGTATTTTCTTCAAATGTTTCGGCGTATTTTAGAGCGACCCCTTGTCAAAAAATAAGGGAGCTCCATGGCCAGAGACACGCAGAGCGAAACCCTAACCCTAGCTTTAGGGAAGCGGAAAGCGGCAGAGGTCGACGAAGAGGAGGGAGAGGAGAGAGAGATGGAGGACCTCGAGAGGGAGGTGAAGGAGATGGGGGAAAAGATCCTCGAAGCTCGAAGAACGATGCCTCATCGAATCTTGGAGGCGTTGTCTTCTCATTTGGTAGCTCAGAGACCTCAGCTTCCTCGCTTTGGATCTTCTACTTCTTCTTCCTCTTCTTCGTTGGCTGGAGCTAGTGGCGATCCGAGCGCAGGTACGATTCTAGGGTTCTTTTTGTGTTTTTTAAAATTTTGTGAAATAGACCTTAAAGTTGCTAAATTTCTTTTGCGTAAAATTTTATTTTTGTTTTTGTCAATTTGTGGGAATTTGTTTGCTGCAATTTGAGGGGTTCAGTTGGTTTTCCACCGAAAGTTACATTAAGCAAAGATAAGGAATGATGAAAACTAGGGGTTTATTTATTTTTTTTATTTTTATTGCTTTCGGTTAAAGGACTGCAGATGGCATGTTTATTTTTATTTTTAACGTTTAATTGTATCATGTTCATAAAATTCAGAAATTTGTAGGTCCTTTTTAGGTATGCGCTTTACTCTTAAAGCTAGCGAAAAAAGCGATGCAGCAAATTATGTTCTATTTGAGAAGATGAGACTAAGTTTTATGGAGAATATGATGTGGGTTTTTGTTCGGAAAATGGGGCTCCTTTTCTGCAGCTTATATGCAGAATGCCAAAGGATTTTGATTTTAGGAAATGGTAACAAATAGAAGATGAAGTGCCTTTTTTCGAAGAACCCCTCCTTAAAGTCTGATGTTGTACAAGAGAAGATGGAACACATTCTTGAAAAGCCATTTTCATTCAATCACGTAACATTTTGCACCACTCTTTTTTACCTGATTCGTGTTATAACGTATTTTTTAATTTATTTTTGTTTACTTTTGTAAAACAACTTAATATTGCTAGTGTTACACAAATTCATGGTATTCCTTGCTTCATAAAATTGACATTTCTAATCAACCACCACAAGCACAGGTTTAAACTCATGCTACTGTCTGTGCTATCGAGTTAGGGGGCTTTGTACTTTTATTTTGATCCGCTTATTAATTACCCATGGTCCAGTAGGTGTTGTTCTTACCACTTCATAACTGTCGCATACTAAACCGGTTACAGTAGAAACATGTGTTTCTTTTGGCCAACATTGAAAACGGACGAATTTTAGATCAGTGTCCTTTCGTAGTACCAAAAAGCTTTTAGCCACACAGGCCTCATTAGTATTAAGCTTAATGTCATTCATTCACATGAGTTACTAGTTCTTACTTCAGAAGGTCTTAGATGGGTTTATCATGTTAGTTTTTATATCGGCACCTCAAAATAGAAAATTATATTAGTTTGTGCTGATATGAGTTGCACAGCCTTAGAACATTTGGGGTAGAAATTAGAAACTATAAAAGACAGTTGCGGAAGATGATTATGTAACTAAGATCTTATGTTGAAGGACATTGTAACCTTGTAATCATTATGATGAAGATGATCATGAAACAAAATGGTCTATTCGCTCCCCCATAATTGAGTTTACTTACGATTTGTGTTAATATTCATGAGAAAATGTAAATATATTATACATGCAGTCCTGACTATATTATCATGCTGTATCATATGATTTTGTGAGCAAGGCAGTATAGGTGTAAATGTCTGATTGTACTAAAACGGCAAGGCTTTTCTATAGGAATATAGGATACATTATGGGAAAATAAAAACCTCCATTTGAAGAGAAGAAAGTGAAATTGTTTCTAAGAATCCTTGTAGAATTGAGAACAAAGTTTCATTCTGTAAGTTCTAATTGCACCCAATCTCCATAAAGGTTCTTATTGATTTAACTTTCTGTCTTTGAATCTGTTTTATTATTGATCAACGTGCATGTAAGAAAATTAACGGGATTTTGTTCATTCTTTTTCAAATTTATTAACAAAATTATCCTGAAAAAAATAAAACAATATCTCTGTTTAAAAAGAAATATAAGTGTAAATTTGGTAATGAAAGATTCCTTAAAGGTGAGAGATTGTTATTTGATGTCTATGTTTACTAGCTCAATATTTACACGTGGTAGTTCTATTTAACAACCAAGTTCTTGGAAGGAAACATCACTCCATCCTTTTCCCATCTTTATATAGCAATGAGTTTTGCTGAAGATGTTTCCTTGTATTTTGTTGAGATAACCTTGATTAGTTATAAATCACATCTTAGAATATTTATCATGCTTTAAAACACTTCTTTTACTATACTTATCTGTTCATTTGCAGAACCAAGAGAAGATGCTGAGTTGAGTAAAGGGGCGTCCATCCCACAAGCTAATCCAGAGCTGATCAAAAAGTTGCGAACCTTCAAGGAGAAAACTGCTAGCAATGTTGCTGCAATGCCTGCCATATTGAAAAGAATGAATGAGTGCATTGCAAGGCTTGATCAACTTGAGCAATACAATGTAAACTTGCATACCGCGTTCAAGAGGAAACGAAAATAGCAACAGATCCCTTTTTCTTAACCTTATTTCTAGATTCATGAAGCTAAATATATGTTGTAATCATTTGAAAGTGATATAAGTGTATCTTGAGTGTACCATCTGTATTCTGTAAACAATTTGATGAGATTAGTAATGGAAATGTGATTGATTAAATTCAAAATCAGCTGTTTGTGAGCTCGTCTCATGATGAAGGTATTTATGGGATATATAATATATTACCGAGAATCTGTTTCATATATGGTCATAGACGATTATTATTATGTTGGTTTTCTTCATTCCATGCAAGTGAATTTGTTTTTCGAATTACATGACATCCGACCAATAAGCTACCAGAATTATAGATCAAATATTTTTTTGTGAGAATGGTATGGGAATTATATTGCAGTATAATTGATATATATTATGTAAATTATAATATTTCATATTTACGAACTTCATATGTAAAATATATGAAGGACTAACTTGCAAATACTTTGGCATTCTTTTTCAGCTTTTCAATATTTTCTTTGCTATAGATACGAAAATCACAATTTTTTTTTAAATCTCAAAATCTAATTTTCTTTGGTTTTTCAATATTTTGCTTGTTATATATAAGTCATGAGAATCACGAAATGTACAAAATCCAATTTTTTTTGTTTTTTTTTCAAATTTCCATCACTTTGAACTCTATAATAAGCACATGAATATAACGAAATTTTAAAAAGCACAAATTTTCTATTTTTTTTGGGTTTTCAATATTTTGGACGCTGTAGAATAAGATCATAAAATTTTCAATTCTTTTGTTTTCTTCAGTTTTTCAAATTTTTTTGTTTTCTTCAGTTTTTCAATATTTTGGACGCTATAGCATAGGAAATTTTCAAACATCTCATATTGTTTTGTTTACTTCCCTTTTTCAAATATTAGGCATGTTATATATCACATACAAATCATGAAATTTTTAAAAATCTCAAAATTTTCAAAAATCTCAATTTTTTTTTAATATTTGCATTTTATACCACATGACAATCGCGCAATTTAAAAAATCCCAAAATTATTTATTTTCTTCACAATTACTATATTCTGCATGCTACTATACGAAAACTGCGTAATTTTCAAAAACTTTTTCTAGTTTTCTTCGATTTTTCATTATTTTGTTTGCTTGTACAAAAAAAATGAAATTTTCAAAGATCTCGTTTTCATCAATTTTTCAATATTTCCTACACATGAAAATCCTAAAATTTTCAAAAACCTCTTCTTTTTTTTTCTTTTCATTTTTCAATGTTTTGTACGCTACACGAAGATCGCAAAGTTTTCAAAAATCTTAAAATTGTCTACTCATTTCAGTTTTCAATATTTTATTTGCTATAATAACACATGCAAATCGAGATATCTTCCAAAATCCCAAAATTTTCTATTTCCATTAAATTTTCAATATTTCTTATGGAGTATAATACACGAAATTCGCGATTTTTTTTCAAAATTCAAAAATTTCCAGTTTTCTTCATATTACTAATATTTTGTATACTGCATACGAAAATTTTCAAATATTAAAAAATCTTAATATTTTATGTTTCATACGGTTTCTCAATATTTTGCTTGTTGTATCACATAAAAATCATGGATCTTTTAAAATATCAAAATTTTATATTTTCTTCTGTTTTTCAATATTTTGCTTCCAAATAGCACAGGAAATCATTAAAAAATTTTAAAATCTCAAAAAAATTATTCGGTTTTAATTTTTTTATGCTAAATACATGAAAATTGTGAAATTTTCTATTTTCTTTGGGGTTTTTTTTAATATTTTGCATGCGCACATGACAATTGAGAAATTTACAAAAATCCCAAAATTATCTGTTATCTTCATATTTACAATATTTTGCACACTACCATCCGAAAATTGCATAATTTGCAAAAATTTCAAACTTCTTTTAGTTTTTCACTATTTTTTGTAAAGAACACCTGTTTATCAAATTTTCTTTTTGGTTTCAAAATGAGTTGTTTTATAAAAAAAAAAATTGTTTCTAGATATGTTATCTTTTCCTCGGTTTACTCCTTTTGGAAATTTTCGAATTTGTTTTACAGAGGATAGATTGTAGGGTTTTTTTTTTAAAATAATAATAATTTAAAATTATATTATTAAAATAGGGGGGTAAAAATTAAAATTATCAATATAGGGTGGTTTGCACCCACCCCATCCCACCCCCAGAATAGGGGGCGGGTTCTGGAAACCCGCCCCCTATACAAATGTATAGGGGGCGGGTTCCCAGAACCCGCCCCATTTGTTTTTTTAATTATTTAAATAATTAATTATAATTATTAATTATATAATTATCATATTATTTTAAAATTATATTATAATTCTTAAAAATAAAATAAAAATAAATAGACGAAAAAATATTTAAATTAAATAATAAAATTTCACTATATCAATGTTTTTTACAGAATGAATCCGTCAAAATTTACAATGCCAAAAATTCCTATCCGATTTCTATCTTGACGGTCAAATTTATAATATCAAAATGAATCTGTCAAATTTCCAATGTGAAAAAATACCATCTGTTTGTAAAAATTAAATACTATTTTTTTCCTTTTCCTTTTCTCTTATGAAATCCGAGAAGGCTTGACATAAGCCTATGCCTCCTGGGATGACTGGAGGAACCACCTGTTTCTTGGATAGATGGCGGCGGCGGCGGCGGCGTCTGCTCTGCTGCTTCGGGTTCGAGTTCTGCTTCTGTTTCAGCTTCGTTTTCAGCAGCGTCTTGGACAGGCTGTTGATCTACAAATCCTGAACCTGAATGTGGGACAGGTGTCGGATATGTGTTGCTTCCCAACAAATTTGCGTAGGACGCTAAATCCGTGTTCCAACTGGGCAGTTGTAGCGAAGAACCTGTCCCGATTTCATGCGGCTGATGTTGGACAAAACCTTGGCCTCCTGGCTGCGCAAATTCTGACCTCCAAGGGTGCTGTTGTTGCGCAAAACCTAACCCCCAAGACGGCTGTTCTGCAAAACCTGATCCCCAAGACTGGTGTTGTTGCGCCTGTCCAGTATGCCAGGGTTGCTGCTGACGGTATGGTGATCCAAACCACCGATCCTGCTGCGCTGGATCTCCTTGATGCTGCGGCTCTGGTGCCGGGTCATACTGCGGCTGCGGTGCCGGTTCATACTGCGGCTCCGGTGCCGGCTGATACTGCGGCTCCGGTGCCGGCGATAAATGTTGAGAAATACCATATGAACCAAATACATCACCAATTAATTGGTCGACATTTGAAAATCGAGCCTGAGATGCCGGACCAGCATCAGTCGGGTATGGTTCCTGCACCATTGTTTGTACGAGATGCAACCCACGAGCCTGTCGTTACATTAGAAATAAGAAATAAGTATTGACTCATACCGCCGGATGTTAAAAAGTAATATGATATAAAGAATTCAACCTACCAAATCTCGTTCCATGTGGCCTCTAGGCTCGTACCGTGAGATGTTTGGGAAGTTTTTGGGAGGAGCAGAAAGATATCTTATGGTGACACGCTTATACCACTGTAGATATACTTTGGTAGCGTCGGTGGCTGTGTGGTCACCTATTTGCTGTAAGGCAATACTACGCTGCCTATCCTTCCATCTCAGCAAATACTGATGATGATGCTCCCTCCAATCACGCTCCGTATTTCCTCCTCGCATGTCTCCCTCTACTGTCATAGGCGAAGGCGGCGGGACAGGAATATGTTGCAATCTATCAAACTGTCGCAATACCCTATCCGGGAGGTGCATAACAACGACATTAATGCAGAGGAGTGGGCATCGAGCCCGCCAAACCGGCTCTCCTTCGAGACAGATGCCGGGTAAGTGTTGTAGACGATCTGCTGTATAAGGCGTCCACAGAAACTGCGCAAATAACATAGTAAAAAAATTGTGATTAAGGTATTTCAAAATTGTAAAACAAAATTAATTACCTAAATTATGATTACCTGAGCCGCCTCCATGCGATCCAACTCATCTCTATAGTACCTAAGCACTCGACGAGGAGCCTTATACGCTCTCTTCCCATTCCACCAGCAGCCGAGCGGCTTTCCGGGGATATCCATGCCAGTTATTTTAATATTCTCCGGTCTTCTTATATACATATGCTCCCACGACCAGATCTATAAATAAAGTTTCAGATTATAAGAGAGAAAACCAATATTGCAAAATTCTAGCTGTGAAAAATAAAGAATTTACCTGAAGTAATGTAATGCATCCACAAATTTTATTCTTCGTAGGAGCACATGCTTTATCGAGTTCCTTATAAAGAAAGGCCAGGACCCCTGCTCCCCAAGTATATTGGCCACAGACATCAAAATCCGCTAGGAAGCCAAGGTATAACGGATGGACATGCGTTGCTGATTGGTCCGGCATCAAGCAAGAACCGATCATGTACAGAATGTAGGCACGTGCATGTCTATCCAAAACTTCATCGGTGGCTTCATCAGGGATATTACTAAATGTATCTCTTAACCAGTTTAAATTGATTTTATACCCCTTACTGTGGCCTCCTGGTGCCTGATATTAGCATTTTTTTAAATATTAAAGCTAGAAATAATGTAAAACATAAAATAGGTACACCAAATAGGGAAATCAGAATGAAATTGTTTACCTGTCCGAGAGCAGACTCGGCATATGTATCCCAGTATGGGTGGTCGGTATCTGGACCAACAATTTTTCCTCCGACCAACCCAAGCCCATTGACCCGTAAACCGAGTGAGATGCCAATATCATGGAGTGTGATTGTGGCCTCACCCCATCTTAGATGAAAAGTGTGGGTCTCTTTTCTCCAATGCTCGACCAGAGAGGTGACGAGGGCGTGGTCGATTTGGATATGACGAATCAACGACGCTTCATAAAATCCGGCCCGTCTAAGCCGATGGTTTATTCGTTGGTCGCTAACTACCCATTTGTCTGAGCTATGCGTGACGACGGTGAGATTATCTCCATCCTGCAAAATTAAATAATGTTATTTTCAATTATTAGAATTAAATGAAAGGTGTAATTAAAAAAAATTAACTAAGTTTAGAATATTTCCTCCCCGTGTAATATATTGAATGATCTGTGTTCGTTTTGATGCACAAGCAGAGATTTGTCGAGTGGTTGATTCTCCATTGAAATGTACTGGAGCAGAGATTTCTCGAGAGTTTTATCAAGAGATTAGAAGTAGAGATTAGAAAGTGTGGTTGATGAAAGTGTGGATGCTCGGGTTTTATAGAGGGTGAACGGGTTCCAGGAACCCAGTCTTTGTTCTCAAAGAGGGCAGGTTCCAGGAACCCGCCCTCTTCAATAATTAGTCAAATCAATTACTAATTAATGAAGAGGGCGGGTTCCTGGAACCCGCCCTCTTCAAAATTTACAGAGAGCTGTCAAATCAGTTCCTAGGCACAAAGAAGATGGCGGGTTCCAGGAACCCGCCCTCTTCATTAATTAGTCAAATCAGTACTATTTGTCCTTCAGTAATGTCAGTACTATGAGTAATGTGATTAATTGAGATGTCACATCAGTACTAAGCAATATTCAGAAAGTAAGAGGAACCCGCCCTCTTCAAAAATTACAGAGAGCTGTCAAATCAGTTCCTATTCACAAAGAAGAGGGCGGGTTCCAGGAACCCGCCCTCTTCATTAATTAGTCAAATCAGTACTATTTGTCCTTCAGTAATGTCAGTACTAGCACTTTTGAGTAATGTGATTAATTGAGATGTCACATCAGTACTATTTGTCCTCTTTTTTAATTACGATAGTTTTCAAATCAGCAATATTCAGAAAGTAAGAGGGCGGGTTCCTGGAACCCGCCCTCTTCATTAATTTTGTTTTTTTATATTGTCTTGTCAAATCAATTTATTTTAATATATTTATTTATTAAAATTATGTGTAAGTGGTCTGAACATCATATTGAAGAGGGCGGGTTCTTGGAACCCGCTCTCTTCATTAATTTTGTTTTCTCTTGTCAAATCACTTTACATCATATTGAAGAGGGCGGGTTTTAATAACCCGCCCTCTTCAATAATTATTTGTACCAGTATGCCAGAGTCGGTCAGGTCAATTAAGAGGGCGGGTTGTTAGAACCCGTCCTCTTCAATATCTTGCCGCCCTCATAGGCTATAAATATGTCTCCGCTATACATTTCACTACCCATTTCATCTCTGTCAAATTTTCATCCTACAACGGTCACTATCCATTTACTTCGATCAATTCTTCTCCGCTATCAATTTTGTGTAAGTGTGGAGTTTTAGAAGAAGGTCAAGTTCAGTACCATAGTCTGCGAGTAAGCAATCTTCGAGCGGTAGAATAGTTCATAAAGTATTGGAAGTAAGCAATATTCGAGTTTGAAAGTTTTTTGCAATTTCAACACAACATAAAAAATATAACTGTTTTTTGTGCAGGATTATGGCCTCCCCAAGTATATTTGTTGTATGTAAATACGATGGCCAGGTTATCACAAGTGCACAAGGTCCCGAGTATATGGGCGGGTCTGCACGAATCATGCGATTGGAAGCATCAACGACTTATGATGAACTAGAGACTAAAGTGTTCAAAATTACGAAATACGATCCCCGTGAAAGTAAGGTTAAATTAAGTTGTATATGGCCTATGTTCAGTGGAAATGCATTGGTTGAAATTATAGACGATGCATCAATATCTTCGATGATAGATTTCGGTCTCTCAAGCACCCAGCATTCTTTTGAACTTTTGGTTCAGAAGGAGCAATTGGAAGTATCAGATGCCCCTCCAACGGGTAATTTTGATGGTAATGCTGGAGATAGTTCCTGGGGGTACGGTCACATGGTCAACGATAATACCGTCAGTGCCGTTGGATATGACTATACACAACATTATTCAAACCTTCAAACTCATGGGTAAACATTTTATAAACCCATATTTAAACATTTTAGTAATACCTATATACTAATATTCAAACATTTAATATACTCCATAAATCCAGGTTCTTCCAGTCGACTGCTGCATTTACATGCACCCCAGAAGAACAGCAAGAATTACAATACACAGCCTTCCACAGGTAAATAAATTTGAAACAAGTGATGATTTAGTTACGAAAATATTAAGGAATAATATTATAATAACAATTTATATACTAAACGCAGATTTCCCCACACCTCCACATCATTCCAACACGATCCAAGCAGCGCATTCCAAGCATGTCCGTCCACATCTTTCCGGTCTTCTCACCCCGAACCATCCACATTACACCGACCACAACCATCATATATTGCACCCGAGCCTTATGTTGCTATGGGTGATATTGATATGTGTGGCAGTGATGATGATGAAATCGGTGAAGGTCATCAGGGGGAGGATAGCGTGGAATATGCTGCTGGATTGAATGAGGTAGCATTCTTTGATGGTATGGTTGCGAATAACGATTTTGTCGAACTAGAAGATCCCGGCCTCGATCCGCTGGAAGATGATGGTTGGGTAGACTTAGCCGTGGCAGAAGTAAATACGGCACCCTATTTGGACGCGACAGCAGCAAGCGAAGATTGCATCAGCGTCGGGGATTTGTTTCAGGAAAAAGAAGATCTTATTTGTAAGCTGAAGTCGTGGTCCATTCAGCAAAACGTTACATTTAAAACCGAAGAGTCAAATAAGACGTACTATACTGTGGTATGTACGAAAGCTCCTGAATGTCAGTGGAGATTGCATGCATGTTGTTCCAAAAGAGCCAAGGCTTGGAAGGTCACGAAATACAACCAAGAACACACTTGCATCAATTCTATTATGTTACAGGATCACCGGAATTGCACTTCATCTTACATTTGCTCGCTAATCATGCCCCTGATCCATACAGATGTGGCGATGACTCCCCGAGAGATACGGCTCTTGGTTAGCGGAGAGCATAAAATTCAGATTTCGTATGTGAAGGCATGGGATGCTCGTAGAAAGGCTTTGTGCAAGATATTCGGGGACTGGGAAAGCTCGTACAACTCACTAGTCCCTTTTATGGAAGCCATGAAAGCATCAAATCCGGGGACCGTATACCGGTTAAAAACCACAGAAACAGACGTCGAGGGCTCTGTCAGGTTTCAAAGAATTTTCTGGTGCTTTGGTCCATGTGCGGCTGGTTTCACACACTGTCGGCCGGTATTGTGCGTTGATGGTACGTATCTATACGGTAAGTACAGAGGCTGCATGTTAATTGCTACAGGTGTTGATGCTAATAATGGTATATTTCCGTTGGGATTTTCTATTGTCGAGGGTGAAAATACATCATCCTGGTCATGGTTTTTCCGAAACCTCAAAAATATCCCATCTGTTCTTCATAAAACGGATTTATGCATCATATCTGATAGACATCCGGGAATACTAGCTGCAATGAGATCTGTATTTCCGACGACCCTACATAGGTTTTGCCTACGACACTTCAGGCAAAATTTTGATCGAAAATTTAAAAATTCGGATCTACATAAACTTATGTACAGAGCCGGTGAAACGCCTGACCCTAATGTTCACGACATATACATGACGAAAATTGGGGAGATGAGTCAAGCCGCGAAAGCGTGGTTAGATGAGTATCCAGTACGCATGTGGTCACAAACACATGATGATGGGTGCAGATATCTCCTAATGACGACTAATATGTATGAAAGCTTCAACGGGATCCTTAAAGGGGTTAGAGGCTTACCGATACAGGGGTTGATTGTTCGAACATTTTTCCGGATGAATACTTATTTTGTGCACAGAAGAGAAAAGTCCTTGGTGATGGACACTCCGCTCACCGCGTATTACGAAGATATCTTTCGGAAAAGAGAGCGCAGAGCACAATACTACAGATCCGAAAGGTTTGACACGGCGGAGTTTCAGGTGACGGGCGGTAATGGGAATCAATATACCGTGAACTTTAGAGATGAAGGGCTCTCTTCGTGTACATGCGGTCTTTTCCAGCAACAACATTTACCTTGTGCCCACGCAATTGCTGCTGCGAGCAGTATGCATACCTCACATTACAATTTTGCTTCTCATTACTATACAGTTTTTAATTACCAAGGTGCATATGATCCAAAATTTCATCCTATACCGGACAGTCGCTATTGGCACTATTATACTGCCAACAGACAAACACCGACTGTATTACCGCCGAAAAAAATATAAGGCCCGGAAGACCTAAGGTGCGTCGAGATCGAATGACAATGGATGCCGATCCTCAGCAAAGGCAATCCAGATGTAGCCTATGCAAACAACCAGGCCATTATAGGACCAGATATCCAGGATATGCATCAGGGGCGGGACCTTCAGGATCGTGACAAGTGCACTCAGATTTTTTTGTATTATAAATTTGACGGATTCATTTTGTTATTATAAATTTGACCGTCGATATAGCATTTACATTTTACAAATAGATAGGAATTTTTGGCATTGTAAATTTTGACGGATTCATTCTGTAAAAAACATTGATATAGTGAAATTTTATTATTTAATTTAAATGTTTTTTTTCGTCTATTTACTTTTATTCTATTTTTAAGAATTATAATTATAATAATAATAATAATAATAATAATAATATAATTATATAATTAAGAATTATAATATAATTTTAAAATAATATAATAATAATAATAATATGATAATTATATAATTAATAATTATAATTAATTATTTAAATAATTTAAAAAAAAAACAAATGGGTCAGGTTCTGGGAACCCGCCCCCTATACAAATGTATAGGGGGCGGGTTCTGGGAACCCGCCCCCTATACATTTGTATAGGGGGCGGGTTCCCAGAACCCGCCCCCTATTCTGGAGGTGGGGTGGGGTGGGTGCAAACCATCCTATATTGATAATTTTAATTTTTACCTCCCTATTTTAATAATATAATTTTAAATTATTATTATTTTTTAAAAAAACCCTAGATTGTAACGACTTTGTTTTTTTAATACAAATAAACGTTCATTTTTTGTATTTGGGAGCCAATATTCAATTTTGTGGTATTTCAATTTTAATTTTATTTTGGTGACAAAAAGGATCATTTGATTTTTAGAAATTTAATTTAAAATTTTTCAAAAATGATTTATTTGGAAAGAAAGAGAATTATTTAAAAAGGATTTACAAATTATTTTATACTTTTAAAAGATCATCTTTGATTCATAAAACTCTTGGTGTTGAGTTGATTTCAATAAAGGGTTCTAGCCTATGTTTAGAATAATTTTAAATCTAAATATCATTTATTAGCTAAGAATTGTGCCTGCTCCAAAATGGAAGAGCTTTGTAATCCTTTTTAAAGATTTGTTTTAGTAATGGCAACCATAAGCATTATAAGGAATATTTGACTGCATGTATAGAATAGTTTTTTGGATGTGGGTTTTTATTTAAAACCGAGACTCAAAATTCTGCAGCCTCCTTTAACATCCTCTCACTATTTTGATCATTTCTCCCTCATTCGAACCACAAAAAATTCACGGAAAATTTCTGAGTGATCCTCACTCTCTTCCCTACGCCTTAAATCAAGTTTGGAGCCATGAAAAAAATTCGTGGACGATGTTATGACTTAAGAAAGCCGTTGGTTCGTGTATTTATATCGTTTTAGTTGATTCTCACGTACTCTCTCCCTCTCGTTAGTTTTCTATTGCTATCTTAGTTGCAGGTTGATGGATATTTGCTTTCTTAATGACATATTAAAACTATGCATGCAAATCGGTGCGGTTGTTTTCTACGGTCGATAAAAGAAATGATAATGTCCCTCGTCAATCGGATCTTGTTTTTACACGAAAGCCTAATTTCATATGCCGTATAAATGACTCGTAAATCACGCGGAGAGATTCCATGACCATTGCGTGATCTTGTATCTCATTGACACTTGAAAACGTTTACCCACACCGTCCATAGAAAATAGTTCCAAGTTAACAAACATAATCGAAAGACGAGTAGCTGCTGTAAAACCCAGCGCACCCTCAAGAAAACTGCCATAACTTTCAGCCCCGATGCCTGATTGAGGCATTTGTCGATTTGTTAGATAACCAAACACAGAGGCCCACATTTTTCTAGTTAACACCTTTTGCCAAAAAACTTGTTAAATTATTGTAATCTGACTTCCAAGTCGCTGCTTGCGCATGTCAAGTCTTCAAAGCAGCGGTATGGGAATTTTAATTCCTAAACCTGAAATGTTTTACCATCCGTCTTCTATAACGCAAAGAGCACTGACTGATCCTTTCACTGTAAAATCACAGAAAATTACTCGGTCCTTTACAGGGCCTGACCAGGACATAAAGTACAAAATACCCGATTCTGGGATTCCAGAACAATCCCAACTAAAACACCCGTAACTTTTACTATCGACATCCGAATCTCATAAATCTTACATTGCACTGACCAACACAAGATAAGACTGGCTTTCGTGTTGACCGCCTTTCTAGTAAACGACATTTAGACCCCGTGAACTGCTCATCAATTGCTGCATATGAGCATTTTTATGTTTTTAGGCACTCGTGAAACCAGAATTGCTTGCCATGTTTAGTTTACAGTGTTTATAACATAGCACAGGTCTACAAGATAACTGGGTACACCTTATATTTGCTAGATATGTGATGAACATGATTGTGGCATCAAACTGTGAACCCTCTTACCATGTATCCTTATGTACCTACATTGGAACTTGTATTCACTATAACGTAACTCGAATAAAACGTCAACACGGGGATGAGTAGTTTGAATGGTAAGGTTGTACGACGTGTCTCGGGGGTCCTCTTGTCATGTTACTGTGAATCCGGACGTTTACGGAATGCTAACTGACATGGTCATGGTCATTGTTGTTCTGGGCCGAAACGGAAATGCTAAATGACATGGTCGTGGTCGCTGTTGTTTCGAGCCGAAACGGAATGCTAACTCCCATGTCATGTCTGATGTCGTTCCATGGGACTAACGGAATACTCTCGAGAACACGTGTACCCTTATGACCCCAAACTAGATAGCCAAAAATACCGATAATAGTTGGTAAACGACCTGTTACACTCCTGTTAATTTATATGCTTTTACGATACTACCCTTAATGCTTAAACTGCTATACACACACTCACCAATACAATAGTTCTTTCATTGCCTTATAAACCCTTGGGAATTCTACTCGAGCGAAAGCTCGGTGACGATGTTTCTTTATATTGAAATGTCCGTCAGGGGTTAGAAGAGATTAAGGACGAAGCAACGGACATAGAAGCTTCAGTGGAAGATTACGGTCACTTCGCAACAGATTACTAGATCTTCGTGATTTCCTGTTTCGTTTTCTTTTATCTTTCCAGCCTAATGTTTAAGACTCGTTTTCTCCTGTTTTCAATTATGATGTATGGAATTTGTTGGAAGTTATTGTTATGATAAATGTTGGTTAATGTTAAATGCTTTAATTTTCTTGCTACTGTATACCTGCCTGCATTACTTATGCTTAGCATGTCTATATCGGGAAGGTGAATTTCTCGGAGATACGTCACGGACCTCGTCACGCCCCTGCTACCGGATTCTCGGAAGAGGGCGAGACATTTTTCTTGCTCACGAAAATCATGAAATTTTCGAAATCTAAAAAAAAATCCACCGTCTTCGATTTTTCAATATTTTGTATGCTATATAGCACACGAAAATCGTAAAATTTTCAAAAACCTAAAAAAAATCAGCTTTCTTCGATTTTTCAATGTTTTGTATGCTATATAGCACACAAAGATCACAAAATTTTCAAAAATCTTAAAATTTTATGTTCTATTCAGTTTTCAATATTTTACTTGCTATATAATAAACACGAAAATAGAGGAATCTACAAAAATTCCCTGTTTCCCTTAAATTTTCAATATTCCACATGGTGTGTGACACACAAAATTCGTGAATTTTTTAAATATTTTCTGTTTTCTTCAAATTATTAAAATTTATATGCCACACGAAAATCGTCAAATTTTCAAAAATCTCAACATTTTCTGTTTTGTTCCGTTTCTCAATATTTTGTTTGCTTATAGCACATAAAAATCATGAACTTTTAAAAATTATCAAATTTTTTTTGTTTTATTTCGTTTTTCAATATTTTGTTTCTAACAGCCTATGAAAATCGTTAAATTAAAAAAAATCTCAAAAATTTTGTTTTATTCGGTTTATATTTTTTTGTATACTATATGGAGCACACAAAAATCGTGAAATTCTCCAAAATCTCAAATTTTTTCCTTCGGATTTTTATTATTTTGTTTACTATATATGTCATTAAAATTACAATATTTTCAAAAATCCCAAAAATTTTTGTTGTCTTTGGTTTTTCAATATTTTGCTTGCTATAACAAATAAAAATCATAAAAGTTTTTTTGTTTTTTCGCCTTTTCAATATTTTGCAGATATATAAGCATATGAAAATCTCAGAATTTTAAAAAATCGCAAAAGAAATTTATTTTCTTCCTTTTTACATGCTATATGGACATGGAAATCATGAAAATTTCAAAAATATTAGAATATTCTGTATGTTTCGGATTTCCAATACTTTACTTAATCATAGTTTTGGAGAACTTCTGGATATCAGAGAGTCAAAAGCTATGTGTAATACCCAGTCCCCTATAAATATTTACCGTGTTTAATAAATAATTCCTAAATATTTTCTCCCAAATTTTCCTACATAATTTTCTCTAAATTTTCTAAAACCTAATAACCTAGACCCTAACCTTCAATCAATAAATTTATTTTCCAAATTGTTTCTCCCCAAGCCCAGCCCAAAGCCCAACTCGCTCAGCCCAAATCCTATTCTACCTGAACCCAAACCCTATCCTAATTTCTACCCGACCCGACCCACTTTCCCACTTCTCCCCCTCGTCTTCGTTTTCCCGCCACTTCCTCGCGTCGCCTCCAACGCCCCCGCGTCTCACGCGCCCGCGACGACCGCATCTACGCCACTCGCAACTTCCTCGCGCCAGACTCCACTTGACTCGCTCACTCCTCAACGGCGCCCCCACGACTCCCAGCTCCTCGCACTCGCCGCGACGGCCGCACCCAATCTCCCCACGTCCTCGACTCCAAAGGCCACGACTCCCGCTACTTCACCCTCTCTTCCTCATTCGTTCTCGGTTTTCACTCTCTCTCTCTCCCCCCCTGTAACAACCGAGTCCAGTTCTACAAATTTCTGTTACCGTATGTATGATGTGTGGTATTTTATTTCATTATCATGCTTTGGCCGTTACCAGTTATAGTTTACACCGACATGTCACATTCTGCATATAACAATTTAAGTCATTTAAAATAAATTAAAAATAATCGACATGGCCTGCTTGACACCCCTAACCCCGTGGTAGCGTCCTTGCATCGTGTTCTCGTCCCGTTCAGTGAAACGGACGTGTTTGGACGGCTACGCGCACGTACGTGCATCCGTTCTTGGGGGTATGCTTTTTAATTATAAAATCCTTCATTTTAATTTTTGGAACCTGCCCATAAATTTCATATTTCAAATTCAAATTTTTGAACCCGACCCGGGCGCAATTCTGAAATATTTTGCATTTACGCCAAATCCTATTTTCTAAATTTTTAAACCGGCCAAAATATTCCTCAGCCTATTATATCTTAGCCAACGATATTTTTTAAATCCTAAAATCTTTCACAAATTTTTCCCCTAACCAATCAAACACCTGATAATCTTTCTAAATTTTAATCCCTAAACAAATTTTTTATTTCCCAACCAATCGCGCTTCACCATTTTTTCCCTGGGCCCCACGCCATTCTCTTCCTCTCTCCTTTCTCCTTCTCTTTCTCTCTCTTCTCTCTTTCTCTCTCCGGCGCTAAACGCCAACTTTCTTTCTCCTCCTCGTTTTCTCTCTCCTCTCGATCTCTCTCTTTCTCTCTCGCAAATCTCTCTCGCAAATCTCTCTTTCTCCCCCCCGCGTCTCTCTCTCTCTCTCTTCTTCTTCTCTTTATATTGTTTTTTTTCCTTCCTCTTTCTTTTCTTCAGAGAAAGAAAAACCCACATCCTGTATAACCCTAGCCGCCGCCTACCCTCTCGCCGTTGCCCTACCGCCGACGCCACCATTGCCATTCATCGCCGCTCCTCACCCTCGTCACCTCCACCTCCTCTTCTTCCTCCTTCCTTCTCTCCCGAGCACCCTGCACCAAGCAGCCACGCCCCTGCACGCTTCTGCACCGCCAGAGGATCGCCGCAGGTGACTCGTCCCTGTGCCCTTGGCCTTGTGCACACCCCAGTAAGCATTCCTTCTCCCTCTCATCCTTTCTTCTTCTTCTTCCTATGTGTTCTGGTATAAAGGTTTTTCTTGCTGTTGTGAAGGACTCTCTGGTCGTGGTCGGAACCCCGTCGTTCTCGCCGCGATTGATCTCGTCGCCACCACAGCACCTCCTCTGCAACCCTGTATGCTTTAGTACCCTCACCCCTCCTCTGTTCCTTTCCTTGCTATCTTTTCTTTTCTTGGTTAAAATTTTGGTTTTTCTGTTGTCGCTGTTCGCCGGAATCCGACGGTGCCGACGACGTTTTCCGATGACCCAGCAAGTACCTCTGATCTATGTGACTCCACTGTTCGTCGTTTGGGTTCATTCCGTATACCGTGCGCGCGTCGCGACTTTTCCCCGCCGACGCGTAACGTTCCGTTTTCCATATCGCGACCCGTCGAGGCAAGTGAAACTTGCTACATGCTATTTAAACTATTCTTATGCTAATTTATTTCTTTCCTATTAAATCTCTAAATAGAATCGAAAGTATTGGATTTCAAGTTAACCGTATAAAGTTCCGTTACATATTTTATGATCTCGAACTTGAAACTCAATTGTTGCATCTAATTATTTATACCTAGAAATCACCGGTAAATGTTAGACCACATGATCACATTTGTTTTATAGCCATGATACCTTTTATCCAGTTTTAACCTATCGGACATCCATGTGCACCTTTAACCGGTTTAATTACAATTGCATCCACATTATACATGTCGTCGCATCCCTAAATTACTCAATACTTATTAACCTGTTTTTTTTTGCATTCACATCTGTTATATGGTATTCATATAATGCTGATACCATCTCTTAACCACACACTGATAACCGTACAGCTAAATTAATTAAACCTGCATTCATTGCTTAACTTATTGTAGGGATCCTAGGCACACTCTAGAGGTCTCACAAGGCATCAACCATGCCAAATTAAATTTTTTTCATGTGCCTACTGTTCCCGCCAAAATTTCTACGCAAAGGAGCCCAAGGTATCAAATGGCAGCGATACGTTTAAGGAAATGTGAACCAGTATCTTCCGGGCTGTTTTTTGACAAACTCCCAAATGAGAAACAGATAAATTCTGATGGTATCGAAAGCGGCTCGAAAATCCCTTCGATTTGATATATTATGGGCCTCGTAATTCATCCGGGATCAAAAGTTATGAAGCATTACGTGTCCGCACGTAATGGACCTTTAAAAACCCGCTGGAGGAGTTAAAAGATATAATAAAAACTCGGAAAAGACTCCAATGGGGCATCACGTGCTCACACGTGACTATGGGTCGCATGCAGACACGTGATGGGCTTTGAAAGCCTCTAAAATAATGAATAGAATTTAATTCTAAAAGTCAGAAATTACCTCAACGAGGTATCACGTGTTTACACGTGACCAATGGTCACGTGTTGACACGTGATGGTTAAAACTGAAACATAAATAAGCGGCTGAGAAAGGAACCCAATTGGGGGTCACGTGCTCACACGTGACCAAAGGTCACGTGCCAGCACGTGACTGGCTTTAAAAGCCTTATAATTTAATAGAATTAAATTCTAAAAGTTCTGAATCTTTCCAAATGAAAAAGAATTATAGGAACCGTTGGATTAAAGATCCATGGGTGATTAAAAATCACCAATTTATAGAAAAACCTTGGACAAGGAAAGATTTCCCTGAAAATCTCACCAGGATAACAAATAGAATATCTTTTGGATTTAAAATCCACGGTGAATAAAATTCACTGAATGATCTAAAGGCCCAGATTAATGATAAATATAAATCAAATCTCTCAACAATCAAATCAAATCTT
The DNA here is from genome assembly GCA_030015575.1 of Agapanthus africanus. Taxonomy (NCBI): domain Eukaryota; kingdom Viridiplantae; phylum Streptophyta; class Magnoliopsida; order Asparagales; family Amaryllidaceae; genus Agapanthus; species Agapanthus africanus. The sequence goes on along the minus strand of CM057338.1, from coordinate 66,057,627 downwards.
CCAATGAGAGATTTGCTAAACAAATTAACTCTTTTCCTTCTCCTATAAATAGGAGCCAAGTAGAGAAGAGAAGGGATCTACTTTTTTGGAGAGAAAACAGAGAGAGGAGAATTTAATTCTCAAGAGGGAAGAAAAGAAAGGAGAATTTAATTCTCAACAAAGAAAACCCTAGGTAAGAAAAAGGGAAAAAGATAAACTTCAAACAGAGAATTTAATTCTCAAAATCCAAGAGTTTAACTCTTATACAAAAAGAACTTAGTTCTTCTTCTGGTTGAAGATCTGCACAGAGCACATCTCCCCATAACTTGAGAATTTAATTCTCATCGGGTCGAGATCCTGCCATGCAGATCCTAAACTTAGAAGGGGAATTGAGTTTTAAGAATTAATTCTCCTAAAACAAAACTAGGGTTTAACCCTAATCAAGAATTTAATTCTTTTACATATCTGGGAATTTAATTCCTTTGAAAAGAAATCAGGGTTTTATCCTAAATAAGAATTTAATTCTTTCACGATAGGAATTCAATTCCTTCAAAATCATAATTAGGGTTTAACCCTATAAAGAATTCAATTCTTAAAAGATCTCTGTTCATGAAAAGAACTAGGGTCACGTGCCCCCACGTGACCCTTGAAAAGATCCCCTGCAAAGAACTTTGAAGTATCACCTCACGTGCTCCCACGTGACTCCCAAAAAGCAGAAAGAAAAAGCAAAGGAAATGAAAGCTTTGGGCGCTCTCACGTGGTATCACGTGACCCCTCAGCAAATGTTTTAACAATTGGCGTACAGATCCCCATCACGTGCCAACACGTGATGCTCTAAAATAAAAATGAAAGTGTTTAACACTCAATGGCAAAAGAAAAGAAAAGAAGCTTTGGGCGCTCTCACGTGTCCCCACGTGACCCCTCAGCAAGTGCTGTAATTATCGATGCATAAACCCCCATCACGTGCCAACACGTGATGCTCTAAAATAAAGATGAAAAGTGTTTAACACTTGTTCGCGGGAGATCTGGCTCCACATTTAGGGCGCCCTCACGTGTCACCACGTGACCCCTAATGAGCATTCTAACAGACCAGAGCGGGGGCCTCCATCACGTGCCCACACGTGATGGCCAGGAAATTAAAAGTGTTAAACACTGATCTGCAGAATAAAATAAGGGAAATCAGGGCGCTCTCACGTGTCCGCACGTGACCCCTCCCTCCTTAGTGTTTAACACTAATTGGAAAACTCTATTTGCAGTGTTTAACACTGATTTTCTTAGTGTTTAACACTAATTTGGAAAACTTTATTTGCAGTGTTTAACACTGATTTGCTTAGTGTTTAACACTAATTTAAAAACTCTGTTCCCAGTGTTCAATACTGTTGACCTTTAGTGTTTAACACTAGCTTTAGCCCAATTGGCTAAGTTTCTAGAGGCAAAGCCTCTCCTTCAATGGACCAACAGAGAGCCAATATTTCAAACATAATTGGACTTAGCCCAAACCGGCCATAAGTCCTCAAATCATCTTGAACTGAGCACATCTGCTCTTTCAACCAACTCATTGGTTCAAGGGTACATCTCTGAACTCCTCTGATATTTGTCGTTGTAATCCTTCAACGTCTTCAGAGAGGTGACGGGTCCCGACAACCACACATCAACACGGACTGTGGGGTCCTTAAACTCATGGACTTATGCGTCCTTAAACCAAGATACGGACTGTGGGGTCCTTAAACCCGCGGACTTATGCGTTCTTAAACTAACGGACTAATGCGTCCTTAAACACACCCATATGGACTGTGGGGTCCTTAAACCCATGGACTTATGCGTCCTTAAACTACCAATGGACCGCAATGTCCTTAAACTACCAATGGACCGCAATGTCCTTAAACTGGCAATGGACCCCCATGTCCCTAAACTGGAACTTGGACCACTATGTCCCTAAACTGGAGCAATAGAGCCCAAATGCTCTTTTGTCGGATCTAAACGATCCCGTTAAGTCGATCTTAGTCCCAAACTGGACTAACGTATCCTTAACAACCGTTAAGTCGATCTTAGTCCCAAACTGGACTAACGTATCCTTAACAACCGTTTAAGTTGATCTTAGCCTCAAATATGGCTAACGTATCCTTAAACCTTCAAACAGACTTTAGTCCCAAATTGGACTATAAATCCCCCAATCAACTTTGGTTCAAGGGTACATCTCTGAACTCCTCTGACATCTGTCGTTGTAATCCTTCAACGTCGTCAGAGAGGTGATGGGTCCCGACGGCCATACATTTAATGGACCCCTATGTCCCTAAACTGGAACAATAGAGCCAATTGCTCTTTTGTCGGATCTAAACGATCCCGTTAAGTCGATCTTAGTCCCAAACTGGACTAACGTATCCTTAACAACCGTTTAAGTTGATCTTAGCCTCAAATACGGCTAACGTATCCTTAAACCTTCAAACAGACTTTGGTCCCAAATTGGACTATAGATCCCCTAAGCAACTTTGGTTCAAGGGTACATCTCTGAACTCCTCTGACATCTGTCGTTGTAATCCTTCAACGTCGTCAGAGAGGTGATGGGTCCCAATGGCCATACATGTAATGGACCACCATGTCCCTAAACTGGAACAATCGATCCTCCAAACGCTCTTTTGCCGGATCTAAACGATCCCGTTAAGTTGATCTTAGTCTCAAATTGGACTAACGTATCCTTAACAAATGTTTGAGTTGATCTTAGCCTCAAATATGGCTAACGTATTCTCAAACCAAAACCCCAAACCCAAATCTAAGAAAATACGGATTTGGACTAATCCACGTCCTACGGGCGACGACATAAATTGGTCTCCGTATACAATCCACGGGCAACCACAAATAAAACAAACACACACGACACGAAGTGACCATCTGGAGAAGGAGAAAGTTGTTACCGCAATGCGGTAGCGTAATTAACTGCAGGGGCTTACGCCTGCAGGGAAGAGCGTCCCCACAATCAAAAACCCCTCAAGCGAGGGGGAATCTGACGAAGTCTGCTACATCGGACGCATCCGTTTAAACCTTCGATACATGGTGCCATAAATCAACTTGGCATCTTCGGAGAGGTAGACGGATAGCACCAATTAGCATCTGCCCAGAATCTCAGGCCAGACGTCATGTCGCGCCGTCTTTCGGAGGGGAACAGATTCTGGCACGCCCGGTGGGACCTTTTCCTCTTTCCACTCCACACTTCGTGTGTCGTGTTCGCGAACAAATCGCGGTTTGCTGTGGTTGCCTGTGAATTCGAGGTACTAAGATTTAGTGTCTTGCTCCGTGCAGAAAACAAAAGATCAATGGCTTCAAACTGCACTGCCTGCAACTGCAACTCTCGCTTCGTCGCTGCTGGAGGAGTGACCTACGGGCCCCATGCGGCCTCTCTTTTAAAGATGCCAATGGAGCAGGTAACTCAGGCCACCGCTGGATTATTCTCCGGGACCATGCTCCCACCGATGAGCTTCAATGCCCCAATGATATCGCAAGAAGCTCCAAAGAAGTCGGTCTTCGATTGGCTTACCACTGCCGCGGCCCCTCTCAACGGGTCGCCCAACTCTAATACCTCAGTTCTCAATAGACAGAGCCAGAACGTCTACAAACCCGCGATACCCGAAGCTGCTATCCCAAAGCGGATAGCCATCCCGGCTCAAGCGGACGAAATCATTGGAAAGGCTCCTCCTTCCAAGAAGTCAGTTTTTACAAGGCTGGCCATTCCGGTTGCTGCTCCAGGCGAGGTCCTCAAAGCTGCTTCCCCTGCCCAGAGGTCTGTCTTTAACGGATTAGACCTTGCTTCTCAACGGGTGTCAGTCTTAGACAGGCCAGTCTCTCCTCAAAGCAGGGGGCATGACGAAGTCACCCTTATAGCTGAAACAACTCCATCCGCAAGACACGCTCGACGTCGCCACTGGCGCCGAGTGAGGAAGGCTGGGGGCAACTCCCCATCCGGGATAACTCCGCCAGCTCCAACGGTGGGGATCGATGTTGCCGTTCCAACCGGGAACAGCTTTGAATTGCTCAACAAGGTGCGCAGAAACTCTCCTACTGCGGTGCTGAAGAAAACTCCTTCACCTATGGAGAATACTCCAGAGAAGAAGCTGGAGCAGCCCCTTCAACGGCTGTCCTCTAAAATTTATAAGGTCTGGAGATAGGTCCAGGAGTCAGTGATTGATCAAGACTATCTTCGCCGACAGAAAAGGATGAGGGTTCGGCATGAGAAGGGCTACTCTGTCAAGCCAGAGAAAGCAACAACAGGCTGGGTGCCCACTGCAACGGCTCCCTCCACATCAATCGCTCAAAAGAAAAGGAGGCCGCAAAAAGCCCCTGTGAACATGGCGAACCGTAAAAGCGCTGAGCACAAACACCCCAAGTCTGGGGGCATGGTGGTGCACACTGTTTATATGGCTTCTGGAAAGGAGGAAAGCCGTGCTTTGACGGGTCACCGACCGCTCACCCGATCCGTGACGAAAACCCAGGAGCAGCAACAGAAGCTTCAGGAGATGATGATTGCAATGGCCGCACTCACCGGGCCAAAAGAAAGCCCGGAGGCATCATCAGAGCAGCGTCACGAATAAGAAACTGATGCTGACTTCTTACGCAGAGTTCTCGAAAAGAAAGACAGAGAAGCCGCAGAGCAAGCGGCTAAATTAAGCAAATGGCGCTCCTCTTCCAAGATATGGTAGGGATGATGCTACAGCCGGACCCTCCAGTTGAAGACCCTCCGATCATTACTGAAGACGATAGAGGAGAGACATCTAATCCTCCTCCGACTCTTTCAATAGCCAAAGATGAAACCATTTCCAAGTCTGCGCTGGATGACTATATAGCTCATCAAATACGGGCTCATCAAGTGAGTGAAGCGGCTGACCAAATTGTCAAAACTGGACGACCCTACCCAAGCTGGTATGACCAAATCAGTTACCCGCCGGGATATACGATCCCTAAGTTCCACGTATATAAAGGGACAGGGAATCCACATCAGCATGTCGCCCAGTTCAGGGCCTTATATGGCAACACTGGAGGCGACGACAAACTGTTGCTTCGCCAATTCGTCGGCAGCTTAGCAGAAACGGCATTTGAATGGTACTCGGAGCTCCCCAACGACTCTGTCAAAACATTTGCAGAGATGGAGCTGCTGTTTACACAAAGATTCGCGAATGCTAGTGAACGCACCCCGATAACAGCACTGATCAACGCCAGGATAAGGCCAGGCGAAACGTGGGTTCAATACGCAACACGGTGGCGGAAACTGTGGTCGAAATGCGAACAATGCATAGAAGAGGCTCCTGCAGTAGGCATGTTTGTGGGTACCCTTGATCCGCAAGCGACCATCTCACAGTTCATGATGTTCTCTAAGCCGACCACCTTCCAGGCCTTGATTGATAAGCTGGCCCAAATGGACCAGATGGGCTATAGGCCTTCCTCTTTAAAGACGGAACCTTGGAATGAAAAGGGCAAAGGGAAAGCAACCTTCGTCGCCAACGCTCAACAACAACCAAGCAACTTAAAGCCGGTTGTCCGTCAAAACAATATGCGTCCACGCCCATCCCTCGAGGAGAGACTGGGACGTCCTTACTCGTTTCCTCAGGATAAAACGAGAAGACTGTTCGAGCTGGCAGTGCGCAACAGACTCATCAATCTGCCGAGTCCAAAGCGTCCGTTGCAGCCAGGCGATGTCAACGATCCCAATTATTGTCCTTACCACCAAACGGTAAGTCACCCGATCGAGGATTGCTTCGTCTTTAAAGGATGGATCGAGGATCAGTATCTACAAGGCAAGTTTACGCTGTCCGAGAGGTGGAAAATAAACCCACCACAACCGCACACTCCAAAGAAGACGGACACACCGGGGGCAACTTGTTCTCTTGTTGAAGAAGCTTCGTGGGAGGTCGTACTGTCAGCCAAAACCAAAAGGATGCTGAATGATCTCCAGACATGCCCGGCGATCGGATCGAAGAACTCGCTAGAACCCCAGATCGTCAAAGGGATGCTGAAGCCGCGCCCAACTCCAAAGATCGATGGTGAAGGCCCCAGCGCTCATACCCAGCCATCAAAGTCTTCGAAGAAGAAGAAGAAGACCAAAAAGCCCGTGCAGCCTGGTGACAAGCCCACGGACATGCAAAAACAGATTGACGCGTTGGAAGAATATAATCAGAAGGCGCGAACCCCAGTCACACTCCAAGAATTTCTCAGCCACGTCCTTGAGGACGGAGATGATGACAATGGAGAAGACTCGTCGGATGAATCTGAAGATTATGTGGCAAGCTGCCATGTGATCTCTCACTCGTCAATGAATGACGAAGAAGCTCCTTACACAGAGAAACCGAGGGCGGATCCTGAACCAGAACTTCTGTGGCCGTCAGACGAGATGATCGATACCTTCCTGAATGAGATTCGTCTGAAAAGTAAAGCCGACCGGGAGCGTGAGATGGCTATATTTGAAAAGGCCAAACGCCGGCGACTGGACAAAAGGGTCGAAACACTCCCACCAGATCAAAGTACATCCGCCGTAAATGAAAGCAGGATCAAGACAAGGAAACGATTCGCCAAAGCCATATCAATGGGGATGAGGCCGCCCTCTTTCAGAGAAAATTCTCCTGGTGGTATACATTTTGATGAAACGGACGTACACCCCAACTTCTGCTTATATCATCAGAGGATCGCACATCCTACTAAAGACTACAACTCCTTTAAGTGTTGGTGGCAAGGATATGTCGCTCATAGACAACACGTCAATAGAATAAAGCGGGAAGCTCGTAGACAGCGAAAAAATACGACAGATGAGCATAAAAGAGTTGGCGGCAATTGTCATAGGGACGAGCCCAGGGGATCACGAGTTCTCACCTTTGGAAGCGATTCTGACGAAGAAGCCGCCCTCAACCCTCTCTTCAAGGAATTCATTTCTAAAACAAAAGAATTGGAGATTTGCGAGAACGTTCAGCCGTAAAATCTCACGCTACCAGGAAAGAATCTCGGACCCGCAAACGACGGAGCAAACGAAATGAGAAAGGAAAAGGAAAAAACGGCCTTTGTTGCCAACACTCAACAACAGCCGAGTAACCCGAGGCCGTTTTGTCGTCAAAACAACAAGCCGCGATACCTCAATGAGAAGTTGAAACGTCCTTACTCGTTTCCCAAAGATAAAACAAAGAAATTGTTCAAGCTAGCAGTGCGCAGCGGGCTCATCACTCTACCAGATCCAAGACGTCCATTGCAACCGGGTGACGTTAACAATTCTAACTATTGTCCCTACCACAGAGTAATGGGTCACCCACTCGAAAATTGCTACGTCTTCAAAAACTGGGTTGAAGACCAATACCAACAGGGCAAGTTCGCGCTGCCCGAAAAGTGGAAAGTAAACCCGCCACAACAACATGCTCCGAAAAAGGTGAATATGCCGGGGGCATCATGCTCATTCATAGGGAAAGCCCCATAGACCGAAAAGTCAGTAAACTAGAGATTCGCCTCAAATACGGCGATGCTAGACCGAAAAGTCAGTAAACTAGAGATGCGTCTCAAATACGGCGACGGCGGACCGAAACGTCCTTAAACTAACGACGGACCGCAATGTCCTAAAACTTGCAAATGACCGAAACGTCGTTAAACTACTCCCAACCCGCAGCATCTTCAGGCTGACGTTGCTTAAAAAAAAAAGGGTACATCCACAAGCAAAATGGGTACGGATGAAAACCCGAAAGGGCTCCGTGAGTAAAAACAGCAGGGCTACCGGCGAGTGTTCGTGAAAACCCGAAAGGGCACGACCTCGTTTAAAAAAAAAGGAAAAAAAAAAGAACGGTATGTCCATAAGCGAAGTGGGCACGGATGAAAACCCGAAAGGGCTCCGTGAGTAAAAACAGCAGGGCTACCGGCGAGTGTTTGTGAAAACCCGAAAGGGCGCAACCTCGTCAAAAGACACTTATAGGGTCCTCTCGACCTTATAAGGAGAAACCACCTGCGTGAGATCCTTACGACTCACAAAGGAGCAACACACTTAGGGATCCTCACGATTCCTAAGGAGAAAATACACTTACGAGATCCTCACGACTCGCAAGGAGAACTCTCTTATGGGACCCTCACGGCTCGTAAGATTTGAAAGTCTTAAGTTACAGAGACCTAAACCTGTGCTTAAGCAATCCCCCACAACCTTCGATGATGCCCTACAAGTAGTCCAATATTGACCCTTGTATACAATCCACGGGCGCGAATAAACATTCCCCTAACTAAGTCCCATCCGAGACTAGGGATATGTTTGCATGGTAAACAACCCTTGTAAATCCTCTCGACTTACAAGGAGAAAACCCTCCCGTAGGATCCTTACGACTTACAGAGGAACAATGCACTTAGGAACCCTCACGATTCCTAGGGAGAAAATACACCTATAAGATCCTCACGACTTGTAGGGAGAAATACCTTTGTGAGACCCTTACGGCTCATGAAGTCAAAAGCCTTAGTCGACAGGACCTTAACCCTGTTTGCTAAGCCACCTTTGTTCAACATCGACAGAGGCAAATGATGATTCGCTCCTGGCAATATTCCAGTTGCAGCGATGCTGATGCCTAAACCGGTATCAAATCCCAAGTTCTTTCAAGGCAAATGATGATTCGCTCCTGGCAATATCCCAGTTGTAGCGATGCTGATGCCTAAACCGGTATCAAATTCCAAGTCCTCTCACGGCAAATGATGATTCGCTCATGGCAATATCCCAGTTGTAGCGATGCTGATGCCTAAACCGGTATCAAATTCCAAGTCCTTTCATGGCAAATGATGACTCGCTCCTGGCAATATTCCAGTCGTAGCGATGCTGATGCTGAGATTGGCACCAGATTCCAAGTTCCACACTCGCGATAAAAAAAAGCGAGCCATACGTGCATACGAAATAGCCGAAATGATGGGGCAACTTGCAATAAAAATCAGCAGGTAAAAAAATATATATGCATGAAAAATAGCCGAAATGATTGGGCAACTCGCAATAAAAAGCAGCGAGTAAAAATAAAACAAATAGCCGAAATGATTGGGCACCGCGAAAAATAGCCGAAATGATTGGACAATCGCGACCTTCGCGATATAAAAGCTGAAATGATAGAGCATCGCGGAAAGAATAAAAAAAATGATGAAAGAATGAAACTTTTTGCCCTACAGATGAGATCACATCGATCCCTGTATACAATCCAGGGGCACAAACAAAGAGGGAACCTTACCTTCCCAACAGGCTCCACCAGAAAGCGAAGCCAAATCTCGACGGTTCATAGATAACCTAGAGACAATCTCGACATCTGTCGCAATATTGCAGACACAATACCAACAAATGAAGTAAAGGAAAATCCCTAGCTTTAGGGTCTCGACGTCAACATCGACAACTTAGAGATCACCAACTGTGTTTCTCCTCACTCCAACTAGATGCAGACATGACGTCAACAACCGACCTCAGAATCGCAACGAAACGGAACCATGGCAAAGTTCCTAGTCCCAAATCTCAACGGCCACATCTGCAGCCTGGAGACCAACAACGGTGTGCCTCCTCATTCCAGCAGGACAAAGATGCTACACCATCAAGCAGAGTGATGGCAAAATCCCAGCTCCACCTCAGCACTCGTCTCGTCACAGCGGACACATCATCAAGCAAAGCGGAACAGCGGCAACTCCCAGTTCCATGACTCGACGATATACTCCCACAGAGAGTCAAATCCCAACTCCGTGAAATGCGGATATAATCAACAAAATTCCTGGTCACGTGGAACACGGATAACGTCACTCTTTGACCCCGTGGAAAACGTCCAGAGCAGATCCTGGTCCTCGCAGAACACGGCAGTGAACCCGTGCGAAGCATCCAGAGCGGAGCCTAGTCCTCGCCTAACGCGGCAGTGAACCCGTGTGAAGCATCTAGTGCAAAATTCCTGGTCACGTGGAACGCGGATAACGTCACTCTTTGACCCCGTGGAAAACGTCCAGAGCGGATCCTGGTCCTCGCAGAACACGGCAGTGAACCCGTGCGAAGCATCCAGAGCGGAGCCTAGTCCTCGCCTAACGCGGCAGTGAACCAGTGTGAAGCATCTAGTGCAAAATTCCTGGTCACGTGGAACGTGGATAACGTCACTCTTTGACCCCGTGGAAAACGTCCAGAGCGGATCCTGGTCCTCGCAGAACACGACAATGAACCCGTGTGAAGCATCCAGAGCGGAGCCTAGTCCTCGCCTAACGCGGCAGTGAACCCGTGTGAAGCATCTAGTGCAAAATTCCTGGTCACGTGGAACACGGATAACGTCACTCTTTGACCCCGTGGAAAACGTCCAGAACGGATCCTGGTCCTCGCAGAACACGGCAGTGAACCCGTGCGAAGCATCCAGAGCGGAGCCTAGGCCTCGCCTAACGCGGCAGTGAACCCGTGTGAAGCATCTAGTGCAAAATTCCTAGTCACGTGGAACACGGATAACGTCACTCTTTGACCCCGTGGAAAACGTCCAGAACGCATCCTGGTCCTCGCAGAACACGGCAGTGAACCCGTGCGAAGCATCCAGAGCGGAGCCTAGTCCTCGCCTAACGCGGCAGTGAACCCGTGTGAAGCATCTAGTGCAAAATTCCTGGTTATGTGGAACACGGATAACGTCACTCTTTGACCCCGTGGAAAACGTCCAGAGCGGATCCTGGTCCTCGCAGAACACGGCAGTGAACCCGTGCGAAGCATCCAGAGCGGAGCCTAGTCCTCGCCTAACGCGGCAGTGAACCCGTGTGAAGCATCTAGTGCAAAATTCCTGGTCACGTGGAACGCGGATAACGTCACTCTTTGACCCCGTGGAAAACGTCCAGAGCGGATCCTGGTCCTCGCAGAGCACGGCAGTGAACCCGTGCGAAGCATCCAGAGCGGAGCCTAGTCCTCGCCTAACACGGCAGTGAACCCGTGTGAAGCATCTAGAGCAAAATTCCTGGTCACGTGGAACGCGGATAACGTCACTCTTCGACCCCGTGGGAAACGTCCAGAGCGGATCCTGGTCCTCACACCAACATGGAGTGATCACCACTGCGACATTCGTCTCGATACAGCAGACGCGACACCAGCAAATGAAGCGAAGGCCAAATTCCTAGCTTCAGGGTCTTAACAGCAAGTCATATAAAGCCTGAAAGACCACCGGAGATCATCCCACATAGAGTGGTCACCACCTCGACGTTCGTCTCGATACAGTGGACGCAACATCACCAAAAGGAGCCACGGCAAAATCCCTAGTTCCAAATCTCGACGGTTCATCAGCAACCTAGAGACAACCACGACATTCGTCTCGATACAGAGGATGCAATGCCAGCAAACGAAGCAAAGGCCAAATTCCCAGCTTCAGGGTCTTAACGGCAAGTCATATAAAGCCTGAAAGACTATCGGAGATCATCCCACACCAGCGCGGAGTGGTTATGACTCATCGGGGCTCTCCAAAATGAGCCTAACCTCAAGTAAAAAGCGGCATGGCAAATTCCTAGCGCTTGCTCTTCCGACGGTCAAACTGCCAAGGAGGATTGCTTGAAGACGTCTTGTCCAGCCCCCGAAGGGATCAGAGACACGGCAGTCGCAGGGCTACTCGAACGGCATAATTGCCTATCGAGGAATACATCAGCTCATGCGACGGTACGACGGCCAAAACCCTAAGTACCACAGACCCTAACGGACTTCTGTCGTAAAGAGCAGAGGTTAACTGTGACGTTAGGATATTCTTGCGAGATCTGCTCGATTCGTTTCGACTCGTGAGGAAAATGATGTCTTTGCGAGAACTTCTCGATTCGTCTCGACTCGTGAGATAAAGCCTTAGGCAGTAGGGATTAAAAAAAAAAACTGTTTCCTAAGCACTGGGATCCTGCAAGTCGGCCTAAAATGGTCTCTTGCATACTATCCACGGGTCTCACTCTCCGAAGTCGAATTTCGACAAGGAGGGGAACAACCGCTTACGGGTCCTCTCGACTCGTAAGAGGGAAAAATTCTCTTACAAGATCCTTACGACTTATGAGAGAAAACACACTTAGGAGTCCTCACGACCCCTAAGGAGAAAATACACCTACGAGATCCTCTCGATCCGTAGGGGGAAAAGTCTTTATGAGACCCTCACGGCTCATAAAGTTGAAAAGTCTTAGGTGGCAGATCCTAACCCTGTCTCCTAAGCCATCACTGCCCTGCAAAGAGGTCAAGATGGACCATCTATGAGCCAGACTCGCCAAAGCTACATGCCACTGAAACGGAAAAGCTACTCATGAGCATATAAACTACTTCACGCCAGAGTAAGATATGAAGAGATAGAGGGGTGCGGCTCATGGAGTTAAGGGTTTGGAACTATATCTCTTAAGAGTCGAGATCTGAGTCAATGATAAATGACGACGCTTGTGTCCGCTCGTTATCTTCTCATATCAAGATTCTGAAAGTGATACACCAACCTGAAACTGGTCATACGCCATGCATAACTCTACACTACTTCACCCACGTACATACTTACGTGGGCAAAGTAGTGGGGGGCATTTGTTCCCGCCAAAATTTCTACGCAAAGGAGCCCAAGGTATCAAATGGCAGCGATACGCTTAAGGAAATGTGAACCAGTATCTTCCGGGCTGCTTTTTGACAAACTCCCAAATGAGAAACAGATAAATTCTGATGGTATCGAAAGCGGCTCAAAAATCCCTTCGATTTGATATATTATGGGCCTCGTAATTCATCCGGGATCAAAAGTTATGAAGCATTACGTGTCCGCACGTAATGGACCTTTAAAAACCCGCTGGAGGAGTTAAAAGATATAATAAAAACTCGGAAAAGACTCCAATGGGGCATCACGTGCTCACACGTGACTATGGGTCACATGCAGACACGTGATGGGTTTTTAAAGCCTCTAAAATAATGAATAGAATTTAATTCTAAAAGTCAGAAATTACCTCAACGAGGTATCACGTGTTTACACGTGACCAATGGTCACGTGTTGACACGTGATGGTTAAAACTGAAACATAAATAAGCGGCTGAGAAAGGAACCCAATTGGGGGTCACGTGCTCACACGTGACCAAAGGTCACGTGCCAGCACGTGACTGGCTTTAAAAGCCTTATAATTTAATAGAATTAAATTCTAAAAGTTCTGAATCTTTCCAAATGAAAAAGAATTATAGGAACCGTTGGATTAAAGATCCAAGGGTGATTAAAAATCACCAATTTATAGAAAAACCTTGGACAAGGAAAGATTTCCCTGAAAATCTCACCAGGATAACAAATAGAATATCTTTTGGATTTAAAATCCACGCTGAATAAAATTCACTGAATGATCTAAAGGCCCAGATTAATGATAAATATAAATCAAATCTCTCAACAATCAAATCAAATCTTCCAATAAGAGATTTGCTAAACAAATTAACTCTTTTCCTTCTCCTATAAATAGGAGCCAAGTAGAGAAGAGAAGGGATCTACTTTTTTGGAGAGAAAACAGAGAGAGGAGAATTTAATTCTCAAGAGGGAAGAAAAGAAAGGAGAATTTAATTCTCAACAAAGAAAACCCTAGGTAAGAAAAAGGGAAAAAGATAAACTTCAAACAGAGAATTTAATTCTCAAAATTCAAGAGTTTAACTCTTATACAAAAAGAACTTAGTTCTTCTTCTGGTTGAAGATCTGCACAGAGCAAATCTCCCCATAACATGAGAATTTAATTCTCATCGGGTCGAGATCCTGCCATGCAGATTCTAAACTTAGAAGGGGAATTGAGTTTTAAGAATTAATTCTCCTAAAACAAAACTAGGGTTTAACCCTAATCAAGAATTTAATTCTTTTACATATCTGGGAATTTAATTCCTTTGAAAAGAAATCAGGGTTTTATCCTAAATAAGAATTTAATTCTTTCACGATAGGAATTCAATTCCTTCAAAATCATAATTAGGGTTTAACCCTATAAAGAATTCAATTCTTAAAAGATCTCTGTTCATGAAAAGAACTAGGGTCACGTGCCCCCACGTGACCCTTGAAAAGATCCCCTGCAAAGAACTTTGAAGTATCACCTCACGTGCTCCCACGTGACTCCCAAAAAGCAGAAAGAAAAAGCAAAGGAAATGAAAGTTTTGGGCGCTCTCACGTGGTATCATGTGACCCCTCAGCAAATGTTTTAACAATTGGCGTACAGATCCCCATCACGTGCCAACACGTGATGCTCTAAAATAAAAATGAAAGTGTTTAACACTCAATGGCAAAAGAAAAGAAAAGAAGCTTTGGGCGCTCTCACGTGTCCCCACGTGACCCCTCAGCAAGTGCTGTAATTATCGATGCATAAACCCCCATCACGTGCCAACACGTGATGCTCTAAAATAAAGATGAAAAGTGTTTAACACTTGTTCGCGGGAGATCTGGCTCCACATTTAGGGCGCCCTCACGTGTCACCACGTGACCCCTAATGAGCATTCTAACAGACCAGAGCGGGGGCCTCCATCACGTGCCCACACGTGATGGCCAGGAAATTAAAAGTGTTAAACACTGATCTGCAGAATAAAATAAGGGAAATCAGGGCGCTCTCACGTGTCCGCACGTGACCCCTCCCTCCTTAGTGTTTAACACTAATTGGAAAACTCTATTTGCAGTGTTTAACACTGATTTTCTTAGTGTTTAACACTAATTTGGAAAACTTTATTTGCAGTGTTTAACACTGATTTGCTTAGTGTTTAACACTAATTTAAAAACTCTGTTCCCAGTGTTCAACACTGTTGACCTTTAGTGTTTAACACTAGCTTTAGCCCAATTGGCTAAGTTTCTAGAGGCAAAGCCTCTCCTTCAATGGACCAACAGAGAGCAAATATTTCAAACATAATTGGACTTAGCCCAAACCGGCCATAAGTCCTCAAATCATCTTGAACTGAGCACATCTGCTCTTTCAACCAACTCATTGGTTCAAGGGTACATCTCTGAACTCCTCTGATATTTGTCGTTGTAATCCTTCAACGTCTTCAGAGAGGTGACGGGTCCCGACAACCACACATCAACACGGACTGTGGGGTCCTTAAACTCATGGACTTATGCGTCCTTAAACCAAGATACGGACTGTGAGGTCCTTAAACCCGCGGACTTATGCATTCTTAAACTAACGGACTAATGCGTCCTTAAACACACCCATATGGACTGTGGGGTCCTTAAACCCATGGACTTATGCGTCCTTAAACTACCAATGGACCGCAATGTCCTTAAACTACCAATGGACCGCAATGTCCTTAAACTGGCAATGGACCCCCATGTCCCTAAACTGGAACTTGGACCACTATGTCCCTAAACTGGAGCAATAGAGCCCAAATGCTCTTTTGTCGGATCTAAACGATCCCGTTAAGTCGATCTTAGTCCCAAACTGGACTAACGTATCCTTAACAACCGTTAAGTCGATCTTAGTCCCAAACTGGACTAACGTATCCTTAACAACCGTTTAAGTTGATCTTAGCCTCAAATATGGCTAACGTATCCTTAAACCTTCAAACAGACTTTAGTCCCAAATTGGACTATAAATCCCCCAATCAACTTTGGTTCAAGGGTACATCTCTGAACTCCTCTGACATCTGTCGTTGTAATCCTTCAACGTCGTCAGAGAGGTGATGGGTCCCGACGGCCATACATTTAATGGACCCCTATGTCCCTAAACTGGAACAATAGAGCCAATTGCTCTTTTGTCGGATCTAAACGATCCCGTTAAGTCGATCTTAGTCCCAAACTGGACTAACGTATCCTTAACAACCGTTTAAGTTGATCTTAGCCTCAAATACGGCTAACGTATCCTTAAACCTTCAAACAGACTTTGGTCCCAAATTGGACTATAGATCCCCTAAGCAACTTTGGTTCAAGGGTACATCTCTGAACTCCTCTGACATCTGTCGTTGTAATCCTTCAACGTCGTCAGAGAGGTGATGGGTCCCAATGGCCATACATGTAATGGACCACCATGTCCCTAAACTGGAACAATCGATCCTCCAAACGCTCTTTTGCCGGATCTAAACGATCCCGTTAAGTTGATCTTAGTCTCAAATTGGACTAACGTATCCTTAACAAATGTTTGAGTTGATCTTAGCCTCAAATATGGCTAACGTATCCTCAAACCAAAACCCCAAACCCAAATCTAAGAAAATACGGATTTGGACTAATCCACGTCCTACGGGCGACGACATAAATTGGTCTCCGTATACAATCCACGGGCAACCACAAATAAAACAAACACACACGACACGAAGTGACCATCTGGAGAAGGAGAAAGTTGTTACCGCAATGCGGTAGCGTAATTAACTGCAGGGGCTTGCGCCTGCAGGGAAGAGCGTCCCCACAATCAAAAACCCCTCAAGCGAGGGGGAATCTGACGAAGTCTGCTACATCGGACGCATCCGTTTAAACCTTCGATACATGGTGCCATAAATCAACTTGGCATCTTCGGAGAGGTAGATGGATAGCACCAATTAGCATCTGCCCCGAATCTCAGGCCAGACGTCATGTCGCGCCGTCTTTCGGAGGGGAACACCTACAAACCCTAATACGGATCGTTAACTAGAGGTAAGGAGATAAAGATTGCAAGTTAACAATTTTAACTGAAAGGGAAAGTAACTACAACTTTTGTAGATCCGGTCCACCACTTCTTTAGCTCCGTGTTGACATCCCTTCGCTGCGATCATCGGATCCCGGACTCTTGCGATGGTTTCGTCGGAGAAATGATCGGGCTAGGTCATTGACTTCGAGGCCGAAGATAATCTAAGTCGGGGAGACTCAAACTCAAGCTATTCCTTCACTTGGTCGAAAACTTTGTGAAGAGAACACCCTATACTACATGGCAAGTGGTAGAGGATGAAGAAATAGAAAGTGGGTTCACTTTAGAATTGGATTTCTCACTCTTTTTACTATGGCACCATTGGAGCTCTCAAGCTTTTGTAAGCTTGATGAAGACGATGAAGAAGAAAAAGTCATATGAATGAATATCCAAAATGAAACTTATCCAAATGAATAATAGCACCATGGTTGAGTTAAGCCCTCATGCTTAACTCATGTAGAGAATTAACCAAGGCTTTAGGTTAAAGATTAGGTTAAGGAATATCAAAAGAAATGACAAAAGAGTGGACTTTGTCAAAGCTTCTCCAAGCTTCTTCAAGCTTGATAACTTTGACTAAGTTAAACCCTTTGTTAAATCTTAAGATGAAACAATAACCCTAATCTTTACCCTAATCTTGGCATGGGTCTCATACACACATCTTGTATGTATCATCAAACATGATACAAACATATGTACACAAATATATATCATATATACACTTATGCACAAACTAGTGAGAAAACAAATCTTAAGTGAACCAATACTAGTTAATGTAAAGTAATATATCAAATATATAATTATACATTAAATCATTAAATCAACACTTGATTTAACGATCCGGTCATATCGCATATAACCGACTAATATCAAGTGTATCCATGTATCGAATCAACACTTGATTCGGTAACCAGATTATATCACATATAACCGACCGATGATACAAATCGCGAGAATAGAATACAGTATCACATACTGGTATTATTCTCGGTCCCACACATATCTCATATGCGCTCCTATTTCGTTTCGCTTGAGCCAGGAAACCCTTGTGTAGGACTCTAAAGACTCGTCAATACGCCGGTAGTAGGTGATGATCATATCAAACACCCACAAGCCGCAAGCGGTCTGCTAAACGTAACGGCCACCCGGGTATTGAGCGATCAGAAGATCAATGAGCAAGCCCGCTCACACTCCTGTGAATCCAACCAGTAACACTATCGTACAGTTCGGTCTGTTCGTCTGATATGTCGCATATCTCGTCTAGGGGTGGTAAACGTCAGACCCCAATAACTCGATAAGTCGTGTCGATATGAGGCTCATAACGGGTCGAGAAACTACTGGTAACACTTACCAGTAAATCCCTAAAGCAGCCTTGGCCATGGACTTCCTGTTATAGCCAATCGAGCACTGCGCAACATCAACTCCCTATACCGGGAGAGACGAAACCCCTCCTATCGCTCATTGCCTCCATGTGATTCGGGACTGTACCCAAAATCCACTTTTTTGCACGCCCTCTTGGACGTGGTATGATGGAAATCAAAGCACAGTGGGAATCACACAAGACTCTATGACGATCTCAGGTCTACAGACTAACCTGTACCAGTGTCACCGGAGAACTGCCATCTGACGTAAGGTATAATACCATCTGGGAGTTCTCGGCGAGTCCGTCCAGTGTACCCAGTCTCTACTGAGCACCCGTATATCATCTCTGATGTCAAACACCAATGGATATGGGATCATCCATCGCCCATCTTTATGGGTCGAGAAGCTACACGCTAGTCTACTCTGGTATATCGATGCCCCGTCTCGATACACCCACGACTAGGGACTTTGAAGGATGTACTTATGGACTACCATGTCCCCACTAGTATGATCCGCATCATAGTCCAGGTAGTCAAGTACACATCCTAAGGGCTTTACCAACATGTAACAGAGAGACAATCAGTGTGCATGTTAAGGTAAAGAGTAACCAGATAGCATACTATCATATCGAGCAAGAAAGTCATCCCTATATATGTCCAAGCATCCACTACAATATACATCCTATGTATAGTAATGGCCTCTAGGGCATACATATAACTAACAATTTCCCACTTGCACTAGGGCCATCTGATAGCAGTAGTTGTAGTATCTCATACACAACCATCCCATAATAGTCTCTCTCTGGGAAAAGGCCTTTGTGAGTGGATCCGCCGTGTTGTCCTCTGAGTCTACTCTCCTAACCTCGATCCCCTGGAGATCAACCATCTCCATGATCAGGTGACACTGCCTAAGAATATGTCTGGATCACTGATGGGACGGACGTTCCTTGGCATAAGCCACAACTCCATTGTCACACAATGGGAGGAACTAAGTTCATCTCATGAACCAATATACACCCATACTTCCTCTTTGGTAGTATCTTTGGTAGCGATGTATCCAGCCTTTATTGTCTAGTATGCCACGGTATCTAGCTTGAAACTCTTCTAACATACCGTCCCTTTACTGAGGGTAAAGACAATGCCTGTGACCGACTTTCAGTCGTCCTTATCACCCTGGAACCCTTCCAGTGATTCTCCCCAGGATCGATTGATACCATCTCACTACAACTAGTGAGTATCCTAACATCCAATTAGATCTATCTCATAGATCCAAAACCCAGGATTTAGTAGGTATCACTATGATCCTATATGGATAATCCTTGTGATAAGCGGAGATTGACTGAGCGTAGCATAGGAATCTTCTTCCCTATCAAGAGTATGTCATCCACGTACTCTACGAGGATCACCACCATACTCCCTACTACCTTTTTGTATATACAAGGTTCATCTACCATTTTGATGAAGTCAAACTCTTTGACTACCACATCAAAATAGACGTTCCAACTCCGCGATGCCTGCTTTATCACATAAAATATCTTGCACACGTTTCCGCTGCTCCCACTGTCTACGAAGCCCTCTGGCTGTGTACTTATAGACACTCTCTTTCAAAAACATTATTTAGAAAAGCTGTCATGACACCCAACCACCAGATATCGTAGTCATGGTATGTAGCCGTGGCAAGTAGGATCTGGATGGACTTAAGCATAGGCCCCAGAAAAGGTTTCATTATTAGCCACAACTGGTCTACGATGCAAACCTTTAACAAGTCTAGCTTTGAAAGTCTCAACTTTTCCATGTACACCAAGTAATCTTCTCAAGATATACTTGCTCCTGATGGGGATTTAACCCTTCAGATAAAGCAACCAAAGTCCATACTTTGTTGGTGTATAAGGATTCCATCTCAGATCACTAAGCATCCAGCCATTCTTACAGAGTCTCACTCCTGATGGCCAGCTCGAAACTAGTTGGGTCATCATCTCATGATGCAATCCTCGCTTCCACTGTCATAGAGAAACCGAAGTATCTCTCAGGTGGGTGAGGAACCCTACTAGATCGGCGAAGAGGCTGAGGTTCGTTGGTAACTATTGAATCCTTTGGTTTTATCAAATCATCTGCTGTAGTTTGTATAGCTGGAACCTTTCCAGTTCTACATTACAGACCTTGCCTCGAGCTTGTCTGGATTTTGCTTTTAGACATAGGCTGGACAACCCCAAATCTTAACAAACTTAAGATATGAACTCTTCCCTTTCCATATCACATATGAAGTGGTAGGCAACTGATTTGATTAGAACCCTATTCAATAGGTATGCAGCTTCTCAAGTGCATAACTCCCAAAAGGAAAATAGGTAACTCAGTAGTACTCATCATAGAGCACACCATATCACATAGGACGCAATTGCTCCGCCCCGATATACCATCGTGCTATGGTGTATACGGAGGAGTAATGCTGAGAGAGAATCTCATTCTCCTTTAGAATAGTCCAGGAATTCTATGCACAAGTATTCTCCTCCTTGATCTCATCAAAGGACATAATACTTATACCCGTATTGGTTCTCTACTTCTAATTTATATTCTGTGAATATCTCAAAAGGTACTGACTTGTGTTTCAACAGGAACATATGTCTGAATCTTGAGAGATCATCAGAGAATGTAATGAAGTATAAAGAACCAGTCTTGGCATGTGTAGACAGGGGACCTTCATACATCAACATGTATCATCCTAAGAGTTCACTAACTCTTTCTCTGTTTCCAATAAACAGAGCTATGGTCATCTTATCTCTGTGACATGACTGGCAAGTTTCACAAGATGTAAATTCAAACTAATTTAAATATGCATCTATATGTAACTTCAGCCAGTCGGGTCGCATTGATATGACCTAGTCTATAATGCCTCAAGAAGGATTCGTTCATTTCTGAACTCTTCCTCTTGTGTGTGTTCTATATACTAGGAACTGTAGTTTGATTTAGAACGACAATGCTTTTAGATAACGTGCCTGAACTGATCAACTATTGATATAGGAAATGTTCAAAACATTATCCAATCAATACAAAATTATATCCTTCTTTATCTAAATAAAGAGATTGATATGATTTTGTATATCAGGTTCGGTATCTAATAACATTTGTTCAGAATCAATGTATTCTGGTTATACAGGGTGATAGTGACCAACAGACTTGGCTGCAACAATTGCCCCATTTTCTGTCTCATGAAACTTATCACCCGTTCTCAGTTCTCTACCTATCTGTAGCCCATGTAACAAATTACATATGCGGGATCCTGATCCGGTATCTCATATCCAGGACGTAAAGAATACTGAGAAACGGTTCTGTATAATGAACACACCCGAAGATGATGCATCAGTATGCACTTTCTTCGTTTGGGCGGCACGGGAATTCTGGTAATTCCCAATTTCCTGCTCTGTCTTATAACAATTATAAGTTGGAGCGGGACCAACGTCCCCAGCTCAGTATAACAAGCGGGTTCGGTCAATATTCTGTATTATTATCTTGATTAAGGCGTGACATGGTCGCTACCTAGAGAGAGAGAGAAGAAAACACTCAGCGTGCGCTTTTGCAAGAATAGATTGGTTATTATTTTATCTAATCAGAATGGCTCCCACTGTTTTTATCAAATCTTCCTTCGAACCCTAAAAGGAAAGACTAACCGGGATTAATTACACGCTACAAGTTCGCCAATCTTTCAGCCAGGCCAGTGTCGGTACTTTGAAGGAGGTCCTCCGTGCTTTCACACGAACCTAATTAATGTAAACCTCGTTTTCCCAGAGGCGTAACCTCGTTAACACCTTTCTAGACACCTACTTGATCGGCTAATTGTAATGTGTAAAACTCTCCCCGGAGTAACTCTTACTCGCAGCGGGTATCGGAATCCAACTATCTCATAGAAGGTATGCAATCTCATTGCAAATTTCAACACTTGAAATTCCCGATAATATTTTGCCCCTAGCAGCTATATGACCTTAACATAGTCAACAAATCATAAATGCTAGTCAAGTTCAACCCGTCATTTCCCGATTGAATTAAACCCACCCGCACGATCCTTAACATAGTCAACAAAGTCGCACGACTACCCTAATCCAATCGCATCATATGCTTATACAGATAAGCACTAATCAGCTACCGCACACTACGCCTTAACATAGTCAACAAACGTAGCACGAATACTAACTAGTACTTATCTGAAATGACGGAGGGCTACGACAGGTTTTTCTGAAAACCTATTGCGTAATAAACTTGGTATCGTTGTAGAATCAAATGATTTTAAAATGGAGTGTTTTTTAGGCTTTTCTAGTTTTGCTAAAGGGGTCACTCCCGGTGAAGGGATCGTCGGCCCTTTCCTCGTCGAATGAGGTGCGGGATATATCATATATATCACTGTGCAAAGCAGAAACTATAGAAGCAATCAAAAGACAAACCGAGAGTTGTAGCATCTGCCAGTTATTGCTAAAGGGGTCACTCCCGGTGAAGGGATCGTCGGCCCTTTCCTCATCGAATAAGGTGCAGGATATATCACATATACCGCTGTGCAAAGCAAGAACTGTAGCTACCTGTTTTATTTTTGAAATTCGATTCCACAACATCTTTAGGTTTCTTTTATTTCATTAATCATATTAATGAAGTCCCATCATTTAAGTACCTAAACATCACAGATAAATACGACGTACACTTATGCCATCCGCATTCGCCTCGATGTCCCCTCGTGCACCGTTAGGTTAGGTAACTAACGGCAGAGCGGGGCAGGGCTAGCGCGGGTGTAAAACATAAGTAACGTCTATATAATATATCATATATACTATATACAGTATTTATCACAGAACATATCACATGATCACATCACAGATAACGCAGCAGAAAATATCATATGAAATATTGGATATACTAGGACGTCCGTGTTTTTAATACGAGCCAGTATAAAACACGGATTCCACGGTCGCGATGAATAGCCAAACCCACACCCCTAGACCCCTACGAGAGCGGCAAGCAACCCTACCAATTCTAGAGTTAGGAGACCCGGACTCGACTCCTCGAGTTGGTCTCCCACTGGACTCCAGAACCCGGTTACTTGTGCCCTCCTTGGGTCTATCCTAGTGCGGAAAAGTAAATAATATACATCAACGGTGACATCTTCCGCAACCAGGAAGTGCCCCAATAAAAGAATATTACATACAATAAATTTTACATGAATGAAAATAAAAACTCTCATCTCACATAAAACCCCCGGCTATTCAAAACACGACGATCCAATATAACATATCCAGCAACACATAACATCACATGTCATCAACGTAAGTAAACATGCGTATCCCAATTGTCGTTGACATATAGCAACGAAACCGGCGATATCGCATATTACACTTACGGTCGCAGAAAAGAGAGTGTAAAACTACAACAGTTGGAATCCGCAACCTCTTTAGATATCGCATGCCTAACCAAATGAATTCCTTAGACATCACATGCCTAACAATTATAAACCCCGCATTTTAGTCTCTATATCAAAAACATTTTTCAATATCAAGTCGGGCAATTCAACAAGATTCCCGAAAAATTGTTCGAATGCTCGTCGCAAACTTTAGTAGGCAGCCGCACCCCTGATGCCGTCGACGAAGTGCACTAAGGCGGAACACCGCTGCCGCGAGCACCCGAACGGATGCTTTCGGCAACGGGGTTCTCCTACAGTCACTTGGTCGGGGCTATGGGGCGTGGCTATCTATTAAGTTTACCCGGAGAGTATCCGTGTACGCTACGTGATTGCGACGGACTTTTGATCACATCAAAATTCTGTGGCAACCGATCAATTGAGACTAAAGTGCTATGTTTATAACATTCATATTAGTTATCTCATAACTACTTGTGATTTCCAAATATTGTATCACATTCCAGATAAATAGAAAATGTTAAACTTTCCGATCGAACATCCAAACACCCAAGTTTTCCCGAAACAGCTCAATACATGAAATAGGTTCAAAAACATCCATTTCATGCCACAGTACCAACGGTCCAGCCGTAGAAGGGTCAAGCCAACGCCTCACATGTGGCACGCCGTACTGTCCCAAACCCTAAGGTTCAAAGGGCTGTTCAAGACGGTCACATAATCGAGTTAAGGTTTGTTGTCTTCTAGAGGGTTCATCGGGTTACTTGCACTACTTAGAACATTCTTAAAACTACGGAAAAATCCAACACTTGGAAATTTCCCGGCAGGGGAAAAATTGGGTATTTATATCCGGTCGAACTTTTTAACATATTGTAAATTATCTCGAAAAACACAGACAAAGTTAAAGATTCTGATCGAATCGTCGAACTCCCAATACAACCAGAAAACCCAACTCTTGAGCAAACTTTAAAAATTCCCAGAAAATACAGCAATCAATATAGGACATTACTGTGCAAATCACGTGCCAAGAATCAACTTTTTGGCCGCGGAACCGCCGCAATAGCTAGGGTGGGGCCGCGGTTCTGCGGCGCTTTAGTTGAATTAGGCTCACGTGCTTCACAGTAACTCTTATAATACCCTGCTGTAATTTTTGGATATTTTTAATTTGGAAAAATCCACATTTTCAGAAAATGTCCAGAGAGGGTTAAAAGTTAGGGTTTCGGGGTTCGATCGGATTTCTAACATCGTCTACACTTCGCCTAAAGCTCTACCTAGGCTCTGATACCACTGTAGGGATCCTAGGCACACTCTAGAGGTCTCACAAGGCATCAACCATGCCAAATTAAATTTTTTTCATGTGCCTACAAACCCTAATACGGATCGTTAACTAGAGGTAAGGCGATAAAGATTGCAAGTTAACAATTTTAACTAAAAGGGAAAGTAACTACAACCTTTGTAGATCCTGTCCACCACTTCTTTAGCTCCGTGTTGACGTCCCTCCGCTGCGATCATCGGATCCCGGACTCTTGCGATGGTTTCGTCGGAGAAATGATTGGGCTAGGTCATTGACTTCGAGGCCGAAGATGATCTACGTTGGGGAGACTCAAACTCAAGCTATTCCTTCACTCGGTCGAAAACTTTGTGAAGAGAACACCCTATACAACATGGCAAGTGGTAGAGGATGAAGAAATAGGAAGTGGGTTCACTTTAGAATTGGATTTCTCACTCTTTTTACCATGGCACCATTGGAGCTCTCAAGCTTTTGTAAGCTTGATGAAGATGAAGAAGAAGAAAAAGTCATATGAATGAATATCCAAAATGAAAATTATCCAAATGAATAATAGCACCATGGTTGAGTTAAGCCCTCATGTAAAGAATTAACCAAGGCTTTAGGTTAAAGGTTAGGTTAAGGAATATCAAAAGAAATGACAAAAGAGTGGACTTTGTCAAAGCTTCTCCAAGCTTCTTCAAGCTTGATAACTTTGACTAAGTTAAACCCTTTGTTAAATCTTAAGATGAAACAATAACCCTAATCTTTACCCTAATCTTGGTATGGGTCTCATACACACATCTTGTATGTATCATCAAACATGATACAAACATATGTACACAAATATATATTATATATACACTTATGCACAAACTAGTGAGAAAACAAATCTTAAGTGAACCAATACTAGTTAATGTAAAGTAATATATCAAATATATAATTATACATTAAATCATTAAATCAATACTTGATTTAACGATCCGGTCATATCGCATATAATCGACGAATATCAAGTGTATCAATGTATCGAATCAACACTTGATTCGGTAACCCGATTATATCACATATAACCGACCGATGATACAAATCGCGAGAATAGAATACAGTATCACATACTGGTATTATTCTCGGTCCCGCACATATCTCATATGCGCTCCTATTTCGTTTCGCTTGAGCCAGGAAACCCCTGTGTAGGACTCTAAAGACTCGTCAATACGCCGGCAGTAGGTGATGATCATATCAAACACCCACAAGCCTCAAGCGGTCTGCTAAACGTAACGGCCACCCGGGTATTGAGCGATCAGAAGATCAATGAGCAAGCCCGCTCACACTCCTGTGAATCCAACCAGTAACACTACCGTACAGTTCGGTCTGTTCGTCTGATATGTCGCATATCTCGTCTAGGGGTGGTAAACGTCAGACCCTAATAACTCGATAAGTCGTGTCGATATGAGGCTCATAACGGGTCGAGAAACTACTGGTAACACTCACCAGTAAATCCCTAAAGCAGTCTTGGCCAAGGACTTCCTGTTATAGCCAATCAAGCACTGCGCAACATCAACTCCCTATACCGGGAGAGACGAAACCCCTCCTATCGTTCATTGCCTCCATGTGATTCGGGACTGTACCCAAAAGCCACCTTTTTGCACGCCCTCTTGGACGTGGTATGATGGAAATCAAAGCACAGTGGGAATCACACAAGACTCTATGACGATTTCGGGTCTACAGACTAATCTGTACCAGTGTCACCAGAGAATTGCCATCTGACGTAAGGTATAATACCATCTGGGAGTTCTCGACGAGTCCGTCCAGTGTACCCAGTCTCTACTGAGCACCCGTATATCATCTCTGATGTCAAACACCAATGGATATGGGATCATCCATCGCCCATCTTTATGGGTCGAGAAGCTACACGCTAGTCTACTCTGGTATATCGATGCCCCGTCTCGATACACCCACGACTAGGGACTTTGAAGGATGTACTTATGGACTACCATGTCCCCACTAGTATGATCCGCATCATAGTCAGGTAGTCAAGTGCACATCCTAAGGGCTTTACCAACATGTAACAGAGAGACAATCGGTGTGCATGTTAAGGTAAAGAGTAACCAGATAGCATACTATCATATCGAGCAAGAAAGTCATCCCTATATATGTCCAAGCATCCACTACAATATACATCCTATGTATAGTAATGGACTCTAGGGCATACATATAACTAACACCTATCACATGTGCCAATGTATCGTGTTGTTGATACCCATGCTTGATTATTTATAACCATGATTATGCTAGCTGATTATGAGCACACACATGATATCTTTTACACCCTGACATGACTTGTTACACACATATTACTTGACCCGACATGGTACCGTACACTACTTGACTTGACCTGATGTACCATGGCTTGACCTGTTACCTGATCTTGGGTCTAATGCCAACAAACCTGACATGTAGTCCTCACGGACCGTCCTTGTTGTCTATCCAGACAAACCTGCTCTTACCTGATCCTGTGTTGGCATTAGTTCTTGATTACTGAATACCTGACTTGAACACCTATAGCTTGGGGGTATGGGGAAATCAATGATGAAACCTGACTTGTAACTCAACAGTTCGATACCTGTTCTGATCAGTCTTACGGGCTAGGCCAGCCCCGGAGTGATGATGCTGACATCACTCATCTGTACATGCTACCTTCTACTGCCTAGCGGCACGTCTCGGATTCAGCCCGAGAATCTTGACCGTGGTCCCGGGCACGCACGGGATACTATTGAGTTACATCGATGATTCATCAAATTGATTTCAAAGACTTTAGAGTAGATGACCCAATAGACCAGTTTAATTTAGTCACTGCACACTACCCTTCACTGCCCTGATTTACATTACTGTTACACATGCTTTATCACTCATGATTATATTTGCATTGCTTGTTACCCTGTTTACACTTTATTACTCGATGACATGACGTGCTGACGTCTGGGTTTTGCATGGCCCAGATTCCGTACCTTTGCTGCAGTCCGAGCAGGAGTACTTCAGCCAGCAGGCTGAGCAGTGAGGTTTCTGTATTAGTTAGTTCTTTTATTTTCTGCATTTTATTCCTGATGTGATCCCGCATTATGGGACATACATTCCAGTTATTTTGTATTGGATCTTTTGCTTCCGCACTTTTATTATTCTTGACTCATGTTATCTTGGCTTATGGACATGTATTAGATAGTTATATTTTGTTCTTGATATCTCTACAGCCGTAATGTGACTGTGGATGGATACTTCCTACCCACAGGTAGCATGGTTGGCTATGTCACGTACTTAATTTATCATACTCTGGGAAGCGGGGCGTGACACCCCTCGTTCTCCTCCAAACCAAACCCCCGCCTCACATCACCGCCTCCTCCATCGATCTCGTCACGGCAACCCCGTCCCTCGCTGTAGCCGCCGCCTTCGTTTCCGCCTCACTTTCGACCTCGCCTGCATCCCTGACTCCGCCTCGACAACCTCACCTCCCCCTGCACACCCACCGCGACGACTCCAACCCACAGCCTCAACCCCGCCCGCACGTCGCCGTCCCTCCCTCGCCACCACCAGCTTACCCCTCGCCTCCACAACCTCCCAATAACTCCAATTCCCCACTGCCGATCCGTCGCAACTCCGAGTACCCTCATCACGCATGACCACCAGCGGCCCAACCATCATCGAATTTCTCCCCAGTTCTGACCATCGCCGCGTCCACCACCAATACCGCCGCCGCCGACACCCAATCAACCTTCCTCCACCATCAAGCAACCCGAGTTCCTCTTGCACACCCTACCACTGCCACTATTGCCTGCAACCAGCCACTGTCGAGGCCACAGCCATCACCGTCGTCGATCAGCAACCCATTGCCGGCGACCACCGCCACCTTGCCCAGTAAACCATCCCCTGCCCCGAGCGCCAACCCAGGCCACTGCACAACCGAGCCCTCTGCGTGCCAAGTTCTCGTGCCATGCTGTGCCAAGACTCGTGCGCGTGTCGTGTCGTGATCGTGCCCGTGTCATGCCATCCACCATCGTCGTCGCCACCGTACCATCGACTTCGTTGCTATGCAAGTGGAACCATCTTCCCTTGCTTATTCATGCTAATAATCGTATTAGTTAATTAAAATAACAATGTTACATACTACGGTGTAAATGTTCATGTGTATAGCGATATCGATGTTTAAATATCAAATAGTTTTGTAGCAAACCACGTCGTTCAATTATATGGAGAGTTATCATCCCTTATCAATACCATATTACATTCAAATTGAATAACCTTAGTTGGATCGGTTAATGAGAACGGATGTTTCATTTGATGCCTATACATAACCTATATATTTGATACGACATCCTAGATGAAAACCCTATTTAAAATGGCGGAATTTATGAGCCTCGAAACCCTTTCAAATAACATATAACTCGTAAGAATTCGTGGGAAAAATATTGATTTCACCACTATGAATGATACCTCCGCCTAGTTGTCTTAATCTGAAAATTTTACCATGCATGTTACATTATTAAAATCATTGTAAATTAAATACAATTCGGAATGTAATGTTCTATGGCTCATATCGAAGCCGACTCGCTGGCCTAAAACCATCCATAGCTTGTTTCTTAACAATGTTAGTTTACTGCAACGATACTTGATTGCGAACGAGCCACGGGACTGCAGTCCGGGGCAACATTTCACCTGGATACCTAGAATTAGAATACCTGTACACCCCTTCCCTAAACTGAAAATGCATGGGGCCCCATATGGTCACGTAGATAATTTAGTCAGATAACCTCTGAATCTGGTCCCGTGTCGTTTCACCATCGTTTGATATTTAATTTGTATTTTAGAATACCGTGGTGTTCTGCAGTTTCTGCAGTGACCTCTCTTACACCAGCACCTTGTACATAACCTAACTTCTAATACAGGAATCCTATCGATAATTCATTTAATGCGTTGGAAACATGAAAGAAAAATATACAATTAGTTTTACTGTAGCATCGCCTAGTTATGCTCCCAACCGGGAGTAAAACGTATTACGAAACGGACTTCCAGTTCTGAAACTGGATTTCCAGCAGTGAACAATTAAAATGAAATGGCCACAACTAGCGAACCTGAAACCCGATTGACGCGAAACCAATTTTTATGGATAGATAATTAAACATACTGCTTACCCCTTTTATATTGTTTTGCTTAATTCTGCACGTATGATTTATGGTAAATTATGCAAGTGGTAGGACACTGGGTGCTGATATTTTATTCATATCGTAATTAATGCATTCTCATCATATCATGTAGAGCTCATATACATTGGTAACCTAGTAATCGTGTACATTACCCAGTGATAGATATTAGTGTTTTGATTGTGCCAAGTACGTTAGTGTTAAAGCGTGAAGGAATAAGTGAAGTGACACGTACTTGTACACAATTAGCGGACCCGGTTAATTTATTGCATTGTCGACGCCTATGGGGCATATGTAAGTGTAACTATAACTGTTATGGGACGGTTATGGAAGCACTTATATTAGTGTCATAGGTAAGGCGTCAAACGCTGTCCATTTATTTCGGGTACCAGTCGAGACATGCTTGATGGAGATCCTGTCTTCAGTTCTCGCGTAGATTTGTCATGGACCGACTAGTATTTGGATTCATGGTTGGTATTTGATGTAGACTATGGGGTGTGGGGTAGTTTGAGTGTGATTTCAACAGAATCTCAAGAGTCCCATTGCCGGCATATACAGCGATTCTGGGAGTCATATGGGTGATATTACTGATTATTAGCGAGCGTTTTGGGCTCGTGTTCCCTTGCCCCTGGGGCCTTACCCTTGGATTGTGAATACTCCTGCGTGGTTGACTCTCACACTTGGACTGACGATAGATTTAGTGACCTGGACAGTGAGACTTAGAGACTGATAGGCTTATTGACATGAGCATGCATTGGTTACTGATTTGATATACCTACTTTACTGTTTACCTGTACCGATTATTTCATGCGCGTCATCATTCTATACTTACTGTTTCATATTCATCATTATTGCACATGTTACATATGTATTTCTATTTATTGCTATTGTGTCGCTCTGACGACCTGAGTATGCACGCTTAGAGCGAGAAGTGGACTTAGCTCGGATCAACACCTGTCGTACCTTGAGGATATTGCGGACATCTAGATCAGCGACGTCAGTGCTTTCTTTCCTTTGACTCCATCTGGTTAGTTTTATATCTGTTTTGATTTAGTGACTGCATTTCTCATTACCTGTGCATTGATTACTGATTACCACGTAAAGCTAGAAGCCGAAGTGTGACTACGGCAGGATATTTCCTTGACCGTAGGAGCATGGCTGGCCTTGTCACCCCTCGTATTTCGTATTTTGGGAAGCGGGGTGTGACATGGTTTTGTTGGTATCAGAGCCAGGTTTGCTATAATTGGGATTGCAGTTTCCGAGTAGGGCTTGACAATCTAAGCCACCCTTTCGGTCTAGATTGTAAACTTGTTATCCTTGATCTTGATTCATATAGTGTGTCTGCTACATATTTTGATCCATCCGCTAGAGTTTTGGGTGACTTAGTAGACTTACATGATTGTAATTATGAACTGCAGTATAGTTACAATGTTGTACCCTGCTTGAGTGACTTGGAGTTCTACATTTGATTTGCACTCGTTTGAGTTTCGCCTTACCATATATTCTTGTTTTGTTATCCATTCTATATCTTATTCTGATCCTTATTTCTTGTACCTTATGTCGTCCTAAAGTTTATTGTTTCAGGACCATGTCTTTCAACGACTCTTCTTCTATCTCCACTCTCCAGAGTCAGACCGTCGAGATTTTGGGTGTACTGCAAGGCTTGAAGGAAGCCCAGGAGCGAACGGACGATCTCTTAGCTGAAGGACTAAGAAGGCAAATGGCTCAAGCACCAGCGGAAGCCTCCAATCGTAAGGGAATCCCTGTTAAACAAAGAAGAGATGTGAAGATGAAGCGCCCATTTGTTCCTCAGCAACGGAAGCAGTGGGGAACTCAACGTTGTGGATACTGTAAGAGATCAGGACACCTTCAGAGAGACTGTTGCAGCGCCAAAGGGTAGTGCTTAATTTGTGGATCCGACGAACATCTTATCAATGGTTGCCTTCGAAGGAAAGAGCTACAAGAAGGAGATTCGTCAACACCTTCCACATCTACTTGAGCGACTTGGTTGTTTCATAGTTCGAGTTCGAGGATGATATGGACCCAGCACAAGATTCGAACTTGTCTTACGAGATTGCAGAGATAGATATCGACACAGAGTTATCACCTTTTCTGTTTTCAATAAAAATATTGTCACTCTTTAGTAAATGTTCCCTTTCGTTTAAAATCTTGTATCCGTTGAACTTCTTAGTTTGAATGCAATAAAATTGTGAGTTGTGATTTATGTATCGTCTCCTTGCCACTCATTTCTTTATACTGCTTACTGCATCATTATTCTAAATTTTGATTTTTCAGTCCTTACCTACCGTATATTTTCCATGTGCTCAATATCCTTGGTTATTTTCTTTGTGTGTTCCACCATCTGATCGTGACTCTCTCTTTTCAGGCCATGGCCAATCCTGGAGCAGCGCCATCTATCGATGAGGACACTCGGTCCTGCATTTCCTTGGACTGCATGCTGGTGAGTTCAGATGACGAGGTTGAAGGCCCACAGGTTATCTTCGGCAACAGCGATTCTGAGGACGAGGGAGTCGCAGCCCCTGAAGTCGACATGATCAGCGACTCTGACGACGAAGAAGAGGACCCTGAGGAGGACCCGATAGAGAAAGATCATGAGGAAAATCCAGTAGAAGGGAATCCAGTGGAAGAAGATCCAGAGGAGGTGAATCACGTGGAAGAAAACCCCGATGAAGAAGCTCCAACAGAGGAAGAAGGACCATGAGAAGAAAACCCCGTGGGGGAAGAACCCAAAAACGAGGCCCCAGCCGAGGAAGAGTCGGAGGATGAAACCTCGAGTGAGGAGGAATTCGAGGCGGAAGAACCTCCAGTGGCAATCCCTGCGAGGCGCTATGGAAATGGGCGCCCCTATCTTAGCGCGAGAGCTTACCGTAACCTATTGAACTTCCATAATCGCGACTGACGCGACTTATCTTTGTTTCTTCTGTCCAAATAAATCTATGTATAGTTTAGGGTCACTTTTATCTTTCGAGTATGCCTTGTTTGAAATCTTTCTGGGAAAATAAATAATAATAAAGTTTTTGAGTGCGCAAACCCTTGAGTATTGATTCGCATGATGCATCGACTGTTTTCCCTCCCTAATAAATTTCTTTCCCTCCTGAGATTCATTACTCTTCACCCTTGCACCTTGTAGTGACCTGACCCAGTCTCTTCAACATTCAGATTAAAGTACCGCATTCCGATCTTTTTAAATGGGCCATACTCCATTGTAATCCATACCCTGACCAGCCCGTTATACATTATTAGTGCTATTTGTTATTACTATAATTACATTCAGCGACGTCGTTATTCGAAACTTAGTTTTCGTTATTTTGTGTTTATCGAAAAATTGCATGTTATTAACTACGTCCGTTTTACTTATTTTAAATACTTTACTATTCTTCACATTTTCAATAGCTCAAACATATGTCGCACATACTATTTCGTTTTATTTTTCTTATTTCACTATATGGGTTTCCTCAAGTTATTTTAAATTGCTTGATTGCTATTTTCTAAAATATTTTGGCCTATCGGCAAATCCTTTACTATTGTTTATTATTGTTATTTTATTTTTCCTTGTATTGTGCATATAATTTATCATTATAGATGGTTATACCATGTGCTTACTTACGACCATCCTTTTAGCCGCGCCTCTTCTAATATATATAAATATTGGGTTTTTCATCTAGTTGTTTTATCGCTATGTAATACCTGATTTTTGTTGCTGTCGCATTGCATTTTATAGCTTATTGTATTTTGAATTTCGAGGACGAAATTTTATATAAGTGGGGTGTGATGTAATACCCAGTCCCCTATAAATATTTACCGTGTTTAATAAATAATTCCTAAATATTTTCTCCCAAATTTTCCTACATATTTTTCTCTAAATTTTCTATATTTTTCTAAAACCTAATAACCTAGACCCTAACCTTCAATTAATAAATTTATTTTCCAAATTCTTTCTCCCCAAGCCCAGCCCAAAGCCCAACTCCCTCAGCCCAAATCCTATTCTACCCGAACCCAAACCCAATCCTAATTTCTACCCGACCCGACCCACTTTCCCACTTCTCCCCTCGTCTTCGTTTTCCCGCCACTTACTCGCGTCACCTCCAATGCCCCCACGTCTCACGCGCCCGCGACGACTGCATCCACTCCGCTCGCAACTTCCTCGCGCCAGCCTCCACTTGACTCGCTCACTCCTCAACGGTGCCCCCACGACTCCCCGCTCCTTGCACTCGCCGCGACGGCCGCACCCATTCTCCCCACGTCCTCGACTCCAACGGCCATGACTCTCGCTACTTCACCCTCTCTTCCTCATTCGTTC
Organism: Agapanthus africanus; assembly: GCA_030015575.1. NCBI lineage: Eukaryota > Viridiplantae > Streptophyta > Magnoliopsida > Asparagales > Amaryllidaceae > Agapanthus > Agapanthus africanus. The sequence continues at coordinate 66,023,568 of CM057338.1, read as the reverse complement.
TCGGTTTTCACACTCTCGCGCTCTCTCTTTCTCGTTCTCCTCCAAACCAAACCCCCACCTCACATCACCGCCTCCTCCATCGATCTCGTCACGGCAACCCCGTCCATCGTCGTCGTCGTCGCCTTCGCCGCCGCCTCACCTTCGACCTCGCCTGCATCCCCGACTCCGCCTCGACAACCCACCTCCTCTTCCACCTCTCCCCGCTCATCTTCTTCACCTCGCCCTGCACACCCACCGCGACGACTCCAACCCACAGTCCCGACCTCGCCTGCACGTCGCTGTCGCTCCCTCGCCACCACCAGCTTACCCCTCGCCTCCACAACCTCCCAATAACTCCAATCCCCTACTGTCGATCCGTCGCAACTCCGAGTACCCTCATCACGCATGATCAGCAGTGGCTCCGACCATCATTGAATTTCCCCCAGCTCCGACCATCGCCGCGTCCACCACCAACACCGCCGCCGCCGCCACCCAATCAACCTTCCTCCATCATCAAGCAACCCAAGCTCCTTTTGCACACCCGACCACTGCCACCATCGCCTGCAACCAGCCGCTGTCGAGGCCACAGCCATCACCGTCGTCGATCAACAACCCATCGCCGGTGACCACCGCCACCTTTCCCAGTAAACCATCCCCTGCCCCGAGCGCCAATCCAGGCCACTGCATAACCGAGCCCTCTGCGTGCCAAGTTCCCGTGCCACTCTATGCCAAGACTCGTGCGCGTGTCGTGCCGTGATCGTGCCCGTGTCGTGCCGTCCGCCATCGTCGCCGCCGCCGTACCATCGACTTCGTTGCTAGGCAAGTGGAACCATCTTCCCTTGCTTATTCATGCTAATAATCGTATTAGTTAATTAAAATAACAATGTTATATACTACGGTGTAAATTTTCATGTGTATAGCGATATCGATGTTTAAATATCAAATAGTTTTGTAGCAAACCACGTTGTTCAATTATATAGAGAGTTACCATCCCTTATCGATACCATATTACATTCAAATTGAATAACCTTAGTTGGATCAGTTAATGAGAACGTATGTTTCATTTGATGCCATTACATAACCTATGTATTTGACATGACACCCTAGATGAAAACCCTATTTAATGTTGGATATGTATGCCCTAGAGGCCATTATTGTATAGTAATAGTTTGTATAATACATTTTGGAAGCTTGGGATATATATATGTGGGTTTACGACAGTCTTGCTCAATATAGCAGTATGCTACTTGGTTTGTTTCTATCTTAATATGTGTGTATGTTTTTTTTAACATATCGCTAATACATATTGATGGAGCCCTTAAGATCTTTGCTTGACTACCGGCGTTGTGATGGCGATCACATTAGTGGGGGCTGGGTAGTCTATAAGCACATCCTTATACAGGTCCCTGGTCGTAGGATTATCGAGGAAGGGCATCGATACTCCAGAGTAGACTGGTGCATACGTTTCTCGTCCCAGCAGGGGAGATGGTCTGTCCCACAGCCATCAGTACGTCGTACTGGAGATAGTATGCAGGTGCTCGTTAGGTTATGAGTACGCTGGACATGACTCGTTGGGAACTATCGGTTGGTATTATACCTATCGTCAGTTAACAGTTCTCAAGTGACATGAGTACAGCTTAGTCTGTTGACTTGACACTGTCACTTCGCCTCGAATGTGTTCCTACTGTTCTTAGATTACTACCCTACTACGGCTCTATTGAGTTGTGCAAACAGGTAGTAGTTGGGTGCAGTCTCAAAGCATTTGGAGGCAGTGGCGGTTAGACAGGATTCGTCTCTCCAGGTATTGGGAGTTGATATCGCGCTGTGTCTAGGAGAGCCATTACACAAAGTCCCTGGCCAGGGCAAGCGAGATTTACCGGTAGTTTTTTCCAGTAGTTTCTCAGGGTGTTCTGGGCTACACTCCGACACGAATTGTACCGCTATTAGGGGTCTGACGTTTACCGCCCCCTAGTCCCGACATGCGATACTCTTAGACGAACAGACAGGACTGTACGGAGATTGTCACATTCAGGCTCAGTAGGAGTTCGGATGGGTTCACCTCATCGGTCTTCTTATCGGCATCTACCTGGGGACCGTTACGTACAGCTAGTACTGCTTGCGGCTTGTGGTTAAACCCACTGCCAGTGTAGTGTCGAGTCTTTAGAGTCCCACACAGAGGGTTGTTCACCTTTGGGTGAAACGAGATAGAGGTCGTATGGTTTTACGACAGGGTTCGTTCACATATGCGTACTTATGCGTGTTCGGTGTTCGGGCAGTTGATACTAGTGGGCTTTGGTTTAAGCCAGATCCTAGTATTTGGTTTTGGGTTGGTTCGGTCTTATTGTATTCGTGTTCCTCGGAACACGGATGCAGGTGTGTATACACAGTTGACAGAGGCAGAGGAACCTCATTACGGTTTTGACCATTGACTTGATTAAAACCATAATGAGATGGTGGAAATTGATTAATGAGTTTTAATTAGAGATAATTGTATCATAGTTAATTGGTTTGACCATTTGACTAAGTTGGCCCATGTTGACTTAGATATTTTTGTGAGCATCCTTAGCATTAATTGTGACATGATAATGGTCAAATCAACATCAACCATGACAGTTTATCCTAATTAAAATTATCATTATTCTTTTTGTTGATATGAGAGCTATCTCCTCATTTTATCATGACACATTCTCTCTCTTGAAAGCTCTCTCCTCTTCCTCTCTCAAAGCTCTCTTATTTCATGAGTTGAAAACCATGAGCTTTGTGAGATCAAACCACAAAACCACCTCTCTACTCACTCTAGGGTTCTTAGTCTAGCAAGCCAAGCATTCTAGTTACTTCATTGTTGAGGTAGGAGCTCAAGGTAGAGGCCTTCGGGTGGATCTTTCTTTGGCAAAGAGAAGACGAAGAGGAGGAGCCGTCTACACCACTCAAAGGAGCTCACAAGAAAAGGAAGCAACACAAGAAGAGAAGGAGTTCAAGACAAAGGTATAATCATCTAACCTAGTAGTTAAAACTCTAAGTTAGTTTGTTAGTTTTTGTTTAGCAAAGATCCTTCATGGTTGGTCTATATTTCCTTGTGAGAAAAATTCGATTTTTACCTATTCCGCCTCCTCGAAAGTACCGGGGTGGGTTACATAGACCTTTCAGTGGTATCAGAGCCTAGCTAAACAACAACTAACATGTTAGCAAAGTCGTTAGAGCTTCGATCACGGAAAAAATCCCGAAAACACACCAAAACTTGTATTTTCTGTCATTTTTTAAAACAGGCCTAAAAATATTTTCAGAGACCTGAAAAATATAAGCAGGCTTTTTAGAGAAAACTGTAGAATTTTGGGCGCCTGAATCGCTCATAAGACCGCGGATCCGCGGCCGATCCAAGCGATCCGCCGCGGATCCGCGACCGAGTCAACTCGGCGGCGCACCAAAATTCTTCTGGAGTTCTCTGTGTTGGTTTTGTGTATTCTGGGAAGTTTTGTTTCTGCCCAGATTTGTCAGAGTACTGGATTTTACTTGGGGTAGATTCAAATACAGTTTTTGATCGAAGTTCTATAAACTTTAGCTAATTGGATTATATCTGTAATGTGATATATGTACTGAACGTCTACTAATCGTTATACGTCGATTAGTGGGGGTTGTACATATCTGTGATCTGTAATGTTGGATTGTGTATATGAACTTGTTGGATCGTCGTGGATGAATAGCCGGGGATGTGAGATGAGTGTTTATTTATCTTTCATTTGATGTAAATTGTAAATTGATGTAATATTTTTTTTGGGTCGCACATCCGGGTTGAGGATGTAGCCGCCTTTGTATATTTTTTCTTTTACTATTTTCTGCTTCTAGGATAGACCCAAGGTGAAGTGCACAGACTACCGGGTATTTTGAAGTGCCGAGTGGCCTTCTCACTTTGTTGAGGGAGGCTGCTCCACTTCGGGTATTTGGCGGGTAGTTTGCCGCACCTGTAGGGGTCTAGGGTGGGGTTTTGGCTATTCATCACGACCGTGTGATCTGTCTTTCGTTGCAGGCTTGAATGAAACGCGGATTCCTAGCATATCCAATGTGTTCATCTGTGATCTGGAATGACTATCATTGCGTCTGACGAATGTATATATCTATATATGATATCTAGTAGACGTTGCTTATGTTTTGCATCCGCGTTAGTCCAGCCCCCGCTCTGTCGTTAGTTAAGTAACCTAACGAGTGATGATGGGGCCCGTGGTGAATGCGGATGGCATAAGCGTACGTTATATTTTTGTTGTTTTCTGCAATGGTAGGATTAATTGATGGGACGCATTATATTAATGCAAAGAAAAACAAACCTAAAAGATGTTGTTGGAACAATTTTCAAAAAAGCTGTTATTGCAAGGACGTTCTCTTTTGTTTTGCACAGAGGTATTCGGTTATGAATATCCAGCACCTCATTCGACGAGGCAAGGGCCGAGATCCCTTCATCGGGAGTGACCCCTTGGACAGAGGTTTGAGTCAGGGTAATAACTTCACTATAGTCAATTACTTTTGTTTTGCATCGTGGTATTCAGTTTGGAATATCCTGCACCCCATTCGACGAGGAAAGAGCCGAGATCCCTTCAAAGGGAGTGACCTCTTTAGCAAAAGTTTTCGCCACTATATATTTTAAAATGGTCATCAGGTTCCTTCAACGATATCAAGTTCATTACGTTAACGGGTTTTCGCCAAAACCCAGTCATAGCCCTCCGTCATTTCGGATTGGTATTGCTTAGTATTCGTGCTACGTATTTCGTGCTCAGCCGAGGCGTACTGTACGGTAGCTATGTAATATTTTTCTATAGCATTTAATGCGATTGGTTGGGACAGTCGTGCGGTCATTTTGGCTCAGTCAAGGACTCGTACGGGTGGGTCTAATGCAATCAAGATAATGACGGGTTGAACTTGACTATGATCCTTTGATATGTTGGCTCAGTCAAGGTCACTTGGGTCCTAGGGATAAAAAACCACATCGGGAGTTTCAAACATACAGGAAACTTGCAGATTTAGCATACCTTCTGGAGTGTGGTGACTAGAGTGGATTCCATCTAGGTCATCACACAATGATAGTTGGATCCCGATCCCACTGATGAGTTGGATTACTCTCGGGAGATTATTTCACTTAACAATCAATGCTATAAACCAAGTAGGTGTCTAGAACGGTGTTAGCGGGGCTACGCCTCCAGGGAAAAGAGGTTATGTAATTAAGGAACTTCGCGAAAGCGTTGGAAAACCTCCCTCGAAGTACCAACACTAGCCTGGCTGAAAGGTTAAGCAAGTATTGTGACGTGCGATTAATCCTGACTAGTTCTTCTTTTAAGGTTTGAAGAAGAATTTGAGGAAACAGTGGGAGCCATCCTGATTAGATAAATTAATAAACCAATCTAATCTTGTAAGAGCACACGCTGAGTGTTTCTTTTCTCTCTCTCTCCAGGTAGCAACCATTTCACGCCCTAATCAAGATAATAAAATGCATCGCTTGACCGATCCAAATTCTTATTCGGGGCTGGGGAACGTCAGTTCGGCTCTAACTTACGACAACAGTCTTAAGTATGAGTAAGGGAAAGAGGATTGTATGGATTCCAAGGAGACCCGGTTGAAGAAGAAGCATAGTTTTTGTAGGGTTCCTAGGCACGCTAATGAGGTCTCACAAGGCATCAACCATGCCAAATTCTAAATTTTCCGGTGCCGAGAAACCCTAATACGGATCGTTAACTAGAAATTAGGCGAAACTACAAGTTAGTTAACAACTTAACTACTGAGTGAACGGAAATACAACCTTTGTAGATCCGGTACTCCACCTCCATTGGCTCCGTGTTGACGTCCCTCCGCTGCGATCATCGGATCCCGGACTCTAGCGATGGTTTCGTCGAAGAAATGATCGGGCTAGGTCGTCGACTTCGATGCCGAAGATGATCTACGTCGAGGCAACTCAAGCTCAAGCTCCACCTTCACCAAGTCATGAAACTTGTGAAGAAAACACCCTATACTACATGGCAAGTGATAGAGGATGAAGAAATAGGAAGTGGGTTCACTTTGGATTTGGATTTCTCACTTGGAATCATCACTTAGAAATTTCTAGCCATGGTTTCTTCTCTTCATGAAGAAGATGAAGAAGAAGAAAGAATTTTTTTTTATCAATAATAGAAAAACAAGTGATGGTTATCATAATGCAACCATGGTTAAGTGTAGAGAATAAACTAGGGTTAGGTAATTGTTAGGTTTAGGAAAGAAACAAAATGGTCAAAGCTTCACAAAGCTTCAAGTAAGAACAAAATAAGCCACCATTTTATTTCTTGCCAAAAAGAATAAATAAATAAATAAATAAAAACCCTAACCATTTACCTAAACATGGTTTAAATCAAACACATACCCAAGTTTGCATGTATCATCAAACATGATACAAACTAGTGCACAAACATATATCATATATACAATGTGCACAAACAAGTGAGAAAATCCATCTTAAGTGAACAAATACTAGTTAATGTAAAGTAATATATCAAATATATAATTATACATTAAATCATTAAATCAACACTTGATTTAATGATCCGGTCATATCGCATATAACCGACTAATATCAAATGTATCAATGTATCGAATCAACACTTGATTCGGTAACCCGGCTATATCATATATAACCGTCCAATGATACAAATCGCGAGAATAGAATATAGTATCACATACTGGTATTATTCTCGGTCCCGCACATATCTCATATGCGCTCCTATTTCGTTTCGCTTGAGCCAGGAAACCTCTGTGTAGGACTCTAAAGACTCGTCAATACGCCGACAACAGGTGATGATCATATCAAACACCCACAAGCCGCAAGCGGTCTGCTAAACGTAACGGCCACCCGGGTATTGAGCGATCAGAAGATCGACGAGCAAGCCCGCTGACACTCTTGTGAATCCAACCAGTAACACTTACCGTACAGTCCGGTCTCGTCGTCTGATATGTCGCATATCTCGCCTAGGGGTGGTAAACGTCAAACCCCAATAGCTCGATAAGTCGTGTCGATATGAGGTCTATAACAGTTCGAGAAACTACTGGTAACACTTACCAGTAAATCTCAGCAACCCTGGCCAGGGATTTCCGGTTATAGCTAATCTAACACAGCGCAACATCAACTCACTATACCGGGAGAGACGAATCCCCTCCTATCGCTCATTGCCTCCATGTGATTTGGGACTGTACCCAAAAAACACCGTTTTGCACGCCCTCTTGGACGTGGTAAGGTGGAAATCAAAGCACAGTGGGAACCATACAAGACTCTATGACGATCTCGGGTCAACAGACTACTCTGTACCAGTGTCACCAGAGAACTGCCATCTGACGTAAGGTATAATACCATCTGGGAGTTCTCGGTGAGTCCGTCCAGTGTACCCAGTCTCCACTGAGCACCCGTATATCATCTCTGATGTCAAACACCAATGGATATGGGATCATCCATCACCCATCTGTATGGGTCGAGAAGGCATACGCTAGTCTACTCTGGTATATCGATGCCCTGTCTCGATACACCCACGACTAGGGACCTTGAAGGATGTACTTATGGACTACCATGTCCCTACTAGTATGATCCGTATCACAGTCCAGGTAGTCAAGTACACATCCTAAGGGCTTTACCAACATGTAACAGAGAGACAATCAGTGTACACGTTAAGGTAAAGTGCAACCAGATAGCTTACTATCATGTCGAGCAAGAAAGTCCTCCCTATATATGTTCAAGCATCCACTACAATATACATCCTATGTATAGTAATGGCCTCTAGGGCATACATATAACTAACAATCTCTCATTTGCACTAGGGCCATCTGATAGCAGTGGTTGTAGTATCTCATACTCAACCATCCCATAAAAGTCTCTCTCTGGAAAAAGGCCTTTGTGAGTGGATCCGCCGTGTTATCCTCTGAGTCTACTCTCCTAACTTCGATCACCATGGAGATCAACCATCTCCATGATCAGGTGATACTGCCTTAGAATATGTCTGGATCACTATTGGGACGGATGTTCCTTGGCATAAGCCACAACTCCATTGTCACACATTGGGAGGAACTAAGTTCATCTCATGAACCAATATGCACCCAGACTGCCTCTTTGGTAGCATCTTAAGTAGCGATGTATCCAGCCTTTATCGTCTAGTATGCCACGGTATCTAGCTTGGAACTCTTCCAACATACCGTCCCTTTACCGAGGGTAAAGACAATGCCTGTGACTGACATTCAGTCGTCCTTATCACTCTGGAACTTTTCCAGTGATTCTCCCCTGGATCAATTGATACCATCTCACTTCAACTAGTGAGAATCCTAACATCCATTTAGATCTATCTCATAGATCCAAAACCCAGGATTTAGTAGGTATCACTTTGATCCTATGTAGAGAATCATTGTGATAAGTGGAGATTGATCGAGCGTAGCATAGGAAACTTCTTCCCTATCAAGAGTATGTCATCCACGTACTCTACGAGGATCGCCACCATACTCCCTACTACCTTTTTGTATATACAAGGTTCATCTACCATTTTGATGAAGTCAAACTCTTTTGACTACTACATCAAAACAGATGTTCCAACTCCGCGATGCCTGCTTTATCCTATAAAGCATCTTGTACACGTTTCTGCTGCTCCCACTGTTTACGAAGCCCTCTGGCTGTGTACTTATAGACGCCCTCTTCTAAAACATCATTTAGAAAAGCTGTCATGACACCCAACCACCAGATATCGTAGTCATGGTATGTAGCCGTGGCAAGTAGGATCTGGATGGACTTAAGCATAGGCCCCAGAAAAGGTTTCATCATTATCCACGCCTGGTTGATGACGAAAACCTTTAATAAGTCTAGCTTTGAAAGTCTCAACTTTTCCATCTACACCAAGTAATCTTCTCAAGATATACTTGCTCCTGATGGGGATTTAACCCTTCAGATAAAGCAACCAAAGTCCATACTTTGTTGGTGTATAATGATTCCATCTCAGATCACTAAGCATCCAGCCATTTTTACAGAGTCCTACTCCCGATGGCCAGCTCGAAACTAGTTGGGTCATCATCTCATGATGCAATCCTCGCTCCCACTGTCATAGAGAAACAGAAGTATCTCTCAGGTGGGTGAGAAACCCTACTAGATCGGCGGAGAGGCTGAGGTTCGTTGGTATCTACTGAATCCTTTGGTTCTACCAAATTATCTGCTGTAGTTTGTATAGCTGGAACCTTTCCAGTTCTACATGACTGACCTTGCCTCGAGCTTGTCCGGATTTTGCTTTTAGACATAGGCCGGACAACCCCAAATCTTAACTAGCTTAAGACATGGGCTCTTCCCATACCATATCTTATATGGAGTGGTAGGCTGTGATCTGATTCGAACCTAATTCAATAGGTATGCAGCTTCTCAAGTGCATAACCCTCAAAAGGAAACAGGTAACTCAGTAGTACTCATCATAGAGCGCACCATATCGAATAGGGTGGAATTGCTCCGCCCCGATATACCATCGTGCTATGGTGTACACGGAGGAGTAATGCTGAGAGAGAATCTCATTCTCCTTTAGAAAAGTCCAAGAATTCCGTGCTCAAGTATTCTCCTCCTTGATCACATCAAAGGACATAATACTTATACCCGTTTTGGTTTTCTACTTCTAACTTATATTCTGTGAATATCTCAAAAGGTTCGGACTTGTGTTTCAACAGGAACATATGTCTGAATCTTGAGAGATTATCAGAGAATGTAATGAAATACAAAGAACCGGTCTTGGCATGTGTAGACAGGGGACCTACATACATCAACACGTATCATCCCAAAAGTTCACTAACTCTTTCTCTGTTTCCAGTAAACAGAGCTATGGTCATCGTATCTTTGTGACATGACCGGCAAGTTTCACAAGATGTAAATTCAAACTAATTTAAATATGCATCTAAATGTAACTTCAGCCAGTCGGGTCGCATTGATATGACCTAGTCTACAATGCCTAAGAAGGATTCGTTCATTTCTGAACTCTTCCTCTTTTGTGTGTTCCGTATACTAAGAACTGTAGTTTAATTTAGAATATCAATGCTTTTAGATAACGTGCCTGAACCGATCAACTTTTGATATAGGAAATGTTCAAAACATTATCCAACAATACAAAATTTTATCATTTCTTTACTAATAAAGAGACTGATATGATTTTGTATATCAGGTTCAGTATCTAATAACATTCGTTCAGAATCAATGTATTTTGAATACAGGGTGACGGTGACCAACAGACTTGGCTACAACACTTGCACCGTTTTCTGTCTCATGAAACTTATCACCCGTTCTCAGTTCTTTACCTATCTGTAGCCCATGTAACAAATTACATATGCGGGATCCTGATCCGGTATCTCATATCCAGGACGTAAAGAATACTGAGAAACAGTTCTGTATAATGAACACACCCGAAGATGATGCATCAGTATGCACTTTCTTCGTTTGGGCGGCACGGGAATTCTGGTAATCCCCAATTTCCTGCTCTGTCTTATAACAATTATAAGTTGGAGCGGGACCAACGTTCCCCAGCTCAGTATAACAAGCGGGTTCGGTCAATATTCCGTATTATTATCTTGATTAAGGCGTGATATGGTCGCTACCTGGAGAGAGAGAGAGAAGAAAACACTCAGCGTGCGCTCTTGCAAGAATAGATTGGTTATTATTTTATCTAATCAGGATGGCTCCCACTGTTTTTATCAAATCTTTCTTCAAACCCTAAAAGGAAAGACTAGCCGGGATTAATTACACACTACAAGTTCGCCAATCTTTCAGCCAGGCCAATGTCGGTACTTTGAGGGAGGTCCTCCGTGCTTTCGCACGAACCTAATTAATGTAAACCTCGTTTTCCCAGAGGCGTAACCTCGTTAACACCTTTCTAGACACCTACTTGATCGGCTAATTGTAATGTGTAAAACTCTCCCAGGAGTAACTCTTACTCGCAGCGGGTATCGGGATCCAACTATCTCATAGAAGGTATGCAATCTCATTGCAAATTTCAACACTTGAAATTTCCAATAGTATTTTGCCCCAAGCCTCCTATGACCTTGACAAAGGCCAACAAACCATAGGATGCTAGTCAAGTTCAACCCGTCATTTCCTGATTGAATTAAACCCACCCGCACGACCCTTGACAAAGGCCAACAAGGTCGCACGACTACCCTAACCCAATCTGCATCATATGCATAAGCAGATAAGCACTAGTCAGCTACCGCACACTACGCCTTGACAAAGGCCAACAAACGTAGCACGAATACTAACTACTACTTATCTGAAATGACGGAGGGCTACGACAAGTTTTTCTGAAAACCTATTGCGTAATAAACTTGATATCGTCGTAGAATCAAATGATTTTAAAATGGAGTGTTTTTTAGGCTTTTCTAGTTTTGCTAAAGGGGTCACTCCCGGTGAAGGGATCGTCGGCCCTTTCCTCATCGAATGAGGTGCGGGATATATCATATATATCACTGTGCAAAGTAGAAACTATAGAAGCTATCAAAAGACAAACCGAGTGTGTAGCATCTGCCAGTTATTGCTAAAGGGGTCACTCCCGGTGAAGGGATCGTCGGCCCTTTCCTCATCGAATAAGGTGCAGGATATATCATATATACCGCTGTGCAAAGCAAGAACTGTAGCTACCTGTTTTATTTTTGAAATTCAATTCCACAACATCTTAGGTTTCTTTTTCTTTCATTAATCATATTAATGAAGTCCCATCATTTAAGTTACCTAAACATCACAGATAAATACGACGTACACTTATGCCATCCGCATTCGCCTCGATGTCCCCTCGTGCACCGTTAGGTTAGGTAACTAACGGCAGAGCGGGGCAGGGCTAGCGCGGGTGTAAAACATAAGTAACGTCTATATAATATATCATATATATTATATACAGTATTTATCACAGAACATATCACATGATCACATCACAGATAACGCAGCAGAAAATATCATATGAAATATTGGATATACTAGGACGTCCGCGTTTTTAATACGAGCCAGTATAAAACACGGATTCCACAGTCGCGATGAATAGCCAAACCCACACCCCTAGACCCCTACGAGAGCGGCAAGCAACCCTACCAATTCTAGAGTTAGGAGACCCGGACTCGACTCCTCGAGTTGGTCTCCCATTGGACTCCAGAACCCGGTTACTTGTGCCCTCCTCCTTGGGTCTATCCTAGTGCGGAAAAGTAAATAATATACAAAAGGTGACAACATCCGCAACCTGGAAGTGCCCCAATAAAAGAATATTACATACAAGTTTTTACATGAATGAAAATGAAAAACACTCATCTCACATAAAACCCCCCCGGCTATTCAAACACGACGATCCAATATAACATATCCAGCAACACATAACAACACATGTCATCAACGTAAGTAAATATGCCCATCCCAATTGTCGTTGACATATAGCAACGAAACCGGCGATATCACATATTACACTTACGGTCGCAGAAAAGAAAGTGTAAAACTACAACAGTTGGAATCCGCAAACTCTTTAGACATCGCATGCCTAATCAAATGAATTCCTTAGACATCGCATGCCTAACAATTATAAACCCCGCATTTTAGCCTCATTATCGAAAACTCTTTTCAATATCAAGTCGGGCAATTCAACAAGATTCCCGACATTCTGATCGAATGCTCGTCGCAAACTTCAGTAGACGGCTGCACCCCCGATGCCGTCGACGAAGTGCACCAAGGCGGAACACCGCTGCCGCGAGCACCCGAACGGATGCTTTCGGCGACGGGGTTCTCCTACAGTCACTTGGTCGGGGCTATGGGGCGTAGCTTTCTATTAAGTTTACCCAGCGAGTATCCGCGTACGCTACGTGATTGCGACGGACTTTTGATCACATCAAAATTCCGTGGCAACCGATCAAGTGAGACTAAAGTGCTATGTTTATAACATTCAAATCAGTTATCTCATAACTACTTGTGGATTCCAATTATTGTATCACATTCCGGATAAATAGAAAATGTCAAACTTTCCGATCGAACAATCGAACACCCAAGTTTTCCCGAAACAGCTCAACACATGAAACAAGTTTAAAAACATTCACTTCATGCCTCAGTACCAACGGTCCAGCCGTAGAAGGGTCAAGCCAACGCCTCACATGTGGCACGCCGTACTTCCCCAAACCCGAAGGTTCAAAGGGCAGTTCAAGACGGTCACATAATCGAGTTAAGGTTTGTTGTCTTCTAGAGGGACCATCGCGTTACTTGCACTACTCAGAACGTCCTTAAACCACGGAAAAATCCAACAATTGGAAATTTCCCGGCAGGGGAAAAAGTGGGTATTTATATCCGGTCGAACTTTTTAACATATTCTGAAATTATCCAGAAAAACACATAGACAAAATTAGACAATCCGATCGAATCTACGAACTCCCAATACAACCCAGAAAACTCAACTCTTGAGTGCAAATTAAAAATTCCCAGAAAACTCAGGACTAAAATAAAGAAATTACTGTGCAAACAAAAATGAATGAAGTGACTACATGGCCGCGGAACCGTCGCACGAGCCATGCTCGTGCCGCGGTTCCGCCGCGCTTTAATCGAATCAGGCGCACGTGCTGCACAGTAATCCCTAAAAATCCCTGCTGATTTTTCTGCATATTTTTAATTCACAAAAATCCAAAAATCCAGAAAATGTCCAGAGAGTGGTTTGAGATTAGGGTTTCGGGTTCGATCGGGTTTCTAACATCGTCTACTCATCGCCTAAGGCTCTAGCTAGGCTCTGATACCACTGTAGGGTTCCTAGGCACGCTAATGAGGTCTCACAAGGTATAGGTCAATTTCAAAATTTTTCTATGTGCCAAGTAACCCTAAGCAAGATCGTAACTAGAGGTATAGTTTGATGGTTAGGTTAAGGATAAAACAAAAATGGCAAAGACTTTCAAAGCTTCATGAAGCTTCATGAATAAAACAAGAAAGCCACCATTTTATTTTAACCATAATGAATAAATAAATGAATAAATAAATTATATATAAACCTTAACCATTAACCTAAACATGGTTTAAATCAAACACATACCCAAGTTTGCATGTATCATCAAACATGATACAAACTAGTGTGTTTCCTGATTTAAAATCAGGAAAGCTTCTGGGAAAAGCTTCAAAAAGGGGGTCACGTGTTAGCACGTGACACCTAAAAGGGATCATCAAGTCAAGTTCAGTTTCTTGACTACGCTGAAGAAAATGGACTTCAGAAAGAGTCACGTGCTCCCACGTGACCAGGGTCACGTGGCGACACGTGACATTTAAATGCAAGCGTCAAAGGCACACAAGTTCTCTGATCAAGTCAAGAAAAGGCTTCAGAAGAGGTCACGTGTTCCCACGTGACCAGGGTCACGTGTTGGCACGTGACGTTCAAGACAGCAGACTCGTTCTCCAGAAGAACCGAAGAAAGAGAGTTCAAACAAGGGTCACGTGCTCACACGTGACCAGGGGTCACGTGGTAGCACGTGACGCTTAGGCAGCGATCAGAAGACAGAGCGCAAAAGAAAGGAAAAGGCTCATTCCAAAGGGGGTCACGTGCCCACACGTGACCATGGGTCACGTGGTCACACGTGATCAGCTTTCAAAGCCCATTTTGTCAAACAGAATTAAATTCTGAAGGAGAATCAAATCTTTCCAAAGGAAAGCGGCTATCTGGAACCGATCGAATTAAAGATTCAGAGGTGATGAAATATCATCTATCTATGGGAAAATCTCGGGTTTGGAAAGATTTCCCCTTTAAATCTAACCAAAATAACAAGGGAGAATCTCTGGATTTAAAATCCAATGGTGAATAAAATTCACCTAATAATCCAAAGGTCCAAAATGAATGATGAATGCAAATCAAATCTCAATGAAGATTCGTCAAAAAACTGATTGATTCGGCTGCTTCTCCTATAAATAGGAGCCAAGAGACATACATACATATAGATGCGCAGAGAAGAAAAAAAAAGGAGAAGAGCTTTGATACTTTGAAAAGACTCGGATCTTCTGCGAAAAACCCTAGGTAAGAAAGGGAAGGCCTTTTGAAAGAAAGAGAATTTAATTCTCAGCAGAGTTTAACTCTGATAATGTAAAAACAGAAGAACATATTTCTTCTCTCTTTGATGGAGGATCTGCAAAGTGCACATCTCCCCTTAAGGTTGAGAATTTAATTCTCAATGGGTTGAGATCCTGCCATGCAGATCCAAAACACGGAGAAGGAATGCAAGCACGAGAATTTAATTCTCACAGAACTATAGGAATTTAATTCCTTTAAAATAAAAGGAGGGCTTGACCCTATATTATGGGAATTTAATTCCTCCAGAACAAAAAAGAAACAGGGTTTAACCCTAATTAAGAACCTAGTTCTGTTGAAACAGCAGGAATTTAATTCCCTTAATCATACAGAGGATGGAAGTTTAAACTCCTTAAAAACTTTTATTAGGGTTTAACCCTATTCAGCCCTTCACGTATATGAGGAATTTAATTCCTACAGAAAATTCAGCGTTAAACTCTATTCCAGAAAACAAAGTCTTCGAAAGGAAGTAGGAATTTAATTCCTCTAAAATTTATAGTTCGAGGAATTTAATTCCTAAAAGAAGATTAACAAAGCCTCTAAACAAAATACCTAGAGGCAGGGTCACGTGTCATCACGTGACCCCCCCAAGAGAGCTACAGAAAGCCCCTTTGAGGCAGCACCCCACGTGACCCACGTGACCCTCAGCAGAAGCTCTAATCCATAGGCATTTGAATGCCCATCACGTGATGGCACGTGATGCTCTGGAAGACGCGATAATCTCAGCAGAACAAAGGAAGGGAGGGCGCTCTCACGTGCTGCCACGTGACCCCTCTTACCTTAGTGTTTAAACACTAAACTAAAACTCTCGAACCTAGTGTTAAAACACTGTTGGGCCTTAGTGTTCAACACTAATTAAAAAGCTTTATTTGCAGTGTTCAACACTGATTACCTTAGTGTTTAAACACTAATCTGAGATCTTCATTTGCAGTGTTCAACACTGATTACCTTAGTGTTTAACATTAACCTGAAAAAAAACATTGTGGCTGGTGTTCAACACCAAATATTCTCTTAGTGTTAAACACTAACTTGTCAACCCCATTCCCAGTGTTCAACACTGACTGCTCTGTAGTGTTTAACACTAGACTTTGGCCCAATTGGCTTAAATGGATGGAGGCAAAGCCTCTCCTGGTTGGACTTAGCCCAAGATGGCCATAAGTCCTCAATTTGTGATTAATTGGTCCAATGGACTCATAACATAATTAATTCGTCTTGACCCCAAATTGGGCCAAGGGTTATTTAATCCACTCCGGTTCTAGGGTACATCTCTTCACTCCTTTGATACTTGGCATTGTAATCCCTCAATGCCGTCAAAGAGGTGACGGGTCCCGACGACCACACATTGATATGGACTGTGGGGTCCTTAAACTCATGTCTAATGCAAATTCCTGGTTACGTGGAACGCGGATAATGTCACTCTTTGACCCCGTGGAAAACGTCCAGAGCGGAGCCTGGTCCTCGCCAAGCGCGGCAGTGAACCCGTGTGAAGCATCCAGAGCACATACCGGACTGTGGGGTCCTTAAACCCATGGACTACGACGTCCTTAACCTTGACCGAGATGTCTTAAAACTAACAATGGACTGTGGGGTCCTTAAACCCATGGACTACGACGTCCTTAACCTTGACCGAGATGTCTTAAAACTAACAATGGACCGCAATGTCCTTAAACTACCCATGGACCGCAATGTCCTTAAACTACCCATGGACCGTAATGTCCTTAAACTAGAACAATAGAGCCCCGCATGCTCTTTTGTCGGATCTAAACGGTCCCGTTTAAGTTGATCTTAGCCTCAAAGATGGCTAACGTATCCTTAAACCTTCAAAACAAAGTGGACTATAAATCCCCCCAATTGACTCCGGCTTGAGGGTACATCCTTGAACTCCTCTGACATCCGTCGTTGTAATCCTTCAACGTCGTCAGAGAGGTGACGGGTCCCGACGGCCACACATTCATGGACCCTTATGTCCCTAAACTGGAACATTAGAGTCCAAACGCTCTTTTGTCGGATCTAAACGATCCCGTTAAGTTGATCTTAGTCACAAAGTTAGACTAACGTATCCTTAACAAACGTTTGAGTTGATCTTAGCCTCGAGTAGGGCTGACGTATCCTCAAACCAAAACCCCCCCCAAAACCCAAATCTAAGATAATACGGATTTGGACTAGTCCACGCCCTACGGGCGACGACATAACTCAGTCTCCGTAAACAATCCACGGGCAACAAAATACAAAACAGACACCCACGACACGAAGTGACCATCTGGAGAAGGAGAAAGTTGTTACCGCAATGCGGTAGCGTAATTAACTGCAGGGGCTTGCGCCTGCAGGGAAGAGCGTCCCCACAATCAAAAACCCCTCAAACGAGGGGGAATCTGACGAAGTCTGCTACATCGGACGCATCCGTCTAAACCTTCGATACGTGGTGCCATAAATCAACTTGGCATCTTCGAAGAGGTGGACGGATAGCACCTATTAGCATCTGCCCCGAATCTCAGGCAAGACGCGGTGTCGCGCCGTCTTTCGGAGGGGAACAGATTCTGGCACGCCCGGTGGGACCTTTTCCTCTTTCCACTCCACACTTCGTGTGTCGTGACTCGCGAACCAATCGCGGTTCGCTAATGGTTGCCCTTGGGTTTCAAGATACTAAGAATTGGCGTCTGGCTTATTGCAGAAAGCAAAGGATCGATGGCTTCTACTTCCGTGAAAGTGTCCAACTGCTCAGACTGCAATTGCAACCAACGCTCTGCCTCGCCAGGAGGTATAGCCTACGGACCCCAAGCTGCCTCGCTATTCACAATGCCCGTGGAACAGGTCACTCGCGCCACCACAGGATTGTTCTTTGGGACCATGGTCCAGCCGACAAACTTTGCCGCTCCAGTGCTGACAACGGAGGCTCCCAAGAAGTCAGTCTTTGATCGACTTACCCCTGCCGCGGCTCCTCTCAACGAGTCACCCAACGTCAACGCCTCGGTCTTCTCTAGATTGGGCCAGAAATCCTGCAAACCCATCACGGGATCTACAATCTCAGAGAAGGTTGCTTCTAAGAAAGTGGCCGCTCCTGTCCCAGAAGTCGTCAAGGCAGCCTCTCCGGCCAAAAGGTCGGTCTTTACAAGATTAACGGCTTCAGCTCCCGCTCCTACTACCCAAAGGACATCGGTCTTTGACAGGCTAATACCAACTGTGACCCCACGCCCAGACAGAGGGCAAAACGAAACCGTTCTTACCGCTGACCCTACACCGTCCGCTCGACACGCTCGACGTCGCCATTGGCGCCGAGTGAGGAAGGCTGGGGGCAACTCCCCATCTGGGTTGACTCCATCAGTCCCGGTGGCAGAAGTTAATGCTGCTGTTCCAACTGGGAACAGCTTCGAAATGCTAAATAAAGTGCGAAGAAATTCTCCTACTGCAGTACTGAAGAGGTCTCCTCCCCCGTTAAAGAAGGTTGTGGAAATGGAGTCAGAACGGCCCCAATCTCCTCAACGGCTATCTTCCAAAATCTATAAGGTTTGGCGGCAGGCACGGGACTCGATCATCGATCCGAACTTCTCCCGCCGACACAAGAAGCTGAAAACCCAACCGGAAGCTGGTCACCAGGCCAAACCCCAAAAGGCTGTGGAACAACTGACTCATAAAAGAAGGAGGCCGGAGAAGACCCCACGGCACGCAACGACGGCTAAAAGCACTGAGCCCAGACACCCTAAGTCTGGGGGCATGGTGGTGCACACTGTTTACATGGCCTCTGGAAAAGAGGAAAGCCGCACTTCTACGGGCCACCGACCGTTAACCCGATCCGTGACGAAAGCCCAAGAACAGCAACAGAAGCTGCAAGAAATGATGAATGCTATGGCCGCGCTCACCGGGCCAAAAGAAAACCCAGAAACGTCCTCAGACGCACGCCGAGAGGAAGAAACCGATGCTGAATTCCTTCGCCGGACACTGGAGAAAAGGGACAAAGAGGCTGCTGAACAAGCGGCCAACATACAACGGATGGGCCTTCTCTTCCAAGATGTGATAGGAATGATGATCCAGCAGGACTTACCCGCCGAGGATCCCCCGATCGTTCTTGAAGACGACCGAGGAGAAACGTCAAATCCACCACCAGCCCTCTCAACGGCCAAGGAGGATGCAATCTCTAAGGCTGACTTGGCTGACTACATAGCCCAGCAAATCCGGGTTCACCACGCGACTGAGGCAGCTGGTCAAGTCGTGAAAACGGGGCGGCCGTATCCGAGCTGGTACGACCAAATCAAATACCCGCAAGGCTATACGATACCAAAATTCCACGTGTATAAGGGGACCGGCAATCCCCATCAACATGTCGCCCAGTTTCGGGCCCTCTGCGGTAACACCGGCGGTGATGATAAGTTGTTGCTCCGCCAGTTTGTGGGCAGCTTATCAGAAACAGCGTTCGAATGGTACTCGGAACTCCCGAACGATTCCATCAAAACGTTCGCTGAAATGGAGTTGTTGTTCACTCAGCGATTTGCAAGTGCCAGTGAACGCACTCCAATAACTGCACTTATTAACGCCAGGGTAAAACCGGGCGAAACCTGGGTCCAGTACGCTATACGCTGGAGGAACTTGTGGTCGAGATGTGAGCAACGCATTGAGGAAGCACCTGCGGTGGGCATGTTCGTGGGAACTCTAGACCCCCACGCAACTATTTCCCAGTTTATGATGTTCTTTAAGCCAACCACATTCCAGGCCCTGATCGACAAGTTGGCTCAGATGGACCAGATGGGTCATAGACCACCTACACCGAAGTCGGAACCTCGGAATGACAAGGGTAAAGGAAGAGCAACATTTGTTGCGAATGCCCAAGAGCAACCTAACGCCCCGAAACCGGCAGATCAACTGGAGGAAAGGCGTCGGTATTATAATGAGAAGATGAAGCGTCCCTACTCGTTCCCACGGGACAAGACGAAACGGCTATTCGAGCTGGCAATACGCAACAGACTTATAAACCTGCCAAATCCAAGGCGACCTCCGCAACCCACCGAGGTGAATAACCCTAACTATTGCCCTTACCATCAAACGGTAGGCCATCCGATTGAAGATTGCTTCGTCTTCAAAGGATGGATTGAAGACCAGTACCTCCAAGGGAAGTTTGTACTGTCCGAAAAGTGGAAGGTGAACCCACCACAGCCGCATGCTCCAAGGAAAGCGGATACACCGGGGGCAACATGTTCTTTTATTGAAGAAGCTCCATGGGAGGTCGTGCTATCAACTAAAACCAAAAGGATGCTGAGAGACCTTCATGCGTGCCCTGCGATCGAATGGAAGGACCCTCTTGAACCTCAAATTATCAAAAGGATGTTGAAGCCCCGCCCAACTACGAAGACTCGCGATAATGGCCCAAATACTCACGCCCAATCGTCAAAATCTTCGAAGAAAAAGAAGAAGAAATCCAAGAAGTCCGTGAAGCCTGGAAAAGAGCACACGAACTTGCAGAAGCAAATCGACGCCCTGGAAGAGTACAATCAAAAGGCGCGAACTCCTGTCACACTGCAAGAGTTCCTCAACCACATCTTTCAAGAGGAAGATGATGGAGAAAGCTCGTCGGACGAATCCGAAGGATATGTGGCGAGTTGTAACGTAATCTCCCACTCGTTTATCGATGATGGGAAAACTCCTGGCATTGAAAAGCTGGAGACAGAGCCTGTACCAGAGCGTGCATGGCCAACAGATGAAATGATCGACGCTTTTCTAGACGAGATTCGTCTAAAATGTAAAGCGGACCACGAGCGTGAGATGGCCACATCGGAAGGAGCCAAATGCGGGCAGCCGAACGAAAGAGTTGAACTACCCCTGCCGGAGCATAAGGCATCCGAAGCAGACAAGAAGATACTCAAGACGAGGAAAAGGTTTGCCAAAGCCATGTCAATGGGAATGAAGCTACCACCCTCGGAAGGAAACACACACGATGGGGTAGAGACGCACCCTGACTATTGCGCATATCATCGAAAAATATCACATCCCATGGAGGAGTGCGACGCCTTTAAGATATGGTGGCAAGGATATGTTGCTCATCGGCAACATTTTAAGCGCATGAAACGCAAGATCCGTCGGGAGCGAAGAAGTACTGTCGATGGGCACAACAGAACGACTGGCAACTGTTGCATGGTTAACGCCAGGGGGTCACAAGTTCTCACCTTTGGGAGCGACTCTGATGAAGAAATGGCTCTGGGCCCTCTCTTTAAAGAATCTGTCTCGGGGAAAGAGGAGGAATCGGAGATCTGCGAGAACATTCAGCTGCGCAATCGCACACTCCCAGAAAAGAATCTCGGGCCCGGGAATAGAAAAGATAAGGGAAAGGAAAAAGTCACTGAAGATATCACTTTAGATGACCAAGCCACGAGAGAGCTGGCTGCCAAAGACCCTCCTAGGAAGAGTAAAGTGGACTATAACATCCTCGCGCACCTAAGGAAACTACCTTCTCAGCTTAGCATTCTCGATGCCCTCCTATTATCGAAAGAAGCGCGAGACTCGCTAATTAAGGCGTTACAAGAACCCGAGCAATTCCAAGCCTTCCTCGCCACTGAAAGGATGAAGGATGAACTGGAGGAAGTGCATATGGCCGACGTCACTTTCGGTGATGAAGACCTCCTTCTCGGGACGTGCGACCACAACCGGCCTCTATATGTCTCCGGATACTGCCATGATATCAAGATAGGCAAGATCCTGGTGGATAATGGATCCTCCGTCAACCTCCTTAATGTTCGGGTGTTGAAGGAAATCTGCATGAGTGTGCAACACCTTGCTCGTGACAAAATTACTATCTCCGGTTTCGATTCACAATCGTCACGGACTCTCGGATCCGTGATACTAACATTACGCTTCGGACTTCTCGTCACAGACATCAAATTCCATGTCATTGACGCCAAGACCTGTTACAACGCCTTGCTCGGCCGCCCTTGGCTACACGAGTACAATATCATCCCTTCTACACAACATCAGTGTATGAAGTATTTCAAGGATGGTTTCGAGTATACCGTAACAGGTGAGTTAAACCCATTTTCCGTGAACGAAGTCCGCAAATACGAAGATGCGAAATACTTTTTGCCAGATTTCGAGGATACAGAAAAGTGTCGCAATCCGGAAAACAAAACCGCCGCCACCATCCCTATTTTCGGGAGCGATACCGAAGAAGAGGAAGAGATAGTTTATGCAGGGCCATCTCAACGCAACAACCTGAGGACACCCGCCCCCGTATTAGTCTTCGGAAGTGATTCAGAAGATGAAGTTAATGCTGTGTTCTCCAATCGGCTGCCGACACAAGCACCCCTTGGCGATGACCATAGTTTGCAAATCACCATGGTACCGCGAGAACACTACAAGGATCTCGACGCGCTTCAGGCTCACGATGTGCAGGACCTGCAAGCATTTTACGTCCCTCCCAGGCGAAGGGGCGAGAAGGTGATCCTATTTTACCGATCCTCAGAGTCGAAAATAGAGAAAGAGATCTGGCACGGCGCAGATACTACGCTCGACAGGCTCCAACCCATCCGTCTGCCCAGATACTATACGGACGGATTAAAGAAGCTATTGAAGCGCCAAGGAGTACCCTTAAAACAGGCTGTTCGGCAGGCTCGGTTCTACAACAAGATTTGGGATGTCCCCGGGACTCAACGCAAGTTGCCCAATGGGAAGATGGAAACACTCGGGCTTGGATACGCAAGAGCTGGAAAACGGGAACGAACTCACAGCAGCTACCCTATATATACCTTTGATGAAGAAGAGGACGCCCTGTCAGGAGATGCCAACCCTTCATTAAAACTAGACCCCGCGATCGAAGCACCGAGTCCGTCGTTTGAAGAACGAACGAACAAGCCTATCAGGAAAATGGGTCGGAGAGCTCAGGAAGACCACAACCGCGAGATGGCCATCTATAAGAAGGCCAGGACGCAACGTCTATCTCAACATGCTGCAAAAGACAAAGACGCTTATCCTCGTCAATCCATTGTGCGAAAGACCCGACGCAGAGACGAAAATAAATCAAAAAGCGGCTCAGGTTTGTCCCTCGTGAAGAAGATGAGTCGAGCATACTCCTTCCCCCGAGACAAGACGGAGAGGTTACTCAACCTCGCTATAAAACATCGAATGATCGCGCTTCCAGAGTCTAGACATCCTGAGCAAGCTAACAGGGCTTCTCATCCGAGTTATTGCTCTTATCACCAAGCCATAGGACATCCTACAGAGAACTGCTTCACCTTCAAGAACTGGGTCGAGGACCAGTACCAACGGGGCAGATTCGCTTTATCCGACGGCTGGAAGGTAACGCCGCCGCGAAAGCACGAGCCCAAGGCCGCAAGAGCAGAACCGGGTCCACCTCAGTCCGGGGAGCGGGTTCGCACTTGTTATACGATTACGATATTAGGGGAAGAGCCCGAGAACGTAGACGACCTTTACCGGTGCTTTGAGAACAGCGATGATGAGGTGATCTCAGAATTTCCGCCCGCTCCGAAAGAACTGGAAGATGGTATACATACTACCGCAGATAACCTAAGAAGATTGAGTTGGGATCGGCAGACGACCCGCGACCGACATTTGTCAGCGAGCTATTATCCGAAGAAAAGGTGGCTGCGTTAAAGAACGTGCTTCTACGGCACAAAGACTGCTTCGCGTGGAACTACTCCGAGATGCCAGGATTGGACCCGGAGATTGCTGTGCATAGATTAGCAATATCCCCAGATATCAAGCCAGTCAAGCAGGCGCCAAGGAGGATGCGACTCGAGCTTGAGATGAGCATCAACGCCGAAGTCAAGAAGTTGATCGATTCAGGATTTATCCAAGAAGTCCAATATCCCGACTGGATTGCCAATATCGTCCCGGTAATGAAGAAGAATGGGACGGTACGCATATGCGTGGATTTCAGGGATCTCAATAAAGCCTGTCCAAAGGACGATTTCCCGGTGCCGGTAACCGAGCTAATGATAGATAACACGTCCACTCACGAGGTTTTCTCCTTTATGGACGGTTCATTAGGATACAATCAGATAAAGATGCATCCCGAAGACCAGAAGCATACCGCTTTCCGCACCCCTTTGGGTATATTTTGCTACAGGGTTATGCCCTTTGGTCTAAAGAACGCTGGCGCTACCTATCAAAGGGCCATGACAAAGATCTTCGACGATCTCATACATGACATCGTCGAGTGCTATATCGATGACCTCGTAGTAAAGAGCATGTCGTACGAGGAGCATTTAAAGCATCTGGAGACTGTATTTCAACGCCTTCGGCAATATAATTTGAAAATGAATCCCCTCAAGTGCGCGTTTGGAGTCTCCTCGGGCAAATTTCTGGGATTCATCATTCGACACCGAGGTATTGAAATAGATCCGGCAAAGATTAAAGCGATCATGGAAATGCCTCCGCCGAGAACGCTCAAGCAGCTGCGGTCTCTCCAAGGGAAGCTCGCATACATCCGGCGGTTTATCGCCAATCTTTCAGGCAAATGCCGTCCTTACAGCCACCTGATGAAAAAAGGAACCCCATTCATTTGGGATCACAAATGTCATGGTGCACTAGAAGAGATCAAGCAGTACCTGCAGAACCCTCCAGTGTTGGCTGCTCCAGTGAAGGGAAAGCCTCTCATTCTTTACACGGCCGCCCTTGAAGGTTCTTTGGGCGCATTATGGGCACAAAAGAACGATCAGGGGAAAGAAAGAGCACTTTACTACTTAAGTCGAGTGCTGCTGGGGGCAGAAAGCAACTATTCCCCCATTGAAAAACACTGCCTGGCGTTGATCTTCGCAATAACAAAGCTTAGACATTACGCATTAGCACATGAAGTCCGTCTTATTTCAAAGGTGGACCCTCTCAAATATTTGATGTCGAAAGCCATACTGACGGGACGACTTGCTAAGTGGGCCCTGCTCTTGATGGAGTTCTCGATAACGTATCAACCTCTCAAGGCAGTGAAAGGCCAGGCCATTGCCGACTTCCTCGCTGAGCACCCGATACCGGCCGATTTTCCTCTGAATTGCGATTTGCCGGACGAGCATGCATTTGATGCGATTAACGGCGGAACCACCCGATGGGAACTCTATTTCGATGGAGCGTCCTCCATAAAGAAACAGAAACAAGGTATCCCAATGATCAAATCAGGGATAGGCATCATCTTTGCAACTCCACAAGGAGGGATAATGCGCTTCGCCTTCTCCTTAACGGAGCCGAGGACAAACAATGAAGCTGAATATGAAGCTCTGATAGCAGGCCTCGAGATCGCCATCGACATGGGAATTGAAGACCTCCTTATATACGGGGATTCTCAGCTGGTCGTTAGTCAAGTAAATGGTGACTACCAAACGTGCAAGCCGGAGTTGGTGAAGTACGGCGAAAGGGTGCAACAACTATTGACCCGAATTCCCTCCTATACTTTGGAGAACATACCGCGCGCGGAAAACAGCAAAGCAGACGCGTTGGCTAAACTTGCTAAAGAACTGGCTGACGAGAACCTCGATGACGTCAGAATCGTGGTACAAAGCCGTCGAGTGCTCGCCCAGGCAGAAATATCTCCGGAATCATGCGAAGAAAAGGGAGCGACTGAGCAGACGACCTTACAAATAAAAGACCATGAGAGGGCCGAAGACTGGAGGGAAGTCTTCATAGACTACTTTAAGTCCCACCGAATGCCTGAAGAAGCGTCCTCAAGACATCAGCTCATGAAACGAGCTCTATCCTTCGCTTTCGTCAACAACATTCTATACAAGAGATCGTTCGATTCTCTATGGCTGAGATGCTTGGGACCTGACGAAGCAGAAAGAGTCGTTCAGGAAATTCATGACGGACTTTGCGGTTCTCACCAAGCAGGCCCAAAGATGAAGTTAAAAATTAAACGGATGGGTTATTACTGGCCCACGATGATCCAGGACTGCCTCGAGTATGCGAAGCAATGCCACTCATGCCAGATCCATGGAGACTTCATCCACCAACATCCGAATCCACTGCACCCGACGTTGGCTAGTTGGCCATTCGAAATGTGGGGGACTGACATAGTCGGCCCCATTGAGCCAGCATCATCCCGGGGACACCGTTTTATCCTGGCGACCACTGATTATTTCTCCAAATGGGCAGAAGCAGTACCGCTGAGGGAAGTGAAGACGGAGAATATTCTCCACTTCTTCAAGACGCACGTCATCTATCGGTTTGGAACTCCACGGCGGATTATCTCCGATAATGGGCCGGCCTACCGAAGCCATAAGATTAGCCGCTTCGCACAGCAGCACAATATAGACTGGAGATATTCTTCAGTTTACAATCCACGAGCTAACGGTCTGGCCGAGGCTTTCAATAAGACCTTGACGAAGATCATAAAAAAGATCGTTTCCAGGAATAAGAGAGACTGGCACGAAAGGCTGCAAGAAGCCCTTTGGGCTTACCGAACTACGTTCAAGACGGCCACAAACACAACGCCGTACGCGTTGGTGTTTGGGACGGAGGCAGTGCTCCCCCTCGAGATAGAGTTACCCTCTCTACGAGTAGCAGTCCACCACGAGCTGACGAACGAAGAAAATGCTCACCTTCGGCTTGAGGAGCTTGATGCCCTCGATGAAACCCGGCTCATAGCGCAACAACATCTAGAAGCCTACAAAGCAAAGATGACGCGCTCGTACGAACGATTGACCAGGCCGAGGACATTCCGCCAAGGCGAACTCGTACTAGTGGTCAAAAGACCTATGATCCCCAATCGTGCCAAGCGGGGAAAATTTGAGCCAAACTATGAAGGCCCGTATATCATAGACAAGGTCTACCAGGGTGGAGCCTACCTACTCATGGACATGCACGGTGAAAGGCCTTTCAGGCCAATAAACGGCCGCTTCTTAAAGAAATACTATGCTTAATAAGCCACAGCCTGGGTCAATGATAGATGACGACGACTATGTCCGCCCACTATCTTCCTAGGCTCAGACTTTACAAGCAGCAGCCAGCCTTCCCATATCGGCGGACCGAAACGTCCTTAAACTAACAACAGACCGAAACGTCCTTAAACTAACAACGGACCGGAACGTCCTTAAACTAACAACGGACCGAAACGTCCTTAAACTATCGACGGACCGAAACGTCCCTAAAACTACTACCGCAACGTCCTTAGGTCGACGAGATGGATGAACAAAGAAAAAAGAAGATAAAAAAAAAAAAAAAAAAAACGGTATGTCCATAAGCAAAGTGGGCACGGATGAAAACCCGAAAGGGCTCCGTGAGTAAAAACAGCAGGGCTGCCGGCAAGTGTTCGTGAAAACCTGAGAGGGCGCGACCTTGTAAAAAAAAAAGTGAAAAGAATAAAAAAAAACGGTATGTCTATAAGCAAGACGGGCACGGATGAAAACCCGAAAGGGCTCCGTGAGTAAAAACAGCAGGACTACCGGCGAGTGTTTGTGAAAACCCGAAAGGGCGCAACCTCGTTAAAAGACACTTGTAGGGTCCTCTCGACCTTGTAAGGAGAAACCACCTGCGTGAGATCCTTACGACTCACAAAGGAGCAACACACTTAGGGATCCTCACGATTCCTAAGGAGAAAATACACTTACGAGATCCTCACGACTCGTAAGGAGAATTCTCTTATGGGACCCTCACGGCTCATGAGATTTGAAAGTCTTAAGTTACAGAAACCTGAACCTGTTCTTAAGCAAATCCTCTACAACCTCCGATATTGCCCTACAAGAGGCTCAATACTGACCCTTGTATACAATCCACGGGCACAAATAAACACTTCCCCAGCAAAGTCCAACCCTTGTGGGTCCTCTCGACCCATAAGGTGAAAACCCTCTTGTAGGATCCTTACGACTTACAGAGGAACATACACTTAGGAATCCTCACGATCCCTAAGGAGAAAATACACCTGCAAGATCCTCACGACTTGTAGGGAAAAATACCTTTGTGAGACCCTTACGGCTCATGAAGTCAAAAGCCTTAGTCGACAGGACCTTAACCCTGTTTGCTAAGCCACCTTTGTTCAACATCGACAGAGGCAAATGATGATTCGCTCCTGGCAATATTCCAGTTGCAGCGATGCTGATGCCTAAACCGGTATCAAATCCTAAGTCCTTTCATGGCAAATGATGATTCGCTCCTGGCAACATCCCAGTTGCAGCGGTGCTGATGCCGAAATCGGTGTCCGAAATCCGAGCTTGCGGCGAAAAAGCTAGCAGGCCACACATGCCTACAAAATAGCCGAAATGATGGGGCAACTTGCAATAAAAAACAGCAAGTAAAAATGTATGCATGAAAAATAGCCGAAATGATGGGGCAACTCGCAATAAAAAGCAGCGAGTAAAAATAAAATAAATAGCCGAAATGGTTGGGCACCGCGAAAAAATAGCCGAAATGATTGGGCAATCGCGACCTTCGCGATATAAAAAGCTGAAATGATAGAGCATCGCGGAAAGAATAAAAGAAATGATGGAAAAATGAAACCTTTTTGCCCTACAGGTGATGCTACGTCAATCCCTGTATACAATCCAGGGGCGCAAACAAAGAAGGAGTCGTACTCCTCCCCCAGGTTTCATCATGAGAGGAAGCCAAATCTCGACGGTTCACAAATAACCTGGAGATCATCTCGATGCAGCAGACACAACATCAAGCGAAATGGAACAGCGGCAACCCCCAGTTCCATGGATCAGTGATATACGCATCACCAAGAGTCAAACCTCCATTCCGTGAAATGCGGATACATTCAGCAAAATTCCTGGTCACGTGGAACACGGATAATGTCACTCTTTGACCCCGTGGAAAACGTCCTTAGCGGATCCTGGTCCTCGCAGAGCATGGCAGTGAACCCGTGCGAAGCATCCAGAGCGGAGCCTAGTCCTCGCCTAACGCGGCAGTGAACCCGTGTGAAGCATCTAGTGCAAAATTCCTGGTCACGTGGAACACGGATAATGTCACTCTTTGACCCCGTGGAAAACGTCCAGAGCGGATCCTGGTCCTCGCAGAGCATGGCAATGAACCCGTGCGAAGCATCCAGAGCGGAGCCTAGTCCTCGCCTAACGCGGCAGTGAACCCGTGTGAAGCATCTAGTGCAAAATTCCTGGTCACGTGGAACACGGATAATGTCACTCTTTGACCCCGTGGAAAGCGTCCAGAGCGGATCCTGGTCCTCACAGAGCATGGCAGTGAACCCGTGCGAAGCATCCAGAGCGGAGCCTAGTCCTCGCCTAACGCGGCAGTGAACCCGTGTGAAGCATCTAGTGCAAAATTCCTGGTCACGTGGAACACGGATAATGTCACTCTTTGACCCCGTGGAAAACGTCCAGAGCGGATCCTGGTCCTCGCAGAGCATGGCAATGAACCCGTGCGAAGCATCCAGAGTGGAGCCTAGTCCTCGCCTAACGCGGCAGTGAACCCGTGTGAAGCATCTAGTGCAAAATTCCTGGTCACGTGGAACGCGGATAATGTCACTCTTTGACCCCGTGGAAAACGTCCAGAGCGGATCCTGGTCCTCACAGAGCATGGCAGTGAACCCGTGCGAAGCATCCAGAGCGGAGCCTAGTCCTCGCCTAACGCGGCAGTGAACCCGTGTGAAGCATCTAGTGCAAAATTCCTGGTCACGTGGAACGCGGATAATGTCACTCTTTGACCCCGTGGAAAGCGTCCAGAGCGGATCCTGGTCCTCACAGAGCATGGCAATGAACCCGTGCGAAGCATCCAGAGCGGAGCCTAGTCCTCGCCTAACGCGGTAGTGAACCCGTGTGAAGCATCTAGTGCAAAAATTCCTGGTCACGTGGAACGCGGATAATGTCACTCTTTGACCCCGTGGAAAGCGTCCAGAGCGGATCCTGGTCCTCGCAGAGCATGGCAGTGAACCCGTGCGAAGCATCCAGAGCGGAGCCTAGTCCTCGCCTAACGCGGCAGTGAACCCGTGTGAAGCATCTAGTGCAAAATTCCTGGTCACGTGGAACGCGGATAATGTCACTCTTTGACCCCGTGGAAAACGTCCAGAGCGGATCCTGGTCCTCGCAGAGCATGGCAGTGAACCCGTGCGAAGCATCCAGAGCGGAGCCTAGTCCTCGCCTAACACGGCAGTGAACCCGTGTGAAGCATCTAGTGCAAAATTCCTGGTTACGTGGAACGCGGATAATGTCACTCTTTGACCCCGTGGAAAACGTCCAGAGCGGAGCCTGGTCCTCGCCAAGCACGGCAGTGAACCCGTGTGAAGCATCCAGAGCAAATACCGGACTGTGGAGTCCTTAAAATCCACGGACTATGACGTCCTTAACCTCGACCGTGATGTCTTAAAACTAACGATCAACCACCCCGATTCCCTACAGACTTTGCCTTGGTTTAAGGGTACATCTCTTCACTCCTTTGATGCCCGGCGTTGTAATTCCTCAACGTCTTCAAAGAGGTGACGGGTCCCTGCAACCAAACACCGGACTGTGGAGTCCTTAAATCCACGGACTATGAGGTCCTTAACCTTGACCGTGATGTCTTAAAACTAACAGCGGACTGTGGAGTCCTTAAATCCACGGACTATGAGGTCCTTAACCTTGACCGTGACGTCTTTAAACTACGATACCTTGAGAAACTCCCGACTCCGTGAAACACGGATAAGGGTGATCACATCCGGCACTTGCAGGCCCTCACGACCTGTAAGGAAGAAAAACTCTCTTGTGAGATCCTTACGACTCTCAAGGGAAAACCAGCTTAAGGATCCTCACGATCTTTAAGAAGAACTCACACCTATGGGATCCTCTCGACCTGTAGGGAGAAAAACTCTTTATGAGACCCTCGTGGCTCATAAGATGCAAAAGCCTTAGGAAGCAGATCTTAACCCTGAGTCCTGAGCCATTGCTGTCCTGCAAGGAGATCAAGATAGAATACCCGCAGAATACATTCAATGAAAAGGAGACACATCATTGACAAGAAAAAATGTATCTTTTATTCATAAACCAAAATGGGTACAAAGTACAATTTATGAAAGAAACAAAAAGAAAATACTCTCATCCACGAGTATGTACAAAAAGGAAGGGAAAGATACAAATGTCTCAAGCCGGCGGGCGATTCAGCAGCTTGGTCAGCTCATCCTGCTTTTGCTGAGCCACGGCTTCATGACGCAAGATCTCCAGAAGACGAGCCTCCGCTTGAGCTTGCTGAGCCTGATACGAAGCGAGCCGGGCTCCAAGCTCTTTCTCAGTGGCCTTATGAGCCTCAACCCTCTCACGAGTGAACATGGCAACTTTATCGGGAGCCACAACCTTATGTTCGCTACGTGGCCACGTAAGCTCGCTTTCGTGACCGCGGCCTTGCAAACATGACATTTACAAGACCATATAAATGGGCTTCCGATCGACAGCGATAATCGATCCAGAACGCGCTCACACAACCCGGTATGAAAAGCAACAAAAAAAAAAACTTTCCGACGATTATCCTATCAAGTATGTGCTCGCAATCATATGAACATCCGAAAAAGAAGTAAAATTCGCAGCTTTAATGTGCACGCGACATGACAACAGTATTGATAATTAGAGAAAATTTTCATAAAAGGAACACAAAATTTATTCATGCAAGCGGAAACATACATACGAGTATCGAGCCTACATGGAAGTTCAACATAAAGCATACAAAAAAGAGGGACTAATTTAAAAAGGTTCTACATTAACGGAAAAGATCACCAAACACAGGATCAACGGCACAGGGGTTGATGAAGCAAAGGACAAAATTCTCCATCTCTCTCCCCGCTTTCTCCAGCACATCGAAGCGACGATTCTCGCGAGAAGTCGCTCCCCATCGGTTGGTGCCATGTTCGTCCGCGAATGCAAACATAATAGCTCGCCGGGCCTTTATCTCGCTCAGCAGATGAATTGAGCAGTCCTTCAGAGCTTGAGTAATCAAGCATGCTTCATGAAAACCCTCGAGCTTTTCTTCCGCCGCATCAAGCATCGCCAGGGTCATCTCTGCCGGGTGAGGAGGAATGTCGGCAAGCACGGCCATGAGGATCATCCGGAGCCAGAGGGAACCCATCGGGAGGGGAGACCCTCTACGGATTGAGAGCTCGTGCATGGCCGAGTCACATTCGTTGTCAGAAAGGAGGGGGTCCACCAACCGAGCAGCAAAGCGGGGGATCATTTCCTCAAGAGGAACTTCCCACGGCTGTCGACGAGCATGAGGGCGATTACAAGCCATGGCACTCGTTTCTCCCTCAAGAAAAAAAAAATATATATATATGATATGAATCTCTCTGTGAAAAGAAAAGAAGGCTATAGCCTCATATATAATGAAGTGCATTAAGTGCTGTGCGCGGAAAATCTTGCATGGTGAAATTATTTCCAAGGCCTAAAAAAGGAAAGGCACCGAAAATCAAGGAGATGTAATTATTTCCAAGACCCTTTCTCTGCACTGAAAATACGGCATGGGAAAATTTTGTGAACAGCCACATCAAGGGATCCCACGTGCAGAACACGTGAGGCCTAAACCTGACGTTCAGTTAAAAGGAAAATATGGAGTGATACCCTGCGTGTTAAAAAGCATAAACAACAATAGTAGCAAAATAATAAAATCTCAGAGAAAAAGCGTGCAAACATACAAGGACACAACAAAATTTATCATCCAGACTTCAAGAAGGCGATACAAAATAAAAAGAAAAACTTTTACAATGGTAAGGCTTCAGACGCGGGGCATGGGTTGAGAAACTCGAAATTAACTTTATTCAAGATCTTCCAAGCATTTCGAACCTCCCGAGTATGCTTTCTCTCACGGTCACAAGCATCGGGGTCCCCGCGGATGTCCTCTACCCTCCGGTAGGCGCCCAATATGGCTGATTGCTGAAAAATCTGATGAAGGAGATCGATGAGATTATCCCGCCTTCTCTTTGAGATCAAGCCCATAAGGTACACCGAATGCACCTTATCCTCGGCGGTGTCCAAGGCCCCGAGCGGTATGCCGGCGCAAAAGAGAGGAAGTGCCTCCCGGATCGCCAGCACGATCAGCCTCAGAAGAGAAGAGCGACGGGGGAGTAGCCTATGGTTGTACTCGTCGAAGCGGCTCATGATCTCGGCACACTGAGCATCAGTGAACTCCTGGTTCTGACTGCGGCCCAGCGCACGAATATTCCCATAGGAAATGATCTCATCAAGACGGTACAGATGGGCATCCATGGTACCTAAAATAAAAGTCATGAGATTCATTACAAGGCCCCCATTGCATTAACTGCAGGAAGAACAACCTCGGGCCAAGAGACCCCAGGAAGCCTCTGTGTGAAGAAATCAAATTCTTCGTTGGAATTAAATTCCTTATTAAGAAAAGAGAATTAAATTCCCAAAAACATTTTTGGATGGAATTAAATTCCATGGATTTGAACCGCCATCATCATCTCTCCAAAGATCATCTAAACCCTAAGAGATCTACAGTTGAAAGATTAAACAGTTTCATGTTCTTATGGAAAATATGAAGAAAGAAGGGTAAAAACCCTTGTTTTGGATTTAAAATCCAGGAAAATGTGAAGGTCCATCGTTGTCCAAGAACATTACCTGAGGAAAAAGGATTCCTTTTGAGCAGAGTTAAACTCTGAAAATATTTTAAAACAGAGAACTAAGCTCTGGAAGAAGAGAATTAAATTCTCAGAAAAAGTTCTCAGAAGAAGAAGATGGGCAAAGTGAAGGCTCCTATGAAGAGACAGAGGTATTTATAGAAGGCAATGGAAACGTTTCGTCTCCCCAGATCCCTAGAGGAATCCAACGGTCACAAGAGGTGACAGCGTTGCACTCACGTGCAGACACGTGAGAACAACGCTGTGGGGGCATTTTTTTCCTGATTTAAAATCAGGAAAGCTTCTGGGAAAAGCTTCAAAAAGGGGGTCACGTGTTAGCACGTGACACCTAAAAGGGATCATCAAGTCAAGTTCAGTTTCCTGACTACGCTGAAGAAAATGGACTTCAGAAAGAGTCACGTGCTCCCACGTGACCAGGGTCACGTGGCGACACGTGACATTTAAATGCAAGCGTCAAAGGCACACAAGTTCTCTGATCAAGTCAAGAAAAGGCTTCAGAAGAGGTCACGTGTTCCCACGTGACCAGGGTCACGTGTTGGCACGTGACGTTCAAGACAGCAGACTCGTTCTCCAGAAGAACCGAAGAAAGAGAGTTCAAACAAGGGTCACGTGCTCACACGTGACCAGGGGTCACGTGGTAGCACGTGACGCTTAGGCAGCGATCAGAAGACAGAGCGCAAAAGAAAGGAAAAGGCTCATTCCAAAGGGGGTCACGTGCCCACACGTGACCATGGGTCACGTGGTCACACGTGATCAGCTTTCAAAGCCCATTTTGTCAAACAGAATTAAATTCTGAAGGAGAATCAAATCTTTCCAAAGGAAAGCGGCTATCTGGAACCGATCGAATTAAAGATTCAGAGGTGATGAAATATCATCTATCTATGGGAAAATCTCGGGTTTGGAAAGATTTCCCCTTTAAATCTAACCAAAATAACAAGGGAGAATCTCTGGATTTAAAATCCAATGGTGAATAAAATTCACCTAATAATCCAAAGGTCCAAAATGAATGATGAATGCAAATCAAATCTCAATGAAGATTCGTCAAAAAACTGATTGATTCGGCTGCTTCTCCTATAAATAGGAGCCAAGAGACATACATACATATAGATGCGCAGAGAAGAAAAAAAAAAGGAGAAGAGCTTTGATACTTTGAAAAGACTCGGATCTTCTGCGAAAAACCCTAGGTAAGAAAGGGAAGGCCTTTTGAAAGAAAGAGAATTTAATTCTCAGCAGAGTTTAACTCTGATAATGTAAAAACAGAAGAACATATTTCTTCTCTCTTTGATGGAGGATCTGCAAAGTGCACATCTCCCCTTAAGGTTGAGAATTTAATTCTCAATGGGTTGAGATCCTGCCATGCAGATCCAAAACACGGAGAAGGAATGCAAGCACGAGAATTTAATTCTCACAGAACTATAGGAATTTAATTCCTTTAAAATAAAAGGAGGGCTTGACCCTATATTATGGGAATTTAATTCCTCCAGAACAAAAAAGAAACAGGGTTTAACCCTAATTAAGAACCTAGTTCTGTTGAAACAGCAGGAATTTAATTCCCTTAATCATACAGAGGATGGAAGTTTAAACTCCTTAAAAACTTTTATTAGGGTTTAACCCTATTCAGCCCTTCACGTATATGAGGAATTTAATTCCTACAGAAAATTCAGCGTTAAACTCTATTCCAGAAAACAAAGTCTTCGAAAGGAAGTAGGAATTTAATTCCTCTAAAATTTATAGTTCGAGGAATTTAATTCCTAAAAGAAGATTAACAAAGCCTCTAAACAAAATACCTAGAGGCAGGGTCACGTGTCATCACGTGACCCCCCCAAGAGAGCTACAGAAAGCCCCTTTGAGGCAGCACCCCACGTGACCCACGTGACCCTCAGCAAAAGCTCTAATCCATAGGCATTTGAATGCCCATCACGTGATGGCACGTGATGCTCTGGAAGACGCGATAATCTCAGCAGAACAAAGGAAGGGAGGGCGCTCTCACGTGCTGCCACGTGACCCCTCTTACCTTAGTGTTTAAACACTAAACTAAAACTCTCGAACCTAGTGTTAAAATACTGTTGGGCCTTAGTGTTCAACACTAATTAAAAAGCTTTATTTGCAGTGTTCAACACTGATTACCTTAGTGTTTAAACACTAATCTGAGATCTTCATTTGCAGTGTTCAACACTGATTACCTTAGTGTTTAACATTAACCTGAAAAAAAACATTGTGGCTGGTGTTCAACACCAAATATTCTCTTAGTGTTAAACACTAACTTGTCAACCCCATTCCCAGTGTTCAACACTGACTGCTCTGTAGTGTTTAACACTAGACTTTGGCCCAATTGGCTTAAATGGATGGAGGCAAAGCCTCTCCTGGTTGGACTTAGCCCAAGATGGCCATAAGTCCTCAATTTGTGATTAATTGGTCCAATGGACTCATAACATAATTAATTCGTCTTGACCCTAAATTGGGCCAAGGGTTATTTAATCCACTCCGGTTCTAGGGTACATCTCTTCACTCCTTTGATACTTGGCATTGTAATCCCTCAATGCCGTCAAAGAGGTGACGGGTCCCGACGACCACACATTGATATGGACTGTGGGGTCCTTAAACTCATGTCTAATGCAAATTCCTGGTTACGTGGAACGCGGATAATGTCACTCTTTGACCCCGTGGAAAACGTCCAGAGCGGAGCCTGGTCCTCGCCAAGCGCGGCAGTGAACCCGTGTGAAGCATCCAGAGCACATACCGGACTGTGGGGTCCTTAAACCCATGGACTACGACGTCCTTAACCTTGACCGAGATGTCTTAAAACTAACAATGGACTGTGGGGTCCTTAAACCCATGGACTACGACGTCCTTAACCTTGACCGAGATGTCTTAAAACTAACAATGGACCGCAATGTCCTTAAACTACCCATGGACCGCAATGTCCTTAAACTAGAACAATAGAGCCCCGCATGCTCTTTTGTCGGATCTAAACGGTCCCGTTTAAGTTGATCTTAGCCTCAAAGATGGCTAACGTATCCTTAAACCTTCAAAACAAAGTGGACTATAAATCCCCCCAATTGACTCCGGCTTGAGGGTACATCCTTGAACTCCTCTGACATCCGTCGTTGTAATCCTTCAACGTCGTCAGAGAGGTGACGGGTCCCGATGGCCACACATTCATGGACCCTTATGTCCCTAAACTGGAACATTAGAGTCCAAACGCTCTTTTGTCGGATCTAAACGATCCCGTTAAGTTGATCTTAGTCACAAAGTTAGACTAACGTATCCTTAACAAACGTTTGAGTTGATCTTAGCCTCGAGTAGGGCTGACGTATCCTCAAACCAAAAACCCCCCCAAAACCCAAATCTAAGATAATACGGATTTGGACTAGTCCACGCCCTACGGGCGACGACATAACTCAGTCTCCGTAAACAATCCACGGGAAACAAAATACAAAACAGACACCCACGACACGAAGTGACCATCTGGAGAAGGAGAAAGTTGTTACCGCAATGCGGTAGCGTAATTAACTGCAGGGGCTTGCGCCTGCAGGGAAGAGCGTCCCCACAATCAAAAACCCCTCAAACGAGGGGGAATCTGACGAAGTCTGCTACATCGGACGCATCCGTCTAAACCTTCGATACGTGGTGCCATAAATCAACTTGGCATCTTCGAAGAGGTGGACGGATAGCACCTATTAGCATCTGCCCCGAATCTCAGGCAAGACGCGGTGTCGCGCCGTCTTTCGGAGGGGAACATAGTGCACAAACATATATCATATATACAATGTGCACAAACAAGTGAGAAAATCCATCTTAAGTGAACAAATACTAGTTAATGTAAAGTAATATATCAAATATATAATTATACATTAAATCATTAAATCAACACTTGATTTAATGATCCGGTCATATCGCATATAACCGACTAATATCAAGTGTATCAATGTATCGAATCAACACTTGATTCGGTAACCCGGCTATATCATATATAACCGTCCAATGATACAAATCGCGAGAATAGAATACAGTATCACATACTGGTATTATTCTCGGTCCCGCACATATCTCATATGCGCTCCTATTTCGTTTCGCTTGAGCCAGGAAACCTCTGTGTAGGACTCTAAAGACTCGTCAATACGCCGGCAGCAGGTGATGATCATATCAAACACCCACAAGCCGCAAGCGGTCTGCTAAACGTAACGGCCACCCGGGTATTGAGCGATCAGAAGATCGACGAGCAAGCTCGCTCACACTCCTGTGAATCCAACCAGTAACACTTACCGTACAGTCCGGTCTCGTCGTCTGATATATCGCATATCTCGCCTAGGGGTGGTAAACGTCAGACCCCAACAGCTCGATAAGTCGTGTCGATATGAGGTCTATAACAGTTCGAGAAACTACTGGTAACACTTACCAGTAAATCTCAGCAACCCTGGCCAGGGATTTCCGGTTATAGCCAATCGAACACAGCGCAACATCAACTCCCTATACCGGGAGAGGCGAATCCCCTCCTATCGCTCATTGCCTTCATGTGATTCGGGACTGTACCCAAAAACCACCGTTTTGCATGCCCTCTTGGACGTAGTAAGGTAGAAATCAAAGCACAGTGGGAACCACACAAGACTCTATGACGATCTCGGGTCAACAGACTACTCTGTACCAGTGTCACCAGAGAACTGTCATCTGACGTAAGGTATAATACTATTTGGGAGTTCTCGACGAGTCCGTCCAGTGTACCCAGTCTCCACTGAGCACCCGTATATCATCTCTGATGTCAAACACCAATGGATATAGGATCATCCATCGCCCATCTGTATGGGTCGAGAAGGCATACGCTAGTCTACTCTGGTATATCGATGCC
Source organism: Agapanthus africanus (assembly GCA_030015575.1). Classification (NCBI taxonomy): domain Eukaryota; kingdom Viridiplantae; phylum Streptophyta; class Magnoliopsida; order Asparagales; family Amaryllidaceae; genus Agapanthus; species Agapanthus africanus. The sequence continues at coordinate 65,985,191 of CM057338.1, read as the reverse complement.
CTGTCTCGATACACCCACGACTAGGGACCTTGAAGGATGTACTTATGGACTACCATGTCCCCACTAGTATGATCCGCATCACAGTCCAGGTAGTCAAGTACACATCCTAAGGGCTTTACCAACATGTAACAGAGAGACAATCAGTGTACACGTTAAGGTAAAGTGCAACCAGATAGCATACTATCATGTCGAGCAAGAAAGTCCTCCCTATATATGTCCAAGCATCCACTACAATATACATCCAATGTGTTTACCCCAATCAGAGCAAAGCTCTATTCAAATTCCGAGGCGGGAGATGAAGCAACGTTTCATCTTCCCCCAATCAAAAACAAAGCTTTGCTTTGAAAATTTAAACTTTAATAAATGAAGCAACGCTTCGGATCCTTTGCACTGCGCGCGACGCGCCAGATGCATTAGCGCAGCGTCCAAGAAGGCGCGCCCAATTAGAGCAAAGCTCTGTTAAAGGAAGCACCGCGCTGCGCTGTGTGCTGTGCGACGCGTGTCAGCGCAGTTGCGCTAGCGCAGTTGCGCTAGCGCAGGTGCGCTGCGCTGTGCGCTACGCGACACGTGTCAGCGCAGATGCGCTAGCGCAGATGCACCGTTTCATAAAAAAAGGGGGGGATAAGTGCCAAAGGCAATTTATCCTTGCAAAATTACATGCACTTAATAATAACAAATTAAAATCATACGATGCACAAGCACAACAGAGAACTAAAATAAAAGAACCCTTAACAGACAATGAAGTACTTGATTAAAAAGAAAAATACTTATTCATTATTATTGATATTACATTTAGAAAAGATCACCGAATACGGGATCAGAGAGACAAGGGTTCACAAAAAGAAAAAGAAGATTATTCAGCTCCCTCTCCGTCTTCTCCATCACGTCGAAGCGGCGATCCTCCCGAGGGGTAGCCATCCAACGGTCGATGCCGCACTCCTGGGAAAAAGTGGCGACGACAACCCGACGAGCCCGTATCTGGCTCAGCAAGTGGAAGGAGAAGTCCCTCAGGGCTTTGGTGATCAAGTGCGCTTCGAGAAAGCACTCAATCTTATCCTCGGCGGCATCCAGCATCGCCGAGGACATCTCTGCTGGAGGAGGGGGAATGTCGGCGAGCACCGAGGTAAGGATCATCCGAAGCCAAATGGAATTCGGAGGGAGAGGAGACCCCACACGAGTCAAAAGCTCGTGCATTGCGGCATCGCATTGCTCGTCCGAGAGAGAAGGGTCCACCAGGCGCGCAGCAAAACGGGGAACGATGTCCCAAATCGGCACCTCCCATGGTTGTCGGCGGGCATGAGGGCGGTTGCAAGCCATGATCGAAGAAGTTCTCTGAAAATGAGAGAAGAAAAGGCTCAGCCTCGAGTTATATATATAGACCCAAGCACAGAAGGTTCTGTGCACAATGAAATCATTTCCAAGGCCCGGGAAATCAGAATTTTGGAAATACAAGTTTGACTTGAAAAAAGGAGATGAAAAGATATCTCAGGTGAAGCGACGCTTCCGATTTGCCCAAAATCTAAGTTTTAATAATAAGTGAAGCAAGGCTTCAGATCCTCTGCGCTGAGCGCAGGGCACCACGTGTCTGGCGCAGACGCATCAGCGCAGCGTCCAAGACAGTGCGCCCAATCAGAGCAAAGCTCTATTTCAAGTAAAATTAAGGGAAGCAACGCTTCAGTTGCGCAAGCACTGCGCTGCGCGACACGTGTCAGCGCAGATGCGCTAGCGTAGTTGCGCTGCGCTGTGCGCTGCGCGACACGTGTCAGCGCAGATGCGCTGCATGACACGTGTCACGCGCTGGGGCATCTGCGCCAAACAGAATTAAAATTCTAAAGAAATCTTTTCTGTTCTTGTTAAAACAAGAAGATTTTCTTCTGTAAAACAGAGGCCCTGAGATCAAAGATCCAACGGTGGGGAAAATTCCCCAAATCACTCAGAGAAAGATCTCTTTAACAAATTTAACTAATTTATGGGCACTATAAAAAGGACCCTAGGCCTCAATTCAAAGGCATCAACATTTTGGTGAAAAATCAAGAACTTCAAACAGAGAGAACTCTGAAGAAATTTCAAAAGAAGAAAAGGTAAAAACCTTTAGGAAAAAGAGAAAATTCTCTTATGAACAGATTATTGATCTAAGAACAAGATCAATAATCTTAAATAAAAAGAAAAATAAATAATAATAGTGCTTTGCACTTTCTTATGAACCATTGGTTCTTGAATCTAAAAGATTCTCAAATTACAGTGCTTTGCACTTGAAAAATTGCACTGTTGCGCTCCTTGGTTGGCGCAAGCCACCAGGGAGCGCCACGTGTCAACAGCACAACAGCGCAGCGCACAGACACAGCGCACTGCGCTGTTGCGCTTGCGCTCACCAGAGTGCGACACGTGTCGCTCCCACGAGCGCTAGCGCTCATTATTTGGCGCAAAGCGCCTGATAAGTCACTGTCAAACAAACTAATGCACTGCATTATTAGCAGAAGGGCCTAGCCCAATTAAAAAAGGTCTAACAGGCTGAACTAAATGCTTTGCATTATTTTAAAAGGGGGGCAGAGCCCAAGCAAAGACAGATGCTCTGCATCAAAAATAAAGGGACAGAGCCCAAAGGCCTAGCAGGCCAAAATAAAATGTTGTGCATTACTAACATGGGAAAAGCCCTATCACACGTCTAACAGGCCAAATGCAAACAAAACGTTGGACATTTCTCAGTTGGACTTAACCCAATCATGGCCATAAGTCCTCAAATCAAATTGACTGAGCACGTCGGCTCTCTCAAATTAATCTACATCCGGTTCGAGGGTACATCTCCGAACTCCTTTGACATCCATCGTTGTAATTCCTCAACGACGTCAAAGAGGTGACGGGTCTCAATAACCACACATCAATATGGACTGCGGGGTCCTTAAACTCGTGGACCGAAACGTCCTTAAACTAATGTTGGACCGAAACGTCCTTAAACTAATGTCGGACCACCACGTCCCTAAACTGGAATATGGACCACCACGTCCCTAAACTGGAATATGGACCGAAACGTCCCTAAACTAATATCTGACCACCACGTCCCTAAACTGGAATATGGACCACCATGTCCCTAAACTGGAACATGGACCGAAACGTCCCTAAACTAATATCGGACCGAAACGTCCCTAAACTAATATCGGACCACCATGTCCCTAAACTGGTAATGGACCACCACGTCCCTAAACTGGCGATGGACCACCACGTCCCCTAAACTGGAACATGGACCACTACGTCCCTAAACTGGAACAATAGAGCCTCCAAATGTTCTTTTGCCGGATCTAAACGGTCCCGTCTAAGTTGATCTTAGCCCCAAACACGGCTAACGTATCCTTAAACATTCAAATGGACTATAAAACCCTAAATCAACTTCGGTTCGAGGGTACATCTCCGAACTCCTCTGCACCTATCGTTGTAATCCTTCAACGACGTCAGAGAGGCGACGAGTCCCGACGACCATATCTATTAAATCGACCATCACGTCAAGTTGATCTTAGTCCAAAACAGGACTAACGTATCCTTGACGAACGTTTAAGTTGATCTTAGCCGCAACGCGACTAACGCATCCTTAAACTAAAAACACCAAACCCAAATCTAAGTAAATACGGATTTGGACTAATCCACGTCCTACGGACGACAGCATTACTCAGTCTTCGTATACAATCCACGGGCAACCACAAACAAAACAAACACACACGACACGAAGTGAAATTCTGGAGAAGGAGAAAGTTGTTACCGCGATGCGGTAACGTAATTAACTGCACGGGCTTGCACCTGCAGGGAAGAGCGTCCCCACAATTAAAAGCCCCTCAAGCGAGGGGGAATCTGACAAAGTCTGCTACATCGGCCGCATCCGTCTAAACCTTCGATACACGGTGTCATAAATCAACTTGGCATCTTCTGAGAGATAGACGGATAAAACCAAATAGTATCTGCCCCAAACCTCAGCGTCAGTACATTCGCGGTCCTGTGCGCCGTCTTTCGGAGGGGAACAGATTCTGGTACGCCCGGTGGGACCTCTTCCTCTTTCCACTCCACACTTCATGTGTCATCTTCGCGAACCAATCGCGGTTTGTTAAATGGTTGCCTTTGGATTTCAAGTTACTAAGATTTGGTCTTTTGCCTGGCGCGGAACTCAAGATTCAATAGCCTCTAATTGCACCAACTGCTCGAAGTGCCAATGCAACAGACGCTCCACCTCACCAGGAGGTGTAGCATATGGGCCCCAAGCGGCTTCCTTCCTCGCTCTGACGGTAGACCAGGTGACTCAAGCCACCACTGGCCTGTTCTTCGGGACCATGATCCCACCTACAAGCTTCTCTGAGCCAATACCTGCACCGGAAGTGAACAAGAAGTCGGTCTTCGACCGGCTTACTGCTACGACGACCCCTGTCAACGGGTCGCCCACTACCAAACCGACAGCCTCTGTTTTCACCAGGCTAAATCAGAACTCTAAATTGGCTGTCCCAAGGAAGGCAATAACTGCTGCTCCAGAAGTCGTCAAGGCGACTTCCCCTGTCAAAGAGTCAGTCTTTTCAAGGCTGACGATTCCTGCTCCTGCCCCTGCCCGAGGATCTGTCTTCGACAGGTTAAATATCATCCCTCAAAGGACAACCTCAGTCTTTGAGAGGTTAACACCAGCGACGCCTCGTTCAGACAGGGGGCAAAAAGAAGCTGTCTCTATCTCCGAGCCAGTCCCAACGGCTCGTCATGCTCGACGTCGCCATTGGCGACGAGTGAGGAAAGCAGGGGGCAACTCCCCCTCAGGGCTAACTCCAACAGCTCCAGAGGTGGAAGTCAACGCTGCTGTTCCAACTGGGAACAACTTTGAACTGCTGAGGAGGGTACGTAAGAACTCTCCAACCGCTACACTGAAAAGATCTCCTCCACTTGCGGAGAGAGTTCCGGAAACGAAGCAAGAACAGCCCCCTCAACGGCTGTCCTCAAAAGTATACAAGGTTTGGCATAGGGTTCAAGACTCCGTGATTGACCCAGGTCATCCTCGTCAACAGAAGAAAGCGAAGGTGCAAAAAGAAAAGGACCGTCCTATTAAACAACAAAGGACAACAATCACCAAGATGCCTACTGCACAGGCCCCCTACACTTCAACGGCCAACAAAAGAAGAAGGCCGGAGAAAACCCCCACGCCCGCGGCAAATGCCAAAGGTAGTGAGCCTAAACGCCCTAAGTCCAGGGGCATGATAGTTCATACAGTTTATGTGGCATCGGGAAAGGAGGATAGCCGCATATCAACAGGTCATAGACCGCACACGAGGTCAGTGACCAAGGCTCAGGAGCAGCAGCAGAAGCTCCAAGAGACGATGAACGCTACGGCAGCACTTACAGGGCCAAAAGAAACCCCTGAAACGTCCTCGGACGAGCGTCAAGAACAAGAAACGGACGCTGAATTCCTTCGTCGCGTACTGGAGAAGAAGGATAAAGAAGCTGCGGAGCAAGCAGCCAACATAAAGAAAATGGCCCTCCTGTTCCAGGATATGGTGGGTATGATGATTCAACAAGATCCACCTGCTGAAGATCCCTCGATCATCCTTGAAGACGATAGGGGAGAGACGTCGAATCCTCCACCAGCTCTATCAACGGCTAAAGAGGATACAATCTTTAAAACTGATCTGGACGAGTACATAGCCTGGCAAATACGGGTTCATCATGCGGCTGAGGCAGCCGGCCAGGTCGTAAAAACGGGGCGGCCATATCCAAGCTGGTACGACCAAATCAAGTACCCGCCGGGTTACACAATTCCCAAGTTCCATGTCTACAAGGGGATTGGCAATCCTCACCAGCATGTTGCCCAGTTCAGGGTGCTTTGCGGCAACACCGGCGGTGATGACAAGCTTTTGCTTTGCCAGTTTGTTGGAAGTTTGTCAGATACGGCGTTCGAGTGGTACTCTGAGCTCCCGAACAACTCTATTAAAACCTTCGCGGAGATGGAGCTGCTGTTTACCCAACGTTTTGCAAGTGCCAGTGAACGTACCCCGATGACGGCACTGATTAACGCCAGGGTAAAACCCAGCGAGACATGGGTTCAGTACGCTATACGATGGCGGAATTTATGGTCGAAGTGCGAGCAACGCATTGAAGAAGCTCCCGCAGTGGGTATGTTTGTGGGAACCCTCGATCCACAAGCAACCATCTCGCAGTTTATGATGTTCTTCAAGCCGACTACCTTCCAGGCTTTGATTGACAAACTAGCGCAGATAGACCAGATGGGCCATAAACCCCCTCTCCCAAAGCCGGACCCCCGAAATGACAAAGGGAAGGGAAAAGCGATCGTTGTCGCTAATGCCCAACAACAGCCGAACAATGCGAAGCCGGTGGTGCGTCAAAGTAATACGCGTCCGTACATAGACCTTGAGGAGAGACTAGGGCGTCCTTACTCGTTTCCCCGTGATAAAACGAGGAGGTTATTCGAACTGGCGTTACGCAACAGACTCATAAACCTACCAGATCCAAAATGTCCGTTGCAACCAAGTGATGTCAACGAGCCCAACTACTGTCCTTATCATCGAATACTGGGCCATCCGATCGAATATTGCTACGTTTTCAAAAATTGGCTTGAAAACCAGTACCGACAGGGCAAATTTGCGTTATCTGAAAAATGGAAGGTGAATCCCCCGCAGCCCCACACCTCTAAAGGGACGAATACGCCGGGGGCAACATGCTCCGTCGTTGAAGAAGCTCCTTGGGAGGTTGTATTATCAGCTAAAACGAAGAGGATGCTAAATGATCTTCAGACATGTCCAGCAATCAAGTGGAAGAACCCATTGGAGCCGCAGATTATTGAAGAAATGCTAAAGCCTCGTCTGACTCAAAAGATTGGTGAAAGTGGCCCAAACACTCATAACCAGCCGTCGAAGTCTTCAAAGAAGAAGAAGAAGTCGAAGAAGCCCGTGAAGCCTAACGACAAGCGCACGGACTTGCAAAAACAAATTGACGCGCTGGAGGAATACAATCAGAAGGCACGAACCCCCATTACATTCCAAGAGTTCCTCAGCCATGTCTTTCGAGAGGAAGATGAGGGAGGTAGTTCGTCGGATGAATCCGAGGAATATTTGGCAAGCTGCCATATGATTTCCCATTCGTTCATAAACGATGAGGAGACTCCTCGTGCTGAAAAGCTGGGGGCAAATCCTGAACTAAAAATTCCGGAACCGTCGGATGAAATGATTGACGCGTTCCTCAATGAAGCGTTCTTAAAAAGCAAAGCTGATCGGGAGCGCGAAGCGGTTATATTCGAAGGGCCAAACGCCAGCGCCTTGACGAAAGAATTGAGATACGCCCGCTGGGGCAAAGTGCACCCACCGCGGATAAAAGCAAATTCAAGATAAGGAAGAGGTTTGCTAAAGCCGTGTCGATGGGTATAAAGCTACCATCCTCTGAGGAAAGCGTTATTGGTGAAATGGAAAACCACCCCTCCTATTGCTTGTATCATCAGAAGGTGTCGCATCCCACTGAAGAGTGCAAAGCTTTCGATAGATGGTGGCAAGGATATGTTGCTCACCGGCAACAGTTTAAGCGGGAAAAGCGCAAAGCTCGCCGAGAGAAGAGCGGAACGATCAAAGTGCTTAACAAAACTACCGGTGGTTGTTGCATGATTGACGCCGGAGGATCACAAGTGCCCACATTCGGGAGCGATTCTGATGAGGAGCTAGAGCTTGGCCCCCTCTTTAAAGAATCCACTTCGGGAAAAGAAGAAGGACCGAAGGTTTGCGAGAATATCCAGCTACGCAATCGGACGCTACCTGAAAAGAATCTCGGACCTTTAAGCAAGAAAGACGAAGGGAAAGAGAAGGTCTCCGAAGACATCGCCTTGGATGACCGAATTGCGGAAGAGTTAACCGCCAAGAACCCGCCGAAGAGAAATAAGGTAGATTACAACGTCTTGGCGCATCTGAGAAAGCTACCTTCACAACTCAGCGTTCTTGATGCCCTGTTACTATCAAAAGAGGCGAGGGATTCTTTGATTAAGGCGCTACAAGATCCGGACCGGTTCCAAGCCTTCCTGGCCGAAGAAAAGATGAAGGATGAATTGGAAGAGGTGCATACGGCCGATGTTGCTTTTGGCGATGAAGACCTTCTCCTCGGGACGTGCGAACACAATCGTCCCCTTTATGTCTCAGGATACTGCCATGACATAAAGATAGCTAAAATCTTGGTCGATAACGGATCATCTGTTAATCTACTCAATGTGCGGGTGTTAAAGGAAATTTGCATGAGTGTCCAACACCTTGCCCGAGACAAGATCACCATCTCCGGGTTCGACTCCCAATCATCAAAAACTCTTGGATCTGTGATATTGACGTTACGCTTCGGGTTGCTCGTCACAGATATCAAATTCCATGTCATAGATGCCAAAACATGCTACAATGCTCTGCTCGGCCGACCATGGTTACACGAGTACAATATCATCCCTTCTACACAGCATCAGTGTATGAAATATTGTAGGGATGGTCTCGAGTACACTATGGCAGGAGAATTGAATCCATTTTCCGTGAATGAAGTTCGCAAGTATGAAGATGCCAAATACTTCTTGCCGAATTTCGAAGACACGGAAAGGTGTCACAAGCCTGAGAACAAAACTAACGCAACCATCCCTGTCTTCGGCAGTGATACCGAGGAGGAAGAGGATATAATTTATTCGGGTCCGCCCCAATACACTAAGCCGGGACCATCCATTCCTTCATTGATCTTCGGTAGTGATTCGGAGGATGAAGTTCATGCTGTATTCCCTGCTCGGCTTTCAATACGAGCTTCTGCTGATGAAGAGCGAAGTCTGCAAGTAGCCATGGTGCCGCCTAAACACTATAAAGAACTGGATGCACTCGACACCGACAACGTAGAAGAATTGCAGACATTTTATATCCCTCCCAGACGAAAAGGCGAGAAGGCAACCCTATTCTACCGCTCTGAAGAAAACAAAGTGGAGAAAGAAATCTGGTACGGAGCAGATCCGACGCTGGACAGGATTTAACCCATTCGTCTACCCAGATATTATACAGAAGGCTTGGAACGGCTGTTGAAGCGCCAAGGGATACCCTTCAAACAGACCGTTAGGAAGGCCAAATTCTATGACAGGGTTTGGAACGTCCCCGGAACTCAGCATAAGCTACCTAATGGGAGAATGGAAACAAAAGGGCTAGGATACATCCGGTCAAAGAAACGAGAGTTACTACCCGGCTGCTGCGTCGTGTATGACCTTGATGAAGAAGCGGATGCTCAATGGCTAATCCTAGGCCAGTGAAAATTCCAAATGCAAAGGAGCCCAGTCCGTTGTTCGAGGAACAAATGGACAAACTTATAAAGAAAGCTGGTCAAAAAGTCCGAGATGGTCACAACCGTGAGACGGCCATCTACGAGAAAACCAAGACACAACGCCTTCTCCAACAGGCCGTAAAGAATGAAAATGCTGCTCCTTATCAACCTGTTATAAAGAAGGCTCGGCGCAAAAGCAGTAATAAGTCGAAAAGCCAAAAAGGTGCTCAACAACAACAAAGCATGGCTAAGAAGCCACGCAAACGGGAGTCGAGCGTTATTGATCTATCCCTTATGAAGAAAATGGGTCGAGCATACTCGTTTCCGTGAGACAAGACGAAGAAGATACTTGACCTCGCTCTAAAACATCAGATGCTTACACTGCCGGAGTCTAAATATCCCGAACAAGCGGGCGAAGTCTCACACCCGGACTATTGCTCTTACCATCGAGTAATAGGACATCCTCTTGAAGATTGCTTCACCTTCAAGAATTGGGTCGAAGATCAGTATCAGCTGGGCAAATTCGCTCTGTCCGACAACTGGGGGGTAGCGCCACCATAAAAGCACGAGCCCAAGGCCACGAAAGAAAAACCAGTTCCACATTAGGATTGGAAGCGGATTCGCACCTGTCACATGATAACAATACTAAAAGAAGAATTCGAGAACATGGACAGCCTTCCCTGGTGCCTCGAAAACAGCAATGATGAGGTGATCTCAGAATTTCCGCCAGCGCCAAAAGAACTGGAGGATGGAATACATACCCCTGCAGATAACCTCAAGAAAATTGAGTTAGGGACGGTAAACGGTCCGAGACCGACATTTGTCAGCGAGCTGCTGTCTGAAAAGAGGGTGGCTGCGTTAAAGGACGTCCTTGTACAGCATAAAGATTGCTTCGCATGGAACTATTCCGAGATGCCAGGACTAGATCTAGAAGTTGCTGTGCATAGACTGGCGATATCTCCGGGTGTCAATCCAGTTAAACAAGCGCCGAGAAGAATACGGCTCGAGCTCGAGATGAGCATCAACGCTGAGGTCAAAAAGCTGATAGACTCTGGTTTTATCCAGGAAGTTCAATACCCTGAATGGATTGCTAATATCGTCCCAGTGATGAAGAAAAATGGGACGGTACACATATGCGTAGACTTCCGGGATCTTAATAAAGCTTGCCCGAAGGACGATTTTCCAGTGCCAGTCACCGAACTGATGATAGACAATACGTCCACTCATGAGGTTTTCTCCTTCATGGACGGCTCGTCAGGTTATAATCAGATAAAAATGCATCCCGAAGACCAGAAGCACACAGCCTTCAGGACTCATTTGGGAATATTCTGTTATAAAGTGATGCCCTTCGGATTAAAGAACGCTGGTGCCACTTACCAAAGGGCCATGACGAAGATCTTCGATGACCTTATACACGAAATCGTCGAATGCTATATCGATGATCTCGTGGTTAAAAGCAAATCATATGAGGAACATCTCGAGCATTTGAAGACCGTATTTCAACGCCTTCGGCAATACAACTTGAAAATGAACCCGCTCAAGTGTGCATTCGGAGTTTCCTCAGGCAAATTCCTGGGATTCATCGTTCGACACCGAGGTATCGAAATAGATCCGTCCAAGATCAAGGCGATCATGGAAATGCCTCCGCCGAGGAATCTCAAACAGCTGCAGTCTCTCCAAGGGAAGCTCGCGTATATACGGCGATTTATAGCCAACCTCTCTGGCATGTGTCGCCCTTATAGTCACCTGATGAAGAAAGGAACTCCATTCATCTGGGATCACAAATGCCAAGGCGCACTGGATGAAATCAAGCAATACCTGCAGAGCCCTCCAGTTTTGGCTGCCCCGGTTAAGGGGAAACCCCTCATCCTTTACACAACTGCCCTCGAAGGTTCTTTAGGCGCATTATGGGCGCAAGAGAATAACCAGGGAAAAGAGAGAGCACTCTACTATTTAAGTCGAGTTCTTCTGGGGGCAGAAAGCAATTACTCCCCTATTGAAAAGCATTGCCTGGCATTGATCTTCGCGATAACAAAGCTCAGACATTACGCATTAGCACATGAAGTCCGTCTCATATCGAAGGTGGACCCTCTCAAATATCTAATGTCAAAGGCCATATTGACAGGTCGACTCGCTAAATGGGCCCTGCTCTTGATGGAGTTCTCGATAACGTATCAACCTCTCAAGGCAGTGAAAGGCCAGGCCATCGCCAATTTCCTCGCTGAGCACCCGATACCGGCCGACTCCCCTTTAAACTGCGATCTTCCAGACGAACATGCGTTTGATGCGGTCGACGGTGATGATACTCGATGGGAGCTTTATTTCGATGGAGCATCTTCCATGAAGAAGCGCAAACAAAGTACCCCTATAATCAAATCAGGGGTAGGCCTCATCTTCGTGACTCCACAAGGAGGGATAATGCGTTTCGCTTTCTCTTTAACAGAGCCGAGGACGAATAACAAAGCCGAATATGAAGCCTTGATAGCAGGTCTTGAGATCGCCATCTACATGGGAATTGAAGACCTCCTTATATACGGGGATTCTCAACTGGTCGTTAGTTAAGTAAATGGCGACTACCAAACGTGCAAGCCAGAACTGGTGAAGTACGGCGAAAAAGTGCAACAACTGTTGACCCAAATTCCCTCCTATACTTTGGAGAACATACCGCGTGCGGAAAATAGCAAAGCAGACGCGTTGGCCAAACTTGCTAAAGAACTCGCTGACGAGAACCTCGATGACGTCAGAATCATGGTACAAAGCCGTCGGGTGCTTGCCCCAGCAGAAATATCTCCGGAATCATCCGAAGAAAAAGGAGCGAGCGAGAAAACGACCCTGCAAGTAAAAGACCGAGAAAAGGCTGAAGATTGGAGAGAAGTCTTCATAGACTACTTTAAGTCCCACCGAATGCCTGAAGAAGCGTCCACAAGACATCAGCTTATGAAACGAGCTCTGTCTTTCGCCTTCGTCAATGATACTCTGTACAAGAGGTCGTTTGATTCTCTGTGGCTGAGATGCTTAGGACCTGACGAAGCGAAAAGAGTCGTCCGGGAAGTTCATGACGGACTCTGCGGTTCTCACCAAGCGGGCCCAAAGATGAAGTTGAAGATCAAACGGATGGGCTACTATTGGCCCACGATGATCCAGGATTGCCTTGAATATGCGAAGCAATGCCACTCATGCCAAATTCATGGGGACTTCATCCATCAGCATCCGAATCCACTACATCCGACAGTGGTTAGCTGGCCGTTCGAGATGTGGGGAACTGATATAGTTGGCCCTATCGAACCAGCATCGTCTAGGGGACATCGTTTCATCCTGGCGACGACTGACTACTTCTCCAAATGGGCAGAAGCGGTACCGCTGAGGGAAGTAAAGACGGAGAATATCCTCCATTTCTTCAAGACGCATGTCATATATCGGTTTGTAACGCCAAGACGAATCATCTCCGATAACGGGCCAGCCTACAAAAGCCACAAAATCAGCCGCTTTGCACAACAGCATAATATAGACTGGAGATATTCCTCAGTTTATAATCTGCGAGCTAACGGTCTAGCTGAAGCCTTCAACAAGACCTTGACGAAGATCATGAAGAAAACGGTGTCACGAAATAAGAGAGACTGGCACGAGAGGCTGCAAGAAGCTCTCTGGGCATATCGAACTACGTTTAAAACGGCCACGAACGCAACGCCCTACGCGTTGGTGTTCGGCACGGAAGCAGTACTCCCCCTCGAAATAGAATTACCCTCTCTGCGAGTGGCAGTTCACTACGAGCTGACGGATGAAGAAAATGCTCACCTCCGATTTGAAGAGCTTGACGCTCTTGATGAAACCCGGCTCATAGCACAGCAAAATCTGGAAGCTTATAAAGCAAAGATGACGTGCTCATATGAAAGATTGACCCGACCGAGGACATTCCGCCAAGGCGAACTTGTGCTAGTGGTCAAAAGGCCTATGATCCCCAATCGCGCCAAACGGGGAAAATTCGAGCCAAACTATGAAGGCCCGTACATCATAGATAAGGTCTACCAGGGTGGGGCCTATCTACTCATGGACATGCACGGTGAAAGGCCTTTCAGGCAGATAAACGGTCGCTTCCTAAAGAAATACTACGCTTAATGAGTCACAGCCTAGGTCAATGATAGATGACGACGACTATGTCCGCTCGCTACCTTCCTAAGCTCAAGCTTTATAAGCAGTAGCCAGCCTCTCAACGCCGGACCGAAATGTCCTTAAACTAATAGCGGACCGAAACGTCCTTAAACTAATACCGCAGCATCCTTAGGCTGACGAGATGAATAAAAAAAAATATAATAAATAAAAACGGTATGTCCATAAGCAAAATGGGTACGGATGAAAACCCGAAACGGCTCCGTGAGTAAAAACAGCAGGGCTACCGGCGAGTGTTCGTGAAAACCCGAAAGGGCGCGACCTCGTAAAAAAAAAGAGAAAAAGAAAATAAAAGGAATAAAAAAAAACGGTATGTCCATAAGCAAAATGGGCACGGATGAAAACCCGAAAGGGCTCCGTGAGTAAAAACAGCAGGGCTACCGGCGAGTGTTCGTGAAAACCCGAAAGGGCGCGACCTCGTAAAAAAAAAAGAGAGAAAAAGAAAATAAAAAGAATAAAAAAAAATGGTATGTCCATAAGCAAAATGGGCACGGATGAAAACCCGAAAGGGCTCCGTGAGTAAAAACAGCAGGACTACCGGCGAGTATTTGTGAAAACCCGAAAGGGCACAACCTCGTTAAAGGACACTTATAGGGTCCTCTCGACCTTGTAAGGAGAAACCACCCGCGTGAGATCCTTACGACTCACAAAGGAGCAACACACTCAGGGATCCCCACGATTCCTAAGGAGAAAATACACTTGCGAGATCCTCACGACTCGTAAGGAGAACTCTCTTATGGGACCCTCACGGCTCATAAGAGCTGAAAGTCTTCAGTTACAGAGACCTAAACCTGTGCTTAAGCAACCCCCACAACCTTCGATACTGCCCTACAAGTGGTCCAATATTGGCCCTTGTATACAATCCACGGGCGCGAATAAACATTTCCCTAACCAAATCTCATTCATGACTGGGGATATGTTCGCATGGTGAACAACCCTTGTAAATCCTCTCGACTTACGAGGAGAAAACCCTCCTGTAGGATCCTTACGACTTACAGAGGAACAAAACACTTAGGAACCCTCACGATTCCTAAGGAGAAAATACACCTACAAGATCCTCACGACTCGTAGGGAGAAATACCTTTGTGAGACCCTTACGGCTCGTGAAGTTAAAAGCCTTAGACGACAGGACCCTAACCCTGGTCGCTAAGCTACCTTTGTTCAACATCGACGGAGGCAGATGATGATTCGCTCCTGGCAATATCCCAGTTGTAGCGGTGCTGATGCCGAAATCGGTGTCTAATTCCAGGTTTACGGCGGAAAGCCAGTAGGCCGCACATGCATACGGAATAGCCGAAATGATTGGGCAACTTGCAAGAAAAAGCAGCAAGTAAAAATGTATGCATGAAAAATAGCCGAAATGATTGGGCAACTCGCAATAAAAAAAAACAGCGAGTAAAAATAAAATAAACAGCCGAAATGATTGGGCACCGCGAAAAATAGCCGAAATGATTGGGCAATCGCGACCTTCGTGATATAAAAGCTGAAATGATAGAGCATCGCGGAGATAAAACAAAAAAAATGATGATAAAACTTTGGCCCTACAGTTAAGATCACATCGATCCCTGTATACAATCCAAGGGCGTAAACAAAGAGGGAACCATACTTTCCCAACAGGCTCCGCCAGAAGACGAAGCCAAATCTCGACGGTTCAGTCCAACTCCGAAGAAACCAGTGTCTTCAGCAAACTCCTCGACTCACGGATACAAACACTCCTTGACGAGAGCCTCCTGATCCGCGTCGACTCGCAGGGCCACCAGTGCCTCCGTGGGAAATCCTCGACTCATTTCAAACCCCAAGGAAACAAATAATCCTTGGCGCTTGGGAAACAAATAATCCCTAGCAAACTCCTCGACTCACGGATACAAACACTCCTTGACGAGAGCCTCCTGATCCGCGTCGACTCGCAGAGCCACCAGTGCCTCCGTGGGAAATCCTCGACTCGTTTCAAACCCCAAGGAAACAAATAATCCTTGGAGCTTGGGAAACAAATAATCCCTAGCAAACTCCTCGACTCACGGATACAAACACTCCTTGACGAGAGCCTCCTGATCTGCGTCGACTCGCAGAGCCACCAGTGCCTCCGTGGGAAATCCTCGACTCGTTTCAAACCCCAAGGAAACAAATAATCCTTGGCGCTTGGGAAACAAATAATCCCTACCAAACTCCTCGACTCACGGATACAAACACTCCTTGACGAGAGCCTCCTGATCCGCGTCGACTCGCAGAGCCACCAGTGCCTCTGTGGGAAATTCTCGACTTGTTTCAAACCCCAAGGAAACAAATAATCCTTGGCGCTTGGGAAACAAATAATCCCTAGCAAACTCCTCGACTCACGGATACAAACACTCCTTGACGAGAGCTTCCTGATCCGCGTCGACTCGCAGAGCCACCAGTGCCTCCGTGGGAAATCCTCGACTCGTTTCAAACCCCAAGGAAACAAATAATCCTTGGCGCTTGGGAAACAAATAATCCCTAGCAAACTCCTCGACTCACGGATACAAACACTCCCTGACGAGAGCCTCCTGATTCGTGTCGGCTCGCAGAGAAACCAGTGCCTCCGCGGGAAATTCCCGATTCGTCTCAACTTGCAAGATGAAGCCTCAGGCAGCAGGGACTAAAAAACTTGCTTCCTGAACAATGGGACCCTGCAAGTCGATCCAAAAAGATTTCTTGCATACTATTCACGGGTCTCACTCTCCAAAGTCGAATTTCGACGAGGAGGGAAACAACCGCTTACGAGTCCTCTCGACTCGTAAGAGGGAAAAATTCTCTTATAGGATCCTTACAACTTATAAGAGAAAATCACACTTAGGAATCCTCACGATTCCTAAGGAGAAAAACCCACCTACGAGATCCTCTCGATCCATAGGGAGAAAAAATCTCTACGAGACCCTCACGGCTCGTAGAGTTGAAAAGTCTTAGGCAGCAGATCTAAACCTGCGGCCTGAGCCATCGCTATTTCTTAAGAAAGACAAGATGCGCGCTCTACTATCTGTTGACCATGATTATTAAAGCGACATGCTGATAATAAGAGAAAGAAGAAAGCGACAGAAAGAGCATCCGATTTACGTTTGATCAAGCGTTTGAGATGCACTCATTTATGCATGGGCAGAAGATTCAGGACGAGAAATAAGACAAGCTAAAATAAAAAAGGGGGTTTCCATTCATATTGCTAAAAATTCTTACAATCATAAGAGCAATGAATAAGAGACATTATTCAAATTATTACAATGGTATAACCTCAGATCCGGGGCACGGATTGAGGAATTCAAAAGTAAGGCCATCCAGAGTTCTTCTGGCCTTTCTAATTATTCTTATGCGCAGCCTCTCGCGCTCCTCTGTGTCAAAATCCTCGGCAAGCCCTCCCGGCCTTCGATAAGCAGCAACTATCGTCGTCTGCTGGAAGATTTGATGTAGGATGTCAATGAGGCTGTCCCGCCGTTTCTTCGAGATCAGCCCCGTCAGGTACACTGAATGCACCTTGTCTTCGGCATCATCCAGCGCATTGAGCGGTAGGGCCTCGTGAAGACCCGGAAGTGCTCTCCATATTGCTCCCAGCACGACTTTCAAAAGAGCCGAACGACGAGATAGCAGCCAACCACCGCTTGCGTTCAGACAACCCATGACCTCTGCACATTGGGCGTCTGTAAACTCTTGGTTTTGTTGACGACCCTGTGCACGAATATCCTCATAGGTAATGAACTCGTGCAGACTGTATAGATGCACCGCCATAATGCCTGAAGGAAGCAACATTGGAAGATTAGCAATGAGGAAAAGGTATAGGGAGTTAAAACTCCTCGAGAGCAATGCTCTATAGACAGGAGTGACACCTGTCAAAAACCAGTTATGAGGAGAATTTAAGGAAAATTCCCTAAGAACATTGAGAGCTTTGCTCTGAGAAAAAATGATATAATAATAATAATAGTATCAAATGCCATGAAGAACTCTTAAGAGTTCTTTTATATGATTTGGAAGGAGCAAAGCTCCATTAATTAAGAAAATCTAAGGGGAACCTTTTGGAGAGCAGAGCTCTATTAATGGAACCCTAATAGGGTTCCCTTTAGTTCTCTTTAGACCCCTTTAGAGCAAAGCTCTGCTAAGTGAAACCCTAAATGGGTCTTCTTTAGATCAGGGATCTATTGAGAGCAAGGCTCTTAAAGTTGATTTAATTTAATCAAAATTAATATTTTTACCTAAAATTCTCTAAAGTTTGAACTTTTAAAAGTGTTTAAACAAGAGAGCAAGGCTCTGAGTTCTGAAAGTAAAAATCTGAAAGATGATAAGCATCTGTGGGGGACCAAAGGTCCTATTTATAGGCATCTAGTGCCTCTTCAACTTCCAAAAGATGACGCGACGGTTGGGATTCTGCCACCGTTGCGCTCACGTTTGGGGCCACGTAAGCGCAACGGTGGAGGGGGGGGCATTTGTTTATCCCAATCAGAGCAAAGCTCTGTTCAAATTCCGAGGCGGGAGATGAAGCAACGCTTCATCTTCCCCCAATCAAAAACAAAGCTTTGCTTTGAAAATTTAAACTTTAATAAATGAAGCAACGCTTCGGATCCTTTGCAATGCGCGCGACGCGCCAGATGCATTAGCGCAGCGTCCAAGAAGGCGCGCCCAATTAGAGCAAAGCTCTGTTAAAGGAAGCGCCGCGCTGCGCTCTGCGCTGTGCAACGCGTGTCAGCGCAGATGCGCTAGCGCAGTTGCGCTGCGCTGTGCGCTACGCGACACGTGTCATCGCAGATGCGCTAGCGCAGATGCACCGTTTCATAAAAAAAGGGGGGGCTAAGTGCCAAAGGCAATTTATCCTTGCAAAATTACATGCACTTAATAATAACAAATTAAAATCATACGATGCACTAGCACAACAGAGAACTAAAATAAAAGAACCCTTAATAGACAATGAAGTACTTGATTAAAAAGAAAAATACTTATTCATTATTATTGTTATTACATTTAAAAAAGATCACCGAATACGGGATCAGAGAGACAAGGGTTCATAAAAAGAAAAAGAAGATTATTCAGCTCCCTCTCCGTCTTCTCCATCACGTCGAAGCGGCGATCCTCCCGAGGGGTAGCCATCCAACGGTCGACGCCGCACTCCTGGGAAAAAGTGGCAACGACAACCCGACGAGCCCGTATCTGGCTCAGCAAGTGGAAGGAGAAATCCCTCAGGGCTTTGGTGATCAAGTGCGCTTCTCGAAAGCACTCAATCTTATCCTCGACGGAATCCAGCATCGCCGAGGACATCTCTGCTGGAGGAGGGGGAATGTCGGCGAGCACCGAGGTAAGGATCATCCGAAGCCAAATGGAATTCGGAGGGAGAGGAGACCCCACACGAGTCAAAAGCTCGTGCATTGCAGCATCGCATTGCTCGTCCGAGAGAGAAGGGTCCACCAGGCGCGCAGCAAAACGGGGAACGATGTCCCGAATCGGCACCTCCTATGGTTGTCGGCGGGCATGAGGGCGGTTGCAAGCCATGATCGAAGAAGTTCTCTGAAAATGAGAGAAGAAAAGGCTCAGCCTCGAGTTATATATATAGACCCAAGCACAGAAGGTTCTGTGTACAATGAAATCATTTCCAAGGCCCGGGAAATCAGAATTTTGGAAATACAAGTTTGACTTGAAAAAAGGAGATGAAAAGATATCTCAGGTGAAGCGATGCTTCCGATTAGCCCAAAATCTAAGTTTTAATAATAAGTGAAGCAACGCTTCAGATCCTCTGCGCTGAGCGCAGGGCGCCACGTGTCTGGCGCAGACGCATCAGCGCAGCGCCCAATCAGAGCACAGCTCTATTTCAAGTAAAATTAAGGGAAGCAACGCTTCAGTTGCGCAAGCACTGCGCTGCGCGACACGTGTCAGCGCGGATGCGCTAGCGCAGTTGCGCTGCGCGACACGTGTCAGCGCGGATGCGCTAGCGCAGTTGCGCTGCGCGACACGTGTCAGCGCAGATGCGCTTACGCAGTTGCGCTGCGCTGTGCGCTGCATGACACGTGTCACACGCTGGGGCATCTGCGCCAAACAGAATTAAAATTCTAAAGAAATCTTTTCTATTCTTATTAAAACAAGAAGATTTTCTTCTGTAAAACAGAGGCCCTGGGATCAAAGATCCAACGGTGGGGAAAATTCCCCAAATCACTCAGAGAAAGATCTCTTTAACAAATTTAACTAATTTATGGGCACTATAAAAAGGACCCTAGGCCTCAATTCAAAGGCATCAACCTTTTGGTGAAAAATCAAGAACTTCAAACACAGAGAACTCTGAAGAAATTTCAAAAGAAGAAAAGGTAAAAACCTATAGGAAAAAGAGAAAATTCTCTTATGAACAGATTATTGATCTAAGAACAAGATCAATAATCTTAAATAAAAAGAAAAATAAATAATAATAGTGCTTTGCACTTTCTTATGAACCATTGGTTCTTGAATCTAAAAGATTCTCAAATTACAGTGCTTTGCACTTGAAAAATTGCACTGTTGCGCTCCTTGGTTGGTGCAAGCCACCAGGGAGCGCCACGTGTCAACAGCACAACAGCGCAGCGCACGGACACAGCGCACTGCGCTGTTGCGCTCACCAGAGTGCGACACGTGTCGCTCCCACGAGCGCTTGCGCTCATTAGCCCAATTAAAAAAGGTCTAACAGGCTGAACTAAATGCTTTGCATTATTTTAAAAGGGGGGGCAGAGCCCAAGCAAAGACAGATGCTCTGCATCAAAAATAAAGGGACATAGCCCAAAGGCCTAGCAGGCCAGAATAAAAATACTGTGCATTACTAACATGGGCAAAGCCCTATCACAGGTCTAACAGGCCAAATGCAAACAAAACGTTGGACATTTCTCAGTTGGACTTAACCCAATCATGGCCATAAGTCCTCAAATCAAATTGACTGAGCACGTCGGCTCTCTCAAATTAATCTACATCCGGTTCGAGGGTACATCTCCGAACTCCTTTGACATCCATCGTTGTAATTCCTCAACGACGTCAAAGTGGTGACGGGTCCCAATAACCACACATTAATATGGACTGCGAGGTCCTTAAACTCGTGGACCGAAACGTCCTTAAACTAATGTTGGACCGAAACGTCCTTAAACTAATGTCGGACCACCACGTCCCTAAACTGGAATATGGACCACCACGTCCCTAAACTGGAACATGGACCGAAACGTCCCTAAACTAATATCGGACCGAAACGTCCCTAAACTAATATCGGACCACCACGTCCCTAAACTGGAATATGGACCACCACGTCCCTAAACTGGAACATGGACCGAAACGTCCCTAAACTAATATCGGACCACCACGTCCCTAAACTGGAATATGGACCACCACGTCCCTAAACTGGAACATGGACCGAAACGTCCCTAAACTAATATCGGACCGAAACGTCCCTAAACTAATATCGGACCACCACGTCCCTAAACTGGTAATGGACTACCACGTCTCTAAACTGGCGATGGACCACCACGTCCCCTAAACTGGAACATGGACCACTACGTCCCTAAACTGGAACAATAGAGCCTCCAAATGCTCTTTTGCCGGATCTAAACGGTCCCGTCTAAGTTGATCTTAGCCCCAAACACGGCTAACGTATCCTTAAACATTCAAATGGACTATAAAACCCTAAATCAACTTCGGTTCGAGGGTACATCTCCGAACTCCTCTGACACCTATCGTTGTAATCCTTCAACGACGTCAGAGAGGCGACGAGTCCTGACAACCATATTTATTAAATCGACCATCACGTCAAGTTGATCTTAGTCCAAAACAGGACTAACGTATCCTTGACGAACGTTTAAGTTGATCTTAGCCGCAACGCGACTAACGCATCCTTAAACTAAAAACACCAAACCCAAATCTAAGTAAATACGGATTTGGACTAATCCACGTCCTACGGACGACAGCATTACTCAGTCTTCGTATACAATCCACGGGCAACCACAAACAAAACAAACACACACGACACGAAGTGAAATTCTGGAGAAGGAGAAAGTTGTTACCGCGATGCGGTAACGTAATTAACTGCACGGGCTTGCACCTGCAGGGAAGAGCGTCCCCACAATTAAAAGCCCCTCAAGCGAGGGGGAATCTGACAAAGTCTGCTACATCGGCCGCATCCGTCTAAACCTTCGATACACAGTGCCATAAATCAACTTGGCATCTTCTGAGAGATAGACGGATAAAACCAAATAGCATCTGCCCCGAACCTCAGCGTCAGGACATTCGCGGTCCTGTGCGCTGCCTTTCGGAGGGGAACACTATGTATAGTAATGGCCTCTAGGGCATACATATAACTAACAGTTTTGCATCTACTTCAGGTGTTCTTGTAATTAAGAACTGCTTTTCGGTCATCCCTACCTCCTGGGTACTTGATACCGGATCAGGATCTCATATCTGTAATTTATTACAGGGACTGAGAAAAAGTAGGAAAGTTGCACCTGGTGATATGTCCCTCAGAGTAGGGAACGGAGCACAAGTTAATGCTGCAACCGTCGGTGAATATCACATAGTGTTGCCAAATGGCAATACTATGATTTTGAACAATTGTTACTATGTACCTTCCATGGTTTGCAACACAATATCAGCGTCTTTACTCGATAAAGATGGATATAATTTTGTTCTTGATAGAAATATCATGAACATTTACCTTGAAAAAGTACTGGTTGCAGAAGGTATACTGTGTAATAGTATCTATGTTCTAAATCAGAATACAGTTCTCAATATACAAAACACACGCAAGAGGAAGAGTTCAGATACGAACGAATCCTACTTGTGGCATTGTAGAATTGGTCATATCGGAGAGAAAAGACTAAGTAAATTGCATAAAGATGGACTCTTGGATACGTTCGAGTTTTCATCTTATAAAACTTGTCAGTCTTGTCTCAAAGGAAAGATGACCAAATCTCCGTTCACCGGACATGGAGAAAGAGCAACACAGCTCTTGGGACTCATACACAGTGATGTATGTAGTCCAATGTCTATACATGCAAGGGGTGGGTTCTCATACTTCATCACATTCACTGACGATCTCTCTAGGTTCGGATATGTGTATCTGATGAAACACAATTCTGAAGCTTTTGAGAAATTCAGAGAATTCAGAAACGAAGTGGAGAACCAGATAGGCAAAAGTATCAAGATCCTCCAGTTTGATAGAGGAGGGGAGTACTTAAGCACGGAATTCCTAGATTGCTTAAAAGAGAATGGTATTCTCTCTCAGCTTACTCCTCCGTACACGCCACAGCATAATGGTGTATCGGAGCGGAGGAACCGTACCCTGTTGGATATGGTTCGCTCCATGATGAGTAATGCTGAGTTGCCTCTTTCATTTTGGGGACATGCGCTTTTGACAGCGGCATATCTATTGAATGATGTTTCGTCTAAATCAGTGCCTAAGACACCATTCGAAATATAGAATGGTAAAAGGCCGTATCTTAAGCGCATTAAGATATGGGGTTGTCCGGCCTATGTAAAAGTATAAAATCCGGACAAACTTCAGGCACGTTCAGTTCTATGTAAATTTGTAGGATATCCTAAAATTTTTATAGGATATCTGTTCTACCACACCGAGAAACAGAAGGTGTTTGTATCTCGCCACGCCACCTTTTTAGAGTGTCAATATCTTGCAAAAGAAACTAGTGGGAGTTCGGTAGAATTGGAAGAAATTCAGCGACTACAAAATGAAACTGAAGACTTGATAGAACCTCAAGATTCAATAACCCCAGACGAACCTCAGCCACTCCGCAGATCTGGTAGGATTTCTCATCCACCCGAGAGATACTACGGTTTTATCATAGACGGAGATCGAGAGGATTGCATCTTGGAAGAAGATGACCCTACCAGTTTCAGTCAGGCCATTATTAGTAGGGACTCTGATAAATGGCTAGATGCTATGCGATCCGAAATGGAGTCCATGTACACCAATAAAGTGTGGACCTTGGATATTGCTCCACCTGGGGTAAAACCCGTTGGATGCAAATGGATCTACAAAAGAAAAGTTGGTGTAGATGGGCAGGTGGAAACCTATAAGGCTAGACTCGTTGCAAAAGGTTTTCGTCAAAGACCTGGTGTGGACTATGACGAAACTTTTGCTCCAGTGGCTATGCTCAAATTCATCCGTCCTACTTGCCATTGTTTCCTTCCATGACTATGAAATCTGGCAGATGGACGTAAAAATGACTTTTTTAATTGGTAATTTGGAAGAGTGCGTTTATATGGATCAGCCAGAAGGTTTTGTAGACAGTGAGAGCAGCGGAAAGGTGTGCAAGTTGCTTAAATCTATTTATGGATTAAAGCAGGTATCGCGGAGCTGAAACATCTGTTTTGATGAAGCAATCAAGGAATTTGATTTCATCAAGAACGAAGATGAACCTTGTATCTATAAGAAGATTGTAGGACGAACTGTCGTGTTCCTAGTCTTGTCCGTGGACGGCATTCTTTTGATAGGAAATGATGTTCCTATGCTACAATCGGTCAAGTTATTCTTATCACAACGGTTCTCCATGAAGGATCTGGGTGATGCCACATGCATGCTGGGGATCAGGATCTACAGAGATAAATCTAAGAGATTACTGGGACTTTCGCAGTCCAGGTACATAGAGACCATACTAAAGAGATTTAGTATGGAAGATTCCAAAAGCGGTAATATACCAGCATTGCACGGAATCACCCTCTCCAAGAAGATGTCTCCGAAGACTGACGAGGAGAGGGCTCGCATGAGCATTATACCCTACGCTTCGGCGGTAGGATCTATAATGTATGCGATGCTATGTACAAGGCCAGATGTAGCTTACGCAATAAGCGTGGTGAGCCGGTATCAATCAGACCCAGGTGAGAACCACTGGATGACAGTGAAGAACATTCTCAAGTACCTGAGAAGGACTAAGGAGATGTTCCTGGTTTACGGTAATGGAGACCTCAGGGTCGAGTCCTATACCGATTCAAGCTTCCAGAATGACAAAGACGACAGCAAGTCTTTCTCGGGTTTTGTGTTTACCCTCAACGGAGGGGCGGTATGTTGGAGGAGTTCCAAACAGGATACCGTTGCAGACTCGACGATGGAGGCTGAATACATTGTTGCAAGCGATGCCGCAAAAGAGGCGGTCTGGATGAAGAAGTTCATTAGTGAACTTCAGGTGGTTCCGTCCATTGTTGACCCAATACCTTTGTATTGCGATAAAAATGGGGCTATAGCTTTAGCGAAGGAACCAAGGTCCCATCAGAAGTCCAGACACGTCTTAAGGCGGTATCACCTGATCAGGGAGATCATTGATCGCCAGGAGATCGAGGTACGGAGAGTGGACACAAAAGACAACACGGCGGATCCATTCACAAAGGCCCTCCCTCAAACACAGTTTGAGCGACTTTTTGAGCTATTGGGTATGCGGTACTCCAGCAGCTGGCTATATAGCAGACGTTGGGTATACGGTACACCAATTACTGGCCTTTAGTGCAAGTGGGAGATTGTTGGATATGTATGCCCTAGAGGCCATTATTGTATAGTACTAGTTTGTATAATACATTTTGGAAGCTTGGGATATATATATATAGGTTTACGACAGTCTTGCTCAATATAGTAGTATGCTACTTGGTTTGTTTCTATCTTAATATGTGTGTATGTTTCTTTTAACATATCGCTAATACATATTGATAGAGCCCTTAGGATCTTTGCTTCACTACCGGCATTGTGATGGCGATCACACTAGTAGGGGCTGGGTAGTCTATAAGCACATCCTTATACAGGTCCCTGGTCGTAGGATTATCGAGACAGGGCATCGATACTCCAGAGTAGACTGGTGTATACGCTTCTCGTCCCAGCAGGGGAGATGGTCTGTCCCACAGCCATCAGTACGTCGTACTGAAGATAGTATGCAGATGCTCGTTAGGTTACGAGTACACTGGACAGGACTCGTCGGGAACTGTTGGTTGGTATTATACCTATCGTCAGTTAACAGTTCCCAGGTGACATGAGTACAGCTTAGTCCGTTGACTTGACACTGTCACTTCGCCTCGAGTGTGTTCCCACTGTTCTTAGATTACTACTCTACCACGGCTCTATTGAGTCATGCAAACAGGTAGTAGTTGGGTGCAGTCCCGAAGCACTTGGAGGCAGTGGCGGTTAGACAGGATTCGTCTCTCCCGGTATTGGGAGTTGATATCGCGCTGTGTCTAGGAGAGCCATTACACAAAGTTCCTGGCCAGGGCAAGCGAAATTTACTGGTAGTTTTTTCCAGTAGTTTCTCAGGGTGTTCTGGGCTACACTCCGACACGACTTGTACCGCTATTAGGGGATGACGTTTACCGCCCCCTAGACTCGACATGCGATACTCTTAGATGAACATACCAGACTGTATGGAGATTGTCACATTCAGGCTCAGTAGGAGTTCGGATGGGTTCACCTCATCGGTCTTCTTATCGGCATCTACCTAGGGACCGTTACGTACAGCTAGTACCGCTTGCGGCCTGTGGTTAAACCCACTGCCAGCGCAGTATCGAGTTTTTAGAGTCCCACACAGAGGGTTGTTCACCTTTGGGCGAAACGAGATAGAGGTCGTATGGTTTTACGACAGGGTTCGTTCACATATGCGTACTTGTGCGTGTTCGGTGTTCGGGCAGTTGATACTAGTGGGTTTTGGTTTAAGCCAGATCCTAGTATTTGGTTTTGGGTTGGTTCGGTCTCATTGTATTCGTGTTCCTCGGAACACGGATGCTGGTGTGTATACACAGTTGACAGAGGCAGAGGAACCTCATTACGGTTTTGACCATTGACTTGATTAAAACCATAATGAGATGGAGGAAATTGATTAATGAGTTTTAATTAGAGATAATTGTATCATGGTTAATTGGTTTGACCATTTGACTAAGTTGACCCATGTTGACTTAGATATTTTTGTGAGCATCCTTAGCATTAATTGTGACATGATAATGGTCAAATCAACATCAACCATGACAATTTATCCTAATTAAAATTATCATTATTCTTTTTGTTGATATGGGAGCTATCTCCTCATTTTATCATGACACATTCTCTCTCTTGAAAGCTCTCTCCTCTTCCTCTCTCAAAGCTCTCTTGTTTTATGAGTTGAAAACCATGAGCTTTGTGAGATCAAACCACAAAACCACCTCTCTACTCACTCTAGGGTTCTTATTCTAGCAAGCCAAGTACTCTAGTTACTTCATTGTTGAGGCAGGGGCTCATGGTAGAAGCCTTCGGGTGGATCTTTCTTTGGCAAAGAGAAGACGAAGAGGAGGAGCCGTCTACACCACTCAAAGGAGCTCACAAGAAAAGGAAGCAACACAAGAAGAGAAGGAGTTCAAGATAAAGGTATAATCATCTAACCTAGTAGTTAAAACTCTAAGTTAGTTTGTTAGTTTTTGTTTAGCAAAGATCCTTCATGGTTGGTCTATGTTTCCTTGTGAGAAAAATTCGATTTTTACCTATTCCGCCTCCCCGAAAGTATCGGAGTGGGTTACATAGACCTTTCATTTAAAATGGCGGAATTTATGAGGCTCGAAACCCTTTCAAATAATAGATAACTCGTAAGAATTCGAGGGAAAAATATTGATTTCACCACTATGAAGAATGATACCTCCGCATAGTTGTCTTAATTTGAAAATTTTACCGTGCATGTTACCTTATTAAAATCATTGTAAATTAAATACAATTCGGAATGTAACTTTCTATGGCTCATATAGAAGCCGACTCGCTGGCATAAAACCATCCATTGCTTTTTTCTCGACAATGTTAGTTTACTGCAACGATACTTGATTGCGAACGAGCCACGGGACTGCAGTCCGGGGCAGCATTTCACCTGGATACCTGGCATTAGAACACCTGTACAACCCTTCCTTAAACTGAAAATGTATGGGGCCCCATATGGTCGCATAGATAATTTAGTTAGATAACCTCTGAATCTGGTCCCGTGTCGTTTCACCGTCGTTTGATATTTAATTTGTATTTTAGAATACCGTGGTGTTCTGCAGTTTCTGCAGTGACCTCTCTTACACCAGCACCTTGTACATAACCTAACTTCTAATACATGAATCCTATCGATAATTAGTTTGATGCGTTGGAAACATGACAGAAAAATATACAATTAGTTTAACTGTAGCGTCGCCTTGTTATGCTCCCAACCGGGAGTAAAACGTGTTACGAAACCGACTTCCAGTTCTGAAACTGGATTTCCAGCAGTGAACACTTAAAATGAAATGGCCACAACTAGCGAACCTGAAACCTGATTGACGCGAAACCAATTTTTATGGATAGATAATTAAACATACTGCTTACTCCTTTTATATTGTTTTGCTTAATTCTGCACGTATGATTTATGGTAAATTATGCAAGTGGTAGGACACTGGGTGCTGATATTTTATTCATATCGTAATTAATGCATTCTCATCATATCATGTAGAGGTCATATACATTGGCAACCTAGTAATCGTGTACATTACCCAGTGATAGATATTAGTGTTTTGATTGTGGCAAGCATGTTAGCGTTAAAGCGTGAAGGAATAAGTGAAGTGACACGTACTTGTGCACAATCAGCGGACCCGATTAATTTATTGCATTGTCGACGCCTATGGGGCATATGTAAGTGTAATTATAACTGGTATGGGACGGTTATGGAAGAACTTATATTAGTGTCATAGGTAAGACGTCAAACGCTGTCCATTTATCTCGGGTACCAGTCGAGACATGCTTAATGGAGATCCTGTCTTCAGTTCTCGCATAGACTTGTCATGGACCGACTAGTATTTGGATTCATGGTTGGTATTTGATGTAGACCACGGGATGTGGGGTAGTTTGAGTGTGAGTTCAACAGAATCTCGGGAGTCCCATTGCCGGCATATACAATGATTCTGGGAGTCATATGGGTGATATTATTGATTATTAGCGAGCGTTTCGGGCCCGTGTTCCCTTGCCCCTGGGGCCCTACCCTTGGGTTGGGAATACTCCTGCGTGGTTGACTCTCACACTTGAACTGACGAAGGTTTAGTGACCTGGACAGTGAGACTTAGAGACTGATAGGTTTATTGACATGGGCATGCATTGGTTACTGATTTGATATACCTACTTTACTGTTTACCTGTACCGATTATTTCATGCGCGTCATCATTCTATGCTTACTGTTTCATACTCATCATTATTGCACATATTACATATGTATTTCTATTTATTGCTATTGTGTCGCTCTGACGACCTGAGTATGCATGATTAGAGTAAGAAGTGGACTTAGCTCGGATCAACACTTGTCGTACCTTGAGGATATTGCGGACATCTAGATCAGCGACGTCAGCGCTTTCTTTCTTTTGACTTCATCTGGTTAGTTTTATATCTGTTTTGATTTAGTGACTGCATTTCTCATTACCTGTGCATTGATTACTGATTACCACGTAAAACTAAAAGCCGAAATGTGACTACGGCAATATATTTTCTTGACCGTAGGAGCATGGCTGGCCTTATCACCCCTCGTATTTCGTATTTTGGGCAGCGGGACGTGACACTATGTGAATTAAAAAAAGAAGAGGTCATCGATTGCTGATAAAAACCTAACAGAACAAATAAATTCGGTCTGGGTAACTGAGACTTCGGTTGACTGGAAACCTCTCGCAACATACGAAAATCAGGAAATCTTAAAAATCCCCAAAAAAATTTGTTTTCTTTAAATTTTCAATATTTTGCACGCTATATAGTACACGAAAATCACAAAATTTTCCAAAATATCAAAATTTTCTATTATTTGGTTGTTTAAAAGTTTGTTTGTTATAACATACGAAAATCACAAAATCTTCAAAACTCTCAATATTTCAGTTTTTCGATATTTTTATATGCCAACACGTGAAAATGGTGAAATTTTCAAGTCTCGGTATTTTATGTTTTTTTCCTATTTTTGATATTTTACATGCTATAGCATAAGAAAAATCACAAAAAATTTAAAAATCTCAATATTTTCTGTTTTCTTGCGTTTTTCTATATTTTACATATTATATATAGCACATGAAAATAGTAAAACATTCAAAAATCTCAAAATTTGCTTTTTTCTTCTGTATTTTTAATATTATGATTGCACACACAAATCATGAAATTTTCAAAAATCTCAAATTTTTTGATTTCTTCAAAATTTTAATATTTTACATCCTAGCTCATGAAAATAGCCAACTTTTCAAAGATGTCAATTTTTTTTTCTTTGGTTTTTCTATATTGTTTCAATATCAAACCAAAATGGCAAAATTTTATCTCCAAATTTCTTTCTTTGTGTAGGGTGTTTTTCGTCACCCCATTGAGATGGGAATACGCGCACGCTTGTCAGGCGTACTACAGATTCCTCCTGCCTAGGGTAGGCTGGGGTTTAATGATTGTGGGGATCCGAATCTCCGGAAGCCGCGGACTAAGCTGCCGTTAATTACCCCTCGCCTTTGGGGCGAGGGAACCTCCGATTAACGGGTTAAACTGGTCATGCAAACTCAATGTGCGGTGTGTGTGTGTTTTGTTTTAAAAAAAAAAAGGGTTTTGGATATATCGGGAGCCACGCAGAGTTTTTACGGGAGTCCC
The DNA here is from genome assembly GCA_030015575.1 of Agapanthus africanus. Classification (NCBI taxonomy): domain Eukaryota; kingdom Viridiplantae; phylum Streptophyta; class Magnoliopsida; order Asparagales; family Amaryllidaceae; genus Agapanthus; species Agapanthus africanus. The sequence goes on along the minus strand of CM057338.1, from coordinate 65,955,193 downwards.
GCTACCCGGATAGCGGGCTGGGGGTCAAGGGGGCTAGCAGCCCCCTTGCGGGGTTCGGGGCAGCGCCCGGCCCAAAAATTTTTTTGAGGGGGAAAGTGTGGCGGAGTATGTGTATGCGTACATTTGTATACATATGTATATATATACATGTATATATAAATGAAGGGGAAAAAGACATCCAAAGGATGCGTGGGGCCAGCGCCTAGACGGTTGAGCGCAAGCGCGCCACGTGTCGGCACGTGGGCGCTTTGCGCTTGAGCGCAGAGTGCTAGAGCGCAACACGCCACGTGTCGGCACGTGGGCACTTTGCGCTCGGACGCTGAGCGCTTGGGCGCAAGCGCGCCACGTGTCGGCACGGGGGCGACTTGCGCTCGAGCGCTTGCGCTGGAGCGCAAGCGCGCCACGTGTCGGCACCGGGGCGACTTGCGCTGGAGCGCTTGCGCTGGAGCGCAAGCGCGCCACGTGTCGGCACGTGGGCGCTCTGCGCTTGAGCGCCGGCAAGAAAAAGAGGCTTTTGGCCTAAAAGATTTCTCTGAAGAGAAATCAGAGAGGAGTTGGACTCCTGAGTGTGTTTTTCTTCCTTTTTTTGGGGATTTAGTGAAAGATGTTCTTCTTCTTCCTCCTGTTGTTTGGCCGGATCTTGAAGATCAAGGGATGTGAGATATCAAAATCTCTCCTTTTTGAGATCTGATGGCAGATCTGAGTTCCCCTTAATGGGTTTTGTGGTGGAAAACTATTTAGTTTTGAAAAAGGAAGAGTAACACTCTTGATTTAATTCAAAAAAGAAGGTTTTGGAACCTTGAAGATGGAAGCAGGAGCTCAGCTCTGAAACTTTTTTTTTTGAGAGAGAAAAAAGTTGTTGGGATATTTCATTATCCTTGCCTTTATAGGCTACACACTTTACACATAGCCCCTTGGGCTTCACAAAACGACATTTTGCCTATCCCATGGCTCATGTGCCATTTCTTTTTGCACATAAGCCATGGGCTTTACAAAAATTTGGCTTTATGCCTATTTTTCTTACATTTATCCATAAAATAAAATAAAAGAAATGCAACAAAATTATTTATTACAAATTTTTTATCTTGGCATGGGGGGAGGCCGGCCGCTTCATGTTCGGGCTCGACCCGGGCATGGACCCACTGGATCTGGGCTTGGGCCCACTTGGCTTGGGGTTGACTTTGATTTTGACTTGGTCAACCGGGGTGTAAATTTTTACCCCAACAAATTGCCCCCCATCAATAAATGCACATCACATATGTGGGTCGTGTGCATTAAATTGATGGATCCTCTTTTACTTGGAGGCGACCTGATTTGGTTCCCGCTTTTTGGGAAGCTAGCACTGCCCTTTTTACGACATGGACGGTCGTTGCTTGACATGTCTCCGAGACGGAGTGCCCATGATAGACGTTTCCCTGGCCCGGAGTGATCTGATTCCCGCTTTATAGGAATCCTGCGCTGCCCTTTTTACGGCATGGATGGTCAATGCTGCCCTTTTTGCGACTTGGATGGTCGATGCTGCCCTTTTAGCGACTTGGACGGTCGATGCTGCCCTTTTAGCGACGTGGACGGTTGATGCTGCCATTTTAGCGACTTGGACGGTCGTGGCTGCCCTTTTAGCGACTTGGACGGTCGGTGCTGCCCTTTTAGTGACGTGGACGGTCGGTTCTGCCCTTTTAGCGACGTGGACGGTCGGTTCTGCCTTTTTAGCTACGTGGACGGTCGGTTCTGCCCTTTTTGCGACTTGGACGGTCGGTGCTGCTCTTTTAGCGACGTGGACGGTCGGTTCTGCCCTTTTTGCGACTTGGACGGTCGGTTTTGCCCTTTTTGCGACTTAGACGGTCGGTGCTGCCCTTTTAGCGACGTGGACGGTCGGTTCTGCCCTTTTTGCGACTTGGACGGTCGGTGCTGCCCTTTTAGCGACGTGGACGGTCGGTTCTGCCCTTTTTCCGACTTGGACGGTCGGTGCTGCCCTTTTAGCGACGTGGACGGTCGGTTCTTCCCTTTTTGCGACTTGAACGGTCGGTGCTGCCCTTTTAGCGACGTGGACGGTCGGTTCTTCCCTTTTTGCGACTTGGACGGTCGGTGCTGCCCTTTTAACGACGTGGACGGTCGGTTCTGCCCTTTTTGTGACTTGGACGGTCGGTGCTGCCCTTTTTGCGACTTGGACGGTCGATGCTGCCCTTTTAGCGACTTGGACGGTCGGTGCTTGATTTGACTTGATCTGCTTCTTGCAGTGTCAGGGGTAGACTTGACTTGCTCCGCTTCTTGCGGTGTCGAGATTGGATTCTGACTTGCTCCGCTTTTTGCGGTGTCGGAGTGAAAGTTGACTTGTTGATTTTGATTTAGGTTGACATCAGCATCGCTATACTGGAATGTGGTACCAGGAACGAATCATCATCTGTCATTTAGAGGATTTTGGGATTTTGGTTTTTGTTTGGCATCTGCATTGCTGCACTGGTCTAATGCCAGGAGCAACTCATCATTTGCCCCGGGAGGATTTGGGATTTTTTTTTTGGGACTTTGAATATGGTCTCACCGGTAAGACTTGGGAGAGGTTGGGATTGTTTTACGCCCGTGGATTGTATACGGTTTTGCAGGATGTATGATCCAGACCGTAGGGCCGGAAAAATTTCAGGGCTTTGTTGGCGTCTGCATCGCTGGACTGGAATGTGGTACCAGGGGCGACTCATCATTCGCCGTTGGGGTATGGGATTTGGAATTTGGTTGGCGTCTGCATCGCTACACTGGAATAATGCCAGGAGCGACTCATCATTCGCCACTTTGGGGTTGGGGACTTGGAATTTGGATCTTGTTTGGCATCAGCATTGCTGCACTGGAATAATGCCAGGAGCAACTCATCATTTGCCTTGGGAGGACTTAGGATTTTGGGTTTTTGGTCGGCATCAGCACCGCTAACACTGAAGCGAAATGCCAGGAGCGACTCATCATTTGCCGTTGCCCGTTGGGGAACGATGGCTTAGGAGACAGGTTTGGGTCCCTATCACCTAAGGCTTTTCAATTTTATGGGCCGTGAGGGTCCCATAAAAGAATTTTCTCCCTACGAGTCGTAAGGATCCCGCAGGCGTATTTTCTCCTTAGGAATCGTGAGGATTCCTAAGTGTGTTGCTCCTTTGTGAGTCGTAAGGATCTCACGCAGGGGTTTTCTCCTCACAAGGTCGAGAGGACTTTGCGAGTGTATTTCATCTCTTTTCATGAGTTTGCGCCCTTTCGGGTTTTCACAGACTCGCCGGTAGTCCTGCTGTTTTTACTCACGGAGCCCTTTCGGGTTTTTATCCGTGCCCGTTTTGCTTGTGGACATACCTTTTATTATTATCATTTTTTTATTTCTTTTTTATTTCCTCTTTTTTTTGCCGCTGGTGGGACTTTGAAAGTAGTCTCACCGGCAGGATTTGGGAGAGATAGGGGTCATTTACGCCCGTGGATTGTATACGGTTTTGCAGGATGTGTGATCCAGACCGTAGGGCTGATGTGCTCAATTCGCCTGCGACTTGGAGCATTCACGTGTAGTATTTCTTGAGATATCGGCCATTGATGGGTGGCATGGGCCTTTCTCCCTCGGCACTTATTAATTGGTAAGATCCCCCGTCAAACACATTCTCGATGACGTATGGTCCTTCCCAGTTTGGCTCGAATTTTCCCTTGGCATGTCGATTGGGGATGATCGGTTTTTTGAGGACCAACACCAATTCACCTTTCTTGAAAGCGCGGAGATGGGTTATCTTGTCATAGGCCCGTGACATTTGGGCTCGGTATAGCTCCAGATTTTGCTGCACTGCGAGCCTCTTTTCTTCGAGGGCATCGAGCTCTTCAAGTCGAAGGAGCACGTTTTCCTCCTCCGTCAACTCGTGCTGAACGGCCATTCTTAAGCTTGGGACTTCGACTTTGAGGGGGAGGACCGCCTCCACTCCGAAGAGCAATGAGTATGGAGTGGACTGTGTTGGAGTACGGTGCGTGGTACGATATGCCCACAACGCCTCGTGAAGTTTGAGATTCCAGTCTCTCTTGTTGGCTGAAGCATTTTTCCTCAGGGGCTTGCATAGAGTCTTATTGAAGGCTTCGACTAGCCCGTTGGCTCTTGGATTATAGATGGAGGAATATCTCCAGTCTATCTTGTGCTGAGTAGCGAACCTTGAGACATTGAAGCTCTTGAAAGAAGGCCCGTTGTCAGAAATGATTCTTCTTGGTGTACCAAAGCGGTATAGAATATTATGCTGGAAGAATGTCGGAATATCTTTTGTCTTGACTTCTTTTAGCGGGACAGCTTCAGCCCATCTGGAGAAGTAGTCTGTCGCGGCCAGTATGAACCGGTGGCCTTTGGATGACGGAGGATCAATTGGGCCAACAATGTCGGTGCCCCAGACTTCGAAGGGCCACGACGCCACCGTAGGATGCAACGGATTGGGATGCTTGTGAATGAAATCACCATGGATTTCGCAGATCTGACATTTCTTTGCATGCTCCCCGCAATCCCGTATCATGGTGGGCCAGTAATACCCAAGCTGTTTGATTTGAAGTCGCATCTTGGGGCCAGATTGGTGAGCACCGCAAACGCCCGAGTGAACATCTTTCATGACCTTTTGGGCTTCGGCCGATGACAGGCACCTGAGCCAGAGTTGGTCATATGACCTGCGGTATAACGTGTCATTTACAAACACGTATCGGAGAGCTCTTTTCTTCAGCTGAATCCTCGTAGATTTTTCTTCGGGCAGCTTGTCGTATCGGAGGTACTCTATGAAGGGTTCTCTCCAATCGGGCTCGTCTTGGATGATCGAAGCTTCTTCGGCAGGACTGCTCTCCTGTTCCACGCTTTCCTCTTCTCGTAGAGAGACTGGGGGTAGGATTTGTCGGCTCCTGACTGTGATCAGAATTTCGACCAAGTCAGGATCAGCCAGCTCCTTGGCTAGGCGAGCGAGTATGTCGGCTTTTCCGTTCAATGCTCTAGGGACCCGTGTTAGTTCAATGTGAGTGAACCGTTTCATGAGTTCCACCACCCGGCTTCTGTACCGAGCTAACTCGGGTTTGTATATCTTATAGGTGCCGCTTACTTGGTTGACGACAAGCTGGGAGTCACCGTAAACCCGTAGCCGAAGGATTTCCATTTCTATGGCGAGCTCCAAACCAGCTATCAGAGCTTCATACTCAGCTTCATTGTTTGTCCGAGGCCCGGTGAGAGCGAAAGAACGCCGTAAGGTTCCCATTGATGGTGTGATAAACACCAATCCTATCTCTGCTTTTATCTCCGGGACGTTTGATCTGCCGGAGCTCCTTATTGATGAGGCCCTATCGAAGTAGAGCTCCCAATATGGCTCGTCTTTCTCGAGGTGCAGCACTTGTTCGTCGGGTAACTCACAATTTAGCGGCGATCCTTCTGGTATGGGATGAGCAGCGAGAAAGTCTGCAAGAGCTTGCCCTTTTACTGCTTTCTGAGGAGCATAAACTATGTCAAACTCAAGTAGCATGACAGCCCATCTCGCCATTCTGCCGGCTAGGCTTGCTTTGGTCATCAAGTGTTTGAGCGGGTCGACCTTGGAGATCAGCATAACCCGATGAGCGAGCAAATAGTGCCTCAGCTTCTTCACAGCAAATATTAGAGCCAGGCATTGTTTTTCGATTGGGGAGTAGTTGTGTTCTGCCCCGACTAGAGTTCGACTGAGGTAGTAGAGGGCATTTTCTTTTCCCTCCTCGTTATTCTGGGCAAGGAGCGCACCGAGTGACTCATCCAGCGCGGCAGTGTAGAGAATCAGCGGTTTATTTGGAATGGGAGCGGCCAGCACTGGCGGGTGCAACAAGTATTGTTTGATGCTTTCGAACGCCGCTTGACATTCGGCATCCCAGATGAAAGGAGCTCTTTTCTTCATAAGCTTTGAGAAGGGCCTACATCTCCCCGAAAAATTTGAGATAAACCTCCGTATATAAGCAAGCTTGCCTTGGAAAGACCTCAGCTGCGTCAGACTCTTTGGAGGGGGCATCTCCATGATGGCCTTTATCTTTGATGGGTCAATTTCGATCCCTCGATGCCGGACTATAAAGCCCAGGAATTTTCCCGATGACACGCCAAAAGCGCATTTCAGAGGATTCATCTTCAGGTCAAATTCCCTCAGTCTGGTGAGAACGGTCCTAAGATCTTGGATGTGGTCTGCCTTGGCTTCAGTTTTGACGACCAGATCATCAACATAGCATTCGACGACTTTATGGATTAGGTCATCAAAGATATTAGTCATTGCCCTTTGATATGTAGCGCCTGCGTTCTTTAGTCCGAACGGCATCACTTTGTAGCAGTATATTCCGATCGGGGTTCGAAATGCTGTGTGCTTCTCATCCTCAGGCGATATCTTGATCTGATTGTATCCAGACGAGCCATCCATAAAGGTGAACAGCTCGTAATTTGAGGTGTCATCGACCATCATTTCCATGACCGGTAGCGGGAAGTCGTCTTTAGGACATGCCTTGTTGAGGTCCCTGAAATCGACACAAATTCGGATCTGCCCATTTTTCTTCTTCACTGGGACTATGCATGCGATCCAGTCTGCATATTTCTCTTCCCTGATGAAGCCGGCATCGATGAGTTTCTTAGTTTCCTCGATGACCTTTTCTTCCAACTCCCTTCTCATTCTTCGAGGAGCTTGTTTAACTGGCTTAGCGTCAGGAGATATAGCCAACTTATGTACGGCCACTTCAGGAGAAAGGCCAGGCATTTCTTTGTATGTCCATGCGAAGCAGTCGACGAACTCATGCAGCAGGGCAATTATCCGCGCTTTCATTTCCTCCGACAAGAGTGAGCTGATGTAGGTCGGCCTTGGCTTATCGGGCGTTCCTAAGTCAATCTCAGTTAGCTCATCAAAGGTTGCTTGTCCGCCATCTTCGAGCTCTTGAGGAGCTTCTTCTGGCTCGGCTATCTCGTCATCATCATTTGATCTTTCGTTGGCCTCACCAACATGGATCATGTAGCACACTTTGGAATCAGGTTGAATGTAGCCTATGCCCCGTCTATCTGGAATTCGTCCATCGATGAGTGCTCGGACCTGGGGCGGATACCATAGCCCTTCGTAAAACTTTGCTTCAGACTCCGTTTGATATAACCGGCATCCGCACTTCTTAAAGTATTCCCGCATCTCGGGCGCATAGTATCTGGGATTGAGGACGGCTCTTATGCCTCTCTCATAGGGAAGGCACGTGACAGAAAGATCGTCCAGGTGCACAACGGGGTTTGACCTGTAAAACAGGATGCCCTTCTGTCCATTTTTCCTCCCGGGCACGTAGAAAGTTTTCAGCTGGTCCACGGTAGAGACGGACAATGCGTCGAGCTCTTTGCACATCCGTTCCGGCACCCTTGTGATGGCCAGGGACCCTTCTGCGACTTCGAAGGTCTCTCGTAGTTTCGCTTGCTGTATGGGGGGCCAATCTGCACAGCTGTTGCACGGCAGGTCCTCTTCTTCTGACTCTTCAGTGTCACTGCCAAGATGAGGGCGGACTTTGCTGCTAGATAGGCCTTCAGTAACAGATTCGTCCGTATCGCTGCCAAAATGAGGGCGAGTTTTATGGAAGGACGGACTTCCAGTGTCGGACTCATCAGTGTCGCTGCCGAAATGTGGATGCACTTGGGTATTTTTGCTTTTGAAAGTGACAGGCGGTGCAGATTTGCTTTTGAGTCTTGGGGCCGGTCTATCCTCAGTCAGTTGTGGCTTATCATTTTGGTGGTTCATAAAGTACCGAGAATCTTCATATCGGACTTCATGCACACCGAACGGCTGGATGTCTCCGTCAATGCGTCTTTCTTCGCCATTTTTAGTATACTTCATGCATTGATGGAGAGTTGATGGGACGATGCCATAATCATGGAGCTACGGCCGTCCCAGAAGAATCTTATAAGACGTGTTGGCGTCGATCACGTATATCTTAGCTTCAGTTTGCAGATCCCCGAATTTGATTGGCAAAGCTATAGACCCCAGAACTTGCTGGCAATTTTGGTTGAAGCCTTGAATGACAATCCTTTCTCTTGACAGGTGTCGGACGTCCATTGACAAACTCTTCAGAGTTCGCAAGTTCATGATGTTCACTGAGGACCCCGGATCAATCAATATGCGATTAATTCGATCTCCGTCGCTGTACCCGGTTACGTAAAGCGGCCGATTATGCTCAGCCGTTCCCAGTAGCAAGTCTTCATCCTTAAATATGACTGCGGCGGCATGCAAAGCGTGCTGGGCTTCTTTCATATTAATTTCCGCAAAGTGAGCCTGATACCGCTCGGGGTTTTGTAGAGCGTGAATGAGAACATCTCTAAGCTCCTTAGACAGGACCAAGGCGTCATAGATGCTCAGGAGAGACGGAAGCTTCCGGAGATGTGCCAAGACATTATAGTCCACCGAGGAAGGACTTATGTTTTCATCGGCCAGTTCTCTGCCATCTTCTTCATTAGCGACTTGTTTTTCCTTCCCTTTTGGGGCGCTGCCCTGATTTGGCGGTAGAGCCCTGCCGCTTCTGAGCTGGATTTGATTGGCCGTTGTGGCGAGCTCTTCGTCCTCTTCGGGAAAACAGAGCTCCTCTTCCGAGTCGCTGCCAAGATGGATGGCGTAGCAGGTCACTACTGGGATCTCTTCATTGGGGTCTTCTTCTAACTCCTCCAGAATTTCAGCCGCTAGTACAGGGAAGAACTCCTTCAATTGAATCAATGTTCTTTCCTTTTGTTCATGTTCTTCGAGGGAATCGATATATTTTTGAATGGTCGATTTCCCTGCAGACTCTTTTCCGTGCCGAGCTGCACTTTTCTTCTTCTTGAGCTTCTTGGATTTTGAGCCTGATGGAGCCGCATTGGCACCTGGACTGGTAGGCTTCTTCTGTCCTTCCCATTCTATCCTGGGCTCTTTCTGAAGTAGCTTTAGAATTTTCTTCGTCTTATTAGATATGTGCGTACTCCACGGAGGCCGCGATGAGTCAGTTTCGTTTGTCAGGGCAGCAGGTTCAGCTGTCTGCTCCCAGAAGGCTTCAACTTCTGTTTGTATAAAGTTGGCGGTTGCAACTTGATTGTTCACCAACACGCTTTTGGACAGCTCGATCTCTCCAGCCTTGTACTGCTTCTCGACCCAGTCTTTGAAGATATAGAAATCCTCGATCGCATGGCTCACTACTCGGTGGTACGGGCAATACAGGGGATTGTCGGTCATTTTTGCTTCTTGGGGTCTTTTCGACTCCAGCAATTGTAGGCCGTTGTTCAAGGCATCTTTAAATATCTTACGGACCTTGTCCCTTCTGAAAGAGTAAACCTTGTTCTTCTTCTCCTCTAGGGAAGGCCCATCTCCTCCCAGCAATGGCTTTCGAGACCGGTTAGTTTTGGATTCACCCGCCCTTCGCTTTTCTTCATTGTCGGACGCATTGAAGACATTGGTACCGCTGGAACTCCCGCTTCTACGGCTGTCGTCCCGCTTGCTTTTCCAAGTTTTGTCTCTCTGAGAGTCCGGCGGGGACTCTTGCTTTGAGCGTTCCAGCATTTGGACTTTCTTGGTTAGCTCTTGAAACGTCTTGAGGCCTGCTGTACACAAGAATGGGACCATCCAATTGCTGAGGTTCCCAATGAGAAGGCTGACGGACTGGTCCTGCTCCAGCGGCGGTTCGCACTTGACCGTGAGATTACGCCATCGGGCAATAAAGTCGGTGTTGCTTTCATTCTTCCCCGGCTTGGTCCTCACAAGGTCGGCAATGGAGATTTTATCACTGACACTCATGAACCTTTGCCGAAACAGAGACTCCATTTGGGCAAAGGTAATGACGGACCCGTCCGGTATACTTGCATACCAGTCGAAGGCGACGCCGGTCAGGCTGTTGACAAACTGACGAAGAAGGAGCGCGTCATTGCCCCCTGTATTTCCGCACGACACTTTGAAGTGGGCGACGTGCTGGTTTGCATTCCCCGTTCCATCAAATCTTCCGAACTTAGGAATGACGTAGCCGTTTGGGAACTCAATCAGATCGTACTGCGCGGGATATGGCCGCCCACTACTGCCGATTTCTTTCTGAGCTTCAGCTTCGGCCACCAATGTTTTAACCTTGCTGGTGACCAAATCCATTATCCGATCCTGTGTTAGCGGGATAGTGCTATCTGGGGCCAAGGCGTCCCCAGAAGCGAAATGTGGCCGGTTTTCATTCGGCTCGACCAGTCTTGGTCCTAAAGGAACAGGCATTGGCTGCCTCGGATTGTCATCACCCGGCTGATTAGTAGCGGCTTGTGCCTGATTGGGAGGCGCTCGAGCAATTTGAGCCGTAAGCTGCATCACCACGTTTGTTAAGTCGTCAATCTTCGAATAGAGCTTGGCCATCTCTTTATCTTTGCTCCTGAGCTGTTTTCGAAGCTCTTGAAGCAGCTCTTGCTCCGCAGTCCTGGGGCGGAAAGTCGGCTCTTCCTCGCTGTCCGAGCTTGACTCTGCATGGATCGAGGGGTCTTTCTGCCCATCATCCACATCGAAAGGGTTTTCTTCATCCAGCGGGGGCGGCTGTTCTTGGGCAGCGGCAACCACATTCAGGCTAGATTGGGCTTGGGATGTGGTGGCCCCATCCTTGCTTTTGCTGCGAAGGTTGTCGCTGGGGCGCCCGCCCGCCATATAGACCGTATGGATAATATATCCGGCCGTCTTTTCTATCATTGGCAGCTGATTTCACGGATCGCTGTCTTGACCCCCTTGTTTCGGTAGCTGGTAGTCGATTGAAGGCGGCTGGCCCAACCAGGTTCTTGAATGGTGCTGGCGCTTCTTTTCTGGGTTTGCCCCACTGCTTTCGTGCGGCACAGAGTGCTTGATAGAATCTTGAAGAGACAATGTCATACCTTTTCTGTTGGGGCCGGGACACGTCTCTTTGTAACATTGTTCGGACCGCTGTCTTCTTGATTCTGGCGGTCATGGCATTTTTCTGAACCCACTTCAGAGGCTCGAAGGAATTGCTGATTCTTACGTCCGACTCAGCCGTCGTCGCAGGGCAACCCTGCACTTGGAACTTCACACGATTCCATTTGGCCGAAGCCCTGGCCCTCTTGTTGTCTCGATACCTGAGCCGCTTCTGCCTTAACTTTTCTGTTCTAAGCACCTGGTAGACTTCGGCTTTTTGGGAAGACGCCGCAGACCGGGCGATGGAGGGCCTTAGAGATACGCTCGATTGTGCATTTGTTGGAGTTATCGCCTGAGCTCGTCCGCAACATTTGATGTTGCCCTTTGTACCGAAGTTCTTGCCCCCCGCTGGAGCGCCAGGGAGTCGTTCAGATAGCGTCTTGAGTTTCGGTTATGGTGCCTTAGCAATCACAACATTCGGCCTATTTCCCCTTGAGACCGGCTTGGCCACCTGTTCCGCCGGGATCTCTGCCAGATGAGCGCTTCCGGCAGGGTAGATGATGACGGAGCCGAACTGGCGGGGCGGTTCCTCCCACTGTCGACTGAGGCTTGCGGGGAGAACCACACGAGCGTTGATCTTGACCACGTAGGGAATCGGGGTCACGTTGGAAGCTGAATTCGTCTGGGGAGACATTGTCGTCGAAAGTTGATTGCTGCACGGAAAAAGAACATCATTTCAGTATAGGCAATCGATATGTATATGGATTGAGTTCGCATGAACGTTTAACCCGAAATATGGGAGGAGAGATTGGTCCCACCGGGCGTGCCAGAATCTGTAGGGTGTTTTTCGTCACCCCATTGAGATGGGAATACGCGCCGCTTGTCAGGCGTACTACAGATTCCCCCTGCCTAGGGTAGGTTGGGGTTTAATGATTGTGGGGATCCGAATCTCCGGCAGCCGCGGACTAAGCTGCCGTTAATTACCCCTTGCCTTTGGGGCGAGGGAACCTCCGATTAACGGGTTAAACTGGTCATGCGAACTCAATGTGTGGTGTGCGTGTGTTTTGTTTTAAAAAAAAGGGTTTTGGATATATCGGGAGCCACGCAGAGTTTTTACGGGGGTCCCGCTACCCGGATAGCGGGCTGGGGGTCAAGGGGGCTAGCAGCCCCCTTGCGGGGTTCGGGGCAGCGCCCCGGCCCAAAAATTTTTTTGAGGGGGAAAGTGTGGCGGAGTATGTGTATGCGTACATTTGTATACATATGTATATATATATATGTATATATAAATGAAGGGGAAAAAGACATCCAAAGGATGCGTGGGGCCAGCGCCTAGGCGCTTGAGCGCAAGCGCGCCACGTGTCGGCACGTGGGCGCTTTGCGCTTGAGCGCAGAGTGCTGGAGCGCAACGCGCCACGTGTCGGCACGTGGGCACTTTGCGCTCGGACGCTGAGCGCTTGGGTATACCCACATCTTAGATGATAACGATGAAGATGGTGGGTGCCGATCGTCGAAAAAAATGAGGAAGGGTGTATTTTTTCGACGCCATAGGACGAAATTCCCTCCTGCATCTTTCCTCCATTATTCTCATATATATATATATATATATCTATATATATATATATATAAAATTCAGAATAACACATAGTGAGGGGATTGTGATATAATTTACTATTGTGGAATTTATGAATATAGAAATACAAATCTACTCCTTTGAGTATTTTTTTGTTCATCAAGATAGCTCAAGATTGAACATTTGCTATATTAGCAGACCTTGTACATGCAAGAAGAAAAAAAAAATTCCCAGGCACCAGTATTCCATAGCAATCTTGAGCTTCCCTAAATAGATTCGGAAAATTCGCCATCAAAAACCTTATGCTTCAAATTGTAGTCAAAATGGTAGGAAACTCAAATTTCCAATAGAGAGGATCATAAACCAATAATATTGTTGTCGTGTCTGTTTAACCAGAGTATCCAAGACTTCAGTGTCTCAGTTTCCTTTGCATCCTCAAAAATATTTGAATGAATGAACGAACTCCATTAGGAATTAAGTCTTTGCAATCTTGATGGTGAATGATCTCCATCTAATTCGCTTTCGATGGCTTTAGGATGTTCCCGGGAAGCCTCCAAAGAAAAAACAGCTATAAGAAACTCATGATGCAAAGAAGATTGCTCCTTGAGACACATACATAGCCAACCGTGGAGTCAAACCTCTGAGATAAGTAACAAAACTCGGTAAGCTTACGCAAAAGTAAAAGAGGAAGCGGAATATAAAGTGGGACACATGACAACACATTAATACATGCCTCTTTACCTTTTTTCCACCATAATATAAAAGATTATTGTATTTGCAAAGTAAAGTTACACATGAATCAATGAATAGGTTGATGCTACGTGTCCTACCAATATAGGAAAGTCCTGTCTTGGCAATAGTAGAAATTGTTAAAAAAAGGATTTAGAAGAGAAGTTAATCATTTGAAAAGACTGTAATGCAACAATCTTTATGAAAGATCTCGGAGATATAAGACATTTGAAAAGGAGATGCATAACTTAGATTCTCTATTAATGTATATCTTCCCACATATAACTCTAAAATTATTGACTATATCTCGCATGTTGAACTACATACGTGTAAAGACCTTGCAATCCTTCTTCCCTGGCTATTTCTTGAAGTGCATGAAGAACTCCTTCATATTTTGCAAGGGATCCCAGAACCAGATAAACAGTGAACTCATTAGACCAACATGCATTCTTCTCTAGCAGAAGCTACATAAATGGGGTCATTTTAATTTACATGATAATTTTCCTAACTTTAGCCACTGGGAGTTGTACTCGGATTAAAAGGGTACAACGTGGAATATTTTAAATATGAGGTGCTTTGTTAAGGCTGTTGATGTGTTTTAGGCGACCATTGCCTTCACTGGACAGCTATTAAGGATTTATTCTAATTAACCACAGTTGAAAGATCACACTTCATCAAAAAGGAAAGATAAAGAAATCTGCACAGCAGACACACACACTCTAATGTGTACTACTGTTGCATTTCATCATTTGAATGATGATAGCGTTCCAAAATGCAAGCCAACTCTTTCTTAAAATTATTTTAGTTACTATGAACTTTTGGTGATGTAGTCCCTTTAACGTATAAATTATGAGATCGATAAAAGGTATTACTTGATGCTACGACATGCAATGCCAAAAGATATTAGATTGAGAATAATGGAGGAAAGAGGCCATAGGAGGGTATTTCCTCCTATGGCGTCAAAAAAATATACCCTCCATCGTTTTTTCCGACGATCGGTATCCATCATCTTCATCGTTATCATCTAAGATGTGGGTACACCAAATTTCATGTGATTCTACAACTTTTTCACCGTTGAATTAGTGGGTTCAAAATTAACGGTTTAATGACAATAAAACTTTTTACATTGCTAAATCAACAGTGAAAAAGTTGTAGAATCACATGAAATTTGGTGTACCCACATCTTAGATGATAACGATGAAGATGATGGATGCCAATCGTCGGAAAAACGAGAGAGAGTATATTTTTTCGGCGCCATAGGAGGAAATTCCCTCCTATGGCATCTTTCCTCCATTATTCTCAAGATATTAAGTGAAAAAGTTATATATCTTTCTTGTCAATCCACTTGTTTTGTAATAATTCTTGCCTAGTTGCCTGAAGCTGAATCAAGAGAAAGAAGGTGAATGAAGAAGACATGGTACTGAAACCAAATAGGTTAGATGAGCACATTTTCAAAGTTAACAAGAAAAAATCTTGCGTATATAGGAAAATAATCATTTCATTATAATTTATGGGTGCAAAGCGTCCAAAATATAATGTTGAAACTACAAGCATGGAACACACCTGTGTCTGTAATTTTGTCTTTACCACATAAAAAGGAGAAGTAAATAGGGCAGCAGTAGATCCAGCAAGTCCCCCACATACCAACTGCAATTTTATAAGTAAATGATTGGACGAGAATTACTTATATATACAGGTTAAGAATCATCACAACAATAGTAAACTTCTGATCATCTATCAGAAGGCTGACCTGATACAATGCACATGATCCTCATATTCTTATAAGCTGTATAAGATCATATACTGTGCAAAGACTTTTTAAACAATAACTGACACAGCCATCATTTAGATAACCTTATCATGTTTAATTTTGTATAACGTACAGAAAATAAGGAAATACCTTTTGCAAGGTGCCGAGACTAGCATTGGGCTTTGATGATCCCAAACACAATTGCTTCAGGCTTTCATAGGTGTAGAACTGCAAGCAGATAGTGTGGGTTACAATTTTAAATAATTCCAGATGTAAAGATAAATATAATCTGGCATAAATCAATTAAGTCATGCATTTTAGCGACATTATTTGAGACTTAATAAATAAATAAATAAAAACCTTAATAATGGAGTGAGGGATGTTCCTACAAAGAACAGCGCCCTAGCCAGCATATAATGAAGGCACACCGCCTTTTTCAAGACATCCAAGCAAAGCATTCTTGAAATAAGTTTGCTAATAAGAATTTGATGAATGTGTGCATAAAAATATGAAAGCAGATGATGCTAACAGGCACCAGCAATGAACTACATCTAAATACAATTAAGTAGCAGAATCCCTTGCTAGTTACTAATACATTGATACCCTCAATCAGACAACTGAGTTAAAGAGAAATAAGTAGCAATATACCAATATATTACCAAATAGGGCAGTTTTCACTATAATACTCTTAACTATCACAGTTTTCACTAAACTACCATTCAATTTTTTATTACAGTAAACTCCGTAATATATTATTAAATAGAGTGTTTCATAACTAATATACCCTTAAATGCAGCACTCTAAGGGAGCTTACAGTAACACAAAAATGTTTAGGTCGTTTAGTGAAAAACAATGATAGACAAGGGTATTTTAATGAAATATACCCTACCAAATAAATCCGAAGTGCTGTCTTTTCTTTGTTGAGTAAAACTTTAGACGAAAACCCTAAATAAATCTGTTTTAACTAACGTTGCTTGTCGACCCTTCAATATGCTTAACAAGTGAAATGCAAGAAATCTGAGTTGAGTTTAGCTATAGGGCATCAATGAAAAAGTCAAGTCGCTCACAAGCCAAGAGATTTTCCTGCCGAAGATGAATGCTATCATTATCATACTTAAGTGAAAACAATATACAAAGTCTTAAAAATGCTTACCAACAACTCTGATACTGTGATCCCACTTGCATCTGTTGTTTTATTCGTTCACTGGGCCTAAAAATAAAGGAAGTTGCTACACTTGAACAACCACCTGCTATACAATGCACCAACGAATGGTACTCCTGTTAAAAGAAACACCGAAAAGGCAAATGAAACATATGCGAACAACAATAACAAGGCCATTAAACTATACTGGAAGTGAAAGTTACCTTTGGTAGTATTGGTAGCAGAGCGCGCCTTTAACTGATTCATATGTGTATGAATAAATTGCGGAAATTGGTGCTGCTGAAGCAATGTTGCTAGCAATACCACGATACAGTCCAAATACACCTAATAACAACATCACAACTTCTAAGGTTAAAGGGTCCAATAAGCTCCGTTTTACAAAAATTCCAAGATAAGCATAAATATAATGAGGTTAATGGAGGGAAGAGGCCATAGGAGGGAATTTCCTCCTATGGCGTCGAAAAAGTACGCCTTACATCATTTTTTCCGGCGATCGGCAATGTTTATCTTCATCGTTATCATCTAAGATGTGGGTACACCAAATTTCATGCGATTCTACAACCTTTTCACCGTTGATTTAGCAATGTAAAAAGTTCTGTTGTCGGTAAACCGTTAATTTTGAATCCACTAAATCAACGGTGAAAAGGTTGTAGAATCGCATGAAATTTGGTGTACCCACATCTTAGATGATAACGATGAAGATGATGCATGCCGATTGTCAGAAAAAATGAGAGAAGAGGTACTTTTTCGACGCCATAGGAGGAAATTCCCTACTATGGCATCTTTCCTCCATTATTCTCAAATATAATTCACCCACTTTGACTTAAGAACCCACTAGTGTGAGGTATGTGTGGCATATCTTAGTGAAAGAAAATTCATAAACAACACATAAGAAGTAATTATAATCATATCAAAATTACTGGGGAAAAGTCATTATAATTTTTTTTTGGAAGATTTAGATTTATAAAATTACGAAGGCTAGACTGTTTCTCAGATAAATAGTCTAAACATTTCCCCCCTTACGAAGCAATATCTTGAACTTTGTGTATTTTAAGTTTTCAAGTAGTCCAAGATAACCATATATAACGAACCAAATCGTACCTCTGAGATATGATTGTTCTGAGAGTATCATAGGATGATTTCTGAACTGCTCCATTAGCTTGAATAACGGTCGTAACTGTATCAACTGGATGTAGACAAAGGCTAACTAAAGTTCCAGCAAATGCTCCTGCAAGAGCATGTTTATTCCTGGCAAAAAGCAAGTTGAAGCTTATCTTGTACAGATGGCCAATTTTCTGTGTAGTAGCCCACATCGACAACAACTTCACGAATGATGCTGTTACAACTTTCATGAACAATATAAGCCTCAGAAGTCAACTTCTGCTGCAGATTCAACATTAACGCAACTGGAGTCTGTAGACTGTTGGCATTGCCCAAGTGCCCAATCAGCAGATATTAGAACTCTATTATGTTCGGCGTGAAGACCAAAACTTGGGCTTGTTGGCAAATTTATCGTTTCCTTTGTGTTTGTGACCGGTTGAGATTGCAGTGAGTGAGTTGTATAAATAGAATCAGGGGAATGCACAACATTTTCCACTAAGTTTACATTTTGTCCACAAGAAGAATTTTCATCTTTAGCCATGGAGCTGCGACTAGAAGATTCAATAGCTATTTGGTTCTTGTTTCCCACGATGCTGCTTTCTTCTGTTTCATAAGACCCAATTTTACTTAAGTTTTGTACTTATGCCTGCAAACCCTATACTCACAACTTCATCAAGTCCAGATGACACTGCCTTGAATTTGAATCACTCAGAATGGATAAATTATCCACATTCCTACTGCACGAAGCAAAACATAAAATCCTCTTCATTGTTCTCAAATCCTCAAAGTCCGATTTCGCCGAGGATGAAGAAAAGCTTCTAGAAGCATCATTTGAATATTTTCCTCCATCAACAGGCAACGCCCATTTGCGCTCTTTAATGTCCGGGGAGCAGATAATGTTCTCTTTCAAAAATATTTCTCCATATTTCAATC
Source organism: Agapanthus africanus (assembly GCA_030015575.1). Lineage (NCBI taxonomy): Eukaryota > Viridiplantae > Streptophyta > Magnoliopsida > Asparagales > Amaryllidaceae > Agapanthus > Agapanthus africanus. The sequence continues at coordinate 65,937,113 of CM057338.1, read as the reverse complement.
TTGATTTGGTCTCGAAATCTTCTGTTTGACCTACATAGTCCCATACACCAGCAAGCTGATACAAACTGCGAAGTGCTTACCTTATTGGTAGAGGATTTGGTTTCCAGTTGTTTACTACTATTTGAATGAGAATTGGACTTCAGATTGATATCATTACCATTGGGTAAAGCATTTTCTGGTTCAAAGGACTGCACCTCTAGCGGAATCCACCAATATCTAATTGAAGCCTTCCCATTCTTCGGAGACCGGCGTTGTGAGGCCGTTTTGGTAAATCTCTAAGGAGAGAGATTGAAAGCCAACAAAATGCAAAATTTACACTGAAAAGAATGATGAAAATATAAATCACTCAGAATAGCATAACAAGCATAACATTGTAGAACGACCAATAGTAGGAAAAATCTAAGCAGGCATAATCCACGAAAGATGTTACCTAGAGAGTAAACATCATACATGATTGCAGATGTAGTTTTACAAACAATTTTCATGACTTTAGTGGGTAGTCTTGTCATGTTCGCTACAACTACATCAGAAGTTCCATAAAGTTGATCTTAAAATTTCTCTACCTAAATTCAACGTAGGATCAGTAATCTATATATCCCAAGTTCCTGAGATATTCAATCTTGTTAGCCACTAGTTTATGGTCTTATTTAATGGATAGGACAGGTAGGTTCTATCATATGCAAGCTTAGAGAAACTGAATTCTAAGTTCGGGCATGGGGTGTTAAATGTCTCTTCCACAGCACAGGGTTGAGGGAATATATTTTATATCATAACACATCCCCATATCGAAGGCCCTTCGAGCAGAAATCTAGGCTTTTTGCGCAGCAGTAATTCTAATCTAAATTAATCTGCATGTAATGCGCGTCAGGTGGAAATCGATCTGGGTTGTTCTGCTACCATGTAAAATACCCCTTCATTGCACCAAAACTCCGAAGTGAGGGTTGAACGAATATATTTTATATTCTAACATGTGAAACAACTCAGTTTTGGAAGAAGTAAACCTAAACATAGAAAAAAGAACGAATGATGAATTGATGATAGAGACCAAACCAAAATGAAAAATACCAGAAGCATATAACATTCCAGGCTTTAGTTTTTAGCTTTATTGGAACCAATGGAAGCCAACCAACCATTGCTAGCTAAACACAAGATTATGCCAACAGTCAGTTGAGTGCACAAAAACAAAGGAAATCTTGTTGCACACATGCCCATCGACTATTTTGCTCGATTTCTTTCACAAATGCATGCTCGGTATATAATACAATCATGCTCACCAATTACATGGAATTCATCTACTATCTGCACTTAAACTATATAAAATCTGAATAATCTCTACCACAAGTTATGAATTTGGAGACTGAATAATAATAATAATAATAATAATAATAATAATAATAACAAAAGATACAAATTTTAAAGCTATGGTGTGGTAAAGCGTTTAACTAACCTGCATTAAGTTCATTTAGGCAAAACATCAAACAGGTTCAGCTCATGAAATGAAATGGGCAACCAAAGCAAAATAAAAAACAATCAAACAAACAAAAAACACAAATACAAGTGATTGAATAAAGAAACGAACCTGATCACTTGCACAATAGAGAGTGGTGATTGATTGATTGATCAAATGCAAAAAGTGGTTCCTTTATATAGAGGCTTTTGGGAAAGTTGAGATTCTCTCGTTCAAGCATCCAAAAATAAAAAAAACCCTTCCAAAGTTCACATCTTTTCCACGATGAAGGAGAAAACGTGATGATGCTCATAAGTGTGAGCTCTCTAGATCATGACACGTGGTGGAAACGTTTCCCGATGCATGCGGAAACAGGACGAGGACTGTACATTGGAGGCGTCCCCGGGCTATCTTCCCGCTGCATGGACCCGACCTTCGAGGATTCCCTAAATAGTCCTGTTTCGACCAATGGCTCACCTCCGAGCCCTCCTGCACGCTGAGCTTCCTCAGCCCTCCCAGCTCGTCTCCGAGCTGTCACGGAACCGACCTTCCTCGGCCTTCCGCTCGTCTCCGAGCCTCTGCCGAGCTGTGATTCCTCGGTTCTATTGGGCGATCCAGAACGCAGATCACAGGCGTTTCCGCCATGGCTTCGCGAATCTCGCCAAACGCGAGATTTCCACCGCTCCACGATCCCGCGTTCCACACCGTCGCATCCTCCATTAACGAGCGTAGCTCGTCCTTAATGGGGGATTCTGCCATTCTCGCGGGCGCAACGCCAGGGGCGTAACGGCCGGCGAGAATCTCACGCCCGCTAGCCCATGGCTACCGCTATATAAACCTCTCTCTCAGACGACTCGGATAAAACAATTCTTATCCAATAGGCCGCTACTCTGCCTAAATACCTCAGCTAACTTGATCGTCGGAGGGTCCACGGTGGTACAACCATCCCGGGACTTCTTTGCAGGTAGCTCGGCTTCACACCAAATCAAGCCCACTGAGATCCACACGCCTCAGAGGGCAGTCCTCAACCCAATCTCAGCCGTTCGCCAACGCTGTCGGCATATCGGCGGAAGACAACATCTGAAGGAGATCCAGAGCTCCATCAGTTGGCGCCGTCTGTGGGAATTTAAAGTTCTACTCATCGAAAGTCGATCTTCCGATCTCAAGCTGATGGTGAGTGATCATCGCGACGATCCTAACGCTAGCCGCCGTCCTCCCCACAACGGAGGTGCGGACGGATCCTCTCCTTCCTCGAACGTCGTTCATGCCCTGTCTGTATGGATCGACAGGCTCGCGTCCATCGTGGACGCCTTTGTCCGTGTCCAAACAGCTGGGCAAGCCACCCAGGTCGCCGTTGCCCCACCTCGGGACCATGACCTCCGCATAGGGGGAGACGACACTGCCCATGCTGGCACGACGGAACAGCGCCTCGCTATTTCCAGCGGCCACAGATCCCCCGTGGCGACCAATTCAATGACCTGCTGGACACCTCACAGCTCCACGCCGAGGTTTCACGCAAGAGCATCCCGTCCCGAGGCTCATCGTGCTCCTGTCCCTCCTGAGGAGGTGTCGGTCGGCTCGCTTGCTCTCAGGCATGGTCGTCACTCTCTCCCTCGATAAGGTCACGCTGACGGCATTCACCATGGTGGCTCGAGGACGACCTCACCAGGGGAGCAGAGGAACCACATAGAACGGAACCGGAACCACGGTCAGGTACAGGCCGCCAGCGGGAGGGGTCATAACTCCGAGTACGCCGAATCCTCGGGATACCACGACTGCCTCGATGCCCTTGAAAAAAAGATCGAAGGCATACATCGGGGGAATCGTCCTTCAAGCGAGGGGGCCAGGTATGCCGCCGACTCGCTTACGAAGCCCTTCGCTGAAGAACTGCTTGCTGCCCGCGTCTCCTCCAGGAATAAGCCTTCAAAGGTAGCCCTCTTCGACGGAAAGTCCAACCCGAAAGACCACCTAGACGCGTTCACGGCGGGGATAAGCTTCTAGGACAACTCTGACGCCACCCGATACCGAGCATTCCCCACCACTCTCATCCGTGCCGGACGAGATTGGTTCTGAGAACTCACGCCATGCTCCATTACTACCTTCGATGAGCTGGCCATCCAGTTCCTCGGGCATTTCGTCGGGAACAGACGGCAGAAGCGGACCGTCGATTACCTCTTTACTATAAAGAGCAGGGACAAGGAATCCTTCAAAGGTTACGTCACCCACTTCTACAGCGCTTTTCTTGAGGTCCCAGAGCACCGAGACGAGACTGTCATCACAGGCCTTAGGTCGGGTCTTAGGCACAAGGAGTGGCTCCGCTCCTTTGTATTGGCGCAACTTAAGACCATGGCTGAGGTAAAGGCCTGGACCGAGCGAGAAATCCAGCTTGAGTCCGAGGTAAATGCGAACCTACCCCGGAGCGACCAGGATGATCAAAAGAAGAGGGGTAGAGAAGAGAAGAAGAAGATTGACCGGCAAAGCCGTACTCTATGAAGTTCCAGAAGTATACCCCGCTCAACATCTCCTAGACAGAGCTGTTGGAGGAGGCAAAGGGCGAGCGATTTTTCAAACTCTCTCCGGTCACCAATAGGGCGGTCAAACGGACACGAGGCCCTTACCGCGCCTTCCACAGATCGCAGGGACACCCCACCGAGAACTGCGAACAGCTCCGTGACAACATCGAGGAGTTAATTCGCTCAGGGCACCTGGCAAAGTACTTGCAGAAAAAGCGACAAGCAGACCGAGAGCAAGAGAACCATCCCCCTCTAGGTGAGTTGATGATCGACCAAATCATGGTCGTGTCAACGGGGAGTGCGCCTGGAGCCGGTGGGCTTCGACGCCTCCTGTCAGTCGAGTGGACTAGCGGCCAGTCCCAAAAGAATAGCAAAGCAGCCGAGCCCATCACCTTCACCAACGAGGACCTCCACGGGATATCCTTATCCCACAACGACCCCCTTATGATTACAGCTGTAACAACTCCAATTCTTGTGTACATAAAATTAATTTAAAGTTAATGTTTACTTAGGGTATTTACATTTCCTGTGAGTACTATAAGTATTTGATTCAATTTTGAATAGTAAGAAGGAGCTTGTAGCTCACTGGTAAGACCTTGCACTGCTGAACCAAAGCACCAGAGTTCAAATCCCATTAGCCACATTATTTTTTATTTAGTTTTCTTTTAAATTTTTAGAATCCCAAGAGTCTACACTGTAGGGTGTTTTTCGTCACTCCATTGAGATGGGAATACGCGCGCTGGTCAAGCGTAGTACATATTTCCCCTGCCTAGGATAGGCTTGTTGGGTTGCGGCAGCATCCCGGCCGTCTTTCTGAGGCCAAATGCGGAACAAAACCTTTTTACGAACTGGCGCTAACCGCATCCGAATCCCGGATCGTTCCATTAACCGTAAACTAGAAAACTGTAAGCGGGGTTTTAGAGATTATACCGATTGATCCGTGTCCTTCGGTCTTTAACCTCTGCCCCTAGTATGTTGCGGATGCGCCGACGAACCTCGCTCTCCGATCTCGCTCGATCTACGATCTCCTCCTCGCCGAAAACTGCGCCACATCAACGAATCTTTATACGGGCTCCCGCCTCTGAACCGAGGCAATTCGGACACGAAGTTTGCTAGCGACGTGCCCAAGGTTGATGTAGAGGAAGTGTAGAATGTTTTGTCTCGAGGATTAATCGAAGTTGCCTTTTGAAGTGAGAATGGAAATGAGCAAGAGGAATGAGCTAGGATTTTTGTTGCAATGAAAATGAATCACCAATCTCTTTTTCTCAAAGATGGGGGGATGCCTAATATGGGCTCGGCCAGGGAATAATTGAGGAGGAGGGGGTGAGTGCAAGAAAAAGAATGGGGTGATCACAAGGAAAAAATTTCACACCAATATCTATTTCAATCCCTTCACAATTAATGCATCAACAATGCACAAAAAAGAAATCAAGCTCTCTAGAACCTCCAAGAAACTGCTGGAGCCCCGTAACCACAGAAAACCCCCTCCTGTTATAAAACCCCACTTTGCAAATAAGCCCCCTTTCAATGCAAAAATCAGCCATGAACAAATAGAAAGGGAATAGGCCAAAATGAGAAAGCAAGCTGGCAACTTCAAAAAGCAATCTGGTAACAAATTACGGGATAACCCCGCAACTGTATATACATACCCGCATTTGTATTCCGACCGAATACAAATGCAATGAGACAAAATCTACACAGTATAATACTAGGATCCGACTTAAACCAAAGCCCGCTAGTATTATTCGTCCGAACCATGACACGCGTACAAGTGCACACGTATGTTCGAACCCTGCCATAAAACCATACGGCCTCTACAACGTTTCGCCCGAACCGGGAAACTTTCAGTGGGGGACTCTAAAAACTCGTCAATACCCTGGCAGTGGGTTTAACCACAAGCCGTCAGTGGTACTAGCTATACGTAACGGCTGCCCATGTACTGAGTGAAAGGGAGTCCGATGAGCGAACTCATTCTGGAACCCTACTGAGCCTATGTGTGACAATATCCGTACAGTCCGGTCCGTTCGTCTATGAGTATCGCATATCGGGTCTAGGGAGCTGGTAAACGTCAGACCCCCAAAAGCGGTATAAGTCGTGTCGGAGTGTAGCCCAAAACACCTGAGATACTACTGGAATACCTACTAGTAAATCTCGCTTACCATGGCCATGGATTTTGTGTAATGGCTCTCCTAGACACAGCACGATCTCACACCCAACGTAGGGAGAGACGAATACCCTGCCGATCCGCTCACTGCCTCCATGTGGCTCGGGACTGTACCCAACTAAAACGTGTTTGCACGACTCCTTTGAGACGTGGTAGGGTAATAATCAAAGCACAGTGGGAACTCACACTAGACAAATGACAATCTCAGGTCGATAGACTAACCTGTACACATGTCACATGGGAATTGCTATCTAACGACAGGTTTCAAAAACTAGCTAGCATATTCCTGGCGAGTCCTGTCCGGTGTACTCATAACCCAATGAGCATCTGTATACATCTTAGGTGAACCAACTGACACCAATGGCTTGTGAGACCGGCCATCGCCCCTCGTCGGGGTCTTGACTGTATACACTAGTCTACTCCGGAGTATCGATGCCCTATCTCGAAACTCCCGCGACTAGGGATCACTTTTAAGGATGTGCTTATAGACTACCCAACTCTCACGTATATGATCGCCATCATACTGCTGGTAGTCAAGCAAGAATCCTATGGGCTTTATCAACGTGCAATAGTGATATATATCATGTCACCTAAATCAGTACACGATGATAAAGATAAACCGGATAGCTTACTATCATCTCGAGTAAGACTGTCCTACCGGTATAGGTCCTCCCTCAATTATTGTAATCACATGCCTGCGATCCAATAATTGACTTTGAGGGCACTATATCCAACAATCTCCCACTTGCACTTAAGGCTAATTATTGCGATGTCGCATACTCACAGTCCGCGTGATACCGAACACCCAACTCCTCTACTAATCAGTGTCACAAAGCTTGTTTGTAAAACTATTGTGTTCGAGAAATAGCCTCAGTGAGTGGATCCGCTCAGATGTTTCTTTCTACGTCTCTCTAATTCTCAAGTTCGCGGAGAAAGCCATCTCCCGAAATGAGCAATACCTGTCTTAGAATATGTCTGGATATCTGATGGGACCCAGTTTACGAATGAACTCCAAATCCAAACTTCTTAGACTGTGTCGTCAACTGAACTTAATCAGTATCCTGTGCCATGCCTCCCTCAGTATCCGCTTGGACCACCTGTCCAAACTACTGCCCCTCGTCAGAGGGAAAACTATAACTCTGACAGTCACTCTGTCATCCAGGTCACCTTGGAAGCCTGTAATGATAACTGTCTCTCGAAGGAGGCTACCGTTATCAAATCCCTAGAACATCTACTTATGTTCTAAAACTGCCTCCGAACGTTTCTCCAGGATTGGACCAATATCAACTTATTGCATCTATTGCAAAAACAACATTTGGTGTGGTACTTGACATCTCATGATCAACTCAGTTGCCTAAGCAAGTGATCTGCCAATCATGCACATCCCTCTCCGCTTTAGTCTGTAAGACACCTTTTGAGAGAGTGACTCCATCACCTGCTGGTACATCACCATGCCAGGAGTCATCCATTCTAAATATCTTTAGAATGCTGTCTAAGTACCCAGATTGGGAAACTACCCAAATCTAGATCTAAAATCATAGATCTAGTAACCAGGATGTCTGATATAATATCCATATCCTATGTGGAGAAACTACTGTGTGACGACCATAATATAACCGATCGTAGTATAGGAATTTTACTTCCTACTCTGTGTATGTCATCCAAATACCAGGACATCACACCCTACTACTTTCTTAACAGATCCATCCCCTATTCTGATGAAATCAAAACCTATGACTATCACATCAAAAATAGATGATCTATCTCCGCTATATCTACTTTAGTCTAAAAATAGACATAAGCTACTTGTCCACTAAGCTTCCGCTGCTTCCACTGACTACGAGAACCCTCTGGCAGAATAATATACATGCGTACTTCTAAAACTAGTTTAGAACGATGCTATACTTATCCTTCTGCCGGGTCTCATAGTGTGGAACAGCAGTAATGGTAAGTCTGGGTAAACAAGAACCTCTCTGTCACCGTCCTTGAGGCTACCGGAGTACTTCTCGGGTGTCTGAGGTTACCCACCATATCTGCGGAGTGGCTAATGGAATGTCAAACCTGATTGAATCTTTATGTCCTATTAAATTTTCCGTAATCGTTTGCGGTTCTGGAATCTCTTCCAGTTCTACCATACTCCCACTACTGTTTTCTGAAAAAATCCATTTTACTAAAACTGTGGCGAGTCAAGAACAATATCACCATTGATCTTCTAGATGGTAGAAAGTCAACCCTCGTCAAAGCCAGGGTTAACCCACAAACTGCCATTACAGAAACGTGCCTTGAGTTATCCAGAGTCTGGTTTTAAGTATAAGCCGGACAACTCCATATACCTTAACATCGTTAAGATATTATGCATTCTATATACCTTTATAGAAAAAGAGGCACTGATTTAATTGGAACCAGATTCAAATCATGCAGCTGTCTCCAGTGCATGTCAACTAAATGGAGAGAGGCCAATCAGCATTACTCAACTTAGGAGTGAATCCAATTATGAGTAATCTGAAAGAGAAGCAAGTTCTCTAAAACGTTACTATCAACTGAATACCATACACATGTATTTAAATCTTCGATCACCTTGAAGAATCCCGATACTTGCTACATCTGGTTCTCTACTTTATTCTTATACCTATAACTTCTCAAACTTGGACCTTGTATTTCTACGAAACACATGTCTAAAACTAGAGAAGTCACAAGTAAACAGAATATAGTACGAGGACCAACCCCTTTGTCCTAATGGACACTGAACAGCATACAATACTCTGTATGAGTCCCCTGAGTTGAATAACTCAAACCCTGTGCGTCGTAGGTTGAAAACTGTACCCAGGCGATTTCCTCAAATATCACCAATTACAACGAATTCCGATATAACGAGGATGATCACCAAATTCCCAATAACTTACTCCCACTCATCATCTGTAAAACCATACAGATGTGAGAATCATACCTGGTAAATACATACCCTGGAGCAAGGACTAATTGGGAAATCAGTTTTCTATTAATAATACACAGTGAAACTGAAACATGAATATGTTTCGAAGGGGTATCCGGGTATTCCTAGTAATGCCTCTTCTATTATCCAGATTCATGTGTTAGTTGTATGTATGCCCTAGAAGCCAGTATTGTACAGATGATGTATATTATATTGGATGCTTGGACATATATAGAGATGACTTTCTTGCTCGATATGATAGTATGCTATCTGGTTGCTCTTTATCTTAACATGTACACTTGTCTCTTTATACTGTCTTATAGTTACATGTTGATAAAGCCCTTAGGATGTGTACTTGACTACCTGGACTATGATGCAGATCATACTAGTGGGAACATGGTAGTCCATAAGTACATCCTTCAAGGTCCCTAGTCGTGGGTGTATCGAGACGGGGCATCGATATACCAGTGTAGACTAGCGTATATGCTTCTCGACCCATGAGATGGGCGATGGATGATCCCATATCCATTGGTGTTTGACATCAGAGATGGTATACGGGTGCTCAGTGGAGACTGGGTACACTGGACGGACTCGCCGAGAACTCCCAGATGGTATTATACCTCACGTCAGATGGCAGTTCTCAGGTGACACTTGTGCAGGTTAGTCTGTAGACCCGAGATCGTCATAGAGTCTTGTGTGATTCCCACTGTGCTTTGATCTCCACCTTACCATGTCCATGAGGGCGTGCAAAACGGTGGTCTTTGGGTACAGTCCCGAGTCACATGGAGGCAATGGGCGATAGGAGGGGTTTCGTCTCTCCCGGTATTGGGGGTTGATGTTGCGCTGTGCTCGATTGGCCGTAACAGGGAAGTCCCTGGCCAGGGCTGATCAGAGATTTGCTGGTAAGTGTTACCAGTAGTTTCTCGACCCGTTATGAGCCTCACGTCGGCACGACTTATCGGTTATTGGGGTCTGACGTTTACCACCCCTAGACTTGATATGCGACATATCAGACGAACAGACCGGACTGTACGGTAAGTGTTACTGGTTGGATTCACAGGAGTGTGAGCGGGCTAGCTCGTCGATCTTCTGATCGCTTAATACCCGGGTGGCCGTTACGTTTAGCAGACCGCTTGCGGCTTGTGGGTGCTTGATATGATCATCATCTGCTACCGGCATATTGACGAGTCTTTAGAGTCCTACACAGAGGTTTCCTGATTTAAGCGAAACGAAATAGGAGCGCATATGAGATATGTGCGGGACCGAGAATAATGCGTGTATGTGATACCGCATTTCATTCTCGCGATGAATGTTTCGATTGGTTGTATACGATATGACCTAGTTATCGAATCATTGATTCGATAAATCGATACATTGGATACTAGTCGGTTATGTGCGACATGACCGGATCATTGAATCAAATGTTGATTTAATGATTAAATGTATAATTATATATTTGATATATTACTTTGCATTAACTAGTATTGGTTCGCTTTAAATGGATTTTCTCACTTGATGTTCACAAGTTGTATATGTGATATACTTTTGTGCACTTGATTGTATCATATTTGATGATGCATGAATATTGGCTTTGTGTAAAGAATTGTACCATGGTTATGATAATGGTTAGGGTTTTGATTTATTCACTCATTTATTTAACCATTCTATATTTATTTAAATGGATAAATGAAAATAAAATGGTTTCTTTTTATCATGAAGCTTGTTGAAGCTTTGACTAAAGAGACCATTTTGTCTTCATGCTTAACCCTAACCATTCCCACTTACCATGGTATATTCTCTACACTTGACCTTAGTTAGGATATGATAAGTATTGATTTATTTTCTATTATGAAAATACTTTTATCATATTCTATCTTCATCTTCTCCTTCTTTTTCAAGAAAGAAAACCAGACTCCATTAATGGCATCTTGAGTTCTAAAGTGAGAAATCCAATTCTAAAGTGAACCCACCTCCTATTTCTTCATCCTCTACCTCTTGCCAAGTGGTTTTGGGTGTTTTCTTCACAAGTTTCACAACTTGGTGAAGTCGGAGCTTGATCTTGTGAAGCCTCGACGTAGATCATCTTCGGCATCGTAGCCGACGACTATTCCGCTCATTTCTCCGATGAAGCCGATGTGAGAGTCCGGGATTCGAGATGGACAGCGAGGGAGCGACTACGTGGAGCTAAGGAAGTGGATAACCGGATCTACAAAGGTTGTAGCTTCCTTCTTTTAGTTAAGATGTTAACTAGCTTATCTTTTCGCCTAAATTTCTAGTCGACGATCCGTATTAGGGTTTCTCGGCACTTGTAAAATTTGAAATTGGCATGGTTGATGCCTTGTGAGACCTCAATTGTGTGCCTAGGAACCCTACAGTGGTATCAGAGCCTAGCTAGAGCCTTAGGCGAAGTCTAGACGATGTTTGAAACCCGATCGAACCGAAACCCTAAATTTTCCACGCTCTCTGGACTTTTTCTAAAAACTGGGTTTTTTCCAGATTAAAAATGCTTAAAAAATTCAGCAGGAAGATATAAGAATTACGGTGCAAAATTGGAGAAATGATGCCTCCAACATGAGGCGGAACCGCGGCAGAAGCCTAGCTTCTGCTGCGGTTCCGCGGCTACATGATGACGTAAGCCCTCCAAATTTGCACAGTAACTCCTATTTTACAGTGCTGAGTTTTATGGGAATTTTTTAAATATTTATTCAAGAGTTGAATTTTCTGGGGTGTTTTGGGAGTTCGCTAATTCGATCGGATTATCAGATTTTGTCTATGTGATTTCCGGATAATTTTAGAATATGTTAAAAAGTTTGACCGGATATAAATACCCAACTTTTCCCCTGCCGGAAAATATCCAAGTGTTGGATTTTTCTGTGGTTTAAGGACGTTCTGAGTAGTGCAAGTAACGCAATGGTCCCTCTAGAAGACAACAAACCTTAACTCGATTATGTGATCGTCTTGAACTGCCCTTTGAACCTTCGGGTTTGGGGCAGTACGGCGTGCCACATGTGAGGCGTTGGCTTGACCCTTCTACGGCTGGACCGTTGGTACTGAGGCATGAAGTGAATGTCTTTGAACCTATTTCATGTGTTGAACGGTTTCGGGAAAACTTGGGTGTTCGAATGTTCGATCGACAAGTTTAATATATTCTATTTATCCGGAATGGGATACAATAATTGGAATTCACAAACAGTTATGAGATAACTGAATGAATGTTATAAATCTAGCGGTTTAGTCTCACTTGATATTGAAAAGAGTTTTCGATAATGAGACTAAAATGCGGGGTTTATAACTGTTAGGCATGTGATGTCTAAGTATTTCATTTGATTAGGCATGTGATGTCTAAAGAGGTTGCGAATTCCAACTGTTGTACTTTTACACTTTCTTTTCTGTGACCGTAAGTGTAATATGTGATATCGCCGGTTTCGTTGCTATATGTCAACGATAATTGGGATGCGCATATTTACTTACGTTGATGACATGTGATGTTATGTGTTGCTGGATATGTTATATTGGATCGTCGTGTTTGAATAGCCGGGTTTTTTTTTATGTGAGATGAGTGTTTTTCATTTTCATTCATGTAAAAACTTGTATGTAATATTCTTTTATTGGGGCACTTCCAGGTTGCGGAAGATGTCACCCTTTGTATATTATTTACTTTTCTGCACTAGGATAGACCTAAGGAGGGGAGCACAAGTAACCGGGTTCTAGGGTCCAGTGGGAGACATCTCGAGGAGTCGAGTCTGGGTCTCCTAACCCTAGGATTGGTAGGGTTGCTTGCCGCTCTCGTAGGGGTCTAGGGGTGTGGGATTGGCTATTCATCACGACCGTGGAATCCGTGTTTTATACTGGCTCGTATTGAAAACACGGACGTCCTAGAATATCCAATGTTTCATATGTTTCTTCTGCTGCGATATCTGTGATGTGATAATGTGATATGTTCTGTGATGGATACTTTATATAGTATATATGATATATTATATAGACGTTACTTATGTTTTGCACCCGCACTAGCCCTGCCCTGCTCTGTCGTTAGTTACCTAACCTAACGGTGCACGAGGGGACATCCAGGCGAATGCGGATGGCATAAGTGTACGTCGTATTTATCTGTGATGTTTTAGGTATTTAAATGATGGGACTTCATTAATGTGATTAATGAAAGAAAAGAAGCCTAAAAGATGTTGTAGAATCAAATTTTAAAATAAAAAGGTAGCTACAGTTCTTGCTTTGCATAGCGGTATATATGATATACCCTGCACCTTATTCGATGAGGAAAGGACCGAGATCCCTTCACCGGGAGTGACTCCTTTAGCAATAACTGGCAGATTCTACACACTCGGTTTGTTTTTGATTGCTTCTATAGTTTCTGCTTTGCACAGTGATATATACGATATATCCCGCACCTCATTCGACGAGGAAAGGGCCGACGATCCCTTCACCGGGAGTGACCCCTTTAGCAAAACTAGAAAAGCCTCAAAATCATTCCATTTCAAAACTTCATTTGATTCTACAACGATATCAAGTTCATTACGCAATAGGTTTTCAGAAAAACCTGTCGTAGCCCTCCGTCATTTCAGATAAGTACTACTTAGTATTCATGCTGCGGTAGTTTGGCCTCCGTCAAGGCGTAGTGTATGGTAGCTAACTAGTGCTTATCTGCCAGCATATGATGCGATTGGATTAGGGTATTCGTACGGCGTAGTTTGGCCTCCGTCAAGGGTCGTACGGGTGGGTTTAATTCGATCAAGAAATGACGGGTTGAACTTGACTAGCGCCCTGTGGGTAGTTTGGCCTCCGTCAAGGTCACAGGACGCTAGGGGCAAAAGTATTATCGGGAATTTCAAGTGTTGAAATTTGCAATGAGATTGCATACCTTCTATGAGATAGTTGGATCCCGATACCCACTGCGAGTAAGAGTTACTCCTGGGAGAGTTTTACACATTGCAATTAGCTAATCAAGTAGGTGTCTAGAAATGTGTCAACGGGGTTACGCCTCTGGGAAAACGAGGTTTACATTAATTAGGTTCGTGCGAAAGCACGGGGGACCTCCCTCAAAGTACCGACACTGGCCTGGCTGAAAGATTGGCGAACTTGTAGTGTGTAATTAATCCCGGCTAGTCTTTCCTTTTAGGGTTTGAAGGAAGATTTGATAAAAATCAGTGGGAGCCATCCTGATTAGATAAGATAATAACCAATCTGATCTTGCACGAGCTTACGCTAAAGTGTTTTCTTCTCTCTCTCTCCAGGTAGCGACCATGTCATGCCCTAATAAAGATAATAATATGGATGTATTGACCGAACCCGCATGTTATACTGTGCAGGGGAACGTTGAACCCGTTCTATCTTATAAGTGTTACAAGAATGAACAGGAAACAGGAGAATATCTGGATTCTCACACCGCCCAAACGGAGAACATGCATGTTGATGCATCATCTTCGGGTGTGTTTGTCATTGAGAACTGTTTCTCAGTTCACCCTACGTCCTGGGTATTAGATACCGGATCAGGATCCCACATATGTAAGATGTTACATGGGCTGCGGAAAGGTAGAGAACTGGAAAAAGGTGATCATTCCGTTCAAGTTGGGAATTGGGCAAATGTTGCAGCCAAAGCAGTTGGCGAATATCACCTAGTATTACCAAGTGGTGATACAATGATTCTAAATGAACGCTATTATATACCGAACATGATGTGCAACATTATATCAGTTTCTTTATTAAGTAAAGAAGGATATAATTTTGTAGTAAAGGATAATGTTATGAACATATTCCTAGATCAAAAGTTGATTGCATCAGGCTCGATGTATAATGGCATATTCATTCTCAATCAAAATACAGTCCTCAATTTACAAAGCCCACACAAGAGGAAGAGTTCTGAACTGAACGAATCTTTCTTGTGGCATTATAGACTGGGTCACATCAATGCGACACGACTAGCTAAGTTGCATAAGGATGGATATTTAAATTCGTTTGAATTTTCATCTTATGACACTTGCCAGTCATGTCTCAAAGGTAAGATGACCAAAACTCCGTTTACTGGACACGGAGAAAGAGTTACCGAACTCTTGGGACTAATACATAGTGATGTATGCGGTCCCATGTCTACACATGCCAGGGATGGTTCTTCATACTTCATTACATTCACTGACGATCTCTCTAGATTCGGATATGTGTTCCTGATGAAACACAAATCAGAAGCTTTTGAGAAATTTAGAGAATATAAACAAGAAGTAGAGAACTAAACGGGCAAAAGTATTAAGATCCTTCGATCTGATCGAGGAGGAGAATACTTAAGTAACGAATTCAGAGATTATCTAAAAGAGAATGGGATTCTCTCTCAGCTTACTCCTCCTTATACACCACAGCACAACGGTGTATCGGAGCGGAGAAATCGCACCCTATTAGATATGGTGCGCTCTATGATGAGTACAGCTGAGTTACCTATTTCCTTCTGGGGATATGCACTGGAGACTGCTGCATACCTATTGAATAGAGTTCCAACCAAATCAGTGCCTACCACTCCATATGAGATATGGAATGGCAAGAGACCATGTCTTAATTTTATTCAGATATGGGGTTGTCCGGCCTATGTTAAAACACAAAATCCGGACAAGTGATTAAGTGTCAAAAACTGTATTTACCGCAATCAAGAAACGGCGTCGCTTCGCAGCTAGCCGGTGAGTGCGGGTCGATCCACAGAGACGGGTAAATTCCTTTTATGTGTTTTAACGAGTTGATTCTATTTGTCGTTTTGATTGGTTTATAAAAATCTATAAAAACTAGATCTAATTAATCTAATTAAGAGTCTTGCTAGGGTTAGGCTTAGGGGAAGTTTTGGAGATTAATGTTTCCTTCACCGCTTTCAATGCCTTCTTTTTTTAGATCTATTAGATGTTACGTTAATTATCAATAAAGTGGATACGAATCTTTTGGGAAGATGTTTCTTCCTCTAGATTTGTATCCTTCCTTTGTTGATAATTACCCTAACCCCCATGGAAAACGCGCGCAACCGGTCCTTTATACTACGGTTCACCGTTACCTCGAGGGGTAGGGTGCCGTAGGGAGCGGATATGTGCGTATGCATGGAGTTCTAACTCTAAAGTGAAGATGGCATTGAAAGGGGTGAGAGATCTCATCTCTCAACCCTTTCGCTAAGGCTAACCCTAACAAGCGAGGAGACTACTCGCTCATTAGGGGATGATAAATTATACTAGAAAATAAAAGCAAGGAAATAAATTACCTACAGATTTGATGGCTCCCTCCAAGTAGAAGACAGAATAGATCTGAATGTCACTTCCAGAAATTCTGAATTTTATTTATTGAAAAGAGGCATACATTTTTCAGATCTAAGATTACAATTTATAGGAAAATAGGAAATCTAGGGTTACAGACTCTCGCGCATGCGCAATTACAGATTTGCCCACGAAAAATCCCAATACCCGCAACGTCACGGCAACAGAAGAAATCTCCACCGACCCGGGCATTAGACGGCCGCGGATCCACGGCAAATTATGGCTTGGGCCGCGGATCCGCGGCCCTTTGGTGATCTTGGGCCGCCAGTCTTTTGGGCTTTCTTCAGGAGTTCTGGGGCTTTGTATTTTTATATGTATTTTCTCTGTTGGATTCTCACTCTTCTCCAGATCTTCAGTGAAGACTTGTATTGGGCTTTTTAACCGTTTCACATTGACATTCGTTGCCTTGCACCTATGTGAACTGGGCTCGATTAGGATTCGTCTAATTGTTGGTCAAAAGTCCATTTTCTGTTGTTTTGTGTCTTTTTCACTGTATTTGCTCCAGAAACCTGTATCCTGTAATATGCAACAAACATGCGTCAAGAGTACCTGTTTATTTATAAAAAGGATAAGAATAGGGGAATGATAAATGCAATATTATGGTCTGAACAAATACCCCCAAACTTACCTTTTGCTCGTCCTCGAGCAAACTTATTATTTTATTCACTAAAATCCTAACCGCACTTTCGTAGGGAAACGCGATTGCACTGAGCACGTGCAACAAGCCGTTAAACCTCTAGGTGTCCCTAGTAGGAGGAGTGTTGTCTCCTGAGGGTTTTCAGCGGATTACACCCACAAAATCCTATCAACTCGGCCCACTGACTTTTGTTTTCCAATTAGGTTTTCTAATAAGGAATTCTATTATCTTCTACTTGTAAATTATCCACCCATATTCTTCACACTTCCTCATTATTTAACTTAAGATTATATATGTTATGTAGACCTACTTAGCTTTCGGCATCTTTTAAGTCTTCCTTCTAGGGTTTCATCTCAACTTAGGAATTTTCTATCAACTCCATTAAAGATATAAATTTTATCTTTCATTCCTCTCTCTATCTAAACACCAATCACATACCCCTACGTGTGTGTATAAGTCACCCCTATACTTGGAAATTCAAATTAAGCAATCAACCCCTTGTCCGTTATCCAAAGTACTAATTAGTTGGTGAATTTAAATGAAATTTGCTTACACATCCTTCATGCGACCGTTAATACTTCTTGAGGTACCAACGACCGATTACAAAATGCGCTTGCACTTTAAAGCGTACTTCCTAGTCTTTGCAACACCCAAGGCTTTAGCAGTGACTCCCAAACCAGTTGGTCTAAGGCACTAGGTGATGAAGCACCCTCGCTAAATATTTTTCTATTTTTACAGCCTTAAGTAATCACAAAAACCAGTGTCCATTTTTTCTTTATTCACCTTTTTTTTTATATTTATTTTCATTGTACTAAGGACTTTAGACAAGAGTATTTCAAGGTCTCTTCTACTATTCCAAGTTTCAAGGTGCGTGATTGTGCAATTTTGTAGGGTATACATTTTCAGAATCTAGACTTAAGCTAGGAACTATCTTTCAAACTTATACTTTAATTAGAACATCAATACTCTTCCCTTGTTTCGACTTAGCCCAAGAAGTGAACCCAAAATTTGCCTATTTCTAAATAAACTACAAGGCATATACTTTCTACCGTTAAACTTTAAGGAATGTTATTTTTAGGGTTTTTAATTCACTAAGTCTAAGATCTAGTTGTTCCTAACCAGTTAACCTATTAGTCAAACTCAAGTCAATTAGCCAAAATTGAATACAATTATTTTTATAATTTTTTGAAATTTTTCAAATTTTTATGGGTTTTCAAATAAGTATGCAAATGCAAAAATATGTACAAATGAATGCGAAGGAAGAAGACGTACCGAGCATACCCCCAAACTTGAACTTGACAGTGTCCTCACTGTCATGCTAAACCAAGAGGGTCAAAATACCGATACTCCCCTGTTTATTTATTTATAATAATTTTTTTTTTTATGTTTTGAATTTTTTTTTTATAGAAAAAGAAAACAAAAGGATATATACATATATACAATAAGATTCCCCCCAAAGTTAAGCTTGGCCTTACACAAGCCAAATGTTAGCACCAACCATTCAAAAATCTTATCATGGTAATGGTAGAGTTGGTGCAAGAATGGGATGGAAAGAAAAGAGATGAAAAGCATGCGAGACCGTGTGGAAAGAAGAATGGTAGAATATGGTCTCGGTGGGGGAGAAGAAAGACGGAAAGAAGAAAGAAGTGGAGTGCGATCTTGCGGGTGTAAATTGAGTGAATAAATTAGCGCAATTTGTGATGACCGATATGTTAAAAGCGATTGCGCTAACCTACCAACTCGTCGTGCAATGGGGTCAAATCCCTCAAGATTCGCAAGAAAACATGGGTACGCTGAACTTGGTATAGGAGATGAAAACGTAACGGTCATTTGTTCGGTCGGAACAATAGGAAGGAGGGAGGGTGATATAACAGTCAAAGCTTCAGGAGGCTGAATTGGAAAATCCGACACATCAAATAAAAATGGTTCAACCTCGATATTATCCTCAAGACTCTCCTCAATATTTAATCCATCTATGCCATTATCATCAAAATCTAGACGCATATGAGATTCGGGGGAAACATTTAATAACTCAGGATGATGATTTGAACATAAAATTTCTATTAAATCGACAGGTTCATCATCCGAAATATTCCCGGCGTCTATATCCTCAATCAAGTGAAAATCAATTTCTTTAGACACTTCATCCACAGCATGGATATTTATCAATGTAGGTTCTAGAGTGGAGGTGTAAAGATCGAAAGGATTAGGTGCGGTTTCACTCGAAAGGGGTTCCTCACAATTTGGCAAATCAAACACTACAAAATCGCACAACTCATTTTTATTTTCAACTGGTGAATCATTTGGAACAATCGATGGAAAATCGGAGTTGTGGGCTTCAATTGGGTAAGGGTAGGTTTGATTTGAAAATCCTCTCTCATTTTCACTCTGTCCAACTTCCGCCTTATACATTGAAAAATTCGGAGCTAGCGGGACACTAGCTACCGGTTCACTAGGCTGCATAAGGGCGGCCATGGATGCTTCCACATTCCTCATTATTTTATTTGTTACAGCAATATATGCTTCCAACGACTCTTCCAAACTAGACTTAGGTGGTGAGGGGGTTTCAGTAAAAGATTCAAAATTAGTTGGGTATGTGAAACTCCCTAATGGCTGTGTCGAAACAGCGTCTAGTGAAGGTGGGAAGGTCGGGTATGACTGGTAGGAAGTGGGTGGTAAGACAGGAGTAGGGTCAACATATGGATAAGAAGGTGAATAATCGTGCGGATCCCTAAAACTAGATGAGTGGAGAGGGGTGAAAGATCGACTGCGAGATTGAGCAATATGCTCAGCAATGGACATCGGTCTAGGAGTGACAGAAGGACTTGAAGAAGTGGTATCAACATATGTAGGTTGTAAAGGTTGACTCGGTTGACACGAAGTGGGTTGAAAAGTCAAACTATTTCTCCTAAACGCCTCTATTTGATCTTTCAACGAAATTTTTGGCAAGGAGGGATCGTTTTTAAATTGATCGAAACAATTGACGAACGACGCAAAGTTAGGTTCGGGATACCAAAATTCGGCAAGAGATTTATGATGTGGTGTACCCATGATAGAAGAATGCAAGGATTTCTTAGCGACAAAATTTTTGCAAGTTTTTAAAAGATTTTTTCTTTATTTTTTTTTTATTGGAGAGTTTTGCAATAAGGTTTTAGAAAATGGGACTCGTGACACAAATGTATCAACCACACATGCACAATCAGGCCTAGATCTAGGGTTGCCTAGGTCTACTAGACAGCTCTTAACTAGGGCTAGAAATAGACCTCGAACCGCCTCTTCACGGACAAGTACGGCCAGGTAAGTGGGAAGGAACCACCACTACAGTGGGCCTAATTAATAACCACTAGCCTAGACACCGCAATGTCGGTTAGGATAAACGGCCGATGCCTACCCTAGTCCTTTTCCTATTGAGCTCGCTGTCCTTAGGTCTGAGTCTAATCTTTTTTTAATTAATTGTGGTCGATGCAAAATGCTTTAGGTGTTTTCTGGGGTCCTGGGAAGGGTGATGAAATCCCCACCCAATCTGAGTTTGGTCAATTAGCCCCTTAAGTCCGGTTAAATTATGCAAAACAGATAAAATTTCACTTGCAATCAAAAATTTTTAGCGCGGCGCAAAGAAACCTGCAGAGATCTGTTATTTAGAAGGGGGAGAAATACTCTTTACGCAAAGAATTCCTGCAGAAAACTTTTTACAGAGAGATATATTGTAGGTTGCAGAGGGGAAGAAGAAAGAAATCAAACCGGCAAAATTTGGTGCGCTGACGTGGCAGTATGAGCGCGGATCCGCGGCGGATGGCACGTTTATGCGGCGGAAGCGCGGCGCCTTGGTGGGTTCAGCCTCTGGAAAATTTTTTGCTGTTCTTTGCTTGCAATTCCTCTCTGTTCTTATGTACCAAATTTTTATTTGCCCTCTGTAAAATTCCAGATCCTCAATTCTTCGCTGTTCCTGCAATATTCAAAAGATACACCCTTCAAACAGATCAAATTTGATAATTTTTTTTTATTTTTTATATTTTCAGATTTTTATAATTTTCAAAATTTATATCAACCCGAAAATTCACAAAAAGAAAGATTACGCCGTCCCCGGCAACGGCGCCATTTGATTAAGTGTCAAAAACTGTATTTACCGCAATCAAGAAACGGCGTCGCTTCGCAGCTAGCCGGTGAGTGCGGGTCGATCCACAGAGACGGGTAAATTCCTTTTATGTGTTTTAACGAGTTGATTCTATTTGTCGTTTTGATTGGTTTATAAAAATCTATAAAAACTAGATCTAATTAATCTAATTAAGAGTCTTACTAGGGTTAGGCTTAGGGGAAGTTTTGGAGATTAATGTTTTCTTCACCGCTTTCAATGCCTTCTTTTTTTAGATCTATTAGATGTTACGTTAATTATCAATAAAGTGGATACGAATCTTTTGGGAAGATGTTTCTTCCTCTAGATTTGTATCCTTCCTTTGTTGATAATTACCCTAACCCCCATGGAAAACGCGCGCAACCGGCCCTTTATACTACGGTTCACCGTTACCTCAAGAGGTAGGGTGCCGTAGGGAGCGGATGTGTGCGTATGCATGGAGTTCTAACTCTAAAGTGAAGATGGCATTGAAAGGGGTGAGAGATCTCATCTCTCAACCCTTTCGCTAAGGCTAACCCTAACAAGCGAGGAGACTACTCGCTCATTAGGGGATGATAAATTATACTAGAAAATAAAAGCAAGGAAATAAATTACCTACAGATTTGATGGCTCCCTCCAAGTAGAAGACAGAATAGATCTGAATGTCACTTTCAGAAATTCTGAATTTTATTTATTGAAAAGAGGCATACATTTTTCAGATCTAAGATTACAATTTATAGGAAAATAGGAAAGCTAGGGTTACAGACTCTCGCGCATGCGCAATTACAGATTTGCCCACGAAAAATCCCAACACCCGCAACGTCACGGCAACAGAAGAAATCTCCACCGACCCGGGCATTAGACGGCCGCGGATCCGCGGCAAATTATGGCTTGGGCCGCGGATCCGCGGCCCTTTGGTGATCTTGGGCCGCCAGTCTTTTGGGCTTTCTTCAGGAGTTCTGGGGCTTTGTATTTTTATATGTATTTTCTCTGTTGGATTCTCACTCTTCTCCAGATCTTCAGTGAAGACTTGTATTGGGCTTTTTAACCGTTTCACATTGACATTCGTTGTCTTGCACCTATGTGAACTGGGCTCGACTAGGATTCGTCTAATTGTTAGTCAAAAGTCCCTTTTCTGTTGTTTTGTGTCTTTTTCACTGTATTTGCTCCAGAAACCTGTATCCTGTAATATGCAACAAACGTGCGTCAAGAGTACCTGTTTATTTATAAAAAGGATAAGAATAGGGGAATGATAAATGCAATATTATGGTCTGAACAACAAGCTCGAGGCAAGGTCTGTTCTATGTAAGTTTGTTGGATATCCCAAACATTCGCGAGGGTATATCTTCTACCACTCCGAGGAACAAAAAGTGTTTGTTTCTCGACATGCCACTTTCTTAGAAAAGAGTTTTCTTATGAAACAAACAAGTAGCATTGAGGTAGAACTGGAAGAAGTTCCAGCAACACAAACTGTAACAGAAGACTTGGTAGAACCAGAGGATTCAGTAGAACTCGACGAACCCCAGCCTCTCCGCCAATTTAGTAGGGTATCTCGTCCATCTGAGAGATACTACGGTTTTCTCATTGACGGTGGAAGCGAGGATTGCATCATGGAGGATGATGACCCAACTAGCTACGAGCAGGCCATCACGAGTAGGGACTCAGTGAAATGGCTGGATGCTATGCGGTCCGAGATGGAATCCATGTACACCAACAAAGTATGGACTTTGGATGTTGCTCCTGAAGGGGTAAAACCCATCGGGAGCAAGTGGATCTTCAAGAAAAAACTTGGTGTAGATGGGAAAGTGGAGACTTTCAAAGCTAGACTTGTAGCAAAGGGTTTTCGTCAAAGACCAGGTGCGGACTATGACGAAACCTTTTCTCCAGTGGCTATGCTTAAATCCATCCGAATCATGCTTGCCATCGCTGCATATCATGATTACGAAATCTGGCAAATGGATGTTAAGACCGCCTTTCTAAATGGTGATTTAGAAGAGTGCGTGTACATGACTCAGCCAGAGGGCTTCGTAAACAGTGGGAGCAGCGGAAAGGTGTGCAAGCTGCTTAAATCCATTTATGGATTAAAGTAAGCATCGCGGAGTTGGAACATCTGCTTTGACGTCGTTATCAAAGAGTTTGATTTCGTCAAAAACCCAGATGAACCTTGTATCTACAAGAAGGTAGCAGAGAGTAAGGTGGTCTTCCTCGTATTGTACGTGGACTACATACTCTTGATAGGAAATGATATTCCTATGCTGCAATCGGTCAAGCTCTTCTTATCACAAAGATTCTCAATGAAAGATCTTGGTGATGCCTCCTGCATATTGGGAATCAGGATCTATAGAGATAGATCCAAACGGATATTGGGATTGTCCCAATCTAGGTACATTGACACCATACTAAAGAGGTTTAGTATGGAAGAATCCAAGCGTGGGAATTTACCCACGATTTCTGGAGCCACTCTCTCCAAAGAGATGTCTCCCAAGACTGATTTGGAGAGAGCTCGCATACAAGGGATACCCTATGCTTCGGCTGTAGGCTCTATCATGTACGCGATGCTATGTACCAGACCCGATGTTGCATACTCACTAAGTGTAGTGAGCAGGTATCAAGCTGATCCTGGAGAGAGTCACTGGACAGCTGTGAAGAGCATTCTCAAGTACTTGCGAAGGACTAAAGAGATGCTCTTGGTGTATGGTAACGAAGAACTCCAAGTGGAGTCATTTACCGATTCGAGCTTCCAGAGTGATAAGGACGACTCTAAGTCGCAGTCGGGATTTGTCTTTACCCTTTACGGAGGGGCGGTTAGCTGGAAGAGTTCCAAGCAGGAAACCGTGGCAGACTCGACGATGGAGGCTGAATACATCGCTGCCAACGATGCTGCTAAAGAGGCCGTCTGGATCAAGAAGTTCATTACTGAACTTGGAGTGGTTCCATCCATTGAGCATCCAATACCTTTGTATTGCGATAACAATGGAGCGGTGGCTTTGGCCAAGGAACCCAGGTCTCATCAGCGATCCAGGCATATTCTGAGGCGGTATCACCTGATACGGGAGATAGTTGATCGCCGGGAGATCGAGGTCAGGAGGGTTGACACGAAGAACAACACGGCGGATCCACTCACAAAGGCCATTCCCCAGATACAGTTTGAGAGACTCTTCGGGATGCTGGGTATGCGATACTACAGCAGCTGGCCCTAGTGCAAGTGGGAGATTGTTAGTTGTATGTATGCCCTAGAGGCCAGTATTGTACAGATGATGTATATTATATTGGATGCTTGGACATATATAGAGATGACTTTCTTGCTCGATATGATAGTATGCTATCTGGTTGCTCTTTATCTTAACATGTACACTTGTCTCTTTATACTGTCTTATAGTTACATGTTGATAAAGCCCTTAGGATGTGTACTTGACTACCTGGACTATGATGCAGATCATACTAGTGGGAACATGGTAGTCCATAAGTACATCCTTCAAGGTCCCTAGTCGTGGGTGTATCGAGACGGGGCATCGATATACCAGTGTAGACTAGCGTATATTCTTCTCGACCCATGAGATGGGCGATGGATGATCCCATATCCATTGGTGTTTG
Source organism: Agapanthus africanus (assembly GCA_030015575.1). Taxonomy (NCBI): domain Eukaryota; kingdom Viridiplantae; phylum Streptophyta; class Magnoliopsida; order Asparagales; family Amaryllidaceae; genus Agapanthus; species Agapanthus africanus. The sequence continues at coordinate 65,912,426 of CM057338.1, read as the reverse complement.
ACATCAGAGATGGTATACGGGTGCTCAGTGGAGACTGGGTACACTGGACGGACTCGCCGAGAACTCCCAGATGGTATTATACCTCACGTCAGATGGCAGTTCTCAGGTGACACTTGTGCAGGTTAGTCTGTAGACCCGAGATCGTCATAGAGTCTTGTGTGATTCCCACTATGCTTTGATCTCCACCTTACTACGTCCATGAGGGCGTGCAAAACGGTGGTCTTTGGGTACAGTCCCGAGTCACATGGAGGCAATGAGCGATAGGAGGGGTTTCGTCTCTCCCGGTATTGGGGGTTGATGTTGCGCTGTGCTCGATTGGCCGTAACAGGGAAGTCCTTGGCCAGGGCTGATCAGAGATTTGCTGGTAAGTGTTACCAGTAGTTTCTCGACCCGTTATGAGCCTCACATCGGCACGACTTATCGGTTATTGGGGTCTGACGTTTACCACCCCTAGACTTGATATGCGACATATCAGACGAACAGACCGGACTGTACGGTAAGTGTTACTGGTTGGATTCACAGGAGTGTGAGCGGGCTAGCTCGTCGATCTTCTGATCGCTTAATACCCGGGTGGCCGTTACGTTTAGCAGACCGCTTGCGGCTTGTGGGTGCTTGATATGATCATCATCTGCTACCGGCATATTGACGAGTCTTTAGAGTCCTACACAGAGGTTTCCTGGCTCAAGCGAAACGAAATAGGAGCGCATATGAGATATGTGCGGGACCGAGAATAATGCGTGTATGTGATACCGCATTTCATTCTCGCGATGAATGTTTCGATTGGTTGTATACGATATGACCTAGTTATCGAATCATTGATTCGATAAATCGATACATTGGATACTAGTCGGTTATGTACGACATGACCGGATCATTGAATCAAATGTTGATTTAATGATTAAATGTATAATTATATATTTGATATATTACTTTGCATTAACTAGTATTGGTTCACTTTAAATGGATTTTCTCACTTGATGTTCACAAGTTGTATATGTGATATACTTTTGTGCACTTGATTGTATCATGTTTGATGATGCATGAATATTGGCTTTGTGTAAAGAATTGTACCATGGTTATGATAATGGTTAGGGTTTTGATTTATTCACTCATTTATTTAACCATTCTATATTTATTTAAATGGATAAATGAAAATAAAATGGTTTCTTTTTATCATGAAGCTTGTTGAAGCTTCATGAAGCTTTGACTAAAGAGACCATTTTGTCTTCATGCTTAATCCTAACCATTCCCACTTACCATGGTATATTCTCTACACTTGACCTTAGTTAGGATATGATAAGTATTGATTTATTTTCTATTATGAAAATACTTTTATCATATTCTATCTTCATCTTCTCCTTCTTCTTCAAGAAAGAAAACTAGACTCCATTAATGGCATCTTGAGTTCTAAAGTGAGAAATCCAATTCTAAAGTGAACCCACCTCCTATTTCTTCATCCTCTACCTCTTGCCAAGTGGTTTTGGGTGTTTTCTTCACAAGTTTCACAACTTGGTAAAGTCGGAGCTTGATCTTGTGAAGCCTCGACGTAGATCATCTTCGGCATCGTAGCCGACGACTATTCCGCTCATTTCTCCGATGAAGCCGATGCGAGAGTCCGGGATTCGAGATGGACAGCGAGGGAGCGACTACGTGGAGCTATGGAAGTGGATAACCGGATCTACAAAGGTTGTAGCTTCCTTCTTTTAGTTAAGATGTTAACTAGCTTATCTTTTCGCCTAAATTTCTAGTCGACGATCCGTATTAGGGTTTCTCGGCACTTGTAAAATTTGAAATTGGCATGGTTGATGCCTTGTGAGATCTCAATTGTGTGCCTAGGAACCCTACATCATGACTATAACCGTGTATTTCCTTGCCATCTCTCAAAATCCCTTTATTTGTCTTTAGTCGTTACCTTCTGTACACCATCGTTAGGCTTAATGGTTTTCTTCCTTCCATACCGTTCGGCACCAGCCTATGGTTTGGAAGAAGACTATCCAATAAGCATAATAGGTGTACTCTCCTAATCCTAGGAGTACTCGCAACCTGAGAGAAGGTGATGATAAAAGACAACTGAATAAACCTTATTCTATTTCTCCCGAACCAGAATCCATCCCCGAAATGGAACAAGTTCCATCGAGTTCGTATATAACCATACGATGGATTATCCAAATAACTGTGGATCTTCGTAGTGATACGGGGTGTTCTGGAGAAATACAAAGTTGAAGTAGGAGTGGCGATGAAATACTTGGTTTGGTCGTGAATAGCAGTCGCAATTTATTTTGCCCTCTTTCTAATCCCTTTATTTGTCTTTACTTATTACCTTCTGTACACCACCGTTAGGCTAATTGGTTTTCTTCATTCCCTACCTTTCGGCACCTGCCTATGGTTTGGAAGAAGACTATCCAATAAGCGTAATAGGTGTACTATCCCCTAATCCTAGGAGCCCTCGTAACCTGAGAGAAGGTAAAAAAAGGAAAAGACAACTGAATAGTCATATTCAATCTCTCCAAAATCAGAATCCATCCTCGAATCTGGAATAAATTCCTTCGAGTTCTTATATAACCATACGATAGATTTATCCAATGGAAGTGGATATCCGTAGTGATACAGGGTGTCCTGGAGAAATGCAAAGGGTAAAAGAAGGAGTAGCAATGATGTATGCAACTCAGACAATCCAAAAGCTAGTGTTTTAAGAAATTTCGGTTCACTTGGTCACTGAGTCACAGTCTAGGGTCGGGTCATAGTCACTGTGTACCCCAATCAGAGCAAAACTCTGTTCAAATTCCAAGGCGGGAAATGAAGCAACGCTTCTGTTTTCCCCAATCAGAGCAAAGCTCTGATTTGAAAATTAAAGTAAAAATTAAAAGTTAAAATTAAAGGAAACAACGCTTCAGTTGCACAAGCGCTGCGCTGCGCGACACGTGTCAGTGCAGTTGCGCTGGCGCAGTGACGCAAACGCTGCGCTGCGCGACACGTGTCAGCACAAACGCAGTTACGCTGCGCTGTGCGCTGCGAGACACGTGTCAGCGCAGTTGCGCTGCGCTGTGCGCTGCGCGACATGTGTCAGCGCAGTTGCGCTCACACAGTTGCGCTGCGCTTTGCGCTGCGTGACACGTGTCACACGCTGGGGCGTTTGCGCCAAACAGAATAAAATTCTAGTAAGATCTTTCTGTTCTTGTTAAAATAAGAAGATTGTCTTCTGTAAAACAGAAGCCCTTGGATCAAACATCCAACGGTGGGGAAAATTCCCCAAATCACTCAGAGAATGATCTCTTTAACAAATTTAACTAATCTATGGGCACTATATAAAGACCCCTAGACCCCAATTCAAAATCATCAACATCATCATTGAGAACTCTGAAGAATTGGAGAGAATTCTTCAAGAACAAAAAAAGGTAAAAACCTTTAGAAAAAAGAGAAAATTCTCTTATGAACAGATCATTGATCTGAGAATAAGATCATTGATCTTCAGTAAAAATAAAGATAAATAATAAAACAGTGCTTTGCACTTTTTATGAACCATTGGTTCTGGAATCTAAAAGATTCTCAAGTTAATAGTGCCTTGCACCTGCAAAACTGTGCTGTTGCGCTCTTGGGTTGGCGCAAGCCACCAGAGAGCGCCACGTGTCAGCTCCAGAACAACTTGCGCTATGCGCTTTTAAAATAGAGCCTTGCTCTCTGAAATTGGCGCAACTCACCAGAGCGCGCCACGTGTCAGCAGCGCAACAACGCATCGCTCTGGCGCAGCGTACTGCGCTATTGCGCTTGCGCTCACTAGAGCATGACACGTGTCATCACCACAATCGCTTGCGCTCAGTGATTGGCGCAAAGCGCCTGACAAATGCACTGCATTGTTTACTGAAGGGCCAGGCCTAAATCAAGAAGGCCTAGTAGGCCAAAATAAATTGCAATGCAATAAAAGAGGCAGAGCCCAAACAAAATTGATGCTCTGCATCATTTATAAATGGGCAGAGCCCAAACAAAATAATAAATAATGCAATGCATTATTTTAAAAGGGGCCAAGCCCTAGTACTGGCCTAATAGGCCAAAAACAAATAAAAGTGTTGAACATTTTTTTAACTGGACTTAGCCCAATCATGGCCGTAAGTCCTCAAACTAAATTAACCGAGCAAGATTGCTCTCCTAAATCAATTTACCTCCGGTTCGAGGGTACATCTCCGAACTCCTCTGACACCTATCGTTGTAATTCCTCAACGACGTCAGAGAGGTGACGGGTCCCAACGACCACACATCAATACGGACTGCGGGGTCCTTAAACTCGTGGACCAAAATGTCCTTAAACTAATGATGGACCACCACGTCCCTAAACTGGAACATGGACCACCACGTCCTGTAACATTTTAAAAATAATTAAATAAATAAAAAAAAAATTTAAGTGAATTTTAGGATTTTCGGTAAAGTAAAATGTATTTTTCGTAAAACTAAACCGTAATTATTTTTCACTATAAATTTAAAAATATCTATTTTAATTATGTTATTACTAGTAAATGGTGTTTATTTAGCCACTTATAAATTTTTAGTTCAATTAAATATTTTTCCTAAATTAAATATTTTAAATATTAATATAAGCTTTATTTTTTAAACTAAATTAGTGTAAATTACAAATTTGAATGGTTTTAATTTATAAAAATGAGCCATGGTATATTAGAATCAAGTGTGTAATATGCAAAATCTTTTCCAAAATCTCTCCATGGTTCTAGAAATTTCTAGGAAAAGGGTTAAATTGAAAAAGTTAGATAATAAAGGGTTTAAGTGAAAAAAATACATTATTTATGAACTTTCTACACAATACCACACATTTTTTCTCTCTCTCCACCCTCCTCCCTCTCCATGGCCGGCCTCCCCTCCATGGCCGGCCCCAAAATTTTCCCCCCATCATTTTTGCATTAAAAATCATCAAAATTCATCAAAAATTCCAAAAATAAACCTTAAAAATCAACATTCAACCTCTACCATTTTCCTTAGACCTATTTAGCATGGATTTTGGAGATGGAAAGCATGCATTTTGGAGGCTTATTTCATGTTTGGGTTTCATATTTTGGAGGTACCCCTCACGTGGACTGCGGGCGATGAAGAGGATGATGGCGACACCGTCTTCGGCAGACATGGACCAGGTGAGTAGATGCATATCTACGGGGGGAATTCGGGTGGATGGCGTTTAGCACCCACGCAACGTAGAAAAGGAATAGTACTTATTGACATTAGGAAACCAGATGTGACCCTAGATTCTTAATGAGTAGGACCCTAGTAATGACCCTAGGCTGGACCAAACTGATTTAGAAAGACCATACCAGAGGATGAATACCCTGGAAGAGGTTCGTAGGTTTCAGGTAGAAACACACACGCGCACACACTGAAACTCGACATGGTGTATACGGGTGTGTGTATATATATAGGACTAGGTATAGGTATATATATAGATATATACAACACGTATGTGGGATACATTGATACACGGGAATGAAACAGGATAACTGGGCTTGATGCCGTGATTCTTGACTATACAGTCGTATTAAAATGTTAGCGGATCAATAGAGAATGAGATAATGAACAGGTATACCTAAATTATAATGGGTAGTGATGATATTGAGGTACATGGGACTCTAAAATAGAACCCGAACTGTAACTTGTGACTGATCACGATATAATATATGTATGACTTGATTACGACATCATATAGGTGTGACCTGATGTCGATATCATATAGGTGTGACTTGATGACGATATGATATCAGTATGACTCGATCACAACATGATACATATGACATGCTATTTCTGAGGATAAATTAATGAGGTATATTTATGATGGCAATGTTATATAATTGATGTATGCGATTACAGCATAGCACCTCGATCATGACATGTGTTGATGATGATATTATACGAATAATGAGACACGTAGGTGATATTTGACCCGTACCCCGATATTGGGATGCCGTACGATGGATTTTACCGTACGAGGCATAGATGTGATGATTGATCCGCACTCTTGATTTGAGGAAGTCGTACTATGTACGTGACGCTATTGAGGCAGGATCGCCGACTATTAGAGATATGGACTCAGGCTTTAGGTATACTTCTATCGACCAGTTCTTAGGTTTAGTTTTCCTTAGGGGGGGTTAGATGGACACTACGTTAGGTTCGAGTCGTATAGTGGTAGTGGTAATTGTATATCAAATGAGTGGATAACACACATCCGTCTTTACTTTCACATTGTAATCATAATGTTGCATGTTCTTACATATGTTGCTATAATCAGTATAAACTTTACCTGTTAGGACACCAGCACCATTACCGATGATGCGCATATTCCACGCACACTTATTTGCCGGCTCACACACATCATCATCGGTAATTGCTATGTCACGTACACTTTAGATCATATTGTCTTTTATGGATAGAATCAGTTAACAACTAGACCGATACAATATTGTGATTATTCTCTGATGTTAGTATAGACATGATATTTATTACTTAGACATTCATGCATTCATATTTTCATGTTATCATGCAGTATTATGGGCATATGCCGACACTTATCATATAGTTACTTATGATTTTACGATTTGGATTTCTATGAGATTTCTGGATTTTGGGGAAAACCGCAAGAATATATAAACAAACTTCTCTCTCTCTCCTCTTCTCTTTTTTTAAAATAAGATGCGGTTTTCTCGTGATGTATGTGTCGTCCACCATGAGATTTCATGTTTTCTGATGGATTTCGAGACCCGATTCGAGGAGTGGATGAACCGTCTCGGGTACATGGTGGGCCCGGTATGGTACCCCGGGGCAAGAAGATCGAGTTGTAGACGATGAGCCTGGCAGGGAAAGGCTACCTACCGGTGATGTCTGGTGCGGCGGATATCCGGAGGATACCGACCGTTGTCGTGAAATTTGATGATATGGGCCGATCCGGACTGACGGAGCCTGAGATATTGAGACTTGAGATTACATGTGTTGTGTCGATACTTGACACGGATTTCCATGGATTTCATTGTTGAGATTTCAGATTCTTATACACATTTTACTATGATAACAGCTAAAGATTTCTTATACAGATATTTCTGGATTTCAGGATTGGTTATTTTATATTCATGATGCATGCATATCCATTCATATGACATAGTATTATATGAGGCACTGACACGAGCACGGAGTATCTGCATTTACACGTAGTTTTACCCTGCTATTACTAGATGATTGGGATATAATAGTGTAATATTATGACCTAGGATAGCGTCGTGCATTCGATTTCTTTTCGTAGATGTCTTCTACTCACGAGTTGGCAACTCACCCCGTTGTGCCAAATTTTATTACAGGTTCGATGTACAGGTTTCCCTGGCAGCTTGCTGGCACATCTTTTCTTCAGGGTGATTTGCACGGTAGGTTGGTTCACTTGTATCTGAACCACCGTTGTATTTTTTATTTTTTCATTTGTATCCAGTAAGCTCCATCAACCATACTTGTATTACTTGATAAGTTTATTGGAGCAGTATTTTTTTTTTATTTCGACCTTAGAGTCGCGCATGTTTTATTCTGATATGGTGGTTTTGTTTTCTTTGAGTTTTGAGCCTCGCCCCTTGGCGTTGTATATTATTGTGCTTGTTGTGGTTGTTTCCGCCTGTTGGCGTTGATGCTAGCACCCGTTTGGGGATGCTTTTTATTGTTTATTTATATTATACTTGTTGTACCCGTCTGGGGGCCAGTTTTTACAGAGAAGACTCTGCCGAAATTTTTGGGAAAAATTGCTGATATTTTTAAACTTGTTTTTCTTCATGTTCTTTTACTTCTTCTTCTTCTTTTATGGTTTAGATTTCTGGGCTTCGTCTTACTTAGGTTACGTTGCGCTTCTAGATGCTTCGTAATCTAAGTGCCGGTCACGTTCCGTACTTTCGGGTCGTGACAAAGTTGGTATCAGAGCGCTAGGTTTAACCTTGTATAAGTCTAGGTGACCTTTGGTTGATGGAGTAGGCGATTTAGGTAGAGTAACGTACCGTGGGTATGGTCCGCGGCATACTTACGATACGCTACTCTGCTTAAAGAGCCCTAGGATGTACATTGTTTGCACCGTATTTTATTCGTTCCTTTGATCTATCTTCGTCGATATCGGATGGTAGTTTCTGCTACCACGGGCACACGGGCAGAGGGAGCTGCGGCTCGAATACGATAACCATTAGAGTATTGGTTATTCTTGAGGATTGAAGCATTGCTTAGCGTGTGGAAGAAGGGTATTCACATGCCGTCCGGATGAAGTTAAAGGGTTCGAACGATTATCAGAAAACCATTTTCCCAAGTTTAAAGTATTCGGAAGAACATGCAGGTATTTCGATGGACCCTCTAGAAGAATGAAACCCTAACTCGACATAATGACCACGAGAACGCCATTGAACCTTAGGGTTTACGGCAGTTTCGCGTGCCATTAGTGAGGCTTGGGTTTGCCCTTCTACGGCTGGATCATCGATGCTGGGGTATGTACCGGATATTTTTAAACTGTACTTGAGTGTTGAGCTCTCGGGGACTTATGCGATTTTGATGGATTGATCGAAAAGTTTAATGTAGTCCGGATTTCATGTGAAGGGATCGACTACGTGGGAGACTCTAGATATGAGTATTGCCGTTGGTAGCGCAGTCAGCACAGCTACGAAGAGACGAGTTCGAAGCAATTGACATCAGAGGAAAGAGGCACACATTGACGATAGTGTTTACGATTGCGATTTGGTGATTTGAATTTCATCTTTTCGTTGATTGGATTTTGGTATTTTGAGGACCTTGTTCTACTATTGGTATTTCATGTGTGTACCTTCATTACATTCTAGTGTGTTTCATATATCGGTTGTATTGATGTTGTTTAGTACATACCCAGTGCACTTGATTTGGTTTTAATACCTTTTGTGATTTTGATTTGATTTCGTGCATATGGTTACACATGATTTTGACATATGTTTCGACCTAGTTTTCATGCATTTTTGTACTGTGATTTCGATTTCAGTTCGCACCGGACGCACAAGATATTTTAATGATGTGATTGGGATTGATTTCAGTTTGAGCAGTATGTTTTCATAGTCATTATTATTTGATTTAGTAACCAGGCGGGACGTGTATGTTAAATAAAAGATATATATATATATAGTTATTTTTTTTAAATAAACGTCCGCTACTTATGCCGTGACACGTGCATCACACGGCGATTTTCAAAAAGGGGTGTTGCATATTTCCTTATCCAGATATTTGGACGATTTTACTATGATGCGCACTATATTTAAGTTATAGTTTTGATGTATATTATGCTGGTTTTCGTATTGGGTTTTGATATTTTGTCTTCACCATAACTCCAAATATTGCGTTAAGCTTGACGGAGTTGATTTTAGTTATATATTGACGATTTCGGAGCTCTGACGACTTGAGCGTTTTGCTCGATGTTTTAGTATTTGGAGGGGGAGTTTTAATTTAAATTCGGGGACCGAATTTCTTAAAGAGGGGAAGACTGTAATATTTTAAAAATAATTAAATAAATAAAAAAAAAAAATTAAGTGAATTTTAGGATTTTCGGTAAAGTAAAATGTATTTTTCGTAAAACTAAACCGTAATTATTTTTCACTATAAATTTAAAAATATCTATTTTAATTATGTTATTACTAGTAAATGGTGTTTATTTAGCCACTTATAAATTTTTAGTTCAATTAAATATTTTTCCTAAATTAAATATTTTAAATATTAATATAAGCTTTATTTTTTAAACTAAATTAGTGTAAATTACAAATTTGAATGGTTTTAATTTATAAAAATGAGCCATGGTATATTAGAATCAAGTGTGTAATATGCAAAATCTTTTCCAAAATCTCTCCATGGTTCTAGAAATTTCTAGGAAAAGGGTTAAATTGAAAAAGTTAGATAATAAAGGGTTTAAGTGAAAAAATGCATTATTTATGAACTTTCTACACAATACCACACATTTTTTTTTCTCTCTCTCCACCTTCCTCCCTCTCCATGGCCGGCCTCCCCTCCATGGGTAGCCCCAAAATTTTTCCCCCATCATTTTTGCATTAAAAATCATCAAAATTCATCAAAAATTCCAAAAATAAATCTTAAAAATCAACATTCAACCTCTACCATTTTCCTTTGACCTATTTAGTATGGATTTTGGAGATGGAAAGCATGCATTTTGGAGGCTTATTTCATGTTTGGGTTTCATATTTTGGAGATACCCCTCACGTGGACTGCGGGCGATGAAGAGGATGATGGCGACACCGTCTTCGGCAGACATGGACCAGGTGAGTAGATGCATATCTACGGGGGGAAGTCGGGTGGATGGCGTTTAGCACCCCCGCAATGTAGAAAAGGAATAGTACTTATTGACATTAGGAAACCAGATGTGACCCTAGATTCTTAATGAGTAGGACCCTAGTAATGACCCTAGGCTGGACCAGACTGATTTAGGAAGACCATACCAGAGGATGAATACCCTGGAAGAGGTTCGTAGGTTTCAGGTAGAAACACACACACGCACACACTGAAACTCGACATGGTGTATACGGGTATGTGTATATATATATAGGACTAGGTATAGGTATATATATATAGATATATACAACACGTATGTGGGATACATTGATACACGGGAATGAAACAGGATAACTGGGCTTGATGCCGTGATTCTTGACTATACAGTCGTATTAAAGTGTTAGCGGATCATTAGAGAATGAGATAATGAACAGGTATACCTAAATTATAATGGATAGTGATGATATTGAGGTACATGGGACTCTAAAATAGAACCCGAACTGTAACTTGTGACTGATCACGATATAATATATGTATGACTTGATTACGACATCATATAGGTGTGACCTGATGTCGATATCATATAGGTGTGACTTGATGACGATATGATATCAGTATGACTCGATCACAACATGATACATATGACATGCTATTTCTGAGGATAAATTAATGAGGTATATTTATGATGGCAATGTTATATAATTGATGTATGCGATTACAGCATAGCACCTCGATCATGACATGTGTTGATGATGATATTATACGAATAATGAGACACGTAGGTGATATTTGACCCGTACCCCGATATTGGGATGCCGTACGATGGATTTTACCGTACGAGGAATAGATGTGATGATTGATCCGCACTCTTGATTTGAGGAAGTCGTACTATGTACGTGACGCTATTGAGGCAGGATCGCCGACTATTAGAGATATGGACTCAGGCTTTAGGTATACTTCTATCGACCAGTTCTTAGGTTTAGTTTTCCTTAGGGGGGGTTAGATGGACACTATGTTAGGTTCGAGTCGTATAGTGGTAGTGGTAATTGTATATCAAATGAGTGGATAACACACATCCGTCTTTACTTTCACATTGTAATCATAATGTTGCATGTTCTTACATATGTTGCTATAATCAGTATAAACTTTACCTGTTAGGACACCAGCACCATTACCGATGATGCGCATATTCCACGCACACTTATTTGCCGGCTCACACACATCATCATCGGTAATTGCTATGTCACGTACACTTTAGATCATATTGTCTTTTATGGATAGAATCAGTTAACAACTAGACCGATACAATATTGTGATTATTCTCTGATGTTAGTATAGACATGATATTTATTACTTAGACATTCATGCATTCATATTTTCATGTTATCATGCAGTATTATGGGCATATGCCGACACTTATCATATAGTTACTTATGATTTTAAGATTTGGATTTCTATGAGATTTCTGGATTTTGGGGAAAACCGCAAGAATATATAAACAAACTTCTCTCTCTCTCCTCTTCTCTTTTTTTAAAATAAGATGCGGTTTTCTCGTGATGTATGTGTCGTCCACCATGAGATTTCATGTTTTCTGATGGATTTCGAGACCCGATTCGAGGAGTGGATGAACCGTCTCGGGTACATGGTGGGCCCGGTATGGTACCCCGGGGCAAGAAGATCGAGTTGTAGACGATGAGCCTGGCAGGGGAAGGCTACCTACCGGTGATGTCTGGTGCGGCGGATATCCGGAGGATACCGACCGTTGTCGTGAGATTTGATGATATGGGCCGATCCGGACTGACGGAGCCCGAGATATTGAGACTTGAGATTACATGTGTTGTGTCGATACTTGACACGGATTTCCATGGATTTCATTGTTGAGATTTCAGATTCTTATACACATTTTACTATGATAACAGCTAAAGATTTCTTATACAGATATTTCTGGATTTCAGGATTGGTTATTTTATATTCATGATGCATGCATATCCATTCATATGACATAGTATTATATGAGGCACTGACACGAGCACGGAGTATCTGCATTTACACGTAGTTTTACCCTGCTATTACTAGATGATTGGGATATAATAGTGTAATATTATGACCTAGGATAGCGTCGTGCATTCGATTTCTTTTCGTAGATGTCTTCTACTCACGAGTTGGCAACTCACCCCGTTGTGCCAAATTTTATTACAGGTTCGATGTACAGGTTTCCCTGGCAGCTTGCTGGCACATCTTTTCTTCAGGGTGATTTGCACGGTAGGTTGGTTCACTTGTATCTGAACCACCGTTGTATTTTTTATTTTTTCATTTGTATCTAGTAAGCTCCATCAACCATACTTGTATTACTTGATAAGTTTATTGGAGCAGTATTTTTTTTTTATTTCGACCTTAGAGTCGCGCATGTTTTATTCTGATATGGTGGTTTTGTTTTCTTTGAGTTTTGAGCCTCGCCCCTTGGCGTTGTATATTATTGTGCTTGTTGTGGTTGTTTCCGCCTGTTGGCGTTGATGCTAGCACCCGTTTGGGGATGCTTTTTATTGTTTATTTATATTATACTTGTTGTACCCGTCTGGGGTCCAGTTTTTACAGAGAAGACTCTGCCGAAATTTTTGGGAAAAATTGCTGATATTTTTAAACTTGTTTTTCTTCATGTTCTTTTACTTCTTCTTCTTCTTTTATGGTTTAGATTTCTGGGCTTCGGCTTACTTAGGTTACGTTGCGCTTCTAGACGCTTCGTAATCTAAGTGCCGGTCACGTTCCGTACTTTCGGGTCGTGACAAAGTTGGTATCAGAGCGCTAGGTTTAACCTTGTATAAGTCTAGGTGACCCTTGGTTGATGGAGTAGGCGATTTAGGTAGAGTAACGTACCGTGGGTATGGTCCGCGGCATACTTACGATACGCTACTCTGCTTAAAGAGCCCTAGGATGTACATTGTTTGCACCGTATTTTATTCGTTCCTTTGATCTATCTTCGTCGATATCGGATGGTAGTTTCTGCTACCACGGGCACACGGGCAGAGGGAGCTGCGGCTCGAATACGATAACCATTAGAGTATTGGTTATTCTTGAGGATTGAAGCATTGCTTAGCGTGTGGAAGAAGGGTATTCACATGCCGTCCGGATGAAGTTAAAGGGTTCGAACGATTATCAGAAAACCATTTTCCCAAGTTTAAAGTATTCGGAAGAACATGCAGGTATTTCGATGGACCCTCTAGAAGAATGAAACCCTAACTCGACATAATGACCACGAGAACGCCCTTGAACCTTAGGGTTTACGGCAGTTTCGCGGTGCCATTAGTGAGGCTTGGGTTTGCCCTTCTACGGCTGGATCATCGATGCTGGGGTATGTACCGGATATTTTTAAACTGTACTTGAGTGTTGAGCTCTCGGGGACTTATGCGATTTTGATGGATTGATCGAAAAGTTTAATGTAGTCCGGATTTCATGTGAAGGGATCGACTACGTGGGAGACTCTAGATATGAGTATTGCCGTTGGTAGCGCAGTCAGCACAGCTACGAAGAGACGAGTTCGAAGCAATTGACATCAGAGGAAAGAGGCACACATTGACGATAGTGTTTACGATTGCGATTTGGTGATTTGAATTTCATCTTTTCGTTGATTGGATTTTGGTATTTTGAGGACCTTGTTCTACTATTGGTATTTCATGTGTGTACCTTCATTACATTCTAGTGTGTTTCATATATCGGTTGTATTGATGTTGTTTAGTACATACCCAGTGCACTTGATTTGGTTTTAATACCTTTTGTGATTTTGATTTGATTTCGTGCATATGGTTACACATGATTTTGACATATGTTTCGACCTAGTTTTCATGCATTTTTGTACTGTGATTTCGATTTCAGTGCGCACCGGACGCACATGATATTTTAATGATGTGATTGGGATTGATTTCAGTTTGAGCAGTATGTTTTCATAGTCATTATTATTTGATTTAGTAACCAGGCGGGACGTGTATGTTAAATAAAAGATATATATATATATATATAGTTATTTTTTTTAAATAAACGTCCGCTACTTATGCCGTGACACGTGCATCACACGGCGATTTTCAAAAAGGGGTGTTGCATATTTCCTTATCCAGATATTTGGACGATTTTACTATGATGCGCACTATATTTAAGTTATAGTTTTGATGTATATTATGCTGGTTTTCGTATTGGGTTTTGATATTTTGTCTTCACCATAACTCCGATGATTGCGTTAAGCTTGACGGAGTTGATTTTAGTTATATATTAACGATTTCGGAGCTCCGACGATTTGAGCGTTTTGCTCGATGTTTTAGTATTTGGAGGGGGAGTTTTAATTTAAATTCAGGGACCGAATTTTTTAAAGGGGGGAAGACTGTAACATTTTAAAAATAATTAAATAAAAAAAAAAAAATTAAGTGAATTTTAGGATTTTCGGTAAAGTAAAATGTATTTTTCGTAAAACTAAACCGTAATTATTTTTCACTATAAATTTAAAAATATCTATTTTAATTATGTTATTACTAGTAAATGGTGTTTATTTAGCCACTTATAAATTTTTAGTTCAATTAAATATTTTTCCTAAATTAAATATTTTAAATATTAATATAAGCTTTATTTTTTAAACTAAATTAGTGTAAATTACAAATTTGAATGGTTTTAATTTATAAAAATGAGCTATGGTATATTAGAATCAAGTGTGTAATATGCAAAATCTTTTCCAAAATCTCTCCATGGTTCTAGAAATTTCTAGGAAAAGGGTTAAATTGAAAAAGTTAGATAATAAAGGGTTTAAGTGAAAAAAAGCATTATTTATGAAGTTTCTACACAATACCACACATTTTTTTCTCTCTCTCCACCTTCCTCCCTCTCCATGGCCGGCCTCCCCTCCATGGGTAGCCCCAAAATTTCCCCCCCATCATTTTTGCATTAAAAATCATCAAAATTCATCAAAAATTCCAAAATAAATCTTAAAAATCAACATTCAACCTCTACCATTTTCCTTTGACCTATTTAGCATGGATTTTGGAGATGGAAAGCATGCATTTTGGAGGCTTATTTCATGTTTGGGTTTCATATTTTGGAGGTACCCCTCACGTGGACTGCGGGCGATGAAGAGAATGATGGCGACACCGTCTTCGGCAGACATGGACCAGGTGAGTAGATGCATATCTACGGGGGGAAGTCGGGTGGATGGCGTTTAGCACTCCCGCATTGTAGAAAAGGAATAGTACTTATTGACATTAGGAAACCAGATGTGACCCTAGATTCTTAATGAGTAGGACCCTAGTAATGACCCTAGGCTGGACCAGACTGATTTAGGAAGACCATACCAGAGGATGAATACCCTGGAAGAGGTTCGTAGGTTTCAGGTAGAAACACACACACGCACACACTGAAACTCGACATGGTGTATACGGGTATGTGTATATATATATAGGACTAGGTATAGGTATATATATATAGATATATACAACACGTATGTGGGATACATTGATACACGGGAATGAAACAGGATAACTGGGCTTGATGCCGTGATTCTTGACTATACAGTCGTATTAAAGTGTTAGCGGATCATTAGAGAATGAGATAATGAACAGGTATACCTAAATTATAATGGGTAGTGATGATATTGAGGTACATGGGACTCTAAAATAGAACCCGAACTGTAACTTGTGACTGATCACGATATAATATATGTATGACTTGATTACGACATCATATAGGTGTGACCTGATGTCGATATCATATAGGTGTGACTTGATGACGATATGATATCAGTATGACTCGATCACAACATGATACATATGACATGCTATTTCTGAGGATAAATTAATGAGGTATATTTATGATGGCAATGTTATATAATTGATGTATGCGATTACAGCATAGCACCTCGATCATGACATGTGTTGATGATGATATTATACGAATAATGAGACACGTAGGTGATATTTGACCCGTATCCCGATATTGGGATGCCGTACGATGGATTTTACCGTACGAGGCATAGATGTGATGATTGATCCGCACTCTTGATTTGAGGAAGTCGTACTATGTACGTGACGCTATTGAGGCAGGATCGCCGACTATTAGAGATATGGACTCAGGCTTTAGGTATACTTCTATCGACCAGTTCTTAGGTTTAGTTTTCCTTAGGGGGGGTTAGATGGACACTACGTTAGGTTCGAGTCGTATAGTGGTAGTGGTAATTGTATATCAAATGAGTGGATAACACACATCCGTCTTTACTTTCACATTGTAATCATAATGTTGCATGTTCTTACATATGTTGCTATAATCAGTATAAACTTTACCTGTTAGGACACCAGCACCATTACCGATGATGCGCATATTCCACGCACACTTATTTGCCGGCTCACACACATCATCATCGGTAATTGCTATGTCACGTACACTTTAGATCATATTGTCTTTTATGGATAGAATCAGTTAACAACTAGACCGATACAATATTGTGATTATTCTCTGATGTTAGTATAGACATGATATTTATTACTTAGACATTCATGCATTCATATTTTCATGTTATCATGCAGTATTATGGGCATATGCCGACACTTATCATATAGTTACTTATGATTTTACGATTTGGATTGCTATGAGATTTCTGGATTTTGGGGAAAACCGCAAGAATATATAAACAAACTTCTCTCTCTCTCCTCTTCTCTTTTTTTAAAATAAGATGCGGTTTTCTCGTGATGTATGTGTCGTCCACCATGAGATTTCATGTTTTCTGATGGATTTCGAGACCCGATTCGAGGAGTGGATGAACCGTCTCGGGTACATGGTGGGCCCGGTATGGTACCCCGGGGCAAGAAGATCGAGTTGTAGACGATGAGCCTGGCAGGGGAAGGCTACCTACCGGTGATGTCTGGTGCGGCGGATATCCGGAGGATACCGACCGTTGTCGTGAGATTTGATGATATGGGCCGATCCGGACTGACGGAGCCCGAGATATTGAGACTTGAGATTACATGTGTTGTGTCGATACTTGACACGGATTTCCATGGATTTCATTGTTGAGATTTCAGATTCTTATACACAAATTACTATGATAACAGCTAAAGATTTCTTATACAGATATTTCTGGATTTCAGGATTGGTTATTTTATATTCATGATGCATGCATATCCATTCATATGACATAGTATTATATGAGGCACTGACACGAGCACGGAGTATCTGCATTTACACGTAGTTTTACCCTGCTATTACTAGATGATTGGGATATAATAGTGTAATATTATGACCTAGGATAGCGTCGTGCATTCGATTTCTTTTCGTAGATGTCTTCTACTCACGAGTTGGCAACTCACCCCGTTGTGCCAAATTTTATTACAGGTTCGATGTACAGGTTTCCCTGGCAGCTTGCTGGCACATCTTTTCTTCAGGGTGATTTGCACGGTAGGTTGGTTCACTTGTATCTGAACCACCGTTGTATTTTTTATTTTTTCATTTGTATCTAGTAAGCTCCATCAACCATACTTGTATTACTTGATAAGTTTATTGGAGCAGTATTTTTTTTTTATTTCGACCTTAGAGTCGCGCATGTTTTATTCTGATATGGTGGTTTTGTTTTCTTTGAGTTTTGAGCCTCGCCCCTTGGCGTTGTATATTATTGTGCTTGTTGTGGTTGTTTCCGCCTGTTGGCGTTGATGCTAGCACCCGTTTGGGGATGCTTTTTATTGTTTATTTATATTATACTTGTTGTACCCGTCTGGGGGCCAGTTTTTACAGAGGAGACTCTACCGAAATTTTTGGGAAAAATTGCTGATATTTTTAAACTTGTTTTTCTTCATGTTCTTTTACTTCTTCTTCTTCTTTTAGGGTTTAGATTTCTGGGCTTCGGCTTACTTAGGTTACGTTGCGCCTCTAGACGCTTCGTAATCTAAGTGCCGGTCACGTTCCGTACTTTCGGGTCGTGACACGTCCCTAAACTGGCAATGGACCGCAATGTCCCTAAACTATTTATGGACCACTATGTCCCTAAACTGGAACAGTAGAGCCCCCTCCCTAAACGCTCTTCTGTCGGATCTAAACTTTCCCGTTTAAGTAGATCTTAGCCCCAAGCACGGCTAACGTATCCTTAAGCATTCAAATGGACTATAAAACTCTAAATCAACTTTGGTTCAATGGTACATCTCTGAACTCCTCTGACACCTATCGTTGTAATCCTTCAACGACGTCAGAGAGGTGACGAGTCCTGACGGCCA
The DNA here is from genome assembly GCA_030015575.1 of Agapanthus africanus. Taxonomy (NCBI): domain Eukaryota; kingdom Viridiplantae; phylum Streptophyta; class Magnoliopsida; order Asparagales; family Amaryllidaceae; genus Agapanthus; species Agapanthus africanus. The sequence continues at coordinate 65,893,893 of CM057338.1, read as the reverse complement.
TATATTAAATGGATCACCACGTTAAGTTGATCTTAGTCTCAAGCAGGCTAACGTATCCTTAACAAAAGTTTAAGTTGATCTTAGCCTTAAATAGGGCTAACTTATCCTTAAACTAACACCAAACCCAAATCTAAGTAAATACGGATTTGGACTAATCCACGTCCTACGGGCGACGGCATCACTTAGTCTTCGTATACAATCCACGGGCAACCACAAAAAAAACAAACATACACGACATGAAGTGAAATTCTGGTGAAGGAGAAAATTGTTACCGCGATGCGGTAGCGTAATTAACTGCAGGGGCTTGCGCCTGCAGGAAAGAGCGTCCCCACAATCAAAAACCTCTCAAGCGAGGGGGAATCTGACGAAGTCTGCTACATCGGCCGCATCCGTCCAAACCTCCGATACACGGTGCCATAAATCAACTTGGCATCTTCGGAGAGGTAGACGGATAAAACCAAATAGCATCTGCCCCGAACCTCAAGCAAGACGTCCTAACGTCTCGGCTGCCGTTCGGAGGGGAACAGATTCTGGCACTCCCGGTGGGACCTTTTCCTCTTTCCACTCCACACTTCGTGTGTCATCTTCGTGAACGAATCGCGGTTTGTTAATGGTTGCCTTTGGATTTCAAGTTACTAAGATTTGGTCTTTTGCCTAGCGCAGAAATCAAGCATCAATGGCCTCTAACTGCTCGAACTGCTCGAAGTGCCAATGCAACCGACGCTCCACCTCACCTGGAGGTGTAGCATATGGGCCTCAAGCGGCCTCCGTCCTTGCCCTGCTGGTAGAACAGGTTACCCAGGACACCACCGGCCTGTTTTTCGGGACCATGATCCCTCCTGCAAGCTTCACCCTGCCAATACCCGTACCGGAAGCTTCGAAGAGGTCGGTCTTTGATCGACTTGCTACTCCCATGGCCCCTATCAACGGGTCGTCCAACTCCTCGGTCTTCACCAGACGGAGTCTGAACTCCAAAGGGCTCGCCAAAAAGCCCATGATACCTGAGAAGGCCATCCCAGAGAAGACGGCCGCTCCCGAAGTCGCCAAGGAGGCTTCTCCTGTCAAAGAGTCAGTCTTTTCAAGGTTGACTATTCCCGCTCCTGCCACTGCTCGAGGATCTGTCTTTGACAGATTGAATATCACCCCTCAAAGAACAACATCAGTCTTTAAGAGGTTGACACCGGCCGCACCTCATTCAGACATGGGGCAAAAAGAAACTACCTCTATCGCCGAGCCAGTCCCAACGGCTCGTCATGCTCGACGTCGCCATTGGCGACGAGTAAGGAAGGCAGGAGGCAACTCCTCCTCAGGGCTAACTCCACCTGCTCCAGTGGTGGAAGTCGATACTGCTGTTCCAATTGGGAACAGCTTTGAACCGCTGAGGAGGGTACGTAAGAACTCTCCAACTGCTACACTGAAAAGATCTCCTCCACCTGCGGAGAGAGTTCCGGAAATGAAGCTGGAACAGCCCCCTCAACGGCTATCCTCAAAAGTTTATAGAGTTTGACGGAGAGTTCAAGACTCCGTAATTGACTCAGATCACCCTCGTCAACAGAAAAGGGCGAAGGTGCAAGAAGAAAAGGGCCGTCCTATTAAACAACAAAGGACAGCAACCGCCAGGGTGCCCACTACAACGGCCCCTTCAACTTCAACGGCCCACAAAAGAAGAAGGCCGGAGAAAATCCCCGCGCCCGCGGCAAATGCCAAAGGTGGTGAGCCTAAACGCCCTAAGTCTGGAGGCATAATAGTTCATACAGTGTACATGGCGTCGGGAAAGGAGGACAGCCGTGCATCCACAGGTCATAGACCGCTTACACGGTCAGTGACCAAAGCTCAGGAGCAACAGCAAAAGCTCCAGGAGATGATGAACGCGATGACCGCACTCACTGGGCCAAAAGAAAGCCCTGAAACGTCCTCGGATGAACGCCAGGAGCAAGAGACTGACGCCGAGTTCCTTCGTCGGATATTGGAGAAGAAGGATAAAGAGGCTGCTGAACAAGCAGCCAACATAAAGCGTATGGGCCTCCTGTTCTAAGACATGGTGGGGATGATGATCCAACAAGATCCTCCAGCTGAAGATCCCCTGATCGTCCTTGAAGATGATAGGGGAGAAACGCCAAATCCTCCACCGGCTCTGTCAACAGCCAAGGAGGAGGCAATCTCCAAAGCTGACCTAGACGAATACATAGCTCAACAGATCCGGTTTCATCAGGCGACTGAAGCAGCCGGTCAGGTCGTAAAAACAGGACGACCATATCCGAGCTGGTACGACCAGATCAAGTACCCGCCGGGCTATACCATTCCCAAGTTCCATGTCTATAAGGGGACGGGCAATCCCCACCAGCATGTTGCCCAGTTCAGGGCACTCTGCGGCAACACTGGCGGCGATGATAAACTGTTGCTTCGCCAGTTCGTTGGAAGCTTATCAGATACAGCGTTCGAGTGGTACTCTGAGCTCTCGAACGACTCTATCAAGACCTTCACGGAAATGGAGCTGTTGTTTACCCAGCGTTTTGCAAGCGCCAGTGAACGCACCCCGATGACGGCACTGATTAACTCCAGGGTAAAGCCAGGCGAGACATGGGTTCAATATGCTATACGGTGGTGGAACTTATGGTCAAAGTGCGAGCAGTGCATTGAAAAAGCTCCTGCAGTGGGTATGTTTGTGGGAACCCTTGATCCGCAAGTAACCATCTCGCAATTTATGATGTTCTTCAAGCCGACTATCTTCCAGGCCTTGATTGACAAGCTAGCGCAAATGGATCAGATGGGCCATAGACCCCCTCTTCCAAAGCCAGACTCCCGAAATAACAAAGGGAAGGGAAAAACGATCGTTGTCACTAATGCTCAACAACAGCCGAGCAACTCGAAGCCGGTTGTTCGTCAAATTAATATGCGTCCGAACGTACCCCTTGAAGAGAGGCTAAGACGTCCTTACTCGTTTCCCCGAGATAAGACGAGAAGATTATTCGAGCCGGCGTTGCGCAACCGACTCATAAATCTGCCGGAGCCAAAACGTCCGTCGCAAACAAATGATATCAGTGAGCCCAACTACTGTCCCTGTCACCGAGTACTGGGTCATCCGATCGAAGATTGCTACGTCTTCAAAAATTGGCTCGAAGACCAGTATCAACAGGGCAAGTTCGCGCTATCCGATAGATGGAAGATGAATCCGCCGCAACCTCACACCTCTAAGAGGATGAATATGCCGGAGGCAACGTGCTCTCTCGTCGAAGAAGCCCCATGGGAGGTTGTGCTGTCAGCTAAGACAAAGAGAATGCTGAACGATCTTCGGGCTTGCCCAGCGATCAAATGGAAGAACTCGTTGGAACCTCAGATCATTGAGGGAATGTTGAAGCCGCATCCAACTCAAAAGATCGATAGTAGTGGTCCAAGCACTCACAACCAGACGTCAAAATCTTCGAAGAAGAAGAAAAAGAAATCAAAGAAGCCCGTAAAGCCGGGCGACAGGCGAACGGACTTACAAAGACAGATTGACGCGCTGGAGGAATATAACCAGAAAGCACGGACTCCCATCACACTCCAGGAGTTCCTCAACCACGTTTTTCAAGAGGAAGATGAGGGGAAGAGTTCGTCGGATGAATCCGAGGAATACGTGGCGAGCTGTCATATGATTTCCCATTCATTTACAGACGATGAGGAAATTCCTTGCGCTGAAAAACTGGAGGTGGACCCTGAACCAGAAACTCTACGGCCGTCAGATGAAATGATCGATGCCTTCCTGAATGAGATTCGTTTGAAAGTTAAAGCCAATCAAGAGCGTGAAATGGCCATACTGGAAGGAGCTAAACACCGCCGACTGGACGAAAGAGTCGAGGCACTCCCATCAAATCAAAAGACATCCGCTGCCGATAAAAACAAATTCAAGACGAGGAGAAGGTTCGCCAAAGCCCTATCATTGGGAATGAAGCTACCACCCTCTGAAGAAAACACTCTCGGTGGAATAGAGATGTATCTTAATTATTTCCTATATCATCAGAAGATCGTACACGCTACTGAAGACTGTGACTCCTTTAAGTGTTGGTGGCAAGGGTATGTCACTCATAGGCATTACATCAATAGAACAAAGCGGGAAGCTCGTAGACAGCCGAAAAATACGACAGTTGAGCATGAAAGAGTCACCGGCAATTGCCACAGGAATGACCCCGATGAAAAAACAGCCTTCAACCCTCTCTTCGAGGAATCCATCTCTGAAAAATTGAAGAATCATGAAAACATTCATCCGTGCGAGGGCATACTACCCGGAAAGAATCGCGGACCCACAAACGACGGAGCGAACAAAAGGGATAAAGGAAAGGGAAAAATGACCTTCGTCGCCAATACTCAACAACAGCCGAGCAACTCAAAATCGGTTGTTCGCCAAAACAACATGCGTCCACGCCCATCACTCGAGGAAAGACTGGGACGTCCTTACTCGTTTTCCCAAGATAAAACGAGGAAACTGTTTGAACTGACAGTACGCAACGGATTCATCAATCTGCCGAATCCGAAACGTCTGCTACAGCCAGGGGATGTCAACGATCCTAATTACTGCCCCTACCATCGAGCAGTAAGTCATCCGATCGAGGAATGCTTCGTTTTCAAAAATTGGATTGAAGACCAGTACCAACAGGACAAACTCGTGCTGTCCGAAAACTGGAAGGTGAGCCCGCCACAACCACATGCTCCGAAAAAGATGGATATGCCGAGGGCATCATGCTCATTCATGAAAAAGGCCCAATGGACCACTACGTCCTAAAACTGGATGATGGACCACTACGTCCTAAAACTGGATGACGGACCACTACGTCCTAAAACTGGATAACGGACCGAAACGTCCTTAAACTAATGATGGACCGAAACGTCCTTAAAACTACCGACGGACCGAAACGTGCTTAAACTACTACCGCAGCATCCTTAGGCTGACGAGATAAATAAAAGAAAAGAGAAAAAAAAATATAATAAAAAAAATAAACGGTATGTCCATAAGCAAAATGGGCACGGATGAAAACCCGAAAGGGCTCCGTGAGTAAAAACAGCAGGGCTACCGGCGAGTGTTCGTGAAAACCCGAAAGGGCGCGACCTCGTAAGAAAAAATAATAATAATAATAAAAAGAATAAAAAACGGTATGTCCATAAGCAAAATGGGCACGGATGAAAACCCGAAAGGACTCCGTGAGTAAAAACAGCAGGGCTACCGGCGAGTGTTCGTGAAAACCCGAAAGGGCGCGACCTTGTTAGAAAAAAGGAATAAAAAGAATAAAAAAAAAGAAAAAAGAAAAAAAAAGAATAACAAAGGTACATCCATAAGCAAAATGGGCACGGATGAAAACCCGAAAGGGCTCTGTGAGTAAAAACAGCAGGATTACCGGCGAGTATTTGTGAAAACCTGAAAGGGCGCAACCTCGTTAAAGGACACTTACAGGATCCTCTCGACTTTGTAAGGAGAAACCACCCGCGTGAGATCCTTACGACTCACAAGGGAGCAACACACTTAGGGATCCTCATGATTCCTAAGGAGAAATTACACTTGCGAGATCCTCACGACTCGTAAGGAGAATTCTCTTATGGGACCCTCACGGCTCATAAGATTTGAAAGTCTTAAGTTACAGAAACCTTAACCTGTTCTTAACCAACCCCCACAACCTTCGATATTGCCCTACAAGCGGCTCAATGCTGACCCTTGTATACAATCCACGGGCGCGAATAAACATTTCCCTAACCAAGTCCCATCCGTGACTAAGGATATGTACGCACGATGAACAACCCTTATAAGTCCTCTCGACTTGTAAGGGAGAAAATTCTCTTATAAGATCCTTACGACTTATAAGAGAAAACATACAATTAGGGATCCTCACGATTCCTAAGGAGAAAATACACCTACAAAATCCTCACGACTTGTAGGGAGAAATACCTTTGTGAGACCCTTACGGCTCATGAAGTCAAAAGCCTTAGTCGACAGGACCCTAACCCTGTTTGCTAAGCCATCTTTGCTCGACATCGACAGAGGCAAATGATGATTCGCTCCTGGCAATATCCCAGTTGTAGCGGTGTTGATGTCGAAATCGGTGTCTAATTCCAGGCTTACAGCGAAAAGCCAGTAGGCCGCACATGCATACGAAATAGCCGAAATAATGAGGCAACTTGCAATAAAAAGCAGCAAGTAAAAACGTATGCATGCAAAATAGCCGAAATGATTGGGCAACTCGTAATAAAAAGCAGCGAGTAAAAATAAAATAAATAGCTGAAATGATTGGGCACCGCGAAAAATAGCCGAAATGATTGGGCAATCGCGACCTTCGCGATATAAAAGCTGAAATGATAGAGCATCGCGGAAATAAAACAATAAAAACAAATATATGAAACCTTTTGCCCTACAGTTGAGATCACATCGATCCCTGTATACAATCCAAGGGCACAAACAAAAAGGGGACTATATTTCCCCACCAGGCTACGTCAAAGGGAAGTCAGATCACGACGACCACATCTATAGCCTGGAGACCAACAGCGGCGTTCCTCCTCATTCCAGCAGGACATGAACGTGACATCACCAATCAGAGCTACGGCAAAGTCCCCAGTTCCAAGACTCTGCGGTTCACAGACAAGCTAGAGTCAGCAAATGACCTCCGTCGCGGAAACAAGTCAACCAGCGACCTCCGTCTCGGAAACAAGTCAGCAAATGACCTTCGTCTTGGAAACAAGTCAGCCAATGACCTCCATCTCGGAAACAAGTCAGCCAATGACCTCCGTCTCGGAAACAAGTCAACCAACGACCTCCGTCATGGAAACAGGTCAACCAACGACCTCCGTCTCGGAAACAAGTCAGCAAATGACCTCCGTCGCGGAAACAAGTCATCCAATGACCTCCGTCGCGGAAACAAGTCAATCAACGACCTCCGTTTCGGAAACAAGTCAGCCAACGACCTCCGTCGCGGAAACAAGTCAATCAACGACCTCCATTTCGGAAACAAGTTAGCCAACGACCTCCGTCGCGGAAACAAGTCAACCAATGACCTCCGTCTCGGAAACAAGTCAGCAAATGACCTCCGTCGCGGAAACAAGTCATCCAATGACCTCCGTCTCGGAAACAAGTCAGCCAACGACCTCCGTCTCGGAAACAAGTCATCCAATGACCCCCGTCTCGGAAACAAGTCAGCCAACGACCTCCGTCTCGGAAACAAGTCACCCAACGACATCCGTCTCGGAAACAAGTCAGCCAACGACCTCCGTCTCGGAAACAAGTCAGCCAACGACCTCCGTTTCGGAAACAAGTCAACCAACGACCTCCGTCTCGGAAACAAGTCAGCAAATGACCTCCGTCGCGGAAACAAGTCATCCAATGACCTCCGTCTCGGAAACAAGTCAGCCAACGACCTCCGTCTCGGAAACAAGTCAGCCAACGACCTTCGTCGCGGAAACAAGTCAATCAACGACCTCCGTCTCAGAAACAAGTCAGCCAACGACCTCCGTCTCGGAAACAAGTCAACCAACGACCTCTGTCTCGAAAACAAGTCAGCAAATGACCTCCGTCTCGGAAACAAGTTAGCAAATGACCTCCGTCGCGGAAACAAGTCATCCAATGACCTTCGTCTTGGAAACAAGTCAACCAACGACTTCCGTCGCGGAAACAAGTCAGCAAATGACCTCCGTCACGGAAACAAGTCAACCAATGACCTCCGTCTCGGAAACAAGTCAACAACGACCTCCCCGTCGGAGCAATACTTCGACTCAGAAACAAATCAACTCACCAACCACTTACGAGTCCTCTCGACTTGTAAGGGAGAAAATTCTCTTATAAGATCCTTACGACTTATAAGAGAAAACACACTTAGGAATCCTCACGATTCCTAAGGAGAAAATCCACCTACGAGATCCTCTCGATCCGTAGGGAGAAAAGTCTCTATGAGACCCTCATGGCTCATAGTGTTGAAAAGTCTTAGGCAGCAGATCTGAACCTGCGGTCTAAGCCATCGCTATCTCTTGGAGAAATCTAGATGCTTACTTTATTATCTGTCAATCATATTGTTAAGACAGCATACTGATATTAAAAGAAAGAAGAAAGCGACAGAAAGAACATCTGATGGGCATTTGATCAAGCATTTGAGACACATTCATTCACGCATGTGCAAAAGACTCAGAACGAAATATAAGACAAGCTGGGATAAAAAAAATTCCATTAATATTGCCAAAAATTCTTACAATCATAAAGCAATAAACGAGAAATATTATTACAATGGAATAATCTCAGATCGAGGGCACGGATTGAGGAAGTCAAAAGTAGGCCATCCAGAGTTCTTCTGGCCTTTCTGATTATTCTTGTGCGCAGCCTCTCGCGCTTTTGTGTGTCAAGATCCTCGGCAAGCCCTCCAGCCTTTGATAAGCAGCGACTATCGTCGTCTGCTGGAAAATTTGATGCAGGATGTCGACGAGAATATCCCGCCGCTTCTTCGAGATCAGCCCCGACAGGTACACTGAATGTACCTTGTCTTCGGCATCATCCAGCGCATTGAGCGGTAAGGCCTCGTGGAACCCCGGGAGTGCTCTCCAGATTGCCCCCAGCACGACTTTCAAAAGAGCGGAACAGCGAGGGAGCAGCCAACCGGCGCGTGCGTTCAGACGACCCATGACCTCTGCACATTGGGCGTCCGTAAACTCTTGGTTTTGTTGACGGCCCTGTGCACGGATATCCTCGTAGGTAATGAATTCGTGCAGACTATATAGACACACCGCCATAATACCTGAAGGAGACATCATTGGAAGATTAGCAATGAGGAAAAAGTATAGAGAGTTAAAACTCCTCGAGAGTAATGCTCTATAGACAGGAGTGACACCTGTCAAAATCAATTATGAGGAGAATTTGAGGAAAATCCCCTAAGAACATTGAGAGCTTTGCTCTGCAAAAAAATGATATAATAATAATAATAATAGTACCAAATGCCATCTTTAACTTCCAAGATCCATGAAGAATTCTTAAGAGTTCTTCTATAAGATTTGGAAGGAGCAAAGCTCCTTTAATGAATTAAGAAAAGCCAAGGAAAATCTTTTAGAGAGCAGAGCTCTATTAATGGAACCCTAATAGGGTTCTCCTTAGTCCTCTTTAGACCCCTTTAGAGCAAAGCTCTGCTAAGTGAAACCCTAAATGTGTTTTCTTTAGATCAGGGATCTATTGAGAGCAAGGCTCTTAAAATCGATTTAATTTAACCGAAATTAATATTTTTACCTAAAATTCTCTAAAGTTTGAACTTTTAAAAGGGCTTGAACAAAAAGAGCAGGGCTCTGGACAGAATTCTTATGAAGAGATGAAAATCATCTAAGGGACCAAAAGTCCTATTTATAGGCATCAAATGCCCTTTCAACTTCCAAGAGTTGCCGCGACGGTTGGAATTCTGCAACCGCCGCGCTCACGTTTGGAGCGCCACGTAAGCGCAACGGTGGGGGGGGCATTTGTTTACCCCAATCAGAGCAAAGCTCTGTTCAAATTCCAAGGCGGGAAATGAAGCAACACTTCTGTTTCCCCCAATCAGAGCAAAGCTCTGCTTTGAAAATTAAAGTAAAAATTAAAAGTTAAAATTAAAGGAAGCAACACTTCAGTTGTGCAAGCGCTGCGCTGCGCGACACGTGTCAGCGCAAACGCAGTTACGCTGCGCTGTGCGCTGCGAGACACTTGTCAGTGCAGTAGCGCTGCGTTGTGCGCTGCGCGACACGTGTCAGCGCAGTTGCGCTCACACAGTAGCGCTGCGCTTTGCGCTACGTGACACGTGTCACACGCTAGGGCGTTTGCGCCAAACAGAATAAAATTCTAGTAAGATCTTTCTGTTCTTGTTAAAACAAGAAGATTGTCTTCTGTAAAACAGAAGCCCTTGGATCAAAGATCCAACGGTGGGGAAAATTCCCCAAATCACTCAGAGAAAAATCTCTTTAACAAATTTAACTAATCTATGGACACTATATAAAGACCCCTAGACCCCAATTCAAAATCATCAACATCATCATTGAGAACTCTGAAGAATTGGAGAGAATTCCTCAAGAACAAAAAAAGGTAAAAACCTTTAGAAAAAAGAGAAAATTCTCTTATGAACAGATCATTGATCTGAGAATAAGATCAATGATCTTCAGTAAAAAGAAAGATAAATAATAAAACAGTGCTTTGCACTTTTTATGAACCATTGGTTCTGGAATCTAAAAGATTCTCAAGTTAATAGTGCCTTGCACCTGCAAAACTGCGTTGTTGCGCTCTTGGATTGGCCCAAGCCACCAGAGAGCGCCACGTGTCAGCTCCAGAACAACTTACGCTATGCGCTTTTAAAATAAAGCCTTGCTCTCTGAAATTGGCGCAACTCACCAGAGCGCGCCACGTGTCAGCAGCGCAACAGCGCATCGCTCTGGCATAGCGCACTGCGCTGTTGCGCTTGCGCTCACTAGAGCATGACACGTGTCATCACCACAAGTGCTTGCGCTCAGTGATTGGCGCAAAGCGCCTGACAAATGCACTGCATTGTTTACTGAAGGGCCAGGCCCAAATCAAGAAGGCCTAGTAGGCCAAAATAAATTGCAATGCAATAAAAGAGGCAGAGCCCAAACAAAATTGATGCTCTGCATCATTTATAAATGGGCAGAGCCCAAACAAAATAATAAATAATGCAATGCATTATTTTAAAAGGGGCCAAGCCCTAGCACTGGCCTAATAGGCCAAAAACAAATAAAAGCGTTGAACATTTTTTTAACTGGACTTAGCCCAATCATGGCCGTAAGTCCTCAAACTAAATTGACCGAGAAAGATTGCTCTCCTAAATCAATTTACCTCCGGTTCGAGGGTATATCTCCGAACTCCTCTGACACCTATTGTTGTAATTCCTCAACGACGTCAGAGAGGTGACGGGTCCCAACGACCACACATGAATACGGACTGCGGGGTCCTTAAACTCGTGGACCGAAATGTCCTTAAACTAATGATGGACCACCACGTCCCTAAACTGGCAATGGACCGCAATGTCCCTAAACTATTTATGGACCACTATGTCCCTAAACTGGAACAGTAGAGCCCCCTCCCTAAACGCTCTTCTGTCGGATCTAAACGTTCTCCTTTAAGTAGATCTTAGCCCCAAGCACGGCTAACGTATCCTTAAGCATTCAAATGGACTATAAAACTCTAAATCAACTTTGGTTCAGGGTACATCTCTGAACTCCTCTGACACCTATCGTTGTAATCCTTCAACGACGTCAGAGAGGTGACGAGTCCCGACGGCCATATATTAAATGGATCACCACGTTAAGTTGATCTTAGTCTCAAGCAGGCTAACGTATCCTTAACAAAAGTTTAAGTTGATCTTAGCCTTAAATAGGGCTAACGTATCCTTAAACTAAAACACCAAACCCAAATCTAAGTAAATACGGATTTGGACTAATCCACGTCCTACGGGCGACGGCATCACTTAGTCTCCGTATACAATCCACGGGCAACCACAAATAAAACAAACATACACAACACGAAGTGAAATTCTGGAGAAGGAGAAAGTTGTTACCGCGATGCGGTAGCGTAATTAACTGCAGGGGCTTGCGCCTGCAGGGAAGAGCATCCTCACAATCAAAAATCCCTCAAGCGAGGGGGAATCTGACGAAGTCTGCTACATCGGCCGCATCCGTCCAAACCTCCGATACACGGTGCCATAAATCAACTTGGAATCTTCGGAGAGGTGGACGGATAAAACCAAATAGCATCTGCCCCGAACCTCAGGCAAGACGTCCTAACGTCTCGGCCGCCGTTCGGAGGGGAACAGTCACAGCCAAAGGGAGAGAGAAAAGAAACACTCTGCGTGCACTTTAACCTAGATCAGAATGGTTATCACTTTATCTAATCAGGAAACCTCCCATTGTATCCTCAAATTCTCCTCCAAACCTGAAAGAAGAATTAATCGGGATCACCCGAGGAGTAAACTAACTCATCAGTGTGAATCGGGATCCAACTATCATTGCATGGTAACGTGACGGAATCCACTCACGTTATCACACTCCAGAAGGTATGCGCATGCGTGGCAAGTTTCAGTTTCTTTAGAAAATCCCGATGTGATTTTTACCCCAAGCGGCTCATGACCTTGACAGAGGTCAACATATCACAAGTCGCAGGTCAAGTTCAACCCGTCATTGTCCTTGATCAAATTAGACCCACCCACACGTGCCCTTGACAGAGGTCAAAATGACCGTGCGACTGTCCTAAATAATCCCATTTATGCAACAAACAAGCATTACCCAGCTACTAAGCACTGAGCCTTGATAGAGGTCAACATACACAGCATGAATACTAAGTAATACCTGTAAGAAATGACGGAGGGCTACGACTTATTTTTGGCGAAAAACCTTTAGCGTAATGAACTTGATATCGTTGAAGGAACTGCATAGTTTTTACAAAATATAGTGGTGAAAACTTTTGCTAAAGAGGTCACTCCCGGTGAAGGGATCTCGGCTCTTTCCCCGTAGAATGAGGTGTAGGATATTCCAAACTGAATACCACGATGCAAAGCAAAAAGTAATCGACTATAGTGAAGTTATTACCCTGACGCAAACCTCTGTCCAAGGGGTCACTCCCGGTGAAGGGATCTCGGCCCTTGCCTCGACGAATGAGGTGCTGGATATTCTAAACTGAATACCACTGTGCAAAACAAAAGAGAACGTCCTTGCAATAACAGCTTTTTGAAAAATTGTTCCAACAACATCTGTATAGGTCTGTTTTCTTTGCATTGATCTGAATCAACGCAGTCCCATCAATTAATCACACCAATAAAGAACGAAAATATGATGTACGTATATGCCATCCGCATTCGCCACTGGGTCCCGTCATCACCCGTTAGGTTACTTAACTAACGACAGTGCGGGGACTGGACTAGCGCTGGTGTAAAACATATACAACATCTACTAGTATATATATCAATATATAATAATCGCTCCAGGCGTGATAAATGCAACATCACAGAAAAAGTAATAAATATCACAGAACAATACAGATAATCTGGGATCCCCGGGTTTCATAGAGCCACAAATGAAACTCGACGTTCCCCTGGTCGTGTGGATAGCCTGTGCAATCAAAACCTAGACCCCTACGAGTGCGGCAAGTTACCCGCCAAAACCATAAGCGAGGCAGCCCCCTTCAGCATCATGAATGGACAACCCAGCACTTCACGGAATCCGGTAACTTGAGCACCCCTCCTTGGGTCAGCCTATACCCCCTACGAGTGCGGCGAATAGCCCGCCAATCCTAGAGTGAGGTCCTCTTCCTCTCAAAACCATGAGATGCGGACCCGTTGCCCTCCAGAACCCGGCTATCCATGCACTCCTCCACGGGGTAATCCTAGTACAGAAAAAAAAATATATATATACAACGGGTACATCGACCTCAACCCGGTCGTGCCCCAAAAGAATAATATACAAACAGGCAGTAACGGCAGTCCACATGTCGGACGCTCGTCCCGTAATTTCAAATGTACAAATATATCCAAACTGCACTACCATTGTACGCAAGCTATCCACCACAACAAATCCGCAACATCACAGCACAACACAGAATATCAACGTGAATGTCACGTTCGCAAATCCGTCTAAAAGAGCTATAGCAATTAGACAAGATTTACCGATCGAATGACATTCACGGTCACAGATAATAATGTAATGCACTGTAAACTAACATATTTAAAATCTTGATCGACAAAATTTCCCGAAGCGGGCCCCAAGTACAAATCCAGCACTCAAAATAATCTGGGCCAAAACTAAAAAATCCAGAAACCCCAATTCCATGTCAAAGACCCAAAGAAAAAATTTAGTGCACTGAATCACCAACACTGCGGCGGAACCGCGGCCAAAACGTGGGTACGGCCGCGGTTCCGCGACGCTACAGAGGGATCATGCTATAATTTTTTTTCAGTGGTCTTAGAAAAGCCTGCCTGATTTTCTGAAACACTCAAAATAATTTTTCGACGACAAAAAATTTCCACAGAAACTTTGAACTTGGAATTGCAGTTTTTGGAAATTACGTCCGATCGATGTTTTAAACAAGTTAGAACAAGCTAGTTAACGGTTAATAGTTTGTCTCTGATACCATGTTGGGTTGCGGCAGCGCCCCGGCCCTCTTTCCGAGGCCAAATGCGGAACAAAAACTTTTTACGAACTGGCGCTAACCGCATCCGAATCCCGGATTGTTCCATTAACCGTAAACTAGAAAACTGTAAGCGGGGTTTTAGAGATTATACCGATTGATCCGGGTCCTTCGGTCTTTAACTTCTGCCCCTAGTATGTTGCGGATGCGCCGACGAATCTCGCTCTCCGATCTCGCTCGATCTACGATCTCCTCCTCGCCGAAAACTGCGCCACATCAACGAATCTTTATACGGGCTCCCGTCTCTGAACCGAGGCAACTCGGACATGAAGTTTGCTAGCCGACGTGCCCAAGGTTGATGTAGAGGAAGTGTAGAATGTTTTGTCTCGAGAGTTAATCAAAGTTGCCTTTTGGAGTGAGAATGGAAATGAGCAAGAGGAATGAGCTAGGATTTTTGTTGCAATGAAAATGAATCACCAATCTCTTTTTCTCAAAGATGGGGGGCTGCCTAATATGGGCTCGGCCAGGGAATAATTGAGGAGGAGGGGGTGAGTGCAAGCAAAAGAATGGGGTGATCACAAGGAAAAAATGTCACACCAATATCTATTTCAATCCCTTCACAATTAATGCATCAACAATGCACAAAAAAGAAGTCAAGCTCTCTAGAACCTCCAAGAAACTGCTGGAGCCCCATGGCCACAGAAAACCCCCTCCTTTTATAAAACCCCACTTTGCAAATAAGCCCCCTTTCAATGCAAAAATCAGCCATGAACAAATAGAAAGGGAATAGGCCAAAATGAGAAAGCAAGCTGGCAACTTCAAAAAGCGATCCGGTAACAAATTACGGGATAACCCCACAACTGTATATACATACCCGCATTTGTATTCCGACCTAATACAAATGCAATGAGACAAAATCTACACAGTATAATACTAGGATCCGACTTAAACCAAAGTCCGCTAGTATTATCCGTCCGAACCATGACACGCGCACAAGTGCACACGTATGTTCGAACCCTGCCATAAAACTATACGGCCTCTACAACGTTTCGCCCGAACCGGAAAACTTTCAGTGGGGGACTCTAAAGACTCGTCAATGCCCTGGCAGTGGGTTTAACCACAAGCCGTCAATGGTATTAGCTGTACGTAACGGCTGCCCATGTACTAAGTGAAAGGGAGTCCGATGAGCGAACTCATCCTGGAACCCTACCGAGCCTATATGTGACAATATCCGTATAGCCCGGTCCGTTCGTTTATGAGTATCGCATATCGGGCCTAGGGAGCTGGTAAACGTCAGACCCCCAAAAGCGGTATAAGTCGTGTCGGAGTGTAGCCCAAAACACCTGAGATACTACTGGAATAACTACCAGTAAATCTCGCTTACCATGGCCATGGATTTTGTGTAATGGCTCTCCTAGACACAGCACGATCTCACTCCGAACATAGGGAGAGACGAATCCCCTGCCGATCCGCTCACTGCCTCCATGTGGCTTGGGACTGTACCCAACTAAAACCTGTTTGCACGACTTCTTTGAGACGTGGTAGGGTAATAATCAAAGCACAGTGGGAACTCACACGAGACAAATGACGATCTCAGGTCGATAGACTAACCTGTACACACGTCACCTGGGAATTGCTATCTGACGACAGGTTTCAAAAACCAGCTAGCATATTCCCGGTGAGTCCTGTCCGGTGTACTCATAACCCAATGAGCACCTGTATACATCTTAGGAGAACCAACTGACACCAATGGCTTGTGAGACCGGCCATCGCCCCTCGTCGGGGTCTTAACTGTATACACTAGTTTACTCCGGAGTATCGATACCCTATCTCGAAACTCCCGCGACTAGGGACTACTTTTAAGGATGTGCTTATAGACTACCCAACTCTCACGTATATGATCGCCATCATACTGCTGGTAGTCAAGCAAGAATCCTATGGGCTTTATCAACGTGCAATAGTGATATATATCATGTCACCTAAATCAGTACACGATGATAAAGATAAACCAGATAGCTTACTATCATCTCAAGTAAGACTGTCCTACCGGTATAGCTCCTCTCTCAATCATTGCAATCACGTGCCTACGATCCAATAATTGACTTTGTGTAACGTTTTGAAAATCGTTTCGGTGATATTTCGAAAAAACGGTAAAATAAGGGGTTTTTCTGTAAAAAGTCAAAATGCAAATATCTTTATTATAAAATTAAATATACATATTCTAGTTATGTAATTGCTAGTATTTGGTGTTTATTGAGCCACTGGTGAAATTTCAAATTTTCTGAAATTTTTTCCGAAATTAATTATTTTAATAGTATTTTAAGCCGTCACTAATATATTTAATTAGGGAAAATTACAAATTGGAATGAGTTGAAACAAATTTTGTACATCATAAAACATTAAACAAAATTTTATCATGTGGTTTTTGAAACGAAATCGTTTGCCAAAACGGTTTAGAAATTTTTTGAAGAAAAAAAGGCTTTTTTTAGTGTTAATGGATGTTTGGGGTATTGTATTTATCATTTTCCATCACCCCACACACACCCACACTCACACCCCCCCACTTGCCATCATTGGTCGTCCATGGGATGCCCCACTCCAATTTATTTACCCCACTTAAAGATTTGGAAAGAAAGAATAGAAAAAGAAAACAATAAAGAATGAGTAATGGACTTTGTTGACTTTGGAAGTTTCAACCTACACCAAACCCCTCAAATTTTCTCTCTCCCCCTCACCTCATCATTCCCGAGCCCTCCCCATCCTTGCTGCAGCAACAGCCCTCCCAAATCCCCCACTTCTTTTTGCATTAAAATGTCTTCAAAAATCCATCAAATCCACTCAAAAACCTCAATAATTCTTCAATTAAATCCCTACCCATTTCTCATTGGCTATTCTAGTATGGATTTGGGTGCAAGAGACCATCTTTGGAGGTTAAATTTTTCATGTTTGATCTCTTGATCATGAGGTATAAGCTTCATCCAAAATTGTTATTTGTTAATTGTTTGTTTGAATTTAGTTTTAATTAGATGTTGTTGTAACCTTAATTGCAAAATGAGAATTTCAAGAGAATGGGTTGTAATCAAATTAGGGTTTTTATCATTAGAGTGTGGTTTTAATGAGTAGGATATCATGCCAATGTTATGTAAAATGTAATCTTGTTGCCTATTGCTAATTGTAACATTAAAACATCCAAATTAGCTTTTTATAAGCAAACTAGGTTTTAGCAATTAGTTGCAAATGTGAGATTAAAAATCTAATTAGGGTATTCATGGCATTATTAATATTATAAGTTATTGTTTAATAGTTTAGATCATGCAAATCAAAGCTAAATTGTTGTTTGTGCATTTTTGCTATAAAATGGTTGAAATTGGTTAATTTTGTTAACTAGATTTTTGGGTTAATGTAATTTATTGAGATTAAAAATATGGAAGTGATTTGTATGACTTAGTTATTATGTTTAGTGGATATTATGGCCATTAGTTTTGTTAAAACATCAAGTTTCGAATTAAAACGAAAATTTAGTGCTTTCTAGGTTTTCAGAAAATAAATCGATTTGATTTATTTTAATGTTTTGATGATTTAAAACCTATGTTATATTATAATTAGTGAGTTTTGGGAACTACGATTTGTACGTTTGAATTTTTCTCGGTCACTCGGCGTTCGTACGCCGATGTCGAGTGTTTTGGGTTGATTTGAGAGAGCAAATCATAGGTTTTGACTTATGTGAGATTCGTGTGTCGATTTGGTCATGAGTCGGATTTTAATGCGATATGGTGCGTTATGATATGTAGGTACCCCATGTGGACTTTGAGACGACAAGCAAGCGCATGGCGACGTCGGCACCGGCTAGCGAGGACCAGGTGAGTAGATTTATATCTACGGGGAGAAGTCGGGTGGATGGCGTATAGCACCCCCGCAGTCCGTGGTGGTGTATACGGATGCGTATACACACCAACAATTATTATATGTTATTTGGGATTAATAACGATATTAGGATGGATATTGGTGTGTTGGATTACTTTAGTGTTGCGAACCCTAGGGTAGTGTTGCACTACACATACACACATACATACACACATACAAACTTGCATACATTCCTATTTATATGTGCACATGGGATTCTTTATAGTTATGTGTTCACATGGGTATGCGGCTATGTGTTCACATACGGATATGAGGACGATACTTGGGATTGAGCTGAGTCGATGAGATTTATTTTGTGGTTGTGATATCAGTTTGTACGAGACTGTTGATCAGTAGTCAGATCATGACTATGTTGATGATATTAGTATTGTACTAGACATAGGTCAATACCCTGGACGATGATCCTGGATAAAGAGGATACCAGATGATTAGTGTGATGATTATGATATTGACCCGTACCCAGATTTGGGGATGCCGTACGACGGATTTACGTACAAGCTATATCTTGATGATTGATCCGCACTCTTGACTTGGGATGTCTGATTATAGATATGGTATCGGATATGATATTATTGAGGCGGGATCACCGACTAATATATATACAGGTATGTATATGGATCGACTCAGATATTAGGCGGTTTCCTTACCTGTAGTCCAGCTTGTTAGTTTAGCCCTCTAGTTTAGTTTAGTTGTTAGATTAGATTCGATTCTTACCTATTTCAAAAACTAACGAATCGTGGGTATTTTAAAAGACAGCCCAAGGGATCCTACGGATATTTCAAAAGACGTATCTTTTCATAAAAACACCGTAGCCCCTATTTTCAAAACCCCATGATTCGTGTTATTTAAAAAGGCACCATTTGTAGGACTTATATTAGGTTAATGCAGATTAGTTATAGTTGCGTCTAGTATTCAGCTCCCGCTCTTTATTGTGGTTCGCTTCGCATCGCATGCTTATATTATGTTTCATACTCCATTATTGATATCATGCTGTTAGGACACCAGCACCATTACCGATGATGCGTATGTACCACGTACACTTACCTGCCGGCTCACACACATCTTCATCGGTAATTGCCATGTCACGTACACCTTAGAGAATATTATTGCTTGACATAGCCTGTTAGCTAATAGTTTAGACATGATATTAGCGTACTTGCCTTATATGTTAGTTTAGACATTGTAGTTATTACCTGCTACTTCATGCATACTGTTATTCATTGTTATGCCGCATTCATGGATTCACATGCATATATTCACTATTTTACGTGTTATTGAGGTTTTGGATTCGGATTTCCATGAGATCTTTTCTGGATTTGGAGGAAAACCGCAAAAACATAAATAAACCTTTTCTCTCTTTTAAAATAAAAAGTGCGGTTTTCCCATGATGTATGAGTCGTCCACCATGAGTTTGCTGATGGATTTCGAGACCCGATTCGAGGAGACGGATGAACCGTTTTGGGTACATGGTGGACCCGGTAAGGTATCCCGGGGCAAGAAGCGCGTGATGATGACGATGTGAGCCTGGCAGGGGAGCACTACCTACCGGTGATTTTACCCGACGCGTCGGATATCCGGAGGATACCGTCGTGGTCTTGAGATGGATGGTAGGGGCCGGTCTGGACTGACGGCGCCCTAGATATTGAGACTGTGATATTGAGATTTCGAGATATTGAGGTACATAGACTGTGATACAGAGATATCGAGATATTGGGATTACGTTTTGTGTCGATGCTAGGCACTGTTTTATGCTGATTTCATTATGATACCTCATTTTAAAAATACAAAGGAAATCTCACTAAATTATGAAAACAGTTCTTCATTTACATGTATTCTGTTTTCATGCATTCATACCTCATTCATATGATATATTGCTACCTGAGGCACTGACACGGGCACATGAGATTACACTCGGGTTAGATATCTACCCTAGCCTTGTTATAGGTTGCATGTTATTCTTATATTTGAGGATATATTATGATCGTATGACCTAAGATTGCGTCGTACATGCGATTTCTATTCGTAGATGTTTTTTCTATTCACGAGTTGGCAACTCACTCCCGTTGTGCCCCAGTTTCTTGCAGGTTTGCCGTACAGGTTTCATTACGGCCTTGCTGGCACTGCTTCTTTCGGGTGACTTGCTGGTAGGTGGGTTTATTGGTATCGTACCCATCATATTACTTTGTATAATATTATTCAGTTGTATCTAGTAAATTCCATCAACCAAACATGTATTTACTTTGAGATAGAGACCAGTGATGTTATTCCTTTGACCTTAGAGTCGCGCGTTATTTTTTTCTGTGGTTTTCTTGTGGTTTGAGTTTCCTTTTGAGTTTTGATCCTCGCCGTTGGCGTTGTATATTATATTGCTTGTGTGGTTGTGACCGTCGATTGACGAAGAGCTAGCTCCCGCTTGGGGATGCCTTTTTTTTGATTTCGTATACTATTCATGTTGTATCCCGTTTGGGGGCCAGTATTTACAAAGGAGACTCTGCCGAAATTTTCGGGAAATGTTTGATGTTTTTTTTAAACCGCATAATTCGGCTTATGTTATTGAAACCACTTTGTTTTAAATTGCTTTTCCTTCACTCTACTACTTTTCTTGGTTTGGATTTCTGGGTTTTCGGCTTACTTAGATTACGTACGCCTCGAGACGTTCGTAGTTTAAGTGCCGGTCATATTCCGTACTTTCGGGACGTGACAAAGTTGGTATCAAAGCGTTAGGTTTTACCTTCGGAATGTAGGATGACCCTTGGTTGATGGAATAGGTGACTAAAGTAGAGTGACGTACCGTGGGTATGTTCCGCGGCATACTTACGACACACCACTCCACTTAAGGAGCCTTAGGATGTACATTTCTTTGCTCAGTATTATATTCATTCCGTTCTAGCCTCATCAGTACCAGTTATGGTTTTGCTGCCACGATTACGGGCAGGGAGAGCTACGGCTAGAGTTGCGGTCAGCACGAGCTCGTTACGAACGAGGACTAACCAGAACATAATTCCGGCGACACACGATTGTAGAGATATGTCTTTTGATTATGATTTCGCGTCCCGAGCGTTGGATGGATCGCTGTATGAGATTACTTGGACATGCCGATCAACACTAGAGGATTGAACCAATGAAAGAGGCCAGCCAGATTTTGATGACCGTTGGTGTGTTGCTTACTCCTGATGATTGAGGCACCGTTCAGCGTGCAGATGAGTGAGCCAGTTGTTGCTGCGAGCGACGAGATATCGCCCCATATGTTGGAGCTATTGCGGTACAGGTTGTACTAAGAGATGATAGAAGGTCGCTAGTCACCCGAGGATGAATGACTAGGACATGTGGTTCGTTCGCCTACCCCGATGCGAGGTCATCAGATAGATTGATTCCAGCTAGAGACGACTTCACGCGGAGACGTTGGGAGTCGACAGAGACGATCGAATGTCAGAAACCTATTATTCCAAGTTTAAAGTAGTCGGAAAGACATGCAGGCAATTTTATGGTCCCTCTAGAAGAATGAAACCCTAACTCGACTTAATGACCGTGTGAAAGCCTTTGAACCTTCGGGTTTGCGGCAGTTCTACGGTGCCATTAGTGAGGCTTGGGTTTGCCCTTCTACGGCTGGACCACCGATGCTGTGGTATGTACTCGATACTATTAAACTGTGTCCAAGATGTTGAGCTCTTAGGGGATTATGAGGTTTTGACGACTCAATCGGATGGCTCGACTTAATTCGGATGCTAGGTGGTGAGATGCATTTCTTGGGAGACTCCAGGTACGAGGATAGCCGTTGCAGCTCAGTCCATGCAGCCGCGATGAGACGAGTCCGAAGCAGTCGATATTAGAGAAAAGTGGAGTAAGAGGTTCGTACAAGATCTGGATATGATGACGTTCCACTCCGCCGACATCAGAGATGCGATACGCATGCCGAGGCAGAGTACTGGATATACCTTCCAGAAGGAGTCGCGGTGGGTATGCAGCCGTTTCGGAGCAAGATGCAGATATAGGAAAGGACGATGACTTACGAACAGTTAGCAGAGACGAGACATGGAAGAGACCGTGAGCAGGATTCCTTCCAGGACACTGCTGTAATGATACTTGCACCCAGGATCAGATGTGTCACGTACATTCAGAGAGCCAGAGGCCGACGCCAGTGATATGCTGTCTTACGAGTGGTCACGATGATTGACCGGGAGATGACAAGAGACGTGCCAGAACGGGATCATCCCCGTTAGCACACCTGACAAGGCCGATGAGCCGATGGACCGAGAGATTGGTGATTCCCAGTGAAGACCTTGACCCAGGAGTGGTCATTGTTATGCACACCAGCAGGCCAGATTTCATGATCATCGACGAGACGTCCCACTAGTGACCGCGACAGTTGGCCGAGATTCTTAGAGGATGTGCTTGAGCAGGACTATTCCGCCATACTTGATTTGCGTATTTTGGGCGATTTATTTGCATGATTGATTTTGATGATTGAGTTTCATGATATTTGTCTTCATGGACCATGGTTGCACCTGCTGAGTATTTACGATTTTTGCACGGTTGTTGCACTTGATATTGGATTTCATGATTTCGTGCACGATGGATGCACCTGATTTGGATTTTTGCGCATGTTGGGCACATGTTTTGAAGTGTGATTTTGGTGCACACCAAATGCACTAAATCGAGATTTTTCGTGCATGTCAGATGCACCTGATTTTGCTGTCAGGCACACATGTTGCCTACGACAGATGCTTTATGCATACCCGATGCACTTAGATCTTGTTTCTGTGCACTTATATGGCACGTATATGGATTTTGATTGTCGTGCGCACCAGACGCACGTAGTATTCATACGCGTATTTTGGGATTGATTTCTTATAGAGCAGTACGTTTTTTTTAATGATAATTGCGATGTGTTTTCGTACTAAGCAGGACTAGTCAGAGGACAGTACCTGAATGTATTTTGTATGCATTGATAGCTATTGAAGGGAATTCCAAAAAGCGAGCTATAGTCTCAGTATTTACCTACGTGTCGGATATGACGCGAAACGTTTAAAACAAGGAAAACCCTTCTAAATTGTTTCCCAAAACGGCGGAACGTACATTTCAAACAAAGGTATATATGTATATAGTTATTTTCTTATGATAAACGTCCGCCACTGTGCAATGTTATGTGCATTGTACAGCAACTTAAAAGATTTGGCATGCATTTCCTCCTGATGTTTACATGTATAGTTCCGATTTATAGCATATCGGTCTTGCTTTGGATTTGGCATTTGTGTCTTCACCTTTACTCCGATGATTGCGGGATGCTTGACGGAGTTTTGATTTCGAGTTATCTGCTCATTACTCATGCGCATGCATTGCGCTATGATGCGTTTTATGTATTTATGATTTCGGAGCCCCGGCGATTTGATGGTTTTGGCTGAAATATATTAGTATTTGGGGGGAGTTTTAATTTAAATTCGGGGACCGAATTTCTTTAAGGGGGGAAGATTGTAACGTTTTGAAAATCGTTTCGGTGAAATTTCGAAAAAACGGTAAAATAAGGGGTTTTTCTGTAAAAAGTCAAAATGCAAATATCTTTATTATAAAATTAAATATACATATTCTAGCTATGTAATTGCTAGTATTTGGTGTTTATTGAGCCACTGGTGAAATTTCAAATTTTCTGAAATTTTTTCCGAAATTAATTATTTTAATAGTATTTTAAGCCGTCACTAATATATTTAATTAGGGAAAATTACAAATTGGAATGAGTTGAAACAAATTTTGTACATCATAAAACATTAAACAAAATTTTATCATGTGGTTTTTGAAACGAAATCGTTTGCCAAAACGGTTTAGAAATTTTTTTGAAGAAAAAAAGGCTTTTTTTAGTGTAAATGGATGTTTGGGGTATTGTATTTATCATTTTCCATCACCCCACACACACACCCACACTCACACCCCCCCACTTGCCATCATTGGTCGTCCATGGGCTGCCCCACTCCAATTTATTTACCCCACTTAAAGATTTGGAAAGAAAGAATAGAAAAAGAAAACAATAAAGAATGAGTAATGGACTTTGTTGACTTTGGAAGTTTCAACCTACACCAAACCCCTCAAATTTTCTCTCTCCCCCTCACCTCATCATTCCCGAGCCCTCCCCATCCTTACTGCAGCAACAGCCCTCCCAAATCCCCCACTTCTTTTTGCATTAAAGAGTCTTCAAAAATCCATCAAATTCACTCAAAAACCTCAATAATTCTTCAATTAAATCCCTACACATTTCTCATTGGCTATTCTAGTATGGATTTGGGTGCAAGAGACCATCTTTGGAGGTTAAATTTTTCATGTTTGATCTCTTGATCATGAGATATAAGCTTCATCCAAAATTGTTACTTGTTAATTGTTTGTTTGAATTTAGTTTTAATTAGATGTTGTTGTAACCTTAATTGCAAAATGAGAATTTCAAGAGAATGGGTTGTAATCAAATTAGGGTTTTTATCATTAGAGTGTGGTTTTAATGAGTAGGATATCATGCCAATGTTATGTAAAATGTAATCTTGTTGCCTATTGCTAATTGTAACATTAAAACATCCAAATTAGCTTTTTATAAGCAAACTAGGTTTTAGCAATTAGTTGCAAATGTGAGATTAAAAATCTAATTAGGGTATTCATGGTATTATTAACATTATAAGTTATTGTTTAATAGTTTAGATCATGCAAATCAAAGCTAAATTGTTGTTTGTGCATTTTTGCTATAAAATGGTTGAAATTGGTTAATTTTGTTAACTAGATTTTTGGGTTAATGTAATTTATTGAGATTAAAAATATGGAAGTGATTTGTATGACTTAGTTATTATGTTTAGTGGATATTATGGCCATTAGTTTTGTTAAAACATCAAGTTTCGAATTAAAACGAAAATTTAGTGCTTTCTAGGTTTTCAGAAAATAAATCGATTTGATTTATTTTAATGTTTTGATGATTTAAAACCTATGTTATATTATAATTAGTGAGTTTTGGGAACTACGATTTGTACGTTTGAATTTTTCTCGGTCACTCGGCGTTCGTACGCCGATGTCGAGTGTTTTGGGTTGATTTGAGAGAGCAAATCATAGGTTTTGACTTATGTGAGATTCGTGTGTCGATTTGGTCATGAGTCGGATTTTAATGCGATATGGTGCGTTATGATATGTAGGTACCCCATGTGGACTTTGAGACGACAAGCAAGCGCATGGCGACGTCGGCACCGGCTAGCGAGGACCAGGTGAGTAGTTATATCTACGGGGAGAAGTCGGGTGGATGGCGTATAGCACCCCCGCAGTCCGTGGTGGTGTATACGGATGCGTATACACACCAACAATTATTATATGTTATTTGGGATTAATAACGATGTTAGGATGGATATTGGTGTGTTGGATTACTTTAGTGTTGCGAACCCTAGGGTAGTGTTGCACTACACATACACACATACATACACACATACAAACTTGCATACATTCCTATTTATATGTGCACATGGGATTCTTTATAGTTATGTGTTCACATGGGTATGCGACTATGTGTTCACATACGGATATGAGGACGATACTTGGGATTGAGCTGAGTCGATGAGATTTGTTTTGTGGTTGTGATATCAGTTTGTACGAGACTGTTGATCAGTAGTCAGATCATGACTATGTTGATGATATTAGTATTGTACTAGACATAGGTCAATACCCTGGACGATGATCCTGGATAAAGAGGATACCAGATGATTAGTGTGATGATTATGATATTGACCCGTACCCAGATTTGGGGATGCCGTACGACGGATTTACGTACAAGCTATATCTTGATGATTGATCCGCACTCTTGACTTGGGATGTCTGATTATAGATATGGTATCGGATATGATATTATTGAGGCGGGATCACCGACTAATATATATACAGGTATGTATATGGATCGACTCAGATGTTAGGCGGTTTCCTTACCTGTAGTCCAGCTTGTTAATTTAGCCCTCTAGTTTAGTTTAGTTGTTAGATTAGATTCGATTCTTACCTATTTCAAAAACTAACGAATCGTGGGTATTTTAAAAGACAGCCCAAGGGATCCTACGGATATTTCAAAAGACATATCTTTTCATAAAAACACCGTAGCCCCTATTTTCAAAACCCCATGATTCGTGTTATTTAAAAAGGCACCATTTGTAGGACTTATATTAGGTTAATGCAGATTAGTTATAGTTGCGTCTAGTATTCAGCTCCCGCTCTTTATTGTGGTTCGCTTCGCATCGCATGCTTATATTATGTTTCATAGTCTATTATTGATATCATACTGTTAGGACACCAGCACCATTACCGATGATGCGTATGTACCACGTACACTTACCTGCCGGCTCACACACATCTTCATCGGTAATTGCCATGTCACGTACACTTTAGAGAATATTATTGCTTGACATAGCCTGTTAGCTAATAGTTTAGACATGATATTAGCGTACTTGCCTTATATGTTAGTTTAGACATTGTAGTTATTACCTGCTACTTCATGCATACTGTTATTCATTGTTATGCCGCATTCATGGATTCACATGCATATATTCACTATTTTACGTGTTATTGAGGTTTTGGATTCGGATTTCCATGAGATCTTTTCTGGATTTAGAGGAAAACCGCAAATACATAAATAAACCTTTTCTCTCTTTTAAAATAAAAATTGCGGTTTTCCCATGATGTATGAGTCGTCCACCATGAGTTTGCTGATGGATTTCGAGACCCGATTCGAGGAGACGGATGAACCGTTTTGGGTACATGGTGGACCCGGTAAGATACCCCGGGGAAAGAAGCGCGTGATGATGACGATGTGAGCCTGGCAGGGGAGCACTACCTACCGGTGATTTTACCCGACGCGTCGAATATCCGGAGGATACCGTCGTGGTCTTGAGATGGATGGTAGGGGCCGGTCTGGACTGACGGCGCCCTAGATATTGAGACTGTGATATTGAGATTTCGAGATATTGAGGTACATAGACTGTGATACAGAGATATCGAGATATTGGGATTACGTTTTGTGTCGATGCTAGGCACTGTTTTATGCTGATTTCATTATGATACCTCATTTTAAAAATACAAAGGAAATCTCACTAAATTATGAAAACAGTTCTTCATTTACATGTATTCTGTTTTCATACATTCATACCTCATTCATATGATATATTGCTACCTGAGGCACTGACATGGGCACATGAGATTACACTCGGGTTAGATATCTAGCCTAGCCTTGTTATAGGTTGCATGTTATTCTTATATTTGAGGATATATTATGATCGTATGACCTAGGATTGCGTCGTACATGCGATTTCTATTCGTAGATGTTTTTTCTATTCACGAGTTGGCAACTCACTCCCGTTGTGCCCCAGTTTCTTGCAGATTTGCCGTACAGGTTTCATTACGGCCTTGCTGGCACTGCTTCTTTCGGATGACTTGCTAGTAGGTGGGTTTATTGGTATCGTACCCATCATATTACTTTGTATAATATTATTCAGTTGTATCTAGTAAATTCCATCAACCAAACATGTATTTACTTTGAGATAGAGACCAGTGATGTTATTCCTTCGACCTTAGAGTCGCGCGTTATTTTTTTTCTGTGGTTTTCTTGTGGTTTGAGTTTCCTTTTGAGTTTTGATCCTCGCCGTTGGCGTTGTATATTATATTGCTTGTGTGGTTGTGACCGTCGATTGACGAAGAGCTAGCTCCCGCTTGGGGATGCCTTTTTTTTTGATTTCGTATACTATTCATGTTGTATCCCGTTTGGGGGCCCGTATTTACAAAGGAGACTCTGCCGAAATTTTCGGGAAATGTTTGATGTTTTTTTTTAAACCGCATAATTCGGCTTATGTTATTGAAACCACTTTGTTTTAAATTGCTTTTCCTTCACTCTACTACTTTTCTTGGTTTGGATTTCTGGGTTTTCGGCTTACTTAGATTACGTACGCCTCGAGACGTTCGTAGTTTAAGTGCCGGTCATATTCCATACTTTCGGGACGTGACACTTTGAGGGCACTATATCCAACAAGGCTGGGGTTTATTGATTGTGAGGATCCGAATCTCCGGCAGCCGTGGACTAAGCTGTCGTTAATTACGCCTCGGCTTTGGAGCGATTTAAGCTCCGATTGACGAGTCAAACTGGACATGCGAACTCAATGCGATGCGTTGGTGTGCGTTTTTTTGTTTTTTCCATTTGTTAAAAAAAATGATATATATATTTTTCTATATAAAAAATAAATAAATAAGTAGATAAATATTTAGAGAAACGTTTTTTTAATTTAAAAATATTATTTATAATTTATTTTTATTTATTTATTTTTTTAAATAAAAAAGATTAAAATAAAAAAAAGAAGGAAGAAAGAAGAAAAGAAAAAAAATTAAAATAAATAAAAAGGAAGGGCCTCGGCTCCCATTTAATGGGAGCCTCCCCTCACATGCTAGCATGTGATCCCTTACATGCTAGCATGTGAGGGGGCTAAAAGGGCTCCCATGGGAGCCCTCCCCCTCACGTACTAGCATGTGATGGGGGCGAAAAGGGCTCCCACTTAATGGGAGCCCTCCTCCTCATGTGTCAGGGGGCCAAAGGGCTCCAAAAAAATGATTTTTTTTTACATGGAGTTTAACTCCAAAAGAAATTTTTTTGTGAAGTTAAACTCTAAAACAATTTTAAATATGGAGTTCAACTTCAAAAAGATTTTAAATGGAGTTTAACTCCAAAAAGATTTTAATTGTGAAGTTAAACTCCAAAAAGAGTTTTAAATGGAGTGCAACTCCAAAAAGATTTAATGTGGAGTTAAACTCCCCAGAAAGAGTTTTTAATGGAGTTTAACTCCAAAAACACTTTTATTGTGGAGTTAAACTCTAAAAGAATTTTATTTGTGGAGTTAAACTCCGAAAGAATTTTTATTGTGGAGTTGAACTCCGAATGAATTTTAAATGCGGAGTTAAGCTCCAAAAGAATTTTAAATGGAGTTCAATTCCAAAAAGATTTTTATTGTGGAGTTAAACTCCTAAAAAGATTTAATGTGGTGAAGAGTTAAACTTCACTAAATGGGGAACCTTCCCCTCACGTGAGAAAGAGAGAAAGCTCCCACTTAGTGGGAGCTCCTCTCTTCCTTACGTGAGAGAAAGCAGGAGCTCCAAAAAGATTTTTTTTTTCTGTGATGGAGTTAAACTCCAAAAAAAAGTTTATTTGGAGTTAAACTCCCAAGACAATTTTATTCGGAGTTAAACTCCAAAAAAGAAGTTTCTATTATAGGGTCAAACTCTAAAATAATTTTATTTGTAGAGTTAAACTCCCCAAAAAGATTTTCTCCTTCCTCTTTTGAGAAAAAACCCAAAATTGGTTCTCTTGAAACTCCAAGATCTAGATCTTGGATGATAAAAAAAGAGACCATTTTTCTTCTCTTGATGGAGTCTTGGGATGTGGGTTTATGGTAAAACTTTATTTAGTTTAAAAAAAAGCTATGCTCTTGATTTATTTGGAAAATGAAAAAAAGAGGAAGAACTTGAAAAAGAGAGAGTGGAGGCACAAACCCTAGTTTTTAGGGAGAATGAATTGTGTATCTTCTATTCTTCATCATGTTGCCTTATATAGGCTTACATATTTACATATAATCCCTTGGGCTTTACAAAATGACATTTTGCCCATCTCATGCCTCATGTGCTCAGTTCTTTTGCACATAAGCCATGGGCTTTACAAAAATTTGGCTTTATGCCCATTTTGCTTACATTCATGCATAAAAAATTACATCAAAATTATTTATTACATGATTTTTTATTTCGGCATGGGGGGCCGGCCGTGGGGCTCGACTTGGGCATGGGCCCACTTGCTGGGCTTGGGCCCGTTTACTTGGGGTTGACCTTGACTTTGACCCAGTCAACTGGGGTGCAAATTTTGATCCCAACAAAGTGCCCTCCATCAATAAATGCACACCGCGCATATGAGTTGTGTGCATGAAAATGATGGATCTTGAAGCTGGACTTCGAGGTGGAACATCATTCCGGGGCGGAGCATCCATCGGGGAGCATGATTCCCGAGGATCGGAGCATCATTCCGATTTGCGGAGCATAATTCGAGGATCGGAGCATAATTCCGAAGGGTCGGAGCATAATTCCGAGGATCGGAGCATAATTCCGAAGAGTAGAGGCATGATTCCAGGGATCGGAGCATGCTCCCGATGAGCAGAGCATGGTTCCAAAGGGGTCGGAGCATAATTCCTACGAGCGGCAGATATTCTGACCGAAGGATAATTTCGATGCATAGGTTGATTCCAAGGCGAAGCATAATTCCGATAGGGAAAGCAGATACACCGACTCGAAGCTTGATTTCGACACAGGGTACATTCTGAGACGAAGCATGATTTTGACGCAGAGCTTGCTGGTTGACTTGATTCCGAAGCGGAGCTTAATTCTGACGAGGAGGTCGCTGGTTAATTCCGAGCCGAAGCATAATTCCGACAGGGAAGGTAGATACACCGAGGCGAAGCTTGATTTCGACGCGGGGTACACTCTGAGACGAAGCATGATTCCGGCGCAGAGCTTGTTGGTCGACTTGATTCCGAGGCGGAGCTTAATTCCGACGAGGATGTCGCTAGTTGATTCCGAGCCAAAACATAATTCCGACAGGGAAGGCAGATACACCGAGGCGAAGCTTGATTTTGACACGGGATACACTCTGAGACGAAGCATCATTCTGGCGCAGAGTTTGTTGGTCGACTTGATTCCGAGGCGGAGCTTAATTTCGACGAGGAGGTCGCTGGTTGATTCCGAGCCGAAGTATAATTTCGACAGGGAAGGCAGATACACCGAAGCAAAGCTTGATTTCGACGCGGGGTACACTCTAAGACGAAGCTTGATTTCAACGTGGCTTGTTGGTCGACTTGATTCCGAGGCGGAGCTTAATTCCGACAGGGAGGTCGCTGGTTGATTCCGAGTCGAAGCATAATTCCGACAGGGAAGGCAGATACACTGAGGCGAAGCCTGATTTCGATTCGGGGTACACTCTGAGACGAAGCATGATTCCGGCGCAGAGCTTGTTGTTCGACTTGATTCCACGGCAGAGCTTAATTCCGACGAGGAGGTCACTGGTTGATTCCGAGCCGAAGAATAATTCCGACAGGGAAGGCAGATACACCGAGGCGAAACTTGATTTCGACGCGGGGTACACTCTGAGACGAAGCATGATTCCAGCGCAGAGCTTGTTGGTCGACTTGATTTCGAGGCGGAGCTTAATTCCGACGGGGAGGTCGCTGGTTGATTTCGAGCCGAAGCATAATTCCGACAGGGAAGGCAGATACACCGAGGCGAAGCTTGATTTCGACGCGGGGTACACTCTGAGACGAAGCATGATTCTGACGCAGAGCTTGTTGATTGACTTAATTCCGAGGCGGAGCTTAATTCCGACGAGGAGGTCGCTGGTTGACTTGATTCCAGGGCGGAGCATAATTCCGACGAGGAGGTCGCTGGTTGACTAGATTCCGAGTCGAAGCATAATTCCGACAGGGAGGTCGCTGGTTGACTTGTTCCTGGCACGGAGTGTCTGTGGTCGACGTTTCCCCGGCACAGAGTGTCACTGGTTTTGATGTAGAGGCCGATTCTTAGGCGAAGCATAATTCTGAGACGGATGGTAGATACTCCGAGGCAAAGCATGATTTCGACACGGGGTATACTCTGAGACGGAGCATGATTCTGCCATAGAGGTTGTTGGTTTGATTTTATTTGGGTTGACATTAGCATCGCTACGCTGGAATATAGTACCAGTAGCGAATCATCATTTGCCATGAGAGGATTTAGGGATTTTGGTTTTGGTCGGCATCTGCATTGCTGCACTGGAATAATGCCAGGAGCAACTCATCATCTGCCCCGGGAGGATTTGGGAATTGGTGGCTTAGGAGACAGGTTTAGATCCCTATCACCTAAGGCTTTTCAATTTTATAGGCCGTAAGGGTCCCATAAAAGCATTTTCTCCCTACGAGTCGAAAGGATCTCGTAGGTGTATTTTCTCGTTAGGAGTCGTGGGGACTCCTAAGCGTGTTGCTCCTTTGTGAGTCGTAAGGATCTCACGCGGGAATTTTCTCCTCACAAAGTCGAGAGGACTTTGCGAGTGCATTTCATCTTTTTTTCACGAGTTTGTGCCCTTTCGGGTTTTCACAAACTCGCCGGCAGTCCTGCTGTTTTTACTCACGGAGTCCTTTCGGGTTTTTATCCGTGCCTATTTTGCTTGGACATACCTTTTTTTTTGAATCTTCATTTCTGGTGGGACTTTGAATGTGGTATCGCCGGTAAGACTTGGGAGAGATAGGGGTCGTTTACACCCGTGGATTGTATACGGTTTTACAGGATGTATGATCCAGACCGTAGGGCCGGAAGAATTTCGGGATTTTGTCAGCATCTGCATCGCTGCACTGGAATATGGTATCATGAGTGAATCATCATTCGCCGTTGGAACATTCAGAGATTTGAAATTTTGGTTGGCGTCTGCATCGCTGTACTGAAATATGGTACCAGGAGCGACTTACCATTCGCAACGGGAGGACTTGGGAATTGGTTTTCGGGTCGGCATCTGCATTGCTGCACTGGAATAATGCCAGAAGCAACTCATCATTTGCCTTTGCCTATTGGGGAGCGATGGCTTAGGGGACAGGTTTAGATCCCTATCACCTAAGGCTTTTCAATTTTATGGGCCGTAAGGATCTCATAAAAGCATTTTCTCCCTACGAGTCGAAAGGATCTCATAGGTGTACTTTCTCCTTAGGAGTCGTGGGGACTATTCCCGCCAAAAATTTCTGCGCAAAAGAGTCCAAGGTATCAAATGGCAGCGATACGCTTAAGGAAATGCAAACCGGTATCTTCCGGCCTGTATTTTGATAAACTCCCGAAGGAGAAACTTTTAGATTCTGATGGTATCGAAAGCATCTCGAAAAATTCTTCGATTTGATATATTATGGGCTTCATAATTCATCCAGGATCAAAAGTTGTGAGCAAATATGCTATGCACTGTTCCCTGATTAAAAATCAGGAATTATCTCAATGAGGTATCACGTGCTCACACGTGACCAATGGTCACGTGTTGACACGTGATGGTTAAAACTGAAGCATAAATAAACGCTGAGAAAAGGACTCAATTGGGGGTCACGTGCTCACACGTGACCAAGGGTCACGTGCTTGGTCACGTGTCAGCACGTGACTGGCTTCGAAAGCCTTACAGTTTAATAGAATTAAATTCTAAAAGCTTCTAAATCTTTCCAAATGGAAAAAGATTATGGGGACCGTTGGATTAAAGATCCAAGGGTGCTTAAAAATCACCAATTTATGGAAAAAAATTTAGACAAGGAAAGATTTCCCTGAAAATCTCACCAGAAATAACAAACAGAATATCTTTGGATTTAAAATCCAACGGTGAATAAAATTCACTTAATGATCTAAAGGCTCATATTAATTATGAAAACAAACAAAATCTTTCAATGAGAGATTTACTAAACAAATTGATTCTTTTCCTCCTCCTATAAATAGGAGCCAAGAGGAGAACTTATGGAGGGAGAGTTTGGGGAGATAGTTTTGGAATCTTGAAATTTCAGAGAGAAAAGAAAGGAGAATTTAATTCTCAAGAAAAAAAACCTAAGTGAGAAAAGAAAGGGAATCAAAACTTCAAACAGAGAATTTAATTCTCAAAATCTAAGAGTTTAACTCTTCTGCACAAAAGAACTTAGTTCTTTCTCTGGTTGAAGATCTGCAAAGAGCACATCTCCCCATAAGTTGAGAATTTAATTCTCATCGGGTTGAGATCCCGCCATGCAGATCCGTAACTTAGAGGGGGAATTGAGTTTAGAGAATTTAATTCTCCCAAGATAAAACTAGGGTTTAACCCTATATGAGAATTTAATTCTCCCAAAATCATAAGAATTTAATTCCTTCAAGACAGAACTAGGGTTTAACCCTATATAAGAATTTAATTCTTTCATAATAGGAATTTAATTCCTCCAAAATCATGATTAGGGTTTAACCTTACAGAGAATTTAATTCTCAAAATAAAATAAGGAGACTTAAAAGATCTCTGTGCATGAAAAGAACTAAGGTCACGTGTCCCCATGTGACCCCTAAAAAGATCCCCAAAAATGAGATGGAAAAAGGTTTGAGGCAATGCCTCACGTGCTCCCACGTGACCTCCAAAACAGAGAGAATAAAAGCAAGGGAAATCTAAGCTTTGGGCGCTCTCACGTGTTACCACGTGACCCCTTAACAAACGCTTTAACGGTCAGCGCACAGATGACCATCACTTGCCAACACGTGATGCTCAAAACAAAAATATAAAAAGTGTTTAACACTTAATTGCAGAATGAAGAAAAGGAATCTGGTCCCACCTTTGGGCGCCCTCACGTGTCCACACGTGACCCCTTTTTCTTTAGTGTTTAACACTAATTCGAGAGCTTTATTCCCAGTGTTTAACACTGATTATCTTTTAGTGTTTAACACTAATTTGAAAATCTTATTTCCAGTGTTTAACACTGTTATTTTCTAATGTTTAACACTAATTTGGGATTCTATATTTTCAGTGTTTAACACTGTTGTTTTTTAGTGTTTGACACTACTTTTAGCCAAATTGGCTAATTTTCCAGAGGCAAAAGTCCCTCCTCCAAATGAATCTCAAAATTGAGGAAATCAAAGATGAAAATGTTTAGCATTGCTAAATAATGTGGGCTTGAACCCAGACAAATGTTTAATGGTCCAACAAAGAGCTAACATTTCTAATCTAATTGGACTTAGCCCAAATTGGCCATAAGTCCTCAATTCAGATTTAACTGAGCCAATGTGCTCATAATCTAATTATTTGATCTTAGTTCCAAATTGGCCTACAGATCCCTAAGCAACCTTGGTTCAAGGGTACATCTCTTCACTCCTTTGATATTTGTCGTTGTAATTCCTTAACGTCTTCAAAAAGGTGACGGGTCCCAACAGCCATACATTCCACGGACTATAATGGACCACTATGTCCCTAAACTAGAAATCGGCCGAAATGTCCCTAAACTAAACAATAGAACCCAAATGCTATCTTGTTGGATCTAAATGATCCTGTTAAGTTGATCTTAGTCTAGAAATTAGACTAACGTATCC
The DNA here is from genome assembly GCA_030015575.1 of Agapanthus africanus. Lineage (NCBI taxonomy): Eukaryota > Viridiplantae > Streptophyta > Magnoliopsida > Asparagales > Amaryllidaceae > Agapanthus > Agapanthus africanus. The sequence continues at coordinate 65,858,783 of CM057338.1, read as the reverse complement.
TTAACACACGTTTAAGTTGATCTTAGTCTCAAATGAGGCTAACGTATCTTTAAACCCAACCCCCAAACCCAAATCTAAAAAGATACGGATTTGGACTAATCCACGCCCTACGGGCGACAACATAACTTAGTCTCCGTATACAATCCACGGGCAACCGAACACAAAACAAACATCCACGACACGAAATGACCATCTGGAGAAGGAGAAAGTTGTTACCGTGATGCGGTAGCGTAATTAACTGCAGGGGCTTGCGCCTGCAGGGAAGAGCGTCCCCACAATCAAAAACCCCTCAGATGAGGGGGAATCTGACGAAGTCTGCTACATCGGCCGCATCCATTTAAACCTTCGATACATGGTACCATAAATCAACTTGGCATCTTCGGAGAGGTGGACGGATAGCACCAAATAGCATCTGCCCCAGATTCAGGAAAGACAGTCCGTCTTCCCGGTTTCCGACGGTAAACAGATTCTGGCACGCCCGTTGGGACCTTTTCCTCTTTCCACTCCACACTTCGTGCGTCGTGTTCGCGAACGAATCGCGGTTTGCTATGGTTGCCTGTGGATTCGAGGTACTTAGATTTGGTGTCTTGCTCCGTGCAGAAAATAGAAGATCAATGGCTTCAAACTGCACTCATTGCAACAACTCCCACTCCATCCTCGCCGGAGGAATGACCTACGGGTCTCAAGCGACCTCCCTTTTCAAGATGCTAGTGGAACAGGTAACTCAGGCCACCACTGGGCTGTTCTTTGGGACCATGCTCCCACCGACGAGCTTCAATGCCCCAATGTCGTCGCAAGAAGCTCCAAAGAAGTCGGTCTTTGATCGGCTTACAACTACCGCGGCCCCTCTCAACGGGTCGCCCAAGTCCAATGCCTCAGATTTCAGCAAACTGGGCCAAAACTCATGTGGGCCCATGAAGAAGCCTGCAATACCAGAAAAGGTTGTTCCGAAGAGGATAGCCATCCCTGCTCCTGAAGTCGTCAAGGCGGCTTCTCCTGCCGAAGGGTCGGTCTTCACAAGACTGACTGTTCCGGCCCCCGTTCCTGCTCAAAGGTCTGTCTTTGACTGATTGGATACCGCTACTCAAAAGACGTTAGTCTTCAAGAGGCTGGCACCAGCGGCGCCTCATCTGGACAGGGGGCAAGACAAAGCCATCCCCATCGCCGAACCAACACCGTCCGCTCGACACGCTCGACGTCGCCACTGGCGCCGAGTAAGGAAGGCTGGGGGCAACTCCCCCTCTGGCCTAACTCCACCAGCTCCAACGGTGGAAGTCAATGCTGCTGTTTTGACCGGGAACAACTTTGAACTGCTGAACAAGGTGCGTAGGAACTCGCCTACCGCCATACTGAAAAGATCTCCTCCACCGGTAGAGACTGTCGCAGAAGTGAAGCCGGAACAGTCCCCTCAACGACTGTCTTCTAAAGTTGACAAAATCTGGCGACAAGTCCGAGAGTCAGTGATCGATCAAGACTACCTCTGTCGACAGAAGAAGCTGAAGGTTCAGCAGGAGGAAAACCGTCCTGGCAAGCTACAAAGGACGACAGCTATTTGGGTGCCCACTGCAACGGCCTCCTCAACGTCACCAGTCCACAAAAAGAAAAGGCCGAAGAAAATCCCTGAGTCTGCGACGAATCGTAAGACCACTGAACCCAAACGCCCCAAGTCTGGGGGCATAACGGTGCATACTGTTTACATGGCTTCCGGAAAAGAGGAAAGCCGCGCTTCGACGGGTCACCGACCGCTCACCCGATCCTTGACAAAAGCCCAGGAGCAGCAACAGAAGCTTCAAGAAATGCTGACGCAAATGGCCACACTCACCGGGCTAAAAGAAAGCCCAGAGGCGTCATCAGAGCAGCGTCATGAACAAGAAACCGATGCTGACTTCCTCCACAGAGTCCTCGAAAAGAAGGACAGAGAAGCAGCAGAACAAGCTGCCAACATAAAACGAATGGCACTTCTCTTCCAAGACATGGTTGGGATGATATTACAGCCGGATCCTCCAGCTGAAGACCCTCCGATCATTATTGAAGTTGACCGAGCGGAGACGTCGAACCCTCCTCCGGCTCTTTCAGCAGCCAAAGAGGAAACCATCTCAAAAGCTGCACTTGATGATTACATCGCTCAGCAAATACAAGCTCACCAGGCGAATGAAGCGGCCGGCCAAGTCGTTAAAACTGGGCGACCATATCCAGGCTGGTATGACCAAATAAGTTACCCGTCGGAATATACGATCCCTAAGTTCCATGTATATAAAAGGACGGGGAATCCACATCAGCATGTTGCTCAATTCAGGGCCTTGTGCGGTAACAGTGGAGGTGACGATAAACTGCTACTTCGCCAGTTCGTCGGTAGCTTGTCAGAGACAGCGTTCGAATGGTACTCTGAACTGCCCAATGATTCTGTCAAAACCTTTGCGGAGATGGAGCTGCTGTTTACATAAAGATTTGCAAGCACCAGCGAGCGCACCCCGATCACCGCATTGATCAACGCCAGGGTAAGGCCAGGTGAAATATGGGTTCAATACGCGATACGGTGGCGAAATTTATGGTCGAAATGCGAGCAGCGTATCGAAGAAGCTCCCGCGGTAGGCATGTTCGTGGGTACTTTTGACCCTCAGTCAACTATCTCCCAATTCATGGTGTTCTTCAAGCGGACCACCTTCCAGGCCTTGATTGACAAGCTGGCTCAAATGGACCAGATGGGCCATAGGCCTTCCTCTTCAAAGGCAGAGCCTTGGAATGAAAAGGGCAAAGGGAAAGCAACCTTCGTCGCCAATACTCAACAACGGCCGAGCAACTTAAAGCCGGTTGTTCGCCAAAACAACGTGCGTCCATGCCCATCCCTCGAGAAGAGACTGGACGTCCTTACTCGTTTCCCCAGGATAAAATGAGGAAACTGTTCGAGCTGGCAGTGCGCAACAAACTCATCAATCTGCCGGATCCAAAACTTCCGTTGCAGCCATGCGATGTCAACAATCCTAATTACTGCCCTTACCACCAAGCAGTAAGCCATCCAATCGAAGATTGTTTCGTCTTCAAAGGCTGGATGGAGGACCAATACCAACAAGGCAAGTTTGCATTATCCGAAAATTGGAAGGTGAACCCACCACAACCTCACACCCCTAAAAAAGTGGACATGCCGGGAGCATCGTGCTCATTCATAAAGGAAGCCCCATGGGAGGACGTTCTTTCAGCCAAGACGAAAAGAATGTTGAAGGATCCCCAAACATGCCCGGCGATCAGGTGGAAAAATCTACTGGAACCCGAGATCATCGAGGGAACGCTGAAACCGCGCCCAACTCCAAAAACTGGTGGTGATGGTCAGAGCGCTCACACCCAGCCGTCAAAGTCTTCGAAAAAGAAGAAGAAGACCAAAAAGCCCGTGAAGCCTGGTGACAAGCGCATGGACCTGCAAAAACAGATTGACACGTTGGAAGAATATAATCAGAAGGCGCGGACCCCAGTCACACTCCAAGAGTTCCTCGGCCACGTCCTTGAAGACAAAGATGATGACAATGGAGAAGACTCGTCGGATGAGTCTGAGGATTATGTGGCAAGCTGTCATGTGATCTCTCACTCGTTAATAAACGGTGAAGAAGCTTTGGATGTAGAAAAACCAGGGGCAAATCTTGAGCCTGAACTTCTAGGACCATCAGACAAAATGATTGATGCATTCCTAAACGAAGCCCGTCAAGAAAGCAAAGCCAATCGAGAGCATGAATTGGCTATATTTGAAAGTGCCAAACGTCGACGACTGGAGGAAAAGGTCGAGACACCCCGACTGGAGCAAAGCATCCTTATCGCCAGTAAAAGCAAGCTTAAAGTAAGGAATCAATTTGCTAGGGCCCTGGCAATAGGAATGAAGTTGCCCTCTCTCAAAGGAAATTCCCCTGGCAATATACGTCTTGATGAAGAGGACATACATCCTAACTTCTGTCTATACCATCAGAGGATTGCACACCCCACCGAGGAGTGCATAGCCTTTAAAAACTGGTGGCAGGGATATGTTGCCCATCGACGACACGTTCAACGAGTGAAGCGCAAGGCTCGTCGGGAACAGAAAAGCACGCCAGATGAGCATGAAAGAGCTGCTGGCAACTGTCACATAGCCGACACCAAGGGATCGCAAGTTATCACCTTTGGAAGCGACTCTGACGAAGAAATCGCCCTCAGCCCTCGCTTCAAGGAATCTACCTCCGGCACAAAACATGCGAAGATTTGCGACAAAATCTAGCTGCGTAATCGTACGTTGACCTATGACCGAAACGTCGTTAAACTACTACCAACCCGCGGCATCCCCAGGCTGACGTGGTAAGAAAAAAAAAGCAAAAAAAAATGGGTACGTCCACAAGCAAGAGGGGCACGGATGAAAACCCCAAAAGGCTCCGTGAGTAAAAACAGCAGGACTACCGACGATGTTTGTGAAAACCCGAAAGGGCGCAGACTCGTAAAAAAAACCGATATGTCCATAAGCAAAATGGGCACGGATGAAAACCCGAGAGGGCTCCGTGAGTAAAAACAGCAGGGCTACCGGCGAGTGTTTGTGAAAACCCGAAAGGACGCAACCTCGATAAAGGACACTTGCAAGGTCCTCTCGACCTTGTGGGGAGAAACCACCCGCGTGAGATCCTTACGACTCACAAGGGAGCAACACACTTAGGGATCCCCACGATTCCTAAAGAGAAATTACACTTACGAGATCCTCACGACTCGTAAGGATAACCCTCTTATGAGACTCTCACGGCTCATAAGATTCAAAAGCCTTAAGTTACAGGGATCTGAACCTGTTCTTAAGCAGCCCCCACAACCTCCGATACTGCCCTACAAGAGGTTCAATATTGACCCTTGTATACAATCCACGGAAATGAATGAACATTTCCCTAACAGAGTCCTACCATCGACTAGGGATATGCTCACACGGTGAACAAACACTTGTAGGTCCTCTCGACTTGCAAGGAGAAAACACTCTTGTAAGATCCTTACGACTTATAAGAGAACACACACTTAGGAATTCTCACGATTCCTAAGGAGAAAACGCACCTACGAGATCGTCACGACTCGTAGGGAGAAACATCTTTATGAGACCCTTACAGCTCATGAAGTCAAAAGCCTTAGTCGATGGGATCCTAACCCTGTTTGCTAAGCTACCTTTGTTCAACATCAACAGAGGCAAATGATGATTTGCTCCTGGTAATATCCCAGTTGTAGCGATGCTGATGCCTAAATCGGTGTCAAATTCCAAGTCCTTTCATGCCAAATGATAGTTCGGTCCTGGTAATATCTCAGTTGTAGCGATACTGATGCCTGAATCGGTATCAAATCCCAGACTCGCAGCGAAAAGCGAGCGAGCCACAAATGTATATGAAATAGCCGAAATGATGGGGTAACTTGCAACGAAATCAGCAAGTAAAAATGTATCCATACAAAAACAGCCGAAATGATTGGGCAACTCGCAATAAAAAGCAGTGAGTAAAAAAAGAAAAAAAAGAAAAAAAAAATAGCCGAAATGATTGGGCAACTCGCAATAAAAAGCAGCGAGTAAAAAAAAGAAAAAAAAGAAAAAAAGCCGAAATGATTGGGTAACTCGCAATAAAAAGCAGCGAGTAAAAAGAAAAATAGCCGAAATGATTGGACACCGTGAAAATAGCCGAAATGATTGGGCAATCACGATTTTCACGATATAAAAAGCTGAAATGATAGAGCATCGCGGAAAGAATAAAAAAAATGATGAAAGAATGAAACTTTTTGCCCTACAGGTGAGATCACATCGATCCCTGTATACAATCAAGGGGCACAAACAAAAAGGGAACCCTACCTTCCTAACAGGCTCCACCAGAAAGTGAAGCCAAATCTCGACGGTTCATAGACAGCCTAGAGACAACCTCGACATTTGTCGCAATATTGCAGACACAATGTTAACAAACGAAGCAAAAGAAGATCCCTAACTTCAGGGTCTCGACGTCGATATCGACAACTTATAGATCACCAACGGCGTTTCTCCTCACTCCAACCAGATGCAGACGTGACGTCAACAACCGACTTCAGAGTCGCAACGAAACGGAGCCATGGAAAAGTCCCTAGTTCCAAATCTCAATGGCCACATCTACAGCCTGGAGACCAACAACGGTGTGCCTCCTCATTCCAGCAGGACATAGATGCTACACCATCAAACGGAGCCACGACATAGTCCTTAGTTCCAAATCTCGACGGTTCACAGACAACCTAGAGACCATCTCAGCATTCGTCTCGTTACAGCAGACGAGATGTCAACGACGATGTTCCTCCATAGTCCAGCAGGATGCAGATACAACGTCAACAAAAGACCTCACGGTCGAAACAAAGCGGAGTGACGGCAAAATCCCAACTCCACCTCAGCATTCGTCTCATTACAGCAGACGCAATGTTAACAATGGCGTTCCTTCGCAGTCCAGCAGGATGCAGATGCAACATCAACGAAAGACCCCATGGTCGAAACAAAGCGAAGTGACGACAAAATCCCAGCTCCACCTCAGCATTCGTCTCGTTACAGCAGACGCAATGTCAACAACGGCGTTCCTTCGCAGTCCAGCAAGATGTAGATGCAACGTCAACGAAAGACCCCATGGTCAGCAAAGCGGAGTGACGGCAAAATCCTAGCTCCACCTCAGCATTCGTCTCGTTATAGCAGACGCAATGTCAACAGCAGCGTTCCTTCGCAGTCCAGCAGGATGCAGACGCAACGTCAACAAAAGACCTCACGGTCAAAGCAAACGAAGCGAAGGCCAAATTCCTAGCTTCAGGGTCTTGACGGCAACTCATATAAAACCTGAAAGGCTACCGGAGATCATCCCACATGGAGTGGTCACCACCACGACGTTCGTCTCGATACAGCAGACGAGATGTCACTACAGCGTCCTTCCTCCAACAGGATTCGGACACGCCAAAGCAAAACGAAGCAAAGGTCAAATTCCTAGCTTCAGGGTCTTGACGGTAACTCATATAAAACCTGAAAGACTATCGGAGATCATCCCACACCAGCGCAGAGTGGTCACCACCTCGACGTTCGTCTCGATACAGCAGACGAAACGTCACCACAGCGTTCTTCCTCCAGCAGGATTCAGACGCGACAATCAAACAACGGAGCCACGGCAAAATCCCTAGTTTCAAGCCTCGACGGTTCACACGCAACCTAGAGATAACCGCGACATTCATCTCTGTTAGTTATATGTATGCCCTAGAGGCCATTACTGTACATACGATGTATATTGTAATGGATGCTTGGACATATATAGGGAGGACTTTCTTGCTCGACACGATAGTACGCTATCTGGTTGCTCTTTATCTTATCATGTACTCTGATTGTCTCTATGTTACATGTTGATAAAGCCCTTAGGATAGGTACTCGACTACTGGGACTATGATGAGATCATACTAATAGGGCCACGGTAGTCGACGAGTGCATCCTTTAATTGTTCCTAGTCGAGGGTGTATCGAGACAGGGCATCGATACACCAGAGTAGACTAGCGTATACGCATCTTGACCCATATGATGGGCGATGGATGATCCCATATCCATCGGTGTTTGACATTAAGGATGGTGTACAGGTGCCTAGTAGAGACTGGGTACACTGGACGGACTCGCCGAGAACTCCCAGATGGTATCATACCTTACGTCAGATGGCAGTTCTCCGGTGACACTGGTACAGAGTAGTCTGTTGACCCGAGATCGTCATAGAGTCTTGTGTGATTCCCACTATGCTTTGATTTCCCTCATACCACATCCAAGAGGGCGTGCAAAAAGGTGGCTTTTGGGTACAGTCCCGAATCATATGGAGGCAATGAGCGATAGGAGGGGATTCGTCTCTCCCGGTATAGGGAGTTGATGTTGCGCTGTATTCGATTGGCTATAACTGGAAATCCCTGGCCACGGTTGCTGAGATTTACCGGTAAGTGTTACCAGTAGTTTCTCGAACTGTTATAGACCTCATATCGACACGACTTATCAAGCTACTGGGGTCTGACGTTTACCACCCCTAGGCGAGATATGCGACATATCAGACGACGAGACCGGACTGTACGGGAGTGTTACTGATTGGATTCGCAGGAGAATGTACAGGCTTACTTGTTGATCTTCTGATCGCTCAATATCTGGGTGGCTGTTACGTTTAGCTGACCGCTTGCAGCTTATGGGTGTTTGATATGATCATCACCTACTGCCGGCGTATTGACGATTCTTTAGAGTCCTACACAGAGGTTTCTTGACTCAGGCAAAACGGAGTAGGGGCACATATGTGATATGTGCAGGACCGAGGATAATGCGATATGAGATACCGTATTCTATTTTCGCGATATTTGATATCAGCCGGGTCATCGGATCAAGTGTTGATTCGATGAATCGGTAAGTGATATATTAGTCGGTTATATCGATATAGCCGGATTATCGGATCAAGTGTTGATTCGATAATTTAATGTATAATAATATATATGATATATTAAATTACATTAACTAATATTAGCTCACTAAAAGATTCTTTTTCTCACTCGGGTAATACATTGATATATATGCGATATATGTTAATTGTATTATTTTATTTTGTTACAATAAATATTATATATGTGATATATAATATTGTAACATGATATGGTTATTAATGCAACATGATTAGTGGAGATTAAACATGGTTAGGGTTTGATTTGGGTTAAGCTATTCTAGAAGTTTCTAGAAGGTTATGTTTTGTTTTGTGAAAGATATTTTGTGAAGATATTTTGCTTAACCAAACCGAAACCCTTGACCATGGTTGTTTCTCTATAAGGGTTAAGGATTCATTCTTAACTATGGTTGCATTTCTAACCTCATATATGAGTTATTCATTATTCATCACAAAAGGATTCCTTCATCTTCTTCCTTGAGTTCTTCATGGAAAAAGCTTTCTAGCTTTTTCTAAGTGATGATTATGTGTGAGAAAAAGATTATAAATAAGAGCAAAAATCCTACTTCATCATCCTCATCTACCCTTGCCCTTTAGATGAGAGTGTTCACTTCATTTAGTGAGTGAGAGCTTGTGTTAATGAAACTTCAAGGTAGATCATTTTTGTTATCGAAGATCGGAAGCAAGCTTACATCTTTCTCTTCGTGGAGCCTCTCGAGAGTCTGGAACACGATGATCGCAGCGAAGGGACCTCAACACGGAGCTCAAGAAGTGAAGGACCGGATCTACAAAGGTTGTAATCTCTCTCACTTAGTGTTAAAGTGTTTAACATGCTTGTTTTCACCTAAACTCTAGTATAAAGATCTTGGTTAGGGTTGTTTGGCACGGCTAAATTTTAAATCGGGCATGGTTGATGCCTCGTAGACCCTTGTGCGTGTGCCTAGCAACCCTACAGTGGTATCAGAGCCAAGCTAGAGTTTTAGGCGAAATCTAGGCGAAATTTAAAGTCCGATCGAACTCCGAAAACACGATATACCCTAGTTTCTGGATATTTTTTAAAAATGTTGATTTTTCTGTATTAAAAATTCTCAGAAAATTGAGCAGGGAAATCAAAGGATAACTGTAGAAAACGACTGCCTAATTCCACTGTAGCGCTGCGGAACCGCGGCAATACCCTGCTTTTGGCGGCGGTTCCGCGGCCGTATGTGGAGATTAGGGACTCATTTTGCTACAGTAACGTTCGTAGGTGTTTCCTGAGTCTTCTGGGAATTTTTAATTCTTACTCAAGTGTTGAGTTTTCTGGGGTGTATCGGGGACTCGTTGATTCAATCGGATAATTTAACTTCGTTTACGTTTTTTCCGGATAATTTTAGAAACTGTTAAAAAGTTCGAACGGATATCAATAACTCAGTTTTTTCCCTGTCGGAAAATTTTTCAAAAGTTGGATTTTTTCTCGAGTTTGAAACTTTTGGAAAATCGTTCAAGTAACGCGGTGGACCCTCTAGAAGACAACAAACCTTAACTCGATTATGTGACCGTCTTGAACTGCCTCTGAACCTTAGGGTTTGGGGCAGTACGGCATTGCCACATGTGAGGCATTTGGCTTGACCCTTCTACGGCTGGACCATCGGTACTGTGGCATGTGATGGATATTTTTGAACTCCGCTCAAGTGTTGAGCTATTTAGGAAATCTTGGGTCTTTGATTATTCGATCGGAAAGTTTAACACTGTCTATTTATCTGGAATGTGATACAATAATTGGAATCCACATGTAGTTATGAGATAACTAATTTGAATGTTATAAATCTAGCAGTTTAGTCTCAGATGATCGGTTGCCACAGAATTTTGATGTGATTAAAATTCCGTCGCAATCGCGTAGCGTACGCGGATACTCGCCGGGTAAACTTAACAGACAGCCACGCCCCATAGCCCCGACCAAGTGACTGTAGGAGAACCCCGTCGCCAAAAGCATCCGTTCGGGTGCTCGCGGCAGCGGTGTTCCGTCTTAGTGCACTTCGTCGACGGCATCCGGGGGTCCGGCCGTCTACTAAAGTTTGCGACGAGTATTCGATCAGAATGTCGGGAATCTTGTTGAATTGCCCGACTTGATATTGAAAAGAGTTTTCGATAATGAGACTAAAATGCGGGGTTTATAATTGTTAGGCATGCGATGTCTAAGGAATTCATTTGGTTAGGCATGCGATGTCTAAGTAGGTTGCGGATTCCAACTGTTGTAGTTTTACACTTTCTTTTCTGTGACCGTAAGCGTAGTATGTGGTGTATCGCCGGCTTCGTTGCTATACATCAACGACAATCGGGATACGCATACTTGCTTACGTTGATGATATGAGATATTATGTGTTGCTGTGATATATTATATTGGATCGTCGCGTTTTGAATAGCCGGGGGTTTTATGTGAGATGAGAGTTTTTCTTTTTCATTCATGTAAAATTCATTTGTATGTAATATTCTTTTATTGGGGCACTTCCGGGCTGAGGATGATGTCACCATTGTATATTATTTACTTTTCCGCATTAGGTAGACCCAAGACGGGGAGCACAAGTAACCGGGTTCTAGGGTCCAGTAGGAGACCATCTCGAGGAGTCGAGACCGGGTCTCTTAAACCTAGAATTGGCAGTGTTACTTGCCGCTCTCGTAGGGGTCTAGGGATGTGGGTTTGGCTGTTCATCGCGACCGTGGAATCCATGTTTTATACAGGCTCGTATTAAAACACGGACGTCCTAGTATATCCAATATTTCATATATGTTCTTCTGCTGCAATGTTCTGTGATGAGATCATATTACTGTCTGAGACGAATGTTTATATTATATATATGAGATATATGTTATATTGCAGATTTCATTTTAACTGAGATGCTTGTGAAGCATAATAAAATGGGACTTCATTAATGAGATTAATGAAACTAAAAGAAACCTAAAGATATTGTAGAAACTTGTTTAAAAACTGGTAGCTCTAGTTCTTGCTTTGCATAGCGGTGTTCCTTGTAGAACATCCAGCACCTTATTCGATAAGGAAAGAGCCGAGATCTCTTCACCGGGAGTGACCTCTTTAGTGAAACTAGCAGATGCTACAAACTCGGTCTGTTTTTTGATTGCTTCTATAGTTCTTGCTTTGCAAAGTGATATTTGTGAAATATCCTGCATCTTATTCGATGAGGAAAGAGCCGACGATCCCTTCACCGGGAGTGACCTCTTTAGCAAAACTAGAAAAGGCCTAAAAAACTATCCTTTTAAAAATCACTCGATTTTACAACGATATCAAGTTCATTACGCAAAAGGTTTTCTTAAAAACCTGTCGTAACCCTCCGTCATTTTAGGAAGTAGAGTACTTAGTATTCGTGCTGTGTTTGTTGACCTTAGTTAAGGCACAGTGTACGGTAGCTAAGTGATGTCTTCCTATACAACATATGATGCGATTAGTTAGGACGGTCATGTGACTTTATTGACCTTAGTTAAGGGTCATGTGGATGGGTCTATTTAATCAAGAAATGACGGGTAGAACTTGACTAGTGCTTATGATTTGTTGACCATAGTTAAGATCATAAGTCACTAGGGGTAAAATATTATTGGGAGTTTCAAGTGTTGAAATTTGCAATGAGATTGCATACCTTCTATGAGATAGTTGGATCCCGATACCCGCTGCGAGTAAGAGTTACTCTTGAGAGAATTTTACACATTACAATTAGCCGATCAAGTAGGTGTCTAGAAAGGTGTTAACGGGGTTACGCCCGTGGGAAAACGAGGTTTACTTTAATTAGGTCCATGCGAAAGCACGGGGAACCGCCCTCAAAGTACAGGCACTGGCCTGGCTGAAAGATTGGCGAACTTGTATAGTGTAATTAATCCCGGCTAGTCTTTCCTTTTAGGGTTTGAAGGAAGATTTGACTAAAACAGTGGGAGACATCCTGATTAGATAAATTGATAACCAATCTAATCTTGTAAAAGCGCACGCTGAGTGTTTTCTTTTCTCTCTCTCCAGGTAGCGACCATATCACGCCTTAATCAAGATAATAATACGGATGTATTGACCGAACCCGCTTGTTATACTGCGCTAGGGAATGTTGGTCCCGCTCTAACTTATAATTATTATAAGACAGAGCAGGAAATTGGGGAATACCAAATTTCCCGTGCCGCCCAATCGAAGAAAGTGCATGTTGATGAATCATCTTCGGGTGTGTTCATTACAGAGAACTGTTTCTCAGTATCCTTTACGTCCTGGGTATGAGATACCGGATCAGGATTCCATAAATGTAATTTGTTACATGGGCTACCGATAGGTAGAGAACTGAGAACGGATGATAAGTTTTATGAGATAGAAACGGTGCAAGTGTTGCAGCCAAGTCTGTTGGTCACTATCACCCTGTATTAGCAGAATACATTGATTTTGAACGAATGTTATTAGATACCGAACCTGAAATACAACATCATATCAGTCTCTTTATTAGTAAAGAAGGATATAATTTTGCATTGTTGGATAATGTTTTGAACATTTCCTATATCAAGAGTTGATCGGTTCAGGCACGTTATCTAAAAGCATTGACGTTCTAAATCAAACCACAGTTCTTAGTGTACAGAATACACACAAGAGGAAGAGTTCAGAAATGAACGAATCCTTCTTGAGGCATTGTAGACTAGGTCATATCAATGCGACCCGACTAGCTGAAGTTACATATAGATGAATATTTAAATTAGTTTGAATTTACATCTTGTGAAACTTCCCGGTAATGTCACAGAGATAAGATGACTACAGCTCCGTTTATTGGAAACAGAGAAAGAGTTAGTGAACTCTTGGGATTGATACATGCTGATATATGAAAGTCCCATGTCTACATATGCCAAGACCGGTTCTTTGTACTTCATTACATTCACTGATCATCTCTCAAGATTTAGACATATGTTCCTGTTAAAACACAAGTCCGAAACTTTTGAGATAATCACAGAATATAAGTTAGAAGTAGAGAACCAAAAACGGGTATAAGTATTATGTCCTTTGATGAGATCAAGGAGGAGAATACTTGAGCACGGAATTCCTGGACTATTCTAAAGGAGAATGAGATTCTCTCTCGGCATTACTCCTCCGTATACACCATAGCACGATGGTATATCAGGGTGGAGCAATAGCACCCTATGTGATATGGTGTGCTCTATGATGGGTACTACTGAGTTTCCTATTTCCTTTTGGGAGTTATGCACTTGAGAAGCTGCATACCTATTGAATAGGGTTCAAATCAAATCAGTTGTCTACCACTTCATATGTGATATGGAAAGGAAAAAGCCCATATCTTAAGTATGTTAAGATTTGGGGTTGTCCGGCCTATGTCTAAAAAGCAAAATCCGGACAAGCTCGAGGCAAAGACAGATCTGTGGAAGTTTGTTGGATATCCCAAGCATTAGCAAGGGAATTTCTTCTACCTAACCGAGGAACAAAAATGTTTTGTTTCTCAACATGCCACCTTTGTGAAAGGGAATTTCTTGTGAAGAAATTATTGGTCATGAGGTAGAAATGGAAACAGTTCCAGCTATACAAACTACAGCAGATGATTTGGTAGAACCAAAGGATTCAATAGTTTCCAACGAACCTCAGCCTCTCCGCCGATCTAGTCGGGTTCCTCACCTACCTGAGAGATACTTCGGTTTCTCTATGACAGTGGGAGCGAGGATTGCATCATGAGATGATGACCCAACTAGTTTCGAGCAGGCCATCAGGAGTGGGACTCTGTAAGAATGGCTGGATGCTTATCGATCTGAAATGGAATCCTTATACACCAACAAAGTATGGACTTTGGTTGTTTTATCTGAAGGGTTAAATCCCCATCAGGAGCAAGTATATCTTGAGAAGATTACTTGGTGTACATGGAAAAGTTGAGACTTTCAAAGCTATGCTTAAGTCCATCCAGATCCTACTTGCCACGGCTACATACCATGACTACGATATTTGGCGGTTGGGTGTCATGACTGCTTTTCTAAATGATGATTTGAAAGAGAGTGTCTATAAGTACACATCCAGAGGTCTTCGTAGACAGTGGGAGCAGCGAAAACATGAGCAAGATGTTTTATGTGATAAATCAGGCATCGCGGAGTTGGAACATCTGTTTTGATGTGGTAGTCAAAGAGTTTGACTTCATCAAAATGGTAGATGAACCTTGTATATACAAAAAGGTAGTAGAGAGTATGGTGGTGATCCTCGTAGAGTACGTGGATGACATATTCTTGATAGGGAAGGAGTTTCCTATGCTACGCTTGGTCAATCTCCGTTTATCACAAGGATTCTCCATTTAGGATCAAAGTGATACCGCCTAAATCCTGGGTTTTGGATCTATGAGATAGATCTAATTGGATATTAGGATTCTCACTAGTTGTAGTGAGATGGTATCAATCGATCCTGGGGAGAATCACTGGAAAGGTTCCAGGGTGATAATTACGACTGAATGTCAGTCGCAGGCATTGTCTTTACCCTCAGTAGAGGGACGGTATGTTGGAAGAGTTCCAAGCTAGATACCGTGACTTACTAGACGATTAAAGACAAGATACATCGTTACCAAGGATGCTACCAAAGAGGCAGTCTGGATATATAAGTTCATGTGATGAACTTCGTTCTTACCATTGTATGATAATGGAGTTGTGGCTTATGCCAAGGAACCCCCGTCCCGTCAGAAATCCAGATATAATTCTTAGGCAGTATCACCTGATCATGGAGATGGTTGATCTCCAGGGAGATTGAGGTTAGGAGAGTAGACATAGAGGACAACAGCGCGGATCCACTCACAAAGGCCTTTTTCCCAGTAGAGACTTTTATGGGATGGTTGAGTATGAGATACTTCAACCACAGCTAATTGTTGGGTATGTGATACCACAACAGATGACCCTAGTGCAAGTGAGAGATTGTTAGTTATATGTATGCCATAGAGGCCATTACTGTACATACGATATATTTTGTAATTGATGCTTGGACATATATAGGGAGGACTTTCTTGGTCGACATGATAGTACGCTATCTGGTTGCTCTTTATCTTAGCATGTACTCTGATTGTCTCTATGTTACATATTGATAAAGCCCTTAGGATATGTACTCGACTACTGGGACTATAATGAGATCATACTAGTGGGGCCACGGTAGTCGACGAGTACATCCTTTAATTATTCCTAGTCGAGGGTGTATCGAGACAAGGCATCGATACACCAGAGTAGATTAGCGTATACGCATCTTGACCCATATGATGGGCGATGGATGATCCCATATCCATTGGTGTTTGACATCAAGGATGGTGTACGGGTGCTCAGTAGAGACTGGGTACACTGGACGGACTCGCCGAGAACTCCCAGATGGTATCATACCTCACGTCAGATGGCAGTTCTCTGGTGACACTGATACAGAGTAGTCTGTTGACCCGAGATCGTCATAGAGTCTTGTGTAATTCCCACTGTGCTTTGATTTCCATCATACCACGTCCAAGAGGGCATGCAAAAAGATGGCTTTTAGGTACAGTCCCGAATCATATGGAGGCAATGAGCGATGGGAGGGGATTCGTCTCTCCCGGTATAGGGAGTTGATGTTGCGCTGTATTCGATTGGCTATAACTGGAAATCCCTGGCCAGGGTTGCTGAGATTTACCGATAAGTGTTACCAGTAGTTTCTCGAACTGTTATAGACCTCATATCGACACGACTTATCAAGCTACTGGGCTCTGATGTTTACCACCCCTAGGCGAGATATGCGACATATCAGACGACGAGACCGGACTGTACAGGAGTGTTACTGATTGGATTCGCAGGAGAATGTACAGGCTTGCTTGTTGATCTTCTGATCGCTCAATACCTGGGTGGCTGTTACGTTTAGCTGACCGCTTGCAGCTTGTGGGTGTTTGATATGATCATCACCTACTGCCGGCGTATTGACGATTCTTTAGAGTCCTACACAGAGGTTTCTTGACTCAGGCAAAATGGAGTAGGGGCACATATGTGATATGTGCAGGACCGAGGATAATGTGATATGAGATACCGTATTCTATTCTCGCGATATTTGATATCAGCCGGGTCATCGGATCAAGTATTGATTCGATGTATCGGTAAGTGATATATTAGTCGGTTATATGCGATATAGCCGGATTATTGGATCAAGTGTTGATTCGATAATTTAATGTATAATAATATATATGATATATTAAATTACATTAACTAATATTAGCTCACTAAAAGATTCTTTTTCTCACTCGGGTAATACATTGATATATATGCGATATATGTTAATTGTATTATTTTATTTTGTTACAATAAATATTATATATGTGATATATAATATTGTAACATGATATGGTTATTAATGCAACATGATTAGTGGAGATTAAACATGGTTAGGGTTTGATTTGGGTTAAGCTATTCTAGAAGTTTCTAGAAGGTTATGTTTTGTTTTGTGAAAGATATTTTATGAAGATATTTTGCTTAACCAAACCCAAACCCTTGACCATGGTTGTTTCTCTACAAGGGTTAAGGATTCATTCTTAACTATGGTTGCATTTCTAACCTCATATATGAGTTATTCATTATTCATCACAAAAGGATTCCTTCATCTTCTTCCTTGAGCTCTTCATGGAAAAAGCTTTCTAGCTTTTTCTAAGTGATGATTATGTGTGAGAAAAAGATTATAAATGAGTGCAAAAATCCTACTTCATCATCCTCATCTACCCTTGCCCTTTAGATGAGAGTGTTCACTTCATTTAGTGAGTGAGAGCTTGTGTTAATGAAACTTCAAGGTAGATCATCTTTGTTATCGAAGATCGGAAGCAAGCTTGCATCTTTCTCTTTGTGGAGCCTCTCAAGAGTTCGGAACACGATGATCGCAGCGAAGGGACCTCAACACGGAGCTCAAGAAGTGAAGGACCGGATCTACAAAGGTTGTAATCCCTCTCACTTAGTGTTAAAGTGTTTAACATGCTTGTTTTCACCTAAACTCTAGTATAAAGATCTTGGTTAGGGTTGTTCGGCACTGCTAAATTTTAAATCGGCCATGGTTGATGCCTCGTAGACCCTTGTGCGTGTGCCTAGCAACCCTACAGTCTCGTTACAGCAGACGCAATGCCAGCAAAATGAAGCAAAGGCCAAATTCCTTGCTTCAGGGTCTTGATGGCAACTCATATAAAACCTGAAAGACTATCGGAGATCATCCCACTCCAGCGCGGAGTGGTTATGACTCATCGGGGCTCTCCAAAATGAACCTAACCTCAATAAAAAGCGGCATGGTAAAATTCCTAACGCTTGCTCTTCTGACGGTCAAACTGCCTAAGAAGATTGCTTGAAGACGTCTTGTCCAGCCCCCGAAGGGATCAGAGACACGACAGTCGTAAGGCTACTCGAACAGTAAGAATGCCTATCGAGAAATATATCAGCCAACGCGACGGTACGACAGACAAAACCCTAGTACCACAGACCCTAACGGACCTTTGTCGTAAAGAGCAGAGGTTAACTGTGACGTTAGGATATTCTTGCGAGAAATGCTCGATTCGTCTCGACTCGTGAGGAAAAGACTTAGGCAGCGGGGATTAAAAAACCTGTTTCCTAAGCACTGGGGCCCTGCAAGTCAGTCCAAAATGGACTTTTGCATACTATTCACGGGCCACACTCTCCAAAGTCGAATCTCGACAAGGAAGGAAACAACCGCTTATGGGTCCTCTCGACTTGTAAGAGGGAAAATTCTCTTGTAAGATCCTTACGACTCTTAAGAAAAAACGCACTTAGGAGTTCTCACGATCCCTAAGGAGAAAATACACCTATGAGATCCTCTCGACTCGTAGGGGGAAAAGTCTTTATGAGACCCTCACGGCTCATAAATTTGAAATGTCTTAGGTGGCAGATCCTAATCCTGTTTCCTAAGCCATCGGTGCCCTATAAGGAGGTCAAGATAGACTATCTGCAGGCCACACTCTCCGAAGTCGAACATCGACAAGGAGGGAAACAACCGCTTATGGGTCCTCTCGACTTGTAAGAGGGAAAATTCTCCTGTGAGATCCTTATGACTCTCAAGAGAAAACGCACTTAGAAATCCTCACGATTCTTAAGGAGAAATTACACCTACGAGATCCTCTCGACCTGTAGGGAGAAAAACTCTTTATGAGACCCTCACGGCTCGTAAAGTTGAAAAGTCTTAGGTGGCAGATCCTACCCCTATCACCTAAGCAATCACTGCCCTGCAAAGAGGTCAAGATGGACCATCTATGAGCCACACTTGCCAAAACTACATGCCACTGAAATGGAGAAGTTACTCATGAGCATATAAACTACTTCCCGCCAGAGTAAGACATAAAGAGATAGAAGGGTGTGGCTCATGGAGTTAAGGGTTTGGAACTATATCTCTTAAGAGTCGAGATTTGAGTCAATGATAAATGACGACGCTTGTGTCCGCTCGTTATCTTCTCAGATCAAGATTCTGAAAATTATATACCAACCCGAAACTGGTCATACGCTATGCATAACTCTGCACTACTTCACCCACGTACATACTTATATGGGCAAAGTAGTGGGGGGCATTTGTTCCCGCCAAAAATTTCTGCGCAAAAGAGTCCAAGGTATCAAATGGCAGCGATACGCTTAAGGAAATGCGAACCAGTATCTTCCGGACTGTATTTTGATAATCTTCCGAAGGAGAAACTGTTAAATTCTGATGGTATCGAAAGCATCTCGAAAAATCCTTCGATTTGATATATTATGGGCTTCATAATTCATCCGGGATCAAAAGTTATGAGCAAATATACTATACACTGTTCCCTGATTAAAAATCAGGAATTACCTCAATGAGGTATCACGTGCTCACACGTGATGGTTAAAACTAAAGCGTAAATAAACGCTGAGAAAAGGACTCAATTGGGGGTCATATGCTCACACGTGACCAAGGGTCACGTGTCAGCACGTGACTGACTTCGAAAGCCTTACAGTTTAATAGAATTAAATTCTAAAAGCTTCTAAATCTTTCCAAATGGAAAAGAATTATGGGGACCGTTGGATTAAAGATCCAAGGGTGATTAAAAATTACCAATTTATGGAAAAAAATTTAGACAAGGAAAGATTTCCCTGAAAATCTCACCAGAAATAACAAACAGAATATCTTTGGATTTAAAATCCAAAGGTGAATAAAATTCACTTAATAATCTAAAGGCTCATATCAATTATGAAAACAAACAAAATCTTTCAATGAGAGATTTACTAAACAAATTGATTCTTTTCCTCCTCCTATAAATAGGAGCCAAGAGGAGAACTTATGGAGGGAGAGTTTGGGGAGATAGTTTTGGAATCTTGAAATTTCAGAGAGAAAAGAAAGGAGAATTTAATTCTCAAGAAAAAAAACCCTAGGTGAGAAAAGAAAGAGAATCAAAACTTCAAACAGAGAATTTAATTCTCAAAATCTAAGAGTTTAACTCTTCTGCACAAAAGAACTTAGTTCTTCCTCTGGTTGAAGATCTGCAAAGAGCACATCTCCCCATAAGTTGAGAATCTAATTCTCATCGGGTTGAGATCCTGCCATGCAGATCCGAAACTTAGAGAGGAAATTGAGTTTAGAGAATTTAATTCTCCCAAGATAAAACTAGGGTTTAACCCTATATGAGAATTTAATTCTCCCAAAATCATAAGAATTTAATTCCTCCAAGACAGAACTAGGGTTTAACCCTATATAAGAATTTAATTCTTTCATAATAGGAATTTAATTCCTCCAAAATCATGATTAGGGTTTAACCCTACAGAGAATTTAATTCTCAAAATAAAATAAGGAGACTTAAAAGATCTCTGTGCATGATAAGAACTAAGGTCACATGTCCCCACGTGACCCCTAAAAAGATCCCCAAAAATGAGAAGGAAAAAGCTTTGAGGCAATGCCTCACGTGCTCCCACGTGACCTCCAAAACAGAGAGAATAAAAGCAAGAGAAATCTAAGCTTTGGGCGCTCTCACGTGTTACCACGTGACCCCTTAGCAAACGCTTTAACAGTCAGCGCACAAATGACCATCACTTGCCAACACGTGATGCTCAAAACAAAAATATAAAAATTGTTTAACACTTAATTGCAGAACGAAGAAAAGGAATCTGGTCCCACCTTTGGGCGTCCTTATGTGTCCACACGTGACCCCTTTTTCTTTAATGTTTAACACTAATTCGAGAGCTTTATTCCCAGTGTTTAACACTGATTATCTTTTAGTGTTTAACACTAATTTGAAAATCTTATTTCCAGTGTTTAACACTGTTATTTTCTAGTGTTTAACACTAATTTGGGATTCTATATTTCCATTGTTTAACACTTTTGTTCTTTAGTGTTTGACACTACTTTTAGCCAAATTGGCTAATTTTCCAGAGGCAAAAGTCTCTCCTCCAAATGAATCTCAAAATTGAGGAAATCAAAGATGAAAATATTTAGCATTGCTAAATAATGTGGGCTTGAATCCAGACAAATGTTTAATGGTCCAACAAAGAGCCAATATTTCTAATCTAATTGGACTTAACCTAAACTGGCCATAAGTCCTCAATTCAGATTTAACTGAGCCAATGTGCTCATAATCTAATTATTTTATCTTAGTTCGAAATTGGACTACAGATCCCTAAGCAACCTTGGTTCAAGGGTACATCTCTTCACTCCTTTGATATTTGTCGTTGTAATTCCTCAACGTCTTCAAAGAGCTGACGGGTCCCGACAGCCATACATTCCACGGACTATAATGGACCACTATGTCCCTAAACTGGAAATCGATCGAAATGTCCCTAAACTAAACAATAGAGCCCAAATGCTATCTTGTTGGATCTAAATGATCCTGTTAAGTTGATCTTAGTCTAGAAATTAGACTAACGTATCCTTAACACACGTTTAAGTTGATCTTAGTCTCAAATGAGGCTAACGTATCCTTAAACCCAACCCCCAAACCCAAATTTAAAAAGATACGGATTTGGACTAATCCACGCCCTACGGGCGACAACATAACTTAGTCTCCGTATACAATCCACGGGCAACCGAACGCAAAACAAACATCCATGACACGAAATGGCCATCTGGAGAAGGAGAAAGTTGTTACCGCGATGCGGTAGCGTAATTAACTGCAGGGGGCTTGCGCTTGCAGGGAAGAGCATCCCCGCAATCAAAAACCCCTCAGATGAGGGGGAATCTGACGAAGTCTGCTATATCGGCAGCATCCGTTTAAACCATTGATACATGGTGCCATAAATCAACTTGGCATCTTCGGAGAGGTGGACGGATAGCACCAAATAGCATCTGCCCCCAGATTCAGGCAAGACAGTCCGTCTTCCCGGTTTTCGGCTGTAAACAGGGACTCCCAAGTGTGTTTTTCCTTCGTGAGTCATAAGAATCCACGAAGGTGTTTTCTTACGAGTCGTGAGGATCCCGTAAGTTTGTTCTCCTTATGTATCGTGAGGACACATGAGTGGGTCTTCCCAAATGGAGCATAATTCCAAGGGCTGAGACCGACCGCTGGACTAACGATTGCGGTGGGGTATGGGTATGATGAGAATTATTTGAGCCCATAGATTGTATACGGTAGTCAGTTTGGGGATCAACCATAGGGCTGGAAGAATTTTGGGAAATTGTCAGCGTCTGCATCGCTGCACTGGAATATGGTACCAGGAGCGACTCATCATTCGCCGTTTGGGGATTTGGAATTTGGTTGGCGTCTGCATCGCTGCACTGGAATATGGTACCAGGAGCGACTCATCATTCACCGTTTGGGGATTTGGAATTTGGTTGGCGTCTGCATCGCTGCACTGGAATACGGTACCAGGAGCGACTCATCATTCGCCGTTTTTTTTCTTTTTATTATTATTATTATTTTTTTTTTTACCGCGATTGCTCTAACATTTCAGCTTTTCTTATCGCGAAGGTCGCGATTGCCCTATCATTTCAGCTTTATTCATTCGCGGTTGCACCATCATTTCGGCTTTATTTTTCATGTTTATTTTTACTCGCTGATTTTTATTGCGAGTTGCCCCATCATTTCGGATTTTCCTTTGTTTTTATTCACACTCTTTTTTTCTTTTTTTATTTACATTCCCAATTTAACGACTTAGAGGTCGATTATTCCCAGTTTAATGACATGGTGGTCAATGGTTCCCAGTTTAACGACGCGGTGGTCAGCTGTTTCCAGTTTAACGACTTAGAGGTCATCTGTTTCCAGTTTAAAGACTTAGAGGTCTATCGTTCCTAGTTTAACGACGTGGTGGTCATCTGTTTCCAGTTTAAAGACTTAGAGGTCATCTGTTTCCAGTTTAACAACGTAGTGGTCATCTGTTTCCAGTTTAACGATGTAGTGGTCATCTGTTTCCAATTTAACGACGTGGTGGTCATCTGTTTCCAGTTTAATGACTTGGTGGTCATCTGTTTCCAGTTTAACGACTTAGAGGTTATATGTTTCCAGTTTAACGATGTAGTGGTCATCTTTTTCCAGTTTAACGACTTGGTGGTCATCTGTTTCTAGTTTAACGACGTGGTGGTCATCTGTTTCCAGTTTAATGACTTGGTGGTCATCTGACGGGGAGCTTAGAGAAGATACCCGATTGAACAGTTGTCAGGGGTACTGCTGGAGCTTGCCCGAAATGCCTTATTACTTTGTCGGTGTTGATGGCCTTGCCACCAGCTGGGGCCAAGGAAAGTCGTTCAAATACCGACTTGCGTTCGAAGATTGCAGTCGAAAGTCGTTAACCCCTGCAAATAGAAACATGATTTCAGTACAGGCAATCAATGTATATGTTGATTCAGTTCACATGGATATTTAACCCGAAATATGGGAGAAGAGATTAGTCCCACCGGGTGTGCCAGAATCTGTAGTGTGTTTTTTGTCACTCCATTGAGATGGGAATACGCGAAGGATCAAAGACCTCATCAAGAGGCCACCGAGAATCTCCACTACTCGGTCCATCCTTAGTGGGTAACTTCTTACCCATTGTTCTCTGCCGAAAGACCGAGAAAGACTGACGTCTTTCCTGAATTTGGGGGCATATGCTATTTGGTTTTATCCGTCCACCTCTCCGAAAATGCCAAGTTGATTTATGGCACCGTGTATCGGAGGTTTAGACGGATACGGCCATTGTAGCAGACTTCGTCAGATTCCCCCTCGTTTGAGGGGTTTTTGATTGTGGGGACGCTCTTCCTTACAGGCGCAAGCCCCTGCAGTTAATTACGCTATCGCATCGCGGTAACAACTTTCTCCTTCTCCAGATGGTCACTTCGTGTCGTGTGTGTTTGTTTTATTTTTTTTGGTTGCCCGTGGATTGTATACAGAGACTAATTTATGTTGTCGCCCGTAGGGCGTGGATTAGTCCAAATCCGTATTTTCTTAGATTTGGCTTTTGGGTTGGGTTTAAGGATCGTTAATCTCATTTGAGAGTAAGATCAACTTAAACGTTTGTTAATGATACATTAGCCTAATTTTAGACTAAGATCAACTTAACGTTTGTTAAGGACACGTTAGTTTAATTTTAGACTAAGATCAACTTAATGAGATCATTTAGATCCAATAAAAGAGCATTTGAACTCTATTGTTTTAGTTTAGGGACTTTGCGGTCCAGTTTAAAGACGTCATAGTTTGTAAAGTTTAAGGACATCATAGTCCATGAGTTTAAGGACCCCACAATCCGTGGTAGTTTAGAGACATCATAGTCTGTAAAGTTTAAGGACATCATAGTCCATGAGTTTAAGGTCCGTGGTAGTTTAGAGACATCATAGTCTGTAAAGTTTAAGGACGTCATAGTCCATGAGTTTAAGGACCCCACAGTCCATGGCATGTCTGGTTGTCGGGACCCATCACCTCTCTGAAGACGTTGAAGGATTACAACGACAAATATCAGAGGTGTGAAGAGATGTACCCTTGAACCAATATTGTTTGGGAAATCTGTAGTCTAATTTGGGACTAAGATCAAAGATTTATGAGCATATGAGCTCAATTAATCTGAATGAGGGATCTATAGCCAACTTGGGCTCGGCCCATTCATTTAAAATGTTGAACATTTAGCAATGCTGAGCATTGGTTTGGGTTCTGACAATCTTTTTGTCTTTATTGAGTGTTTAGCACTCATCATTGCTCTACGGCTTTATTTTAATGAACAATTTATGTTCTCTTAGCGCCCACGTGAGGAGCATGTGGTGCGCTTGGCGCTGAGCGCCAGTCAATGAGCGCAGAGCGCTTCTGTTTAGGTAGCGCACACGTGTGGAGCACGTGGAGCGCTTGGCGCTGAGAGCCAGTCAATGAGCGCAGAACGCTTCTGTTTAGGTAGCGCACACGTGAGGAGCACGTAGCGTGCTTGGCGCTGAGCGCCAGTCAATGAGTGCAGAGCGCTTCTGGTGAAGTAGAGCACACGTGAGGAGCACGTGGTGCGCTTGGCGCTGAGCGCCAGATCATGAGCGGAGAGCGCTTCTTTTAAATTTGGAGCGCTAAGGCTCTGCAGCACTGTGCGCTAGATTTGGAGCGCTGATGCGCTTCTTTAAACTTGGGGCGTTAAGGCTCTTTTTAGGAAGTTCTGTGCTCTGAGAATTAAATTCTCTCTTATTAGAGATTTTGTCTCATGGATCTAAGAACAAAGTTCTTATTTTATAGGAGATGTTTCAATCTCTTATGTTCTTGGTGAAAGGCTTTGCCTTTATGGATCTGTGATCCAAAGAGAATTGAATTATTCTCCCCCTTTTTATAATAAGATGTTATGATCTCTTTTGTGAAAGATAATTTATCTTATAGATCTATGATCTGGCAAAAGAACTAAGTTCTTTTTCTGATGAGATTTTTTATCTCTCTGTTTTTATCTTGAAGAAGAGTTCTTCTTCTCAGAGCTTGCTCTCTTTCTTTTAAATTTCTCAAAGCTTGTGGGGGGGGTTCCTCTATATCAGACTTGAAGTCTTAGGGCCTTTATATAGCGCAAGCTGATTTGTTGAATCAGTTGAATAGATCTTTTCTCTAATTGATTTGGGGATTTCCCCACCGTTGGATTTTTGATCCTAGAGCTTCTGTTTTACAGAAGGTAATTTTCTTATTTTTAACAAGATTGGGAAATTTTTTCTCATGCGGAATTTATTCTGCACTATTGTGATGTTTAATCTCTATTGGATCATTGATCAGACAGTGCTCTGATTTACAGAGCAAAATCTTTTTGTTTGGAAAGATTCTGAAGAATGTTTTCTTAACAGAATTTTATTCTAGTAACTTGATGATTTATCATCTTCGTTGGATCTTTGATCCAACGGTGGGGAACATTTAGTTCTAGCGTTAGCGCACTCATGCTCTGCACGTGAGCGCTGCTTCAGAGCGCTGGCGCTCTTAGCGCGAGCGCACTCGTGCTCTGCACGTGAGCGCTGCTTTAGAGCGCTGATGCTCTTAGCGCTAGCGCACTCGTGCTCTGCACGTGAGCGCTGCTTTAGAGCGCTGATGCTCTTAGCGCTAGCGCACCCGTGATTTGCACGTGAGCGCTGCTTGCTGGCGCTTTTATGAAGCGCTGCTTCATTTCAAATTTTGAAAATTTGAACAGAGTTTTGCTCTGATTGGAGGAAACAAATGCCCCCCACCGTTGCGCACACGTGGCTTACACGTGAGTGCAGCGGTGGCAGTATCCGCGCCCTTAGATCAACTTAGAAGTTGAAACGGCTCTCAGTTCCTTTAAATAGGGCCTCTGGCCCTTGAGATGATCTATGTTCATATTCTTTCTTGTTTTCTGAGAATTAATTCTTCTTTAGAGCATAGCTCTTTGTCTTAAGAATTCTTAAGAGTCAAAACCCTGCCCAATTTTTTGGTAAGATCTGAACTTATTAATAGAGCTTTGCTCTTCTCAGATCATAGATCTAAAAATATTTTTAGGGTTTTATCCATTAACAGAGCCATGCTCATCTTTAGATCATAGATCTTAAAATATTTTTAGGGTTTTACCCATTAATAGAGCCATGCTCATTTTTAGATCATAGATCTTAAAAGTATAATCATTTTTAGGGCGATTTTAACCCATGAACTGGAATACTGTTCATCTTCCATGAAGAACTCTTAGAGTTTGTTCATAGATCTTGAAGTTCTCAGAATTGAAAACTTTACTTTAAGTTTTCTGATGGATTATTCCATCATCTTTACAGAGCATGGCTCTTCAGAATTTTTTTTAAGGAATTTTATTCCTTTCATCATCAGAGTTGACAGATGTCACTCTGTTGTAGAGTGCTGCTCTCAATGGAAGATTTACTCCTTGGCTCGAGGGGCCCTCATTAAATGAGAATCCTTTGAGGATTTCCTCATTTAATGACAGTCTCATCAAATGATGAGACTGTTTTATTAATGATGAACTGTCATCTAGATTGAGTGGGTCCCCTTTGGTCCCTTTTCACTGCATTGCAGTGCGGTACGAATTTAAAGTACCTAGTGATAGAACTTAAACTGTAGCATTGACGGCTAATTTTTTTGTTTTTTTCCGTGCAGGTACTATGTCTTTTGACACTTCTTTCCCGTTCGTCCGTTCGGAAGGCGGATTCCCCGAAGTGCCTATGGATAGGGAAGTCTTCGCGCTGATAAAAGATCACGACCTAGAGCACAAGAATCTTCATCTATGGGGAACATGGTACAATCAAATTATCAAGGGTCGACAGAGCTTTTCTTGTGCGACACCCTCAGAGCCCATTTCAGCGATCTCTTACGCCGACCCACCCCTAGTGAACTACACTGTGGAGGAGATCAATTGGACCTCAGATGGTCTCCTTCAGCCATCTTTGGCTGCGATACCCGTATAGCCTCCAATGGCATTGGATATCCTGGGGAGACGTATATGTCAAGGTGAGTCGCGCCCTTGGGGACAACCTTATAACATAGGATTAACTTACCGTCACTCAGCCGGATATTTGCAGTGGGCCCGGTACATTTTGTCCGCCAAGAGGTTGCAGTTGCTGAGGCTCGGGTTGTATCCCGCGATTTACGTTTCTCTCTTTCAGTACTCCACGCCTCCTACATGGTGGGTAAAAGCCTTTTTGGAACAATGGAACGTTACAACTCACACCTTCCTTTTGTTAGATCGGGAAGTCTCAATCTCTCTAGAGGAGTTTGCGGAGATCTCTGGCTTGCCTATCAGAGGGGAGCATTATGAGGAACTACTTCCTCATGATGAGTATGTATTTGCTGCCAGGTCAGTGATGATGGGCCTTACCCCGGAAAATGTCATTCAATATCAATCCCCAAGTTTGATTAAGGTGTTGAATATCTACGAGGGCTTATTTCTTGAATCTGGGAGTCGCGGGGTTAATTTCACAGACTTCATCGCTCGTTTTCTCCGCCCGGAAGTCCTGTCGAAGGAAGCCGTGAAATTCGCCAAACTCGACGACCCTTTTGGCTTAGGCTTGGGCAACCTACCGACGGCGGAGGCAGATCAGAAGAGTTTCTTTCTCCCTGACACCCCGGTCGTCTCTTTTGCAGAGCTTACAGCTCCCGAGATCGACGAAGAAGCGTTCTTTTTGGGGTTTCTCGGGCTATGGCTAAGCTGGTTTGCGCTTCCGATGCACCCTCACCGTATGAGGCCGTCCGTCTTCTACCCATCTCACCGAATGGTTATTGGGGTGAAAGTGGCTGTCGGGGTCGCTGGGTTAGCCCATTTGTATCACGGCCTCAGCCTAGCGGCAGATACTACCCAACCGGGGGTGCAGCCCGTAAACTTCTCGATACATTATTTCAGCTCGTGGCTCGAGTTGCATGTGCTTGGCGCCTTTGGAGTTCACAAAAGACCCCCCTTTTATGAAAGATATAACTTTCCTCGCCTGCTGCGGCTAGTTGACGCTTCCATTTTGGAACCGACTCCGCGAGAGGCTCGGGGCTTACTCCTTTGCCCGCGTACCGTCGGGGATGGCATGACCTTCATTGATAAGGTCTTAAATATCGGTAAAGAATCCGCAAAGACGATGCAGCCGCTGCGGGACACCTTTAAAGATAGTTCCTCTACCTTGAAAGCTCGGGAGATTCTTCATCTATATTCAATTAGGCCGGGCTTTCTGGTGTTTAGGCAGAATGATGCGGCGTTGTTTATGAGATACAACTCGCGTCATTTTGCCCAACAATCTGGCTATAATCAGGGTGTTCCGCTCGAGGCCTTTCTAGCCGAGCCGATTGCCATAGAAGAAGGCATCCGCAGCGCGCTACACTATTTCATGAAGCTCAACAACGGGTCTAACTTCTTTATCGATGAGGCAGGCTGCGTCCCGAAGGTGTTGAACGTGTACGTGGCATGGTACCAGCACGCGATAGGTGCCGTCATCAGGGAGGAAAAGAAGTCGTTGCTTGATCGTAAGGGTGTAGCCCCTGCTGGTAATCCAGCTATTCCTTTGAAGCAACGGACCATCGTTCGTCTTCCTTTGAGAGAGGTTGGTGCGGTTGTGGTACCACGTGAGATGCCCGAGCTGCCGCTACCCCGTGCTCCTGTCGAAGTGGCAGCTGTGGCGTCTCCTGAGTCCGGTTTAGGTGAGGAGATCGGGACTCTACGCCCGAAGTTTCCTTCTAAACGCAAGCTCGTGTTACAGGCGGCCGGTACTCGCTCGCAGAAGAAGAAGAAGTCGATTCTTTCTGCAGACGTTGTATTCGGCCAGGAGCCCCATTCTCCTTATAGCGAAGGCTTAAGCGAATACGGGACTAACGAGGGTTTATTTATGACGCCAGATGATACCGATCTGGAAACTGCAATCGCAGCTTCCGAGCGACTAGCTAGCAACAAAGCAGGACTGATCATCCTCGTACAGTCAGGTATACTTCCGCCGTATCTTTGCGCGGTTACATCACACCCATTTTTTTTATTATTATGCTTTGATTGACACTTTTTTTCAACAGGCTTCTCCACAGAAGAGGCTTTCGCGGCTTCTCTCAAGACTTTTAAAGAGGAAGAGAGGCTTCGCGTTTCCTTGGCCTCGGTATATTTCAGCTCATTGTGCCTTCTTTCCCTCCCTTTTTTATGGGTAGACTGACCCTCCTTTTTCATCTTATCGCAGGGACTACTTCAACCCGAGTTATCCCGAGTGCTGTGTCGATTTCGCAGGATGGTGTGGAGACGCTTCCAAGGCCGGCTACCGAAGTCCCAGCTTCCCTAGTATTGCTAAAAGAGGCTTCACTTAAGCAATCGATGACGGACGCCATAACAGCTCCAGAGGTAGCTCCTAGCTCGGACGATGACGTCTCCTTGGTGGAGGTCTTAAGAAGATCAGCTCTCACGGCCCAGGAAAAAAAGAAGCGCAGGAAGCGTGCAGCAAGAGAAAGTAACACTGCCTTGGCTGTAGGTGCCGGCCCGAGCGCTACTTCCCCTGTCCCTATTTTTCCAGAGGGTGCTCCGGCCGCCCTGTCTACCGCTCATAGACAGGCGGTATGCACGGTTAGGGAGGCAATTGAAGGGCCATACCAAGGTAACGTAACACTGGGTCCTTTTATTAGAGTTTGATCTTCAGATTCTCATATATCATACCCTGCAGGGCCAAGTCCTGATGAGGAGGTGGCAGGTGAGATGACGGCAACCACCGATCCTGAAGTGGCCACTCTTTCTCAGGAGTCCGGGACTGCCCCAATTGCTACTCTTTCCCCTTACGGTTCCCTGCCATCGCCCGACATTGCGAGTTTCACGACGGTTCTCGTAGAATCGGGGGATGAAGCCACTGGTGCCGAAACCCTTCCAATGGAGGAGAGTGAAGGAGTCGCTGCGCCTAATGATGCTCTTGTCACAGTTTCGATTGGCGACTCATCAGGTAGATTTTGAGTCACTGTTTTCCTTTTTTATTCCGCAATCTCTTTCAATCCCTTCTAACGGCATTTCTTTTGTTTCTAATGCAGGTGTGGTGAGTATTGAGGTCGTGCCACCCGAAGAAGCGTCGCCGGTTACCGCTCTGGCGGTCGCCGACCCTTCGCTTTCTCTCGCGTCCTCTCAAATGCTGGAAGGTATGGATTTGTGATTTAATTTAAATCGAGGATAGCGTATTTCGTGTACTGACCATGTATCATCGTAACCTTGCAGGAGTTCTCTTTGATCATTTGTATCAAGTGTTGAACCCGCACTTCTCCTTCTAGTCGGAAATTACTCTACCTGCTAGTGCCGGTGAGTATCTTTTCTAACCGACATCTTTTCTTTTCTTTAACGGATGACCCCTGCCGTTGCTAACTGTAAACTGATTACAACACTACAAATTGAAGGAGGGAACGAGAGAATTGTCGCGCCACCAGTACTCCCAGCTCTGCCACCTGTCGTAGCCGGTATAGTAGCCTTCACCGCTCTTGCATCTTCTTTGTCTCTTAAACCGATGTCTGACTATGATTTGTTTTGCAGCAATCACACCGACTCCAGCTCCCTTCGAGTCTCAGATTCCCATGCCGGCAGGGCCTTTTGCTAAATGCCCTTCTTCCAGGGGTGCTGCGAATAGCCTGCGGATGTTAAGCGAGTTCGTCGAGGACCTTGACGCCGAGGCCTTTACATCTGCTGCATATTTTTCCGCTGAAGTTAATCTCATATTGGCGATGCTCGTGAACTTCCATAGCGAGGGCGTTGTCGAGTTTTGGGTAAACTACTGCAGGAAGATCGAGGCCTGTCTGCATAAGATTGAGCTCAGGCGTCCCGTTCCAGAAATGTTGGCTTCGAATTCTCAACGGGTCGCATGGGTTGAGCAGAGCATTCCTTTCTTCCACCATTTCGAACAAGAAGCGACCTTGAGGTGAAAGGAATGCGATGAGGTTTCAACTGAATCCGCACGGCTGCGTGCCCAAGTTGAAGCAAACACTGCGCAATTGAGGGCTGTTTTTGACAATTTGCGACAATGCATTTCGGACGGACTAGCACTAAGGCAAAAGCTCGACCTTCTGGAGCGGGTTACGCGGAATCGCGAAGTTGCTCAACGGGAAATCGATGAGAAACTTTCGTCTGGCTTGGAGCAACGAACTCGAGTAGAAGCGGAGCTGGCCGTAGCAGTTGACCATGAAAAGGAGCTGAGAGGAGCGCGCGAGCAACTGGCTGACTTATTGAAAACGCCTCCTTCTCAGTAGCTGCCTTTGTATCAATTAAACATTTGTAATCTTTGAATAACATGTATCCATTTTTTATTCTTTTTTATGATTCGTCTTGTATTCAATTGAATTCATGAATAAAAGATATACACATTTTTTATCTCCCACTGTTGCTTTCTTCTCTTTGCTGTGTTGTTGCCATGTGATTTTAGCAAGTGTGGCCTGTAGATTGTATGTAGCTGTCCATCTTGGACTCTTTGCACGGTGGTGATGGCTTAGGAAACAGGGTTAGGATCTGCCACCTAAGACTTTTCAACTTTATGAGCCGTGAGGGTCTCACAAAGACTTTTCTCCCTACGAGTCGAGAGGATCTCGTAGGTGTATTTTCTCCTTAGGAATCGTGAGGATTCTTAAGTGTGCTTTTCTCTTGAGAGTCGTAAGGATCTCACAAGAGAATTTTCTTCTTTACAAGTCGAGAGGACTCGTAAGTGATTGATGAGTTGACCTGCACCCGAATCAAAGCATTGCTTCGACGGGAAGGTCGAGGGTTGACTTTGGCCGTTTTCCACGGGGTCAGGATTGACTTTGGCCGTGTTCCACGGGGTCAGGGGTTGACTTTAGCCATACGGGGTCAGGATAACTTTAGCCATTGTTTCTCCCAATCAGAGCAAAACTCTGTTTAAAATTCAAATTTTTGAAATGAAGCAACGCTTCAGATACAGAGCCAAGTACGATGCGCCCTAAGCAGCGCACCACGTGCAAAGCATGTGGGCGCTAGAGCTAGGTGCGCTGTGCTCTAAGCAGCACGCCACGTGTGCGCTAGCACTAGGTGCGCTGCACTGCAAGCAGCGTACTACGTGTCAAACACAGGTGCGCTAGCGCAATGTGCGCTGCCCTTCAAACAGCGCACCACGTGCATAGCACGGGTGCGCTAGCGCTAGAACTAAAAGCTCCCCACCGTTAGATCAAAGATCTAATAATAATGATAAATCATTAATTAATCAGAGTTAAATTCTTTTAAGGAAAGATTTCTCAAAATCTTTCCAAATAACAAGATTGTGCTCTGTAAATTAGAGTAGCGTTGGATCAATGATCCAATGGTAAATAAAAATTACTAAAAGACAGAATAAATTCTGTATGGAAAGATTTTCCAATCTTGTTAAAAACAAGAAGATTGACTTCTGTAAAACAGAAGCCCTAAGATCAAAGATCCAATGGTGGGGAAACATCCCCAAATCAATCAGAGAAAGATCTCTTTAACTGATTCAACAAATCAGCCTACCCTATAAAAAGACCCCTAGACTTCAAGGCTCAGATATACAGAAAGAGAGAGAAACCTCCCCAAAAAACTTTGAGAAAATTCAAAGAGCAAGCTCTTGCAAGAAGATCTTTCTTCAAGGTAAAAATGATGATGATGAACACAGAGATGAAATCATCTCATGATTAAGAAAAAAGAATTCATTTCTTTAAAAAGATCATAGATCTGCAAAGATAAAAGGTCTTTCACAAAGAGATCAAGAGATCTCATCACAAAATAAAAGAATAACTTACTTCTCACAGATCATAGATCTATAAGACTAAAGTCTTTCTCAAAGAGATCATGAACGTCTCATTATAGAAAGGAGAGGAGAATAATTCAATTCTCTTAAGGATTATAGATCCATAAAGGAAAAGTCCTTTCATCAATATAAAAGATTGAAACAGTTGTTCTCAGATCTTGAGACAAAGTCTCTCTTTGGATCACAAAATTGATCATATGCGCTTTGCGCTCTTGAACCGCGCTTCTGCGCTCTTAGACTGGCGCCCAGCGCCGAGCGCGACACGTGTCGCTTTGCGCTCTTGAAATAGCGCACTACGCTCATTGGCTGGCGCTCAGCGCCAGGCGCACCACGTGTCAATTACATGTGCGCCACTAAAATACTAGCGCAATGCGCTCATAAACTGGCGCAATGCGCCCATCATCTGGCGCTTAGCGCCAAGCGCGACACGTGTCCTTCACGTGTGCGCTACTTGGTAGAAGCGCACTACGCTTTTTGGCTGGCGCAAAGCGCCAAGCGCACCATGTGTCACTCACGTGTGCGCTCATAGAACATAAATCATTCTTTAATAAGCCACAGAGCTTTGATGAAAGCCCGGCATTCAATAAAAGACAAAATATTGTCAGAGTTCAAGCATTGTTAAAAGGGCCAGGCCCAAGTAAATGCCCAGCAGCCCAAGATAAATGTTAAACATTTTAACTCGATTGGACTAAGCCCAAGATTGGCCATAAGTTCTCAACTCATATTAATTGAGCCCATCTGCTCATAAATATTTTAACATATTTTAGCCCCAAATTGGACTACAGATATTTCAACCAACTCACATCGGTTCGAGGGTACATCTCTTTACTCCTCTGATATTTGTCGTTTTAATCCTTCAACGTCTTCAGAGAGGTGACGGGTCCCGACAACCAAACATTCCACGGACTGTGGGGTCCTTTGAAACCCATGGACTATGATGCCCTTAACCTTGACTGTGATGTCTTTAAACTCACGAACTATGATGTCCTTAACCTGGACCAAGATGTCCTTAAACTAACATTGGACCGTAATGTCCTTAAACTAATCGACCGCAATGTCCCTAAACTAAACAATAAGGTCAGAATGCTCTTTTGTTGGATTTAAACGATCCCGTTAAGTTGATCTTAGTCTAAAAATTAGACTAACGTATCCTTAACAAACGTTTAAGTTGATCTTAGTCCCAAATGAGACTAACGTATCCTTAAACCCAACCCCAAACCCAAATCTAAGAAGATACGGATTTGAACTAATCCACGCCCTACGGGCGACAACATAAATTAGTCTCCGTATACAATCCACGGGCAACCAAAAACAAAACAAACACCCACGACACGAAGTGACCATCTGGAGAAGGAGAAAGTGGTTACCGCGATGCGGTAGCGTAATTAACTGCAGGGGCTTGCGCCTGCAGGGAAGTGCGTCCCCACAATAAAAAAAACCCCTCAAATGAGGGGGAATCTGATGAAGTCTGCTACATCGGCCACATCCATTTAAACCTTCGATATACGGTGCCATAAATCAACTTGGCATCTTTGGAGAGGTGGACGGATAGCACCAATTAGCATCTGCCCTCGGAATTCAGGCCTGGACGTCCCAACGTCCCGGTCTCCGCGTTTCGGCGGGGAATATCCATACGGAGTCAGGATTGACTTTAGCCATACGGGGTCAGGATTGACTTTAGCCATACGGGGTCAGGGGTGGACTCTCGGTTGTCTGTGCACCGCCGAGTTCTGGAACTGGGAACTTTGCTGCGGCTCCGCTTTGATTGTCGCGTCCGAATCATGATGGAATGAGGAGGAACGTTGTCTCCAGACTGTATATGCGGCCGTCGAGATTTGGAACTAGGGACTCTGTCGTGGCTCCGAGATAGTCTCTAGGCTGTCTGTGAACCTTCGAGATTTGGAACTAGGGGCTTTGCCATGGCTACGCTTTGATGACGTTGCATCTGCTGTAACGAGACGAATGTCGAGGTAGTCTCTAGGTTGCCTGTGAACCGTCGAGATTTGGAACTAGGGATTTTTCCATGGCTCCGAGGTTGATTGTCGCGTCTGAATCCAGCTGGAATGAGGAGGAACGCTGTTGTGGGTCTCCAGGCTATATATGTGACCGTCGAGACTTGGAACTAGGGACTCTGCCGTGGCTCCGAGATAGTCTCTAGGCTGTCTGTGACCCTTCGAGATTTGGAACAAGGGGACTTTGCCACGGCTCCATTTGTTGACATCGTATCTGCTTCCGGTTGGAACGAGAAGGAACGCCATTGTTGATCTTTAGGTTGTAGATGTTGCCATCGAGACTTGGCTCTCTTTCTGATGGAGCCTGGTGGGATGGTATGCTTCCCTTTTTGTTTGTGCCTCTGAATTGTATACAGGGATCGATGTGATCTCACCTATAGGGCAAAAGTTTCATTTTATATGTATTATTTTTTTGTTTTTTCTTTCCGCGATGCTCTATCATTTTAGCTTTTTGTATCGTGAAAGTCGCGATTGCCCAATCATTTCGGCTATTTTTCGCGGTGCCCAATCATTTCGACTATTTTTCTTTTTACTCGCTGCTTTTTATTGCGAGTTGCCCAATCATTTCGGCTATTTTGTGTACATATGTTTTACTTGCTGATTTTGTTGCAAGTTGTCCCATCATTTCGGCTATTTCATATGCATTTTTGGCTCGCTGATTTTTTATCGCGAGTATGGAACTTGGAATCTAATGCCAGTCTTAGCATCAGCATCGCTGCGACTGGAATATTACCAGGAGCGAATCATCATTTGCCGTGAAAGGACTTGGAATTTGATTCCGATTCAAGCATCAGCATCGCTACAACTGGGAAATTACCAGGAGCGAATCATCATTTGCCTTTGTCGATTTAAACAAAGATGGCTTAGCAAACAGGGTTAGAATCCCGTCGACTAAGGTTTTTGACTTCATGAGTCGTAATGGTCTCATAAAGGTGTTTCTCCTTACGATTCGTGAGGATCTCGTAGGTGCGTTTTCTTCTTAAGAATCGTGAGGATTCTTAAGTGTGTGTTCTCTTATAAGTCGTAAGGATCTTACAAGAGTGTTTCTCCTTGCAAGTCGAGAGGACCTACAAGTGTTTGTTCACCGTGTGAGCATATCCCTAGTCGCTGGTGGGACTCTGTTAGGGAAATGTTTATTCATGCCCGTGGATTGTATACAAGGGTCAATATTGAATCGCTTGTAGGGGATCTGGGAAATGTGATGGCTTAAAAACAGGTTCAGATCCCTGTAGCTTAAGGCTTTTGAATCTTATGAGCCGTGAGGGTCTCAAAGAGGAATTCTCTTTACGAGTCGTGAGGATCTCGTAAGTGTGTTTTTTCCTTAGGAATCGTGAGGATCCCTAAGTGTGTTGTTCCCTTGTGAGTCGTAAGGATCTTACTCAGGTATTTTCTCCTTACAAGGTCGAGAGGACCTTGCAAGTGTCTTTTAACAAGATTGCGCCCTTTCGGGTTTTCACAAACTCGCCGGTAGCCCTGCTATTTTTACTCATGGAGCCTTTTCGGGTTTTCATCCGTGCCCTATCTCTCTTATGGACGTACTGTTTTTTTTTTGCGTCAGCCTTGGGATGCTGCGGTCCGTAGTAGTTTTTAGACGTCTTGGTCAGGCGTAGTATTTCTTCAAGAAATGGCCGTTTATTAGCATGAAAGGTCTTTCGCCATGCATATCCAAGAGCAAGTAAGCCCCATCCTGGTAGACTTTGTCTATGATGTACAGGCCTTCATAGTTCGGCTCGAATTTCTCCCGTTTGGCACGATTGGGGATTATAGGTCTCTTGACCACTAGCACGAGTTCACCTTGGCGGAATGTTCTCGGCCTAGTCAATTTCTCGTATGAGCGCATCATTTTTGCTTTGTAAGCTTCCAAGTTTTGCTGCGCCATAAGACGGGTTTCGTCGAGGGCATCAAGTTTCTCAAGTCGTAGATGGGCATTGTCTTCGTCCATCAGTTCGTCATGAACCGCCACTCGTAAGGAGGGTATCTCTATCTCCAAGGGGAGTAACGCTTCAGTGCCGAATACCTATGCATACGACGTTGTGTTTGCGGCCGTTTTGAACGTGGTTCGATACGCCCAGAGAGCTTCATGCAGTCTCTCGTGCCAGTCCTTTTTATTTGGACACCGTCTTTTTCATGATCTTCGTCAAGGTCTTGTTGAAAGCCTCAGCCAGACCGTTAGCTCGGGGATTATAGACCGAAGAATATCTCCAGTCTATATTATGTTGCTGCGCGAAGCGGCTGATTTTGTGACTTCTGTAGGCCGGCCTTTATCGGAGATAATCCGTCGTGGAGTGCCGAACCGATAGATGACATGTGTCTTGAAGAAATGGAGGATATTCTCCGTCTTCACTTCACTTAGTGGTACTGCTTCTGCCCACTTGGAGAAGTAATCAGCTGTCGCCAGTATGAACCGATGTCCTCTGGACGATGCTGGTTCAATAGGCCCGATTATGTCAGTTCCCCACATTTCGAACGGCCAGCTAGCCACCATGGGATGTAGCGGATTCGGATGCTGGTGGATAAAGTCCCCATGAATCTGGCACGAGTGGCACTGCTTCGCGTATTCGAGGCAGTCTTGGATCATTGTGGGCCAATAGTAGCCCATCCTTTTGATCTTTAGTTTCATCTTCGGCCCGGTTTGGTGAGAATCGCAGAGTCCGTTGTGAGTTTCTTGGACGACTCTCCTTGATTCTTCAGGTCCCAGGCATCTTAGCCATAGAGAATCAAATGATCTCTTATATAGAGTGTCATTGACGAAGGCGAAGGATAGAGCTCGTTTTATGAGCTGATGTCTTGAAGACGCATCTTCAGGTGTTCGACGGGATTTGAAGTAGTCTATAAAGACTTCTCTCCAATCCTCGGCCTTCTCTTGGTCTTCTATTTATAGGGCTGTTTTCTCGGTCATTCCCTTTTCTTCAAACGACTCCGGAGATATTTCTGCCGGTGCGAGAACCCGACGGCTTTGCACAACGATCCTTACGTCATCGAGGTTCTCGTCGGCTAGTTCTTTAGTGAGCTTGGCTAATACATCCGCCTTGCTATTTTCTGCACGCGGTATGCTTTCCAGAGCGTAGGAAGGGATTCGAGTCAGCAGTTGTTGCACTCTCTCACCGTACTTTACCAACTCTGGTTTGCATGTTTGATAGTTGCCATTTACTTGACTAACGACCAGCTGGGAGTCTCCGTATATGAGGAGGTTCTTGATTCCCATGTCGACAGTGATCTCAAGACCTACTATCAAAACTTCATATTCGGCTTCATTGTTTGTTCTCGGCTCTGTCAAGGAAAAGGAAAAGCGCATTATCCCTCCTAATGGAGTCACGAAGATGAGGCCTACCCAAGATTTGATTATGGGGGTATTGTGCTCTTGCTTCTTCATGGAAGATGCCCCGTCGAAGTAGAGTTCCCATCGGGTGTCACTCTCTCCTTTCTCCCCATCGATCGTGTCAAAGGTGTGCTCGTCTAGCAATTCCCAATTTAGGGGTGAATCGACAGGTATCGGATGCTCAGCGAGGAAGTCGACGATGGCCTGGCCTTTCATTGCCTTGAGCGGACGATAAGTTATCGAGAACTCCATTAAGAGCAGGGCCCATTTAGCGAGTCGTCCTGTTAGTATGGCTCTTGACATCAAATATTTGAGAGGATCCACCTTTGATATGAGATGGACCTCATGCGCCAAAGCATAATTTCTGAACTTCGTTATCGCGAAGATTAACGCCAGACAGTGTTTTTCAATGGGAGAGTAATTGTTTTCTGCCCCCAGAAGAACTCGACTCAAATAGTAGAGGTCTCTCTCCTTCCCTTGGTCGTTTTCTTGTGCCCATAATGCGCCTAGAGAATCCTCAGGGGCGGTTGTATACAGAATGAGAGGCTTTCCCTTGACCGGAGCGGTTAGCACCGGAGGATTTTGTAGGTATTGCTTGATTTCATCCAGTGCGCTTTGGCATTTGCGATCCCAAACGAACGGGGTTCCCTTCTTCATTAAATGACTATAGCGGCGGCACTTGCCGGAGAGATTGGCTATGAACCGTCGGATATATGCGAGCTGTAACAACTCCATTTTTAATGTACAAAGAATTGATTTAAATTCAATGTATACTTGGAGTATTTAATGTTGCTGATATCTCTTTAAATATTTATTTCACTCCATAATTACAAGAAGGAGCTTGTAGCTCATTGGTAATATC
Source organism: Agapanthus africanus (assembly GCA_030015575.1). Classification (NCBI taxonomy): domain Eukaryota; kingdom Viridiplantae; phylum Streptophyta; class Magnoliopsida; order Asparagales; family Amaryllidaceae; genus Agapanthus; species Agapanthus africanus. The sequence continues at coordinate 65,819,644 of CM057338.1, read as the reverse complement.
TTGCACTGCTGAACCAAGCCACCAGAGTTCAAATCCCATGCCCCACATTATTTTTAATATTATTTTGTTTTTGATTCTTTAGAATACCAACAGTTACACGTGCATTTCTCACAAATTTCCTACTACACATGAAAAGTTAAATACACCAGAAGCCACACCTGAAGACCCCACACCCACCGACCACCCGACTTGACCCGACTCGGGCCGGCGCCGCCGGCCAGATTCGGCCGGACGGCCGAGTCCCCAACATAGAAGTTGGGTATCTTTTCCTCGTCAACTCTCCTGCATACTTTAAATAGTCAGATCGGTTACAGAGAGCCCATTAACCCCCATTTACTCCATTTTTTAATGATTTTTTAAATATATTTTTACATTTTTAATTAAAAACCCTACACCTACCCTAACCCTATAAATACACCTCCTACCCTCTACCTCCCATCCGAAATTTCTGAGCCCACTCTCTCAAAATTCCAAGAGATCTTGTGTACTTTGAAAACGAGCGAAAGGCGAAGCTCCGACGAAATCTACGGTGAACTTCCGGTGATCGTGCTAAGAACTCGCGACGACGAATCGATGTACCGGCATACCCTCTTCTTCTTTATCACTCTCGTGTTGTCCAAACCCGTAAGTCCCATTCTAACCTCTCTCTCTTTTTCTAAAAAAAAACTCGACGGAATCGGAACAAATCCGATTTCCGATTCGGTTTTCTATAAAATTCCACTTCTCACTAATACAATCATTCTTAAACATCATTATGTTGACTATTAAACACTAATTAAACAATTTGAACAAGTTTCATCACATGAAATGATAGCTTTCCCAAATTATCGTATTTTTCACTTAAATACCACAATGTTTCGATTTCACATTTAATCCCATTAACTTGCTATACCTCTAAAGTAGATCACGAGGTAACGACCTACCTCCTCACACACTTACATACAACCTAACAAGATACCATTGAAAAACTTAGAATACGATAAAACAATAATTTCATTTAAATACCATATTCTTAATAAAACCATTTCTAAAAGTTTTAGTTTTGTTACACTTTTAAAATAAATACCTCTTAATATGAAAATACGATAAGTTGTGGACATCGGTCGTTTATCTAAACCTGACTTTGTGGTGTCTAGGCTAGGCAAGTGAGAAAGGTAACTTTAAAAGGCCCGTCTCACGATGATTCGTGAGCAGAACCCTCCTTTCTTCACTTGTATTTACCTGGCCACAATTGGCGGTGAAGAGGCGATTTGAGGCATCTAACAATTTGGTGTTTAGACCATTTAGAAATAGTCTAGTTGAATTAGAAAACCCTAGAACCTAAAAAAAGGAAAATTGACTTGTTACAAATAAATACCACTTACTTTATAAAACCGTTTTCTAAAGGATTTAATTTACAATCTTTGCAAAGCGCCGCTACAACCCATTTTTGGGGGAACCCGTTCGGGATAGTACGGTTTATCGTGCACCCTCGGACTTAGTAGTGCGAGATTCAGACCTCCGCAAGGAGCATTCGGTCTCGAAATATTTAAAATACGACATCTTAAGAAAATGAGATTTTTAGAATATAAAATATTTATTGAAATTATTTTTGTATAATTATATGTATATTTATCATTAAAATATCTATTTTGTTATAATATAAATATTCCACTTTTTCTAAAAATCACAAGAATAAGTTTTACATTAAAATACCATGAATTTCAAATAAATCAATATTACAGATAAATACCTTTATTTATAAAATTAGGATATTTTCACTAGAAATATCACAATATAACATCTACATTCATTACAACCCTAAAGACGAATAATAAATGCTTGGGGTATATTCTAAAAAGTATATAAAAATATTTTTTACATAAAACCCCCCAAGTTTTATAAATTACCCTAAGGACCCTAGTAAATATAGGACTTCGATTTATATTCTATTGTCTGACTCGGGTTTGAGTATGACTATATCTGACTTGAATATGATTCAAGTCAATCAACAATTTATAATCTATAATCTTCAACCTACAATCTACAATGTTACAAATCAATATGAACACATGAATCCATGAATCCAGTTATCAATCTATACAACTTGACTGAATCAAACCATGGATATACATCCATTATCCAGTTATTCCGTCTACATGATTATGCAGTTACAATCTGTTTACTGATATCATGGTTTTGGTCAGTCATCCAACTTATACAATACAATCAAAACATTACGGGGTTTAAGGGGTAGATTGATGCGGAAGGTGTTAGAAGTGGCACGAGACAGTAAGATTAAGACACCTAACCTATATTCTGTTGCTGTTGTACCGTGGCTTAACGGTTCCTTATACATTCCGTTTGCCCTGGTCTCTAGCATACTGAGACCCCTCTTGTATACACTGGCATCCTTCCGTACCAAGCTACAAACAACAACGTAAACATAATATTCTACAATATTATACAACTTTAGAAGATACCTCTTATTCTGTCTTTTCTAATTCTCCCTTATCTTTGGGACTTACCGAGCGACCTGTTCGCTGACGACATTCTATTTCTTCCTTCTTTGAATGTCGTCAGGTAATCTGGACACAGCAGAGATCGAGCCCACCAGTGAAGACTTGGATCAGTTCCTCGAAGACCCCGAGCTCTAGACATTGTACCTTTTTCTATTCAGTATTTTTTTCATTTCCTGTTATGCCATTGTTTAGACATCGCTTTTATTCCAGATGTATTTATTTTTCATGCATTGTACAAAAGAATGTTAAGAAATAAAGTTGCTGTTATTTTTATATCTCTTGTCTCTTGTGAGTTACCTTTATATTGCTTAGATACGCTTAGCGTATTTACTTCACAGTAAATACATAGCGGACCGGTCCCGTCCCCTTCGCCGTATACCGGAAAGCGGGGCGTGACGGGTTTTGTTGGTGGCCCGTGCAGGTCAGAGCTGTATAGAACCATACTATGCAGTTCTGTTCTGCGTGAACAACCTAAGCAATATAACACAAGAACCAGCAACTAAAACATTCTTTACAATTCATGTTTCTTGAATCTTACAATTTTCTATTTCTTGAATCTTATCATTTCATGTACTTGAATCTGTCCTAACCTACCTAAAACATATCCCACATACCTTAGGTACAATCTTAGTATCCTCAATCCCTGCACTAGCACTTTTTGACACTAGAGCATCACACTGCTTTATGTCGCAACGGTTTGTTCGAACCCATGCGATTCCAGTCTCACCGCTTGTATCCAGCTGGAATGTCAGTTCAGGAAATGGCGTTCTAAAGGCAACTATGGGATACAGCTTGTGCCCAGTCGTCGTCTGCAGCAGAGAGTTTTATGCTGACTTCAAAGTGCTGGACATACCGAACTTCGATGTGGTTCTAGGTATGGATTGGCTTAGAAATTTTTATTCTACCATCGACTGTCGTCAAAGGAGGGTAGTATTCGAGATTCCAGACCACCCAGTTTTCTATTTCAAAAGTGGAGACCGTACACTGGAGCCAAGTACCTACAAAGCGAAGCCAAGAGAAGCAGTAGTTGCAGCAGCTTAAGCGGAGGAATTATCAAGGCCAGATGTGGTTCGAGAGTTCGACGATGTATTTCATGACGATATATCAGGTTTTCCTCCCGATCGAGCTCTTGAATTCAGTATTGATTTAGTACCAGGAGCACAACCGGTGATCAAAGCACCCTATCGTTTAAGTCCGGAAGGTTTGAAGGAAGTCCGAACACAGTTGGACGAATTATTGGCGAAATGATGGATTCGTCCCAGCACTTCAAGTTGGGGATCACCTGTACTACTTGTGAAGAAGAAGGAAGGTTCATACAGAATGTGCATCGATTACAGAGCCTTGAACGAAGTCACTATAAAGAACAAGTATCCACTCCCACGCATCGACGATTTATTCGATCAGCTAAGTAGATCTTGCATGTTCTCTAAATTGGATCTTCGTTCAGGATATCATCAAGTGAAGGTCAAGGAAGCTGATATTCATAAAACAGCTTTCAGAACTCGCTATGGACATTACGAATTTCTCGTGATGCCATTTGGAGTGACCAACGCACCCGCAATATTCATGAACCTAATGAATCAAGTTATCCGGGAGTACTTAGACAGGTTTGTTGTCATCTTCATCGACGACATCCTGGTGTATTCTAAGAGTCGGAAAGAGAATACGGAGCACCTACGAATTGTCCTGGAAACTCTTCGACAACACCAGCTCTATGCCAAGTACAGCAAGTGCGAGTTTTGGCTAACGCAAGTTGGTTTTCTTGGACATATCGTATCAGGAGAAGGAATCTCTGTGGATCCAGCAAAAGTTTCAGCAGTTAGCGAATGGCCTACACCAAAGTCAGTGAAGGAAATTCGAAGTTTCTTGGGTTTAGCTGGATATTACAGAAGGTTTATTGAAGGCTTTTCAAAGATATCAACACCCCTGACCAAGCTCACACGTAAAGATGAAGAATTTGTGTGGTCAGAAGCATGCAAACAAGCTTTCGTAGAACTCAAGTCAAGGTTGACATCAGCACCTATTCTCGTCATACCGGATCAATCTGGAGGATTCAAAGTGGATTGCGATGCATCCGGTAAGGGATTAGGATGTGTTCTACATCAGCACGGTAAGGTTGTGGCTTATGCTTCAAGACAGCTGAAAATTCATGAGCGCAATTATTCGACGCATGATTTGGAGTTGGCAGCCGTCATCTTTGCTCTCAAGATTTGGCGTCGTTACCTACTTGGTGAACTAGTGAACATCTATACAGATCATAAGAGCCTGAAGTACGTGTTTACTCAGAAGGAGTTGAATATGCTGTAGAGAAGATGGTTAGAACTCATGGCGGACTTTGACATCAACTTGTAATATCACCCAGGGAAGGTGAATGTAGTACCTGATGCTCTTAGTCGCCAATCATTAGCAATGAATCTCACCGCTCAGTAGAAGCTTCAACAAGACTTGTATCAGATGGAGATTGAAGTAATCATGTCGGGTAATACTTCAAATTTGATGAATCTACAAGTTCAATCAATGTAACAACCCTAATTTTCCTTTACACTTTTTATACAGAATTTTTTTAAAATTTTAAAAAAAATCCATAAAGGAGTATTTTAACCTGAGCACAATATATATAAGTAATTATTTTTTTTTTAAATAACTCCATTTTTAGTGTACATAAAATTGTTTTAAAATTTAAAGCATACTTGGGGTATTTAATGTTGCTGTTACCACTTTAAATAGTTATTTTCCCACAATAATTACAAGAAGGAGCTTGTAGCTCATTGGTAATATCTTGCATTGCTGAACCAAGCCACCAGAGTTCAAATTCCATGCCCCACATTATTTTTGTATTTATTTTGTTTTAAATTCTTTTGGAAGTCAACAGTCAAAACGCCATAACTCACAAAACTTGAACTGAACATCAAAATGTAAATATACCAAAATTTCCCCCAGGAGAATCCCCGGCCCCCGACACCCCGACTCGGCCCGACTCGGTCCGGCGCCGCCGGCCGGACTCGGCCGGACGGCCGAGTCGCCAACATAGAAGTTGGGCATCTTTGACCACGCAACCCTCCTGCACACTCTAAATGCCTAGATCGGTTACCGAATGCCCAATAAATCCCTTTTACTCCAAGATTTAATGATTTTTAATGAATTTTAATAATTTTTTATATATTTTTTTACATTTTTTAATTGAAAACCCTAACCCTAGCCTAACCCTATATAAACACCCCATACCCTCTACCCTCTCATCCTAAATTCTTAAGTCCACTCTCTCAAAATTCTAAGAGAACTTGGTACATTAGAAAACGAGCGAAAGGCGAAGCGCTGACGAAATCGACAGCGAAATTACGGTGATCGTGTTAGGACCTCTCAACGACGATTCGACGCACCGGCAAACCCTCTACCTCCCTCTCACTCTCTAGCGTTGTCTAAACCAGTAAGTCCCCCTTTTCTACCTTTCTTTTCCTTCATAAAAATACGAACTTATAAACCCGACGGAAATCGGAACAAACCGATTTCCGATTCGGTTTTCTATAAAATCTCACTTATCACCAATTCCATAACACTTAAACATCTTTATGTTGACTATTAATTACATAACAACTAATTTGAATAAAGTTTCTCACATGAAATGATAGCTTTTGCAATATATCGTATTCTTTCACTTAAATACCATAATATTTAGTTTTCACAATTAACCTCTTAACATTGCTATACCTTAACGTAGATCATGAGGTAATGACCTACCTCCTCACACACTCATATGCAATCATAACACGCTACCTTGAGAACTTAGAATACGATAAAACAAGATTTTACATTAAAATACCATTTTCTTAATAAAACCTTTTCTAAAAGTTCTAGGTTTTATACACTTTTAAAACACATATCTTTTAATAGGAAAATACGATAAGTTGTGGACATCGATCGTTTATCTAAACCTGACTTTATGGTGTCTAGGCTAGGCAAGTGAGAAAAGGTAATTTTAAACGCCCCGTCTCACGATTCGTGAGCGGATCCCTCCTTTTCTCATTTATACTTACCTGGCCACAATTGGCGGTGAAGAGGCGATTTGAGACTTCTAACGACTTGTCGTTTAGACTATTTAGAAATAGTCTAGTTGAAATAGAAAACCCTAAAATTTAAAATACGGAAAATCGACTTTTGCAAATAAATATCCTCTACTTTAATAAAACCGTTTTCTAAAATATTAGTATTTACAACTCTTTGCAAAGCGCCACTACAACCCACCTTTGGAGAACCCGTTAGGGATAGTACGGTTTATCGTGCACCCTCGGGCTTAGTAGTGCGAGATTCAGACCTCCGCAAGGAGCATTCGGTCTCGAAAGGTTTAAAATACGACATTTAAGAAAAATGAGATTTTTGGAAAACAAAATATTTATTAAAAATTATTCTTGTATAGACATATGTCTATTTATCATTTAAACACCTATTTTATTATAAGATAAATTTTCCACCTTTTCCTAAAAATCACAACACTAAATTTTACATTAAAATACCATGAATTTCAAATAAATCAATATTACAGATAAATACCTTTATTTATGTAATTAGGATATTTTCACTAGAAATATCACAAAATAAAATCACACTCCTTATAACCATAAAGATGAATAATAAATACTTGAGGTGTATCTTGAAAAATTATACAAAAGTATTTTTACATAAAACCTCCTCAAGTTTTATAAATTACAATAAGGACCCTAACAAATATAGAACTTCGACTTACATTTCTTTTAGTCTGACTCGGGTTTGAGTCTGATTATTTCTGACTTGAATATGATTCAAGTCAATCTATATTCTTTAATATTCCAACTGAATATGAACACATGAATCCCAGAATCCAGTTAACAATCTATACAACTTGACTGAATCAAACCTTGGATATACATCCATTATTCCGTTATTCCATTTACCTGATTATGCAGTTACAATCCGTTCACTGATATCATGGTTTTGGACAGTCATCTAACTTATACAATACCATACAACAATACAATCAAAACACTACGGGGTTTAAAGGGTAGATTGGTACGGAAGATGTTAAAAGTGGCACGAGACAGTCAGACTTAAGATACCTAACATGAATCCAATTGCCGTTGTTCCGGGCCTTCTAACGGAGCCTTGTACTCTATTTTCCGTTTGCCCTGGTCTCTAGCATATAGAGACCCCTCTCGTATACACTGGCATTCTTCTGTACCAAGCTACAAACAACAACGTTAATACAACATTACAACAAATAGTATACAACTTTAAAAGATACCTCTTATTCTGTCTTTCTAATTCCTCCTTATCTTTGGGACTTACCGAGCGACCTGTTCGCTGACGACATTCTATTTCTTTCTTCTTTGAATGTCGTCGGTGTTTTGGACCCAGCAGAGATCGAGCCCACCGGTGAAGACTTGGATCAGTTTCACGAAGACCCCGAGCTCTAGACATTGTACCTTGTTCAATTCAGTATTTTCATTTCCTGTTATGCTATTGTTTAGGCATCGCTTTTCATTCCAGTTGTATTTACTTTTCATGCATTGTACAAAAGAATGTTATTAATAAAGTTGCTGTTATTTCTATATCTCTTGTCTCTTGTGATTTACTTTTATATTGCTTAGATACGCTTAGCGTATGTACTTCTAAGTATATACATAGCGGACCTCGTAGCGTCCCCTTCGCCGTACACTGGGAAGCGTGGCGCGACAGGTTTTGTTGGTGGCCCATGTAGGTCAGAGCTGTATGAATCCCTATAATACAGTTCTGGTCTGCATGAACAACCTAAGCAATATAACACAAGAACCAGCTGTTCCCCTCCGAACGGCGGCCAAGACATTAGGACGTCTTGCCTGAGATTCGGGGCAGATGCTATTTGGTTTTATCCGTCCACCTCTCCGAAGATGCCGAGTTTATTTATGGCACCGTGTATCGTAGGTTTAGACGGATGCGACCGATGTAGCAGACTTCGTCAGATTCCCCCTCACTTGAGGGGTTTTTTATTGTGGGGATGCTTTTCCCTGCAGGCACAAGCTCCTGCAGTTAATTACGCTACCGCATCACGGTAACAACTTTCTTCTTCTCCAGAATTTCGCTTCGTGTCGTGTGTGTTTGTTTTGTTTGTGGTTTCCCGTGGATTGTATACGGAGACTAAGTTATGCCGTCGCCCGTAGGACGTGGATTAGTCCAAATCTGTATTTACTTAGATTTGGGTTTGGTATTTTAGTTTAAGAATACGTTAGCCGCATTGAGGCTAAGATCAACTTAAACGTTCGTTAAGGATACGTTAGTCTGATTTCCAGACTAAGATTACTTAACGGGATCGTCTAGATCCAACAAAAGAGCAATTGGCTTTATTGTTTAGTTTTATGACGTTGCGGTCGATTTCCAGTTTAGGGACATGGTGGTCCATTGAATTTATGGCCGTCGGGACCCGTCACCTCTCTGACGTCGTTGAAGGATTACAACGATAGGTGTCAGAGGAGTTCAGAGATGTACCCTTGAACCAGATGTAAATTGATTTAAGAGAGCAGCCGTGTTCAGTCAATTTCATTTGAGGACTTATGGCCATGATTGGGCTAAGTCCAGTTGAAGATATTCAACGTTTTTCTTGCATTAGGTCTATTAGACCTTAATTAGGGCTCTGCCCCTGGACTGTATTTTATTCTGGCCTGTTAGGCCTTTTAAGTTGGGCTCTGTCCTTTTTTTTTATAATGCAGAGCATTTGTTTTGGTCCATTGGACCTTTTAAATGGGCTCTGCCTTTTAATAATGCGCTGCATTAATTAATCTGACAGAGCGCCACGTGGCTTGTCAGGCGCTTTGCGCTGATTGAGGAGCGCAAGGCGCAAGTCCATATGGAGGTGACACGTGTCACGCTCTGGTGAGTGCAACCGCAGTGCGCTGCGCCAGTGCGCTGTTGCGTTTCTGACACGTGGCGCGCTCTGGTGGGTTGCGCCAATTCATGAGAGCAGTGCTCTATTTTAACAGCGCATAGTGCAGATCACTCTGAAGCTGACACGTGGCGCTCCCTGGTGGCTTGCGCCAACCCAGGAGCGCAACAGTGCAGATTTACAAGTGCGGGGCACTGTTTTATTATTTTAATCAATTTTAGATCAAAGAAAACAAATTTTCTTGTTTTCAAAGAACCAGTGGTTCATAAAAAGTGCAAGGCACTGTTCTTATTTCTTTTTATTTTTTATTGAAGATCATTGATCTTGTTTTTAGATCAATGATTTGTTCATAAGAGAATCTTCTCTTTTTCTAAAGGTTTTTACCTTTTCTTTTTGTTTTTGAAGAGTTCTCTTAAATTCTTCAGAGTTCTTTTTTTTTCTCAATCTTGATGATGATCTCCTTCCTTTTGAATTGGGGTTTAGGGTCCTTTATATAGTGCCCATAAATTAGTTAAATTTGTTAAAGAGATCTTTCTCTGAGCGATTTGGGGAATTTTCCCCACCGTTGGATCTTTGATCCAAGGGCTTCTGTTTTACAGAAGACAATCTTCTTGTTTTAATAAGAACAGAAAGATCTTTCTGGAATTTAATTCTGTTTGGCGCAGACGCACCAGCGCTTGACACGTGTCAAGCAGCGCACAGCGCAGCGCAACTGCGCTGACGCGTGTCGCGCAGCGCAACTGCGCTGACGCTAACACGTGTCGCGCAGCGCAGCGCTTGCGCTACTGCGCCTGCGCAACTGCGCTTGCTGACACGTGTCGCGCAGCGCAGCGCTTGCGCAACTGAAGCGTTGCTTCCTTTAATTTTTATTTTAAATAGAGCCTTGCTTTGATTGGGCGCGCTGCCTTGGGCGCTGCGCTCCCTGCGCTGGCGTGCCTGATTTTGACACGTGGCGCTCTGCGCGCAGCGCAGGGGATCTGAAGCGTTGCTTCATTTATTAAAATTTAAATTTTCAAAGTAGAGCTTTGCTCTGACTGGGGGAATCAGAAGCGTTGCTTCATTTCCCGCTTTGAAATTTGAACAGAGCTTTGCTCTGATTGGGGTAAACAAATGCCCCCCACCGTTGCGCTCACGTAGCCCCAAACGCGAGTGCAACGGTGGCAGAATTCCAACCGTTGCGGCAACTTTTGGAAGTTGAAAGGGCACTTGACGCCTATAAATAGGACCTTTAGCCCTCCACAGATGATCATCATCTCCAAAAAATTTATTTTCAGAATCTCAGAGCCCTGCTCTCTTGTTTAACACTTTTAAAAGTTCAAACTTTAGAGAATTTTAGGTAAAAAAAAATTAATTTGGATTAAATTAAATCAATTTTAAGAGCCTTGCTCTCAATAGATCCCTGATCTAAAGAAGACCCATTTAGGGTTTCATTTAGCAGAGCTTTGCTCTAAAGGGGTCTAAAGAGGACTAAGGAGAACCCTATTATGGTCCCATTAATAGAGCTCTGCTCTCCTGAGAGGATTTTATTTGTAATTTCTTGATTCATCGATGGAGCTTTGCTCCTTTTTAAATCATATAGCAAAACTCTTACGAGTTATTAATTTTGTCGATCTTCTTTTATAGGAGTGATGGACGCCCACATGTACGATCTCGACGAGATTATCTCCTACGGGGACATCCGCCGACTCGGCCGTTCCCAAAATCGAGAATTTACCAATGTCGAATGTGCAGAGATCATGAGTCGCTTTGACGCGTATAACGGTCAACTGCTTCCTCGGCGCTCCCCTCTGTTGAAGCTTATTGTGGGAGCCATCTGGGAAGCACTTCCCCTATTCTTTACCGGCGTGCCGCTTAGAGCATTGGACGCCGCCGAGGACAAGGTGCAGTCAGTGTACCTGATGAATTTAATCTCGAAGAGACGGCGAGACAATCTTATTAATCTCTTGCACGAAGTCTTTCAACAGTCCGCTATTCTTGCTGCCTATCGGAGGGTGGAGGACATCAGTGGGGATCCCGACGCCCGTGCTCGCGAAAGGAAGCACACCAGGATGGTTCGTCAAGCTTGGAAAGTTTTGGACAGGGTCACTTTCGAGTTCCTCAATCCCTGTCCAGGATCTGAGGTTTTGCCGTTGTAATTATTTGAATAATGTATTTGTTTATTGTCTTTATGCTTGTAAGAACCCTTTGCAATATGAATGGAAAATTTCTATTTCAGCTTGTCTTATTTCTCGTTCTGAGTCTTTTGCACACACATGAATGGATGTGTTTCGCACGCTTGATCAAATGCAAATCGAATGTCCTTTCTGTCGCTTCCCTCTTTCTTTTATTATCGGTATACTGCTTTAGTAAACATGGTTGATAGGTGATAGAGCGAACATCCTGTATTGGCTTCTTCAAAAGGCAGCGATGGCTTAGGCCGCAGGTTCAAATCTGCTGCCTAAGACTTTTCAACTCTATGAGCCGTGAGGGTCTCATAGAGACTTTTCTCCCTACGGATCGAGAGGATCTCATAGGTGTATTTTCTCCTCAGGGGTCGTGAGGACTCCTAAGTGTGTTTTCTCTTATAAGTCGTAAGGATCTTATAAGAGAATTTTCCCTCTAATGAGTCGAGAGGACCCGTAAGCTGTTGTTTCCCTCCTTGTCGAGATTTGAGTTGGGAGAGTGAGACCCGTGGATAGTATGCAAGAGACCGTCTTGGGCCAACTTGCAGGGTCCCAGTGCTTAGGAAACAGGTTTTTTCTTTTTTAATCCCTGCTGCCTAAGGCTTTATCTTACGAGTCGAACCGCATCGAGAAGTTCTCGCAAAGACATCAATTTCTTCACAAGTCGAGACGAATCGAGCATTTCTCGCAAGAATATCCTAACGTCACAGTTAACCTCTGCTCTTTACGAAAGAAGTCCGTTAGGGTCTGTGGTACTTAGGGTTTTGGCCGTCGTACCGTCGCGTAAGCTGATATATTCCTCGATAGGCAATCGTGCTGTTCGAGTAGCCCTGCGACTGCGGTGTCTCTGATCCCTTCGGGGGCTGGACAAGACGTCTTCAAGCAATACTCTTGGCAGTTTGACCGTCGGAAGAGCAAGAGTTAGGTATTTTACCATGCCGCTTTTTACTTGAGGTTAGGCTCATTTTGGAGAGCCCCGATGAGTCATAACCACTCCGCGCTGGTGTGGGATGATCTCCGATAATCTTTCAGGTTTTATGTGAGTTGCCGTCAAGACCCTGAAGCTAGGAATTTGGCCTTTGCTTCGTTTGCTGGCATCGCGTCTGCTGTATCGAGACAAATGTCGTGGTTGTCTCTAGGTTGCTGGTGAACCGTCGAGGTTTGGAACTAGGGATTTTGCCGTGGCTCCGTTTGTTTGATTGTCGCGTCTGAACCCTGCTGGACGAAGAACGCTGGGGTGACAACTCGTCTACTGTATCGAGACGAACGTTGCGGTTGTCTCTAGGTTGCTGGTGAACCGTCGAGGTTTGGAACTACGGATCTTGCCGTGGCTCCATTTGTTTGATTGTCGCGTCTGAACCCTGTTGGAGGAAGAACGCTGGGGTGACAACCCGTCTACTGTATCGAGACGAACGTTGCGGTTGTCTCTAGGTTGCTGGTGAACCGTCGAGATTTGGAACTAGGGATTTTGCCGTGGCTCCATTTGTTTGATGATGTTGCGTCTACTGTGTCGAGACGAACGTCAAAGTGGTGACCATTCCGCACTGGTGTGAGATGATCTCCAGTTGTCTTTCAGGCTTTATATGACTCGCCGTTAAGACCTTGAAGCTAGAAATTTGGCCTTCGCTTCGTTTGCATTGTCACGTCCGAATCCTGTTGGAGGAAGAACGCTGTCGTGACATCTCGTCTGCTGTATCGAGACGAATGCCGAGGTGGAGCTGGGATTTTGCCGTTACTCCGCTTGTTTGACCATGGGGTCTTTCGTTGGCATTGTATCTGCATCTTGATGGACTACGGAGGAACGCCGTTGTTAACATCTCGTTTGCTGTATCGAGACGATTGTTGAGACGAAGCTGGGATTTTGCCGTCGCTTCGCTTTGCTGACTATGGGGTCTTTTGTTGACGTTGCATCTGCATCCTGCCGGACTGCGGAGGAACGCCGTGATTGACATCTCGTCTTCTGTATCGAGACGAATGCTGAGGTGGAGCTGGGATTTTGCCGTTACTCCGCTTGTTTGACCATAGGGTCTTTCGTTGGCGTTGTATCTGCATCTTGATGGACTACGGAGGAACGCTGTTGTTAACATCTCGTCTGCTGTATCGAGACGATTGTTGAGACGAAGCTGGGATTTTGCCGTCGCTTCGCTTTGCTGACCATGGGGTCTTTTGTTGACGTTGCATCTGCATCCTGCCGGACTGCGGAGGAACGCCGTGATTGACATCTCACCTTCTGTATCGAGACGAATGCTGAGGTGGAGCTGGGATTTTGCCGTCGCTCCGTTTGATGGTGTAACCTCTGTGTCATGCTGGAATGAGGAGGCCCACCGTTATTGGTCTCCAGGCTATAGATGTGGCCATTAAGATTTGGAACTAGGGACTTTGCCATGGTTCCGTTTCGTTGCGACTCTGAGGTCGATTGTTGACGTCACGTCTGCATCTGATTGGAGTGCGGAGAAACGCCGTTGGTGATCTCTAAGTTGTTGATGTGGACGTGAAGACCCTGAAGCTAGGAATCTTCCTTTACTTCCTTTGTTGACATTGTGTCTGCAATATTGCGACGAATGTCGAGATCGTCTCTAGGTTGTCTATGAACCGTTGAGATTTGGCTTCGCTTTCTGATGGAGCCTGTTGAGAAAGTATGTTTCCCTATCGGTTTGTGCCCCTGGATTGTATACAGGGATCGATGTGATCTCACCTGTAGGGCCTAAATTTCATTTTTATTTTTATTTTATTTATTTCCGCAATGCTCTATCATTTCAGCTTTTTATATCGCGAAGGTCGCGATTGCCCCATCATTTCGGCTATTTTTCGTGGTGCCCAATCATTTCGGCTATTTGTTTTATTTTTACTCGCTACTTTTTATTGCGAGTTGCCCAATCATTTCGGCTGTTTATTTTATATTTACTCGCTTTTTTTTATTGCGAGTTGCCCCATCATTTCGGCTATTTTGCATGCATACATTTTTTTTACTTGCTGATTTTGTTGCAAGTTGCCCCATCATTTTGGCTATTTCATATGCATTTTTAGCTCGCTGATTTTTTTATCACGAGCGTGGAACTTGGAACTTGGTGCCAATCTCAGAATCAGTATCGCAGCAACTGGAATATTGCCAAGAGCGAATCATCATTTGCCATGAAGGGGCTTGGAATTTGATACCGGTTTAGGCATCAGTATCGCTACAACTGGGATATTACCAGGAGCGAATCATCATTTGCCTCCGTCGATGTCGAACAAAGGTGGCTTAGTAAACAGGGTTAGGATCCTGTCGACTAAGGCTTTTGACTTCATGAGCCGTAAGGGTCTCACAAAGGTATTTCTCCCTACAAATCGTGAGGATCTCGTAGGTGTGTTTTCTCCTTAGGAATCGTGAGGATTCCTAAGTGCATGTTCCCCTGTAAGTCGTAAGGATCTTACAAAAGGGTTTTCTCCTTATAAGTCGAGAGGACTTACAAGGGTTGTTCACCATATGGACATATCCCTAGTCACGGGTGTGACTTGGTTAGGGAAATGTTTGTTCACGCCCGTGGATTGTATACAAGGGTCAGTATTGAGCCACTTGTAGGGTAATAGTGGAAGGTTGTGGGAATTGCTTAAGAACAGGTTCAGGTCTCTGTAACTTAAGACTTTCAAATCTTATGAGCCGTGAGGGTCCCATAAGAGAGTTCTCCTTACGAGTCGTGAGGATCCCGCAAGTGTATTTTCTCCTTAGGAATCGTGAGGATACCTAAGTGTGTTGCTCCCTTGTGAGTTGTAAGGATCTCACGCGGGTGATTTCTCCTTACAGGGTCGAGAGGATCTTGTAGGTGTCCTTTAACGAGGTTGCGCCCTTTTGGGTTTTCACAAACACTTGCCGGTAGCCCTGCTGTTTTTACTCACGGAGCCCTTTCGGGTTTTCATCCGTGCCCTATTTCGCTTATGGACATACCGTTTTTTTTAACGAGGTCGCGCCCTTTCGGGTTTTCAAAAACACTCGCCGGTAGCCCTGCTGTTTTTACTCACGGAGCCCTTTCGGGTTTTCATCCGTGCCCATTTTGCTTATGGACATACCGTTTTTTATTATTTATTATTTTATTTTATTTTTTTTTTTTATCACGTCAGCCTGAGGATGCCGCGGTAGTAGTTTAAAGACATTTCGGTCATTGGCAAGTTTAAGGACGTTGCGGTCCGCTGTTGCCGTATTCGAGGCGAATCTCTAGTTTACTGACTTCTCGGTCCATGGGGCTTTCTCTATGATTGAGCATGATGCCTCCAGCATGTCCACCTTTCTCGGAGCATGTGGTTGTGGCGGGCTCACTTTCCAGTTTTCGGAGATGACGAACTTGCCCTGTTGGTATTGGTCTTCAACCCAGTTTTTGAAGACGTAGCAATCCTCAATCAGGTGACCTACCGTTTGGTGGTAAGGGCAATAATTGAGATCGTTAACACCGCCTGGCCGCAACGGACGTTTTGGACTCGGCAGATTGATGAGTCTATCGCGCACTGCCAGCTTGAACAGTCCCCTTGTTTTATCTTGAGGAAATGAGTAAGGACGTTTCAACTTTACATGGAGGGGTTGCCGCTTGTTGTTTCGACAAGCAACCGGTCTAGGGCCACTCGATTGCTGTTGAGTATTGGCTACGAGGGCTGTTTTTTCCTTCCCTTTATCCTTTTTGCTCGATCCTTTGTTTATGGGGCCGAGATTTTTTCCGAGTAGCGTGCGATTACACAGCTGAACGTTCTCGCAACTTCTCAATTCTTTCATCTTTGAAATGGATTCCTTGAGGAGAGGGTTGAGGGCAGCTTCTTCGTCAGAGTCGCTTCCAAAGGTGATAATTTGCGATCCCTTGGAGTCGGCTATATGACAGTCGGCGGCGGCTCTTTTGCGCTCATCTATCGCATTTTTCTGATGTCTACGAGCTTCACACTTTGTCCTGTTGAAGTGTTGCTTTTGAGCGACATATCCTTGCCACCAACACTTAAAGAAGTCGCAGTCTTCGGTAGGATGTATGATCTTCTGATGATATAAGCAGAAGCTGGGATGCATCTCTACTCCACCGAGAGTATTTTCTTCAGAGGGTGGTAGCTTCATTCCCACTCATAGGGCTTTAGCAAACCTTTTCCTTGTCTTGAATTTATTTTTATCCGCAGCGGATGACTTTTGATTTGACGAAAGTGCCTCGACTCTTTGGTCTAGTTGGCGGTGTTTGGCTCCCTCCAGTATGGCCATCTCACGTTCTTGATTGTCTTTAACTTTCAGACGGATCTCATTCAGGAAGGCATCGATCAACTCGTCTGACGGCCGTGGAATTTCTGGTTCAGGGTTCGTCCTTGGTTCCTCGGCGCAAGGAGCATCTTTATCATCCACCAATGAGTGAGAGATCACATGACAAGTCATTATGCAGTCTTCGGATTCATCTGATGAGTCTTCTCCATCGTTTTGTCCTCAACAACAGAACAGGCTGCCCCCATCTTGTCCGTTTTCTTTGGAGAGTGCGGCTGTGGTTGGTTCACCTTCCAGTTTTCAGACAGCGCAAACTTCCCTTGTAGGTACTGATCTTCGATCCATCCCTTAAAGACGAAACAATCCTCGATCGGGTGACTTACCGTTTGGTGGTAAGGGCAATAATTGGGATTATTGGGATCGCCTGGCTGCAACAGACGTTTTGGACTTGGAAGATTGATGGTCTGTTGCACACTGCCAGCTCAAACAGTCTTCTCGTCTTATTCTGAGGAAACGAGTAAGGACGTCCTAGTCTCTCCTCGAGGGATGGGCATGGACGCACGTCGTTTTGGCGAACGACCGGCTTTAAGTTGCTCGGCTGCTGTTGAGTATTGGCGGCGACGATCGCTTTTCCTTTTCCCTTCTCATTTCGAGAGTCCGGCTTTGGAGGAGACGGTCCATAGCCCATCTGGTCCATTTGGGCTAATTTGTCGATCAAGGCCTGGAAAGTGGTCGGCCTGAAGAACATCATGAATTGCGAGATGGTCGCCTGCGGATCAAGAGTGCCCATGAACATGCCTACCGCAGGTGCTTCTTCTATGCGTTGTTCGCATTTCGACCATAGGTTCCGCCATCGTGTCGCATATTGGACCCACGTTTCGCCGGGCCTTATCCCGGCGTTAATCAGTGCTGTTATCGGGGTGCGTCCATTAGCATTCGCGAATCTTTGTGTAAACAGTAGCTCCATTTCCGCAAATGTTTTGACAGAGTCGTTAGGTAGCTCCGAATACCATTCAAAGGCTGTTTCTGCTAAGTTGCCGACGAATTGGCGAAGCAACAATTTGTCATCGCCTCCAGTATTTCCGCATAAGGCCCTGAATTGAGCGACATGCTGATGCGGATTCCCTGTCCCTTTATATACGTGGAACTTAGGGATCGTATATCCCGGCGGGTAACTGATTTGGTCATACCAGCTCGGGTACGGTCGCCCCGTTTTTACGACCTGACCGGCTGCTTCAGTCGCCTGATGAACCTGGATCTGCTGAGCTATATATTCGTCCAGGTCAGCCTTGGAGATTGCCTCCTCCTTGGCTGTTGACAGAGCCAGTGGAGGATTTGGCGTTTCTCCCTTATCGTCTTCAAGGACGATCGGGGGATTTTCAGCTGGAGGATCTTGTTGGATCATCATTCCCACCATGTCCTGGAACAGGAGGGCCATTCGCTTTATGTTGGCTGCTTGTTCAGCAGCCTCTTTATCCTTCTTCTCTAATATCCGGCGAAGGAATTCAGCGTCAGTTTCTTGCTCCTGGCGTTCATCCGAGGACGCTTCTGGATTTTCTTTTGGCCCAGTGAGTGCAGCCATCGCGTTCATCATTTCTTGGAGCTTTTGCTGTTGCTCCTGAGCTTTAGTTATTGACCGTGTAAGCGGTCTATGACCTGTAGATGCACGGCTGTCCTCTTTTCCCGACGCCATTTATACTGTATGAACTATTATGCCCCCGGACTTAGGGTGTTTAGGCTCACCGCCTTTGGCATTTGCCGCGGGCGCGGGGATTTTCTCCGGCCTTCTTCTTTTGTGGGCCGTTGAAGTTGAAGGGGCCGTTGTAGTGGGCACCCTGGCGGTTGTTGTCCTTTGCTGTTTAATAGGACGGTCCTTTTCTTCTTGCACCTTCACCTTTTTCTGTTGACGAGAATGATCTGGGTCAATTACGGAGTCTTAAACCCTTCGCCAAACTTTATAAATTTTGGAGGATAGCCGCTGAGGGGGCTGCTCCAGCTTAATTTCCGTAACTCTCTCCGTAGGTGGAGGAGATCTTTTCAGTGTGGCGGTCGGAGAGTTCTTGCGCACTCTCCTTAGTGGTTCAAAGCTGTTCCTAGTTGGAACAGCAGCATTAACTTCCACCACTGGAGCAGGTGGAGTTAGCCCTGAAGGGGAGTTGCCCCCGGCCTTCCTTGCTCGTTGCCAATGGCGACGTCGAGCATGACGAGCCGTTGGGACTGGCTCAGCGATAGAGACGGCTTCTTTTTGCCCCCTGTCTGAATGAGGTGTTGTCGGTGTCAGTCTCTTAAAGACTGATGTTGTCTTTTGAGTGTTGATATTCAATCTGTCAAAGACAGATCCTCGAGCGGGGGCAGGAGCCGGAATAGACAGCGTTGAAAAGACTGATTCTTTGACAGGAGAAGCCGCCTTGACGACTTCTGGAGCAGCGGTTGTTGCCTTCCTCGGGACAGCCACTTTAGAGTTCATGGGCTTCTTGGCGGGCCCATCAGAGTTCTGATCCAGCCTGGCAAAGACAGAGGCTGTTGATTTGATATTGGACGACCCATTGGCAGGGGCCGTTATAGCGGTGAGCCGATCGAAAACCGACTTCTTGTTCGCTTCTGGTGCGGGCACTGGAATAGCGAAGCTTGCAGGCGGGATCATGGTTCCGAAAAACAGGCCGGTGGTGGCATGGGTCACCTGTTCTACCGGCATGGCAAGGATGGAGGCCGCTTGAGGCCCATAAGCTACACCTCCAGGTGAGGCGGAGCGTCGGTTGCACTGGCACTTTGAACAGCTTGAGCAGTTGGAGGCCATTGATGCTAGATTTCTGCGCCAGGCAAAAGACCAAATCTTAGTAACTTAAAATCCAAAGGCAACCATTAACAAACCGCGATTCGTTCGTGAAGACGACACACGAAGTGTGGAGTAGAAAGAGGAAGAGGTCCCACCGGGCGTGCCAGAATCTGTTCCCCTCCGAACGGCGGCCAAGACATTAGGACGTCTTGCCTGAGATTCGGGACAGATGCTATTTGGTTTTATCCGTCTACCTCTCCGAAGATGCCGAGTTGATTTATGGCACCGTGTATCGGAGGTTTAGACGGATGCGACCGATATAGCAGACTTCGTCAGATTCCCCCTCACTTGAGGGGTTTTTGATTGTGGGGACGCTTTTCCCTGCAGGCGCAAGTCCCTGCAGTTAATTACGCTACCGCATCACGGTAACAAGTTTCTCCTTCTCCAGAATTTCACTTCGTGTCGTGTGTGTTTGTTTTGTTTGTGGTTGCCCGTGGATTGTATACGGAGACTAAGTTATGCCGTCGCCCGTAGGACGTGGATTAGTCCAAATCCGTATTTACTTAGATTTGGGTTTGGTATTTTAGTTTAAGGATACGTTAGCCGCATTGAGGCTAAGATCAACTTAAACGTTCGTTAAGGATACGTTAGTCTGATTTCCAGACTAAGATCTACTTAACGGGATCATCTAGATCCAACAAAAGAGCAATTGGCTTTATTGTTTAGTTTTATGACGTTGCGGTCGATTTCCAGTTTAGGGACATGGTGGTCCATTGAATTTATGGCCGTCGGGACCCGTCACCTCTCTGACGTCGTTGAAGGATTACAACGATAGGTGTCAGAGGAGTTCAGAGATGTACCCTTGAACTAGGTGTAAATTGATTTAAGAGAGCAGCCATGTTCAGTCAATTTCATTTGAGGACTTATGGCCATGATTGGGCTAAGTCCGGTTGAAGATATTCAACGTTTTTCTTGCATTAGGTCTATTAGACCTTAATTAGGGCTCTGCCCCTGGACTGTATTTTATTCTGGCCTGTTAGGCCTTTTAAGTTGGGCTCTGTCCTTTTTTTTTATAATGCAGAGCATTTGTTTTGGTCCATTGGGCCTTTTAAATGGGCTCTGCCTTTTAATAATGCGCTGCATTAATTAATCTGACAGAGCACCACGTGGCTTGTCAGGCGCTTTGCGCTGATTGAGGAGCGCAAGGCGCAAGTCCATATGGAGGTGACACGTGTCACGCTCTGGTGAGCGCAAGCGCAGTGCGCTGCGCCAGTGCGGTGTGCTGTTGCGCTTCTGACACATGGCGCGCTCTGGTGGGTTGCGCCAATTCATGAGAGCAGTGCTTTATTTTAACAGCGCATAGCGCAGATCACTCTGGAGCTGACACGTGGCGCTCCCTGGTGGCTTGCGCCAACCCAGGAGCGCAACAGTGCAGATTTACAAGTGCGGGGCACCGTTTTATTATTTTGATCAATTTCAGATCAAAGAAAATAAATTTTCTTGTTTTCAAAGAACCAGTGGTTTATAAAAAGTGCAAGGCACTGTTCTTATTTCTTTTTCTTTTTTATTGAAGATCATTGATCTTGTTTTTAGATCAATGATCTGTTCATAAGAGAATCTTCTCTTTTTCTAAAGGTTTTTTTACCTTTTCTTTTTGTTTTTGAAGAGTTCTCTCAAATTCTTCAGAGTTCTTTTTTCTTCTCAATCTTGATGATGATCTCCATTCTTTTGAATTGGGGTCTAGGGTCCTTTATATAGTACCCATAAATTAGTTAAATTTGTTAAAGAGATCTTTCTCTGAGCGATTTGGGGAATTTTCCCCACCGTTGGATCTTTGATCCAAGGGCTTCTGTTTTACAGAAGACAATCTTCTTGTTTTAACAAGAACAGAAAGATTTTTCTGGAATTTAATTCTGTTTGGTGCAGACGTACCAGTGCTTGACACGTGTCAAGCAGCGCACAGCGCAGCGCAACTGCGCTGACGCGCACAGCGCAGCGCAACTGCGCTGACGCGCACAGCGCAGCGCATCTGTGCTTGCGCTGACACGTGTCACGCAGCGCAGCGCTTGCGCTACTGCGTCTGTGCAACTGCGCTTGCTGACACGTGTCGCACAGCGCAGCGCTTGCGCAACTGAAGCGTTGCTTCCTTTAATTTTTATTTTAAATAGAGCCTTTCTCTGATTGGGCGCGCTGCCTTGGACGCTGCGCTCCCTGCGCTGGCGTGCCTGATTTTGACACGTGGCGCTCTGCGCGCAGCGCAGGGGATCTGAAGCGTTGCTTCATTTATTAAAATTTAAATTTTCAAAGTAGAGCTTTGCTCTGACTGGGGGAATCAGAAGCGTTGCTTCATTTCACGCCTTGGAATTTGAACAGAGCTTTGCTCTGATTGGGGTAAACACCAGCAACTAAAACATTCTTTACAATCATGTTCCTTGAATCCTTTCTTTCATATTCCTTGAATCATATACTTGAAATCTGTGCTAACCAAAATTCTCTCACCTCTTTTACAATTTTATCAAAACCTTCACATTCTTTCATTCCTTCACACATTCTTCACATCTTTAAAACCCTTACATCACCTTGTTATTTTTTTCACATATTGTCAGTACACCAGCACCAAACTTTTCTTGGATTTGTTACACTTTTCTTTTACAAATTTCGAGGACGAAATTTTTATAAGAAGGGTAGAATGTAACAACGCTAATTTTACTATACACTTTTTATACAGAATTTTTTTTAATTTAAAAAAAAAATCCATAAAGGAGTATTTTAACCTGAGTACAATATATATAAGTAATTATTTTGTTTTTAAATAACTCCATTTTTAGTGTACATAAAATTGTTTTAAAATTTAAAGTATACTTGGGGTATTTAATGTTGTCGTTACCACTTTAAATAGTTATTTTCCCACAATAATTACAAGTAGGAGCTTGTAGCTCATTGGTAATACCTTGCATTGCTGAACCAAGCCACCAGAGTTCAAATCCCATGCCCAACATTATTTTTATATTTATTTTGTTTTAAATTCTTTTGGAAGTCAACAGTCAAAACGCCATAACTCACAAAACTTGAACTGAACATCAAAATGTAAATATACAAAAATTTCCCCCAGGAGAATCCCCGGCCCCCGACACCCCGACTCGGTCCGGCGCCGCTGGCTGGACTCGGCCGGACGGCCGAGTCGCCAACATAGAAGTTGGGCATCTTTGACCAGGCAACCCTCCCGCACACTCTAAATGCCTAGATCGGTTACTGAATGCCCAATAAATCCCTTTTACTCCAAGGTTTAATGATTTTTAATAATTTTTTATATATTTTTTTACATTTTTTAATTAAAACCCCTAACCCTAGCCTAACCCTATATAAACACCCCATACCCTCTACCCTCTCATCCTAAATTCCTAAGTCCACTCTCTCAAAATTCCAAGAGAACTTGGTACGTTAGAAAACGAGCGAAAGGCGAAGCGCTGACGAAATCGACGGCGAAATTCCGGTGATCGTGCTAGGACCTCTCAACGACGATTCGACGCACCGGCAAACCCTCTACCTCCTTCTCACTCTCTAGCGTTGTCCAAACCCGTAAGTCCCCCTTTTCTACCTTTCTTTTCCTTCATAAAAATACGAACTTATAAACCCGACGGAAATCGGAACAAACCGATTTCCGATTCGGTTTTCTATAAAATCTCACTTATCACCAATTCCATAACGCTTAAACATCTTTATGTTGACTATTAATCACATAACAACTAATTTGAATAAAGTTTCTCACATGAAATGATAGCTTTTGCAATATATCGTATTCTTTCACTTAAATACCATAATGCTTAGTTTTCATAATTAACCTCTTAACATTGCTATACCTTAACGTAGATCACGAGGTAATGACCTACCTCCTCACACACTCATATGCAATCATAACACGCTACCTTGAAAACTTAGAATACGATAAAACAAGATTTTACATTAAAATACAATTTTCTTAATAAAACCTTTTCTAAAAGTTCTAGGTTTTATACACTTTTAAAACACATATCTTTTAATAGGAAAATACGATAAGTTGTAGACATCGATCGTTTATCTAAACCTGACTTTGTGGTGTCTAGGCTAGGCAAGTGAGAAAAGGTAACTTTAAAAGGCCCGTCTCACGATTCGTGAGCGGATCCCTCCTTTTCTCATTTGTACTTACCTGGCCACAATTGGCGGTGAAGAGGCGATTTGAGACTTCTAACGACTTGTCGTTTAGACCATTTAGAAATAGTCTAGTTGAAATAGAAAACCCTAAAATCTAAAATACGGAAAATCGACTTTTGCAAATAAATACCTTCTACTTTAATAAAACCGTTTTCTAAAGGATTAGTATTTACAACTCTTTGCAAAGCGCCACTACAACCCATCTTAGGGGAACCCGTTAGGGATAGTACGGTTTATCGTGCACCCTCAGGCTTAGTAGTGCGAAATTCAAACCTCCGCAAGAAGCATTCGGTCTCGAAAGGTTTAAAATAAGAAAAATGAGATTTTTGGAAAATAAAATATTTATTAAAAATTATTCTTGTATAAACATATGTCTATTTATCATTTAAACACCTATTTTATTATAAGATAAATTTTCCATCTTTTTCCTAAAAATCACAACACTAAATTTTACATTAAAATACCATGAATTTCAAATAAATCAATATTACAGATAAATACCTTTATTTATATAATTAGGATATTTTCACTAGAAATATCACAAAATAAAATCACACTCGTTATAACCATAAAGACGAATAATAAATACTTGAGGTGTATCTTGAAAAATTATACAAAAGTATTTTTACATAAAACCCCCTCAAGTTTTATAAATTACAATAAGGACCCTAACAAATATAGAACTTCGACTTACATTTCTTTTAGTCTGACTCAGGTTTGAGTCAGATTATTTCTGACTTGAATATAATTCAAGTCAATCTATATTCTTTAATATTCCAACTCAATATGAACACATGAATCCCAGAATCCAGTTAACAATCTATACAACTTGACTGAATTAAACCATGGATATACATCCATTATTCCGTTATTCCATTTACCTGATTATGCAGTTACAATCCGTTCACTGATATCATGATTTTGGACAGTCATCTAACTTATACAATACCATACAACAATACAATCAAAACACTACGGGGTTTAAGGGGTAGATTGGTACGGAAGATGTTAAAAGTGGAACGAGACGGTCAGACTTAAGATACCTAACATGAATCCAATTGTCGTTGTTCCGGGCCTTCTAACGGAGCCTTGTACTCTATTTTCCGTTTGCCCTGGTCTCTAGCATATAGAGACCCCTCTCGTATACACTGGCATTCTTCTATACCAAGCTACAAACAACAGCGTTAATACAACATTACAACAATTAGTATACAACTTTAGAAGATACCTCTTATTCTGTCTTTCTAATTCCTCCTTATCTTTGGGACTTACCGAGCGACCTGTTCGCTGACGACGTTCTATTTCTTTCTTCTTTGAATGTCGTCAGGTGTTTTGGACCCAGCAAAGATCGAGCCCATCGGTGAAGACTTAGATCAGTTTCACGAAGATCCCGAGCTCTAGACATTGTACCTTGTTCTATTCAGTATTTTCATTTCCTGTTATGCCATTGTTTAGGCATCGCTTTTCATTCCAGTTGTATTTACTTTTCATGCATTGTACAAAAGAATGTTATTAATAAAATTGCTGTTATTTCTATATCTCTTGTCTCTTGTGATTTACTTTTATATTGCTTAGATACGCTTAGCGTATGTACTTCTAAGTATATACGTAGCGGACCTCGTCGCGTCCCCTTCGCCGTACACTGGGAAGCGGGGCGTGACCGGTTTTGTTTGTGGGCCATGCTGGTCAGTGCTGTATGAATCCCTATCATGCAGTTCTGGTCTGCGTGAACAACGTAAGCAATATAACACAAGAACCAGCAACTAAAACATTCTTTACAATCATGTTCCTTGAATCCTTTCTTTCATATTCCTTGAATCATATTCTTGAAATCTGTCCTAACCCAAAATTCTCTCACCTCTTTTACAATTTTATCAAAACCTTCGCATTCTTTCATTCCTTCACACATTCTTCACATCTTCAAAACCCTTACACCACCTTGTTATTTTTTTCACATATTGTCAGTACACCAACACCAAACTTTTCTTGGATTTGTTACGCTTTCCTTTTACAAATTTCGAGGATGAAATTTTTATAAGGAGGGTAGAATGTAACAACCCTAATTTTTCTATACACTTTTTATACAGATTTTTTTTTAAATTTTAAAAAAAAATCCATAAAGGAGTATTTTAATCTGAGCACAATATATATAAGTAATTATTTTGTTTTTAAATAACTCCATTTTTAGTGTACATAAAATTGTTTTAAAATTTAAAGTATATTGGGGGTATTTAATGTTGCTGTTACCACTTTAAATGTTATTTTTCCACAATAATTACAAGAAGGAGCTTGTAGCTCATTGGTAATACCTTGCATTGCTGAACCAAGCCACCAGAGTTCAAATCCCATGCCCCACATTATTTTTGTATTTATTTTGTTTTAAATTCTTTTGGAAGTCAACGGTCAAAACGCCATAACTCACAAAACTTGAACTGAATATCAAAATGTAAATATACCAAAATTTCCCCCAGGAGAATCCCCGGCCCCCGACACCCCGACTCGGTCCGGCGCCGCCGGCCGGACTCGGCCGGACGGCCGAGTCGCCAACATAGAAGTTGGGCATCTTTGACCAGGCAACCCTCCTGCACACTCTAAATGCCTAGATCGGTTACCGAATGCACAATAAATCCCTTTTTACTCCAAGGTTTAATGATTTTTAATGATTTTTAATAATTTTTTATATATTTTTTTTACATTTTTTAATTAAAAACCCTAACCCTAGCCTAACCCTATATAAACACCCCATACCCTCTACCCTCTTATCCTAAATTCCTAAGTCCACTCTCTCAAAATTCCAAGAGAACTTGGTACGTTAGAAAACGAGCGAAAGGCGAAGCGCTGATGAAATAGACGGCGAAATTCCGGTGATCGTGCTAGGACCTTGTCACGCCCCGCTTCCCAGAGTGCGCTGGCGACGACGACGAGAGTCGACGGCGGCGATCTCCGGCGAACCAGAGGAGGTGCTAGGGTTCGAGCGTCGGGTTCTGTTGCAGCCCGGCGAGGGAAGGAGGAGGAAGGTGAAAAGGTCGGGACGAGGGTGAAGGGAAGGTGCTGGCGTCGTCGGCGACAAGTGGCGGCGGCGACGGCGAGCGGAGACAGTGCAGGTGGCTGCGGCGCCGGCTGCGGCGCTGGAAGGAAAGGAGAACGGAGGAAAGGGGGGTGCGGTCGAGGCTGTGGAGGCAAGGATGATGGTGGTGGTCTCGTCGGCGCGGGGACTGCGGCGGTGACGGCACGAGGAGGCTAGGGTTCGGGGGTTCGTGGGGTTCTCGCGATTGTTTTCTTCTCTGCGAGGACGAGGAAGTAGGGAAAAAATATAGGGATAGAGAGAGAGAGATTTTAGGAGAGAGATTATAGAGAGAGATAGAGGAAGAGAGAGAGAGAGATATAGAAGGAGAGAGGAGAGATAGAGAGACGGAGAGAGAGAGAGAGAGAGGGGCCCATGAGGGATGGAGCCTCGTGATTGGCGTGATTGGCCGGGGGAGTTGAAAAGGGAATTTAAAAAGAAATTTAAAAGATTTAATTCTTTAGTTTAGGTAACAGAAAAATATATTTTATATAGTTTTAGATTATAAATTAAATGGGTATTTCGGCGCTAAATGAAACATTTCCAAATCGCGCCCGGGTTGCACCCAAATATTTGAAATTCAAATAATAGGATTTTAAGCGGGTTCCAAATTTTAAAATGAGATGTCTTATGATTAAAATGCATGCCCCCAAGTCAAACACTTGCACGCGCGCGTAGCCGTCCAAACTCATCCGTTTCACCGAACGGGATGAAATCTTGACGCGCGGACGCTACCACGCGACTAGTGGTGACGAGTAGGCCAATATGGACATTTTTAATTTCATTTTAGGTGTTAAAATTTGTTATAGGCAAAAATGACTTAGCCGGTTAAAATTTTACAACAAGAACCAAACAAGCAAGATAATTGAAATGAGCAATGTCTAACACTCAACCAGTAACAGAAATAGTATTATTGGGCTCGGGTGTTACATCATACCCAACTACAAAAAGAATTTCGTCCTCGAAATTCCAAGAATACAAGATAGCTAACTATAGGAAAAGGTGAGGAAACTTCTGCCGGATCTCATCTTCTCGCTCCCAAGTGGATTCTCCATGCGATCGATTACCCCAAGAACCTTTGAAGTCCAACATGCATGCCCTCAACATATCTTCAAGAGTCTAGATCGTTCTCTCCGATTGTCCATCAGTTTGAGGATGATAAGCTGTGCTAAACTTCAATCGAGTCCCCAAACTTTCTTGTAAACTCCTCCAGAAGTGTGACAAGAACCGAGTGTCCCGATCGGACACGATGCTCACCGGTACTCCATGCAATCTTACAATCTCCTGCATGTACCGCTCTGCCAAAGTCTCCGTCGATTGACCAACCCGAAAAGGAATAAAGTGAGCTGCCTTGGTCAACCGATCGACAATCACCCATACTGCATTGTTGCCCTTTGGACTCCGCGGTAAAGCTGTCACGAAATCCATGGTTATATGTTCCCACTTCCACTGAGGAATCGGAAGTGGTTGTAACAAACCAGCAACCCTTTGGTGTTCGGCCTTGACTTGCTGACACACCAAGCACTTAGCCACGAAGCGAGCAATCTCCCATTTCATACCTTCCCATCAGAAGTGCTGTCGAATATCTCGGTACATCTTTGTCCCTCCTGGATGTACAGAGTAAGCTGAACTGTGTGCCTCCTTCATGAGCTCTTCACGCACATCCCCTTTTGGCACACACACACGGCTACCATACCTCAACGAACCATCTTCGTGGATCAGTAAATCTGTTCGTAGTCCGGCTTCAACCTGCTCTCGAAACCTTTGCAGTCTAGGATCCTGCGATTATGCCACTTCAATCTTCTCAACTAAGGACGACTGTAGTTGCAACTGCATCAACTGTCCCGTAGCATGTGGTAGCACAACCTCCAAGTCAAATCTTCGAAAATCCGCAATGATCTCCCTCTGTGTAGTCAATACTTGAATCGCTGGTAACCGACTAAGCGCATCCGGCACGATGTTAACTTTTCCCGGATGGTACTTAAGATCAAGGTCGTAGTCGGCCATCAGCTCCAACCATCTGCGTTGCCTCATGTTCAACTCCTTCTGAGTGAACACATACTTCAAACTCTTGTGATCTGTAAAGACTTCGACTCTCTCGCCCAAAAGGTAGTGTCTCCAAATTTTCAAGGCGAAGATCACGGCCGCAAGCTCCAAGTCATGAGTCGGGTAATTCTTCTCATGAGTCTTCAGTTGTCTTGATGCGTAAGCTACGACCTTCCCATTCTGCATCAAAACACATCCCAATCCTTTTCCAGATGCGTCGCTGTGAATCACCAGTCATCCTGAATTGTCTGGTACGGTCAGGATCGGGGCGGTTATCAACTTCTGCATCAACGTCTCGAAGGCCAATGCACACCCATCCGTCCAAACAAAAGGTACCTCCTTACGCGTAAGCTTGGTCAACGGTTCTGCCAAACGAGCGAAGTTCTCCACAAATCTCCTGTAGTATCCGGCCAAACCAAGGAAACTTCTTATCTCAGCCACATTTCTTGGAATAGGCCAATCTCGAACCGCTGCAATCTTCTCGGGATCGACGGCGATTCCATCGCCCGACACAACATGCCCCAGAAACTTCACTTCTTCCAGCCAAAATTCGCACTTACTCATCTTCGCATACAATTTCTCCTGTCTTAGCATCTGCAGCGCGATCTTCAAATGCTCAGCATGCTCCTCCGGACTCTTCGAGTACACCAGGATATCGTCAATGAATACCACAATAAACTGGTCCAAGAATGGTGAAAAGATTCTGTTCATCAAATCCATGAATATTGTCGGCGCATTCGTTACTCCGAAGGGCATCACCAGATACTCGAAATGCCCATATCGAGTTCGAAACGCCGTCTTGCAAATGTCTTCTGCTTTCACTCGGACCTGATGATATCCGGATCGCAAATCCAGTTTCGAGAATACTCTCGCGCCACTAAGCTGCTCAAAAAGTTCTCCAATACGAGGGATCGGGTACTTGTTCTTAATAGTCACCCGGTTCAGTTCTCGATAATCAATGCACATCCTTCTCGTGCCATCCTTCTTCTTTACTAAAAGAACTGGAGCTCCCCAAGGCGAGTTGCTGCTTCGAATCTAACCCTTCTCAAGTAATTCACCAACTTGCTTCTTAACTTCTTCCAATTCCACTGGTGCCATCGGATAATATGATTTCGATACTGGCGCTGCACCAGGAATAAGGTCAATCGCGAACTCCACATCTCGCTTCGGCGGTAAGCCCGATATATCTTCAAATACGTCCATAAAGTCGCGAACAACTGCCGGCTCTTCATTACTATCAACTTCCATCGCTGCAAGAACACTGTTTGTCGGCCTAGCCCTAAACTCGACTGGCCCGACAGAACTGCTTCCCCCAGTGAAGGTAAACTCAGGATGTCCGAGAATCTGGAAAATTACCTTCCTTGCCCTACAGTCAATGTGGGCGTGGAAAGTGCCAAGAAAATCCATTCCCAAGACAACTTCATAGCTGCCCGTATCTATTACCAAGAAATCTGCAAAAAGCTCCCGTCCGCACACAACAACTGTACAATCTCTACATTCCTTACTAGCTATGATTTTCCCATTCCCAGTGTGTATGTCCCAAAAACTAGACAGGGTCGTGCAGGTCATCGAGTGTGTAGTTATAAATTTGGATGCCATAAAACAGTGGGATGCTCCGGAATCAAATAATGCCAATGCAGGAAAACCATGAACGAGTAAAGTACCTGAAACCACTTCTCCTGATGCCTTAGCTTCCTCAGCTGTCATCGTGAAAGCTCGAGCCTGATTAGGTCCTTGAGTCAGCTGTTTCTGCCCTTGGAACGATCTCTGCGGAGGCTTCTGTATATCATCTCTCGTGCGAAGCTTCGACGGACAGGCACCAACTGCGTGATCGGCCGCTCCACAAACCAGACAAAGTCCCAGTCTCCTTCGACACTCCTTATGCACGTGCCCAGGTAAATGGCAGTAGTCACAGATCACGCTCTTTCTTCGATCAACGATCACAGGCTTCTTCATGGGTGCTACACCTCGACGGTCCACTGGAATACCTCTGCGCCCATGATCTCGGTTAGGTACAAATGCGGGCTTCCTGGCCGCAACTGCTGTCTGCTGTAGGTTCCCTTTCATTCCCGATAAACTCTGCTGCTCCCTGGCTGCCGTAAGAACCCGCGAGAAAGTGGTCAAACCCAGGGAGACAATCTGCCTCTGGATATCTACATCCAAACTGCGCAAGAACCTTCGCGCCCTGTCTGCCTCATTGGCGACCAAGGGTCCAGCGAAGCGGCTGAGTCTCGTCCATTCTGCTGCATGTACATCCACAGGTGCTCCATTTTGCCTCAGCCCAATAAATTTCTCTTCCATTTCCTCCCGTGCAGTCCGCGGGAAGAACTTCTCCAGGAAACTCTTAGAGAAATCCGCCCAACTGATTGGCTTGGGCAAGCGGGTCTCCTCCACAAGCCACCACTCTCGGGCGTAATCCACCAGCTGAATGCGCACCACATCAACTCTCTTGTTCTCTGGGATCTGTGCCGCAATCAGCAAATTCTCCGTGTCCACTAGCCACTGCTCGGCTGGCAACGGCTCCTCCAGACCAGTGAAAGTAGTAGGACCCAACCGTCTGAAATCTGCCACGGTCCCTACTCGGTCAACTGGCTTCGCTCCAGCGGTGTTTACAGACTGCCGAATGGCCTGCAAACCCTCCTGAAATGAATCTTCTTGCTGCTGGATCAGCTCAGTTTGCCTCTTCTGATTTTCCAACATCCCACGTATCACTCCCAACATGGCGGCTTCATCCACGCGCCTCTGATACGTCTTGAAATTCTTATCTGCCATAGTCCTGAAATCAAAACACCCAACATTAGCATGATGATAGATTCAATATATAAATCAAGGCTAGAACTCCAAGATACTTAAATAGAGTACCGCATTGTAACTATGCCGCGGTATCATAGCCACAATTACTTAACTCCACCCAAGTCGCCTAAGTCCTAGAGATAACAAGAAATTAGGTTTTCGAGTTAACATGCAAAGTAAGTTTGCATGTCGACATGATCCGGAAGAATGTGATTCAAGAATGGTAAAACGGTCAAGGTGGTAGGACATGTTTTCCTAAGCACGGGTATTCTGATTCGTGTATCGGGTACAATACCCAACTACAAAAGAATCAACCCAATTAACCTATGTCTCTGATACCAAAAAACCATGTCACGCCCCGCTTCCCAGAGTACGCAAGATTGGGCACGTGACATAGCGAACCATGCTACCTGTGGGTAGGAAGTATCCATCCACAGTCACATTACGGCTGTAGAGATATCCAGAACAAGATAAATAAACTAATCTAACACATGTCCAAATCCATAATAACAAGAGTCAATGAACAATAAGTGCGGAAGCAAATGATCCAATACAATAAATAGAAAAGTACATCCCATAATGCGGGCTCACATCTGGAAATGAAATGCAATAAATAAGCTAATCACTACAGAACTCACAAATCAGCCTGCTGGCTGAAGTACTCCTGCTCAGTCGTCGACAGTGGTAAAGAATCTGGGCCATGCAAAACCCAGACGTCAGCGCGTCATGTCAACCAATAATATAATATGAACAAGGTAATAAGCAATGCAGAAAATAAACATGAATAAGCAATAATATGAAACAACAGTGCAGGGTAGTGTGTAGTGGGTAACTAAACTGTTCTATCAGGTTTCTATTCTAAAGTCTTTGAAATCAATTGATGACTCGTCGATATAACTCAATAGTATCCCGTGCATGCCCGGGACCACGGTCAAGACCCTCGGGGCTGAATCCGAGACGTGCCGCTAGGCAGTAACAAGTAGCAGGATGGGCGAGTGATGTCAGCATCATCACTCCGAAGCTGGCCGAGCCCGTAAGACTGATCAGAACAGGTATGGAACTGTTGAGTTACAAGTCGGTTTCACCTTTGATTTCCCCATACCCCCAAGTTATGTATGTCAGGTCAGGTATTCAGTAATCAAGAACTAATGCCAACACAGGATCAGGTAAAAGCAGGTTTGTCTGGATAGACAACAGGAATGGTCCATGAGGACCCCAAGTCAAGTGTGTTGGCATTAGGCATGAGATCAGGTAACAAGTCAGGTCATGGTACAACAGGTTGAGTTGGTAGCAAAGGGTACCATGTCCGGTGCATCGGTATGTATATATGTCATGTGTATCAAGGTCGGGTCAATATGTAACGCAATCGAGGGTGTGCTCACAACAGGTATACAATCGAATAAGGAACAACAGCAGGAAATAAAGTAAACAGCAATAATAGTTCATTTAATCACAATGGTGCATTAATATGGTGCAGTGGTATTATATTAACAGGTTCGAGCACCCTTGGGGTGCAATAATCACAAGGTAATGCAATATCAATAACAGAAAGTAATGAAGCTATATGTGCACGGCTATCGTCCTTTAAATAGCAAAATGATTAACTGGTAATTTTGTTATTAGGGTTACAGTGGCAAAATACGATTTAGGTGGCAGTATCATGATATATATCATATTTCGTCCAAATGAGAAAAGTAACTATATTTAGTTAATCCTTGCAAGTTTTATGAGTCAAGCACACTTAATTAGCATAACATAGCATGTAGCAAGTAATACTTGCCTCGACGGTTTCGCAAACCGGAAAACACGAACGTAACGTCGGCGGAAAACACGCGACGGATGCACGGGTCACGGATCGAGTCCAAACGACGAACAGCGGGGCCACACGGACTGGAGTACTTCGCTGGAGAGTCGGGTCAAGTCATCGGCACGGCCGGAATCCGGCGAAATGTCAAAACGGCGACGATGGTTAGCAAACTACGCACGGACAAAACGCGACCAGCGAAGGGAAAAGGGAAGGGAGAAGGTAAAGA
The DNA here is from genome assembly GCA_030015575.1 of Agapanthus africanus. NCBI lineage: Eukaryota > Viridiplantae > Streptophyta > Magnoliopsida > Asparagales > Amaryllidaceae > Agapanthus > Agapanthus africanus. The sequence continues at coordinate 65,785,989 of CM057338.1, read as the reverse complement.
GATGCTTACAGGGATAGCAAGGGTGGCAATCGCGACGGGTTCGACGGTGATGGGGCGCCGGCGGCGAACAGGGAACGCGACAGGAGGCTGAAAGTGGCTGGATCGGGTGGTGCAGCGATGAGGGGTGGTACTGGCCTGGTCTAGGTTGTAGGGGGGAGAGGAGGTGGTCGGCGGTGCGCTGGCGACGACGACGAGAGTCGACGGCGGCGATCTCTGGCAAACCAGAGGAGGTGCTAGGGTTCGGGCGTCGGGTTCTGTTGCAGCCCGGCGAGGGAAGGAGGAAGAAGGTGAAGAGGTCGGGACGAGGGTGAAGGGGAGGTGCTGGCGTCGTCGGCGACAAGTGGCGGCGGCGACGGCGAGCGGAGACAGTGCAGGTGGCTGCAGCGCCGGCTGCAGTGCTGGAAGGAAAGGAGAACGGAGGAAAGGGGGGTGCGGTCGAGGCTGTGGAGGCAAGGATGATGGTGGTGGTCTCGTCGGCGTGGGGACTGCGGCGGTGACGGCACAAGGAGGCTAGGGTTCGGGGGTTCGTGGGGTTCTCGCGATTGTTTTCTTCTCTGCGAGGACGAGGAAGTAGGGAAAAAATATAGGGATAGAGAGAGAGAGATTTTAGGAGAGAGATTATAGAGAGAGATAGAGGAAGAGAGAGAGAGAGATATAGAAGGAGAGAGGAGAGAGAGAGAGAGAGAGGGGCCCACGAGGGATGGAGCCTCGTGATTGGCCGGGGGAGTTGAAAAGGGAATTTAAAAAGAAATTTAAAAGATTTAATTCGTTAGTTTAGGTAACAGAAAAATATATTTTATATAGTTTTAGATTATAAATTAAATGGGTATTTCGGCGCTAAATGAAACATTTCCAAATCGCGCCCGGGTTGCGCCCAAATATTTGAAATTCAAATAATAGGATTTTAAGCGGGTTCCAAATTTTAAAATGAGATGTCTTATGATTAAAATGCATGCCCCCCAAGTCGAACACTTGCACGCGCGCGTAGCCGCCCAAACTCGCCCGTTTCACCGAACGGGATGAAATCTCGACGCGCGGACGCTACCACGCGACTAGTGGTGACGAGTAGGCCAATATGGACATTTTTAATTTCATTTTAGGTGTTAAAATTTGTTATAGGCAAAAATGACTTAGCCGGTTAAAATTTTGCAACAAGAACCAAACAAGCAAGATAATTGAAATGAGCAATGTCTAACACTCAACCAGTAACAGAAATAGTATTATTGGGCTCGGGTGTTACAGACCTTTCAACGACGATTCGACGCACCGGAAAACCCTCTACCTCCTTCTCACTCTCTAGCGTTGTCCAAACCCGTAAGTCCCCCTTTTCTACCTTTCTTTTCCTTCATAAAAATACGAACTTATAAACCCGACGGAAATCGGAACAAACCGATTTCCGATTCGGTTTTCTATAAAATCTCACTTATCACCAATTCCATAACGCTTAAACATCTCTATGTTGACTATTAATCACATAACAACTAATTTGAATAAAGTTTCTCATATGAAATGATAGCTTTTGCAATATATCGTATTCTTTCACTTAAATACCATAATATTTAGTTTTCACAATTAACCTCTTAACATTGCTATACCTTAACGTAGATCACGAGGTAATGACCTACCTCCTCACACACTCATATGCAATCATAACACGCTACCTTGAAAACTTAGAATACGATAAAACAAGATTTTACATTAAAATACCATTTTCTTAATAAAACCTTTTCTAAAAGTTCTAGGTTTTATACACTTTTAAAACACATATCTTTTAATAGGAAAATACGATAAGTTGTGGATATCGATCGTTTATCTAAACCTGATTTTGTGGTGTCTAGGCTAGGCAAGTGAAAAAAGGTAACTTTAAAGTGCCCGTCTCACGATTCGTGAGCGGATCCCTCCTTTTCTCATTTGTACTTACCTGGCCACAATTGACGGTGAAGAGGCGATTTGAGGCTTCTAACGACTTGTCGTTTAGAGCATTTAGAAATAGTCTAGTTGAAATAGAAAACTCTAAAATCTAAAATACGGAAAATCGACTTTTGCAAATAAATACCTTCTACTTTAATAAAACCGTTTTCTAAACGATTAGTATTTATAACTCTTTGCAAAGCGCCACTTCAACCCACATTTGGGGAACCCGTTAGGGATAGTACGGTTTATCGTGCACTCTCGGGCTTAGTAGTGTGAGATTCAGACCTCCGCAAGGAGCATTCGGTCTCGAAAGGTTTAAAATACGACATTTAAGAAAAATGAGATTTTTGGAAAATAAAATATTTATTAAAAATTATTCTTGTATAAACATATGTCTATTTATCATTTAAACACCTATTTTATTATAAGATAAATTTTCCACCTTTTCCTAAAAATCACAACACTAAATTTTACATTAAAATACCATGAATTTCAAATAAATCAATATTACAGATAAATACCTTTATTTATGTAATTAGGATATTTTCACTAGAAATATCACAAAATAAAATCACACTCGTTATAACCATAAAGAGGAATAATAAATATTTGAGGTGTATCTTGAAAAATTATACAAAAGTATTTTTACATAAAACTCCCTCAAGTTTTATAAATTACAATAAGGACCCTAACAAATATAGAACTTCGACTTACATTTCTTTTAGTCTGACTCGGGTTTGAGTCTGATTATTTCTGACTTGAATATGATTCAAGTCAATCTATATTCTTTAATATTCCAACTGAATATGAACACATGAATCCCAGAATCCAGTTAACAATCTATACAACTTGACTGAATCAAACCATGGATATACATCCATTATTCCGTTATTCCATTTACCTGATTATGCAGTTATAATCCGTTCACTGATATCATGGTTTTGGACAATCATCTAACTTATACAATACCATACAATAATACAATCAAAACACTAGGGGTTTAAGGGGTAGATTGGTACGGAAGATGTTAAAAGTGGCATGAGACGGTCAGACTTAAGATACCTAACATGAATCCAATTGCCGTTGTTCCGGGCCTTCTAACGGAGCCTTGTATTCTATTTTCTGTTTGCCCTGGTCTCTAGCATATAGAGACCCCTCTCGTATACACTGGCATTCTTCTGTACCAAGCTACAAACAACAGCGTTAATACAACATTACAACAAATAGTATACAACTTTAGAAGATACCTCTTATTCTGTCTTTCTAATTCCTCCTTATCTTTAGGACTTACCGAGCGACCTGTTCGCTGACGACATTCTATTTCTTTCTTCTTTGAATGTCGTCAGGTGTTTTGGACCCAGCAGAGATCGAGCCCACCGGTGAAGACTTGGATCAGTTTCACGAAGACCCCGAGCTCTAGACATTATACCTTGTTCTATTCGGTATTTTCATTTCCTGTTATGCCATTGTTTAGACATCGCTTTTCATTCCAGTTGTATTTACTTTTCATGCATTGTACAAAAGAATGTTATTAATAAAGTTGTTGTTATTTCTATATCTCTTGTCTCTTGTGATTTACTTTTATATTGCTTAGATACGCTTAGCATATGTACTTCTAAGTATATACGTAGCGGATCTCGTCGCGTCCCCTTCGCCGTACACTGGGAAGCGGGGCATGACAATCAACCATTGTCAATCAGATCAAAGCAGCTCAAGCAAGTGATGCTAAGTTGCAAAGGATCAGAGAACAAGTGGAGAATGGACTCAGAACAGACTTCATCATCCATGAAGACGGATCTTTGAGATACGGAAGTAGATTGTGTGTGCCAAAAGGTTCTGTTCGGGAAGAGTTAATGAAAGAAGCTCACAACTCTCCCTACTCAGTACACCATGGAGGTACCAAAATGTACAAAGATCTACGTCAAAATTATTGGTGGTATGGAATGAGCGTGAAGTAGCCAGAAGCGTCGCAAAATGTTTGGTGTGTCAGCAAGTAAAACCTGAACATCACAGAACAACTGGACTACTTCAACCGTTGCCAATCCCAGAATGGAAGTGGCAACACATCACGATGGATTTTGTGACTGCTCTTCCTCGCAGCACAAAGGGTAACGATGTTGTATGGGTCATTGTGGATCGAATCACAAAGTCGGCTCACTTCATCCCATTTCGAGTTGGCCAATCAACTGAGACACTAGTAAAGAAGTACATGGAGGTAATAATCTAATTAAGATTTAAACTCTTCATAATGTACTATCTCTGATACCCATGAACTCACACAAGAAATTGTGAGATTTCATGGAGTACCGGTCTGCATTGTCTCCGATCGTGACACCAGGTTCCGATCGCAATTTCGGCAGAGTCTACAAGCAAGCTTAGGAACAAGTCTGAACTTCAGCACGGTTTATCATCCACAAACAGATGGTCAGTCGGAACGAACTATTCAGATCTTAGAGGATATGCTCAGAGCATGTATGTTAGACTTCAACGGATCGTGGGAAGATCACCTACATCTTGTGGAGTTTTCGTACAACAACAGCTACCAAGCAAGCATAGGAATGACACCTTTTGTAGCATTGTATGGAAGGAAGTGTCGATCGCCATTAAGTTGGGACGACATCGAAGATAGGGAAATTCTTGGATCAGAGATGATAGTAGCGACTGTTGATGTGGTTCGTACTATCAGGGAAAGGATGCGCATAGCCCAAGATCGACAGAAGCACTGGGCCGATGCAAAGAGACGACACTTGGAGTTCCAGCCAGGAGATCACGTATTCTTGAAGATATCTCCGAACCGCGGAGTGATCCGATTTGGAAGACGGGGAAAGCTAAGTCTGAGATATATTGGACCGTTCGACATACTCGAACGAGTCGGTGAAGTGGCATACCGCTTAGCGCTTCCACCTTCATTGGAAGGAGTGCATAATATGTTCCACATATTCCAACTCAGAAGGTATGTGAGTGACCCCAGCCATGTTCTCGATCATTCCGAGCTCACTATACAGCCCGATTTGTCTTGTGAGCAACAGCCTGTGGAGATCCTGGATAGGAAAGTGAAGACACTTCGGAAAAAGGAAGTTAACTTGGTTCGAGTGATGTGGAGGAAAGACACTCCGGGAGAGTCCACTTGGGAAAGGAAGGATGAAATGCGTACTAGATATCCACACCTCTTTGTAAACTAGTCCTTAAATAAAAGTTGTAAATTTCGAGGACGAAATTTTTGTAAGGAGGGTAGACTGTAATAACTCAATTTTTAATGTACAAAGAATTTATTTAAATTCAATGTATACTTGGAGTATTTAATGTTGCTGATATCTCTTTAAATATTTATTTCACTCCATAATTATAAGAAGGAGCTTGTAGCTCATTGGTAATACCTTGCACTGCTGAACCAAGCCACCAGAGTTCAAATCCCATGCCCTACATTATTTTTAATATTATTTTGTTTTTGATGCTTTAGAATACCAACAGTTTCACGTGTATTTCTCACAAATTTCCTACTACACATGAAAAGTTAAATACACCAGAAGCCACATCTGAAGACCCCCCGACCACCCGAGTCGGCCGGCGGACCGGCCGACTCGAGCCGGCGCCGCCGGCCGGACTTGGCCGGATGGCCGATTCCCCAACATAGAAGTTGGGTATCTTTTTCTCGTCAACTCTCCTGCATACTTTAAATAGTCAGATCGGTTACAGAGAGCCCATTAACCCCCATTTATTCCATTTTTTAATGATTTTTTTAAATATATTTTTACATTTTTAATTAAAAACCCTACACCTACCCTAACCTTAGCCTAACCCTATAAATACACCCCCTACCCTCTACCCTCTCATCCCAAATTTCTGAGCCTACTCTCTCAAAATTCCAAGAGATCTTGTGTACTTTGAAAACGAGCGAAAGGCGAAGCTCCGACGAAATCTACGGCGAACTTCCGGTGATCGTGTCACGACCCGTTTCCCAGTGTACGGCGAAGTAGACGCAACGAGGCCCGTTACGTATATACTCAGAAGTACATACGCTAAGCGTAACTAAGCAATATAAAGTAAATCACAAGAGACGAATGATATAGAAAAAGAACAGCAATTTTTATTAATAACATTCTTTGTACAATACATGAAAAGAAAATACAACTGAAATGAAAAGCGATGCCTAAACAGTGGCATAACAGGAAATGAAAATACTGGAAAGAACAAGGAACAATATCTAGGGCTCGGGGTCTTCGTGGAACTGCTCCAAATCTTCACCGGTAGGCTCGATCTCAGCTTGGTCCAACGCACCTGACGACATTCAAAGAAGAGAGAAACAGACTGTCGTCAGCGAACAGGTCGCTCGGTAAGTCCCAAAGATAAGGGAGAAATAGACAGAGAGTAAGAGAGAGTGTGTGACTTTTACAGTTGTATTATATTGTTATATTATAGTAGTATGGTGTTAACGCTGTTGTTGTAGCTTGGTACAGAAGGATGCCAGTGTATACGAGAAGGGTCTCAGTATGCTAGTGACCAGGGCAAATGGAAGTACAAGGCTCCGTTATACAACCCGGAACAACGACAATTGGATTCAGGTTAGGTGTCTTAATCTTACCATCTCGTGCCACCTTTAACACTTTCCGTACCAATCTACCCCTTAAACCCTGCGATGTCTTGTTTGTATTGTTATCTTGTAAAATTGTATTGATTGCATGATTGACTGACCGACTGACCGAAACCATGATATCAGGAAACGGTTATAACCGTGGAGTCATGTAAATGGAATACTGGGAAACATGTAAAAGGAATATCCATGGTTCGGTTCAGTCAAGTTATATAAATTGTGAACTGGATTCTGAGATTCATGTATTCATCTTGAGTTGAAATATAAAGAATATAGATTGACTTGATTCATATTCAGATCAGAAATAGTCAGACTCTAACCCGAGTCAGACTAAAAGAAAGATAATTTGAAGTTCTATATTTATTAGGGGCCTTATTGTAATTTATAAAACTTGAGGGGGTTTTATGTAAAAAGTACTATTGTATAGTTTTCAAAATACACCTCAAGTATTTATTATTCGTCTTTATAGTTATAATGAGTATGAATTTTATTTGTGTTATTCTAGTGAATATATCCTAATGAAAGTATTAATTGATTTATTTGAAATTTCATAGTATTTTAATGTAACTTTTAATCTTGTAATTTTTAGGAAAAGTGGAAACTTTATATTATAATAAAATAGGTGTCTAAATGATAATTAAATATATTTTAATACAACAATAATTTTTAAATAAATATTTTATTTTTCCAAAATCACATTTTTCTTAAATGCCGTATTTTAACCCTTCGAGACCGAATGCTCCTTGCGGAGGTCTGAATCTCGCACTACTAGCCCGCGGGTGCACGATGAACCGTACTATCCCTAACGGGTTCCCCAAAGGTGGGTTGTAGCGGCGCTTTGCATAGGTTTAACAAATACCATTCATTTAGAAAAAAACGGTTTTATAAATATAAGGTATTTATTTGTAAAAGAGTATAAATTTCCGTATTTTAGTTTCTAAGGTTTCCTAAGCCAACTAACCTATTTCTAAGGTCTAAATGACAAGTCATTAGAAGCCTCAAATCGCCTCTTCACCATCAATTGCGGCCAGGTAAGTGCCAGGTAAGTGGGAAGGAACCACAGTCGTGGGCCTAATTAAAAACCACTAGCCTTAGACACACTTGCCTAAACACCACAAGACAGTTTAGATAAACGATCGATGTCCATGACATATCGTGCTTTCATTTTAAAAGATTTTATTTAGAATTGTGTAAAACTTAAAGCTTTCAAGAGAGGTTTATAAAGAATATGGTATTTTAGTGAAAAGTCCTGTATTTTCGTATTCTAAGTTTTGACGTTTATCAATTAGGGTTATATTTGTGTGTGTGTAGAGGTAGGTCATTACCTCGTGACTTATTTTAAGGTTTAATGAAGTTTTAGAGGTTAAATATGACATATTAAACTTGAAGGTATTAAAGCGCAAGAATACGGTATTTGAAAACGTTATCATTTTATGTGTGAAATTTCATTCAAATTGATTTCTACAAGTTTAGTGATCAAGATAAACATATTTAGGAGTGAGGAATTTATTTAGAACAATAAAAATAAACTTTATGGTATTTTTATGAAAAGAATACGGTTTTACAAGAAAGCTATCATTTCATGTGAGAAACTTTATTTAAATTGGTTTCTATGTGATTAATAGTCATCATGGATATGTTTAGGTATTGTGGATTAAGTGACAAGTGGAAATTTGTAGAAAAACCGAATCGGAAACCGGTTTGTTCCGATTTTCGTCGGGTTCCAAAAAGTCGTATTTTCTATTAAAGGAAAAGAGAGATAGAAGAGATGGGACTTACGGGTTTGGACAAACTAAGGAGACTAAGGAAGTGATGGTTGTCGATGTGTCGAAAACGTCGCGAAGGTTCTAGTCCGATCGCCGGAATCCATCGTCGGTTTCGGCAGCGCTTCGCTTCTCGCTCTTTGTACCGAGTTCTCGAGAATTTGAGAGAGTGGACTTAGAGTTGTAGTGTGAAATGGTAGAGGGTAGGGGTGTTTATATAGGGCTAGGCTAGGGTTAGGGTTTGGATTAAAAAAAATATTAAAAAATGTAAAAAATCATTAAACCTAGGAGTAAAAGGGATTTATTGGCCAAATTCAAACCGATCCAGGTATAATAAGTGTGCAATAGGGTTGACCAAGTCAAGAGCCAACTTTTCTCAGTTGGTGACTCGGCCGTCCGACCAAGTCCGGCCGGCGGCGCCGGACCGAGTCGGCCGATTCGCCGGCCGGCGGCGCCGAGTCGGGTCGAGTCAGGGTTCCAGTGGCCGGGGATTTTCTGGGGGTACAATTTGGTATATTTACTTTTTGTTGTCCAGTACATATTTTTGGAGTTATGGCCTTTTTACCGTTGACTTCCAAAAAAAAATTAAAACAAAATAAATACAAAAATAATGTGGGGCATGAGATTTGAACTCCGGTGGCTTGGTTCAGCAGTGCAAGGTATTACCAATGAGCTACAAGCTCCTTCTTGTAATTATTGTGGTTTTTTATTACTTAAACTGATAGCAGCAAGAATAAATACTCCTAGTATTCATTAAATTTAAAGTAATTTCTTGTACACTAAAAATGGAGTTATTTCATTCTTGTAGCTTGTAATTAAAAATAAAAATAATTACCTAAATCTTGTGCTCAGGCTTAAATACCCCTTTGTGGATTTTTAAAAAAAATATTTTGAAAAAAAATTGTATAGGAAAAAGTGTATAAAAATTAGGGTTGTTACATTCTACCCTCCTTTTAAAAATTTCGTCCTCGAAATTTGTAAAAGGAAAGTGTAACAGTGCAAAGAAGTTTGGTGGTTGTGGTATAGATAGTGTATAAATAACAAAGAGATACAAGGGTGAAAAAGGCTTACCGGTGTTACCTTGACCTACAGTCTCGGTTTCTACGGCTTCCAATGTGAAGGTCTGTCGCCGTGGTTCATTCCTTGTGGCTGGAGGCACATTCTGCCTTTGGGGCCTGTTTCTCTGCCCTCTAGACATGTCCCTCATTGCCTGTTGGAATTGACGAGTAGGCTGTGCAGGTGGTGGAGCAGGTAGTGCAGGACGAGTTGCAGGAGCCTGGATGGTTGGCCGCTGCGGTTGGTTGGTGTGTGTGTGAGATGAGTTGCTGTTGTAAGGACAGTTCCCAATTCCGTGGTTGGATGCGCCCCAAATTAGACACAGGCCTTTTGCGCGCCTACAATCCTTCCACAAATGTCCCTTTCTATGGCAGTAATGGCAAATTTCTTCAGTCCTCCTGGGTTCAAACACTGGCCTGGAAGAGGCTCCACCTGCCATCTGGTTGGCAGGGCGCTTGACTCCTGCAGACTGAGGTCTGCCCCTCTCTTTTATTACTGCCTCATAACTGCGGGCAGCTTCTAGAGCTTCCCCGTGACTCAAGAACTTTCCTGTGGCTAGAGCAGCCTTAATCTCGGTGTCCAAACCTTGTTGAAAGCGACGGGATCTGATGTCGTCCGTCGGTATCAAGTGTGCAGCAAATCGGCTCAACATGGTGAATTCAGCGTTGTATTCATCTACCGATTTATCCCACATTGATCCTTGCTGTAGATGAATAAACTGCTGCTCCATGGCGAACCTGGCAGTCACAGGGAAATATTTCGCGTCGAACTTCTCGCGAAATGTCTTCCATTCAATCGGCTGTACCAGACGGGTTTCTTCCGCCTTCCACCAATTGCGAGCATTATCCGTGAGCTGCAGTTTTGCTACACGGACCTAAGCGTTGTCTGGCACTTGAGCTGCTGCCAGATCGTCTTCGATGCTTTGTGCCCATTCTTCCGCTTCAAAAGGGCTTCCTTTACCAGAGAACTGCTTTGGGTGCAAAGCCCTGAATTGCTTTACTCCCGGTGCATCGGTCTCAGGACGGTTCAAAAGTTGTTGCTGTCCCTCGAGAAAACTGTGGATTGCCTCAAATAGCATCGTTTGCTCAGTGGGTGGTGCAGGAACAGCGGGTGTAAGAGGTAGTGCTGAAGGGGTGTTGTTGACGTTGGTGCTGGTGTTGTTCGGGGAATCCATAACCCTGAAGAAGAATTTGGGTTAGGACAGATTCAAATACAGGAAATGATAGAATTCAAGGAATAGAAATTGTAAGATTCAAGGAACATGAATTGTAAAGAATATTTTAGTTGATGGTTCTTGTGTTATATTGCTTAGGTTGTTCACACAGACCAGAACTGCATGACAGGGATTCATACAGCTCTGACCTGCATGGGCCACCAACAAAACCTGCCACGCCCCATTTCCCAGTGTACGGCGAAGTGGACGCGACGAGGCCCGCTACGTATATACTCAGAAGTACATACGCTAAGCGTAACTAAGCAATATAAAGTAAATCATAAGAGACGAATGATATAGAAAAAGAACAGCAATTTTTATTAATAACATTCTTTGTACAATACATGAAAAGGAAATACAACTGAAATGAAAAGCGATGCCTAAACAGTGGCATAACAGGAAATGAAAATACTGGAAAGAACAAGGTACAATATCTAGGGCTCAGGGTCTTCGTGGAACTGCTCCAAATCTTCACCGGTAGGCTCGATCTCAGCTTGGTCCAACGCACCTGACGACATTCAAAGAAGAGAGAAACAGAATGTCGTCAGCGAACAGGTCGCTCGGTAAGTCCCAAAGATAAGGGAGAAATAGACAGAGAGTAAGAGAGAGAGAGTGACTTTTACAGTTGTATTATATTGTTATATTATAGTAGTATGGTGTTAACGCTGTTGTTGTAGCTTGGTACAGAAGGATACCAGTGTATACGAGAAGGGTCTCAGTATGCTAGAGACCAGGGCAAATGGAAGTATAAGGCTCCGTTATACAACCCGGAACAACGGCAATTGGATTCAGGTTAGGTGTCTTAATCTTACCATCTCGTGCCACCTTTAACACCTTCCGTACCAATCTACCCCTTAAACCCCGCGATGTCTTGTTTGTATTGTTATCTTGTAAAATTGTATTGATTGCATGATTGACTGACCGACTGACCGAAACCATGATATCAGGAAACGGTTATAACCGTGGAGTCATGTAAATGGAATACTGGGAAACATGTAAAAGGAATATCTATGGTTCGGTTCAGTCAAGTTATATAGATTGTGAACTGGATTCTGGGATTCATGTATTCATCTTGAGTTGAAATATAAAGAATATAGATTGACTTGATTCATATTCAGATCAGAAATAGTCAGACTCTAACCCGAGTCAGACTAAAAGAAAGATAATTTGAAGTTCTATATTTATTAGGGGCCTTATTGTAATTTATAAAACTTGAGGGGGTTTTATGTAAAAAGTACTATTGTATAGTTTTCAAAATACACCTCAAGTATTTATTATTCGTCTTTATAGTTATAATGAGTATGAATTTTATTTGTGTTATTCTAGTGAATATATCCTAATGAAAGTATTAATTGATTTATTTGAAATTTCATAGTATTTTAATGTAACTTTTAATCTTGTAATTTTTAGGAAAAGTGGAAACTTTATATTATAATAAAATAGGCGTCTAAATGATAATTAAATATATTTTAATACAACAATAATTTTTAAATAAATATTTTATTTTTCCAAAATCACATTTTTCTTAAATGCCGTATTTTAACCCTTCGAGACCGAATGCTCTTTGCGGAGGTCTGAATCTCGCACTACTAGCCCGCGGGTACACGATGAACCGTACTATTCCTAACGGGTTCCCCAAAGGTGGGTTGTAGCGGCGCTTTGCATAGGTTTAACAAATACCATTCATTTAGAAAAAAAACGGTTTTATAAATATAAGGTATTTATTTGTAAAAGAGTATAAATTTCCGTATTTTAGTTTCTAAGGTTTCCTAAGCCAACTAACCTATTTCTAAGGTCTAAATGACAAGTCATTAGAAGCCTCAAATCGCCTCTTCATCGTCAATTGCGGCCAGGTAAGTGCCAGGTAAGTGGGAAAGAACCACAGTCGTGGGCCTAATTAAAAACCACTAGCCTTAGACACACTTACCTAGACACCACAAGACAGTTTAGATAAACGATCGATGTCCATGACATATCGTGCTTTCATTTTAAAAGATTTTATTTAGAATTGTGTAAAACTTAAAGCTTTCAAGAGAGGTTTATAAAGAATATGGTATTTTAGTGAAAAGTCCTGTATTTTCGTATTCTATGTTTTGACGTTTATCAATTAGGGTTATATTTGTGTGTGTGTGTAGAGGTAGGTCATTATCTCATGACTTATTTTAAGGTTTAATGAAGTTTTAGAGGTTAAATATGACATATTAAACTTGAAGGTATTAAAGCGCAAGAATACGGTATTTGAAAACGTTATCATTTTATATGTGAAATTTCATTCAAATTGATTTCTACAAGTTTAGTGATCAAGATAAACATATTTAGGAGTGAGGGATTTATTTAGAACAATAAAAAAAAAACTTTATGGTATTTTTATGAAAAGAATACGGTTTTACAAGAAAGCTATCATTTCATGTGAGAAACTTTATTTAAATTGGTTTCTATGTGATTAATAATCATCATTGATATGTTTAGGTATTTTGGATTAAGTGACAAGTGGAAATTTGTAGAAAAACCGAATCGGAAACCGGTTTGTTCCGATTTTCGTCGGGTTCCAAAAAGTCGTATTTTCTTTTAAAGGAAAAGAGAGATAAAAGAGATGGGACTTACGGGTTTGGACAAACTAAGGAGGCTAAGGAAGTGATGGTTGTCGATGCGTCGAAAACGTCGCGAAGGTTCTAGTCCGATCGCCGGAATCCATCGTCGGTTTCGGCAGCGCTTCGCTTCTCGCTCTTTGTACTGAGTTCTCGAGAATTTGAGAGAGTGGACTTAGAGTTGTAGTGTGAAATGGTAGAGGGTAGGGGTTTTTATATAGGGCTAGGCTAGGGTTAGGGTTTGGATTAAAAAAAATATTAAAAATGTAAAAATTCATTAAAAAATCATTAAACCTAGAAGTAAAAGGGATTTATTGGCCAAATTAAAACCGATCCAAGTATAATAAGTGTGCAAGAGGGTTGACCAAGTCAAGAGCCAACTTTTCTCAGTTGGTGACTCGGCCGTCCGGCCAAGTCCGGCCGGCGGCGCCGGACCCGAGTCGGCCGATTCGCCGGCCGGCGGCGCCGAGTCGGGCCGAGTCAGGGTTCCAGTGGCCGAGGATTTTCTGGGGATACAATTTGGTATATTTACTTTTTGTTGTCCAGTACATATTTTGGGAGTTATGGCCTTTTTATCGTTGACTTCCAAAAAAAATTAAAATAAAATAAATACAAAAATAATGTGGGGCATGGGATTTGAACTCCGGTGGCTTGGTTCAGCAGTGCAAGGTATTACCAATGAGCTACAAGCTCTTTCTTGTAATTATTGTGGTTTTTAATTACTTAAACTGATAGCAGCAAGAATAAATACTCCTAGTATTCATTAAATTTAAAGTAATTTCTTGTACACTAAAAATGGAGTTATTTCATTCTTATAGCTTGTAATTAAAAACAAAAATAATTACCTAAATCTTGTGCTCGGGCTTAAATACCCCTTTGTGGATTTTTAAAAAAAATATTTTGAAATAAAATTGTATAGGAAAAAGTGTATAAAAATTAGGGTTGTTACAGATCGTGCTAGGAACTCGCAGCGACGAATCGACGTACCGGCGAACCCTCTTCTTCCTTATCACTCTCGTGTTATCCAAACCCGTAAGTCTCATTCTAACCTCTCTCTCTTTTTCTAAAAAAAAAATTACGAAATTACAAAACCCGACGGAATCGGAACAAATCCGATTTCCGATTCGGTTTTCTATAAAATTCCACTTCTCGCTAATACAATCATTCTTAAAGATCTTTATGTTGACTATTAAACACTAATTAAATAATTTGAACAAGTTTCATCACATGAAATGATAACTTTCCCAAATTATCGTATTTTTCACTTAAATACCACAATATTTTGATTTCACATTTAATCCCATTAACTTGCTATACCTTTAAACTAGATCACGAGGTAACGACCTACCTCCTCACACACTTACATACAACCTAACACGATACCACAGAAAAACTTAGAATACGATAAAACAATAATTTCATTTAAATACCATATTCTTATTAAAACCATTTCTAAAAGTTTTAATTTTGTTACACTTTTAAAATAAATACCTCTTAATATGAAAATACGATAAGTTGTGCATATCGGTCGTTTATCTAAACCTGACTTTGTGGTGTCTAGGTTAGGCAAGTGAGAAAGGTACCTTTAAAAGGCCCGTCTCACGATGATTCGTGAGCGGAACCCTCCTTTCTTCACTTGTACATATCTGGCCATAATTGGCAGTGAAGAGGCGATTTGAGGCATCTAACAACTTGTTGTTTAGACCATTTAGAAATAGTCTAGTTGAATTATAAAACCCTAGAACCTAAAATACGGAAAATTGACTTGTTACAAATAAATACCATTTATTTTATAAAACTGTTTTCTAAAGGATTTAGTAATTTACAATCTTTGCAAAGCGCCGCTACAACCCATTTTTGGGGAACCCGTTCGGGATAGTACGGTTTATCGTGCACCCTCGGACTTAGTAGTGCGAGATTCAGACCTCCGCAAGGAGCATTCGGTCTCGAAAGATTTAAAATACGACATCTTAAGAAAATGAGATTTTTAGAATATAAAATATTTATTGAAATTATTTTTGTATAAATATATGTATATTTATCATTAAAATATCTATTTTGTTATAATATAAATATTCCACTTTTTCTAAAAATCACAACAATAAATTTTACATTAAAATACCATGAATTTCAAATAAATCAATATTACAGATAAATACCTTTATTTATAAAACTATGATATTTTCACTATAAATATCACAATATAACATCCACATTCATTACAACCCTAAAGACGAATAATAAATGCTTGGGGTATATTCTGAAAAGTATATAAAAATATTTTTTACATAAAACCCCCTCAAGTTTTATAAATTACCCTAAGGACCCTAGTAAATATAGGACTTCGATTTACATTCTATTGTCTGACTCGGGTTTGAGTCTGATTATATCTGACTTGAATATGATTCAAGTCAATCTACAATCTATAATCTATAATCTTCAACCTACAATCTACAATGTTACAATTCAATATGAACACATGAATCCATGAATCCAGTTATCAATCTATACAACTTGACTGAATCAAACCATGGATATACATCCATTATCCAGTCATTCCGTCTACATGATTATGCAGTTACAATCAGTTTACTGATATCATGGTTTTGGTCAGTCATCCAACTTATACAATACTATACAACAATACAATCAAAACACTACGGGGTTTAAGGGGTAGATTGGTGCGGAAGGTGTTAGAAGTGGCACGAGACAGTAAGATTAAGACACCTAACCTATATTCCGTTGCTGTTGTACCGTGGCTTAACGGTTCCTTGTACATTCCGTTTGCCCTGATCTCTAGCATACTGAGACCCCTCTCGTATACACTGGCATCCTTCCGTACCAAGCTACAAACAACAGCGTAAACATAATATTCTACAATATTATACAACTTTAGAAAATACCTCTTATTCTGTCTTTTCTAATTCTCGCTTATCTTTGGGACTTACCGAGCGACCTGTTCGCTGACGACATTCTATTTCTTCCTTTTTTGAATGTCGTCAGGTAATCTGGACACAGCAGAGATCGAGCCCACCAGTGAAGAATTGGATCAGTTCCTCGAAGACCCCGAGCTCTAGACATTGTACCTTTTTCTATTCAGTATTTTTTTCATTTCCTGTTATGCCATTGTTTAGGCATCGCTTTTATTCCAGATGTATTTATTTTTTATGCATTGTACAAAAGAATGTTAAGAAATAAAGTTGTTGTTGTTTTTATATCTTTTGTCTCTTGTGAGTTACCTTTATATTGCTTAGATACGCTTAGCGTATTTACTTCACAGTAAATAAGTAGCGGACCGGTCCCGTCCCCTTCGCCGTATACCGGGAAGCGGGGCGTGACACGAGCTTTCCTTGGAGAGACCACAGTTGCTTGAGAGTTCTCGGTGGAGGCATTTCCATAATCGTCTTGATCTTCGACGGGTCTATTTCGATGCCCCGGTGTCTCACGATGAATCCTAGGAATTTTCCCGAAGAAACTCCAAACGCGCATTTAAGAGAGTTCATCTTCAAGTTATATTTCCGAAGACGTTAGAACACTATCTTCAAATGCTGCCAATATTCCTCGTGCGATTTGCTTTTAACCATGAGGTCGTCGATATAGCATTCAACGATTTCATGTATGAGGTCATCGGAAATCTCCGTCATGGCCCTCTGATAGATAGCGCTGGTGTTCTTCAGATCGAAAGGCATCACTTTGTAGCAGAATATGCCCAAAGGGTTCCGGAAAGCGGTATGCTTCTGGTCTTTGGGATGCATCTGTAACAACTCCATTTTTAATGTACAAAGAATTGATTTAAAATTAATGTATACTTGGAGTATTTATTGTTGCTGAAATCTCTTTAAGTATTTATTTCACTCCATAATTATAAGAAAGAGCTTGTAGCTCATTGGTAATACCTTGCACTGCTGAACCAAGCCATCAGAGTTCAAATTCCCTACCCCACATTATTTTTAATATTATTTTGTTTTTGATTTTTTAGAATACCAACCGTTACACGTGCGTTTCTCACAAATTTCCTTCTACACATAAAAAGTTAGATGCACCATTAATCACCCTAGAAGACCCCGATCCACCGACCCTTCGACTCGGCCCGACTCGGGCCGGCGCCGCCGGCCGGACTCGGCCGGACGGCCGAGTCGCCAACATAGAAGATGAGCATCTTTGTTTGGTCAACCCCCCTGCACACACTAAATTGTTAGATCGGTTACAGAGAGCACATTAAACCTCTTTTACTCCAAATTTTAATGATTTTTATATATTTTTTATATTTTTTAATTAAAAACCCTAACCCTAGCCTGACCCTATAAATACACCCCTTACCCTCTACCCTCTCATCCTAAATTTCTGAGTCCACTCTCTCAAAATTCCAGGAGAACTTTAGTACGTGCGAAAAGCGAAGTGCTGACGAAATCGACGGCGAAATTCCGGTGATCGTGCTAGGAACTCTCAACGACGATTCGACGCACCGGCAAACCCTCTACTTCCCTCTCACTCTCTAGTGTTGTCCAAACCCGTAAGTCCCCCTCTTCTATCTTTCTTTTCTTTCATAAAAATACGAATTTACAAACCCGACGGAATCGGAACAAATCCGATTTCCGATTCGGTTTTCTATAAAATCTCACTTATCACCAATTCCATCATGCTTAAACATCTTTATGTTGACTATTAATCACTTAATAAATAATTTGAACAAGTTTCTTCACATGAAATGATAGCTTTTGCGATATATCGTATTTTCTCACTTAAATACCACAATGTTTAGTTTTCACATTTAACCCCTTAACATTGCTATACCTTAAAGTAGATCACGAGGTAATGACCTACCTCCACACACACGCAAATACAACCCTAAATGATATCATCGAAACTTAGAATACGATAATACAAGATTTTACATTTAAATACCATTTTCTTAATAAAACCTTTTCTAAAAGTTTTAGGTTTGCTACACTTTTAAAACAAATATCTTTTAATAGGAAAATACGATAAGTTATGGACATCGATCGTTTATCTAAACCTGACTTTGTGGTGTCTAGGCTAGGCAAATGAGCAAAGGTAACTTTAAAAGGCCCGTCTCACAATTCGTGAGCGGATCCCTCCTTTTCTCATTTGTACTTACCTGGCCACAATTGGCGGTGAAGAGGCGATTTGAGGCTTCTAATGACTTGTCGTTTAGACCATTTAGAAATAGCCTAGTTGAAATAAAAAAAACCCTAGAATCTAAAATACGGAAAATCGACTTTTGCAAATAAATACCTTTTAGTTTATAAAACCGTTTTCTAAAGGATAGTATTTATAAAATCTTTGCAAACCACCACTTCAACCCATCTTTGGGGAACCCGTCAGGGATAGTACGGTTTATCGTGCACCCTCGAGCTTAGTAGTGCGAGATTCAGACCTCCGCAAGGAGCATTCGGTCTCAAAAGGTTTAAAATACGACATCTTAAGAAAATGAGACTTTTAAAATATAAAATATTTAGTGAAATTATTTTTGTATAAATATATGTATATTATCATTAAAAGATATATTTTTTTATAATATAAATATTCCACTTTTTCTAAAAATCACAAGAATAAATTTTACCATGAATTTCAAATAAATCAATATTACAGATAAATACCTTTATTTATGTAATTAGGATATTTTCACTAGGAATATCACAAAATAAAATTACACTCATCATAACTATAAAGACGAATAATAAATACTTTGGGTGTATCTTGAAAACTATAAAAAAGTATTTTTACATAAAACCCCCTCAAGTTTTATAAATTACAATAAGGACCCTAGTAAATATAAGACTTCGATTTACATTTCTTCTGTCCGACTCGGGTTTGAGTCTGATCATAATCCAACTTGAATATGATTCAAGTACTATATAAATCTAAAATATTCCAACTCAATATGAACACATGAATCCCAGAATCCAGTTATCAATCTATACAACTTGACTGAATCAAACCATGGATATACATCCATTATCCCGTTATTCCATTTACCTGATTATGCAGTTACAATCTATTTACTGATATCATGGTTTTGGTCAGTCATCCAACTTATACAATACAATACAACAATACAATCAAAACACTACGGGGTTTAAGGGGTAGATTGGTGCGGAAGGTGTTAGAAGTGGCACGAGACGGTAAGATTAAGACACCTAACCTATATTCCGTTGCTGTTGTACTGTGGCTTAACGGTTCCTTGTACATTCCGTTTGCCCTGGTCTCTAGCATACTGAGACCCCTCTCGTATACACTGGTATCCTTCCGTACCAAGCTACAAACAACAGCGTGAACACAATATTCTACAATATTATACAACTTTTAGAAGATACCTCTTATTTTGTCTTTTCTAATTCTTCCTTATCTTTGGGACTTATCGAGCGACCTGTTCGCTGACGACATTCTATTTCTTTCTTCTTTGAATGTCGTCAGGTGTTTTGGACCCGTCAGAGATCGAGCCCACCGGTGAAGACTTGGATCAGTTCCACGAAGACCCCGAGATCTAGACATTGTACCTTGTTCTATTCAGTTTTTTTTCATTTTCTGTTATGCCATTGTTTAGGCATCGCTTTTATTTCAGATGTATTTACTTTTCATGCATTGTACAAAAGAATGTTATTAATAAAGTTGCTGTTATTTTTATATCTCTTGTGAATTACCTTTATATGGCTTAGTTACGCTTAGCGTATTTACTTCACAGTAAATACGTAGCGGATCTCGTCGCATCCCTTTCGCCATACACCGGGAAGCGGGGCGCGACAGGTTTTGTTGGTGGCCCATGCAGGTCAGAGCTGTATAGAACCATACTATGCAGTTCTGTTCTGCGTGCACAACCTAAGCAATATAACACAAGAACCAGCAACTAAAACATTCTTTACAATTCATGTTTCTTGAATCTTACAAATTTCTATTACTTGAATCTTATCATTTCATGTATTTGAATCTGTCCTAACCCAAATTTTTCTTCAAGGTTATGGATTCCCCGAACAACACCAGCACCAACGTCAACAACACACCTCCAGCACTACCTCTCACACCAGCTGTTCCTGTGCCACCCATCGAGCAAACAGTGCTACTTGAGGCGATCCGCAGCCTTCTCGAGGGACAGCAACAACTCCTGAACCGTCCTGAGACCGACGCACCGGGAGTAAAGCAATTCAGGGCTTTACATCCCAAGCAGTTCTCCGGAAAAAGGAAGCCCACTTGAAGCTGATGAATGGGCACAAAGCATATAAGATGATCTGGCAGCAGCACAAGTGCCAGACATAGCTTGGGTCCGTGTGGCGAAACTACAGCTCACGGACAATACTCGCAACTGGTGGAAGGCGGAAGAAAGCCGTCTTGTACAGCCTATTGAATGGAAGACTTTTCATGAGAAGTTCGACGCGAAATACTTCCCTGTGACTGCCAGGTTTGCCATGGAGCAGCAGTTCATTCATCTACAACAGGGTTCAATGTGGGACAAATCAGTAGATGAGTACGACACTGAATTCACCATGCTAAGCCGGTAAGATAGGTCACAACAGTTCAATTTTTAAATCTCATATACTACACAGCTGACACAATCCTTAAACAGATTCGCGGCACACTTGATACCGAGGGACGAGATCAAAGCCCGTCGCTTTCAACAAGGACTGGACACGGAGATTCAGGCTGCTCTAGCCACGGGAAAATTTATGACTCATGAGGATGCTCTGGAAGCTGCCCGCAGTTATGAGGCAGTGATAAAAGTAAGGGGCAGACCTCAGTCTGCAGGAGTCAAGCGCCCTGCCAACCAGATGGCAGGTGGAGCCTCGTCTAGGCCACCTTTCGTGCCAAGGCGACCCGGAGTACCAAACCATCGTCCCAGCCCAGCCTTTTGCACCTACTGTAAGAGAACTGGACATATGATGAAAGACTGCCGTCGAGCCAACCGTCTTTGCTTAGTCTGCGGCTCAGCTACTCATGATATTGGGTCTTGTCCCTAAAGACAAAACCCAGTTCTGCACCCAGGCCAGCAATTACCTATCCGCAGCGACCAGCTCTTCAGGCACCTGCTCCAAGACCTGCACTACCTTCACCACCCAGAGGACTACAAGCTGCACCACCTCCTCGTCGGTTCCATCAAGCTCAAAGGAACGTTCCGAGGAATGCTCCTCAGGCCAGGAGGAATGTACCAAGGCGCCAGGCTTTCACGATGTCCGTGGAAGAAGCTGAGGCCACTGGCCAAGTCATCACTGGTAAACTTTTCTTTTCTAACTTTGCTTTTCTATCCTGCTACTTAGCTACATATTTTCCTATACCTAAAACATATCCCACATACCTTAGGTACAATCTTAGTATCCTCAATCCCTGCACTAGCACTGTTTGATACTGGAGCATCACACTGCTTTATGTCGCAACGGTTTGTTCGAACCCATGCGATTCCAGTCTCACCGCTTGAAACCAGCTGGAATGTCAGTTCAGGAAATGGCGTTCTAAAGGCAACTATGGGATACAGCTTGTGTCCAGTCGTCGTCTGCAGCAGAGAATTTTATGTTGACTTCAAAGTGCTGGACATACCGAACTTTGATGTGGTTCTAGGAATGGATTGGCTTGGAACTTTTTATGCTACCATAGACTGTCGTCAAAGGAGGGTAGTATTCGAGATTACAGACCATCCGGTCTTCTATTTCAAAAGCGGAGACCGTACACTGGAGCCAAGTACCTACAAAGCGAAGCCAAGAGAAGCAGTAGTTGCAGCAGCTCAAGCAGAGGAAGAATCAAGGCCAGATGTGCTTCGAGAGTTCGACGATGTATTTCCTGACGATATATCAGGTTTGCCTCCCGATCGAGCTCTTGAATTCAATGTTGATTTAGTACCAGGAGCACAACCGGTGATCAAAGCACCCTATCGTTTAAGTCCGGAAGGTTTGAAGGAAGTCCAAACACAGTTGGACGAATTACTGGCGAAAGGATGGATTCGTCCCAGCACTTCAAGTTGGGGATCACCTGTACTACTTGTGAAGAAGAAGGAAGGTTCATACAGAATGTGCATCGATTACAGAGCCTTGAACGAAGTCACTATAAAGAACAAGTATCCACTCCTGCGCATCGATGATCTATTCGATCAGCTAAGTGGATCTTGTGTTTTCTCTAAATTGGATCTTCGTTCAGGTTATCATCAAGTGAAGGTCAAGGAAGCTGATATTCATAAAACAGCTTTCAGAACTCGCTATGGACATTACGAATTTCTAGTGATGCTATTTGGAGTGACCAACGCACCCGCAATATTCATGAACCTAATGAATCAAGTTTTCCGGGAGTACTTAGACAGGTTTATTGTCATCTTCATCGACGACATCCTGGTATATTCTGAGAGTCGTAAAGAACATGTAGAGCATCTACAAATTGTCCTAGAAACTCTTCGACAACATCAGCTTTATGCCAAGTACAGCAAGTGCGAGTTTTGGTTAAAGCAAGTTGGTTTTGTTGGACATATCGTATCAGGAGAAGGAATCTCTGTGGATCCAGCGAAAGTTTCAGCAGTTAGCGAATGGCCTACACCAAATTCAGTGAAGGATATTCGAAGTTTCTTGGGTTTAGCTGGATATTACAGAAGGTTTATTGAAGGCTTTTCAAAGATAGCAATGCCCCTGACTAAGCTCACACGTAAAGATGAAGAATTTGTGTGGTCAGAAGCATGCGAACAAGATTTCGTAGAACTTAAGTCAAGGTTGACATCGGCACCTATTCTCGTCATACCGGATCAATCTGGAGGATTCGAAGTGCATTGCGATGCATCCGGTAAGGGATTAGGATATGTTCTACATCATCACGGTAAAGTTGTGGCTTATGCTTCAAGACAGCTGAAGATTCATGAGCGCAATTATCCGACGCATGATTTGGAATTGGCAGCCGTCATCTTTGCTCTCAAGATTTGGCGTCATTATCTACTTGGTGAACGAGTGAACATCTACACAGATCATAAGAGCCTAAAGTACGTGTTTACTCAGAAGGAGTTGAATATGCGGCAGAGAAGATGGTTAGAACTCATGGCAGACTTTGACATCAACTTGCAATATCACCCAGAGAAGGTGAATGTAGTACCTGATGCTCTTAGTCGCCAACCATTAACAATGAATCTCACCGCTCAGTGGAAGCTTCAATAAGACTTGCATCAGATGGAGATTGAAGTAGTCATACCAGGTAATACTTCAAGTTTGATGAATTTACAAGTTCAATCAACCATTGTCAATCAGATCAAAGCAGCTCAAGCAAGTGATGCTAAGTTGCAAAAGATCAGAGAACAAGTGGAGAATGGACTCAGAACAGACTTCATCATCCATAAAGACGGATCTTTGAGATACGGCAGCAGATTGTGTGTACCAAAAGGTCCTGTTCGGGAAGAGTTAATGAAAGAAGCTCACAGTTCTCCTTATTCAGTACACCCTGGAGGTACCAAAATGTACAAAGATCTACGTCAGAATTATTGGTGGCATGGAATGAAGCGTGAAGTAGCCAGAAGCGTCGCAAAATTCTTGGTGTGTCAGCAAGTAAAGGCTGAACATCACAGGACTGCTGGATTACTTCAACCGTTACCAATCCCAGAATAGAAGTGGCAACACATCACGATGGATTTTGTGACTGCTCTTCCTTGCAGCACAAAGGGTAACGATGATGTATGGGTCATTGTGGATCGACTCACAAAGTCGGCTCATTTCATCCCATTTTGAGTTGGCCAATCTACTGAGACACTAGCAAAGAAGTACATGGAGGTAATAATCTAATCAAGATTTTAACTCTTCATAATGTACTATCTCTGGTACCCATGAACTCATACAGGAAATTGTGAGACTTCATGGAGTACCGATCTGCATTGTCTCCGATCGTGACATCAGGTTCCGATCGCAATTTTGGCAGAGTCTGCAAGCAAGCTTGGGAAAAAATCTGAATTTCAGCCCGGCTTATCATCCACAAACAGATGGTCAGTCGGAACGAACTATTCAGATCTTGGAGGATATGCTCAGAGCGTATATGTTAGACTTCAATGGATCATGGGAAGATCGCCTACATCTTGTGGAGTTCGCGTACAACAACAGCTACCAAGCAAGTATAGGAATGGCACCTTTTGCAGCATTGTATGGAAGGAAGTTTCGATCGCCATTAAGTTGGGACGATATCGGAGATAGGGAACTTTTTGGACCAGAAATGATAGTAGCGACTGTTGATATAGTTCGTACTATCAGGGAAAGGATGCGCATAGCCCAAGATCGACAGAAGCACTGGGCTGATGCAAAGAGACGACACTTGGAGTTCCAGCCAGGAGATCACATATTCTTGAAAATATCTCCGAACCGCGGAGTGATCCGTTTTGGAAAACGGGGTAAGCTAAGTCCGAGATATATTGGACCGTTCGACATACTCGAACGAGTCAGTGAAGTGGCATACCGCTTAGCGCTTCCACCTTCATTGGAAGAAGTGCATAATGTGTTCCACATATCCCAACTCAGAAGGTCTGTGAGTGACCCCAACCATGTTCTCGATCATTCCGAGCTCACTATACAGCCCGATTTGTCTTGTGAGCAACAGCCTGTGGAGATCCTGGACAGGAAAGTGAAGACACTTCGGAACAAGGAAGTTAACTTGGTTCGAGTGATGTGGAGAGTCCACTTGGGAATGGGAGGATGAAATGCGTACTAGATATCCACACCTCTTTATAAACTAGCCCTCAAATAAAAGTTATAAATTTTGAGGACGAAATTTTTGTAAGGAGGGTAGACTGTAACAACTCCATTTTTAATGTACAAAGAATTGATTTAAAATCAATGTATACTTGGAGTATTTATTATTGCTGATATCTCTTTAAGTATTTATTTCACTCCATAATTACAAGAAGGAGCTTGTAGCTCATTGGTAATACCTTGCACTGCTGAACCAAGCCATCAAAGTTCAAATCCCCTACCCCACATTATTTTTAATATTATTTTGTTTTTGATTTTTTAGAATACCAACCGTTACACGTGCGTTTCTCACAAATTTCCTTCTACACATAAAAAGTTAGATGCACCATTAATCACCCCAGGAGACCCCCCCCACCGACCCTTCGACTCGGCCCGACTCGGGCCGGCGTTGCCGGCCGGACTCGGCCGGACGGCCTAGTCGCCAACATAGAAGATGAGCATCTTTGCTTGGTCAACCCCCCTGCACACACTAAATTGTTAGATCGGTTACAGAGAGCACATTAAACCTCTTTTACTCCAAATTTTAATGATTTTTATATATTTTTTACATTTTTTAATTAAAAACCCTAATCCTAGCCTAACCTTATAAATACACCCCCTACCCTCTACCCTCTCATCCTAAATTTCTGAGTCCACTCTTTCAAAATTCCAAGAGAACTTTGGTACGTTGGAAAACGAGCGAAAGGCGAAGCGCTGACGAAATCGACGGCGAAATTCCGGTGATCGTGCTAGGAACTCTCAACGACGATTCGACGCACCGGCAAACCTTCTACTTCCCTCTCACTCTCTAGTGTTGTCCAAACCCATAAGTCCCCCTCTTCTATCTTTCTTTTTTTCATAAAAATACGAATTTACAAACCCGACGGAATCGGAACAAATCCGATTTCCGATTCGGTTTTCTATAAAATCTCACTTATCACCAATTCCATCATACTTAAATATCTTTATGTTGACTATTAATCACTTAACAAATAATTTGAACAAGTTTCTTCATATGAAATGATAGCTTTTGCGATATATCGTATTTTCTCACTTAAATACCACAATATTTAGTTTTCACATTTAACCCCTTAATATTGCT
Source organism: Agapanthus africanus (assembly GCA_030015575.1). Lineage (NCBI taxonomy): Eukaryota > Viridiplantae > Streptophyta > Magnoliopsida > Asparagales > Amaryllidaceae > Agapanthus > Agapanthus africanus. Next base: position 65,760,075 of record CM057338.1, on the reverse strand, counting down.
ATACCTTAAAGTAGATCACGAGGTAATGACTTACCTCCACACACACGCAAATACAACCTTAAATGATATCATCGAAACTTAGAATACTATAATACTGTTAGTTGTATGTATACCCTAGAGGCCAGTATTGTACAGATGATGTATATTACATTAGATGCTTGGACATATATAGAGAGGACTTTCTTACTCGATATGATAGTATGCTATCTGGTTGCTCTTTATCTTAACATGTATACTTGTCTCTTGATACTGTCTTATAGTTACATGTTGGTAAAGCCCTTAGGATGTGTACTTGACTACCTGGACTATGATGCAGATCATACTAGTAGGGACAGAGTAGTCCATAAGTACATCCTTTAATGTTCCTAGTCGTGGATGTATCGAGACAGGGCATCGATATACCAGAGTAGACTAGCGTATACGCTTCTTGACCCATGAGATGGGCGATGGATGATCCCATATCCATTGGTATTTGACATCAGAGATGGTATACGGGTGCTCAGTGGAGACAGGGTACACTGGACGGACTCGCCGAGAACTCCCAGATGGTATTATACCTCACGTCAGATGGCAGTTCTCTGGTGACACTTGTGCAGGTTAGTCTGTAGACCCGAGATCGTCATAGAGTCTTGTGTGATTCCCACTATTCTTTGATTTCCACCTTACCACGTCCATGAGGGCGTGCAAAACGGTGGTTTTTGGGTACAGTCCCGAGTCACATGGAGGCAATGAGCAATAGGAGGGGTTTCGTCTCTCCCGGTATTGGGGGTTGATTTGCGCTGTGCTCGATTGGCCATAACAGGGAAGTCCCTGGCCAGGGCTGAGTTAGAGATTTACTGGTAAGTGTTACCAGTAGTTTCTCGACCTGTTATAAGCCTCACATCGGCACGACTTATCGGTTATTGGGGTCTGACGTTTACCACCCCTAGACTTGATATGCGACATATCAGACGAGGAGACCGGACTGTACGGGAAGTGTTACCGGCAGGCTTTTACAGGAGTTAGAGCAGGCTTGCTTGCTGATCTTCTGATCGCTCAATACCCGGGTGGCCATTACGTCCAGCTAGTACCGCTGACGGCTTGTGGGTGCTTGATATGATCATTACCTACTGCCGGCGTATTGATGAGTCTTTAGAGTCCTACATAGAGGTTTTACTGGCTCAGGCAAAACGAAATAGGAGCACGTATGTGATATGTGCGGGACCGAGAATAATGCGTGTATGTGATACCGTATTCTATTCTCGCGACTTTTTGTATCGGTCGGTTATATATGATATAGCCGGGTTATCGAATCAAGTGTTGATTCGATAAATCGATACAATGGATATTAGTCGGTTATATGAGATATGACCGGATTATTAAGTCAAGTGTTGATTTAATAATTTAGTGTATAATTGTATATTAGATATACTAGTTTACATTAACTAACACTTGTTCACTTAAGGATTTTTCTCACATGTGCACAACTTTAATATATATGTGATATATATTAAAATGTGTTTTCTTTTTGTATCATGGTTGATGATACATCATACATGGGTGTGCAAGACATACACCATTCTATTTTAAATGGTGGTTAATAATTATATAAGGTAATTACAAATTAGTGGAGATTTTGTCACAAGCATGAAGCTTGTAGAAGCTTGTGGATGCTTTCACAAAGTCCACTAACTTTGTTTTACTTTAGATTTTTATTAACCTAACCATTTAGGATTAGCTATGGTTATGTCTCTACATGAGTTAGTATATGATACTCACTCATCATGGTTAGCTCTCTCACTTGATCATTATCCTCATCTTTTTCTTTTGTTCATCTTCTTCTTCTTTGAGCAAAAAGAAAAAGTTTGCTAGGGTTTCAAAAAGAGAGCAAAAGATTATGAGAAATAAAATTCTAAAGAGAACCCACTTGCTATTTCTCCATCCTCTACTAGACTAGCACTTTAGTATAGGGTGTTTGCTTCAGTAATTCTCTAGTTAGTGAAGTAGTAGCTTGAGTTGATATTCCCTCGACGTAGATCATCTTCGGCCTCGAAGACTTCAAGCAAGGACGGTTCTTTCGCCTCGTGAAGCCATGCAAGAGTCCGGGAGAACCACTATCGCAGCGAAGGGACTTCAACAAGGAGCTAATGAAGTGAAGGACCGATCTACAAAAGTTGTATTTCGTATTCACTTAGTCATAGATGCTATTTACTTGCATGTGAAACCCTAATTTTCTAGCAAAGATCTTGTTTGGGGTTGTTAGGCACGACTAAAATTTTAATCGGGCATGTTTGATGCTTTGTAGAACCTTATTAGAGTGCCTAGTAACCCTACAAATACAAGATTTTACATTTAAATACCATTTTCTTAATAAAACCTTTTCTAAAAGTTTTAGGTTTGCTACACTTTTAAAACAAATATGTTTTAATAGGAAAATACGATAAGTTGTGGATATCGATCGTTTATCTAAACCTGACTTTGTGGTGTCTAGGCTAGGCAAGTGAGCAAATGTAACTTTAAAAGGCCCGTCTCACGATTCGTGAGCGGATCCCTCATTTTCTCATTTGTACTTACCTGGCCACAATTGGAGGTGAAGAGGCGATTTGAGGCTTCTAACGACTTGTCGTTTAGACCATTTAGAAATAGCCTAGTTGAAATAGAAAACCATAGAATCTAAAATACGGAAAATCGACTTTTGCAAATAAATACCTTTTACTTTATAAAACCGTTTTCTAAAGGATATTATTTATAAAATCTTTGCAAAGCGCCACTACAACCCACCTTTGGGGAACCCGTCAGGGATAGTACGGTTTATCGTGCACCCTCGGGCTTAGTAGTGCGAGATTCAGACCTCCGCAAGGAGCATTCGGTCTCGAAAGGTTTAAAATACGACATTTTAAGAAAATGAGACTTTTAAAATATAAAATATTTAGTGAAATTATTTTTGTATAAATATATGTATATTATCATTAAAAGATCTATTTTGTTATAATATAAATATTCCACTTTTTCTAAAAATCACAAGAATAAATTTTACCATGAATTTCAAATAAATCAATATTACAGATAAATACCTTTATTTATGTAATTAGGATATTTTCACTAGGAATATCACAAAATAAAATTACACTCATCATAACTATAAAGACGAATAATAAATACTTGGGTGTATCTTGAAAACTATAAAAAAAAAGTATTTTTACATAAAAACCCCTCAAGTTTTATAAATTACAATAAGGACCCTAGTAAATATAGGACTTCGATTTACATTTCTTCTGTCCGACTCGGGTTTGAGTCTGATCATAATCCGACTTGAATATGATTCAAGTACTATATAAATCTATAATATTCCAACTCAATATGAACACATGAATCCCAGAATCCAGTTATCAATCTATACAACTTGACTGAATCAAACCATGGATATACATCCATTATCCCGTTATTCCATTTACCTGATTATGCAGTTACAATCTGTTTACTGATATCATGGTTTTGGTCAGTCATCCAACTTATACAATACAATACAACAATACAATCAAAACACTACGGGACTTAAGGGGTAGATTGGTGCGGAAGGTGTTAGAAGTGGCACGAGACGGTAAGATTAAGACACCTAACCTATATTCCGTTGCTGTTGTACCGTGGCTTAATGGTTCCTTGTACATTCCGTTTGCCCTGGTCTCTAGCATACTGAGACCCCTCTCGTATACACTGGTATCCTTCCGTACCAAGCTACAAACAACAGCGTGAACACAATATTCTACAATATTATACAACTTTTAGAAGATACCTCTTATTCTGTCTTTTCTAATTCTTCCTTATCTTTAGGACTTACCGAGCGACCTGTTCGCTGACGACATTCTATTTCTTTCTTCTTTGAATATCGTCAGGTGTTTTGGACCCATCAAAGATCGAGCCCACCGGTGAAGACTTGGATCAGTTCCACGAAGACCCCGAGCTCTAGACATTTTACCTTGTTCTATTCAGTTTTTTTTTCATTTCCTGTTATGCCATTGTTTAGGCATCGCTTTTATTTCAGATGTATTTACTTTTCATGCATTGTACAAAAGAATGTTATTAATAAAGTTGCTGTTATTTTTATATCTCTTGTCTCTTTTGAATTACCTTTATATTGCTTAGATACGCTTAGCGTATTTACTTCACAGTAAATACGTAGCGGACCTCGTCGCATCCCCTTCGCCGTACACCGGGAAGCGGGGCGTGACAGCATCTTTATTTGATTGTACCCTGATGAGCCATCCTTGAAGGAGAAGACTTTGTAAGTGGACTTGCTGTCTATCATTAGCTCGGTAACCGGTACAGGAAAGTCATCCTTCGGGCAAGCTTTGTTGAGGTCTCGAAAGTCCACGCAGATGCGCACTGTCCCATTTTTCTTCATCACTGGGACAATGTGGGCAATCCAGTCAGGGTACTGAACCTCTTGAATGAAGCCGGAGTCGATTAGCTTCTTGACCTCGGCGTTGATGCTCATTTCAAGTTCGAGCCGCATTCTTCTTGATGCTTGTTTGACTGGCTTGACGTCCGGAGATATTACCAATTTATGCACCGCTATTTCCGGATCTAGTCCCGGCATCTCGGAATAGTTCTATGCGAAGCAGTCTTTATACTGCATAAGCACGTCTCTTATCGTAGCTACCTGTTCTTCGGACAACAGCTCACTGACGAACGTAGGCCTCGGGTCTTTGTCGTCCCCAAGTCGATTTTCCTTAGGTTATCTGCAGTAGTATGTATCCCATCTTCCAGCTCTTTTGGCGCCGGTGGAAACTCTGAGATCACCTCGTCATCATCATTTTCGAAGCACCAGGGGAGGTCAGCCATATCCTCGCGTACTCCTTCTCCTGACAGCGTTATCGTGTGACAGGTACGAGATCGCTTCCAAGACCGATGTTGATCCGGCTCTACTCTCGCTGCATATGCGGCTTTCGGTTCATGTTTCTATGGCGGGGCTACCCTCCAATTGTTGGATAGAGCGAACCTGCCAAGTTGATATTGGTCTTCAACCCAGTTTTTGAAGGTGAAGCAGTCTTCAAGAGGATGTCTATCGCTCGGTGATAGGAGCAATAATCCGGATGAGAGGCCTCGTCTGCTTGTTCGGGTTGTTTGGACTCCGGGAGCATTATCATCTGATGTTTCATGAAGAGATCGAATATCTTCCTTGTCTTGTCTTGGGGAAAGAATATGCTCGACCCATCTTCTTTATAAGAGACGGATCCCGACTGCTCAATTTTCTATCGCGAGGCTTCTTGGACCCGCTTTGCTGCTGTCGAACATTTTTTCCATTCTTCAGTTTATTTTTGCCTCCGCGTCGAGTCTTCCGTATGATGGGCTGGTGACGAAGGGCATCGTCATTTTTCGTAGCCTGCTGAAGGAGGCGCTGCGTCCTGGCTTTCTCGTAAATGGCCATTTCACGGCTTTGGTCATCCCGGACCTTTTGACCCGCTTCTCTTATTACCTTATCCATCTGTTCTTCGAACGACAGACTTGGAACTTTCATGGCGGGACTTTATTTTGGTTCAGGGTTAGCGTCTTCTAACAGAGCATCTCCTTCTTTATCGAAATCATGTATAACGTAGCAGCCATGGAATCGCTCCCGTTTCTTGGATTTAACGTATCCAAGCCCGATTGTTTCCGTTCTCCCGTTGGGCAATTTTCGTTGAGCTTCGGGGACGCTCCAGATCCTGTTGTAGAACTGAGCTTGTAGAGCAGTCTATTTGAAGGGTACGTCTTGGCACCTCAATAGCCATTTTAATCTTTCTGTGTAGTATCTGGACAGACGGATGGGCTGGAGCCTGTCAACAGTAGAATCGGCGCCATACCAGATTTCTTTCTCCACTTTGGTTTCCACGGATCGATAAAAGAGGATCACCTTTTCATCTTTTCGCCTGGGAGGGACGTAGAACGTCTGCAGTTCTTGCACACTGTAGGTATCAAGTGCGTCGAGCTCTTTGTAATGCTCTTGCGGAACCATGTCGATCTGCAAACTCTGATCATCTCCAATGAAGGCTTGCACTGATAGACGAGCCGAGAATACCGCATTGACCTCGTCTTCAGAGTTACTGCCAAAGACCAGAATAGGGGTAGACGGTCCCGGCTTGTTGCATTGGGGCGGTCCCAAATAGACTATCTCTTCCTCCTCCTCAGTATCGCTCCCGAAGACCGGAATAGTGGTGATAGCTTTTTTCTTATCCTCAGGTTTATGGCATCTTTCCGTGTCTTCAAAATCTGGCAGGAAATACTTCGCATCCTCGTACTTTTGGACTTCATTCACGGAGAATGGGTTCAGCTCCCCTGTCACAGTATATTCAAGTCCATCTTTGAAGTACTTCATACACTGATGCTGTGTAGAAGGGATAATGTTGTACTCGTGTAACCAAGGCCGACCGAGCAAAGCGTTGTAGCAAGTCTTGGCGTCAATGACATGGAACTTGATATCAGTGACGAGTAGCCCAAAGCGTAACGTCGGTATCACAAACCCGAGTGTCCGTGATGACTGGGAGTCGAACCCAAAGATAGTGATTTTATCCCGAGCGAGGTATTGAACGCTCATGCAGATTTCTTTTAGCACCCTCACATTTAGGAGATTGACAGAGGACCCATTGTCAACTAGGATCTTCCCTATCTTAATGTCATGGCAATACCCGGAGACATATAGGGGACGGTTGTGCTCGCATGTTCCGAGGAGGAGATCTTCATCGCCGAAAGTGATGTCATATGTGTGAATTTTTTCCAGCTCGTCCTTCATCTTTTCTTCGGCGAGGAAAGCTTGAAACTGGTCAGGCTCTTGTAATGCCTTGATCAGAGAATCTCTCGCCTCTTTGGATAGAAGAAGGGCATCGAGAATGCTTAGCTGCAAGGGGATCTTCCTCAGGTGTGCCAGAACGTTGTAATCCACCTTGTTTTTCTTGGGCGGGTCCTTAGCTGCCAGCTCTTCGACGACTCGATCATCGAGGGTGATATCCTCAGGGACTTTTTCTTTCCCCTTATCCTTTTTGTTCGATCACTTATTTGCGGGTTCGAGATTCTTTTCAGGTAGCGTGCGATTGCGCAGTTGAATGTTCTCGCAGGTCTTCATCTCTTCTGTTTCAGAGATGGATTCCTTGAAGAGAGGGCCGAGGGCTATTTCTTCATCAGAATCACTCCCGAAGGTGAGAACTTGTGATCCTCCGAAATTAACCATGTGACATTCACCGGCAGTTCTTTTATGCTCATCTGTCGTGCTTCTTTGTTCCCGACGAGTTTTGCACTTCATTCGCTTGAAATGCTGCCGGTGAGCAACGTATCCTTGCCACCAATTTTTAAAGGCGTTACATTCTTCAGTAGGGTGTGTGGTCCTCCGATGGTATAAGCAGTAGTTTGGATGTGTAACCTCTTCGTTAAGATGTATCCTATCAGGAGTGTTTCCTTCGGAGGGTGGCAGCTTCATTCCCATCGATATGGCTTTGGCGAACCTTTTCCTCGTCTTGAACCTGCTTTTATTTGCGGCGGATGTGCTTTGATCTGGTGGGAGTGTTTTAACCCTTTCATCCAGTCGCCAGCGTTTGGCTTTTTCAAATATGGCCATTTCGCATTCTCGATCAGCTTTGCTTTTCAGAAGAGCTTCGTTCAGAAATGTGTCAATCATTTCGTCTGACGGTCCTAGGAGTTCCGGTTCGGGATCTGCCCCCGGTTTCTTTGTATCAGGAGCTTCTCCACCATCTACTGACGAGTGAGAGATCACGTGGCAGCTTGCCACATAATCTTCAGGTTCGTCTGATGAGTGTTGTCCCTTATCTTTGTCGCTATCTCCGTCTTCAAGGATGTGGTTGAGAAACTCTTGGAGTGTGACTGGGGTTCGCGCCTTTTGGTTGTATTTTTCCAGCGCGTCAATATGTTTTTGCAGGTCCGTGAACTTGTCATCAGGCTTCACGGGCTTTTTGGTCTTCTTCTTCTTCTTCGAAGACTTTGACGGCTGGGCCTGAGCGTTTTGGTTATCGCTACCAATTCTTGGAGTCAGGCGCGGCTTCAGCATTCCCTCAATGACCTCGGGTTCCAGCGGATTTTTCCACCTAATCGCCGGGCATGTTTGGAGATCCTTCAGTATTCTTTTCGTCTTGGCTGAAAGAGCGACCTCCCATGGAGCTTCTTCTATAAAGAGCATGATGCCTCTGGTGTGTCCCCCCTTTTAAGAGCATGCGGTTGTGGAGAGTTTACTTTCAAATTCTTGGATAGTGCGAATTTGCCCTGTTGGTATTGGTCCTCGATCCAGCCTTTGAAGACGAAGCAATTTTCGATTGGATGGCTTACCACTTGGTGATAGGGGCAATAATTAGGATTATTGGCCTCACCGGATTGCAATGGGCGTTTTGGATCCGGCAAGGTGATGAGCCTGTTGCGCACCGCCAGTTCGAACAGTCTCCTCGTTTTATCCCGGGGAAACGAATAAGGGCGCTTCAGTTTTTCATTGAAGAATCGCCGTCTTTCATCTTGGCGATCATTTGGCTTTGGACCACTGAGCTGCTGCTGAGTATTGGCGACGAAGGTCGTTTTCCCTTTCCCTTTCTCATTTCGAGATTCCAACTTCGAAGAAGAGGGCCTATGACCCATCTGATCTATTTGGGCCAGTTTGTCAATCAAAGCTTGGAAAGTAGTTGGTTTGAAGAACATTATGAATTGTGAAATGGTCGCCTGAGGGTCGAGGATCCTTACGAACATGCCTACCGCAGGCGCTTCTTCGATGCACTGCTCGCACTTCGACCATAGATTCCGCCACCGTATCGCATACTGCACCCATGTTTCGCCTGGCTTCACTCTGGCGTTAATTAACGCGATGATCGGGGTGCGCTCGCTAGCGCTTGCGAACCTTTGTGTAAACAGCAACTCCATTTCTGCAAATGTCTTGACGGAGTCATTCGGGAGCTCGGAGTACCATTCAAACGCTGTCTCCGATAAGCTGCCAACAAACTGGCAAAGCAGCAGTTTGTCGTCACCCCCAGTATTACCGCACAAAGCCCTGAATTAAGCGATATGTTGGTGTGGATTCCCCGTCCCCTTATATACATGGAATTTAGGGATCGTATATCCCGGCGGGTACTTTATTTGGTCGTACCAACCCGGATAGGGTCGTCCAGTCTAAACAATTTGCCCGGCCGCTTCGCTCGCCTGATGAGCTCGTATCTGCTGAGCGATGTAGTCATCCAAGGCGGCTTTGGAGATGGTCTCCTCTTTAGCTGCTGAACAAGCTGGAAGAGGATTTGACGTCTCCCCTCGGTTGTCTTCAAGGATAATCGGAGGGTCTTCAGCTGGAGGATCCGGCTGTAACATCATCCCGACCATGTCTTGGAACAAAAGCGCCATTCGTTTAATGTTGGCAGCTTGTTCCGCTGCCTCTTTGTCCTTCTTCTCAAGGATTCTGCGGAGGAACTCAGCATCAATTTCTTGTTCATGACACTGCTCTGACGATGTCTCCGGGCTTTCTTTTGGCCCAGTGAGTGCTACCATCTGTGTTAACATTTCCTGGAGCTTCTGTTGCTGCTCCTGGGCCTTTGTCACTGATCGGGTGAGCGGCAAATGACCCGTAGAGATATCCTCTTTCTCGGATGCCAAATAAACAGTGTGCACCACCATGCCCCCAGACTTGGGGCGTTTGGATTCTGTGCCTTTGAGATTCGTCGCAGACACAGAAATTTTCTACGGCCTTCCCCTTTTGTGAGCGGTTGAAGTTGAGGGAGCCGTTGTAGCGGGAACCTAAATAGATGACATCTCCTGTAGTATGACAGGATGGTACTTTTCTTGCTGAACCTTCATCTTTTTCGATCGGCGAGAGTAGTCTTGGTTGATCATCGAGTCTTGGACCTGTCGCCAAACTTTATAAATTTTAGAGGACAGCCGCTGAGGGGGCTGCTCCGGCTTCGCCTTTGTGAACTTTTCAACAGGCGGAGGAGACTTTTTTAGCACGGCAGTTGGCGAATTTATGCGCACCCTGTTAAGTAGTTCAAAGCTGTTCCCAGTTGGAACAACAGCATCAACTTCCACCGTTGGAGCTGGTGGGGTGAGTCCGGAAGGGGAGATGCCCCCAGCTTTCCTCACTCGGCGCCAGTGGCGACGTCGAACATGGCGAGCGGTCGGGACCACCTCCATTGTTGGATAAGCTTTTCCATGCCCCTGTTCTGATGAGAGCCTGTTGTTGGCGCTAGCCTGTCAAAGACAGACGTCCGCTGAGAGGGAATGGTTAACCTGTCGAAAGCCAACCTTCGAGTAGGGAGAGCAGCTTGGACGACCTCAACTATAACAGGAGTTAGAGTTTCCTTCTCTGGTATCGCGAGCCTCTTAGCGGTCCCACTTGAGCTTTGACCCAGCCTATTGAAAACTGAGGCATTGGAGCTGGACGACCCGCTGAGAGGGGCCGTGGTGGTTGCAAGCCAATCAAAAACCGACTTCTTTGCAGCTTCCTGTGACGGCATCTGAACGTTGAAGCTCGTTGGTGGGATCATGGTCCCGAAGAATAGCCCAGTTGTGGCTTGGGTCACTTGTTCCACCGACATTGTGAAAAGGGAGGCCGCTTGGGGCCCGTAGGTTATTCCTCCAGATGAGGCGGAATGGGAGTTGTTGCAGTTGTTGCAGTTTGTGCAGTTAGAAGCCATTGATCTTCTGTTTTCTGCACGGAGCAAGACACCAAATCTTAGTACCTCGAATCTAGGGGCAACTATATCAAACCACGATTCATTCGTGAACATGACACACGAAGTGTGAAGTGGAAAGAGGAAAAGGTCCCACCTGGCGTGCCAGAATCTGTTCTCCGCCGAAAGACCGGGAAAGACTGACGTCTTGCCTGAATTTTGGGGCATATGCTATTTGGTTTTATCCGTCCACCTCTCCGAAGATGCCAAGTTGATTTATGGCACCGTGTATCGGAGGTTTAGACGGATGCGGCCGTTGTAGCAGACTTCATCAGATTCCCCCTCGTTTGAGGGGTTTTTGATTGTGGGGACGCTCTTCCCTGCAGGCGCAAGCCCCTGCAGTTAATTACGTTACCGCATCACGGTAACAACTTTCTCTTTCTCCAGATGGTCACTTCGTGTCGTGTGTGTTTGTTTTATTTTTTATTTTTTGGTTGCCCGTGGATTGTATACGGAGACTAATTTATGTTGTCGCCCGTAGGGCGTGGATTAGTCCAAATCCGTGTTTTCTTAGATTTGGGTTTTGGGTTGGGTTTAAGGATCGCTAATCTCATTTGAGACTAAAATCAACTTAAACGTTTGTTAATGATACGTTAGCCTAATTTTAGACTAAGATCAACTTAACGTTTGTTAAAGACACGTTAGTCTAATTTTAGACTAAGATCAACTTAACGGGATCATTTAGATCCAACAAAAGAGCATTTGAACTCTATTGTTTTAGTTTAGGGACTTTGCGGTCCAGTTTAAAGACGTCATAGTCTGTAAAGTTTAAGGACATCATGTAGGGTGTTTTTCGTCACCCCATTGAGATGGGAATACGTGCGCGCTTGTCAGGCGTATACTACAGATTCCCCCTGCCTAGGATAGGCGGGGGTTTAATGATTGTGGGGATCCGAATCTCCGGCAGCCGCGGACTAAGCTGCCGTTAATTACCCCTCGCCTTTGGGGCGGGGGAACCTCCGATTAACGGGTTAAACTGGTCATGCGAACTCAATGTGCAGTGTACGTGTGTTTTGTTTTGAAAGGGGGGTTTTTGATACATCGGGAGCCACGCAGAGTTTTTACGGGGGTCCCGCTACCCGGATAGCGGGCTGGGGGTCAAGGGGGCTAGCAGCCCCCTTGCGGGGTTCGGGGCAGCGCCCCGGCCCGAAAATTTTTTGGAGGGGGAGAATGTTGCGGAGTATGTGTATGTGTACATTTGTATACAAATGTATATATATACATATATATAAATAAAGGGAAAAAGGCATCCAAAGGATGCGTGGGGCAGCACCTTGGGCGCTGTGCGCGTAGGTGCTGTGCGCTCAGGCGCAAGCGCGCCACGTGTCGGCACGTGGGCGCTTTGGGCATGAGCGCGCACATGAGCGCTGCGCGCAAGCGCGCGCGCCACGTGTCGGCACGCGGGCGCTTTGCGCAAGAGCGCTGCGCGCAGGTGCGCAAGCGCACGCGCCACGTGTCGGCACGCGGGCCCTTTGCGCACTTGCGCAAGCGCGCAGGTGCGCAAGCAAGCGCGCTCGCTACGTGTCGGCACGCTGGCGCCTTATGCACTTGCGCAAGCGCGCAAGTGCGCAAGCTTGCGCGCCACGTGTCGGCACGCGGGCGTCTTGCGCACTTGCGCAAGCGCGCAGGTGCGCAAGCGCGCGCGCCACGTGTCGGTACGCGGGCGCCTTGCACACTTGCACTGCGCGCTGGAGAGGACAAGAGGATTTTAGTCTGAAAAAAGATTTCTCAAAGAGAAATCAGAGAGGAGTCGGGCTCCTGAATATGTTCTGGGTTTAACGGAAGTGGTTCTTCTTCTTCCTCCTGTTGTTTGCTGGATCTTGAAGATCAAGGGATGTGAAATGTCAAAATCTCTCTTTTTTGAGATCTGATGGCAGATCTGAGTTCCCCTTAATGGGTTTTGTGGTGGAAAACTATTTAGTTTTGAAAAAGGAAGAGTAAAACTCTTGACTTAATTCAAAAGAAAGAGGAAGGTTTTTGGAACCTTGGAGAAGGAGCAGGAGGCACAAAGAACCCTAGTTTTTGGGGGAATGAAAAAAATCTTCTTTATTCATCATCATGTTGCCTTATATAGGCTTACATATTTACATATAGCCCCCTTGGGCTTTACAAAAATGGCATTTTAGCCATCCCATGGCTCATGTGCCATTTCATTTTTGCACATAAGCCATGGGCTTACAAATATTGGCTTTATGCCCATTTTGTTTACATTCATGCATAAAAAATTACATAAAAATTATTTATGACATGATTTTGTTGTTGGCATGAGAGAGGCTGGCCGCGGGCTCGACTTGGGCATGGGCCCGCTTAACCTGGGCTTGGGCCCACCTAACTTGGGGGTTGACCTTGACTTTGACTCAGTCAACCGGGGTGTAAATTTTTACCCCAACAAATTGCCCCCCATCAATAAATGCACACCGCATATGTGGGTCGTGTGCATGAAATTGATGGATCTTCTTTCACGTGGAGGCGACTTGCTTTGGTTCCCACTTTTGGGATGCACTGCCCTTTTTACGACATGGACGGTCGACGCTTGACACGTCTCCGAGACAGAGTGTTCGTGGTAGACGTTTCCCTTGCCCGGAGCGATCCAGTTCCTGCTTTGTAGGAAGCCTGCACTGCCCTTTTTGTGACATGGAATGTCGACGCTCTGTTACGGAGCGATTTGGGTTCCCAGTTTGCGGGAGCCTGCACTGCCCTTTTTGCGACGTAGACGGTCGACGCTCTGTTACGGAGCGATTTGGGTTCCCAATTTGCGGGAGCCTGCACTGCCCTTTTTGCAACATAGACGGTCGACGCTCTGATCCGAAGCGATTTGGTAGACGTGTCCCCGGCACGGAGTGTCGCTGGTCGACGTTCCCCCGAGGCGGAGTGTCTGTTGTCGATGTGCCCCCGGCACGGAGTGTCTGCTTGACGTTTCCCCGAGGCGGAGTATCGGCTGGTTGACGTTTCCCTGATGCGGAGTGTCTGTGTTAGACGTTTTCCCCGATGCAGAGTGTCGCTGGTTGACGTGTCCCCGGCACGGAGTGTCGCTGATGGACTTTTCCCCGGAGCGGAGTGTCAGGTTGACTTTTCCCCGGCACGGAGTGTCGCTGATCGACTTTTCCCCGACGCGGAGTGTCAGTGGTTGACTTTTCCCCGGCACGGAGTGTCGCTGATCGACTTTTCCCCGGCGCGGAGTGTCGGTGGTTGACTTTTCCCCGGCACGGAGTGTCGCTGATCGACTTTTCCCCGGCGCGGAGTGTCGGGTTGACTTTTCCCCGGCACGGAGTGTCGCTGATGGACTTTTCCCCGGCGCGGAGTGTCGGGTTGACTTTTCCCCGGCACGGAGTGTCGCTGATCGACTTTTCCCCGGCGCGGAGTGTCGGGTTGACTTTTCCCCGGCACGGAGTGTCGCTGATGGACTTTTCCCCGGCGCGGAGTGTCGGTGGTGACTTTTCCCCGGCACGGAGTGTCGCTGATCGACTTTTCCCCGGCGCGGAGTGTCGCGGGTTGAATTTTCCCCGGCACGGAGTGTCGCTGATGGACTTTTCCCCGGAGCGGAGTGTCGCGGGTTGACTTTTCCCCGGCACGGAGTGTCGCTGATCGACTTTTCCCCGGCGCGGAGTGTCAGGTTGACTTTTCCCCGTCACGGAGTGTCGCTGATGGACTTTTCCCCAACGCGGAGTGTCAGTGGTTGACTTGATTCCAAGGTGGAGTATAATTCCGGCAAGGAGGTCGTTATCCCGAGGCGAAGCATGATTTCGACACGGAGTAAATTCTGGGACGAAGCATGATTCCGCCGCAGAGGTTGTTGGTTTGATTTGATTGACTTGAGTCGACATCAGCATCGCTATACTGGAATATGGTACCAGGAGCGAATCATCATTCGTCATGAGAGAATTTTGGGATTGGTATTTTTGTCGGCATCTGCATTGCTGCACTGGAATAATGCCAGGAGCAACTCATCATTTGCCCCGGGAGGATTTGGATTTGGTTTTTTTTTGGTTTGGCATCTGCATTGCTGCACTGGAACAATGCCAGGAGCAACTCATCATGTGCCCCGGGAGGATTTGGATTTGGTTTTTTTCGTTTGGCATCTGCATTGCTGCACTGGAATAATGCCAGGAGCAACTCATCATGTGCCCCGGGAGGATTTGGATTTGGTGGCTTACGAGACAGGTTTAGATCCCTGTCACCTAAGGCTTTTCAATTTTATAGGCCGTGAGGGTCCCATAAAAGCATTTTCTCCCTACGAGTCGAAAGGATCTCGTAGGTGTATTTTCTCCTTAGGAGTCATGGGGACTCCTAAGTGTATTGCTCCTTTGTGAGTCGTAAAGATCTCACGCGGGAATTTTCTCCTCACAAAGTCGAGAGGACTTTGCGAGTGCATTTCATCTCTTCTCTTTTTTTTTTTACGAGTTTGCGCCCTTTCGGGTTTTCACAAACTCGCCGGCAGTCCTGCTATTTTTACTCACGGAGCCCTTTCGGGTTTTCATCCGTGCCCATTTTGCTTGTGGACATACCGTTCTTCTTCTTTTTTTTCCTCTTTTTTTTCTCTTTTTTTCATTTTTTTTTTTTTGGAATCTTCCCTGCCGGTGGGACTTTGAATGTGGTCTCGCCGGTAGGACTTGGGAGAGATTGGGATCGTTTTACGCCCGTGGATTGTATACGGTTTTGCAGGATGTATGATCCAGACCGTAGGGCCAAAAACATTTCGGGACTTTGTTGGCGTCTGCATCGCCGCACTGGAATATGGTACCAGGTGCGACTCATCATTCGCCGTTGAGGTATGGGAGTTGGAATTTGGTTGGCGTCTGCATCGCTGCACTGGAATGTAGTACCAGCAGCGACTCATCATTCGCCGCTTGGGGATTGGGATTTGGAATTTGGTTGGCGTCTGCATCGCTGCACTGGAATATAGTAACAGGAGCGACTCATCATTCGCCACTTGGGGATTGGGATTTGGAATTTGGTTGGCGTCTGCATCGCTGCACTGGAATATGGTACCAGGAGCGACTCATCATTCGCCACTTGGGGATTGGGGAGCGATGGCTTAGGAGACAGGTTTGGATCCCTATCACCTAAGACTTTTCAATTTTATGGGCCGTGAGGGTCCCATAAAAGCATTTTCTCCCTACGAGTCGTAAGGATCTCGCAGGTGTATTTTCTCCTTAAGAGTCGTGAGGACTCCTAAGTGTGTTTTTTTTTCTTGGTGAGTCGTAAGGATCTCACGAAGGTTTGTTCTCCTCATGCATCGTGAGGACACATGAGTGGGTCTTTCCAATGAAGTATAATTCCAAAGGCGGAGACCAGCCGCGTAACTGGTGGTTGCGGTGGGGCATGAGTATACTGAGAATTATTTAAGCCCGTGGATTGTATACGGTAGTCAATTTGGGGACTGGTCGTAGGGCTGAAAGAATTTTGGGAAATTGGATTTTTGTTTGGCGTCTGCATTGCTGCACTGGAATAATGCCAGGAGCAACTCATCATTCGCCCTTGTTTTTTTTTGTTTTTTTTTTTTATTATTTTACCGCGATTGCTCTATCATTTCAGCTTTTCTTATCGCGAAGGTCGCGATTGCCCTATCATTTCGGCTATTTATTCGCGGTTGCCCCATCATTTCGGCTTTGTTTTCATTTTTATTTTTACTCGCTGATTTTTATTACGAGTTGCCCCATCATTTCGGATTTTCTTTATTTTTCTTTTATTTACACATTTTTTTTATTTACATTTTTTTTACATTCCCAGTTTAACGACTTAGAGGTCGATTGTTCCCAGTTTAATGACGTGGCGGTCGTTTTTGCTTATCCCAGCTCCTTGAACTTTGATCTTGGCGGAGCTGTGTTGATGACTTAGCTCTGTGGCTTGCCGATACATCCGAGAATTGTGAGGTTTTTCCAAGCTTATATTGGTCCTCTGCCCAATCTTTGAAAATATAGCAGTCTTCGATGGTATGACCCACCACTCTATGATATGGGCAGTATATGGGATTGCCGGTCATGTTCATTTCCTGTGGCCTCTTTGGAACAGGCAGTTGCAGACCGCTGTTCAGGGCGTCCATGAATATTTTGCGGACTTCATCCCTCCTGAAGGAGTATACCTTCTTCTTTCCCTCCATTGGAGTAGGTGCCTTTACTGATGCTGGTCCTCGAGGCACATGTCTGGGAGGATTAGGTTCCTGAAAGGTTTCAGTCTCCATTTGCATGAAATCGGCGATCGTAGCTTGACTGTTTGCTAACACGCCTTTAGAAAGTTCTATCTCTCCCATCTTGTATTGCCTTTCGACTCAATCTTTGAAGACGAAGCAGTCCTCAATGGCATGACCTATCACCCTGTGATAGGGGCAATATTTTGGGTCGTCGGTCATATTCTCTTCTTGCGGTCTCTTTGATTCTGGCAGTTGTAGACCGTTTCTTAGGGCGTCCCTGAATATCTTGTGGACCTTTTCCCTCTTGAAGGAATAGACCTTTACCAGCTTCTCTTTTAGAGGCGATTCTCCCCCGGTGTATGTATCGGAGGGACTGGAGGCTGATTGCGGCCGTTTTTCGCGAAGGCGCTCCGCTTTTAGGTTGAAAGGGATATTAGTTGGCTGCTCCCGGGTCCTAATTCCTGGCTCATGAGCCAAAATTTGATTCTGCTGTAATTGCAATCGGGAGGCTTGGGTCGCGAGATCTGCCACGACGTCTGCCAGCTCGTCGACTTTGGAATAGACCTCGGCCATTTTCTCATCCCTGTCCTGAAATTGCCTTTGAAGCCATTGGAATAATGCTTGCTCTGTAGTTCCGGCTATGACAACCGGGTAATCTTTATTGCCTGAGCCCCATTCCGTAGGAACCACGGGCTCCTCTGGCTTATCGGCCTGAGCGGGCTCTTCATCATTTAGATCGAGCTGATGCTGGGTAGCGTCAACCATATCATCACCATGGCTGTGAAGAAGAGGAGGGTTCGTTTCTTCATGTTCGGCCATGTAGACAGTGTGGACAACACACTCAGCCATTCTTTCATCACTGGCAGTTGGTTTCGCGGAGCGGTCCGGGCTTTGGAAATTCATAAATTTTAACATGGCCAGAGCCCTAGCCTTTTTGTTGGCTCTATATCTGAGCCGCTTCTGCCTCAGCTTCTCGATTTTGAAGGCTTGGCGGGCATCCGCTACCCAGGAAGCCATTGTGAGTTGATCAGAGGGGAGCTTAGAGAAGACACCCGATCGAGCAGTGGTCAAGGGCACCGCTGGAGCTTGCTCGGGACGCGTTGTAGCTTTGTTGGTGTTGGTGGCCTTGCCCTCAGCTGCGGCCAAGGAAAGTCGTTCAGATACCGACTTGCGTTTGGGTTGGGGCGCCCTCGAGATCACCACATTCGGTCTCCTGCCTTTCGAGACCGGTTTGTCTGCCACCGAGGCTTGAGGAGATGGGATGGCCCCAACTGGCATGAACACAATAGAGCCGAATGGTAGCAGCGGCTCTTCCCATTGTCGCCCGAGACTGGCCGGAAGGACCGTCCTAGAGTTTATCCTCATCGTGTAGGAGACGGGAGTCGTGCTGAGAGCTGAGTTCATCTTTGGAGACATGGTTGAAAAGTGATTGCTTGAAGACCTGCTTGAAAGAGCATTATTTTAGTATAAATACAGATATGTACATTGATTGAGTTCGCATGAATGCTTAACCCGAAATATGGGAGGAGAGATGGTCCCACCGGGCGTGCCAGAATCTGTAGGGTGTTTTTCGTCACCCCATTGAGATGGGAATACGCGCGCGCTTGTCAGGCGTATACTACAGATTCCCCCTGCCTAAGGTAGACGGGGGTTTTAATGATTGTGGGGATCCGAATCTCCGGCAGCCGCGGACTAAGCTGCCGTTAATTACCCCTCGCCTTTGGGGCGGGGGAACCTCCGATTAACGGGTTAAACTGGTCATGCGAACTCAATGCGCAGTGTACGTGTGTTTTGTTTTGAAAGGGGGGTTTTGGATACATCGGGAGCCACGCAGAGTTTTTACGGGGGTCCCGCTACCCGGATAGCGGGCTGGGGGTCAAGGGGGCTAGCAGCCCCCTTGCGGGGTTCGGGGCAGCGCCCCGGCCCGAAATTTTTTTGGAGGGGGAGAATGTTGCGGAGTATGTGTATGTGTACATTTGTATACAAATGTATATATATACATATATATATAAATAAAGGGGAAAAGGCATCCAAAGGATGCGTGGGGCAGCACCTTGGGCGCTGTGCGCGTAGGTGTTGTGCGCTCAGGCGCAAGCGCGCCACGTGTCGGCATGCGGGCGCTTTGCGCATGAGCGCTGCGCGCAAGAGCGTGCGCCACGTGTCGGCACGCGGGCGCTTTGCGCAAGAGCGCTGCGCGCAGGTGCGCAAGCGCGCACGCGCGCCACGTGTCGGCACGCGGGCGCCATGCGCACTTGCGCAAGCGCGCAGGTGCGCAAGCAAGTGCGCTCGCCACGTGTCGGCACGCGGGCGCCTTGCGTACTTGCGCAAGCGCGCGCGCCACGTGTCGGCACGCGGGCGCCTTGCGCACTTGCGCTGCGCGCTGGAGAGGACAAGAGGCTTTTAGCCTGAAAAAAGATTTCTCAAAGAGAAATCAGAGAGGAGTCGGGCTCCTGAATGTGTTCTGGGTTTAATAGAAGTGGTTCTTCTTCTTCCTCCTGTTGTTTGCTGGATCTTGAAGATCAAGGGATGTGAAATGTCAAAATCTCTCTTTTTTGAGATCTGATGGCAGATCTGAGTTCCCCTTAATGGGTTTTGTGGTGGAAAACTATTTAGTTTTGAAAAAGGAAGAGTAAAACTCTTGACTTAATTCAAAAGAAAGAGGAAGGTTTTTGGAACCTTGGAGAAGGAGCAGGAGGCACAAAGAACCCTAGTTTTTGGGGGAATGAAAAAAAATCTTCTTTATTCATCATCATGTTGCCTTATATAGGCTTACATATTTACATATAGCCCCCTTGGGCTTTACAAAAATGGCATTTTAGCCATCCCATGGCTCATGTGCCATTTCATTTTTGCACATAAGCCATGGGCTTACAAATATTGGCTTTATGCCCATTTTGTTTACATTCATGCATAAAAAATTACATAAAAATTATTTATGACATGATTTTGTTGTTGGCATGAGAGAGGCTGGCCGCGGGCTCGACTTGGGCATGGGCCCGCTTAACCTGGGCTTGGGCCCACCTAACTTGGGGGTTGACCTTGACTTTGACTCAGTCAACCGGGGTGTAAATTTTTACCCCAACACATCATAGTCCATGAGTTTAAGGACCCCACAGTCCATGGTAGTTTAGAGACATCATAGTCTGTAAAGTTTAAGGACGTCATAGTTCATGAGTTTAAGGACCCCACAGTCCATGGCATGTCTGGTTGTTGGGACCCATCACCTCTCTGAAGACGTTGAAGGATTACAACGACAAATATCAGAGGAGTGAAGAGATATACCCTTAAACCAATATTGTTTGGAAAATCTGTAGTCCAATTTAAGACTAAGATCAAAGATTTATGAGCATATGGGCTCAATTAATCTGAACGAGGGATCTGTAGCCAACTTGGGATCGGCCCATTCATTTAAAATGTTGAACATTTAGCAATGCTAAGCATTGGTTTGGGTTCTGACAAACATTTTGTCTTTATTAAGTGTTAAGCACTCATCATGGCTCTGGGGCTTTATTTTAAAGAACAATTTATGTTCTCTTAGCGCCCACGTGAGGAGCACATGGTACGCTTGGCGCTGAGCGCTAGTCAATGAGTGCAGAGCACTTCTATTTAGGTAGCACACACGTGTGGAGCACGTGGCGCACTTGGCGCTGAGCGTCAGTCAATGAGTGCAGAGCGCTTCTGTTTAGGTAGCGCACACGTGAGGAGCACATGGCGCGCTTGGCGCTGAGCGCCAGTCAATGAGCGCAGAGCGCTTCTAGTGAAGTAGCGCACACGTAAGGAGCACGTGGTGCACTTGGCGCTGAGCGCTAGATCATGAGCGCAGAGCGATTCTTTTAAATTTGGAGCACTAAGGCTCTGCAGCGCTATGTGCTAGATTTGGAGCGCTGATGCGCTTCTTTAAACTTGGGGCGCTAAGGCTCTTTTTAGGCAGTTCTGCGCTCTGAGAATTAAATTCTCTCTTATAAAATATTTTGTCTCATGGATCTAAGAACAAAGTTCTTATTTTATAGGAGATGTTTCAATCTCTTATGTTCTTAGTGAAAGGCTTTACCTTTATGGATCTATGATCCAAAGAGAATTGAATTATTCTCCCCCTTTTTATAATGAGATATTATAATCTCTTTTGTGAAAGACAATTTGTCTTATAGATCTATGATCTGGCAAAAGAACTAAGTTCTTTTTCTGATGAGATTTTTTATCTCTTTGTTTTTACCTTGAAGAAGAGTTCTTCTTCTCAGAGCATGCTCTCTTTCTTTTAAATTTCTCAAAACTTGTGGGGGGGGGTCCTCTATATCAGACTTGAAGTTTTGGGGCCTTTATATAGGGCAAGCTGATTTGTTGAATCAGTTGAAGATATCTTTTCTCTAATTGATTTGTGGATTTCCCCACCGTTGGATCTTTGATCGTAGGGCTTCTATTTTACAGAAGGTAATCTTCTTTTTTTAAACAAGATTGGAAAATCTTTTCTCATGCGGAATTTATTCTGCACCATTGTGATTTTTAATCTCCATTGGATCATTGATCCGACGGTGCTCTGATTTACAGAGCAAAATCTTTTTGTTTGGAAAGATTCTGAAGAATGTTTTATTAACAGAATTTTATTCTAGTAACTTGATGATTTATTATCTTCGTTGGATCTTTGATCCAATGGTGTGGAACATTTAGTTCTAGCATTAGCGCACTCGTGCTTTGCACGTGAGCGCTGCTTCAGAGCGCTGGCGCTCTTAGCGCAAGCGCACCCGTGCTCTGCACGTGAGCGCTGCTTCAGAGCACTGGCGCTCTTAACGCTAGCGCACCCGTGCTCTGCACGTGAGCGCTGCTTGCTGGTGCTTTTATGAAGTGCCGCTTCATTTCAAATTTTGAAAATTTGAACAGAGCTTTACTCTGATTGGGGGAAACACCCATCTACGCTAAAAATCCAAAGCTCTCCTCAAGAGGCCACCAAGAAGCTTCCCTGCCCAGTCCATCCCTAGCTGGTAGTTTACTACCCACCGATGCCAAGGATCAAAGTGTTCATCTCATTAAACTGCATTTTAATACCCTCATTCGTTATCTGTTTTTGTTTATATCGGTACTATTAACCAGTGTCTGCTCAGAATTACAGATTATAGGTGTTCGTGATAAAAGACTGGAAACACACTCAAAAATCACGGATATAACGTTTGGGAGCTGACACTGCAGACGGAACAGAAAAACGACCGATATCCGAAGAGCTTTTTGCAAATAAATCATGTGCACACATTTTGGTCCAACATATAACATGTGTGCACTAGCTCTTTGGTGACTAGGACCATGATGGGGCAGCCATGATACATGGAGTAAGTGGGCACATTTGGTGTGATGTGCATTGATGGTGCAATAAATGCTTGAAGTGTTGATGTGAGTTAAAGCACCAAGTTCCTTCCAAATCTCTGCATACAAATCAGGTTATTTTAGACCAAGCAAACAGCATCAGAGGGTTATTGGGAAGCACACAAACCCACACTACAAACACGAGCCCCATAGCTCAGAATTTGGCCGAGCACATGCCTCCCAAAACCGGCGAACTCGGCCCCATCTAGCCCAAATGATCCCAGTTTTCCACAGAGCCTCCCTTGCTGCCACGTCAGCTCATTTTTATTGTTTGTTTATTTTCTTTTTGAGCCTATAAATTCAAACCTGTGGGCAAGGGAAGGAGGCTACCATGTACATACATTTCTATTTCTTAGTTTCTTTCTTTTTGGTTTAGCTTGAGGGTGAGTGGGTTTCATATTGGTTTCTTCTTCTTCCCTCTTGAAGCTCTCTTTGGAGAGCTTCATTAAGGAGGTTGAATAAGTTACCATAAAACTTGTATCTCTTTCTCAAGTGCTTAATATAATTGTTGTTTCTTTATACTTTCTTTCTTTTTCTTATTTGCTCTTTTATTATGCTTAACTAATCTTTATTTTGGTTGTGCTGTGGGTGAGGAAGTGAGATGAAAGGTTTTGCCTCCTCCACCTCTTGTTTATGTTTCATGTGCTTAACTTACGATTCTAACCTAAATATTGTTTATGTATTGATATGATACGGTATTTTGACACATGGTTGCTTGTAACCTCCTCATATACCGTATTCATTCCCTTTCCCCATTTTCAATGTTTAAGTTAAAATCCATTTGATGTTAAGTTTGCTAAGTTTGGATATCATATCTTGTGATCAATTGCTTGTCAATCTTTTGTTTTCATATTCGATATACCATCACAAATACTTAGCAAACTCAACACCAAAATCATTTGCTCTCACTAACCACTTTGTGTTTTTGTTGTTGTTGTATGCTTGCTAACCCTTGTGTTTAGTGTTGATACCCCAAGCGCGGACATACAAACGGTAAGTGATCAAAAGGACTTGTTTCGTGCTTTGCGGAGAATATCGGACTTGACGACTTGTGCCTCGCAACCGCTTTGACAAGTCGTGCTTCACGCCGGGATCAACGTAAGGAACGGACAACTCATGATCAAGGAGTGTAGAGGGAAACGTCGTGATTCGACCTTCCGAGCAAAGCCACAACTATGCTTTCTTACCTTGTTTTCTTGCTTCTCTTTATTTTCTTGTTTTCGTATTCTTTTATAATTTTGTGACAAACTCCCAATTCATTGATTTGTTAACCTTAAACAACAATACCCAATACACAATTCCCTACGGATCGACCCGTACTTGCCGGCTCGCTACAACGCGCCGTGCACTTGCGGCTATAAATTTTAAAACGAGAACAATTTTGCTTGCGCAATCCGTTATTTCCAAAACCGATATCATATTTCCAAAACATACGCGTTTGCGCGCGCGGGTGAATTCCCAACACAAAGCCCTCATCAAGAGGCCACCGAGTAGCTTCCCTGTCAGGTCCATCCCTGGCTGGTAGTTTACCATCCACCGACGCCAAGAATCAAAGCCCTCATCAAGAGGCCACCGAGCAACTCCACTTCTTGGTCCATCCTTAGTGGGTAATTTTTTACCCATCTACGCTAAGGATCCAAAGACCTCCTCAAGAGGCCACCGAACAGCTTCCCTGCCCGGTCCATCCCAGGCTGATAGTTTACCACCCACCAACGCCAAGAATCAAAGCCCTCATCAAGAGGCCACCGAGCAGCTCCACTGCTCGGTCCATCCTTAGTGGGTAACTTCTTACCCATCTACGCTAAGGATCCAAAGCCTTCCTTAAGAGGTCACCGAGTAGCTTCCCTGCCTGGTCCATCCCTGGCTGATAGTTTACTGCCCACTGACGCCAAGGATCAAAGCCCTCATCAAGAGGCCACCGAGCAACTTCCCTGCCCGGTCCATCCCTGGCTGGTAGTTTACTACCCACCGACGCCAAGGATCAAAGCCCTCATCAAGAGGCCACCGAGCAGCTCCACTGCTCGATCCATCCTTAGTGGGTAACTTCTTGCCCATCTATGCTAAGGATCCAAAGCCCTCCTCAAGAGACCACCGAGCAGCTTCCCTGCTCGGTCTATCCTTAGTGGGCAACTTCTTACCCATCTGTGCTAAGGATCAGAAGCCCTCAACCTCGGCAAACACCGACCGATCCGAACTAGGTTCTTGTCTAACTCATTCTAAGAGAAGTGGTCGTCGGTCCAACTCAAGGGATTGGGCAAATCTATACCTATCTACTCGCAGGAGCCAACCGGCGTACCTTAAGTGAGCGATCACCGCCTCGACTCTGGGGCCTTAAGGACACCGACCCTACACCAGCCTTTGTACACTCGAATGGGAAACTTGACGCGTGATCGCCAACTAAAGGACCGGTCGCCGACCTAGCATGTGGCTCGTCAGGCGAGAATAGGCTCACACAAATGAAAACATTGCCACACCAAAACTTGCAAAACGGCTTTATTCACATCTCGGGAGTCTTTACAAAGGTATTAAAGGCTCCCCAGCCTTACAAAATTGCTCGAAGGCTTACAAAATTCCAAAACAAAAAAAAGAAGGCAGAAAGGCTCAGGCATCGGGACCGGGGAGGACCTCGATATGCTCCGCGTCAGCATCGGTAGCCGGGGTGGCGGCATTAGGGTCGGCGCCCCCAACAGGAGCTTCGGCAATGGGAGCCGGGGTGATCGCCTTATCCCCAACGCTCCTACCGGGAGCCTTCCCTCCGGCGGCATTTCAAGCGGCATCCCCCCGCGTCTCATCCTCGAGGGGGTACTCAAGCCGGAGCCCACCGTCAGGAAACTCCGGCATCAACGCCTTGACGACATCGAGAGCCTGATGCCAGATGAGGGCCGAGGCGTCAGCAATGTCGGTGTAGAATTAATCCGACGTCTTGTAGCTCTCCACCGTCTTTGCGGCCTGGAGGTTGGTGCGCTTCATCCCTTCCTTCGCCGTCTCATTCTCCTTCTTAAGGGTGTCCCACGTCTTCTTCAGAGTGACGTTGAGCACCCTGGCCTCCTCCTATTTAGCCTCGACGACTTTGTTGGACTCCTTCAAAATTCGGATGGACTCCCTGCAGTTAGAATTTACCCCTCCTCGGCGGCCGCCCGATCTTTGAGGACGGCGATCCTCTCCCTCGCATGACGCAGCTCTCGGCTCAGGCTCTCCTCCCACGAGGAAGACTCGCCCTCTATCTGCATCGCCGGGGCAACTTCCTCATGCTCCATGTTGGCGATGAGGGCGCGGTGCTGGAGGACCTAAGGAAAACAAAAGGAGGGGTTAAAAAGTATCCGATCCTACAAACAAGGGAGGCTTACTGAAAACCCGAATGGGAGGCGGACACTAACCTGCACAGCTTCCTGAGCTATAGCCGCGATTTATGCCTTGAGGGTCCCCCGGGGGATTTTGCCCCCGACCGATCGTTCCATCTCCGAGAGCAAGCTATCGACGACAGAAGCCCCGAGGGCACCTCGAAGCAGACGTCCCCCTCCTGCACGAAGACCTGGGAAGACGGAGGTCGGGATACCGCCTTTTTGTGCCGCTTGAGGGGGTCCTCGGGGGGCCGGCCTCATCCGCCACCTCCAAAACCCAGGGCTCCGACTCCCGAGCATGTTTACGGCTCTCCTCGCGGTTGGTCTCCTGAGCCCGGGGCATGGTGGAACGCCTAGCCGATGCGGCCGCCGACGGGGCCGGGCTTGGAGCGGGGTGTGACGAGCCGGCTCCTCCGGCCTTCCTCCCCTTCTTCTCAGCCATGGCAGCCAAAAATTTAGATCCGTTCGTCAGTTCTGCAAAAATGGGAAATACACAAAGGGAGTTAGTAACGCCGGAAAGAACATAAGAAAAAATATACAAGTCTAAACAGGTCGCCTAGGCTCCTAACTTACCCATGAATTGAGCGGGGCTGAGCCCGGCCCAACTAAGGGCCTGCTCGGAAAGCAAAATATCGGCCCGTTGGATAGGCCACCACGCCGACATCGCCCTCGCTTCGGGAGAGGACGTCCGCCTCACCCGCGGGCAGTCGGCCCTGTGCCACTGAATAGGCACAGGCCAATTCTCACCCTCGGGTGGCCCGACAAATAGGAACTTCTCCTTCCATTCATGGATGGAAGAAGGAACTGCTACGACCCCCGACCCGGCCATCCCTCTCCTATGTTTTCTAAAGGAAATATATACCCAGCTCGGCTCGTCCTTACGAGTGCCGGGATGATTTTTATAGCAAAAGGAGGAAAGGAGAAGGGTCAAGCTGAAGGGGATTTCTTTTTGAGTCTCAACCGGACCAGGAACCCGAGGAGAATCCTCCACGAGTTCGGCGCTAGCTGGCTCGGAGCTAGTTGAAAACAACGCAGCACGGCGCTAACCTCGGGGGAAAAGGGAGGACGCATTTTGTCACGTCCCGCTTCCAAAAAGGAGGAGAAGGATGACGTGGCATGGTCCGCAATCTAACTGTATTGAAGGTAGTCTATTCAATACAGTAACGTTAAGCATATGAATATTTAACATGCAGGATGTATACCAAAACAAAAATAATAAAAGCGAAAGGCATTTATTTCTATTAACCAAATTTTATTACATCCCAAAAGAAAGAGTAAAATAAACTAAGTAGTTTAATTATATCGAGGAGAAACAAAAGCCCTAAACATGTGGGCAACAACAAAAATTAAATCTAGCTAATCTTCCGTCGTCAAGTCTGCATAATCTTCATTAGTTGGCTCCACTCCTTGATCCTCATCATAATACTCATTCTCATCCGACGGACATTCTAAAGATATAGGAAGAAAAGAAAGGTCCGTCAGCGAGTTATACTCGGGTAGGATTGCCTCATAAGGAAGTAATGGTATATAAACGAACAGGTGTATATAAATATAATGAATATGATGTACATGGGTATAAAGGTATGAGGTTGTATACAAATTAGATATGTTGACAGAGGTATATGTGAATATGAGTAGAATGTGTGAGGTATATGTTTGGTAAAAGTTCAAGTCAAGTCAATCGGGTATTCAGTCTAAGAGTTAGATCGGATTAAACAAGGTGTGTATTGATGGAATTGACTGGTGGACATACTCGTATCCTTGAGGTATCCCATGACTAGCTGGAAGCAGTATGAGTTAGCGCTCGTGCCTGGGGTGGCAATCAATGCGGTAGTGTGAACATCCCCGAAAGGTGTCCCATGACTACGATGGAGCTTTGTCTAGCGTGAATATCACTCAAGTGCACAGGTATTGTCACCCTTCAGTTCCATAATAAACAACAAGTCTAAACTGGTAAAATATCCACATCCAAGATACTGAATAACTCGTGTCTCATAAAAAAAGGTAGATAAGGTAACAGGTGGGTATAGCACATGATGTGAGTTTAGTGTTGGGTATCAATAGGTATTGTAAACGTTTTAGTTTGTCAAACAAGAGTCCGGATACTCGCGATTATTCCGTTGTGGCCACGGAACGACAACCGGAAATGTACCGTTTCACTTTCAGGGATCATGATCGAGTCGTAAGGGAATCCGAGTTCCGAATTTCCTTACCTAATCAAACTACCCATCCCCGTGGTTCAGTATAAAGGTTTTGACGAATTAGAGTTAGTGCGTATATATCTAGGCATGGAATTTCCACATTGTATGTCATCTACATATTGGATCATTCGCCCTCAAGTAGGATTAGTATTAACCCGAATATCGGGTTAGTAGTTGTTCACACATTGGACCATTCACCCCCAAAGTAGGGTTAGTATTCGTCCGAATATCGGGTTAGTAGTCGTCCACACATTGGACTGTTCACCCTGACTGCAGAAATCCTCATATATAAGTATTCCATACCTACGTCCGTGGATTCTAACCCTAACCGTATCATATGTCATGTATGTCGTAAATTTGTATTCAAAATATTGATCTCATTTAATATGGCCTTTCATAACCACTCATTTTATCTTGTTATCTTCTTAAGTTTGTAAGGTACTTCGTATCATCTTATAGAACACTTAGTTAATAAAAGATAATAGTGTTAATTATATTTATTGTTTATAAGAAAAGCATAATGTTTGAAATATTTATCATTTTGGAAACCCATAATATTTTACTGAGAAAATATCCTTTTAATAAAAGGTTATGGTATTTTTTTGAAAATTATCTTTTAATAAAGTTTTATATATTCTTTTGGAAAATATCATTTATATGGGTTATGGTCTTTGTTGAAAATAGCCTTTTAGTAAAGGTCAAGATATTTAAATGAAATTATCTCATTTTAGGATGGATTGAGATATTTTATTGTAAATAATAATTTTATGAAATTATAGTGTTTTAAGTTTGAGCTAATGTTTTAGAAAATATGTTCGTGTGGGCAACCGCTGCATATGGACGGAAGGATTTGTGTCCTTTTCAGGGACGATTGCCTATCAACCACGAGGTACTTACGTAAAATATTACCCTATTATTAGGGTAATCTATTAGAAGTGCTATTCTACAAGAACGACTCCGCGTTGATAACAGCTGCATATGAGCGGCAGGATTTGTGTCCTTTTCAAAGACGACTGTCTAGTAACTACGGGGTGATTCAGGTAAAACATTCCCCTATCAGGGTAACTCATTAAACTTTAGTTAACATGCTAAGAAAAATTTATATAAAAATATCCTTTCGAGTGAAATGGGCTAAGTTGGAAAAACCATATGTCGTTATTTAGATTTAGTATTACCCCCTTTCAAAAGGTAAGGGATTTAACAAAACTAAAGTAGTTGGTGGATAAAAGTGTAAGTAAAATATATATATCGTATCTAAATCATTTATTCCAAATATTTTATCTCATATGGATATTTTAAACAAATACAACATTTTAATAAAACGATGGTATTTTGTAGAAGTAACATATTTCGAGATCACATAGGTAATATGGGTAAGTGTTGGTATGTAAGGGGTGAATTGATACCCCGTGAGTTATATTATTAAGCATATCACATTTTATGAAGTATGAGGGTGCAATATTTTTGCATATAGGAGTGATTAAAGAAGCTATTTTAAACATGGGTTAATATTATTATCATTAAGAGGTACCAAAATAGGCATGCAGAAATATTTTTACATTATTTTAATTTGGGGTTGATGATTAGAAGTTGAAACTAAAATCATTGAAAAGAAGGCGACGAATGAGCGAAGAGAGGCGGATCCTACCTTTTGTTTGAGTTGGATGTTGATGGGTCGAAAATATAGACTCGTACTAAATCCTCAATAGATCCGCGCTCGGATTTTTCCTTGATACTTTGGTGGAACCACAGCGTCGGCGTCGTCGATACGAAGACTTGAGTATTTTTTCAGAATTTTCGGATTTCTGAGGTGTGAGAAATCAGTGTTTGAAGATGTCTATTTATAGGGTTTTTTTAACAACATAAAATCCAAAAAATCTGTTAAAATCTCCTAAAATCCGTGCCCAAATGATTGCCCCATGATTCCCTGAATGATTGTCGCCGCCGCCCTTTATCTCAGCCATTGGATCTTGATCCAACGGCCGAGATCGCGCCGCCACGTCCACACACCCGCGCCACGCGTCATGCGTGTGAGATCACGCGTTTTCGCATGGTCCCCACGTCCACACACCCGCCGCCGGGTGATTATGGGCCGTTGGATCTTGTATCTAACGGTCCAGGATCAAGGGATTTTTTTTTTTTTATAAATAAAAATACTAAACTGTTTATTATTTAAAAATTGAATTTGGTTTTAAAAAATTGTTAAAAATAGTTTAAAATACCGGAAAATTATGGAAAAATTCCAGAAAATATATTTTATTGTTATCTTTAGTATAAAAATAATTTTGGGCTAAAAATAAATAATATATCCATATCTATGGTGTTTGCCGGTTATTATAATTATTTAAAAATCTATTTTATTCTAGAAAATATTTTAATTACGAAATAATTATTTTAATCGATAATAAAAATATGTAAATTATTTTAAGGCATTATAAAATTTTATTAAAACATTTTAAGCCTAGAAAAATATAAATAGATTTTAGAAAATTCCTTTAATCATATTTCAATGGTTTGAAAATTATTAACATTACTTTAAAAATATTTTTCTACCAACGAAACACGTAAATAATTTCTTAATACTAGGAATTTAAATAAAATATATTTTATTAGGTATTAGAAAAAACGGTCGTTACACATTCCAGCCCAAAAAGCGTCTAGGTACAAAACGATCTCCTTGCCCTGCACCTGGTCCGCCCTTTCCCCCTTCCCAGTCAAGCGAAGCGAATAGTTAGGGGGAATGTGGAAGCGAGCCCGGATTGTGGTGAGCTCGTCCACATCCCTCAGGAGGGAAGGCGCGTCGCGAGCACTGATATGCACTTTGGGGACCGTCCTCATCGCACGACCACGGGAAGCACGGGTAACCTTGACTCCTCTGGGGGAATCTGACTCGGATGGGGCAAAGGAAGAAGCAGCGAAAGACTTCCTAGACTTTACCGTGACTATCTCAACAGACTCTCCAGAGGAAGACATCTAACCTGAATCAAAAAAGAAGTCCTCCGAGGAAAGAGCGCGAGAGATCCGATCTAAAGGAAAGCGCCGAGCTAACTCGCAGCGATGGAGAAACGATAGAGAAGTGTGGACCTTGGGGGGACCCCACATCTATTTATAGCATTTGGCAAACGCATCCAACAGCGCAGATCGTTTCTCGCCAAAACAGCGCTTCGCGCTCGACAGCTGTCGACGTTTCACGTGTCGCACGATCATTGAACGCGTCCCTTCGAGCGCAGAGGATAGCGGTGACCCGTCACGTCAACCAACCGGCGTCGGACATGTGGCCTGGTGCCTCAAAGAACGTACGATCGAATCGACGCTCCCTTTTTAATGCACGATCTCCTTTCCGATCCGCTGATGTCATCAAAAGATACGCCTAACTGCCTCGGGAATCCATGCTGACGAGATCTTCAACTATGAACTGAGCCCGGGTGACTAATCGGACCACTCTCGACCCGACCCATAAATAAGTCGGGACGAGAATGGGGGGCTAATGATGATGCTCATAAGTGGGAGCTCCCCAGATCATGACACGTGGCAGAAACGTGTTCCGATGCACGCAGTAACAGGGCGAGGACTGCACATTGGAGGCGTCCCCCGGGCTATCATCCCGCTGCTTGGACCCGCCCTTCGAGAATTCTTTGAAGATTCTTGTTTCGACCAATGGCTCGCCTCCGAGCCCTCCTGCATGCTGAGTTTCCTCAGCCCTCCCAGCTCGTCTCCGAGCTGTCACGGAACCGAGCTTCCTCGGTCTCTCGCTCGTCTCCGAGCCCCCGCCGAGCTGTGATTCCTCGGTCGACCCAGAACGCAGATCACAGGCGTATCCGCCACGGCTCCGCGAATCTCGCCAAACGCGAGATTTCCGCCGCCCCACGATCCCGCATTCCACACCGTCGCATCCCCCATTAATGAGCATATCCCGCCATTCTCGCGGGCACAACGCCAGGGGCGAAACAACCGACGAGAATCTCGCGCCCGCTAGTCCATGATCGTCGCTATATAAACCCCTCTCTCAGACAACTCCGGTAAGGCAATTCTTATCCAATAGGCCGCTACTCTGCCCAAATATCTCGGCTAACTTGATCGTCGGAAGGTCCACGGTGGTACAACCACTCCGGGACTTCTTTGCAGGTAGCTCGGCTTCACACCAAATCAATCCTGCTGAGATCCACACGCTTCACGGGACAGTCTTCAAACCCAATCTCAGCCGTTCGCCAACGCTGTCGGCAGATCGTCGGAAGACAACATTTGAAGGAGATCCAGAGCTCCATCAAAACGTTTTTAGACTCAGAGATTATGAAGAGAAATAATAATGGATCTAAATAAGATCAACAATGTCAAGAGAAGAAGAGATCTGCAGCAAGGAAAACGCTATAATGATTGCACTCGAGTTTTAAAATAGAACTTGAAACTGTATCCTAGCATTATAAGTTTGTTGACTCACATTGACATCAATCTCAAGCCGTTTGGGTAAATTATTATTATTAAATTTTTTTAATACAAGATCTTTCCTTAAAATCTAAAGAAGAAACAACAGGAACAATAATCAATTTGGACGATCAAAGCATCTTGAAAGTGTCATCTTATCAGATCCCACAACACGATCGGTGCTCCAGCAGAAAGTCAACGTGAGATGTTTTCTTCTTGGAAAATGTTAACCATTAATTTCTTGTAAACAAATGTTGAGGCTAATTTATTTTAGTTCATTAATTTGTTTAATTTTTAGGCAAATTTTTTTTAAAGCAAACAATCCCTTCAGAATGGAACTTACGAGCTATTACAGAGTAGGAATGAAATTGGTTCAATTGAGCTAAGTTGGTAATTTAGGCAACGTGCTTTGAAAAGATGACGCTTTATTCTAGTTAGATTTGTGATGACCGTAAATTAATTTACTTATTCAGCATACCTTCAGACATTTTTTTATTTAGTATAAGTAACAAAGATCTGCATTAAAAAGGAGCATAGATACTGGCATTTATGCTCTAAGATTGGCCAATCATATCATATCGTACCTGCAACTTTCCATATTGTGAACTCCTGTTATTTTCGTCATTAAAATCATCATAACCAAGGGTTCATCAATTATATAAATTTTTATTCCATCCTATAATCCTATTCCTTTGTGATGTTACCTTCAGTTTGTTGGAGAGCATTCTATACTTTATTATCATGTCCCACTGCAAATATCCTCATCATTTATTTCTCAAAATATTCTTTCTTATCATCATATTATTACTCATTTCTACACGGGGGGCTGGCATCGGTTGCAGCGAAACTTGCGGCACCTACCGCAGCGCCATTAATCGCCTGAATTATACTGTGTTCATGAAATTAAGCAATCAAGAATTATAATAAAACACATACAGAAACACATCTCTTGTGCATGTACTAAATCTGGGCAAGTTACAGACATCTCTAACAAACAATCTCAACATACACAACCCTGAATCCTTTATTTATCATTAAACCAACATTACATTAAAAAGTAAAACATAAAAAATGGCTACAAGATATCAACACAATAAGAACACCCAATCAGCCAATAGCTATGACAGAAAAAAAAAGGTCAAAAAAGAAAAAAGAAAAAAAATCACAACACTTCATACAACAAGCTCATGTAGGTTTTTTTCCCAATCCTATGGGGATAATGCAGCAGCTACAGATATTTTCCCTAAAGTACATAAATTTCCGCAAGCCCTAGTTCAAAGCGCAATTGTTTTACAACCAACAACATCAAAATTATCACCAAGTTGAGCAGGAAACGAAGAAGCCGCCAACACTCCCCCGGAATTCAATGCCTTATCCACATCGACCACCACCAAACTCAACCCTTTACCGATCACATAAATCCTCCTCCCAATAACGGCCAGCTGGCAAGGAGGCCGCGTTTTCTGCAGAGACAGCTTCCCTAGACGGACCCACTCATCGCTTTCCTTATGCCACATCATCAGCCTAGTCCCAAAAGTCTCATCCAACATATAGAGGGTCCCATCTACAACAACCGTGGGCCCACAATGGCACGATAAAATTTCTTTTGGCACGTCCTCCCACTTTTTGGTTGCTGGATCATACGCCTTAGAGTAGTATGAGTCGTACCATGTTTTATGGAAGGTATATATCTTTTTATTGAAAGTTATGGATTTCACGAGGTCTACAATGGGCATTGGGTTGGTTTCGGAGGTCCAAGAGTTTGATTGTGAGTCATAGATGTCCCATGCTTTGAGTCCGGAACCTACCCCAAGACCGGTTGTAACATAAATGTTGTCGTCCACAGTTGCTGACAGAAAGAAACATCTGCATGTAGAAAATATATATGATTGCAAGAAATTTAAAGGAAAAAAGCAAGAGAATTTTCAGAAATACAAAGAATATCTAATAGCACGAGGTGTTAAAACCATATAGAGGAGATAAAACTGATTGGACAAGGAAAGATGAAGCTAAGGCCACTAAGCTATGCAGATGGTATATGTAAAAGGGATATGTAATCTAATCAGAGTAATATATTGCAAACCCATCCCGGTAATCAATTGAGACCGCAAATGTAAACCATTTTTCTACAAAATTTACCCCAACAAATGCAATTTGGATAAGAAATATTGAAATATCAACTATAATTTCAAAACGTACAAGTCATACAGTTCACTACTCTTATAATACAAGTTCCACAACCGAAAATCATGTCATCAATTGATGGTCTATCAATGATAATAAAATCATTCAAGAAATGGGAAAAATCTCCCAATTTTCAATTCTCTCATTTCAAGACATCCACATCATCCCATTAAACTTTTTTATTACCTCTTTTTAATTCAAAATTCAAACACCCTCTCTCTAAAAATTTAGGTACCAATATCCAAGTCGTCCCTTTTAATTTCTATAGGCATCTTTAGAACCTCAATATCTAAATCGCATAATATTTAATTTACCCACACAGTATCTACCATACATCCTCCTATATGCAAAAAACTAGTAACAGATAAATCCTTCACATGACCTTTTGAAAGTAAATCACAGTTCCCAATATGTCAACCATTTTGTTGCATAATTTATTATATATGAATACACTACTTATTACTGTTACACATGCAACACACATGTTAAAGATCTAGTAGCTATACATCAAACGAAGTAAGCCAATAGCTAATATTTAATAGCAAGTGCAATCTCAGAAAAAAATAGCGACGGACAATCATCAGTCTTCAACTTAGCAATCAGCCAACACTAAATCCAGGTTGTCTTGGATAAAGTAGTATGATGCAATAGAAGTCTTAAACCGCAATACATAGTAAGCTTCCAAAAATACCAACTAAATCCGGTTTCTCAATAAGAATAATAGTAAAACACTAAAACTTCGACCTTAGTGCCAACAAAATGCATATACAAGCACAATGGGATATTATAATATAAAATTTTAAACATGATTAAGAGAATAAGTACCTCGCTGTTGGCATTCTAGAAGCTTCTTCCCACTTCTCAGCAGAAGGATCATAACAATAAATATCATCGGCATAATCTTTTTCCCAACTGCAACCTCCCAATAAGCAAAGTTTTTTCCCCACAGCTTCAAAGGACATTCCTTGCCTCTTCAAGCATTGTGGCGGGATGGGCTGGAGTCGTTTCCAATTATTTCTTTCAGGATCCAGCACATAAAAGAAGTTCTGCCCATAACTGTCTTTACACATGGTGTATATCCAAACCTCCTCTAGATTGTGCTTTTGGCGACAAGAATGCCACTCTTCGCTTGATAGCAAGGCTCTCCATCTCTTTGAAACGCACCGAAGAGCATGATGGAACCGACGTGGAACCCTAGCTAAGCAGAGAAGTACAAGGTCATCTGGGAGACCGTGTAACAATGGTACGTAAGATTCCTCTTCTTGCTTTCTCTCTTCAAACATACTTGGAAGTACAAAGTGATGTCAAGATGACAAACTCGAGTCCTGGAGTTCAAAATTTATATTAGAAATTGCCATGAATTACTTTTACATCACTTTCTTTCCTTATCCAAACAAGGGAAATAATTCAAGCCTTCCTTTTCACCATGAGATATTGGGGAAAAAAGAGATTAGGAAAAGTGCCCAGGGAAAAACTAAAACAAAAAAACAAGCAACCGATGGGGAGGTAATAACTACTAACACTCTACTTTTTTATCTCTTTTTTTTTCACTGAAAAGGTATTAATTAACAATCATCACCAATGAGCAGTAGCTCAGTTAGTATGACACTTCCCCTGCTAGGAAAATTACGAGGTTAGATCCCCAGGAGGGGAAGTGGCCACAACTTAGCACTTTCAGGGCAAATTCGGGAGTCCCCTGGGTGCATGCGCGCGATTGTGTATGTTGTGTGCGTGGGTGAGTTGTGTGCATGGGTTAGGCTTATTACAGGCAAGTTCCAAAAATAATAAAAATTAACAATCATCACCATCTTCATCTAAGCCTTCGCCCATCAAATGGGGTAGCCTATGAAGCAACGCTCAACGAATACTTTTTGACAAATTTCTACTGCCGATTCGAAATGACATCAATGCTCGTTTGACTACTGCTACAGAAAATTTACAGTTGATGAAACTATGACAAAGAAAGGGATTCTCCATTCTTACATAACCAGCTCACATCCTCTGGATTCTCCAAGACTAGGGAAAATTTTATAGAAGAAAAGAAAATATGATATATCAGCTTAAGGGAAGTTAAATCGAATTATACAACAACGGATCAATAAAATATGCTCTCTGGGGTAAACAATATAGTGTATGAATATTCAAAAGGCTAGATATGCTACTATATTGTATAGTGCAGCCTTATTAATAATTTGCACCATGGTAGCAAAACAAGTTGCTTTGAAAGTTGAGTTGTATAATTATTGAATGTGAACCCAACTCTAATAAAACATAGGTTCAACTAAAATACCGAGCTCCAATAATAGATAACTTAAGCAGCTTTCCAAAAAGCATTCTCACTCAGTTGAACAAAAATTATTGCATCTCTTCTTCGTATACTCTTTTCCTTCATTTTGTTCTTTTTCTGTTCAAATATTGAATCTCAAGTTGGTTGCCAACGATAGACCAATTATACAACGATTACTGCCACAACCACCATCTTATACAAAATTATAACAGTACAAGGGTTATAATGGATCTGCCTAAGAAGGATACTGGGTTATAATGGATCCGCCTTCTCCCATGACTACTTAGGTTTTACCAACAAAAAATTTCAAAATTTCACAATTTTTGTGTGCTATACACAAAGTTGTCAAATCGTGATATGAATCGTGAATCGTTTCTTGTGAATAGTATCGAATTGTACATCATAAGATATGATATTCATTGGTGTAAAACTTAGCAATTAGACATCTAAATATATATTTAACAATTATATGACTAGATTAGCAATATAGCACGATGCATTAGAACGGATATAGTGTTTAGTCAATTGCCAGTCACAGTCGCACATCTGACATAAGTCACATAATCAATATATATATATATATATATATATATATATATATATATATATATATATATATATATAAAAGACAAGAGGGGCGAGGCAGTCGTGGCCGAGGGAGAGACGGTGAGGAAGACTCGAGCGCATGAGGCATGAGAAGAGAGATTATAGATTTTTGCTTTGCGGCATTTGCCAATTTGGGGCAAGGAAGAGTTTTTCAGTAGATCATAAATTATTATAGGGCAGAGCCAAAAATATTTAAACACGACCCGATAGCTTTAGACCCGTCCAATAGCTTGATCGATTCAAATAGCGAATCGTTAAAAAACGAAACGAATCGTACGATTTGAATCGTGGATCGTACGATTAGTCACAATTCAATGATATTTGATTCGACCATATGATTTGTATCCGAAATTGTCTGAATCGTATGAGTCGTACGATTCGAATCGTGATTCGTACGATTTTGATAACTACGGCTATATATTGAAAATCGGAAAAAAGAAAATTTTTGAGAGTTAAAGTTTTCGTGATTTTCAATTGGTATTGCAAAAGGAATATAGAAAAACCAAAGAAATCTAAAAATTTCTACGTTTTTTTAAAAATCGCTATTTTCATATGCTATATAGCATGTAACCAATAAAATTTTGAAGGAAATAGAAAACATGAGATTTTTAAAATTTCACAATTTTTATGTATTTATAGAATGCATGATATTGGAAAAAACAGAAGACTAAAGTTTTTTAAAATTTTATGATTTTCGTATGTTATACCAAGCAAAATATTGAAAAACCAAAGAAAACGGGAAAATTTAACGATTTTTGTGTACTGTAAAATATTGGAAGATAACCAAAAATTTCGGTATTTTTTAAAATTTCAAGATTTTCGTGTGTTGCCAAGGGCTTCCAATCACCAAGAGGATCGATCATTTGGATAGATTTTTTTTTGTTTTGTTAGGTTCTTAATAGCAGTCGACAACTTTTTTCTTTTACTTCATATAGCTTCGTCTTCTTGACACCCGGAAGTTCTCCAAAAGTATGAGCAAGTAAAATATTGAAAAACCGAAGAAAATGAAAAATTGGGGAGATATTTGAAATTACATGATTTTCATGTGGGCATGCAAAATAATAATGAAGAAAACATATTTAAATTTTTTTTTTGAAAATATTGCGATTTTTATGTGTTGTATCATGCAAAATCTTGGAATGAAGAAAAAACAGATTTTTTTTAGATTTCTTGAAATTTTAATATTTTCGTTTGTTAGCAAGCAAAATGTTGAAAACCGAATAAACAAAAAAAATTGGGATTATTGAAAATATTACAATTTTCATGCTTTATATAACAAGCAAAATAATAAAAAGCCGAAGAAAATTGAAAAATTTGACACTTTTAAAAATTTGCGATTTTCGTGTGCTATATATAGTATACAAAAAATTGTAAAATCGAAAAAATCAATTTGTATGAGTTTTTTAAAATTTAACAATTTTCGTGTGATATAAGCAAAATATATTGAAAAACGGAAAGAAAACAAAAAAGTTTGATATTTTTGAAAAGTGCAATCTTTATGTGCCATAGCAAGCAAAGTATTGAAAAACCAAATAAAAATATTGAGATTTTTGAAAATCTCACGATTTTTGTGTGCTAATTGCAAAATATTGAAAATTGAAAATTTTGAGAATTTGAAATATTGCGATTTTCGTGCCCCTATAGAAATCAAAATATTGAAAACCTAAAGATCACGGAAAATTTTAGAGGTTTTTAAAAATTTCATGATTTTCGTAGAAAGCAAAATATTGAAAAGTCGAAGAAAATAGATGAGATTTTTAAAAAAATTATGCAATTTTCATATGATAGCATGGAAAATATTGTACATTTGAAGAAAACAAAATAATTTTGGGTTTTTGTAAATTCCACAATTGTCATGTGCCATTAGCATGTAAAATATTTAAAAATCGATGAAAACGAAAAATTTAAGATTCTATGAAAATTTCATAATTTTCGTGTACTATACGATGCATAATATTGAAAAATGAGGAAAAAAAGAATTGACATTTTTGAAAAAATTTGTGATATCCATGTGCTATATCATGAAAAATATTGAAAAACCGAAGAAAACATAAATGTTTGGGATTTTTGAAAATTATGCAATTTTCGCGTGGTATCATGCAAAATATTGTATATTTGAATAAAAATAAAATAATTTTGGGATTTTTGTAAATTCCATGTTTGTCATGTGCCATAGCATGCAAAATATTTAAAAATCGAAGAAAACGGAAAAGTTTGAGAATGTTCAAAATTTCATGTGTAGTAGCATACATGATATTTAAAAAAAACAGAAAATTTTGCTTTCGTGTATTATATCTTTGAAAATATTTGAAAAACCAAAGATAAAAAATTATTTATTTTTGAAAATTTAATGATTTTCTAGTATTATAGTATTGGAAAATCAAAGTAAACAAAATTTTTTAAGTATTTAAAATTTCACCACATACGTGTGTTATAGTGCGTAAAATACTGAAAATAAAAAATTGGGATTTTTGTATATTTCATGATTCGCGTGTGTTGTAAGAATAAAATATTGAAAAAACCGAAGATATTTTTTTGAGATTTATAAAAATTTTAAGATTTTTGTATGCTGTAGTAAGGAAAATATTAAAAGGCTGAAGACAAATGACGAAATATTTGCCAGTCAATCCTTCATATATTTTACATATGAAGTTCATAAATATGAGATATTACAACTTACAAATCATATAACAATAAAATTTTAAATTAATATGATTTTTCTTAACTTTGGATTTTGTACCCGTGAAGTGCAGGTGAGATAAAAAATATTTTATTTTTGAAAATTTAATGTTTTTCTTGTGCTATAGTATTGGAAAATCAAAGTAAACAAAAATTTTGGTATTTAAAATTTCGCCATATACGTGTGGTATAGCGTGTAAAATGCTGAAAATAAAAAATTAGGATTTTTGTATATTTCATGATTCGCGTATGTTGTAACGAATAAAATATTGAAAAACCTGAAGATTTTTTTTGAGATTTATAAAATTTTTGAGATTTTTAAAATTTTTGAGATTTTCGTGTACTGTAGTAAGGAAAATATTAAAAAGCTGAAGACAAATGACGACGTATTTGCCAGTTAATCCTTCGTATATTTTACATAAGAAGTTTATAAATATGAGATATTACAACCTACAAATCATATAACAATAAAACTTTACATTAATATGATTTTTCTTAATTTTGGACTTCGAACCCATGAGTGCAGGGGCCCTTGCTAGTGCCTAGTAGTAAGCTAAATCAATATTGAAGCGGTACTTGATTATATTATTATCATCTTATTTAAGAAAATTATATTTTCAAGCCACGTAAAAGTTATCGCTCCAGAGTGTTGCAAGAGGCACTATATTTAGAGGAGAATAAACGATATGATGTTCAAGAGAACAAGAGTCAATGATATGTATCTTATTTTGCTGGAAAACACCACACATTAGGCAAAACAATTGCTCATCATGGATGGAAAATTATCCGATGAGGGTTTCATGTTAGCTTTTTTACTTCTATTTCATCTATTTTCCTGTTTGTACCTCAACTTTTCAACCTTTCTATTTTCTTTTGAAAATTATCCGTTGCTCGCTATATTTTTAAAAGGCTAACCATCTTTAAGTCAAACGGTTTTCTTATATGCAAAGTTGTTAGAAATAGGCACAAAGAGGAAAGGATGAGAAATACCATGGAGTAAGGAAAGGACATCGATATGGATGCTCTCGACTAGTAAAAGAAATGTCCTCATCTTACATAGAATTTTGAAATTTGAAATGAACATAAGCTATATATAAAGTAACTAAGAGTGAAGGGAAGGCTTAGGATTCATATAGATGTTGTAGAAAAGAAATGAATGGGGATATAATGCAAGATATGTATAACTAAAGGAAAATAAGAATTTGGTTCTAATTTCAACTAATATATAATGAGAATTTTCAACTCCGCTAAGAGAGCAAAGTACCAAATGCTTATATATTGAAATAATTACTCCATGTGATGCATATCAAAGTATATTTTACAACTCCCTTTTTTCAAGTGTTCGAAGGTAGCTCGCTTTGGCGCCTCCGTAGCTTAGGCCATGCCAATTTGAGCTCCATTGCCTAGCTATATAGCCAGGTGATAAACTTAGCTCAAACAATCTCCTTTTCCCCTAATGCACCAAGGCACTCGCCTAATGTACCTCAGGCCAGGCACCAGGTGCCCACCTTATACTATGCTACAAGGGAGATTAAATAATCCATCGTTTTTTTCCTTTCTGTACCTTGTGAGTATGCAATAAGCAAACAAAAGGTTGCATTTCATAAGAACTACTACTTACAAGGCAATCATGAGTTCACTAGAACCGTGTTGGGCATTCCTCTCCCATTTCTAACTTTATCCTCCATTGATCTTGGATCGCCATTTCACGACATCCAACATGATATTGTATTGATGGTTGACCGTCAACAACACCGATGACTATTGAAATCGGATATTCGTTTTGAAATTATATGCTTAGCATTTTGCCTTTTAACACTCCTTATATTATTTACAAATCAATATATTTCTTCTTACTATCAAACATTATTACTTTGTAAATAAATAGTTCGATTTTCTATGTAATTTTTCTAGTTATTTAAATTAATAAAAATTGTTTTTAATGATGGTTTGCTTGATGGTTTAATGTTCAATGTTCCACATGATAATTTAATTTTTTGCTTCTCATTTATAAAATGCATATATGTTGTTCAAAATCAATCAATTATTATATACGTATTATTATTAACTTCATGCTATTCTATATGTTTCTAGCACCTTTTAAATATTTATTCTCTTGTTTCGTACAGCAGTCGTCCTTTTTGGCGCTTCTCGTCTCAAACAAAATAGGACTCTGTTGTGCCTTTCGCTTCCAAAACATTGTTTTTTTACAACCATACTAAACCATGATTAAACAACAGATGCAGTTATCGAAGTTGAAATCACGGCAAGTCCTATCCCTCGGGGTGTGTGGTTAAAGCGGCCCTAACCACCTCCTAGAATAAATTGGCAGTCGAGTTGAAAATTGGAAGAACAAAACATTCACGTCAAAACTCATGAAAAATCTTAAGAATCTACGGCATTCATAATTTCATTACTTCATAAGGACTCCCGAACAAGCATTTTGTAATTTTTTTTCTAATTTCCATCATAAACCTTAACAAATCAGCAAATTTAGCACTAAAGGAACCGATAAAAGAGCTAAATAGCGCCTCATTTGGGTTTGAGCAGTCATTAGCATGCATAATCAAGGAAGGCACCCACTGTGAATCAATCTAAATTTCGATCAGATTACAAAAATGAATACCTAATCCATAATTGCTACACAAAAGTAGCAATCTCATTCTCAACCACAAACCGATCAAAAGTCCTGATTTAAACAAAAGGATTTGATCTTTGAATTCATAGATCGAAGAACAAGAACAAAAAAAAAAAGTAGTTTTCATATGAATCTAAGGGTTAAATTGTTTGCACCTTCGCCTGATTTGAATCCTCGTTTGCTTCTTCTGTTAGGGATCGATCTACAGTAGGTCGCGGGGCCAAAATGGAATCCGATATTTTTCGCAACTGATTTGGGGAAGAATTTGTTGATGAAATCAAGAGTTAAAAGAAGGGATGAGGCTGTACTTTTATTGTAGGCCTGGCAATCTGAGTTAGCTCTTGGATTAGAGTTTGGCTACAATGCAAGAAACCGCCCTCACGCCCATTTGCACATAACCATCCACACATTTAAAAACCGGTAAATTGTCTCGATTTCCGATAATAGCAGTTAACTTTTCCGTCCAAAACTAATGTGGCTTGATCAAAATACCCTTAAAAAAAGATCAGTCTAGTCTTTTTTTTCCTGAGATGCAGGGTATTTTGGTGAAGCCACGTTAGTTTTGGACGGAAAAATTAATTGATATTAACGGAGAAAGACAGTCTGTAGGTTTTTTAATGTGAGGACGGTTAACTACAAATGGGCCATGAATGAGGAGTGTTTCCTGCATTTTAGACTTAGAGTTTTGATGAAACTGGGACTTAAAATGCCCCAACATTAGTTTGGGTTCAAGTTAAGCTTGGTCTGAGCCCAATTCCACCCGAAGGATCCTTAAATGTGTGAAGTATTTTTAGCTTTTCCTCTCCCTTTTCCATATTTCCTTTTTTGTATATGATTTTTTCTTTCTTTTTGGGTTGTGACTACCAATGCGCATGCCCTTTCACCTTTAGGAGAAGTTTTACCGCAGGTGTTATGCGTGTAAAGAAAACTAATAATTTTTATACAATGCATGGCTGTAAGAGAGAGATATATATAAATGAAGATATCTAAAATATTGAAAAGCTGGTAATCTAAATAGTTTGAAAAGAGAATTCATTTAGGGTCTGTTTGGCAAAAGAAAAGTGATGAAAAGTAAGGATAGTGGGTAAGCCAAAAGAAAGTACTTTCTTTACACTTTTCATATGAAAAAATATGTTTGGTTTAAAATAAGAAAGTACAAAAAAAAAATTTGAGGTGAATAATGATGTGACATATATTTATCTCCGTCTCAAATTATAAGTTCTAAAAGGAAATAACACAAATTTTAAGAAAATGGTATTAAATGTATTAACTAATCGCATTCCTATATTATCTTTCCATTTTTGACCCTTAATAACCTTTGGTGCAACATTTAAGCAATCAATAAAATTTCATGCAATCTTCTCTTCTTTCTACTTTGTCCCAACGTTTAGAAATATCTACCAAAGTATTTAACACTAAGCACATCATAAGAAATTAACAAATGACTAATAACTTACGAGTATAAAGAGGACATAATTTTAGGACAAACTAAAAAGAAAATTTGGACTCATAATTTGGGACGGAGGAAGTAATTAATAATAAAAATTGATCATAGACAAAATTAGTTTGGATAAAAAATGATTTTATTTTTAACTTTACATTGATTTTCCACCCCCTTTGGATGATAAGAAAAAAAATGTTGCCTGACTTTCTAAATCCTGGATAGAAGGAAAGTGAGCCCATTCCATTTTGACATTTTCTAATTGCCATACGCCGAAAGCAATGGAAAGTGAATCACTTTCTTTTTACTTACCCACGTTCTTATCTTACTTTTTCATTGCCAAACAGACTAGGGATTTTTCTCATCTTTTATATTCTCATTTCAAAAAAGACTAGGGATTTTTCTCATGCCCTTTTCGGAAAAGAACCAGTCATTAATCCATGATGACACGATCAATACACTTTGAGACTAATATGTGCAAGTAAAATAGATGTCAGGAGGAGAAACTAGAGTTCAACTGTGCAACATGCTAGACATATGTTAGAACCATACCGCTTCTTTTATATGCTCATGCTACTTTTTA
Organism: Agapanthus africanus; assembly: GCA_030015575.1. Lineage (NCBI taxonomy): Eukaryota > Viridiplantae > Streptophyta > Magnoliopsida > Asparagales > Amaryllidaceae > Agapanthus > Agapanthus africanus. Next base: position 65,715,553 of record CM057338.1, on the reverse strand, counting down.
CTGTAATAATTCTTACATTTGCAAGAAGCTAAACTGCACTAAAATACCATGAGCTTTAAAGTTGTTTGGACGACTACCATAGCCTTTAAAAATCAATGAGAAGTAAGACGAAGTAATTGTATTACATCTAAATACCATATATACAGCATTAACGACTCGGCTGTGACAGTACCCTTGAAACCCCTCACGTTCATCTGCTCCAATTAGAAACAATTTTGGAAAACAATCTCAAACAAGACATCCTAACCTACTCAACAATATACATATGATTCATTTTATGAGCAGATTGGTGTTGATGAAAACTTCACCCTGCAGTCTGCACTCGAATTGAAATTCAAATAGGAATAGAAACCCTAAACCCTTGGACAATGAGGATGTCTATGATAACCTTTTTTCTTTTCTTTTCTTTTTTTAAACCGGGTGGGCAACCTCTCCAATTTACGCCCCAAACCCTCAGGACGCTTAGGAAGGCATCCTCGGAGTTCAGGGGAGCTGGGAAAAAGTTTAGTCCTGGCTATAACAGCACTGAACCTACGACAAAAACCTGCCACGCCGGTGATTCCACAACTGGCAGCACTACCTCACCGCTACTAAGTGAAGAAGGGCCTGACATGGAGTCACGCCTGTCAGTAGGTGATCCAGCCTATTCGACACGATGGTCAACCTCAGGTTTCACACCTGACAAATCATTCATGCCTTCCCACCTTGCAGGTTGGCTCCGAGAAGCACTTACCGATGTTTCCACACTGACGCAAATACGTTGCCGCCAGACCAGCTAGGCGCTTTCGTGCTTCACTTGATCCCCGTTGCCAGGGACTCACCTCCTGCCCCTCCCAAAATGGTCAGGGTTCCAGTGATCCAGGCATGCCCTTTTTTCAGTCATGTCGATAACCTTGTTAGTGAGGTGAAGACACCATTTGCAGTGACAGAGAGCCAACATTGTGTCATCAATTCTTCACAAAATAGCAATTGATTGATAACATATTCAAAGGACATACCAAGCTAAAGAACAATTGCAACCCCCACCCCAAAAAACATAAAAGAAAAAAACAAGGAAACACAATTATAGAGCACGCTAAATGTCAGCATATAGAACCAACAGTATATGATATTACACCAACAGTATAAGATATTACTCGTACGGATTTGAAAGAAAAAACTTTTTGGGAGGATCCCATTTGGACACAAAGCCACATTATTCAAACAACCACCCTCCCTTTTCCAAGATGAACATCAAATAATTGTAAGCAAGCATGAGCTCTCAGAGCTTTGATTTAGGAGCTTCATTTCTTGGCTTGTACTTCCTAATAAGAGCCTCCTGTGTCAACGATACCACAAGCTGCACATAACCAGAAATATGAGCTGCAGCTCTTAATAATGTGTACTCCAAAACAAATAAATCGAGTTACCTCTCCTCCGCGGTTAAACATACGGCCATGATTGAATCCTCGTCCCCCATATGCGATAGGGCTCTCTATCTACTCAATATGAAAACCTCAACATGAATATGACCATGTCCATTTGAATCCAATAAATATGCAAAATATGTATAACATATAAAATACTTACCACATATAGCAACCACTCATCGGCTCTGACAGGCCTGTGGAACCACATCCTAAAGAAGAGAAACGATAATTGATGTTACAGCAAATGTAGCATTGGGATAATAAAGCTGCTTCCATCTATTTATCATCAACCTAACAGGGGAAATCTATTCCATAAAAAGAGTTATCTATAGGGTTGTTTGGTTGCTTGACTAGAAAACAAGGAATCTCAAACCCTTAAAATTGTAGATTCATGGATTTAGGATACTTTTGTTTGTTTTGTCCCAAATGAAAGATGATGACTCTCAAATTTTTTTATTCCCTTAAAATTGCATAAAATAAGTGACGGATTAATACCTCACAATATTTAAGTACTTGTCTACTGATTTTTGTCTAGAGAGATGGCGAGAGGAGATCTTCGGCGAGAGGGAAGAACGAGGAGAGATCGTCAGTGAAAGAAGAGAGACGATGAGAGGAGATCGTCAGCAAGAGTCAGCGACAATGTTTTAAAAGCGAAAGGCGACTTCAAGACGACGAAACTTGCTTATCGCCCATGGCGATAGACGCTAAAAAGACGACCGCCCGAGTGAAATGAGGCGACAAATATTTAGACCGCCAACATAATTTTACTAGGCTGGTTAGAGAATTCGAGAAAGAATGTGAAAGGAAAAAATAAAAGACTTCCCAATTTGGAATTAAAAATCTAGTTTTTTGTTATTTTTTGTTTAATTGTGTTCTCGTAAAAGCTTCTTTATGATTAAGGAGAAAGCAATTACATATAAATAAAAATTAGATTGAAATAACAAGAAATGTATTTTATTTTTATTTTTTAAACAAAAATCATTTAGATGGTCGCCTCAAAGTCTCGTCTTGGACGCTGAGGCGATCGCCTAAGCACTTGAGGCGATAGCAACTCAAATCGCCTCGCCTGGATGCATGAGGCGCCAAGGCGACACTGGTTAGCGAGACGAGAGCGTCGGCGAGAGGAAAGAGACGACGCGAGAAGAGACGAGAACGCAAGGGGATGAAAGGAATTAGACGTGAGATCGCCGCCTCCATGACCAAGCAGCGCAAGAGAGAAAGAGGCCAGCACGAGTCACCCTAATCATCCGCCCCTTTTTTATATTAATATAAATCCTACATGGATCCAAACTTCTTCCAAAACCGATGATTTTGAGCGGAGTCTCAAATCCTATTTTGGGCTGAATTGGCAGCAACTCCAACCTATTCCCAATTCAACAAACCAAACAGAAAATTACCCATTCTATATGGATTTGACCCAAATCTCATCAATTCTTGTCCCAGTTCCACCAACCACACATGCCCCTAGTAGAGCCAGGGCATATATTGAGCCAAATCACAGTGAAATAGGAGAGACTGAGGCAAAACTGGTTAACAGATGATGGTCAATACAAGCAGTATGTAATCATGGAAAGTGACAGGATGTATGGTAAGAAGAAGGAATAACATCCGTTTGGACTCATTTAAATATTTTTTTAGTGTCTTTCATAATTTGTTGCTTTCGCTTGACGAGATCGTCCTTACTATGTATAACCAGAGTAACTTGCTCTGGACCGGGAAGAAAGGAATGAAGGAAATTTCAGTTTCTCAAACAAGGAAATAAATTCTTGAAAATAATGACAAAAATTCATGTGTTTGTGACTCTTAAATCTATGATAGCATTAGGTTTCATACAATGCAGCTCAACTGCAAGTTTAGAAATTTAATATAATATGCATTCATGGTAGCCTGAAGAACAATATCCAAGTACAAGTTCATATAAAGCTCTACTTTAAAGTAAATAGAAAACTATCTGATGAAGCTTTATTTATACTTTAGGAAATAAGGTTTAAAGAGACATACGAGTGATCCAGACTAAGTGAAGTTGTCTTATCACCCTTCTTGCGGTGATGATCTAGGCTAACGCCGCCAAAAATAAGATCTGAAGCATATGCTATAACACACCTGCATTATAAAGTTAAGCCCAAAAATTTCAAGTCATTATAATGTTGGGATAATTATCAAAATTAAGATTGAATCAGCTCTAATTAACACAAGAGTCTATCAGCGGCAACAAAATAATGGGAGTGATCACCATCATATATATTCACAGAAATAGTATGGTGTGTACTAATGTTTCACTAATTACTCATCATGTGCACATTTATTATACATGCGACCAGAACTCCGGTGTACACTCGTATTTTGCAACTGCACCTTGCACTGGAATAGGGTCATTGGCTTTCCTTCTCTATCATATTACAGCTAGGTAAATCTAGAACCATAATTCTTCTAGACATTTTGCTTTGCCAATCGGGTTTAGGTAACAGTGCTCTTAAAAAACATAAGGTAGTTAGTGGTGGCCCATAACTGTTTCATACCATCTAACACCAATCATGTAGAAGAGGACACATGATGTTGCAGATGTGGAAGACATAATACATGAGAAGAAATTATTATTTTTGTTTAGCGTTTGAGGTGGAATTTGAACCCTAGGTCTTTTACTCCGCAAGACCGTCACCGTTACATAACGAGAGCTACTTTACCCAAATACTGAAGCTAATAATTGGTAGACCAACAATTGTTTTATCTTATTCAACACACCCAAACTCAGACAGATCCTGAGTCAACTCGTATCATGTCTGCCTGAGGTTAAGAAATTTCATTCTTTGATGAACTGATGAAGGGTTATTGCGATTGTCTAAAATTATTAATCAAATCATGTATTATGAAATTATAATATTCATTTTTTTAGTCAACATGAAATTTGAGTAATAACAATTGAGTTGAGTCATTGTGTTTTGACTCTTGCTCTGAAGTTGTATGCTTGAGAAATTGTATTGCTACTCATAAAGTGTCCTGGTGGCACTTAAGTTAATTTCAGTTAGTGTCACCACCAACTAGAGCGTAGATATAGACCTACAACTTGAGTTAATTCACTCCAGTCATCACTGCCTTGAAAAGCGCATTATTTTTTATTTGTTTTTTTAAACAAAACAATGCTATAGCTTTACCATTGCCAGTAACCCACCAGCACCCCCTCAACAACCCCATCAAACATAAGTACTAACAACAAGAATGATAACCATAACAATACGAAGAAGTATAAGAGTATTATAACATTGTTGATAATATTATTATTGTTAACACCATTATCAACAACAGGAAAACTACCCTCAGTTGGCAGTGATTCCTGTATATTTGTATCCATACAATCAGCACATGTTCAGCATCTCCTAATCGAACTATGAGGATGAAGTTGTAAATCTAAATCAACCAAACCATATATCACATATTTTTCTAAGTCCAGACGCTGATGCATTTCTCCATTAATGCTGGTCAGTTTCCACTTAATCAAGGCACTAGTTTATGAACGCCATAAGAATATAGCAGCATGTGATTATGATATAAATTGACAACTCTAGACAAATAAACAGTACTAAATGAGTAACAACAGGAAGTAGAATCATGTTAGCTTATTTACATTAGCACATAAAAGCAACAGGACACAATTAGGGATGTAAAGAAAATAGTTAATTATGACTATGAACATATAAAAAGGTCAAAAAATGTAACATAGAAGAGGTTCAAATAAGTGAAAATATGATTAAAGTAATACATCCACTAATGAACGCATAATCAACATGATGTTTCAATTGAAATGTAAAACCTGAAGTGCAGTGTTAATATTGGTTGCTTACCTATGCAAAGCTGGGTCATCTGAAAGCTTTCCTCTTGCTTTAAACCAGTAATTCAAGCTGAAATAGAAGGTCACATCAAACAAACAGTAAGATAAATCTTAAGCGTCATGTCTAGATAAGTAACAATAATAATCAAATGTACAGGCAAAAGTATGAACAGTTTGGATCTAACCGTGGCGGTGGAGGACTCGACGGACTGAGCTCACAAAATTTTATCTCTATGGGATAGGGAACAAATCTTCTTCTAGCAACTGTATTCCGATAAGACCTGATAACGAGGTGTTAAAAATTCTTAGTAATTCGAAATAAAAATGAAACATATGATTAGAATGAGCCATAATATAAGTTCCAAATGACAATGAACGTTACATCGGAAGGCGAGGATCAGTGAGACGTCTCTCTCGTAGCTCCTCAATTGACGGTAGCTTCAAACGAACGTAAATGTGTTATGCAAACATCATTTGCTTCATAAATCATAAAAGGAGATTATATTTCTGTTTTTTTTTTAAGATGCGACCCCTTTGGGAATCAAACCGGTAACCTCTCACTTTGGAGAGGAAATTTTTACAGCAAAGGCTATGCTTCTTTGGTAATGGAGATCATGTTACTTACTGTCTCTGGAGCGGGTACCTGAGGCATCAAAGCTTCTTGATGTTCAAACCCTACTTCTTCCTTCTGCAGCACACAAAATATGGTACAAAAGCTAATGCATATGATAGAATCCTTAAAATGATTCTCACTCTAGTTCAAAAAGGAAAGGAAAGAAACACACGCTCCCCTGATCAGCTCATCTTCTTAACATTGGACAGTGATTTGACTGGTGGCCCTAATCCTATATCCCATTACCCATTATCCTTAAAGTTTCTAGAGCACCATCCAATCATGGGCAGAGCCAGGGGCCCACAGGGATGGTTCCCCCATCCCTGCAGAAAAAAAAATCCAAAATGCATAGCACATTCTTATAACTTTCATGCTCATACACATCAACTATATACACATTTTTATTCAAATGACACCCCCACCCCCACCGACGCTTCCTCCCCTTATTCCCCGAAGGAAAAGCTTGGCTCAGCCACTGCATCCAATAATCCTAAGACAGTAGCACTTCAAGTTTAAGTAAACACGTTGAATTTTCTGGGGGGAAAATAGTAAGAAGCATAACTGAAGACCGAGTTTAGCTTACTACTTTTTATGCCCGCCATATCATAAGCCTAATCAAGCAAGAATTTCAGGTAAAAGTGTAAAACAAATATATCTTGAAATCTCTGCATATGACCGTTTTTTACCATTGGTTCATCTGTAAGGTTGCATCCGGATCAGAGACAGCGGATATGAGCATTACCATAATCGTATTTGTTTCCTAGTGATGGATATGGACACGGTTCGGTAATTAAAAGTCATACCTGTATTTGACAATATCGGAGACACATACGAAGCGAAAATTAAAGAAACGGATATGAATACGAAGCAGTTATGGGTATAAAAAACATTCAACAAAAAACAAATATGGATACAAGGGATTTGAATAATTATTTATGAGTACTTCAAATAATTGATAAAGATAAATATGCATGCAAATGAATATTATATGATAAAAATGTTAACAAAAATACTATACATATTACTAGCCTATTTTGCATATTTTCAAAATGTTCTTCTAAATGCATAGGATATAAAATCTGAAAAAATGTATGGGTTAAATAAGCACCATTAACTAATAAAAAAATTAAATGATATTTCTTGTACTTGTCTATAGATATTTGCAATTGTATCTGAATCAGTACTGTCAATGCGCAAGGCGCAATGTGAGACACAAAGGGTCTAATGTGCCCGAGGCGCAAGGTGCTTGCCTGAGGTTTGCGTTGAGTGTGTGAGGCGCGCAATTTTGTAATGAGATAAGGACCGCATAAAATTCCCTCAAAATCCAATACCAATGACATAAATGGAAGAAGAGAATGGGAAGAAGAGAAGTTATACCTCAATTTTACGTCTTGAGTTGCTCTTAAGATGCTCTACCGAGAAGAAGAAAAGACGCTATAACTCGAGAAGAGAACCCGAGAAGAAGTGGATAGACCCTAGCTGTCGGTGAGCCGACGACGATCTTGCAAACAAGAGAAACCCTAGCTCTCTCTCTGGGTATACTCGAGTTGGTCATGGGTTATTATTACCCAATAGCCACTTAATTTTATGTTATGGGCTCGAGCTTGTTAAAAAAATCAATAGCCAAACCCATTCGACCCGTTTACCTGAAGCTTGCCGCTTAGAACAAGGCGTGCACCTCACATGAGGCACAAGACACACGTGAGGCATGCAATGTTCTAAATTTCGGATGTCGGTGTCGTGTCGGTCCGAAAATTTTGATATCGAATATCGTGAAATGTCATGTGGTTTTATCAAATATTGGGTTTTATATTTTTGTAATATAAACGTCATTTATATAACTTATTCTTTTGAAAACATATTAACTTATGAAGATTTTTGGTTTTATTAAATTTATATTTTTCTCAATAACTTAGTGGTAGAGCAGTCGTCTATTAATTATGTAATGTACGAAGCTCGAAACCCAAAACCCGAAAGAAAATTACCCCAAAAAATTTCTCCACGTATCGAAAAATGTCGCGTAAAACGGCAACATGACGAAATATCTGCCAACATTTACCAAATATCGGTAACCGAAATAATTATGAAAATCTGTGTCATTTTCTTCCCAAAACTGAAATGTCGCCGACATTTCGGCGATATCGGCCAATATTTAGAACACTAGAGGCACGTACCTCGCAAATGCATGATGCCTTGAAACTTCTAGAGGCGCACTTCATCGCCCGATTGCGCCTAAGACGTAGCAGCCCTTGCACGTCTTTGACAACACTAATCTGTATCATATATCCGAATATCCGTATCCCTGTCCAAACATTTGTATCCCCATCCGAACAATTTTGTTGAAACCTTATCCATGTGCGCATATCCGAAAAATCATATCCGTATTCGAAAAATATCCGGATAAAAAATCTGGATATCTGGATCCAGTATCCGGATCCAGAAGCACCCTATTCATAAGTCATTGAATCCTAATCCCTTGGTTCTTCTGGTTGTTCAAAAATGAAGTTTTGTAGCAAGTCCACACTTTACACCTCCCAATGTTATTATGATCTTTGGGGCCACAGAGGCGCTAGATATAGATATTAACATAAACGGTATGATTCCATAAGACAGCCTAGAAGAGACTCACATGTCTTTTTACATTCAGCCACAAGAACATATATTACAAAACTTTCTTGTATAGCCATGTCCTCGATTGATATGTTCCACGAACTATCAAAAGATTGTTCTGCTTTATTATAAATGTTCAAATCAGTACGGCTGAATAGTTACAATGTTGTACCTATATATGGTTAAGTACTGAACTAATTACGAAGACTGAGTATGAAATATTAAATTTTCATATGATTTAATTTCTAGGTATACTATATTGATACAGCATGTCCACTGCGCGAGCTATCAAGAGATTGTTCTGCTTAATTATAAATGTTCAAATCAGTACGCCTGAATAATTACAAACTTGTACCTATATATGGTTAGGTACTGAACTAATTACGAAGACCAAGTATGGAACACTAAATTTTCATAAGATTTAATTTCTGGGTATACCATATTGATATGGCATGTTCACTGCGCAAGCTATAAAGAGATTGTTCTGCTTAATTGCAAATGTTCAAATCAGCACGGCTGAATAATTACAATCTTGTACCTATATTTGGTTAAGTACTGAACTAATTACGAAGACTAAGTATGGAACATTAAATTTTCGTAAGATTTAATTTCTGGCATGCTATATACACGCCAAAAAAATGTGATGATTTCTGAGGACATATTCCTGTATGTGGCTTCTTTCTGAAATGTATCTAGTGCGCCTTAGAAGTGATCTCCAATTCATATTCACACGTATATTCAGATAATAACGTGACGATGTGAATACATGTTCACAAGAATATTCAGATGATGATGATGACGACGATGATGATGATGTGATAATGTAAAAAAAAAATACCTGAAATGATGCAACCAAACTGAATATGACAACACCATGTTGTTTTGCATCAACTCGTCTGGTAGCAAAGCTTCTACCATCACGTGCACGGTAAACTTGATATATGATTGGGGCTGCGAAAAAATGTGTATATAGGAGTTAGATATGTAAGCACCTGAAAATCTGATTTAAAATTCACAGGGTTGTACTAGCCGCCTTTGGAACCCACCCACACACCCAAAAAAACTCTTCTCTCTCCACACTCCGGATGTAGGGGTTGTTTATTTTGACCATATTGTTTGAAGTGTGTCTGTGTATAGTGATGTTATACGTTGTGAGTTTCTTTACTTTGTTATGACTGTTGGTATTGTTGTGAACTTGACATTGTTTCTGAGTGATATTCTGGGGCAGCGTTAGGTGTTATAGGTGTGACTTAAGCTGCTGTATGTTTCGTTATCGACTCTTATCCAAGTAACCTTACCAAGTTTGATGGTATAAACAATAGAGCCCAACACTCACTAACTTAAGCTATTGAGTAAAGAGTGATATGGGCACGGCAGTATGAAAAACCCAGGAGTGAAAGATCCTAGCTTCAAATTCCAGTTAAATTAAAAGTATTAAAGGTATATTCCATTACTTCTGCATCTAAAAAACATGTGTTGTCTTTCACATGAGAGGAACTTTTGGATGGTATATAACAGTAGTTGGACCACCACGCTCAAGGTTAAACTTTGTCAAGAAACATGATAGGCACTTTCAAATGACGTTTATGTTGCATTATCAAAAGACATTCATTTTTTCACTCATTCGATGCATGGGTTAGAGGTCTTCAAATCTTTTGATTTTTCATACACATGGCTTTGGAGGTATGAATATCAACTTGAACGGTACGGATCATTCAAATATGTCGTGGATCAAAAGTTCCCATTTTTTAACCTTTGCAGACAGGTTTGCAATAGAGCATTTCCCCTACACATGCACGCACGCGCACGTATGTGTGCGTGCGCAAGTAATCCACAAATAACCAACTTATTCCAAGTGAAGAAAGTACAGTAACTTCTACAATGGCTATAGCTTTATATATATGTGTGCACATTCTGGACAACCAATTACATCCTTCATGTGTTTGCACAAAGTTCGCATATAAGCTTTACAAAGGTTATCCTCTAAAGAACCAAATGATAAACAAACATGAATACTGGAATTTTAATGCATGTACAAGGAATCTAGGAAAGAATTTCACTCACAGTTGTTATCTCCAGCCACAATAAAAGAAACGTGCAAACTATGCACCATTTTAAGACAATCCACGGTCTTTGACGCTGCTGCCAATGCCTACAAGATCAGTGTATGTCAAAAATCTGCTCAAGAAATATGCAAAGCATAACATGATGTTTCCATATGTATCAGAGTTCAACATCGAAAAGTTAAGTATAAATGTAAATAGTCATCAAATTGTTGCAGGAAATGCCATATCACCTCCAGAACTGTGAGGGCCATGAGCATAGTCAAGCTACTCTAAAATGGGAAAAATAACGTGTAGAAAGCAGAACAGTCATTTTTCTCAGGCCTCATTCCTAATAATTTTACAGAGAGCGGGGCCCCACCCAAACATAACTAGGTCCTGGTAATGATGAGATCTTCAGGGACCTAGAAGCGGAGACAAAATAGTAGACAATAAATATTTGGGTTGTCCCTCTATCTTTTAAGTAGTATTTAATGGTGATGATGCTCGATATCGCTGATCTCCCAGATCGTGACACGTGGCTGATGACGGGTCCCGAAGCTCACAAGGAAGGACCTAAAGCGGCCGACCAGGCCGCTCCTGTGCCCATCCTGCAGACAACCTTTGGCTCGTCTCCGAGCCCCATGCACAATTGGCCACCTCGGCCCTATCAGCTCGTCTCCGAGCGGCTCTCCAAGCTACCGCAGAACCAAGATACCTCGGCTCTCCCGCTCGTCCGCGAGCTCTCCCGCCGAGGCCATCTTCCTCGGTCTCATCGACCGATCGACGGCACCACTCACAGGCGCAACCGCCATCCCGCGAATCTCGCCATGCGCGAGATATCCGCCAGCCACATCTCACGTTCCACGCCATCACGATCCCCCATTAACGAGCCTGTCTCTCCATTAATGCGGGATCCCTCCCATCACGTGGGTGTGACGTCGGGAGCATAACGGCCGGCGTGATTCTCGCGCCAGCCTGCCTGCTGCCACCGCTATATAAACCTCTCCTTCAGACGGTTCAAGTAAGCCATTTTTACTCCACTAAACCGTTACTCTGCTCGGATTTCCTCTCTAACTTGATCGTCGGAGGGTCTTGGTTGTCCAACCATCCCGGGACTTCCTTGCAGGTAGCTCGGCCCAAACAACCTCATACTTATTGAGATCCACACGCTTCAGGATCCATCCTCCAGATCCAATCTCAGCCGCCTATCGCCGCCATCAGCAGATCAACGGAAGGCAACATCTTAGCGTGATCCAGGTCGCGTCAGATGGCGCCGTCTGTGGGGACACCTTGATTCCACAAAAACAAAAGTTTGTCTTCCGATCTCAACCAAATGGCGAGCAATCATCATGACGATCCAAGCACTAGCCGCCGCCTCCCCCTTAACGGAGACGCGGACGAACCTCCTCCGCCGAATGCCATCAACGCCCTTGCCGGCCGGATAGACCGACTCGCGTCCGTCATGGAGGCGCTCATCCGCGTCCAAACGGCAGGGCAAGATCCCCAAACCGCCGGTTCCACTCCGCGGGACCAGGACACCTACAGAGGGAGAGAAGGCTACGCTTGTGCAGGCACGGCCGATCGTCGCCTCACTGTTTCCAACCACCGCAGGTCCCCGGGCCGACATATTCAATAACCCGGTGAGCACCGCTTCGTTTGGCTCCGAGGTCTTACGCCAGAGAGTTTTGTCCCGAGTCTCGTCGCACCCCTGTCCCTCCCGAGGCGGTGATGGTCAGCTCGCCTGTTCGCAGGCATGACCGGCACCCCCTCCCTCGACGGGGTCGCGCACGCGAGACTCGCCAAGGCAGCTCAAAAGCAACCTCACCGGGAGGCATAAGGAACCTCACCGAAAGGAACCAAGGCCCATCAAAAATCATGGTCATGAAGGCGGGGTACGTCGAGTACCTGCGAGACTCGGCACCCCACGCCTGCCGCGGAGGCCGACAGTCGTCCGAGGACGAAGGCCAGGGGGACCGAGCCGATCACTTTTGACGATGGGGACTTTCACGACATATCCCTGCCCCACAACGACCCCCTGGTGATTACGGCTCGGGTCCATCAATACGAGGTGCACAGGATCCTGGTCGACTCAGAAAGCTCGGCAGACATTCTCTTCTACGACTGCTTTCTGCGCATAGCGCTCACCACGGCAGACCTGAGGCCAACCTCCCACGTCCTTTCAGGATTCACCAACCACTCCATCCCGGCGGAAGGGGTAATCACTCTGCAATTCAACGTCGGCGAGTCCAGCCATACACGGACAGTGCCGGTGGAATTCATCATAGCGAGAATTCCATCGGCCTACAACATCCTCCTCGGCCGCCCCACGCTGAACTCCCTCCGGGCCCAGATATCGACCTACCACCTGGCGATGAAGTTCCCTCTCGACCAGGGCGGGATAGGTCAGGTCTATGGAGACCAGCGAATTGCAAAGGTTTGCTTCACCGCAACATCTTCATCGGAGAGGCCGGTCGACGATATCGAAGGTGAAGGTGACATCAAGGGTTCTCTGGACACTCGAGACGAGCAAAAAGAGGTCCGAGAGACCCCAGTGGAGCCTCTGACAGAGGTCCCCCTTGTAGAAGGGGACGACAAAAAACTCGTTCAGATCGGGTCGCTTCTGACAGGAACTCAGCGAGATGACCTGATTCATTTCCTCAGAAACAACTCCGACGTGTTTGCCTGGGCGCCTGCTGACATGCATGGGATCGACCTCAAAGTTATATCTCACAAGCTCGAGGTAGATCCTACGGCCCGACCCGTCAGAAAGAAAAAGCGAAGCTTCGCCCTGGTCAAACAGAAGGCTATCAAGGACAAGGTAGATCGGCTCCTCGCAGCCAACTTCAATCGGAATGTGCCCTATTCGGAGTGGCTAGCGAACGTAGTCCTGGTCAAGAAGTCAAGCGGAAAGTGGCGCATGTGCGTCGACTTCACCGACCTCAACAAGGCCTGCCCCAAGAACAACTATCCCCTATCTCGGATAGATCAGCTCGTCGACAGCTCGGCAGGCCATAGGCTATTGAGCTTCATGGACGCCTTCTCTGGCTACAATCAGATCCGTATGAATCCGGCAGACGAAAATCTTACCGGATTCACAACGGACCGGGGGTATACTGCTATAAGGTGATGCCCTTCGGCCTCAAGAACGCCGGAGCTACGTACCAACAGTTGGTCAACCGCATATTCAAGCCACAGATCGGCAGGAACATGGAAGTTTACGTCGACGATATGCTCGTCAAATCAGTTTCGTCGACCGACCATGCCAAGGACCTGGGCGAGGCCTTCGAGGTACTCCGCAAGTTCAAGATGAAGCTGAACCCCGCCAAGTGCGCATTCGGGGTCACCGGGGGAAAGTTCCTCGGTTTTATGGTCACCCACCATGGGATCGAGGCTAACCCGGAAAAAATCGACGCTATCCTCCACATGACCGCGTCCAAGACCAACGTCGAGATCATGCGACTAACAGGGCGAGTAGCCGCTCTGAGCCGTTTCATGTCAAGGTCTGGGGAAAAGTGCCTCCCATTCTTCAAAGCTCTAAGGAAAATCTCGAGATTCGAGTGGTCAGAAGAGTGCCAGACCGTCTTTGACCAATTAAAGAAGCACCTTGTGACGCCACCGCTGCTCACCCGACCAGTTGAAGGAGACGAGCTATCACTGTACCTGGCGGTATCCGACCAAGCAGCATGCCCAATGCTCGTCCGGGAGGTCGACGGGGTGAAGAAGACGGTATACTACATGAGCCACGTCTTCAACGACGCAGAAACGAAGTATCCGGCCATAGAGAAAATCGTCTTGGCACTCATTGTGGCCTCAAGGAAGCTATGTCACTACTTCCAGGCGCACACTATCATCGTTCTCACCGAGCGCCCGTTGGGGGTTATCCTCGCCTCACCCGAAGTGGAGGTGGGAGCTGTCCCAGTTTGACATAAAATACCGCCCGAGGCAGGCCATCAAAGCACAAGCCCTGGTCGATTTTATCGTCGAGTGCACCATCCCCAGTAAGGAACCGGAGTCCATGCCGACCCTCGCAGCTCAACACCCAATCGTGGGGAGACCCGACCCGGTCCCTGAGTGGGTCATTTACGTCGACGGGTCTTCAACCGAGAAAGGCTGTGGTGCCGGCTTCATCATTCGGGGTTCGAACGAGGTAGAAATGGAGTACTCTCTAAAGCTCGGATTCAAGGCCTCGAACAACGCGGCAGAGTACGAGGCCCTGCTGGCTGGACTGCGCATGGCTTCCGAACTGGGGCCGAAAACAATTCGGATCCGCAGTGACTCAGCCCTAGTCGTTGGCCAGGTGACCGGCCACTTCGAGGCTCGGAAACCTCTAATGGTTAAGTATCTGGCCGAGGTAAGAAAACTTCGGAAGAACTTTGACGAAGTCCAGGTAGTGCAAATACCCAGACAGCTCAATACCCAAGCCGACGCCCTGAGCAAGCTGGTCTCATCCTACTCGGCTAACAAGCGATCTATTCTCTTCGAGACCTTGTCACGACCCAGCGTGGAAGACGGGGCGACAACACTTCATGTATATACGGCGCAGAAAAATGACCAAGACTGGAGGAAGCCTCTCGTGGAATTCCTAAGGGATGGTACGCTCCCAGAAGATCGGGGAGCAGCCCGCCGTCTCCGGGCCAAGGCTCGTCACTTCGTCTGGAGCAATAGGAACCTTTACAAGAAATCCTTCACTCAGCCCCTGCTCCGGTGCGTCGACCCCCACGAAACTGACTATGTCCTCCGTGAAATCCATGAAGGGGTCGGCGGCGCACACCAAGGGGCCCGAACCTTAATCCAGAAGGCATTGCTCCAGGGGTACTACTAGCCAACTATTCATGAAGACGCCCAGAAGCTCGTCAGGAGATGCAAAAAATGCCAACTCCACGGAAGCATACCTCGCTTTCCGGCTACCGAGCTGACCGCCCTAACCTCCCCGTGGCCGTTCGCCCAGTGGGGATTGGACATGATAGGCCAGTTCCCCACCGGTACGGGCGGGCACAAATATGTCCTCGTTGCGGTAGATTACTTCACGAAGTGGATCGAGATCGTCCCCATTAGGAAACTGGATGCCGCCACGACCATCAAGTTCCTGCAGAACAACCTGATACTCCGGTTCGGCATCCCGAGATGTATCATCACCGACCACGGGACGAACTTCGAAAATGAGAAAGTGAAGGATTTCTGCAATGAATAGCATATCCTCATGAAGTTTGCCGCGGTCGCACATCCCCAATGCAACGCGCAGGCCGAAATCGCTAATCGGGACGTCCTCCGAGGTCTCCGGACCCGCCTAGAAGGACGCCAAGGCAGTTGGGTCGAGAAATTGCCCTGGGTCTTATGGGCCCTGCGCACGTCAAAGAAGACCCCCACCAGGGAAACCCCTTTCAGCCTCTGCTACGGGACCGAGACAATGGTCCCAGTGGAGATCGGGCTACCCAGTTACCGGGTCAAACACTTCGATGACGAAGCAAACACCACGGCACTCCGGACCAACCTGGACATCTTGTTGGAGAAACGAGACCGGGCTCAGATCAGGGCTGCCGCCTATCAGCAGCAAACTGCCCGATACTACAATGCGCGGGTCAAGCGTCGCTTCTTCAAGACCAAAGATCCGGTCTTACGGCGAAATGAGTTCGTCGATCAAGGAAGGCCGCATATGTTTTCCCCGAAATGGGACGGTCATTTCCTCGTCTCCGAGGTACTTTCCGGCGGAGCCTATCGCTTACAGGACGCGGACATGCGTAAGTTTCCACGGCCTTACAACGCCGAGAAGCTCAAGCTGTACCAGTGAAATGAATACCTACGAGAGTGCACCTCTCTTTTCACAGAGACAATGTAAATTTTTCTAAAAACTCCTTTCCATTCAAATAATAAGGGAACGCTAAAACATTGCAAAAGAAGAGTTTTATTCATCCAAAAAGGTACTGTGGGCTCCTCAGCCTTACAGAAAAAGATAAGGTTACAAAAAAGGTGGAACGGGATCAAGGAAGTACTCCTGATGATACTTAGAGTAGATTTCCGTTAGCCGGGCCCTCGCCGCTATAGCGCGCTCCCACCGACGCAGCGCGCGGACCCGAGACGCCACAGAAGCACCGCCTTCTGAGTCTTGGCCCACGACTTACCTCATCTTGAAACACTCCAGGATGAGAGCCAAAGATCGATCGTGCCTGGCCTTCGAGATGAGGCCGAACAGGAAGATCGAACGCATCTTATCGAGCGCTTCGACTAGAAGGTCCTCGGTGAAAGGGTTATCCAGGCCCGGGGACCCCCTCTAGACCGCGTACATCAGCATTTGAAATAGAGACGACCGCCGAAGGAGAAGCCAGCCAAAGTGATCCTCTAGGCGCTGAACCACTTCCCGGTACCCATCCTCGGTCAGGCATTGGTCATACAAAGCAACACCATCAAGGGAGATGATCTCTTCGATCAAATACACGCGCTCAGTCATCTCAAAGAAAGCGATGCCGGAGGAGCTGCCATCTCCCTCTCTATTCATAACCCCAAGCAAATCTTCGAGGACCCGGATTCTCGCGCATACCGGCGCGAATCTTGGAAATAGCGGCAGCTACTCCAATGCCACGCCGCCACGTGGCGATATTGACGCAGCTTCACAAAATTTTCCGCCTTCCCCATGTACGTTCCTGACACATGTCATCCGTAACTATTACCCTTCCCAATGTTCACGCATCTGGAGGGTCGGCAAATTCTTGCGCAACCGGCCATCAACCCTGCTCAGTCCGTCCTTAGCAGGCCTCTTACGGTCCCTCCCGCGCTAAGGGTCGAAGCCCTCACCAAGAGGCAGCCCAGCAGCTACCCTGCTCGGCTATCCCTAGCTGGTAGCTCCCTATCCCACGACGCCAGGGATCAAAGCCATCGCCAAGAGGCAGCCGAGCGGCTACCCTGCTCAGCTATCCTTGGCTGGTAGCTCCTTATCCCATAATACCAGGGATCAAAGCCCTTACCAAGAGGCAGCCGAGCGGCTACCCTGCTCGGTTATCCCCGGCCGGTAGTTCCCTACCTCGCAACGCCAGGGATCTAAGCCTTCACCAAGAGACAGCCGAGCGGCTACCCTACTCGGCTATCCCTGGTTGGTAGCTCCCTACCCCACGACGTCAGGGATCAAAGCCCTCGCCAAGAGGCAACTGAGCAGCGTCATTGCTTGGTCCATCCTTAGTAGGCCACTCACGGCCCCTCCCGTGCTAAGGATCTAAGCCGTCACTAAGAGGCAACCGAGCGGCTACCCTGCTCGGCTATCCCTGGCTGGTAGTTCCCTACCCCACAACGCCAGGGATCTAAGCTCTCGCCAAGAGACACCGGGCAGCAACCCTGCTCGGCCCGTCCTTAAGGATCAAAGCCCTCGCCAAGGGGCACTGGGCAACAACCCTGCTCGGCCCGTTCTTAGTAGGGCTCTTATGGCCCTTCCCGCGCTAAGGATCAAAAGCCCTCGCAAGAGGCAACCGGGCCCACCCTTGCTCGATTATCCCTGGTTGGTAGCTCCCTACCCCACAACGCCAGGAATCAAAGCCCTCGCCAAGAGGCACCGGGCAGCAACCCTGTCGGGTCTGTCCTTAAGGATCAAAAGCCCTCGTAAGAGGCAACCAGGACCGCACTTACTCGGTTATCCCTGGCTGGTAGCTCCCTACCCCAACACACCAGGGATCAAAACCCTCGCCAAGAGGCACCGAGCAGCTACCCTGCTCGGACCGTCCTTAGTAGGCCTCTGACGGCCCCTCCCACGCTAAGGATCAAAAGCCCTCGCAAGAGACAACCGGGCCCGCCCTTGCTCGATTATCCCTGGCCGATAGCTCCCTACCCCACAACGCCAGGAATCAAAGCCCTTGCCAAGAGGCACCGGGCAGCTCCCTGCTCGGCTCGTCCTTAGTAGGCCTCTGACGGCCCCTCCCGCGCTAAGTATCAAAGCCCTCACCAATAGGCATCCAGTCTATTTATGTCTGAGCGATCTCCACCTCGACTTCGGGGCCATGGAGATACCGTCTTCCTGCCGGTCTTTGCACACTTGGCAAATGAACAGATTCAACACGACGCGTAATCGCTAGACGAAGAACCGACACAATACGAAAGCAGTACTGTGCAAATACAAGTGTTTACCGACAAAGGAAAATACGTGTGCAAATACGACTGCAAAAAGTTTTTATTCACAAAACCAAAAGTCTTTACAAGGGTATTCTGGGCTCCCCAGCCTTATCAAATTACCCAGAGGCTTACAAAAGAGAGAAAAGCCAAAAAGTTCGGGCCGCGAGCCCAGCCTAGACCTCGCCTCCCTCATCACTATCGGCCGGATGCATGACCACTGAAAGAAGACCCGAGCACGGAACTCACCGTCGGCAAACTCCGGAAACTGCTCCTTGACGGCATCAAGAGCTTTGTTCCATGCAATGGCGGAGGCATCGCCGAGGTCGACGTAAAACTGGTTCGACCCCTTGTAATCAGTCACAGCCTTTCTAGCCCGAATCTCGGCAACCTCCGCTGCCTGAAGCGCCGCCTCGGCATCCCGCCTGCTGGCATCCATCGCCCTCTTCATGGCTGTGAAGCGATCGGTCAGTTTCACCAACTTCGCCTCGATGACTCGGTGGGACTCACTTAGGCGGCGATAGGACTCCCGACACTTTGAGACGGCGAGCTCCGCGATGGCCAATTGAGCTTCAAGGACAGCCATCCTCTCCCTCTCCAGACGCGGCTCAAGTCGCAGATCCTCGGCCTTCGAAGAAAACTCTCCCGCCGGCCTCGTAGCATGGATAGCCTTATCGGCCTCTATATGAGTAACGAGGGCGCAATGCTGAAGGACCTGACGAAAAACAACAGAGAGACTTAGAGACACTCGAACTAAAGAAAGGGCGCTCGAAATAACACATGAGAGAATACATACCTGAACTGCCTCCTGAGCTATAGCCGCCACTTGGGCCCTCAGGGTCCCCCACGGGATCTTGCCCCTGGCCGACTCCTCCATACCAGCAAGCAGGCTGGCAGTAACGGAAAGCCCCGACGGGACGACGAAATGGACGCCCCCCTCCAGCACAAGGATCCCCTCCGGAATCTCTGTTGGTGGCATGCGAGAGACCGTCCTCTTCCTCTTAAGAGGAACCCTGTCTTCGTCCTCTCCTGCATCTCTCGTCTGGGGCTCAGGAACTCGTGGAAGCCTTTGGCCGCCGCCGGGACAATCATCGGGAGCTCATGACGAGACAGATGGCCCCGCCGTCGGCGGCACATTTGGTGCGGGGCTCGGGTCAGTCGGAGGCACGGCCGCACCGCTGGTCCCCCTCCAGGACTGAGCACCGAGGGCACCAAGAGTCCTGGATCGATCCATTTGTCCTGCAAAGGGAGAAGCAGGCTCGACTCGGGAAGAGAAGAAGCAGAAAAAAGAAAAAGAAGACATCTAACATGATGGAGAGAAGTCATCGGGAGAGAAAACGCAGAGATCCGACCTAAAGAGGAGAACGCCGAGCCAACAAGACCAAAGACGAGATTATGAAGAGAAATAGGCCCTCATGTGGGCCCCACCTCTATTCATAGCCACCGGTGTATCCATCCAACGGTGGCGATCATCTCCCGCTGAAACGATGCTTCGCACTCAACGGCCATCAACGCTCCACCTGCCACGCGCACATTGGCCACGCCCCATCGGGCACAGGAAACCTGCAACCCGTCGCATCAGCCAATCAGCGCCCGACACGTGGGCAGTCGCTTCGGTGACCATACGCACGATCTGACGCACCCTCTTTAATGCAAGATCTGATCCCTGATTCGCTGACGCCACCAAGAGAATACGACAGATTGCCTGGGAACACGCCACGATATCTTCGACAAAGAGCTCACCTCGGGTGACCCGGCAGACCACTCTCGACCCGACCTATGATTTGGTTGGGACGAGAGTGGGGGGCTAATGATGATGCTCGATATCGGTGATCTCCCAGATCGTGACACGTGGCTGATGACGTGTCCCGAAGCTCACAAGGAAGGACCTACAGCGGCCAACCAGGCCGCTCTTGTGCCCGTCGTGCAGACAACCTTTGGCTCGTCTCCGAGCCCCTGCACAATTGGCCACCTCGGCCCTATCAGCTCATCTCCGAATTACCGCAGAACCAAGATAGCTCGGCTCTCCCGCTCGTCCACGAGCTCTCCCGCCGAGGTCATCTTCCTTGGTCTCATCGACCGATCAACGGCACCACTCACAGGCGCAACCGCCATCCCACGAATCTCGCCATGCGCGAGATATCCGCCGGCCACATCACACGTTCCACGTCATCACGATCCCCCATTAATGAGCTTGTCTCGCCATTAATGCAGGATCCCGCCCATTACGCGGGCGTGACGTCGGGAGCATAACGGCCGACGTGATTCTCGCACCAGCCTGCCTGCTGCCACCGCTATATAAACCCCTTCTTCAGACGGTTCAAGTAAGCCATTTTTACTCCACTAAGCCGTTACTCTGCTCGTATTTCCTCTCTAACTTGATCGTCGGAGGGTCCTCGGTGGTCCAACCATCCCGGGACTTCCTTGCAGGTAGCTCGGCCCAAACAACCTCAAACCCATTGAGATCCACACGCTTCGGGAGACATCCTCCAGATCCAATCTCAGCCGCCTATCGCCGCCATCAGCAGATCAACGGAAGGCAACATCTTGGCGTGATCCAGATCGCGTCAAATGGAAAGCTAGATCAGTTGGATCCATGAATATGATGACAACATAGTACTATGTGTAGTAAACAGGTCCACCCAGGCCCAACCTAAACAACAAATGAATAGAGTCTATACCCTAATCATATACCATATAAAGACTTGGTCCATGCCTAAATCAGGTGGTCACAAGACCCAACCTGTCCCAATACCAGGCACAACTGTTTGTAACCACTAGCACCATAGTATTTGAGCTTATACAATAGCTAAATAGATTGCCCTGACATGACTTTTTCTGTAAATTTGTGTTCAGAGAGATGCGAATTTAACAGTTGAAAGGAATGTATGCAAAAAGACAGACGAAACGGAGGAAACATATTCATAGTGGCTTCCTGGTTAAAATCAGAATAATGATTTGCATTATTTGTCATCTGTTGTATTTAAAATTTTATTTTTACTGAACAATGTACTGCAAAAATCAGTCAATCAGTCATCTTGTCATTATGCATATCCCCAACACTGCTGGCCCCCAAGCCCCAAGCCCTCTCTTATTTCTGCTTTTTCAGGCTGCCAATTGATCAGTGAGTATATTGCATGACAAGTAAAATAGATCCCCAGCCTGCCTACTAACGTTCTAATTTATTTTTGAAGTTTCTTTCTTGCCATAGCTGCATCACTAACAGATCTTGGCATCCAAGTTTAGAGCACTAAAGTTTGGCTAATAGGGAGTCATAAAATTATGATCAATCCTTTACTAAATCGTTTATGATTATTTCAAAGTTTATTGTATATAGAGTTGCGGATTGAGAAGTTAATTACAAGAATAAAAAACTGCACTTACAAAATAAAGTAATGAAAGGAGCATCAGAAATTAATATAAAAGAAACATGGAACTGGTGGAAACATGCCTGCCCAATCAACTGTCCTCCAAACACTTGTCTAAATATTGGAGAATCTGGCAAAGTAAATCCACGAAAGAAATCCACCTTCAAAAAAATAGAATATGATTACATGAAAAATAAAAAGTAAAACACTTGTTTCAAGAAATAGCAATATGGTGAAGCTGTGCCATCTTAAAAAGGCACAGATGTAATAAAATTAAGTTTTTCCACAGATGCAATAAGATCATTTTTGCACTATAATCATCAGCTTTCAGAATAGATAGTATAGTCATTGATTTAAGATTGAGCACAATACACCTCCCAGCATTTACATACTCTAATTACAAGTTGACATGCAGTTCCTAACCAAATTAAATAGAGGAAATTAAGGGGCCTAGAGTTGACAACTATGAGAGGTAAAGCAAGATAATAAAGCTTTTAACTCAAAAAATGCCAGAAGCCTAGAATGGAACCTAATCGGTCAATCGTAGGGAGCATAAGTTGAATATGTTTCAATATAAATTTAAATGCATAGAGGTAACAAAATTTTGTTCTAGATTTTGAGTTAAAAGCTTTAATAGAAAGATGGAAAGAGAAGAATTCAATTAAGAGGCATGCTAAAATTTGAACTTTGATGGTGACTCAACTATTATCTTTTTTACGAGTTTCTATATAATTTAACTTAAAAATTGATATAACCGGTGTTCAGAATCAGTTTACTAAATTGCGTAGTTAGAGTCACCAGACCTTAAATATAATAGCATTCACGAAAGAAATAGTAAAAACATCCGTTTCCAATGGACCTCCTGCATATATGCTGCAGGATGTCTATCAAAAAGCACAATGGCCCCAATTATTTCAAACTTCATACAGGATCAGACTTACTTCTAATGACTCCAAGTGCAATATTTGCTCCACTAGTGAAAAGTCTTCAGGTGTTCCATCTGCGTTCCATATTGATTTAGGCTGCAGCAGATTTCTATGCCAATGCTCCAGCACTAGGCATGTGAGCTGTCAAATTAGATTATCAGAATATTAACCTACCATATCTGGATCCACTGATCCATGCATTTCAAAGATACGATTTAGTAGCAACAAGTACAACATTTACCTTAGACAATGCAATTACATTGACTTGGTGGACGGAATGGTTGGTACCTGTAAAGTAATCGGTTGCCTACGCTAAATTAACTTCATCACAGAATATTTACAAGAAAACTAGAGTAATGAATAAATAAGTAGCTCCACTACATGAGAGAAGAAAGAGTAATCAACAATAATAAATAGCAGGACTTGATATGAAATGGAAAAAAGATTTATACCACCAAAATAGTCGTATCTCTTTAACTGAAGCTCCCCCTGCTCCATATTTGATCCAGAAACTTCAGCCTGCCATGGAAAAGGACATTTTCAAAGGTACTCCAATACCACAATAGCTAGGAAATAAGTAAAACGCCAAATTACTCCTAAACAGATTTCAGTCCGTATATGGAGTGATATAAGGAAGTCAAAATAAATTTAGCTATCTATTTCTTCATGAAAGTAACAATGTCCCAGTTGGAAAAATAGGAGTTCAGAGTTCTCTCTGCAATATTAGCATTCATTTCCATATTTTGGAATCAAGATCTACAAAGCTTTCAACTGCACCTGCCTGTCATGTTACTTAAATTAACAGGACATGTGTGTGCCTGATAAGAAACCTGAAGAATAAGCATGGATTTAAAGTAATGTTTGGGACTTACATTGACATATTACTTAAAATTCAAATGTGTTTTTATTCTAAATATTACATGAAACTTCATTTCCATGCTCGTATTGGATCTTCTGTGTTTCGTGAGACAAAAGAATTCTGCCAAAGGTTGGAAACTGTGTAAATGTGTTTGTTGACTTAAAAATTACAAGCTGGCAACTTCAACATGGCCTCACGCTAGAATTAATGCTCTCACTAAATAATCAAATTATATGGAAATTGAGAAATACTATACATACCCACTCTTAATCCCAACCCGCATGTAACCAAGAGATAAGAGGGTTGGGCTCACATCATCTCGATATTAATGTCATACATGGAGCCCATGATGTTTATCTCTTGGGTACATGCATGTAGGAATAAGAGTGGGCAGGAAAGTATTTCTCTATGGAAATTGTATATAAGCTTGCAATTGGATGATTATTTTGTTTCAGGTCAAGCAGGTATTGCAATTTAATATTTCAAATACAGGTATATTACATTAAAATATGATCACCCATGTGGCAATTCATCAATGAAGTGAGCTAGGGCTAATCAAAGGTCCCTCATCCCAATCCCAAATTTTCATGTTCCCCTCTGTGTAATTTGCCCTAACCGGCGGTTGCACATTGTATATCACAACCATTTATTTCAACTTCGATATGTTGAGACGGATGAGCAGCAATAAGCTGAATTATTAAATAGTTTCGTCTTCAAAAGTTGAGGCGAATGAGCGGAATATGCTGAAATATAAGTATTCCAGTATTAGAGACATAAGGTCTTGTGTGTGATAGAGAAGAGAGAAGAAAAGAGATTTGGCGGAAAATAGAATCGATCAGAGAGAAACTTCTCTATCCACTCTAATATATTAGAATATAATGTAGTGAACATTTACCATTCAATTCCTCTTATCTAACACACTCTAACAAAAAACAAACAACTAATATGGCCATACCATATAACATATTATTAGAATAAGATAAGAAATGAATGCGTCTATTATAATCTCTAGTATTATAGCTAGAACCCAAACGAGACATGTGGCATTTCGTCCTTTTTGAAAGAAAACCTCAAAATAAATGAGCAAATTTCTCTACTTTTTCTTGGAATCACAAGATTACCTCTCCCCCCTCTCTTTCACTTTTAATATGTGGCCCCCGGCCATTTCACTTTTTCTCTTTTAATATGCGGCCCCTGGCCATTTCAAAATTTACACTAAATGTTCTCTCCAAAGGTAAAGCAGGAAAGTAAATTTTGCATGTCACCCCCACCAAACTAAATCCTTGGTAAGTATACTTATCACTCTTACATTATATAAGCATGTGTTAGGAAAGAAAATGTCGGCATGGACTTATTTATATATTATATCTATATATTTATAGTCCACAATTTCAAACAAGATTATAGTCTGTAATTGAGATATTTGCGATCAACTAATTCATAGTGCCAAATTGTTGGCACGAGAAGAAAATGACTAAAACACGTGGTAGAATATTTAGATAAATGTCATTTGATCAATTCATTTTTTCAATAATAAGACCCTTTAAACCATTTTTTTTTTATAGAAGAACTATATAAACTTAAAGATCGTCATAAACATGCTTCAAACTTTATTTCATGTGCATCGCACATGCCATGATCTAGTATGGCATAACTATAGAGGAGAACTCTTTAGATGGTTTGGACATGTGCAACAAAGACCAAGTTACACACTGGCTAAGCTTGACAGGATTGTGGTTGAAAGAACACTAAAGAGCAATTATGAAAAGCAGTAGATTTAGACAACCCAGGTTAGGGTTGGGAGGAAAGAAGAGGATATGAAAGTTGCCAAGTGTGGTGGCCCATATAAGCGCTAAATGGAGAAAAATAATTAACACGTCCTAGCATCGTTTTTGGGGAAAGCTAATGTTGCAAAATGGTTGATGCTTAATACATCTCTAGTCTATCAATCCATTCAATTCAATTTAGATTTTCAATGTATCTATGCATGTATTTGAAAATCCAAGTGTTGAATTAATAATGATACACAAAATGAAGGTACATAAATCTGACTAGACATCTTTAAAATAAAGGAGAAGAGGCAAAGAATAACTCCGAAGTAACCTTTATGTGGTTTCAGTGGATACAATTGATTAATCAGAAATGCAAGCACATACATATATACCCAAAGAAGGAGGGGGGAGGTCCCCTGAGATGTTCTTTAAAAAGAGAAAAAGAAATTCCATATTTCGATGCATGTAATTTCCAAAACAGAGAACCGGCATTGATTTGTGTTCTTTAGAAACTTTTCATGCTCAACTAACTATCTAGTACCAAGACAACTAAAATGATATAAATACGGATACTTCTTCTTTATCAGAACCTCATGATTGGTAGCAAAAACAATTTTCAGTTAAGATTATCTGCCTTCAAATGACTAAAATAAAAGATAATACAAATTACAAGAAACAATTCCTCATTTGACTCAATCACAACTGATAAAAAGTTATAAACGCTAAGAAAAATGAACATTCATACCTCACCCTCCCAAATAAAGTACAGCCCTTCCCCAGTTTCGCCCTCACGAACAACATACTCATCAGGATCTATGAAAACATAGAATTAAATAGAATAATATTAAGACCTAACGATATAAAAATATTATCCATGATAAAATTATTTATATATCTATACCATAGATCACATAACCAAAAATATTCCTGTCAATTAAAATTTATGACTTGCGTCTATGATATAATCATGTATGCTATAACACTACTACAAAAAAACCAAAAAAATAAATTAATGTAACCACCGCATTGCAAGGAAGCAGCCTTTTAATACGCCCCTCATAGTGCATTTAGTAGCATAAAGTTTTTTCAGTTCATTGTTAGATAAGAAATTACCGTAATTTTCTACCACAGTCAATGTAGTTGTTATCTATGTATATGTATAAGAAAGAATGGTGCGTTTCCAATTTCCAAGACTACTGGATATTTCCAAATGCTATTGGAATGTCAAATCATTTTGGCCTTAAAAAAGGTTTGTTGGATATCTCAATAACAAAATGTCTAAGGCTTGCAGTTTAGATGGTCGAGTATTTCCTCGCCCAAGCAGGTTATAACAACATTTGAAAACCGGTATTCACCGGTATACCCGTCCATGACCAGTACCGCAATTTACAGATATAGTTGTCGATTACTGATACTGGTATTTACTGATACACCGACTAATATACAGGTATAATAAAATATTTAAAAGCGGTATTTATTGAAGGGTTTATAAAGCACCCATAAATTTTCATGGTTTTTTGAGATAGCACCATTTAACTTTCAAATGTCATTTACCCTCCTTGAATACTTTTGTCAACGAATGCCATATTTGGTTCATTTTGGGCCCGCTCAGTAAATGAACGTCGTCATTTTTTGGGTTGTTCAGTCCATTTGTGGCCTAAACGGGTTAATGAAACTAACTTCATACAACATTACCGTTTAGGGGGGTTTCATGGGATTTTCAAAGTTCAAAGTTGCTATCTAAACAATCTTGAAAATTCGATGGTGTTTTATAAAATTTATCCTATATTTAAAAATGTATTTTAACCACTATAAAATATATATTTTTAATGAAATATGTGTTGTATATATCAGTCAGTATGACCCAAATACCAGCGGATACCGATATTACCGGCCTGTATATGGCTGGTATATCAGTATACTTCAAACACCCATTACAGGATCAAGGCCAATAACTTTCCGATGGTCTTAATTTCAATAAAGTGACTTCTTGATTTCAAAATCTATCGATTTTACTTATGACATTATCCAAGAACCAATCTTTATTCATCAACCGCCCTACATCGTCTCCAATAATTACGAGATCCAAAATAAAACAAGTAAAGAAAAACATTCAAAATTTCACTAGGAAATCGAGAATCTCACCGTAACGCTTGACCTGAGCGAGGTCGGCGATCTTGATGAGGGAAGAACTGGGGAGCCTCTGCAGCAATGGGACTTGTCCAAGGAACTCGATCACTGGATCAAACAAAGTTTCGAAAAGAATCAAATCAATGCTTTGATAAAAAAATTCTAGGGTTTATCTTCAGATTTTAAATTTAAAAAAAAAATATTCACCTGCTTCGCGATCCATGGGTACACAAGAGTCTAGAGAGAGAGAGATCGTAGGCTCCAAAATAGAGAAAAGGCTGCGTTTGGATCCCAAATTAAAATGGAAGATCGGCTGCCCACATGTTCCCACTTGTCCATGGGTCAACACCAGTGGGATTTCCCTGTGGTTACTCTCCGCGTGTTTCTTTGGAAAAAAGAAAAAAATTTGGTTAAAAAACCTGTCCCTGAATGTATGGATGTACTGTGTCCGGATATCTCGAATAATTCTATATTTTGTACAAAAGCATTAATATAAAAAACAAGTCCTGAGGATGGCGGTCTCCAATATCCAGACACGTGGCAGATGACGTGTCGCAGAATTCAGAAGGAAGGGCCATAAGGGCCGACCAGGGAACCACTGTATCCGACCAGCAAGCACAAACTGGCCCTCCTCGGGGCCCTCTGCAAATTGGCCTCCTTGGCCCCTCAGCTCGTCCCGAGCTGCCACAGGACCAGAACTCCTCGGCCCTTTTGCTCATTTCCGAGCTCTCCAACCGAGGCCATCTTCCTCGGTCCCTCCGACCAACTCCACCACTTACATACGTAATCGCCGCTCCACAAATCTCGCCACACGCAGATTCTCCGCCGGCAACGTCCCACGTTCCACGCCATCACGATCCCCATTAATGGGCGATCCGCTCTTTACGCGGGCGTGACGTCGGGAGCGTAACTTCCGGCGAGATTCTCGCGCCTGCTGCTGCATGCTGCCGCCGCTATATAAACCCCCATCACCGAGAGATCAAGTAAGCCATTTTTTATTCCACTTCGCCGTTACTCTGCTCGGATCTAGCACTAACTTGATCGGCGGAGGACCCTCGGTGGTACCAAACCACCCCGAGTCTTCTTTGCAGGTACTCGGCGCTAAACTCCCCAAATCATTATTCTCACCAAAAACCATTGAAATCCACACGCAACAGAAGATCACCACCAAAATCCACCGGGAGATCAACGGAAGACAACATCTGACAGAGACCTAAAAAGGGCCTCCATCAGTTGGCGCCGTCTGTGGGAAACTAACTCCACAAAACACAAGGTTGGCCTTCCGATCTCCGTCCACATGGCAACCGATCCCCCTGAAGATCCAAACACCCGTTGTCGCCTCCCTCACAACGGAGGCACGGGCGAGCCCTCACCAAACGTCATCGGCTCCCCCGCTGGCTGCCGTTACACAGGCTCCGGCGACCGCCCGAGCAAAAGGGCTAGGGGCCGAGAGCCCATTACCTTTGGCGATGAGGATCTCCACGGCATATCTGTGCCCCACAACGACCCGCTGGTGGTCACAGCCCAAATCCACCGGTACACGGTCCACCGGATACTCATCGATTCGGGCAGGACATCCTCTTCCACAACTGCTTCCTGCGTATGGGGCTCGCCCCAGCAGACCTGAAACCGACCTCTCACGTCCTCTCGGGGTTCACCAACCACTCCGTCCCGGCGCAAAGGGTGGTCACCCTGCAGTTCACGATCGGGAAGCCCGGCCACACGTGCACACTGCCTGTGGACTTCATCGTAGCGAAAGTTCCATCGGCCTACAACGTCCTCCTCGGCCGCTCGACGCTGAACTCCCTCTAGGCCCAGATCTCGACCTGCCACCTGGAGATAAAATTCCCTCTCGATCGGGGCGGGATAGGTCGGGCGTACGGGAGCCAGCGGGTCGAGAAGATAGGCCTTACCGAAACGTCTTCGCCCGAGCAGCATGCCGACGGCGCCGAGGCGTGTGACGACATCAAAAATTCCCTGGACACCCGAGACGAGCAGAAGGAGATCCGTGGAGCACCGGTCGAACCTCTGACCGAGGTGCCCCTAACAGAAGGAGACCAGGGAAAGACCGTCCAGATCGGGTCGCTCCTGACGGGGACTTAGCAGGATGACCTGATCAGATTCCTCAGAAGAAACTCCGACGTCTTCGCCTGGGCGCCTGCTGACATGCCTGGGATCGACCCCAAAATCATCTCCCACAAGCTCGGAGTTGATCCTGCGACCCGGCCCGTCAGACAGAAGAAAAGAAGCTTCTTCCCGGTCAAACAGAAGGCCATCTAAGAGGAGGTTGATCGGCTCCTCGCCGCCAACTTCATCAGAAATGTGCCCTAATCGGAGTGGCTGGCAAACGTAGTTCTGGTCAAGAAGTCAAGCGGGAAGTGGCGCATGTGCGTCGACTTCACCGACCTCAATAAGGCCTGCCCCAAGGACAACTTTCCGCTCCCCCGCATAGACCAGCTCGTCGACAGCTCGGCCGGCCACGAGCTGTTGAGCTTCATGGATGCTTTCTCCGGCTACGACCAAATCCGTATGAATCCTGAAGACGAAGATCTGACCGCATTCACAACGGACTGAGGAGTGTACTACTACAAAGTGATGCCTTTCGGCCTCAAGAACGCCGGGGCCACGTACCAAAGGCTGGTCAACCGCATATTCAAGCCACAGATCAGCAGGAATATGGAAGTATACGTTGATGACATGCTCGTCAAGTCCATCTCGTCGGCCGACCATGCCAAGGACCTGGGCGAGGCTTTCGGAGTGCTCTGCAAATTCAACATGAAGCTAAACCCCACCAAGTGCGCATTCGAAGTCACCGGGGAAAAGTTCCTCGAGTTCATGGTCACTCACCGTGGAATTGAAGCTAACCAGAGAAGATCGACGCTATCCTGAACATGGCCACGCCCAAGACCAACGTCGAGATCATGCGGCTCACGGGGCGGGTCGCCGCTCTGAGCCGTTTCATGTCCAGGTCGGGGGAGAAGTGCTTCCCGTTCTTTAAGGCTCTGAGGAAAATTCCGAGGTTCGAGTGGTCGGAGGAATACCAAGCCGCCTTTGACCAATTGAAGAAGCACCTCGCAACACCGCCGCTGCTCACCCGACCAGCGGAGGGGGACGAGCTGTCGCTGTATCTGGCAGTATCCGACCAAGCAGCAGGCTCGGTGCTCGTCAGGGAGGCCGAGGGGGCGCAGAAGCTGGTGTACTATGTGAGCCACATGTTTAAGGACGCGGAAACAAGGTACCCCACTATAGAGAAGATTATCTTAGCCCTCGTGGTAACCTCGCGGAAGCTGCGGCACTACTTCCAAGCACACACCATCGTCGTCCTCACCGAGCACCCGTTAAGGGCTATCCTAGCATCACTAGAATCCTCGGGCCGCCTAGAAAAATGGAGGTGGGGGCTATCTCAATTCGACGTAAGATATCGCCCGAGGCAAGCCATCATGGCGCAGGACCTGGCCGATTTCATCGTTGAATGCACCATCCCTAGCAAGAAGCCGGAGTCCGCGCCGCCACTCGCAACCCAGTGTCCCGTCGCGGAAGGCCCTGGCTCGGTTCCGGAGTGGGTCATCTACGTCGATGGGTCTTCTACCGAGGAAGGCTGCAGTGTCGGCCTTATTATCCGGGGCCCAAACGAAGTAGAGATGGAGTATTCTTTGAGGCTCGGTTTCAAAGCATCGAACAACGCGGCAGAATACGAGGCCCTCCTGGCCGGACTGCGTATGGCTGTCGGGCTGGGGCTGAAGATAATTCAAATCCGCAGTGACTCGGCCCTTGTTGTCGGTCAAGTGACCGGCCGCTTCGAAACTCGAGAGCCCCTGATGATGAAGTACCTAGACGAAGTGAGGAAACTCCGAAGAAACTTCGACGAAGTCTAGGTAGAACAAATACCCAGGCAGCTGAATACCAAAGCAGACGCCCTGAGCAAGCTGGCTTCGTCATACTCGGCCAACAGTAGGCAATCTATCCTCTTTGAAACCTTGCCTCGACCCAGCATGGGAGACGGAGCGACGACACTCCACGTGTACGCGGCGCAGGAGAGCGACCAGGACTGGAGGAAGCCCCTCGTGGAGTTCCTGAAAGACGGCACACTCCCGGAGGACCGGGCAACCGTCCGCCGTCTCCGGGACAAAGCCCGCCACTTCGTCTGGAGCAACGGGAATCTCTATAAGAAGGCCTTCACTCAGCCCCTGCTCCGGTGCGTTGACCCCTACGAAGCCGACTACATCCTTCGGGAAATCCACGAAGGGGTGGGCGGTGCACACCATGGGGCTCGAACCTTGATCCAAAAAGCATTACTCCAAGGGTACTACTGGCCTACCATGCACGTGGATGCCTTGAAGCTGGTCAGGAGATGCAAGAGTGCCAGCTCCACGGCAGCGTTCCCCGCCTCCCGGCTACCGAGCTGAACGCCCTGACATCCTCATGGCCATTCGCTCAGTGGGGTTGGATATGATCGGCCAGTTCCCTACCGGAACAGGCGGGCACAAATGCGTCCTCGTCGCGGTGGACTACTTCACCAAGTGGATCGAGGCCGTCCCCATCAGGAAATCGGACGCCGCCACAATCATCAAGTTCCTCCAAAACAACCTGATACTCCGGTTTGGCATCCCGAGATGCATCATCACCGACCACGGGACGAACTTCGAGAACGAGAAAGTGAAGGACTTCTGCAAAGAATACCATATCCTCATGAAGTTCGTCGTGGTCGCGCATCCCCAATGCAACGAGCAGGCTGAGGTCGCTAACCGAGATGTCCTCCGAGGTCTCCGAACCTGCCTAGAAGGGCGACAAGTTAGTTGGGTCGAAGAACTGCCCCGGGTCTTATGGGCCTTGCGCACGTCAAAAAATACTCCCACCGGGGAGACCCACTTCAGCCTCTGCTACGGGACCGAAGCGATGGTCCCAGCGGAGATCGGTCTACCCAGTCACCGGGTTGAGCACTTCGACGATGATGCAAACACCTCGGCGCTGCGGACCAATCTCGACATTTTGTTGGAAAAGAGGGATCGGGCTCAGATCAGAGCTGCCGCCTATCAACAACAAACGGCCCGATACTACAACGCTCGGGTCAAACACCGCTCCTTCAAGACCGGGGACCTGGTCCTGCGGCGGAACGAGTTCACCGACCAAGACAGGCTTCACAAGTTCTCCCCAAAGTGGGAGGGTCCCTTTCTCATCTCTGAGGCGCTCCCCGGCGGAGCCTACCGCCTACAAGACGCGGACGGACGAAAGCTTCCGCGGCCTTACAACGCCGAGAAGCTCAAGCTATACCAGTGAGGTCAAAGCCAGTGAGTGTATACCGCCCCCCCTCTTTTTCCCTTTCGCAAAGATGGTGTAAAGCGTTCTCTAAAATTCCTATCCATACGAATAAAGAAACGTCGAATCATTCCGAGTAGAGTTCCATCTTTACAATCCAAGGCCCTCGCCAAGAGGCGGCCGTGCAACCTACTGCCCGGCTATCCTTAGTGGGTTTCCTGCAGCCCCCTGACGCTAAGGACCAAAAAGCCCTCTCAGATGCAGTCGAGCCCGAGGATCCCTCGCTCGGCTATCCCCAGCGGGCAGCTTCCCTGCCACCACACCGGGGATCAAAAAGCCCTCCCAGAGGCAGTCGAGCCCGAGGATCCCTCGCTCGGCTATCCTTCAGGACAAAAGCCCTCGCCAAGAGGCACCGGGCAGTAACCCCGCCCGGCCAAGGGTCCTTGGTAGGCTTCTACAGCCCCTCCTGCGCTAAGGACCAAAGTCCTCCCAGAGGCAGTCGAGTCCTTGCTCGGCTATCCCTAGCTGGTAGCTTCCTACCACAACCGACAGGGATCAAAGTCCTCGCCAAGAGGCACTGGGTAGTAACCTTGCTCGGTCCCCGTCCTGAAGGATCAAAGCCCTCGCAAGAGGCAACCGAGCAGCTACCCTGCTCGGTCATCTCCGGCTGGTAGCTCCCTACCCATGACGCCAGGGATCGAAGCCCTTGCAAGAGGCATCCGAGCGGCTACCCCGCTCGGTCATCCCAGGCTGGTAGTTGCCTACCTGCGACGCCAGAGATCAAAGCCCTCGCTAAGAGGCAACCGCACAGCTTCACTGCCCGGTCATCCTTAGTGGGCTTCCTACAGCCCTCCAACACTAAGGATCCAAGCCCTCACCAGAGGCGACCGAACAGCTACCCTGCTTGGTCATCTCCGGCTGGTAGCTCCCTACCCATGACGCCAGGGATCGAAGCCCTCGCAAGAGACATCCGAGCGTCTGCCCCGCTCGGTCATCCTAGGCCGGTAGTTGCATACCCGCGACGCCAGAGACCAAAGCCCTCGCAAAGAGGAGACCGCGCAGCTTCACCGCCCGGTTATCCTTGGCGGGCTTCTTACAGCCCCACCAACGCTGAGGATCCGAGGCCCCAAAAAGGGGCAACAAGTCCATCGAAGTCTAAGCGATCCCCTATCGGCTCCGGGGCCATGGAGTTGCCTCCTTGGCAGCACTTGGCAAGTGATGGATATACAAGGTCGGCAGTGCTTGGCAAGTGATCGAAATCAACCCGATGAACGATCACTAGACAGATAGCTGACCCAACAGTGCAAGCAGAGACGCTAGACAGATAGCTGACCCAACAGTGCAAGCAAAGATATTTTACAAACATTCTTCACACACAGGAGATGAAACAAGAATTTTCTTTTATTATCAAAGGCAAAGTTTTTACAAAGGGTATTCTGGGGCTCCCCAACCCTACAAACTGCCTGGAAGCTTACTTCAGTCCCCTCATCGCTGGCATCACGACCTGCCGGGGGCTTTACCACCGGAGATTTCGCCACCAGGGGCGCGCCCTACTCCCCTCGCCATCTTCCACCGGGGGCCTCGCCACCGGAAGCGGAACCTGAGCGCGGAGCTCGCCATCGTCGAACTCGGGAAGCTGCTCCTTCACGGCATCCAGGGCCTTGTTCCACCCGACGGCAGAATACTCCCCGAGCTCGACGTAAAACTGCTCTGACGCCTTATAATCGGCCACAACTTTCTTGGCCCGAGCCTCGGCAACCTGGGCATCCAGAAGCGCCACCTCAGCATCTCCCCTGCTGGCGTCCCTCTCCTTCTCCATGGCCGCGAAGCGTTCGGCCAGATCTGCCAGCTTCCTATCAGCGACCCGAAGGGACGCACTCAGACGACGATGGACACCCCGATTCACTGAATTGGCAAGTTCCGCAGCCTCCGCCCGAGCTGCCAGGACGTCGACCCTTGCCCTCTCCAGGCGCAGGTCACGCCGCAAAACCTCGACCTCCGAGGGAAACGCTTCTATTGGCCTCGGTGAATGGAACGCCCCCTCGGCCTCCATACGAGTGGCAAGGGCACAGTGTTGAAGGACCTGACGGAAAGCGGATGAGAAACCAGGAGGCCCCCGAGCTAAAGAAAGGAATACCAGAAAAACTACACGTAAAGGGGTTCGTACCTGGACCGCCCACTGGGCCATGGCCTCCAGTTGGGCCCTCAGGGAGCCATGCGGAAGCTTTCCCCCAGCCGACTCCTCCATCTCGGCGAGCAGGCCAGCAGCAACGGAAAGCCCAGACGGAACCGTGAAGACGGCGCCCCCCTCCTGCACGGAAATTCCCTCAGGGACCCTCGACGACGACGCGCGAGAAATTGTCCTTTTTCTCTTAAGAGGGGGGCCGTCCTTGCCCTCCCCTCTGTCCCTGGTCTGGAGCTCGGATAACTGCGGACGTCTCTGGCCGCCGCTGGGGCAACCACCACGGGCCGTCAACAAAGCAGACGGCCTTATCACCGGCAGAACAGTCGGTGCAGGGCATGAGCTAGCCAGGGGTTCGACCACGCCACTAGCCTCCTTCTGGCGTGAGCAACCCAAAGAGTGGGAACGAACCATGTATTCAAAAAGAAGAAGAACGTCGAGTAGCCGCGACTTAAAAGAGAGGAAAAATGAAAGAGTAGGGGCCCAAGGATGGGCCCCACCCCTGTTTATTGCTGCAAGCGACCTCATCCAACGACGCCCGTCATCTCCCTCCAAAACGACTCCTCGCGTCCAGCGGCTCCGATCGCTCCACGTGTCGACCCTGCGCTGGACCGCGTCTCATCAGACACTGCAGGCCTGCATACGTCGCGTCGGCCAATCGACGCTTGACATGTGGACCGTCGCTTCAATGGCAGAGTGTAAGAACCGGCGCACCTTCTTTAAATGCGGAGATCTCGCCCCGATTCACTAGCAGAAAAGACAACTGACAACCCGAGGACTCGTCCCGACAAAGTCTAGGAAGGAGCTCACCTCGGGAGGCCTGGCAGTCCACTCCTGACCCGACCCGCTAGCTGGTCGGGGCAAGAGTGGGGGGCTATTGATGATGCTCAATATTGGCGGTCTCCAATATCTAGACACATGGCAGATGACGTCTCCCGGAACTCAGAAAGAAGGGCCATAGGGGCCGACTAGGCAACCCCTGTACCCGACCCGCAAGCACAAGCTGGCCTTCCTCGGGGCCCTCTGCAAATTGGCCTCCTCGGCCCCTCAGCTCGTCCCGAGCTGCCACAGGAACAGGACTCCTCGGCCCTCTTGCTCATCTCCGAGCTCCTCAGCCGAGGCCGTCTTTCTTGGTCCCTCCGACCAACTCCACCACTCACAGACGTAACCGCCGCTCCGCAAATCTCGCCACGCGTAAATTCTCCGCCGGTAATGTCCCACGTTCCACGCCATCACGATCCCCATTAATGGGCGATCCGCTCTTTACGCGGGCGTGACGTCGGGAGCGTAACTGCCGGCGAGATTCTCGCGTCTGCTGCTGCGTGCTGCCGCCTCTATATAAACCCCCATCACCGAGGGGTCAAGTAAGCCATTTTTTATTCCACTTCGCCGTTACTCTGCTCGGATCTAGCACTAACTTGATCGTCGGAGGGTCCTCGGTGGTACCAAACCACCCCGGGACCTCTTTGCAGGTACTCGGCGCTAAACTCCTCAAATCACCATTCTCACCAAAACCCATTGAGATCCACACGCAACAGAAGATTACCACCAAAATCCACCGGGAGATCAACGGAAGACAACATCTGACGGAGACCTAAAAAGGGCCTCCATCAAGTCCACACTCGATTTTTGGATTAAATTCAAGAGAAATTATTCAGTTTATCGTGTGCAAAATGCACCCGTGTTAAGGGCAGATCAAGATAAAGATGGATATTTTCGAACGCCTTATATCGGGTGCAATGCATCCGTCCAGAAGAGAGAAATAGATGTTTTTTTTTGTAATTGGGCTTAATTTAGATAGTTTGGTAGAACCCATGGCGTGATACATATGCCGGAACACAAAAGAATTTTCCCACCCTTTAGCAACATTACCCTTCAGAAACATTATAAAACACAAGATCAAATATCTTTCGTTTTCATGGCCAAACACTTACGGACGACAAGAAGAAAATTATTCCTGAATTTAGTTTATTTGGTAATGACATGGGCTTGAGACTAGAGATTAGAATAAATTGGTATTGCTCAAATTAACTACATTTATTATTATTTTGATTGATCATGGATGAGGAGAAGGATTGAAGGATAAAAAAAGGACCAAAAACTTTGCATTAGTTTGTTGAATATGACATTAATGTCTAAAGGTGATGATGATCGATATCGGTGATCTCCCAGATGACAACACGTGGCAGATGACGTATCCCGAAACTTGCATAAAAGGACCTACAGTGGCCGACCAGGTCACTCCTATGCCCGTCCTACAGACAAACAACTGTTGGCTCGTCCCCGAGCCCCCTGCACAATTGGCCTCCTCGGCCCTATCAGCTCATCTCCGGGCTACCGCAGAACCAAGATACCTCGGCTCTTCCGCTCGTCCGCGAGCTCTCTCGCCGAGGTCATATTCCTCGGTCTTATTGACCGACCAACAGCACCACTCGTAGGCGCAACCGCCAACCTCCCGTGAATCTCGCCATGCGCGAGATATCCGCCGGCCACATCCTGCGTTCCATGCCATCACGATCCCCTATTAATGAGCATGTCTCGCTATTGATGGGAGATCCCGCCTATCACGCGGGCGTGACGTCGGGGGCGTGACGGCCGGCGTGATTCTCGCGCCTGCCTGCCTGCTGCCACCGCTATATAAACCCCTCCTTCAAACGGTTCAAGTAAGTCTTTTTCCACTGACTAAGCCGTTACTCTACTCGGATATCCTCTCTAACTTGACCGTCGGAGGGTCCTCGGTGGTACAACCACCCCGGGACTTCCTTGCAGGTAGCTCACCCCAAACAACCTCAAACCCATTGAGATCCACACGCTTCAGGAACCATCCTCCAATTCCAACCTCAGTCGTCAATCGCCGCCAACAGCAGATCTACGGAAGGTAACATCTTGACGTGATCCGACATCCGTCAGCAGGCGCCATCTGTAGGAATCTTGATTCCATAAAAACAAAAAGTTCATCTTCCGATCCTAACCTAATGGCGAGCGGTCACCACGACCATCCAAGCACCAGCCGCTGCCTCCCCCACAATGGAGGTGCGGACGAATCTCCTCCCTCAAAAGCCATCAACGCCCTAGCCGGACGGATAGACCGACCCGCGTCCATCGTGGAGGTGCTCATCCGCGTCCAAACGGTAGGGCAAGATCCCCAGGCCACCGCTCCCCCGCCTCGGGACCCCTACAGAAGGAGAGAAGAACCCACTCGCGTCGATACTGCCGACCACCGCCTCGCTACCTCCCACGGACGTAGATCTCTCGGGCTAATACATTCTGCGATCCGCTGGGGGCCCCACAGTTCAACACCGAGGTCCGTCGCCAGAGCGCCTCGCCCGAGCCTCTTCGCTCCCTTTTCCCTCCTGAGGAGATGTCGGTCAGCTCGCTTGTTCCCAGGCATGACCGACACCACCTCCCTCGACGGGGTCGCGCACGCGAGACTTGCCACGACAGCTCAAAAATTACCTTGCCGGGAGGAATAAAGAACCTCACCGAAGGGAACCGAGGCTCATCAAAAATCATGGTCATGTCAGCGGGGGGTCCGTCGAGCTCCTACGAGACACAGCACCCCGCGCCAGCCGTGGAGGCCGACAACTGCCCGAGGAAGAAGGCCAGGGAGACCGAGCCGATCATTTTTTACGACGGAGACTTCCACGGCATATCCCTGCCCCACAATGACCCTCTAGTGATTACAGCTCGGGTCCACCAATACGAGGTGCACAGGATACTGGTCGACTCGGGTAGCTCAGCGGACATTCTCTTCTCCGACTGCTTTCTGCACATGGGGCTCACCCCAGCAGACCTAAGGCCGACCTTCCACGTCCTTTCAGGATTCACCAACCACTCCATCCCGGCGGAAGAGGTAGTCACTCTGCAGTTTAACGTCGGGGAGGCCGGCCATATGCGAACAGTGCCTGTGGAATTCATCGTAGCAAGAATCCCATCGGCCTACAACATCCTCCTCGGCCGCCCAACGCTGAACTCCTTCTGGGCCCAGATATCGACCTACCACCTGGCGATGAAGTTCCCTCTCGATCAGGACGGGATAGGTCGGGTCTATGGAGACCAGCGGATTGCAAAGGTATGCTTCACCGCAACATCTTCGCCTGTGCAGCCGACCGATGATGTCGAGGGTGAAGGCAACATCAGGGGTTCTATGGACACTCGAGACGAACAAAAAGAGGTCCAAGGAACCTCGGTCGAACCACTGACAGAGGTCCCCCTGGTAGAAGGGGACGACGAAAAGGTCGTTCAGATCGGATCGCTTCTGACAGGAACTCAGCGAGACGACCTGGTTCATTTCCTCAGGAACAACTCCGACTGTTCCCGCCAAAATTTTGGCTCAAGACCCCTCTCCGTATAAAATAATAACAATAAAATAAAAAAATAAAAAAATAAATAATAATAATAATAATAAAGGAGAAAATCTCCCTTTCAGAGCAAAGCTATGTTCAAATTCCAAGGTGGGAAATGAAGCGACGCTTCTGTTTCCTCTAATCAGAGAAAGGCTCTGTTTTAAACATTTAAATAATAAAGGAAGCAACGCTTCAGATCACTTGCGCTCTGCGCTGCACGACACGTGTCAGCGCAAGTGCGCTAGCGCAGTTGCGCTGCGCTCTACGCTGCGCGACACGTGTCAGCGCAGCTGCGCTAGCGCAGTTGCGCTGCGCGACACGTGTCAAGCGCAGGTGCGCTTGCGCCAACTGTGCCAGCACTAAAACTTAAAATAATGAATTATTTAATCAGAATTAAAATTCAAGAAAGATCTTTTTAATCTTGTTAAAACAAAAAGATTATCTTCTGTAAAACAGAGGTCTTAGGATCAAAAATCCAACGGTGGGGAAATATCCCCAGATCAATCAGAGAAAAATCTCTGTAACTAACCTAACAAACTAATTGGTCCTATATAAAGGCCCCTAGACTCCAAGTCTCAGATATACAGAGCTCCTCTAAAAACTTTGAGAAAAACTCAGAGAGAGAAAAGGTAAACCTTTGGAAAAGAAGAAGAAGAATTTCTTCTAAAAAGATCAAAGATCTAAGAAGAAGATCAAGATCTTCAATAAAAAGAAAAAGATCAAAAAAGATCCAATCATAAAAGATAAAAGAAGTAATTTACTTCATTATTAGATCTTTTGATCTATATAAAGGCATTACCTTTTGATGAGAATCAGAACCATTGGTTCTTGAATCTTGAGGTAGAACCTCTTTAGAACGAAAAAGGTTCTTTTCTTTGATCTAAATTTGATCAAGATGCGCTCTGCGCTATTGAACAGTGCCCTGCACTCTTAATTTGCACTGTTGCGCTCCTTGGACTGGCGCAAGTCACCAGCGAGCGCCACGTGTCAATCACATAACAAATCTGCGCCTTGCGCTCCTAAAAATAGAGCGCTGCGCTCTTGGATTGGCGCACTGCACCAGAGCGTGCCACGTGTCAGCAGCGCACTAGTGCAGCGTACTGGCGCAGCGCACTGCGCTACCGGACTTGCGCTCAGCAGAGCGTGACACGTGTCACCTCCACATGCGCTAGCGCCTTGCGCTCTTTAATTGGCGCAAAGCGCCTGACAGACCACGTGGCGCAGTGTCAGACCATTAAATGCTGTGCATTATTAAAAGGGCAGAGCCCAATTAAAAGTCCTAACATGCCAAAATAAATGCTACGCATTATAAAAGGGCAGAGCCCAAATAAAGGTTCAATATCTAGAACAATAAAATGTTCAATTGAGCCCATATGTTTAAACAGACTTTAGTCCCAAATTGGACTATAGATCTCCCAACCAACTTTGGTTTAAGGGTGCATCTCTGAACTTCTCTGATATCTGTCGTTGTAATCCTTCAACGTCGTCAAAGAGGTGGCGGGTCCCGACGACCATACATTCAATGGACCACCATGTCCCTAAACTGACAATGGACCACTATGTCCCTAAACTAGAACAATAGAGCCCCCAAATGCTCTTTTGTTGGATCTAAACGATCCCGTTAAGTTGATCTTAGTCTAAAAATTAGACTAACGTATCCTTAACAAACGCTTAAGTTGATCTTAGCCTCAAATATGGCTAACGTATTCTTAAACTAAAACCCCAAACCCAAATCTAAGAAAATACGGATTTGAACTAATCCACGTCCTACGGACGACAACATAAATTAGTCTCCGTATACAATCCACGGACAACCACAAACAAAACAAACACCCACGACACGAAGTGACCAGCTGGAGAAGGAGAAAGTTGCTACCGCGATGCGGTAGCGTAATTAACTGCAAGGGCTTGCGCCTGCAGGGAAGAGCGTCCCCACAATCAAAAACCCCTCGAACGAGGGGGAATCTGACGAAGTCTGCTATATCGGCCGCATCCATCCAAACCTCCGATATACGGTGCCATAAATCAACTTGGCATCTTCGGAGAGGTGGACGGATAAAACCAAATAGCATCTGCCCCGAACCTCAGCGCCGAGACGTCCCGGTCTGTCACACCGTCCTTCGGAGGGGAACAGATTCTGGCACGCCCGGTGGGACCTTTTCCTTTTTCCACTCCACACTTTGTGTGTCTTGTTCGCGAACAAATCGCGGTTTGCTGTGGTTGCCTGTAAATTCGAGGTACTTAGATTTGGTGTCTTGCTCCGTGCAGAAAACAGAAGATCAATGGCTTTAGATTGCACTACCTGCAACTGCAACTCTCACTCCGTCCTTGCTGAAGGAGTGACTTACGGGCCCCAAGCGGCCTCCCTTTTCAAGATGCCAGTGGAGCAGGTAACTCAAGCCACCACTGGTTTATTCTTCGGGACCATACTCCCACCCATGAGCTTCAACGCCCCTGTACCGTCACAAGAAGCTCCCAAGAAGTCTGTATTTAATCGGCTTACAACTACCGCGACCTCTCTCAACGGGTCGCCCAACTCCACTGCCTCGGTTTTTAACAGACTAGGCCAGAGCTCCAACGGACCCATGAAGAAGCCTGCAATACCAGAAGGCGTTATCCCGGAGCGGATAGCCATCCTTGCTCCCGTTCCAGGAGAAATCACCAAGGTTGCTTCCCCTACTCGGAAGTCTGCTTTTGATAGGTTGGTCGTCCCCTTCAACGGACATCGGTCTTTAAAAGGGTGATACCAGCGAATTCTGACCAACACAGGGGGCATGAAGAGGTCACCCTACGGCTAAACCAACTCCAATCGCACGATATGCTCATCATCATCACTGGCGCCGGGTAAGGAAGGCTGGGGGCAATTCCCCCTCTGGGCTAACTCCGCCAGCTCCGATGGTGGAAATCAATGCTGCTGTTCCGACCGGTAATAGCTTCGAACCGCTAAGAAGGGTGCGCAAAAACTCGCCAACTGCCGTATTGAAAAGATCTCCTACACCTGTGGATAATGCCCCAAAGGTGAAGCTGGAACAGCCCCCTCAACGGTTGTCCTCTGAAATTTACAAGGTTTGGCGTCAAGTCTAAGACTCCGTAATGGATCAAGGCTATCTCCGCCGACAGAAAAAGATGAAGGTTCGGCAGGAGAAGGACTACTCTGTCAAGCCAGAAAAAGCAACAGCTGGCTGGGTGCCCACTGCAACGGCTCCCTCAACGTCAATCACTCAAAAAAAAAGGAGTCCGCAAAAAGCCCCTGTGAACATGGCAAACCGTAAAAGCGCTGAGCACAAATGCCCCAAGTCTGGGGGTATAGTGGTGCATACTGTTTATATGGCATCCGGGAAAGAGGATAGCTGCGCTTCGATGGGTCACCGACCGCTCACCCGATCCGTGACAAAAGCCCAGGAGCAGCAACAGAAGCTTCAGGAAATGCTGACACAAATGGCCGCACTCACCGGGCCAAAAGAAAGCCCGGAGGAATCATCACAACAGCGCCACGAACAAGAAATTGACGCTGACTTCCTATGCAGAGTCCTCGAAAAGAAGGATAGAGAAGCAGCAGAACAAGCGGCCAATATAAAGCAAATGGCTCTTCTGTTCCAAGACATGGTTGGAATGATGTTACAGCCAGATCCTCCAGCTGAAGATCCTCCGATTATCCTCGAAAATGACAGAGGAGAAACATCAAATCCACCTCCGGCCCTTTCAGCAGCCAAGGAGGAGACAATTTCCAAAGCTGCACTAGATGACTATATAGCTCAGCAGATACGAGTTCATCAAGCGAATAAAGCGGCTGGGCAAATTGTTAGAACCGGACGACTCTATCCAGGCTGGTATGACCAAATCAGTTACCCGCCGGGATATACGATCCCTAAGTTCCACGTATATAAAGGGACAGGGAATCCACATCAGCATGTCGCTCAATTCAGGGCCTTATGCGGCAACACTGGAGGTGATGACAAACTGTTGCTTCGACAATTCGTCGGCAGCTTAGCGGAAACAGCCTTCGAATGGTATTCGGAGCTACCTAACGACTCTGTCAAAACATTTGCGGAGATGGAGCTGCTGTTTACACAAAGATTCACAAGCGCCAGCGAGCGCACCCCAATCGCCGTGTTGATCAATGCTAGGGTAAGGCCAGGCGAGACAAGGGTGCAATACGGTGGAGAAACTTATGGTCGAAGTGAGAACAGCGCATCGAAGAAGCACCGGTGGTGGGCATGTTCGTGGGCACCCTAGACCCTCATGCGACTATTTCACAGTTCATGATGTTCTTTAAACCGACCACGTTCCAGGCTTTAATTGACAAGTTAGCCCAAATGGATCAAATGGGTCACAGACCGTCTCCCCCGAAACCAGAATCACGAAACGACAAGGGTAAAGGGAAGGCGACCTTCGTTG
This sequence comes from Agapanthus africanus, assembly GCA_030015575.1. Classification (NCBI taxonomy): domain Eukaryota; kingdom Viridiplantae; phylum Streptophyta; class Magnoliopsida; order Asparagales; family Amaryllidaceae; genus Agapanthus; species Agapanthus africanus. The sequence continues at coordinate 65,671,725 of CM057338.1, read as the reverse complement.
CAAACATCCAACAGCAGCCTGGTGCCCCAAAGCTAGCGGATCAGTTGGAAGAGAGACGACGCTATTACAATGAGAAAATGAAGCATCCTTATTCATTCCCGCGGGACAAAACGAAGAGGTTATTCGAGCTGGCGATACGCAATAGGCTTATCAACCTACCAAACCCAAGGCGACCATCGCAACCCAACGAAGTGAATAATCCCAATTACTGCCCTTACCACCAAACGGTAAGTCACCCGATCGATGATTGCTTCGTCTTTAAGGGATGGATCGAGGATCAGTACCTGCAAGGCAAGTTTGCGTTGTCTGAGAAGTGGAAAGTAAACCCACCACAACCACATGCTCCTAAAAAGGTGGACATGCCGGGGGCATCATCCTCTTTTATAGAAAAAGCTCCGCGGTTTGATGACAAGCGCACGGATCTGCGAAAATATATTAACGCGCTGGAAGAGCATAACCAGAAGGCGCGTGCTCCAATCATGCTCCAAGAATTCCTCAGCCACGTCCTTGGAGACGGAAATAATGGAGAAGACTCATCAGACGGATCTGAGGATTACATAGCAAGTTGTCATATGATCTCTCACTCGTCGATAGACAGTGAAGAAACTCCTGACGCAGGGAAACTGAGGGCAAATCCCGAACTAGAACTTCTAGGACCATCAGACGAAATGATTGATGCATTCCTAAACGAAGCCCGTCAGGAAAGCAAAGCCAATCGAGAGCGTGAACTGGCTATATTTGAAAAGGCCAAACGCCACCGACTGGAGCAAAGCGTCCCTATTGCCAGCAAAAGCAAACTTAAAGTAAGGAATCAATTCGCTAGGGCCTTGGCAATATGAATGAAGTTGCCCTTTCTCAAAGAAAATTCCCCTGGCAATATACGTCTTGATGAAGTGGACATACATCCTAACTTCTGCCTATACCATCAGAGGATTGCACACCCCACCGAGGAGTGCATAGCCTTTAAAAACTGGTGGCAGGGATATGTTGCCCATCGACGACACGCTTAACGAGTGAAGCGCAAGGCTCGTCGGGAACAGAAAAGCACGACAGATGAGCACGAAAGAGCTGCTGGAAACTGTCACATAGCCGACAACAAGGGATCACAAGTTATCACCTTTGGAAGCGACTCTGACGAAGAAGTCACCCTCAGCCCTCTCTTCAAGGAATCCATCACCGGCACAAAACATGCGGAGATTCGCGGCAAAATCTAGCTGCATAATCGTACGTTGAGATATGACCGAAACGTCGTTAAACTACTACCAACCCGCAGCATCCCCAGGCTGACGTGGTAAAAGAAAAAAGGGTACGTCCACAAGCAAGAGGGGCACGGATGAAAACCCGAAAGGGCTCCGTGAGTAAAAACAGCAGGGCTACCGGCGAGTGTTTGTGAAAATCCGAAAGGGCGCGACCTCGTTATATAAAAAGAATAAAAAAAGAGAGAATAAGAAAAAACGGTATATCCATAAGCAAAATGGGCACGAATGAAAACCCGAAAGGGCTCCGTGAGTAAAAACAGCAGGGCTACCGGCGAGTGTTTGTGAAAACCCGAAAGGGCGCGACCTCGTTATATAAAAAGAATAAAAAAAAGAGAATAAAAAAATGTATGTCCATAAGAAAAGTAGGCACGGATGAAAACCCGAAAGGGCTCCGTGAGTAAAAACAGCAGGACTACCGGCGAGTGTTTGTGAAAACCCGAAAGGACGCAACCTCGTTAAAGGACACTTACAGGGTCCTCTCGACCTTGTAAGGAGAAACCACCCGCGTGAGATCCTTACGACTCACAAGAGAGCAACATCCTTAGGGATCCCCACGATTCCTAAGGAGAAATTACACTTGCGAGATCCTCACGACTCGTAAGGAGAACTCTCTTATGGGACCCTCATGGCTCAGAAGATTTGAAAGTCTTAAGTTACAGAGACCTGAACCTGTTCTTAAGCAACCCTCATAACCTTCGATAATGCCCTACAAGCGGCTCATACTGACCCTTGTATACAATCTACGGGCGCGAATGAACATTTCCCTAACCAAGTCCCACCGAGGACTAGGGATATGACCATATGGTGAACAACCCTTATAAGTCCTCTCGACTTATAAGGAGAAAACCCTTTTGTGAGATCCTTATGACTTACAAGGGAACATGCACTTAGGAATCCTCACGATTCCTAAGGAGAAAACACACCTACGAGATCCTCACGACTCATAGGGAGAAATACCTTTATGAGACCCTTACAGTTCATGAAGTCAAAAGCCTTAGTCGACAGGATCCTAACCCTGTTCGCTAAGCTACCTTTGTTCGACATCGACAGAGGCAAATGATGATTCGCTCCTGGCAATATCCCAGTTGTAGCGGTGCTGATGCTGAAATCGGTGTCTAATTCCAAGCTTGCAGTAAAAAGCTATCAAGCCACACATGCATACGAAATAGCCGAAATGATGGGGCAACTTGCAAACAAAATCAGCAAGTAAAAATGTATGCATGCAAAACAGCCGAAATGATTGGGCAACTTGCAATAAAAAGCAGCGAGTAAAAATGAAATAAATAGCCGAAATGATTGGGTACCGCGAAAAATAGCCGAAATGATTGGGCAATCGCAATCTTCGCGATATAAAAAGCTGAAATGATAGAGCATCGCGGAAAGAATAAAAAAAATGATGAAAGAAAGTAAAACTTTATGCCCTACAGGTGATATCACATCAATCCCTATATACAATCCAAGGGCGCAAACAGAGAAGGAAACACACCTTCCCTCCCCAGGCTCCACCAGAAAGCGGAGCCAAATCTCGACGGTTCACAGACAACCTAGAGACAACCTCGACATTTGTCGCAATATTGCAGACACAATGTCAACAAACGAAGCAAAAGGAGATCTCTAGCTTCAGGGTCTCGACGTCGATATCGACAACTTAGAGATCACCAACGGCGTTTCTCCTCACTCCAACCAGATGAAGACATGACGTCAACAACCGACCTCAGAGTCGCAACGAAACGGAGCCACGGCATAGTCCCTAGTTCCAAATCTTAACGGCAATATCTACAGCCTAAGAATCAGCAACGACGTTCCTTCGCAGTCCAGCAGGATGTAGATACAACGTCAACAAAAGACCTCATGGTCAGTAAAGCGGAGTGACGGCAAAATCCCAGCTCCACCTCAGCATTCGTCTCGATACAGCAGACGAGAAGTCAACAACGGCGTTCCTTCGCAGTCCAGCAGGATGCAGATACAACATCAACAACCCAAGGTTAAAACAACGGAGCCACGGCAAAGTCCCTAGTTCCAGGTCCTAACGGTTCACAGGCAACCTAGGAACCATCTCGACGTTCGTCTCGATACAGTAGACGCGATGTCACCCCAGCGTTCTTCCCCCAGCAGGATTCGGACGCGCCAAAGCAAATGAAGCAAAGGCCACATTCCTAGCTTCAGAGTCTTGACGGTAACTCATATAAAACCTGAAAGACTATCGGAGATCATCTCACACCAACATGAAGTGATCACCACCTCGACGTTCGTCTCGACACAACAGACGAAATGTCACTACAGCATCCTTTCTCCGACAGGATTCGGACACACCAAAGAAAACGAAGCAAAGGCCAAATTCCTAGCTTCAGGGTCTTGACGGCAACTCATATAAAGCCTGAAAGACAATCGGAGATCATCTCGCACCAGCGCAGAGTGGTCACCACCTCGACGTTCGTCTCGATACAGTAGACAAAATGCCACTACAGTGTCTTTCCTTCAACAGGACTCGGACGCAACGTCAAAACAAAGCGGAGTGATGGCAAAATCCCAACTCCACCTCCGCATTCGTCTCGATATAGCAGACGAGATGTCAACAGCAGCGTTCCTCCGTATTCCGGCAGGATTCAGACGCGACAATCAAACAACAGAACCACGGCAAAATCCCTAGTTCCAAATCTCGACGGTTCACCAACAACCTAGAGACAACCGTGACATTCGTCTCGACACAGCAGACGCAATACCAGCAAACAAAGCAAAGGCCAAATTTCTAGCTTCAGGGTCTTAACGGCAACTCATATAAAACCTGAAAGACTATCGGAGATCATCCCACGCCAGCGCAGAGTGGCTATGACTCATCGGGGCTCTCCAAAATGAGCCTAACCTCAAGTAAAAAGCGGCATGGCAAAATTCCTAACGCTTGCTCTTCCGACGGTCAAACTGCCTAGGAGGATTGCTTGAAGACGTCTTGTCCAACCCCCGAAGGGATCAGAGACATGACAGCCGTAAGGCTACTCAAACAGCAAGGTTGCCTATCGAGAAATATATCAGCCGACGCGACGGTACGATGGACAAAACCCTAGTACCACAGACCCTAACGGACCTCTGTCGTAAAGAGCAGAGGTTAACTATGACGTTAGGATATTCTTGCAAGAAATGCTCGATTCGTTTCGACTCGTGAGGAAAAGCCTTAGGCAGCGGGGATTAAAAAACCTGTTTCCTAAGCACTGAGGCCCTGCAAGTCGGTCCAAAACGGACTCTTGCATACTATTCACGGACCACACTCTCCAAGATCAAATCTCGACAAGGAGGGAAACAACCGCTTACGGTTCCTCTCGACTCGTAAGAGGGAAAATTCTCTTGTAGGATCCTTACGACTTATAAGGGAAAACGCACTTAGGAATCCTCACGATTCCTAAGGAGAAAATACACCTACGAGATCCTCTCGACTCGTAGGGAGAAAAGTCTTTGTAAGACCCTCACGGTTCATAAAGTTGGAAAAGTCTTAGGCTACAAGGACCCTAAACTTGTCTCCTAAGCCCTCAATTCGGTGACCATGCATAACTTTGCACTACTTCACCCACGTACATATTTACGTGGGCAAAGTAGTGGGGGGCATTTGTTCCCGTCAAAATTTTGGCTCAAAACCCGCTCCGTATAAAATAATAACAATAAAAGAAAAATATATATAAATAAAAAAATAAATAATAATAATAATAAAGAAGAAAATCTCCCTTTCAGAGCAAAGCTCTGTTCAAATTCCAAGGCGGGAAATGAAGCAACGCTTCTGTTTTCCCCAATCAGAGCAAGGCTCTGTTTTAAACATTCAAATAATAAAGAAAGCAGATCACTTGCGCTCTGCGCTGCGCGACACGTATCAGCGCAAGTGCACTAGCGCAGTTGCGCTGCACTGCGCGACACGTGTCAGCGCTCTGCGCTGCGCGACATGTGTCAAGCGCAGGTGCGCTTGCGCCAACTGTGCCAGCACTAAAACTTAAAATAATGAATTATTTAATCAGAATTAAAATTCTTGAAAGATCTTTTTAATCTTGTTAAAACAAGAAGATTATCTTCTGTAAAACAGAGGCCTTAGGATCAAAGATCCAACGGTAGGGAAATATCCCCAGATCAATCAGAGAAAGATCTCTATAACCAACCTAACAAACTAATTGGCCCTATATAAAGGCCCCTAGACTCCAAGTCTCAGATATACAGAGCTCCTCTAAAAACTTTGAGTAAAACTCAGAGAGAAAAAAGGTAAACCTTTGAAAGAAAAAAAAGAAGAATTTCTTCTAAAAAGATCAAAGATCTAAGAAGAAGATCAAGATCTTCAATAAAAAGAAAAAGATCAAAAAAGATCCAATCATAAAAGATGAAAGAAGTAATTTACTTCATTATTAGATCTTTTGATCTATATAAAGGCATTGCCTTTTGATGAGAATCAGAACCATTGGTTCTTGAATCTTGAGGTAGAACCTCTTTAGAACGAAAAAGGTTCTTTTCTTTGATCTAAATTTGATCAAGATGCGCTCTGCGCTATTGAACAGTGCCCTGCACTCTTAATTTGCGCTGTTGCGCTCTTTGGACTGACATAAGTCACCAGCGAGCGCCACGTATCAATCACATAACAAATCTGCGCCTTGCGCTCCTAAAAATAGAGCGCTGCGCTCTTGGATTGGCGCACTGCACCAGAGCGTGCCACGTGTCAGTAGCGCACTGCGCTACCGGACTTGCGCTCAGCAGAGCGTGACACGTGTCACCTCCATATGCGCTAGCGCCTTGCGCTCTTTAATTGGCGCAAAGCGCCTGACAGACCACGTGGCGCAGTGTCAGACCATTAAATGCTGTGCATTATTAAAAGGGCAGAGCCTAATTAAAAGGCCTAACAGGCCAAAATAAATGCTATGCATTATAAAAGGGCAGAGCCCAAATAAAGGCTCAATAGGCAGAACAATAAAATGTTCAATTGAGCCCATATGTTCAAACAGACTTTAGTCCCAAATTGGACTATAGATCTCCCAACCAACTTTGGTTCAAGGGTACATCTCTGAACTTCTCTGATATCTGTCGTTGTAATCCTTCAACGTCGTCAGAGAGGTGGCGGGTCCCGACGGCCATACATTCAATGGACCACCATATCCCTAAACTGGCAATGGACCACTATGTCCCTAAACTAGAACAATAGAGCCCCTAAATGCTCTTTTGTTGGATCTAAACGATCCCGTTAAGTTGATCTTAGTCTAAAAATTAGACTGACGTATCCTTAACAAACGTTTAAGTTGATCTTAGCCTCAAATATGGCTAACGTATCCTTAAACCAAAACCCCAAACCCAAATCTAAGAAAATACGGATTTGGACTAATCCTTGTCCTACGGACGACAACATAAATTAGTCTCCGTATACAATCCATGGGCAACCATAAACAAAACAAACACCCACGACACGAAGTGACCAGCTGGAGAAGGAGAAAGTTGCCGCCGCGATGCGGTAGCGTAATTAACTGCAGGGGCTTACACCTGCAGAGAAGAGTGTCCCCACAATCAAAAACCCCTCGAACGAGGAGGAATCTGACGAAGTCTGCTACATCGGCCGCATCTATCCAAACCTCCGATATACGGTGCCATAAATCAACTTGGCATCTTCGGAGAGGTGGACGGATAAAACCAAATAGCATCTGCCCCGAACCTCAGCGCCGAGACGTCCCGGTCTGTTGCGCCGTCCTTCGTAGGGGAACACCGAAGTGTTCTCCTGGGCGCCTGCTGACATGCCTGGGATCGACCCGAAAATCATGTCTCACAAGCTCGGGGTTGATCCTACGGCCTGACCCGTCAGGCAAAAAAAGCGAAGCTTCGCCCCAGTCAAACAGAAGGCTATTGAAGACGAAGTGGATCGGCTCCTTGCCGCCGACTTCATTCGGAATGTACCCTATTCGGAGTGGCCAGCAAACGTAGTTCTGGTCAAGAAGTCAAGCGGGAAGTGGCGCATGTGCGTCGACTTCACCGACCTCAACAAGGCCTGCCCTAAAGACAACTATCCCCTCCCTCGGATAGATCAGCTCGTCGACAGCTCGGCAGGACACGAGCTTTTGAGCTTCATGGATGCCTTCTCCGGCTATAATCAGATCCGTATGAATCCGGCAGACGAAGATTTTACCGCATTCACAACGGACCGGGGGGTATACTGCTACAAGGTGATGCCTTTCGGCCTCAAGAACACCGGAGCTACGTACCAACGATTGGTCAACCGTATGTTCAAACCGCAGATCGACAGGAACATGGAAGTTTACGTCGACGATATGCTCGTCAAATCAGTCTCGTCGGTCGACCACGCCAAGGATCTAGGCGAGGCCTTCGAAGTACTCCGCCGGTTTAGGAAGAAGCTGAACCCCGCCAAGTGCGCATTCGGGGTCACCGGGGGAAAGTTCCTCGGTTTCATGGTCACCCCCCACGGAATCGAAGCTAACCCAGAGAAAATTGACGCTATCCTTAACATGGCCATGCCCAAGACCAACGTCGAGATCATGCGACTAACAGGGCGGGTAGCCTCTCTGAGTCGTTTCATGTCGAGGTCTAGAGAGAAGTGCATCCCGTTCTTCAAAGCTCTAAGGAAGATCCCGAGGTTCGAATGGTCAGAGGAGTGCCGAACCGCCTTTGACCAATTAAAGAGGCACCTTGCGACTCCATCGCTGCCCACTCGACCAGTTGAAGGAGACGAGCTAGCAATATATCTGGCGATATCCGACCAAGCGGCGGGCTCAGTGCTCGTCCGAGAGGTCGACGGAGTGCAGAAGCCGGTATACTACGTGATCCATGTCTTCAAAGACGCAGAAACAAGGTATCCGGCCATAGAGAAGATCGTATTGGCACTCATTGTGGCCTTAAGGAAGCTGCGGCACTACTTCAAGGTGCACACCATCCTCGTTCTTACCGAACGCCCGCTGGGGGCTATCCTCGCCTCACCCGAATCCTCGGTCGCTTAGAAAAGTGGAGGTGGGAGTTGTCCCAGTTTGACATAAAATACCGCTTGAGGAAAGACATCAAAGCACAAGCCCTGGTCGACTTTATCGTCGAGTGCACCATTCCCAGTAAGGAACCAGAGCCCGTGCTGACCCTCGCGGCTCAACGCCCGACCGTGGGGAGACCCGACTCAGTCCCTGAGTGGGTCATTTACGTTGACGGGTCCTCAACCGAGGAAGGCTGTGGTGCCGGCCTCATCATTCGGGGCCCGAACGAGGCAGAAATGGAATACTCTCTAAAGCTCGGATTCACGGTCTCAAACAACGCGGCAGAGTACGAGGCCCTGCTGGCTGGACTGCGCATGGCCTCCGGGCTGGGGCTGAAAACAATTCGAATCCGCAGTGACTCAGCCTTAGTCGTTGGCCAAGTGACCAGCCACTTCGAGGCTCGGGAACCTCTAACGGTGAAATATCTGGCCGAGGTAAGAAAACTTCGGAAGAATTTCGACGAAGTCCAGGTAGAGCAAATACCCAGGCAGCTCAATGCCCAAGCCGATGCCCTGAGCAAGCTGGCTTCATCCTACTCGGCCAACAACAAGCGATCTATCCACTTCGAGACCTTGCCACGGCCCAGCATGGAAGACGGGGCGACAATACTCCATGTATACACAGCGCAGGAAGATGACCAAGACTGGAGGAAACCCCTCGTGGAGTTCATAAGGGATGGTACGCTCCCAGAAGATCGGGGAGCAGCCCGCTGTCTCCGGGCCAAAGCCCGTCACTTCGTCTGGAGCAATGGGAACCTTTAAAATAAATCCTTCACTCAGCCCCTGCTCCGGTGTGTCGATCCCCACGAAGCCGACTACGTCCTCCGTGAGATCCATGAAGGGGTCGGCGGTGCACACCAAGGGGCCCGAACCTTAATCCAGAAGGCATTGCTCCAGGGGTACTACTGGCCAACTATTCATGAAGATGCCTAGAAGCTCATCAGGAGATGCAAAAGTTGCCAACTCTACGGAAGCATACCTCGCTTTCCGGCTGCCAAGCTGACCGCTTTAACCTCCCCATGACCGTTCTCCCAGTGGGTATTGGACATGATAGGCCAGTTCCCGACCGGTACGGGCGGCCACAAGTATGTCCTCGTCGCGGTAGATTACTTCACGAAGTGGATCGAGGCCGTCCCCATCAGGAAACCCGATGCCACCATGACTATCAAGTTCCTGCAGAACATCGTGGTACTCTGGTTTGGCACCCGAGGTGTATCATCACCAACCACGAGACGAACTTCGAAAACGAGAAAGCGAAGGATTTCTGCAATGAATATCATATCCTCATGAAGTTTGCCACGGTCGCACATCCCCAATGCAACGGACATGCCGAAGTTGCTAACCGGGACGTCCTCCAAGGTCTCAGGACCCACCTAGAAGGACGCCAAGGCAGTTGGGTCGAGAAATTTCTCCGGGTCTTATGGTCCCTGTGCACGTCAAAAAAGACCCCCACCGGGGAAACCCCTTTCAGCCTCTGCTACGGGACCGAGGCAATGGTCCCAGCGGAGATCGGGCTACCCAGTCACCGGGTCGAACACTTCAACGACGAAGCAAACACCACGGCACTATAGACCAACCTAGACATCTTGTTGGAGAAACGTGACCGGGCTCAGATCAGGGCTGCTGCCTATCAACAGCAAACCGCCCGATACTACAACGCACGGGTCAAGCGACGTTTCTTCAAGACCGGGGACCTCGTCCTGAGGCGAAACGAATTCGTTGATCAAGGTAGGCTGCACAAATTTTCCCCAAAATGGGACGGTTCATTCCTCGTCTCCGAGGTACTTCCCGGTGGAGCCTACCGCTTGCAAGACGCGGACGGGCACAAGTTTTCACGGCCTTACAACGCCGAGAAGCTCAAGCTGTACCAGTGAAATGGATACCTACGAGTATGTACCTCTTCTCTCACAAAGACAATGTAAATTTTTCGAAAAAGTCCTTTCCATTTAAATAATAAGAAGGGAACGCTAGAACATTACAAAAGAAGAGTCTTATTCATCCAAAAAGGTAATATGGGCTCCTCGGCCTTACAGAAAAAGATAAAGTTACAACAAAGGTGGAACGGGATCAAGGAAGTACTCCTGGTGATACTCGGAGTAGATTTCTGTCAGCCGGGCCTTAGCCGCAATAGCCCGCTCCCGCCGACGCAGCGCGCGGACCCGGGACGCCACAGAGGCACCCGACGCTCCGCCCGCTGAGCCTTGGCCCACGATGTACCTTATCTTGAAACACTCCATAATGAGAGCCAAGGATCGGTCGTGCCTGGCCTTCGAGATGAAGCCGAACAGGAAGATTAAACACACCTTATCGAGCGCTTCGTCCAGAAGCTCCTCGGTGAAGGGGTTATCCAGACCTGGGGACCTCCTCCAGATCGCGTATATCAACATCTGAAGCATGGACGACCGCCTAGGGAGAAGCTGGCCAAAGTGATCCTCGAGGCACTGAACCACTCCCCGATACCCATCCTCGGCCAGAGATTGGTCGTACAAGGAGACATCACCAAAGGAGGTGATCTCCTCGATCAAATACATGCGCCCAATCATCTCAAAAGAAAGCGGTGCCGAAGGAGCTGCCATCTCCTTCTCTATTTATAACCGTAAGCAAAATCTTCAAGGACCCGGATTCTCACGCATATCGGAACGAATCTTGGGAATCGCGGCAGCTACTCCAATACCACGCTGCCACGTAGCGAAACTGACGTGGCTTCCCGAAACTTTCCGCCTTCCCCCCCGTACGACCCTAGACACGTGTCGTCCATGACTATTACTCTTCCCGATGTTCGCACGTCTGGAGGGTCAGACGAATCCTTGCGCAACCGGGCAGTAACCCTGCTCGGCCCGTCCTTAAGGATCAAAGCCCTCACCAAGAGGCAGCCGAGCGGCTACCCTGCTCGGCTATCCCTGGCTGGTAGTTCCCTACCCCACAACGCCAGGGATCAAAGCCCTCACCAAGAAGCAGCCGAGCGGCTACCCTGCTCGGCTATCCCTGGCTGGTAGCTCTCTACCCCACAACGCCAGGGATCAAAGCCCTCACCAAGAGGTAGCCGAACGGTTACCCTGCTCGGCTATCCCTGGTTGGTAGCTCCCTACCCCACAACGCCAGGGATCAAAGCCCTCACCAAGAGGCAGTTGAGCGGCTACCCTGCTCGGCTATCCCTGGCTGGTATCTCTCTACCCCACAACGCCAGGGATCAAAGCCCTCACCAAGAGGCAGCCGAGCGGCTACCCTGTTCGGCTATCCCTGGCTGGTAGCTCCCTACCCCACAACGCCAGGGATCAAAGCCCTCACCAAGAGGCAGCCGAGCGGCTACCCTGCTCGGCTATACCTGGCTGGTAGTTCCCTACCACACAGCGCTAGTGATCTAAGCCCTCACCAAGAGGCAACCGGGCCCTCCCTTGCTCGGTTATCCCTGGCTGACAGCTCCCTACCCCACAACGCCAGGGATCAAAGCCCTCACCAAGAGGCAGTCGAGCGGCTATCCTGCTCGGCTATCCCTGGCTGGTAGTTCCATACCATACAGCGCCAGGGATCTAAGCCCTCGCCAAGAGACACCGGGCAGCAACCCTGCTCGGCCCATCCTTAAGGATCAAAGCCCTCGCCAAGAGGCACTGGGCAGTAACCCTGCTCGACCCGTCCTCAGTAGGCCACTTACGGCCCCTCCCGCGCTAAGGATCAAAGCCCTCACCAAGAGGCAACCGGGCCCGCCCTTGCTCTGTTATCCCTGGATGGTAGTTCCCTATCCCCACAACGCCAGGGATCAAAGCCCTCGCTAAGAGGCACCGGGCAGCAACCCTGCTCGGCCCGTCCTTAAGGATCAAAGCCTTCGCCATGAGGCACGGGGCAGTAACCCTGCCCGGCCCGTCCTTAGTAGACCTCTCACGGCCCCTCCCGCGCTAAGGATCAAAGCCCTCACCAAGTGGCAACAAGGCCCGCCCTTGCTCGGTTATCCCTGGCTGGTAGCTCCCTACCCCACAACGCTAGGGATCAAAGCCCTCGCCAAGAGGCAACGGGCCCACCCTTGCTCGGTTATCCCTGGCTGGTAGCTCCCTACCCCACAACGCCAGGGATCTAAGCCCTCACCATGAGGCACCGGGCAGCTACCCTGCTCGGCCCATTCTTAGCATACTTCACCTGCCTCCGCGACTAAGGAACAAAGCCCTCACCAAGAGGCATCTTGTCTATCTACGTCTGAGCGATCTCCACGTCGACTTCGGGGCCATGGAGATACCGTCTCCCCACCGGTCTTTGCACACTTGGCAAATGAACAAATTCAACCCGACGTGTGATCGCTAGACGAAAAACGGGCCTAACACGAAGGCAGTACTGTGCAAATACAAGTGTTTACCGACAAAGGAAAACAAGCGCGCAAATACTACTGCAAAAAGTTTTTATTCACAAAGCCAAGAGTCTTTACAAGGGTACCGTAGGCTCCCCAGCCTTATCAAATTACCCGGAGGCTTACAAAAGAAAGAGGAGGAAAGACAAAACGTTCGGGCCGCAGGCCCCGCCTAGACCTCACCTCGCTCATCACCATCGGCCGGAGGCATGACCACTGAAAGTGGGACCCGAGCATGGAGCTCACCATCGGCAAACTCTGGAAACTGCTCCTTGACGGCATCAAGAGCTTTATTCCATGCAATGGCAGAGGCCTCGCCGAGGTCGACGTAAAACTGGTCCGACCCCTTGTAATCAGTCACCGCCTTTCTAGCCCGAATCTTGGTAACCTCCGCCGCCTGAAGCGCCGCCTCGGCATCCCGCCTGCTGGCATCCCTCGCCCTCTTCATGGCTGCAAAGCGATCGGCCAATTCCATCAACTTCGCCTCGATGACTTGGTGGGACTCACTTAGGCGGTGATAGGACTCCCGGCACTTTGAGACGGCGAGCTCCGCGACGGCTGATCGGGCTTCAAGGACAGCCATCCTCTCCCTCTCTAGACGTAGCTCAAGTCGCAGATCCTCGACCTCCGAAGAAGACTCTCCTGCCGGCCTCATAGCATGGATGGCCCCCTCGGCCTCCATGTGAGTAACGAGGGCGCGGTGCTGAAGGACCTGACGAAAAACAGCAGAGAGACTTAGAAACACTCGAACTAAAGAAAGGGCACTTGAAATAACACATGAGGGAGTACATACCTGCACTGCCTCCTAAGCTATAGCCGCCATTTGGGCCCTCAGGGTCCCCCTCGGAATCTTGCCCCCGGCCGACTCTTCCATACCAGCAAGCAAACTGGCAGCAACGGAAAACCCAGACGGGACTGTTGGAGATAGTGCCCTCAGAGTCAATTATTGGATCGCAGGTACGTGATTGCAATGATTGCGGAGGACCTATACCGGTAGGACAGTCTTACTCGAGATGATAGTATGCTATCTGATTTGCCTTTATCAGTCGTGTACATGTTCAGGTGACTGATTACATGTTACGCTTTGATAGAGCCCTTAGGATCTTGCTTTACTACCAACAGTATGATGGCGATCATATACATAAGAGTTGGGTGGTTTATATGCATATCCTTAATTGTGGTCCCTAGTCGTGGGAGTTTCGAGACAGGGCATCGATACTCCGGAGTAGACTAGTGCGTACAGTCGAGACCCCGACGAGGAGCGATGGCCGGTCTCACAAGCCACTGGTGTCAGTTGGATCACCTAAGATGTATACATGTGCTCATTGGGTTATGAGTACACCGAACAGGACTCGCCGGGAACCTGCTAGTTGGTATTATACATATCATCAGATAGCAGTTCCCTGGTGACATGTGTACAGGTTAGTTCATCGACCTGAGGTCGTCATTTGTCTCGTGTGAGTTCCCACTGTGCTTTGATTTCTACCCTACCACGACTCAAAGGAGTCGTGCAAACAGGTAGTTTTTGGGTACAGTCCCGAGCCACATGGAGGCACGTGAGCGGATCGGCAGGGGATTCGTCTCTCCCGGTATTGGGGGTGAGATCGTGCTATGTCTAGGAGAGCCATTACACAAAGCCCACGGCCGTGGCAGGAGATTTACTGGTAGGTACTCCAGTAGTATCTCAGGGTGTTATTGGGCTACATTCCGACACGACTTATACTGCTATTGGGGGTCTGACGTTACTAGCCCCCTAGGCAGATATGCGATACTCATAGACGAACAGACCGGACTGTATATACATTTTCACTGTTAGGCTCAGTAGGGTTTCCGGATGAGTTCGCTCATCGGCCTCCCTTGAGGTCAGTCCATGGGCAGCCGTTACGCATTGCTAGTGCCACTGACGGTTTGTGGTTAAACCCACTGCCAGGGTACTGACGAGTCATTAGAGTCCCCCACAGACAGTTTCCCAAGTTTGGGCGAAACGTTGTAGAGGCCGTATGGTTTTATGGCAGGGTTCGGAAAATGCACGTGCGTTTACGCACGTGTCAGATTTCGGGCAGATGATACTGGTCGGCTTTGGTTTAAGCCGGATCCGAGTATTATATTGAGTAGATATAATATCTTCGTCTCAGTTGCATTTGTATTCGGTCGCAATACAAATGCGGGTATTTTATACAGTTACGGGGTTATCCTGAAATTCGTTTCGGGATCGCTTTTGGAAGTTGCCAGTTTTCAGTTTTCTATCAGCCGTCTTTTAACATTCGGTTAAAGACGGATTTATCTTTTCTTTGGAAGAGTGTGGATGCTTCTAGAAGGTTCTAGAAGATGGTGACAAGGCTTGTGACTCACTTGTTCATTTATGGTGCTTTTATTGTGTTCACACTAGATATTTTCTTGTGTTCACACTAGATATTTCTCTTGTGGTCACTCTCCTCTCTCCTACACTCACCCCCCCCACCTCCTATAAGATGGCCGGCCCCTTCCCCCTCTCTCACACCCTCACTTGATTTGGAAAAAAGATTATGATAGTTTTAGGGTGTATGGAAATTTCATAACTCATTTCATTCCATCACCCGAATCAATTGGCAACTTCATTAACCGTTCATCCATAGCTTTGGACGGAACGAGACAAAGTCATCTACTCATTCTCTACATCAATCTTGGTCGTCTCTTTTAGCAAACTTGACGATCGAGTTGCCTCGAGTCAGAGGCGGGAGCCCGTTTAAAGAATCGTTGACGTGGTGCCACCTGGACGAGCAGATCGGAGATCGACGAGATCGGAGCAGCCGCAACGGAGTGTGGGATGATGGTTAAAGAATGAAGGACTCGGATCGTTCGGTATAACCTTTCTACACTCTTTACAGTTTGTTAGTTTAGCAATAATGGCAAATCCGGGTTAAAGTATACGATAGCGCCAGTTAAAAAGTTTTTGTTCCGTATTTGGCGTCTGTAGACGGCCGGGGCGCTACCGTAGACTTACAGGGACTATGAAATGGACGTCCCCCTCCTGCATAGGAATCCCCTCAGGAATCTCCATCGGTGGCGCGCGAGAGACCGTCCTCTTCCTCTTAAGAGGAACCCCGCCTTCGTTCTCTCCTGCATCCCTTGTCCGGGGCTCGAGAACCCGTGGACGCCTTTGGCCACCGCCGGGGTAATCATTGGGAGCTCGTGACGAGGAAGATGGCCCCGCCGGTGGCGGCACATTTGGTGCGGGGCTCAGGTCAGCCGGAGGCGCGGCCGCACCGACGGCCCCCTCCGAGACAGAGCACCGAGGGCATCAAGAGTCCTGGATCGATCCATTTGTCCTGCCAAAGGGAGAGGCAGGCTCGACTCAGAAGGAGAAGAAGTAGAAGAAAGAAAAGGAAGAATCTACGGGGTGCTCCGTAAACTCTAACCGAACTACATCTACAGACTCATCAGAGGAAGACATCTAACCTGATGAAGAAGAGTCCTCGGAAGAGAAAACACAGGAATCTCGACATAAAGAGGAGAACGCCGAGCTGACAAGACCAAAGACGAGGAAATTATGAAGAGAAATGGGTCCTCATGTGGACCCCACCTCTATTTATTGCAGCTGGCATAACACATCCAACGGCGGCAGTCATCTCCCGCCAAAACGACTCTTCGCACTCAACGGCCACCATCGCTTAACCTGTCATGCGCATATTGGCCGTACCCCATCAGGCGCAGGGAACCTACAGCCTGTCACATCAGCCGACCAGCGCCCGATACGTGGGCAGTCGCTTCGGTGAACGTACACACGATCCGGCGCATCCTCTTTAATGGAAGATCTGATTCCTAATTCGCTGACGTCATCAAGAGAATATGACAGATTGCTCGGGAACACGCCCCGACGATATCTTCGGAAAGAAGCTCACCTCGGGTGACCCGGCAGACCACTCTCGACCCGACCTATGAGCTAGTCGGGACGAGAGTGGGAGGCTAATGATGATGCTCGATATCGGTGATCTCCCAGATGACGACACGTGGCAGATGACGTGTTGTTCATATCAGATTTTTGCATTTTTATACCGCCCAATTTTTATCATATTGCTTATCGACAGGTACTCTTGAGCCGTGTTTGCTAGTCAATTGCAGGATATAGGTTCTCAGCACTAAACGATGAAATTCATGGAAAAGCACGACAAAATCCGGGTTCCTGCCAACCACAGATAATACACGGGTCTCTGCTCTCTATCCGTATGTTGCCACACACCAGTTTAAGAGACAAAATGGCAAATCGATTGTCATCTTCATGCACAAAGCACAATGGCAACACCAAGTCCAAGAAATCTACGCGGAGCTCAAGAAAATCATGACAAAAAGATCCACATCCAATCACCTTTGATTCTGGAAGAAATGTGGAAAGATTATCAGAAAAAACATGTACCAGACTAAAGGGAACAGAAGACCAGGGCAGCACACAAAAGACGACAGCCCAACTCCCCTATAGGGCCGCGGAACCGCGGCCAATAGGGGGCCTAGGCCGCGGTTCCGCGGCCGTACGGCACCCGTAGAAGATCAAACTTCAGGGGTACTTTGGACTTTTCATGCAGAGGCAGAATTTTGCCCTAGATTTCTAGTTCCCTGCCTATAAATAGTCTAGAACTTGCCAAAGCCAAAGGTGCTTAATCTTGTATTTAGATTTTAGGTTTTATGTTGTTGTTCTTCTTCCTCCTCTCATCTCTTCTCCATTAAAAAACTTGTAGTGAGCTTTTGTGAGTGAAGAATGAATAAAGGAGTTCTTTTTACTTATCATGCTTGTCTTGTTCTTTAGTTAAATTGTAATTGCTTGTAATTTTCCTTTGCTAATATCTAGTTGTTGTTATTTGTTATTTGTTTCTTTCTTATTCTCTTTTCCTTTATCCTTAAACAACCATGATGCTTACGTTTGATCCTTACCAAGGTGAGGTCGCAAATAGCTACTTGTTATCTTCTAATATCTTTCTTTCTATCTTCCTCCTTTGTTTTATTTTTCGTTCTTCTTGTAATGGGTGAGTAGTTTCCATACTTGTTAGGGTAGGATAAGGGAAGTTTGAGAGAAGGAAATCCCTCTCACTCTTTCCTTGCCCAACATCTTAAATCGAACTCCCGTTAATTGAACCACAATCCGCTCCCTACGGCACCCTATCCTATATGATAGCGGTGATTCCGTAGTGAGACCGGTTGTGGTTGAATTAACCGGAGGTTAAGGCTAAGAGCCAAGAACGGACGGACAAGCACCAAAAGGAAGAACTTATGCGTTGGAAAGCCTAGCTTATACTCCCAAGTTCCTTCCTAGTCGTGCCAATCCTCGTTGTTGCCGATTATCGTAACACCGATATTAAGAGTGGCGACGAAAGAAGTGAGCGACTCCTAACTCAAACTAACCTAATCCTAACCCTAACAAGCTCTCTTTACATATCATTTTAACACTTAGTTAATCACAAACAAATCTGGACTTTTGGACTTAACTCGTTAAAGCACATAGAAAAAGATTCCCATCTCCCTGCGGACGACCCGTACTCAACCGGCTAGCTACAAGCGAAACCGTTTTGATTGCGGTAATTAACTAAACTTGAACACGCAAAAAACCTTAACAATCAAATGGCGCCGCTGCCGGGGAGACGGTAGTTTATTTCTTTGTGTAATTTCGGGTTAATTTGTGAATATAAATATAACCGAAAAACAAAACAAAAAAATATACATTGTAAAAAAAACCATCTTGTTATTTTTGATTAGTTTTTATGCAAGTGTGCAGGATAAAACGAAATTCAAGTTCAGTGCCAAAGATGTGGGAAGTTAGACCCATATCTTTGCGGCTACACCGCGGGTGAACAAGACGGAAAAGACGGTCTATTGAAAGATTCTGGAGCAGCTCCAGTAAGCAAATCAAGATTCAGGAGCTCCAGACAAGAAAAGGACAGCCACAGCAGCACATCCAAAAATTTCAGAGCCCCAACTCCACTATCTTGCAGCGGAACCGCGGCATAAGCTGGCTTAGGCCGCGGAACCGCGGCCACTTGGTGCAGTCAGTGTGCCAAAATCCCTGTGAGTCCTTCTTCTTTCTTCCTCACTCCTCTGAACTCCTATGAATTGTGTTTTCTGCAGCATTCTTTGCGCAAATTCTCTTCCCCCTTCCAATAAATTGTTCTTGTGCAGGATTCTTTGCGCCGCGCTAAAAAATAAAAAAATTGATTGCAGTTGATTTGTTACTGCTTTGCATTTATTAATACGGACTTAAGGGGCTTGAAACCAATTCAGATTGGGTGGGGATTTCATCACCCTTCCCAGGACCCCAGAAATCACAAAAAGCATATGCATTGACCACTGTTAATTAAAAAATACTAGACTCAACCCTAAGGACTTCGCGCTCAATAGGACAGAGGACTAGTTACAGGCATCGGCCGTTTATCCTATCCTGACTTTTGCGGTGTCTAGGCAAGTGTGTCCAAGGCAAGTGGTTACTTAATTAGGACCACTACTTACGTAGTGGGGAGCCTCCCACTTACCTGGCACTTACCTGGCCGCAATTGTTGGAGAAGAGGCGGTTTGAGGTCCTGTTTCTAGCGTTTTGGAACAGTTAGGAGCTGTCTAGCTGACCTAGGTGACCCTAGATCTAGGTGTGATTGTGTATATCTTGTTTGTGATTGCTTGAAGCCGTAAGTCCGTACATATTTCTGTAAAGATCTTTCTAAAAAGAAAAAAAAAGAAGAAAAAAATCAAAAACTTTTATAAAAACTTGCCCTTTGTCGCCAGAATCCATTTTTTCACCCACCACCCATCATATTTCTCCATTGACGTTTTCTTACCCTCATCTTCTCCGCTTTGACTATACTAAACTCGTTTAGTGTATGTCCGCTTGGACTCGGGACACTAGAGCCCGCCTAGTCCGTGTTTCGTTAGTCGCTACCGACTACGCGATCGACTCAGATGTCGAAACTCCGTCCACGCCTCTTTTACCCTTACCTTTGCCGGCCAACTCCGATGTTGACCGGAACTCTGTTCACACATCCTCACCTTCACCTTCACCAACCTCTTCTTCCGCGATATCAGGATTTAATCCAAACATCCCTTTGACTCCCCCGGGATTGATTCGCCCTCCTGTGGATGCGAATAACCCACCACCACCGCCTGTCGTAGCGCCACCGTGAATTGCGCTCCAGGATCGTTTTTATCCCACCCGTTTTGCACTTCCCACCCGTCTTTCCCTTCCATCGGCCAATGGGGATAATTTTGAAATTAAGCCCCGCTCCATTAACATGCTTCCGAAATTTCATGGGCTGGAATCTGAAGATGCCTATATCTTCATCAACAAATTTCAAAACGTTTGTGCCATGATGAAAACCACCCAGCTGTCGGACGATGCTATACGTCTACGGGTCATTCCGTTCACTTTATGCGATCTTGCTGAAAAATGGCTGTATAGCACCGCTTCCCACTCCATAACCAGTCGGGACGATTTTGTGAAAGCGTTTCTCAAGAAATTTTATCCGAATCATAAAACCACAAGGATCCATAACGAAATCAACCAATTCTCTCAGCTTCCTTCTGAACCCTTCTGGAAGTGCTTTGACCGGTATAAAGACCTTCTTGTTCAGTGTCCTCACCATGGTATCGAGAAATGGCAACTTTGCCAAACCTTATACGAGGGCCTGAACCCAGCAACCAAGCAGTTGTTGGAAACCATTTGTCAGGGCCACTTCCTATCGAAATCTGACGAGGAAGCGTGGCAATTCTTCGACGACCTTGCGGAACAAACGCTACAATGGGAGAGCACCAGACCGACTTCTTCTTCTTCTACGTCCATTTCTACCGGTCAGTCTAGGGTAGGAATTCACCAACTTGATGTCTCTATTGCGATGAAAGCTGAAATGGATGCAATAACGAGAAAACTTGAAGCGATAGAGAGCAAATTTTCTTCTCCTGCTCCTGCCCCTGTTCTTCCCCTTCGTACCATTTGTGCTTGTTGTTCCGATCCTTCTCACTTAACCGAAGAGTGTCCTTACAACACACCATCGTAAGGACAGGATCAGGTTAATGCTGCATTTCAGCAAAGACCGAGGAATGATCCATACTCTTCCACCTACAATCCCGGTTGGAGGAACCACCCTAATTTCGCTTGGAATCAGAATCAGCATCAATTCCAAGGCAACAATTTCCAAAGGCCCCCTCCGCCGCAACAACAAGCACAACAACAAACTCAACATCAGTTTCAGCAGCCCTTCCAACCCCAACCTTTTCAAAATCAGACGAACAACTTTGCACCCAACAATTCTTTTCCCCAAAACAACTTTGTTCCGTCAAACAATGATAAGGTTTCCTCACTCGAACGAAGTCTGGAGGCGTTCGTTAAACAATCGACACAATCCACCGCCAACATCCAGTCTTCCATTCAGTCCTTAGCGCAACACACTGCCGCTCACGGGCAAAGCATCAAGACCATCGAGGCCCAGATTGCACAGCTGAATGCGGCCTTAAGCGAGCGAGAGAAGGGGAAGCTCCCGTCCCAGCCACTCCCTAATCCCGGTCACCCACATAATGTACATGTTGCTCTTGAACAACAGAACCATAATGTGAGTGCCATGACCACATTGAGATCGGGAAGGATGCTGCAAAACAACATTGGCACACGAATCGACAATGACACCTCGGCCGCTTCTTCTTCTTCTTCTTCTTCTCCTTCCTCGTCTTCTGAGCCTATTCTTCATTCTTCAAAAGGCTCTTCTTCTTCTTCTTCTGCTCTGAATGGACCCACTTCTCACTCCACGAAAACACCAGCTCTGGGATCCGTTCCAACTCCACAATCTCCTCCACAAGCATTGGACTCAACCACTTTTAAAAACGTTCCATTTCCAAACCGGTTGAGGTCCAATAAACAAAATCCACAAATGGAGAAGATTCTGGAGTTATTTAAGCAGGTTAACATTAACATTCTTCTTTTAGATATTGTCCAACAAGTCCCGTCCTACGCGAAAATCTTAAAGGACTTGTGCACAAAAAAGAGGAAGTCTCAGGTACCCAAGAAAGTTTTCTTGGCTAGTGCTGTGAGTGATGCTCTTACCCAATCTTTACCACAAAAACGGAAGGACCCTGGCTGTCCTATGATTTCTATTACCATTGGGGATAAGAACATCAACCCCGCACTATTAGATCTTGGTGCCAGTGTTAACCTGCTTCCGTACTCAGTATACGAGCAATTATGCGTAGGAGAGCTGAAACCCACACACTGTACTCTCCAAATGGCCGACCGATCGATCACCCATCCTAGGGATGAGCTAGAGGATGTGTTAATCAAAATCGGGGACTTCATATTCCCCATTGACTTCATTGTATTAGACACACAGCCTGTAGCTAACCCCCGGAATCAAATTCCGGTGATACTCGGTCGCCCATTCCTTGCAACCTCAAATGCTGTGATCAATTGTCGCAATGGTTCGATGAACCTATCTTTTGGAAATATGACGATTGAACTCAACATTTTTAGGTTGGGGAATCAGCCCACCGAACCTAATGCTCATATACTGGACGTTTGCTTGATCCAGGAGATCACTCCAGAAGAGTGTGAATTCGAGGAGTTTCTGTTCGATCACGATAACCTTAACGCCACTAGTGCGTTCTTCTTCGAACCTGCTGCTGTTTCTGCGCCCGACAATGACTACGAGTGTTTCACTTTCTCGAACGATCTTAGCCACTCACCACCCGAGTTTGAATCCTTCGAATTTCCGAATGAGTTACCTGAACCATCCAACTCGGTCGCTTACACTCGTTTTGAACCTTTGCTGGAGTCCTTTGAGTTCGAGACCTCTTCACCAATCTTGCCTTCCATCGTTTCACCTCCAACGCTCGAACTCAAGCCTTTGCCGTCTCACCTTAAGTACGCTTACTTGGGTGAGAACGAGACCCTCCCGGTTATCATCTCGGCTTCTCTAGCTCCCGAGCAAGAGAAAGCCCTTCTTGCGGTCTTGCACAGCAATAGGCAAGCTTTTGGCTGGTCCATGGCGGACATCAAGGGGATTAGTCCCCTGATCGTTGAACATCACATTCATCTGATGGATGATGCCAAACCAGCCAGGGATCCACAAAGACGACTCAACCCAGTCATGAAGGAGGCTGTGAAGAAGGAGATCGTAAAATGTCTGAATAGTGGTATCATTTACCCTATCTCTGATAGCCAGTGGGTTAGCCCCATTCATGTTGTCCCCAAGAAGTCAGGCATAACGGTCATCGCTAACGGGGCGAACGAGTTAATCCCTACTCGCACCCAAACTGGGTGGCGAGTATGCATCGATTACAGAAAACTCAACGCCGCAACGCGGAAAGACCACTTTCCGCTACCTTTCATTGACCAAATGCTTGAACGATTGGCCGGACACGAGTACTACTGCTTTCTTGATGGCTACTCCGGCTATAATCAGATTCCCATCGCCGAAAAAGACCAGGACAAGACCACATTCACTTGTCCTTTCGGCACGTTTGCATATCGTCGCATGCCCTTTGGGTTATGCAATGCGCCCGCTACCTTCCAGCGGTGTATGATGGGAATCTTCTCAGACTTGGTGGAAAAATTCCTGGAGATCTTCATGGACGATTTCTCCATCTTCGGCGATTCCTTTAACGAGTGTTTGCTGCATCTCGACGCTGTCCTTACCCGATGTAAGGACAAGAACCTCACTTTGAATTGGGAGAAATGCCACTTCATGGTGCGCGAAGGTATTGTCTTAGGACATATCATCTCGCAAAATGGCATAGAGGTTGACAAAGCAAAGATTGAGGTCATTTCCAATCTACCTCCTCCCAGATGCGTCCGAGACATCCGAGCCTTCCTTGGCCATGCCGGTTTCTATAGACGGTTCATCAAGGACTTTAGCAAGATTGCTAGGCCCTTGACTCTTTTGCTGGCCAAGGACACGCCATTCGACTTCAACTCGAGCTGTGTGACTGCGTTCGAGTCATTAAAAAGCTCACTCACTTCTGCTCCCATTCTTTCTTCACCTGACTGGACGCACCCATTTGAGATTATGTGCGATGCATCCGACTTTGCCATTGGTGCTATCCTTGGACAACACATCAACAAGATGCCGCACGTAATCTATTATGCTAGCCGAACCCTGAACGACGCTCAACTTAATTATACAACAACTGAGAAGGAATTCTTAGCTGTTGTATTTGGTTTAGAAAAGTTCAGGCCCTACCTCATCGGCTCTCCAGTCATTGTCTACACCGACCATTCTGCTCTGCGCCATCTTTTTGCGAAGAAAGATGCAAAATCTCGGCTAATACGTTGGATCCTCTTGCTTCAAGAGTTTGACCTTGTCATCAAGGACAAAAGAGGATGTGAAAACGTAGTCGCCGACCATCTCTCACGACTTCCTTCTTCGCCTTCGCTTCATATTCCGATCAACGACGTTTTCCCGGATGAACAACTCTTGATAGTATCTTGCGAACCCTGGTTTACAGATATTGTGAACTATTTGGCCACAGGATTACTACCGACTGAATGGTCAAGTCAGGACAGACTTCGCTTCTTATCCCAAGTAAAACACTTTTACTGGGATGAACCCTATTTGTTCAAGTACTGTCCCGACCAGATTATTCGTCGGTGTGTCCCTGATGATGAATTCAAGAGTGTGCTGTCATTTTGCCACGATCAAGCATGTGGCGGGCATTTTGGCCCCAGAAAGACAGCTGAGAAGATCTTGCAATGTGGTTTCTACTGGCCACAACTCTTCAAAGACGCTCATGACTATTGCAAGACTTGCTTCCGGTGCTAACACTTGAGCCGGATATCCCGGAGGAACGAGATGCCGCTCCAACCAATCTTGGTTGTGGAGATTTTTGACGTTTGGGGGATAGATTTCATGGGGCCGTTTCCCAGCTCTTTCGGGAACTTGTACATTCTTCTCGCTGTTGATTACGTCTCTAAGTGGGTCGAGGCTGTGCCCAGCCGGACTAACGACAACAAGGTTGTCGTTAGGTTTCTTAAAGAAAACATTTTATCCCGGTTTGGGCACCCCCGAGCGATCATTAGCGACAATGGAACTCATTTCTGCAATAAGACTTTCGAGGCCTTGATGCGGAAATATTCCATTAATCATAATCTATCTACGCCCTACCTCCCCCAAACTTGTGGGCAAGCCGAAGTTTCAAATCGGCAAATCAAGCAGATACTGGAGAAGACGGTTTCCAAGAACCGTAAGGATTGGTCGCTGAAACTGACTGATGCCCTTTGGGCATTTCGAACCGCTTATAAGACCGATCTTGGCATGTCTCCCTATCGGCTTGTGTACGGAAAGGCTTGCCACCTACCTGTCGAAATAGAGCATCGCACATTTTGGGCGATAAAAGAACTGAATCTGTCTCTCGAAGATGCGGGCAGCCATCGGAACCTGCAGTTGAACGAATTGAGCGAGCTTAGGGATGAGGCTTACGATAACGCAGTTGTCGTTAAGAATCGAACGATGGTGTTTCACGATAAACACCTTTTGCGCAAAACTTTCGTACCTGGTCAACAGGTACTTCTTTACGACACCAGACTACACTTCCATCGCTGAAAGCTCAGATCTCGCTGGAAAGGGCCGTATTTTATGCGGAATGTGTATCCGCATGGCGCTGTGGATTTGGAGAATCCAAAGGACGGTTCATTTTTCAAAGTGAACGGACACCGACTAAAACCGTACCTTAGCGCCGAACCAACAGAGGAGCTCCTGGTCTTACAGGAGCCGGTTTACCCTGCATAATCTTCCTCTGCCTACCACCAAACTTTGGTTATCCAGCCAAGAACAGTGGACACTGTTCCAAATAAGTTTGGGGGTATGTATATACCATTTTGTATTTATTTGTGCATATTCTTTTCCATTTTTACTCTTTAAAAACATTAAAAAAAATTAAAATTTTTTATTGTGTATATCTAACCGACAATTTTGACCCTTCAAAAGATCTCTTCATGCAATGACAGTGAGGACATTGTCCAGTTTAAGTTTGGGGGTACGCTCGGTACGCATTTCTAACCTTCGCATTCATATGTATATTTTGCATCTGCATATTTCCATAAAATCCATAAAAATCAGAAAATTTTCTAAAAACATAAAAACTTTTCTGTCAAGTTAGCTAGTGGGAAAACTCTGATTCAACATTTCGACGGTTTTGTTTGATAAGATAAGAATAACTAAATCCTATTTTTAGATTTTGAAAACCTGAAAGATAACTCTCCTTTGAAGTTAACTATAGCTGATATACGTCTTTACCTCACACTACACGTGTCGTGAGTTTTGGAAATTAGATGACAAGTCTTTTATGTCTAAAAACTTTTAAATGGATAAATATTTTCTGAGGATCAAATAGATTTGTTCTGAAATAAGTAATATCAAGATTAGTTTATGAAGTGAAGTGAATATGAAGGAATGTTATTGATGTCTTAATTGGAACTAAGTCTGAAAAATAACCCATCTGAAACTTGATTGGAATGATTACACACCTAACCCACTAAACATGTCTTTTATCCAAAAAAATAACTGAACTGCCGGTTATATCTCCGTTCGTATTGAATCATCATGATTTTCACGCCAAATTGTCTTTTGTTTTTGGACCTAGGTAACTTGAGTAATTAAGTCCGCTGTGGTGTTTCTACACCTAATGCCCTAAAGCCAACTGGTTTGGGTGCATTGGCCCAAAGCTCGTTAAGAAGCCTAGAAAGTCCAGATTAAAACAAAGTCAAGCAAGTGTTCTCTCCGAGTTAAAATTCCTAACGGTTCTTTGTGTGAGAATAATCTTGATAAAAGACAGGCTTTTATAAAAAAACAAAATTTAGCGGAGATAGGAAGGTCTTATTCTATGATAAAGACTATTGCACGTTCACAGAGGTGTGTATGAAATGAAAACAAGAAAAAGGTGGAGTGAAAAATAAGACCTAGTTTCCTGTTAAGGAAGATAGAAATTCTGAAGTTGAAACCTTACTGGAAAACGAAACTTGAAAAATGCTTAATTCTTTATAAAACTTATGTAATCCTTTTAAAAATTTTATCTGGGCTTTATTGTGTGACATGATGACTTAAATCGATCATTCTGGAAACTTAACGACACTATTTGCACTGCACGTAAAGACATATAAAATCTGTAGTTAAATAAGAAGCGAGGTGTGAAAAATAAGGGTTCGATAGTCTAGATTTAGGATAATAGAATTGTTATTTTCTGAAACAAAACTTTAGGGTTTGAATCATAGTTATTTTGCAAAACTAGCTTGACCGGATTTTGTGGGTAGTATCCGCTGAAAACCCTCAGGAGACAACACTCCTCCTACTAGGGACACCTAGAGGTTTAACGGCTTGTTGCACATGCTCAGTGCAATCGCGTTCCCTGCGAAAGTGAGGTTAAGAATTTTTTTGTGAATAAATTGGCTTTGCTCGGGACGAGCAAATGATAAGTTTGGGGGTATTTGTTCATATCAGATTTTTGCATTTTTATACCGCCCAATTTTTATCATATTGCTTATCGGTAAGTACTCTTGAGCCGTGTTTGCTAGTCAATTGCAGGATACAGGTTCTCAGCTCTAAACGATGAAATTCATGGAAAAGCATGACAAAATCCGGGTTCCTGCCAACCACAGATAAAACACGGGTCTCCGCTCTCTATCCGTATGTTGCCACACACCAGTTTAAGAGACAAAATGGCAAATCGATTGTCATCTTCATGCACAAAGCACAATGGCAACACCAAGTCTAAGAAATCTACGCGGAGCTCAAGAAAATCATGACAAAAAGATCCACATCCAATCACCTTTGATTCTGGAAGAAATGTGGAAAGATTATCAGAAAAAACATGTACCAGACTAAAGGGAATAGAAGACCAGGGCAGCACACAAAAGGCGACAACCCAACTCCCCTATAGGGCCGCAAAACCGCGGCCAATAGGGGGCCTAGGCCGCGGTTCCGCGGGCGTACGGCATCCGCAGAAGATCAAACTTAAGGGGTACTTTGGACTTTTCATGCAGAGGCAGAATTTTGCCCTAGATTTCCAGTTCCCTGCCTATAAATAGTCTAGAACTTGCCAAAGCCAAGGGTGCTTAATCTTGTATTTAGATTTTAGGTTTTATGTTTTTGTTCTTCTTCCTCCTCTCATCTTTTCTCCATTAAAAAACTTGTAGTGAGCTTTTGTGAGTGAAGAATGAATAAAGGAGTTGTTTTTACTTATCATGCTTGTCTTGTTCTTTAGTTAAATTGTAATTGCTTGTAATTTTCCTTTGCTAATATCTAGTTGTTGTTATTTGTTATTTGTTTCTTTCTTATTCTCTTTTCCTTTATCCTTAAACAACCATGATGCTTACGTTTGATCCTTGCCAAGGTGAGGTCGCAAATAGCTAGTTGTTATCTTCTAATCTCTTTCTTTCTATCTTCCTCCTTTGTTTTATTTTTCGTTCTTCTTGTAAAGGGTGAGTAGTTTCCATACCTGTTAGGGTAGGATAAGGGAAGTTTGAGAGAAGGAAATCTCTCTCACTCTTTCCTTGCCCAACATCTTAAATCGAACTCCCGTTAATTGAACCACAATCTGCTCCCTACGGCACCCTATCCTACATGATAGCGGTGATTCCGTAGTGAGACCAGTTGTGGTTGAATTAACCGGAGGTTAAGGCTAAGAGCCAAGAACGGACGGACAAGCACCAAAAGGAAAAACTTATGCGTTGGAAAGCCTAGCTTATACTCGCAAGTTCCTTCCTAGTCGTGCTAATCCCCGTTGTTGCCGATTACCGTAACACCGATATTAAGAGTGGCAACGAAAGAAGTGAGCGACTCCTAACTCAAACTAACCTAATCCTCACCCTAACAAGCTCTCTTTACATACCATTTTAATACTTAGTTAATCACAAACAAATCTGGACTTTTGGACTTAACTCGTTAAAGCACATAGAAAAAGATTCCCATCTCCCTGCGGACGACCCGTACTCAACCGGCTAGCTACAAGCGAAACCGTTTTGATTGCGATAATTAACTAAACTTGAACACGCAAAAAACCTTAACAATCACGTATCCCGAAGCTTGCACAAAAGGACCTACAGTGGAAGACCAGGTCACTCCTATGCCGGTCCTACAGACAAACAACTATTGGCTCATCCCCGAGCCCCCGGCCCTATCAGCTCGTCTCCGGGCTACCATAGAACCAAGATACCTCGGCTCTCCCGCTCGTCCGTGAGCTCTCCCGCCGAGGTCATCTTCCTCGGTCTCATTGACCGACCAACAACACCACTCGCAGGCGCAACTGCCTCACTCCCGCGAATCTCGCCATGCGCGAGATATCCGCCGGACACATCCCGCGTTCCATGCCATCACGATCCCCCATTAACGATCCTGTCTCGCCATTGATGGGAGATCCCGCATATCACGCGGGCGTGACATCGGGGGCGTGACGGCCGGCATGATTCTTGTGCCTGCCTGCCTGCTGCCACCGCTATATAAACCCCTCCTTCAGACGGTTCAAGTAAGTCTTTTCCACTGGCTAAGCCATTACTCTGCTCAGATATCCTCTCTAACTTGACCGTCGGAGGGTCTTCGGTGGTACAATCACCCCGGGACTTCCTTGCAGGTATCTCGGCCCAAATAACCTCAAACCTATTAAGATCCACACGCTTCTGGAGCCATCCTCTAATTCCAATCTCAGCCGTCAATCGCCGCCAACAGCAGATCTACGGAAGGTAACATCTTGACGTGATCCGACACACGTCAGAAGGGAAAGCCGTTTTTCTAAAAAAAATCTTAATGCAATAATAGATAAAGGACATCATGAAATTAGTAAAAATGCTCATCATATGAACAACGGTGCTTTGCACGAATGTATTGTAACGATTTTTGAGTTGAGAAGTAAATTATAGAGAGATGTTTTAAGAAACAATTTAATGATTTGATTAAATAAGTATAAAAAAATGAAATAAGGCAACAAGTATACCTTTTAAGCCGCATTTCCTAACTAACACACATATCTTGGTTTTTAAGTAAATAAATAAACTTAAATGAAAGGATGACGATAAGAAGGTCAAACCAGAACCATAGTAATGATGCTCATGAGTGGTATCTTCTCAGATTACGACACGTGGCGGATGACGTATCCTGAAGGCTACGGAGGGGGAATAAATGAAGTCGCACTGGGGGGTTCCTCGGGGCCTCGCCCCGCGGACATATCCGACCTTTCAAAAGACCTCCTTGAATACTTTCCATCTTCACCTAGCAAACTACCAACAGCTCGTCTCTGAGTTTCCTCAGTCTCCCGGCTCATCTCCGAGCCATCTGACAGGCCTAGCTTGCTGGGCCTCCCGGCTTGTTTCCGAGCTCCTGACATGCCGAGCTTCTTCGGCCTCCCGGCTCCTCTCCAAGTTCCTGGAATGCCGAGCTTCCTCGGCCTCCCGGCTTGTCTCCGAGCTCCTAACGGACCAAGCTTCCTCGGTTTCCCCCGATCAATCAGGGGAGTGGAGCCCATGCACCCCCACAACGGCTCAGCGTATATCGCCAGGGCAAGATATCCGCCTCCCCACGTTCCGCGTCTCACACTAACGCATCCCCCCATTAATGGACGCATCCTGCTATTGAATGCGAGGATAACGCAGGGGCGTAACTGACGGCGATGATCTCACGCCTGCTCGCTCCACGCGACCACTATATAAACCCCTCTCTCAGACGACTCAAGTAACTCGAATTTTACTCCAATACGCTGCTACTCTGCACTTATTCCTCAGCACTAACTTGATCGTCAGAGGGTCCTATGGTGGTCACCCACCCCGGGACTTCCTTTGCAGGTAGCTCAGCGTCTACTCTAACCCATCGAGATCCACACTCAACAATGTCCAAAACAAACCTTAGCCACAGGAGCACCCTCGCCAGATCGACGGAGATCAACAACTGAAGGAGATCATGCCCTCCATCAGTTTGCGCCATCTGAAACGAAAACCGTTTCCACTATAAAAGTTGATCTTCCGCCTTCGACCCGATGGCGAGCGACGACCGCAACGATCCAAACACCAGCCGCCATACCCCCTACAACGGAGGCATGGGCGGCTCATCTCCCCCTCCTAACGTCATCAACGCCTTATCCACTCGGATAGACAGGCTCACATCCTGGTGGATGCCCCCGTACGCGTTCAAGAGGTGGGCCCTACCCACCAGACCGCAGTTCCCCCTCCCCGGGACCACGATGTCCGTAGAAGAACGGATAGGCACGCTCAGGCCCTCTCTCTCACTCACGCTCATCTCAGCACCACCGAGAGCTGGCGTGCCGACTCCGGCCACCATGACCCGCACACGGCGATTGATTCTATGACCCGCTGGGCGCCGGATAGCTCCACGCCACGATCCCAGGGAAGACTGGGCCGTCACTCTAATGTCCGCCGTGCATTCTCTCCCCCTGAAGAGGTGTCAGTCAGCCCGCCTGCTTCCAGGCATGACCGACGCCCCTACTCTCGCCGGGGGTGCGCGAACGACGAGCGCAGGGACTACTCAAGAAAGGCCTCTCCTGGGGATTTGAGAAATCTGATAGAGCGGAATTGAAGCCGCAACATCGCGCATACCCAGAGCAAGGGTAGCCACCACTCTGACTATGCAGAATCCTCGGGGTACCACCACCTGCTTGAAGCCCTCGAAAAAAAAATCGATGGTATACGGCAAGATGGCCACATGTCCGGCGAAGGGGTCAAGTATTCCGCTGACTCGGTCATAAAGCCCTTCACGAAAGAACTGCTGGCCGAGCATGTCTCATCCACGAACAAGCCGCTTAAAGTGGCCCTCTTCGATGAGAAGTCCGACCCGAAGGACTACCTAGAGGCATTCATGGCAGGCATGAGTTTCCAAGATAACTCGGATGCTGCTCAATACTGAGCTTTCCCCACTACCCTCATCCGGGCTGGCAGGGACTAGTTCCAGGGGCACGCGCCGTGATCCATCTCCACCTTCGACAAGCTGGATACCTAATTCCTCTGTCATTTCGTCAGAAACTGACGACAGAAAAGGACGGTCGATTACCTGTTCACCATCAAGAGCGGAGACAAGGAATCGTTCAAAGGGTATGTCGCTCGCTTCTACAATACACTCCTGGAGGTTCCCGAGCACCGCGATGAAACAATTATCATCGTGCTGAGATTAGGTCTTAGGCATAAAGAATGGCTCCGCTCTTTTGCATTGGCGCAACCTAAGACCATGGCCGAAGTGAATGCATGGACCGAGAGAGAGATCTAACTTGAGTCGGAGGTGAACTCCAGCCTGCCCCAAGCCGACCAATCGGACCGAAAGAAAAGGGACAGAGAGGAGAGAAAGAAAGTCGATCGTCCGAAGCCTTACACCCCGAAGTTTCAGGAGGACACTCCTTTAAACGTCTCTCAGACCGAGCTACTAGAGGAAGCTAAGGGCGAAAGGTTCTTTAAGCTCCCGCCAGTCACCCAAAGGGCAGGCAAGCGTCTTCGCGGCCCGTACTGCGCCTATCACAGGATACAGGGTCACCCGACCGAGGACTGCAAACAACTCCATGACTATATCGAGGGGTTGATCCTCTCAGGCCACCTGGTGAAGTATTTACGGGACAAACGGCAGGTGGAATGGGAACAAAAAGACCAAACCCCTCCCGGGGAATTAACGATCGGGAAAAGCATGGTCGTCACCGACTGGCCCGAGTCCAAGCAATAAGGACAGCCGCCAAATCCGGTTATTCAATACAAGAGAGTTTAAGCGGTATCATTGAATCTGCATTTTAATTAATAATAAAGATTCTGGCTTCCCTACGATCTGAACCGCTTCTTTTTGTTTCCATGCTAAAACATCTCGCAAGGATGGCGGGTAGCTTCTGCCCGTCAAGCAAAGGCCAGCCCTTCACTCAAGGAAATGAAGCTTGGATGCGCGTATAAGTAGCCGACCAAAGCCCTCCTCCTGAGGCCGTCGGGTAGCTTCCTGCTCGGTCCATCTGCAGCGGGTAGCTTCCTGCCCGACAAACGCTGTGGATCAAAAGCCCTCCTCACGAGGCCACCGAGTAGCTTCCTGTTTGGTCCATCTGCAGTGGGTAGCTTCCTGCCTGACAAACGCTGTGGATCAAAATCCCTCCTCACGAGACCACCGGGTAGCTTCCTGCTCGGTACATCCCTAGCGGGTAGCCTCCAACCCAACAAAGCTAAGGATCATAAGTCCTCCTCACGAGGCCACCGAGTAGCTTCCTGCTCGGTCCATCCACAACGGGTAGTTTCCTGCCCAACAATACTGTGGATCAAAAGCCCTTACCACGAGGCCACTGAGAAGCTTCCTGCTCGGTCCATCGGCAGTGGGTAGCTTCCTGCCCAACAATGCTTGTTCCCGCCAAAATTTTCGGCCAAGAGTTACTTGTTCCCTTATAAAAAGGGGGAGAATCCTCAAAATTTGGTCTCACGTGTTAAACATGTGGGCGCTCATATGCAAAGCATATGGGCGTTGAGAATAAAACAATTAATGGCCAAACATGGCTCACGTGTAAAACACTTGAGCGCTCATATGCAAAGTGTATGAGCGCTGAATAAAATAAACTTAAAGGGCCAAACAGGCCTCACATGTAAAATACGTGAGCGCTCATATGCAAAGCATATAAGCGCTGAACATAAATCACTAAGGGCCAAATATGCCTCACGTGTTAAGCACGTGAGCGCTCTGAACATAAACAGGCTAAAACCCATAATAGGGGTTACGTATTAAAAACGTGAGTGCTTTTGCCAATCACGTGCAAAGCATATGAGCACCCTAATTTAAAATGTTCCTGTCAAATTCTAGAATTAAATTCTATTTGGGAAATATTTTCTTGATCTTTCTTAAACTAGAAAGATCTTCTCTGTTAAACAGAGGACCCTTGGATCAAAGATCCAGCGGTGATCATTTGATAGAATAAAAATCTCCCATAAGAAAATATTTTCCTAATTTTATAACAAGAATAAAATTCTATGTTAACAAGATATCCATATTAAGAAAATATATTTTTAAATCTTGTTAAACTAAAAAGATTTGATAAAATAAAATTCTAATCTTGTTAAAACTAACAAGATATTCATAATCTTGCTAAACAAATAAGAAATCTTCTCTTTTAAACAGAGAGCCTTTGGATTAAAAATCCAACGGTGAATAAAATTCACTGATTGATCTAAAAGATCATTTTGGTTGATTTTAAAATCAATCAACATCTCCCAATGAGAGATTTTCTGAACAAATTGATTCTTTTCTTTCTCATATAAATAAGA
Organism: Agapanthus africanus; assembly: GCA_030015575.1. Lineage (NCBI taxonomy): Eukaryota > Viridiplantae > Streptophyta > Magnoliopsida > Asparagales > Amaryllidaceae > Agapanthus > Agapanthus africanus. The sequence continues at coordinate 65,637,946 of CM057338.1, read as the reverse complement.
GCAAAGGGACAGGAAAAAGAGGGGGAGGGGAAGAAAAATAGAGAGAGAATTTAATTCTCTAAAGAAGAGGAACCCCTCCCAAAAGCTCTGACAAAAAAGAAAATTTAATTCTCAAACCAAGAGTTTAACTCTTCTCAAAAGAACTTAGTTCTTCCTCTGGTTAAGATCTGCAGAAGCAGATCTCCCCACAAGTTGAGAATTTAATTCTCATCGGGGAGATTCTGTCATGCTGATCCAAAACCTAAGGGAAAGAACTGAGTCCAAAAGAGTTTAACTCTTACAAAATATATGGGAATTTAATTCCTCTAAAACTAGGGTTTAACCCATTAAAAAGAAATTAATCCCTGCAAAGAACAAAAGAGAACTTGATTCTTCAGAACCATAGAAGAACGGCCTGGTGATGTATATTAGTGTTCAATGTTACACAATAAAAGCTCAAGTGTCCCCACGTGAATACCTTTGAGGAACAAAAAAAGAAGTAAAGACTGAGATCTAGTCATGTGACTCCTGAGAAGTGCTCAACACTTATAAAAGAGAAAATGGAATAAGCCCTATTTTTGGAGCGCCTCACGTGACCTCACGTGATCCCTGAGAAGTGCTCAACACTTATAAAAGAGAAAAGGGAATAAACCCTATTTTGGAGCGCCTCACGTGACCCCACGTGACCCCTGAGAAGTGCTCAGCACTTATAAAAGAGAAAAGGGAATAAACCCTATTTTTGGGACGCCTCACGTGACATCACGTGACCCCTTAATAGTGCTTAGCACTTTTCAAAAGAGAATAAAACAGAGGCAGCTTTCAGTCTTTGGGGAGGCCTCACGTGATCCCACGTGACCCAATAGTGCTTAGCACTCAGAAAAGAAAAAGGGAAAAATTCAAAGAAGCTGTGCCAAATCTAAGGCGCCTCACGTGACCCCACGTGAGCGCTTCATATCTTCAGTGTTTAGAACCACTTCAAACACCTCACGTGACCCCACGTGAGCGCTTCATATCTTCAGTGTTTAACACCACTTCAAACACCTTACATGACCCCACATGAGCACTTCATATCTTTAGTGTTTAACACCATTTCAAACACCTCACATGACCCCACGTGAGCGCTTCATATCTTCAGTGTTTAACACCACTTCAAACACCTCACGTGACCCCACGTGAGCGCTTCATATCTTCAATGTTTAACACCGCTTCAAACACCTCATGTGACTATACGTGAGCGCTTCATATCTTCAGTGTTTAACACTACTTCAAGCGCCTCACGTGACCTCACGTGAGCGTTTCAAATCTTTAGTGTTTAACACTATTTCAAGCGCCTCACATGACCCCACGTGAGCGCCTCAATTCTCAGTGTTTAACACTATTTCAAGCGCCTCACATGGGAGCACGTGAGCGCTGAGCATACACTAGTGTTTAACACTACGAGAGGCTAACCTTAGCCCAAATCGGCCAAGTCTCCCAAAGTCAACACCCGAGCTCCAATTATACCCAAGTCTTTCAAAATTGATCTCAGATGGCATTCAAAGTAATGTTCGTCCCATTCCTTCTCAATCTGGCATTTGGTTCAAGGGTACATCTCTCTATACCTCTGGTACATGTCGTTGTAATTCTTCAACGTCTTCAGAAAGGTGGAGGGTCCCAATAACCAATAACTTTTGGCGCACCCCCAAACTGGTTAAACCAGAACCCCATGGACTGTGGGGTCCTTAAACTCATGGACTATAATGTCCTTAAACTTTACGGACTGTGGGGTCCTTAAACTCATGGACTATGATGTCCTTAAACTTGACAGATTATGATGTCTCTAAACTACCACGGACTGTGGGGTCCTTAAACACATGGACTATGATATCCTTAAATTTGATAGACTATGATGTCTCTAAACTACCATGGATTGTGAGGTCCTTAAACTCATGGACTATGATGTCCTTAAACTTGACAGACTATGATGTCTTTAAACTATGGACCGTAATATCCTTAAACTAACTATGGACCGCAATGTCCCTAAACTAAACAATAGAGCCCAAATGCTCATTTGTTGGATCTAAATGATCCTGTTAAGTAGATCTTAGTCTAAAAATTAGACTAACGTATCCTTAACAAACATTTAAGTTGATTTTAATCTCAAACGAGATTAACGATCCTTAAATCAATCCAACTACAGATCCCCCAACCAATATTGGTTTAAGGGTACATCTCTTCACTCCTCTGATATTTGTCGTTATAATCCTTCAACGTCTTCAAAGAGGTGACGGGTCCCGACAACCAGATATTTCACGGACTGTGGAGTCCTTAAACTCATGGACTATGACGTCCTTAAACTTTACGGACTGTGGGGTGATTTTTCTCAAAAACTATCTAATAACCGCAATCAAGAACGGTGTCGCATGAAGCTAGCCGGTGAGTACGGGTCGGTCCACAGGGATGTTGTGAATCTCCTAGTCGCGTTAACGAGTTAATTCCGAAGGGTGTTCGGATTGATTATTAAATCTAAAAACCTAATTATTCTATACTACGATTATCTAGATCTAGTCTTGCTAGGGTTAGGTTTAGGGATGGTTTGGAAATGCAAGTAAATCTCAACGCTTTCTATACCCAATTTAGGATCTAAGAGGAGTTATGGTAATTATCAATAAAGGGGATTAGATCCATTCGGGAAGGTGTTCCTTCCTCTAGGTTCTTGTCCTTCCTTTAGAGATCCTTATCCTAACCTCTATGGAAAACGCGCGCAACCGGGCTTTTATACTACGGTATCACCGCTACCTCAAGGGATAGGGTGCCGTAGGGCGCGGTGTGTGCGTGTATGCATAGAGTCCTATTGTAAATATATGATGGGTAAGAAAAGGATGAGAGATCTCATCTCTCAAAAGCCTTCCCCAAAGCTAACTCTAAACAATTATCTACGGCAAGGAATTAAATCTACCTAGGGCAAAGAATTAAAATCTAAACTAAAGCAATTAATTAAAACTACTTACAGATGGCTCTCTCCAATCATCAACGCAAGGTTGTCAGATCTGAATAGATGATATGAAAAGAGGCATCGATGCTCTCCAAAAGATTTCTAAATTTTATTCATAAAAAGAGGCATGAGGGAGGCATGAGAAAATACAATGAATTGGGTTCTATTTATAGGACATAGAAACCCTAGGTTACAATTGATCCGCACGTCTGCAATTACAAAAATACCCCTAGGAAATCTTTTCAGCGCAGCACCCACGTTTTGGTAAAAAATTATTTCTCTCCGGGCTTTTTCTGGCCGCGGAAACGCGGCATTGGTGGGGGTCGGGCCGCGGTTCCGCGGCCCATTAGTCGACTTGGAGAGTGAGTTTTTCTGTGCTTTTTCTCTGCTAAGTGGGCTTCTCATTTATTTGGTTCTTTTATCAATTGGGCTTCTACGTTGGTTCCAGATCTCCAATGAACAATTTGCAGTAGACTTTTAACTGTTCGCTTTGTAATCTTGGACCTTGCGTTACCTTATTAACTGTGAACTGTTCTTCGTCTAGGCTTGACTAAGATCCTTCTATTTGTTGGTCAAAAGTCCCTCTTTTGTATCGTCTTTTGTCTTTTTCACTGTTTTCTGTCCAAGAACCTGTAATCTGTAATATGTAGCAGACATGCATCAAAAGCACCTGTTTATTTATAAAACGAATAAGAATGGGGAATATAATAATGCAATATTATGGTATGAACAAATATCCCCAAACTTATCTTTTGCTCGTCCTCGAGCAAACTTATTTTTATTCTCTACAAAAAACCTAACCGCACTTTCGCAGGGAAACGCGATTGCACTGAGCACGTACAACAAGCCGTTAAACTCTAGGTGTCCCTAGTAGGAGGAGTGTTGTCTCCTGAGGGTTTTCAGCGGATTACACTCACAAAATCCTATCAATTCGGCCTTTCGACTTTTGTTCTCCAATAAGGTTTTCTAACATGGAATTCTATTATCGTCGACTCGTAAATTATCCACCCATATTCTTCACACTTCCTCATCATTTAACTTAAGATTATATATGTTCTATAGACTTACTTAGCTTTCGGCATTTCTTAAGTTTTCCTTCTAGGGTTCCATCTCCACTTAGGAATTTTTATCAACTCTACTAATGATACAAGTTCTATTCTTTATTCCTTTCTCTTATCTAAACTCTAATCATATATCCCCACGTGTGTGTATAAATCACCCCTACACTTGGAAATTCAAATCAAGCAATCATACCCTTATCCGTTGTCCAAAGTACTTATTAGTTGGTGAGTTTTTAATTGAAATTTTGCTTACACATCTTTCATGCGACCGTTAATACTTCTTGAGCTACCAACGACCGATTACAAGATGCGTTTGCACTTTAAAGCGTACTTCCTAGTTTTGCAACACCCAAGGCTTTAGCAGTGACTCCCAAACCAGTTGGTCTAAGGCACTAGGTGATGAAGCACCCTCGCTAAATATTTTTCTATTTTTGCAGCCTTAAGTAATCACAAAAACCAGTGTTCATTTTTTTTTATTCACCCCCTTTTTTTTCTTTTTTTTTCATTATACTAAGGACTTTAGATAAGAGCATTTCAAGGTCTCCTCTACTATTCCAAGTTTCAAGGTGCGTGTTGGCGCAATTTTGTAGGGTATACGTTTTCAGAATCTAGACTTAAGCTTGGAATTATTTTTCAAACTTATACTCTAATAAAAGTATCAATACTTTTCGTTTGTTTCGACTTAGCCCAAAAAATGAACTTAAAATTTGCCTATTTCTAAATAAACTACAAGGCATATACTTTCTACCGTTAAACTTTAAGGAAGGTTATTTTTAGGGTTTTTAATTTACTAAGTCTAAAATCTAGTAGTTCCCAGCCAGTTGACCTATTTGTCAAACTTAAGTCAAATAAAGCCAAAATTGAATACATTAATTTTTATAATTTTTAAATTTTTTTTCAATTTTTATAGGTTTTCAAATAAATATGCAAATGCAAAAATATGTACAAATGAATGCGAAGGAAGAAGACTTACCGAGCATACCCCCAAACTTAAACTTGACAGTGTCCTCACTGTCATGCTACACCAAGAGGGTTGAGAATGTCGGCACTTCCCTGTTTATTTATTTATAATTTTTTTATTTCTTGTAAATGTTTTGAATATTTTTTTAAAATTTTTTTTATAGAAAAAGAAAACAAAAAATATATACATATATACAACAAGGTTCCCCCCAAACTTAAGCTTGGCTTTACACAAGCCAAAGGTTAGCACCAACCATTCAAAGATCTTATCGTGGTAATGGTAGGGTTGGTGAAAGAATGGGGTGTAAAGGAAAGAAATGAGAAACACGCGAGACCGTGTGGAAAGAAGAATGGTAGAATATGGTCTCAGTGGGGGAGAAGAATGGCGGAAACGAGAAAGAAGGGTCGCGCGATCTTGAGGGTGTAAATCGAGTGAATAAATTAGCGCAATTTGTGATGACCGATGTGTAAAAGCGATTGCGCTAACCTATCAACTCGTCGAGAAATGGGGTCAAATCCCTTAAGATTCGTAAGAAAACATGGGTACGCCGAACTTGGTATTGGAGATGAAAGCGTAACGGTCTCTTGTACGGTCGGAACAATAGGAAGGACGAAAGGGAGTGAATTAGGGATAGTATCATTCTCACCGTAGTAAACTGTCTCGAACTTGAAAGATTCCATCAATGGTTCGAAACTACTATAAGCAACCGAGTCTGATGGTTCAATTAACTCATCTGAAAATGTAAAGGACTCAAACTCGGGCGGTGAGTCATCAACATTGTCCGAAAAAGTGAAACACTCGTAAGTGTTATCGGCTGTGAAAACCGTGTCAGATTCAAAAGAAAAATTTTCATGCTCACAGTCTTCAAGCGTGGTCGGAACGATGGAAAGGAGGGAGGGTGATATAACAGTTAAAGGTTCAGGAGGATGAATTGGAAAATCAGACACATCAAACAAAAATGATTCAACCTCAATATTATCCTCAATACTTTCCTTATAATTCTCCTCAAAATTCAACTCATCCATGCCATTATCATCAACATCAAGACGCATATGAAGTTCGGGAGAAACATCTAGTGACTCGGGATGATGAGTTGAACATAAAATTTCAATCAAATCGACAGGTTCATCATCTGAAATATTCCCGGCGTCTATATCCTCAATCAAGTGAAAATTAATTTCTTTAGACACCTCATCAAAAGCATGGATATTTATCAATTCAGGTTCTAGATTGGAGGTGTAAAGATCGAAAGGGTTAAGTGTGGTTTCACTCGAATGGGATTCTTCACAATCTGGCAAATCAAGCACTACAAAATCACACAACTCGTTTTTATTTTGAAATTGTGAATCATTTAGGACATTCGATGGAAAAATGGAGTTGTGGGCTTCAATTGTGTAAGGGTAGGTTTGATTTGGAAATCCTCTCTCATTCTCACTCTGTCCAACCGCCTGTTCCCCTCCGAAAGACGGCGCGACGTGACGTCTCGCCTGAGATTCAGGGCAGATGCTAATTGGTGCTATCCGTCCACCTCTCCGAAGATGCCAAGTTGATTTATGGCACCATGTATCGAAGGTTTAGACGGATGCGTCCGATGTAGCAGACTTCGTCAGATTCCCCCTCGTCTGAGGGGTTTTTGATTGTGGGGACGCTCTTCCCTGCAGGCGCAAGCCCCTGCAGTTAATTACGCTACCGCATTGCGGTAACAACTTTCTCCTTCTCCAGATGGTCACTTCGTGTCGTAGGTGTTTGTTTTGTTGCCCGTGGATTGTTTACGGAGACTGAGTTATGTCGTCGCCCGTAGGGCGTGGACTAGTCCAAATCCGTATTATCTTAGATTTGGGTTTGGGGGTTTGGTTTGAGGATACGTCAGCCGTACTCGAGGCTGAGATCGACTCAAACGTTTGTTAAGGATACGTTAGTCTAACTTTGTGACTAAGATCAACTTAACGGGATCGTTTAGATCCGGCAAAGGAGCGTTTGGGCTCTATTGTTCCTGTTTAGGGACATAGTGGTCCATCGTATGTATGGCCGTCGGGACCCATCACCTCTCTGACGACGTTGAAGGATTACAACGACGGATGTCAGAGGAGCTCAGAGATGTACCCTCGAGCCAGAGTTAATTGGGGGGATTCATAGTCCAGTCTGTTTGAAGGTTTAAGGATACGTTAGCCATCTTTGAGGCTAAGATCAACTTAAACGGGACCGTTTAGATCCGACAAAAGAGCATACGAGGCTCTATTGTTCTAGTTTAAAGACGTTGCGGTCTATGGGTAGTTTAAAGACGTTGCGGTCCATGGGTAGTTTAAGGACATTGCGGTCCATGGGTAGTTTAAGGACATTGCGGTCCATTGTTAGTTTTAAGACATCTCGGTCAAGGTTAAGGACGTCGTAGTCCATGGGTTTAAGGACCCCACAGTCCATTGTTAGTTTTAAGACATCTCGGTCAAGGTTAAGGACGTCGTAGTCCATGGGTTTAAGGACCCCATAGTCCGGTATGTGCTCTGGATGCTTCACACGGGTTCACTGCCGTGCTCTGCGAGGACCAGGCTCCGCTCTGGACGTTTTCCACGGGGTCAAAGAGTGACATTATCCGCGTTCCACGTAACCAGGAATTTTGCATTAAACACGGGTTTAAGGACCCCACAGTCCGTATCAATGTGTGGTCGTCGGGACCCATCACCCTTTTGAAGACATTGAGGGATTACAATGCTAAGTATCAAAGGAGTGAAGAGATGTACCCTAGAACCGGAGTGGATTAAATAGTCCTTGGCCCAATTTGGGATCAAGACGAATTAATTATGTTATGAGTCCATTGGCCCAGTTAATCACAAATTGAGGACTTATGGCCATCTTGGGCTAAGTCCAATCAGGAGAGGCTTTGCCTCTATCCATTTAGACCAATTGGGCCAAAGCTTAGTGTTAAACACTACAGAGCGGTCAGTGTTGAACACTGGGAATGAGGCTGACAAGTTAGTGTTTAACACTAAGAGATAATTGGTGTTTAACACCGGCAATAAGGCTTTTCAAATTAGTGTTAAACACTAAAACAGATCAGAGTTGAACACTGCAAATAAAGCTTTTTAATTAGTGTTGAACACTAAGGCCCAACAGTGTTTTAACACTGGGTTCGAGAGTTTCAATTTAGTGTTAAACACTAAGGCAAGAGGGGTCACGTGGCAGCACGTGAGAGCGCCCTCCCTTCATTTATTCTGCTGAGATTATCGCGTCTTTCAGAGCATCACGTGCCATCACGTGATGGGCATTCAAATGCCTATGTATTAGAGCTTCTGCCAAGGGTCACGTGGGTCACGTGGGGTGCTGCCTCAAAGGGGCTTTCTGCAGATCTCTTGGGGGGGTCACGTGGTGACACGTGACCCTGCCTCTATGTATGTTGTTTTTAGAGGATCTGTTAATCTTTTCCAGGAATTAAATTCCTCGTAGGGTTAAACCCTGACAGTAATTTCAGAGGAATTAAATTCCTACTTTCTCTTAAAGGTTTACATTCTGAATAGAGTTGGACTCTGAATTTTCTGCAGGAATTAAATTCCTTGTTCATGTGAAGAATCAAATAGGGTTAAACCCTAACAAAAGCTTTTTTAGGGAATTTGAACTTCGGGCGTGCCAGAATCCTCTGTTAAATTATGATTAAAGGGATTAAATTCCCGTTGTTTCAACAGAACTATGTTCTTAATTAGGGTTAAACCCTGTTTCTTTTTGTTCTGAAGGAATTAAATTCCCATGATATAGGGTCAAGCCCTAATTTTATTTTAAAGGAATTAAATTCCTATAGTTCTGTGAGAATTAAATTCTCGTTCTTGCATTCCCTCTCTATGTTTTGGATCTGCATGGCAGGATCTCAACCCATTGAGAATTAAATTCTCAACCTCAAGGGGAGATGTGCACTTTGCAGATCCTCTATCAAAGAGAGAAGAAATATGTTCTTCTGTTTTATGTATCAGAGTTAAACTCTGTTGAGAATTAAATTCTCTTTTTCTTTCAAGGAGCTTTTCCCTTTCTTACCTAGGGTTTTTGCAGAAGATCCAAGTTTCTCCAAGTATCGAAGCTCTCTTCCTTTTCTTTTTCTCTCCCTGTCTCTGTATATCTCTCTGTGTCTCTTGGCTCCTATTTATAGGAGAAGCAGCCGAATCAATCAGTTTTTGACGAATCTTCATAAGAGATTTGATTTGCATCCATCATTCGTTTTGGACCTTTGGATTATTAGGTGAATTTTATTCACCATTGGATTTCAAATCCAGGGATTTTTCCTTTGTTGTTTCGGTTAGATTTAAAGGGGAAATCTTTCCAAACCCGAGATTTTCCCATAGATAGATGATATTTCATCACCTCTGAATCTTTAATTCGATCTGCTCCATATAATTACTTTCCTTTGGAAAGATTTGATTCTCCTTCAGAATTTAATTCTGTTGACAAAATGGGCTTTGAAAGCCGGTCACGTGTGACCACGTGACCCATGGTCACGTGTGGGCACGTGACCCCCTTGGAACGAGCCTTCCTCTTTCTTTTGCGCTCTGTCTTCTGATTGTTGCTTAAACGTCACGTGCCACCACGTGACCCCTGGTCACGTGTGAGCACATGACCCTTGTTTGAACTCTCTTTCCTTGGTTCATCTGGAGAATGAGTCTGCTGCTTTGAACGTCACGTGCCAACACGTGACCCTGGTCACGTGGGAGCACGTGACCTCTTCTGAAGCCTTTTCCTTGACTTGATCAGGGAACCGGTGTGCCTTTGACGTTTGCATTTAAATGTCACGTGCCGACACGTGACCCTTTCTGAAGCCCTTTCTTTTATGTAGTTGGAAAACTGGACCTGACCTGATGATGCTTTTAGGTGTCACGTGCCAACACGTGACCGCTAGTCACGTGTAAGCACGTGACCCTCTTCTGAAGCTTTTCCCAGAAGCTTTCCTGATTTTAAATCAGGAAACAAATGCCCCCACAGCGTTGTTCTCACGTGTCTGCACGTGAGTGCAACGCTGTCACCTCTTGTGACCGTTGGATTCCTCTAGGGATCTGGGGAGATGAAACGTTTTCATTGTCTTCTATAAATACCTCTGTCTCTTCATAGGAGCCTTCACTTTGTTCATCTTCTTCTTTTGAGAATTCTTTCCTTGAGAATTTAATTCTCGCTTCCAGAGCTTAGTTCTCTGCCTTGAGACAATTTTCAGAGTTTAACTCTGTTCGAAAGGATTTCTTTTCCTCAGGTAATGTTCTTAGACAACGATGGACCTTCACATTCCTCTGGATTTTAAATCCAAAACAAGGGTTTTTACCCTTTTTTTCTTCATATTTTTCCATAAGAACATGAAACCGCTTAACCTTCAAACTGTAGATCTTTTAGGGTTTAGATAATCCTTGGGGAGATGATGATGGCGTTTCAACTCTATGGAATTTAATTCCATCAAAAATGTTTCTGGGAATTTAATTCCCTTTTCTCAATAAGGAATTTAATTCCAATGAAGAACTCAGTTTCTTCATGCGGAGGCTTCCTGGGGTCTCTTGACCCGAGGTTGTTCTTCTGCAGTTAATGAAACAGGAGTTTTCTAATGAATCTCATGACCTTTATTTCAGGTATCATGGATGCCCATATGTATGGTCTTGACGAGATCATTTCCTATGGGAATATTCGTGCACTGGGCCGCAGTCAGAACCAGGAGTTCACCGATGCTCAATGTGCCGAGATTATGAGCCGCTTTGATGAGTACAACCATCGGCTACTCCCCCGTCGCTCTTCTCTTCTGAGGCTGATCGTGCTGGCGATCAGGGAGGCTCTCCCTCTATTCTGTGCTGGTGTGCCGCTTGGGGCATTGGACGCCGCCGAGGATAAAGTACACTCGGTGTATCTGATGCACTTGATCTCAAAGAGAAGGCGGGATGGTCTCATTGATCTCCTGCATCAGATGTTCCAGCAGTCGTCCATACTTGCCGCCTATCGGAGGGTGGAGGGCATTCGTGAGGACCCCGATGCTTGTGATCGTGAGAGGAAGCATACTCGGGAGGTTCGAAATGCTTGGAAAATCTTGAATAAAGTTAATTTTGAGTTTCTCAACCCATGTCCCGCATCTGAAGTTTTACCATTGTAAATGTGTCCTCTGCATTTTGTATGAACCCCTTGAAGTATGAATGACAATTGTTATTATGTCTTTCTATGTTTGCATGTCTTTTCTCTGGGATTTTATCATTTTGCTACTGTTGTTGTTGGTGCTTTCAATACGCAGGGTGCTACTCCATTTTTTAGTGTACATCAGGTTTAGGCCTCACGTAGTCTGCACGTGGGGTCCCTTGATGTGGCTGTTCACAAAATCTTCTTATGCCCTATTTTCAGCGCACAATATTAGACGCAGAAAAAAGGGCCTTGGAAATAGTTCCATCTCCTTGATTTTCGATGCCTTTCCTTTTTTGGGCCTTGGAAATAGTTTCACCATGCAAGATTTTCCGCGCACAGCACTTAATGCATTTCCTTATATATGAGGCTATAGCTTCCCTTTTCCTCTCACAAAGAGATTTATATTATTATATTTTTTTTTATCTTGGAGTAACTTGTCTTGAGAAATAAACGAGCGCCTTGGCCTGCAATCGCCCTCATGCTCGTCGACAGCCATGGGAAGTTCCTATTGAGGAAATGGTCCCCCGCTTTGCTGTTCGGTTGGTGGATCCCCTCCTTACCGACAACGAATGCGACTCAGCCATGCATGAACTCTCGATCCGTAGGGGGTCCCCCCTCCCGATAGGCTCTCTCTGGCTCCGGATGATTCTTAAGGCCGTGCTTGCCGACATCCCTCCTCACCCGGCGGAGATGACCCTGGCGATGCTCGACGCGGCAGAAGAAAAACTCGAGGGTTTTCATGAAGCGTGCCTGATTACTCAGGCTTTGAAGGATTGCTCAATTTATCTGCTGAGCCAGATCAAGGCCCGGCGAGCTATTATGTCTGCTTTCGCGGACGAACACGGCGCCAATCGATGGGGAGCGACTCCTCGTGAGAACCGTCGCTTTGACGTGCTGGAGAAAGCAGAGAGAGAGATGGAGAATTTTGTCCTCTGTTTCATTAACCCTTGTGCCGTTGATCCCATGTTTGGTGACCTTTTCCATTAGCGTAGAACATTTTTAAATTAGTCCCTCCTTTTTACGCTTTATGCCGAGATTCCATGTAGGCTTGGTGCTAGTATGTATGTTTCCGCTTGCATAAATAAACTTTGTATTCTTCTTACGAGAACTTTCTTTAATTGCAAATGCTACCATCACTTTCCTGCGCATCAGACCTTTTTGGGTATTATGAACGTTCATGCGATTGCAAATGCTATTATTATTATTATTCCCTTTTTGAATACTCATATGATTGCGAACGCATGCTTGAAATATGTCGGAAACCTTTCTTGTTGCCTTTCTCATTAGGCGATGTGAGCGCGTTTTAGATCGATTATTCCCGTCGACTGGAAGTCCATTTATATGGTCTTGTCAATGTCTTGTTTCCAAGGCTGTGGTTACGAAAGCGAGCTTACGTGGCCTGATAGAGCGATACGTAGCGAACATAAGGTTGTGGCTCTCGATAAAGCTGCCACGTTCACTCGTGAGAGGGTCGAGGCTCATAAGGCCATTGAGAAAGAGCTTGAAGCCCGGCTTGCTTCATATCAGTCCCAACAAGCTCAGGCGGAGGCTCGTCGTTTGGAGATCTTGCGTCATGAAGCCGTGGTCCAACAAAAGCAGGATGAGCTGACCAAGCTGCTGAATCGCCCGCCGGCTTGAAACATTTGTATCTTTTCCTTCCTTTTTGTACATACTCATGGATGAGAGTATTTTCTTTTCGTTTCTTTCATGAATTGTACTTTGTACTCATTTTGGTTTATGAATAAAAGATACATTCTTCTTCTCAATGATGTGTCTCCTTTTCATTGAATGTATTCTGCGGATATTCTATCTCGATCTTCTTGCAGGACAGCAATGGCTTAGGATTCAGGGTTAAGATCTGCTTCCTAAGACTTTTGCATTTTACGAGCCACGAGGGTCTCATAAAGAGTTTTTCTCCCTACAGGTCGAGAGGATCCCATAGGTGTAAGTTCTTCTTAGAGATCGTGAGGATCCTTAAGCGAGTTTTCCCTTAAGAGTCGTAAGGATCTCACAAGAGAGTTTTTTCTTCCTACAGGTCGTGAGGGCCTGCAAGTGTTGGATGCGGTCACCCTTGTCCGTGTTTTACGGAGTTAGGGGTTTCTCAAGGTATCGTAGTTTAAAGACGTCACGGTCAAGGTTAAGGACCTCGTAGTCCGTGGATTTAAGGACTCCACAGTCCGCTGTTAGTTTTAAGACATCACGGTCAAGGTTAAGGACCTCATAGTCCGTGGATTTAAGGACTCCACAGTCCGCCGTTAGTTTTAAGACATCACGGTCAAGGTTAAGGACCTCATAGTCCGTGGATTTAGGGACTCCACAGTCCGGTGTTTGGTTGCAGGGACCCGTCACCTCTTTGAAGACGTTGAGGAATTACAACGCCGGGCATCAAAGGAGTGAAGAGATGTACCCTTAGACCAAGGCAGAATCCGTAGGGAATCGGGGTGGTTGATCGTTAGTTTTAAGACATCACGGTCGAGGTTAAGGACGTCATAGTCCGTGGATTTTAAGGACTCCACAGTCCGGTATTTGCTCTGGATGCTTCACACGGGTTCACTGCCGTGCTTGGCGAGGACCAGGCTCCGCTCTGGATGCTTCACACGGGTTCACTGCCGTGCTCTGCGAGGACCAGGATCCGCTCTGGACGTTTTCCATGGGGTCAAAGAGTGACATTATCCGCGTTCCACGTGACCAGAAATTTTGCACTAGATGCTTCACACGGGTTCACTGCCGTGCTCGGCGAGGACTAGGCTCCGCTCTGGATGCTTCGCACGGGTTCACTGCCATGCTCTGCGAGGACCAGGATCCGCTCTGGACGTTTTCCACGGGGTCAAAGAGTGACATTATCCGCGTTCCACGTGACCAGGAATTTTGCACTAGATGCTTCACACGGGTTCACTGCCGTGCTCAGCGAGGACTAGGCTCCGCTCTGGACGTTTTCTATGGGGTCAAAGAGTGACATTATCCGCGTTCCACGTGACCAGGAATTTTGCACTAGATGCTTCACACGGGTTCACTGCCGTGCTCAGCGAGGACTAGGCTCCGCTCTGGACGTTTTCCACGGGGTCAAAGAGTGACATTATCCGCGTTCCACGTGACCAGGAATTTTGCACTAGATGCTTCACACGGGTTCACTGCCGCGTTAGGCGAGGACTAGGCTCCGCTCTGGACGTTTTCCACGGGGTCAAAGAGTGACATTATCCGCGTTCCACGTGACCAGGAATTTTGCACTAGATGCTTCACACGGGTTCACTGCCGCGTTCGGCGAGAACTAGGCTCCGCTCTGGATGCTTCGCACGGGTTCACTACCATGCTCTGCGAGGACCAGGATCCGCTCTGGACGTTTTCCACGGGGTCAAAGAGTGACGTTATCCGCGTTCCACGTGACCAGGAATTTTGCACTAGATGCTTCACACGGGTTCACTGCCGCGTTAGGCGAGGACTAGGCTCCGCTCTGGACGTTTTCCACGGGGTCAAAGAGTGACATTATCCGCGTTCCACGTGACCAGGAATTTTGCACTAGATGCTTCACACGGGTTCACTGCCGCGTTAGGCGAGGACTAGGCTCCGCTCTGGATGCTTCGCACGGGTTCACTGCCATGCTCTGCGAGGACCAGGATCCGCTCTGGACGTTTTCCACGGGGTCAAAAAGTGACATTATCCGCGTGCCACGTGACCAGGAATTTTGCTGAATATATCCGCATTTCACGGGATGAAGGTTTGACTGTTGGCGATATGTATACCACCGAGCCATGGAACTGGGAGTTGCCGCTGTTCCGCTTAGCTCGAAGTTGTGTCCGTTGTTACGAGACGAGTGTTGGGATGATCTCTAGGTCGCTTGTGGCCCGTCGAGATTTGGCTTCTTTCTTTGGTGAAACCTGGGGGAGGGAGGTACGTTCCCTTTTTGTTTATGCCATTGGATTGTATATAGGGTGTGATGGAACATCACCTGTAAGGCATACATTTTCTTTTTATTTTATTTCTTTTTCCGCGATGCTCTATCGTTTCAGCTTTTATATCGCGAAGGTTGCGATTGCCCCATCATTTCGGCTATTTTTCGCGGTGCCCAATCATTTCGGCTATTTATTTATTTTCTACTCGCTGCTTTTTATTGCGAGTTGCCCCATCATTTCGGCTATTTTTTATGCCTTCATCTTACTTGCTGCTTTTTATTGCAAGTTGCCCCATCATTTCGGCTATTTTGTAGGCATGTGTGGCTTGCTAGCTTTTTCGCCGCAAGCTCGGATTTTGGACACCGATTTTGGCATCAGCATCGCTGCAACTGGAATATTGCCAGGAGCGAATCATCATTTGCCATGAAAGAACTTGGGATTCGATACCGGTTTAGGCATCAGCATCGCTGCAACTGGAATATTGCCAGGAGCGAATCATCATTTACCTCTGTCGATGTTGAACAAAGGTGGCTTAGCAAACAGGGTTAAGGTCCTGTTGACTAAGGCTTTTGACTTCATGAGCCGTAAGGGTCTCACAAAGGTATTTCTCCCTACAAGTCGTGAGGATCTTGTAGGTGTATTTTCTCCTTAGGGATCGTGAGGATTCCTAAGTGTATGTTCCTCTGTAAGTCGTAAGGATCCTACAAGAGGGTTTTCTCCTTATGGGTCGAGAGGACCTACAAGGGTTGGACTTTGCTGGGGAAATGTTTATTCGCGCCCGTGGATTGTATACAAGGGTCAGTATTGAGCCTCTTGTAGGGCAATATCGAAAGTTGTGGGGGTTGCTTAAGCACAGATTTAGGTCTCTGTAACTTAAGACTTTCATATCTCATGAGCCGTGAGGGTCCCATAAGAGAATTCTCCTTACGAGTCCTGAGGATCTCGTAAGTGTATTTTCTCCTTAGGAATCGTGAGGATCCCTAAGTGTGCTGCTCCTTTGTGAGTCGTAAGGATCTCACGCAGGTGGTTTCTCCTTACAAGGTCGAGAGGACTCTGTAAGTGTCCTTTAACGAGGTTGCGCCCTTTCGGGTTTTCACAAACACTCGCCGGTAGTCCTGCTGTTTTTACTCACGGAGCCCTTTCGGGTTTTCATCCGTGCCCATTTTGCTTATAGACATACTGTTTTTTTATATTCTTTTTCACTTTTTTTTTTACAAGGTCGCGCCCTTTCGGGTTTTCACGAACACTTGCCGGCAGCCCTGCTGTTTTTACTCACGGAGCCCTTTCGGGTTTTCATCCGTGCCCACTTTGCTTATGGACATACCGTTTTTTTTTTTTTATCATTTTTTTTATCCATCTTGTCAACTTAAGGATGTTACGGTAGTAGTTTAGGGACGTTTCGGTCCGTCGTTAGTTTAAGGACGTTTCGGTCCGTCGATAGTTTAAGGACGTTTCGGTCCGCCGTTAGTTTAAGGACGTCTCGGTCCGTCGATAGTTTAAGGACGTTTCGGTCCGCCATTAGTTTAAGGACGTTTCGGTCCGTCGTTAGTTTAAGGACGTTTCGGTCCGCCGATATGGGAAAGCTGGCTGCTGCTTGTAAAGTCTGAGCCTAGGAAGATAGTGAGCGGACATAGTCGTCGTCATCTATCATTGACCCAGGCTGTGGCTTATTAAGCATAGTACTTCTTTAAGAAGCGGCCGTTTATTGGCCTGAAAGGCCTTTCACCGTGCATGTCCATGAGTAGGTAGGCTCCACCCTGGTAGACCTTGTCTATGATGTACGGGCCTTCATAGTTTGGCTCAAATTTTCCTCGCTTGGCACGATTGGGGATCATAGGTCTTTTGACCACTAGTACGAGTTCGCCTTGGCGGAATGTCCTCGGCCTGGTCAATCTTTCGTACGAGCGTGTCATCTTTGCTTTGTAGGCCTCTAGATGTTGTTGCGCTATGAGCCGGGTTTCATCGAGGGCATCAAGCTCCTCAAGCCGAAGGTGAGCATTTTCTTCGTTCGTCAGCTCGTGGTGGACTGCTACTCGTAGAGAGGGTAACTCTATCTCGAGGGGGAGCACTGCTTCTGTCCCAAATACCAACGCGTACGGCGTTGTGTTCGTGGCCGTCTTGAATGTAGTTCGGTAAGCCCAAAGGGCTTCTTGCAGCCTTTCGTGCCAGTCTCTCTTATTCCTAGAAACGGCATTTTTTATGATCTTCGTCAAGGTCTTATTGAAGGCCTCGGCCAGACCGTTAGCTCGTGGATTGTAAACCGAAGAATATCTCCAGTCTATATTGTGCTGCTGTGCGAAGCGGCTAATCTTATGGCTTCGGTAGGCCGGCCCATTATCGGAGATAATCCGCCGTGGAGTTCCGAACCGATAGATGACGTGCGTCTTGAAGAAATGGAGGATGTTCTCCGTCTTCACTTCCTTCAGTGGTACTGCTTCTGCCCATTTGGAGAAGTAATCAGTTGTCGCCAGGATAAAACGGTGTCCCCGGGATGATGCTGGCTCAATGGGGCCGATTATGTCAGTCCCCCACATTTCGAATGGCCAACTAGCCACCGTTGGGTGCAGTGGATTCGGATGTTGGTGGATGAAGTCTCCATGAATCTGGCATGAGTGGCATTGCTTCGCATACTCGAGGCAGTCCTGGATCATCATGGGCCAGTAATAACCCATCCGTTTGATTTTTAACTTCATCTTTGGGCCTGCTTGGTGAGAACCGCAAAGTCCGTCATGAACTTCCTGAATGACTCTTTTTGCTTCGTCAGGTCCTAAGCATCTCAGCCATAGAGAATCAAACGATCTCTTGTATAGAATATTGTTGACGAAAGCGAAAGATAAAGCTCGTTTCATGAGCTGATGTCTTGAGGACGCTTCTTCGGGCATTCGGTGGGACTTAAAGTAGTCTATGAAGACTTCCCTCCAGTCTTCGGCCTTCTCATGGTCTTTTATTTGTAGGGTCGTCTGCTCAGTCGTTCCCTTTTCTTCGCATGATTCCGGAGATATTTCGGCCGGGGCGAGCACTCGACGGCTTTGTACCACGATTCTGACGTCATCAAGGTTCTCGTCAGCCAGTTCTTTAG
Source organism: Agapanthus africanus (assembly GCA_030015575.1). NCBI lineage: Eukaryota > Viridiplantae > Streptophyta > Magnoliopsida > Asparagales > Amaryllidaceae > Agapanthus > Agapanthus africanus. Next base: position 65,619,879 of record CM057338.1, on the reverse strand, counting down.
CAAGTTTAGCCAACGCGTCTGCTTTGCTGTTTTCCGCGCGCGGTATGTTCTCCAAAGTATAGGAGGGAATTTGGGTCAATAGGTGTCGCACCCTTTCGCCGTACTTCACCAACTCTGGCTTGCACGTTTGGTAGTCACCATTTACTTGACTAACGACCAGCTGAGAATCCCCGTATATAAGGAGGTCTTCAATTCCCATGTCGATGGCGATCTCGAGGCCTGCTATCAGAGCTTCGTATTCAGCTTCATTGTTTGTCCTCGGCTCTGTTAAGGAGAAGGCGAAGCGCATTATCCCTCCTTGTGGGGTTGCAAAGACGAGGCCTATCCCCGATTTGATCATTGGGATACCTTGTTTCTGTTGCTTTACGGAGGACGCTCCATCGAAATAGAGTTCCCATCGGGTGCTTCCGCCGCTAATCGCATCAAATGCATGCTCGTCCGGCAGATCACAGTTCAGAGGAGAATCGGCCGGTATCGGGTGCTCGGCGAGGAAGTCGGCAATGGCCTGGCCTTTCACTGCCTTAAGAGGTTGATAGGTTATCGAGAACTCCATCAAGAGCAGGGCCCATTTAGCGAGTCGTCCTGTCAATATGTCTTTTGACATCAAGTACTTAAGGGGATCCACTTTTGAAATGAGACGGACTTCATGCGCCAACGCATAGTGCCTGAGCTTTGTTATCGCGAAGATTAACGCCAAGCAATGTTTTTCAATGGGAGAGTAGTTGCTTTCTGCCCCCAGTAGAACTCGACTTAAGTAGTAGAGTGCTCTCTCTTTCCCCTGATCGTTCTCTTGTGCCCATAATGCGCCCAAGGAACCTTCGAGGGCGGTTGTATAAAGAATGAGGGGTTTTCCCTTGACCGGCGCAGCCAACACCGGAGGGTTCTGCAGGTACTGCTTGATCTCGTCTAGTGCACCTTGGCATTTGTGATCCCAAACGAATGGAGTTCCCTTTTTCATCAGGTGGCTGTAAGGACGGCATTTGCCCGAAAGATTAGCGATAAACCGCCGGATGTACGCGAGCTTCCCTTGGAGAGACCGCAACTGCTTGAGGGTTCTTGGCGGAGGCATTTCCATGATCGCTTTAATCTTTGACGGATCTATTTCAATACCTCGGTGTCGAACGATGAATCCCAGGAATTTGCCCGAGGAGACTCCAAACGCGCATTTGAGGGGATTCATTTTCAAATTATATTGCCGAAGGCGTCGAAATACAGTCTCCAGATGCTTTAAATGCTCTTCGTATGACATGCTCTTTACTACGAGGTCATCGATATAGCACTCGACGATGTCATGTATGAGGTCGTCGAAGATCTTTGTCATGGCCCTTTGATAGGTAGGGCCAGCGTTCTTTAGACCAAAGAGCATAACCCTGTAGCAGAATATACCTAAAGGGGTCCGGAAAGCGGTGTGCTTCCGGTCTTCGGGATGCATCTTTATCTGATTGTATCCTGATGAACCGTCCATAAAGGAGAAAACCTCGTGAGTGGACGTGTTATCTATCATTAGCTCGGTTACCGGCACCGGGAAATCGTCCTTTGGACATGCTTTATTGAGATCCCTGAAATCCACGCATATGCGTACCGTCCCATTCTTCTTCATTACCGGGACGATATTGGCGATCCAGTCGGGATATTGGACTTCTTGGATAAATCCAGAATCGATCAGCTTCTTGACTTCGGCGTTGATGCTCATCTCAAGCTCGAGTCGCATCCTCCTTGGCGCCTGCTTGACTGGCTTGATATCTGGGGATATTGCTAATTTATGCACAGCAATCTCCGGATCTAATCCTGGCATCTCGGAGTAGTTCCACGCGAAGCAATCTTTATGCCGTAGAAGCACGTTCTTTAACGCAGCCACCCTTTCTTCAGATAGTAGCTCGCTGACAAATGTCGGTCGCGGGTCATCTGCCGATCCCAACTCAATCTTCTTGAGGTTATCTGCAGTAGTATGTATACCATCTTCCAGTTCTTTCGGAGCGGGCGGAAATTCTGAGATCACCTCATCATTGCTGTTCTCAAGGCACCGGGGAAGGTCATCTACGTTCTCGGGCTCTTCTCCTAATATCGTAATCGTATAACAAGTGCGAACCCGCTCCCTGGACTGAGGTGAACCCGGTTCTGCTCTTGCGGCCTTGGGCTCATGCTTTTGCGGCGGCGTTACCTTCCAGCCGTCGGATAAAGCGAATCTACCCCGTCGGTACTGGTCCTCGACCCAGTTCTTGAAGGTGAAGCAGTCTTCGGTAGGATGTCCTATGGCTTGGTGATAAGAGCAATAACTTGGATGAGAGGCCTTGCTAGCTTGCTCAGGATGTCTAGACTCTGGAAGCGTGATCATTTGATGTTTTATAGCGAGGTTGAGTAACCTCTCCGTCTTGTCTCGGGGGAAGGAGTACGCTCGACTCATCTTCTTCATGAGGGACAAGCCCGAGCCGCTTCTTGATTTATTTCCGTCTCTGCGTCGGGCCTTTCGTACAACGGATTGACGAGGATAAGCGTCTTTGTCTTTTGCAGCACGTTGAGATAGACGTTGCGTCCTGGCCTTCTCGTAGATGGCCATTTCGCGGTTGTGGTCTTCCCGAGCTTTTTGACCCATTTTCCTGATAGGCTTGCCCATTCGTTCTTCAAACGACGGACTCGGCGATTTAATCGCGGGGTCTAGTTTTGATGGGGGGTTGGCATCTCCTGACAGGGCGTCCTCCTCTTCATCAAAGGTATATATAGCGTAGCTGCTGTGAGCCCGTTCCCGTTTTCCAGCTCTTGCGTATCCAAGCCCGAGTGTTTCCATCTTCCCGTTGGGTAATTTGCGTTGAGTCCCGGGGACATCCCAAATCCTGTTGTAGAACCGCGCCTGCCGAACGGTCTGTTCTAAAGGTACTCCTTGGCGTTTCAACAGCTTCTTTAATCCATTTGTATAGTATCTGGGCAGACGGATGGGTTGGAGCCTGTCAAGTGTAGCATCCGCGCCAAGCCAGATCTCTTTCTCTATTTTCGACTCTGAGGATCGGTAGAATAGGATCACCTTCTCGCCCCTTCGCCTGGGAGGGACGCAAAATGTTTGCAGGTCCTGCACATCGTGAGCCTGAAGCGCGTCGAGATCCTTGTAGTGTTCTCGCGGTACCATGGTGATTTGCAAACTATGGTCATCGCCAGGGGGTGCTTGTATTGACAGCCGATTGGAGAACACAGCATTAACTTCATCTTCTGAATCACTTCCGAAGACCAACACGGGGGCGGGCGTCCCCGGGTTGTTGCGTTGAGATGGCCCTGCATAAACTATCTCTTCCTTTTCTTCGGTGTCGCTTCCGAAAACGGGGATGGTGGCGACGGTTTTGTTCTCCGGGTTGCGACACCTTTCTGTATCCTCGAAATCTGGCAAAAAGTACTTCGCATCTTCGTATTTGCGGACTTCGTTCACGGAAAATGGGTTTAACTCACCTGTTACGGTATACTCGAAACCATCCTTAAAATACTTCATACACTGATGTTGTGTAGAAGGGATGATATTGTACTCGTGTAGCCAAGGACGGCCGAGCAAGGCATTGTAGCAGGTCTTGGCGTCAATGACATGGAATTTGATGTCTGTGATGAGAAGTCCGAAGCGTAATGTTAGTATCACAGATCCGAGAGTCCGTGACGATTGTGAATCGAAACCGGAGATAGTAATTTTGTCACGAGCGAGGTGTTGCACGCTCATGCAGATTTCCTTTAACACCCGAACATTAAGGAGGTTGACGGAGGATCCATTATCCACCAGGATCTTGCCTATCTTGATATCATGGCAGTATCCGGAGACATATAGGGGACGGTTGTGGTCGCACGTCCCGAGAAGGAGGTCTTCATCACCGAAAGTGATGTCGGCCGTATGCACTTCCTCCAGTTCATCCTTCATCTTTTCTGTGGCGAGGAAGGCTTGGAATTGCTCAGGTTCTTGTAACGCCTTAATTAGTGAGTCTCGCGCTTCTTTTGATAATAGGAGGGCATCGAGAATGCTAAGCTGAGAAGGTAGCTTCCTTAGGTGCGCGAGGATGTTATAATCCACTTTACTCTTCCTAGGAGGGTCTTTGGCAGCTAGCTCTCTCATGACTTGGTCATCTAAAGTGATATCTTCAGTGACCTTTTCCTTTCCCTTATCCTTTCTATTCCCGGGCCCGAGATTCTTTTCTGGGAGTGTGCGATTGCGCAGCTGAATGTTCTCGCAGATCTCCGATTCCTCCTCTTTCCCCAACACGGATTCTTTGAAGAGAGGGCCCAGAGCGATTTCTTCATCAGAGTCGCTCCCAAAGGTGAGAACTTGTGACCCCCTGGCGTTTACCATGTAACAGTTGCCAGTAGCTCTGTCGTGCCCATCGATAGTACTTCTTCGCTCCCGACGGCTCTTGCGTTTCATGCGCTTAACATGTTGTCGACGAGTGACATATCCTTGCCACCATATCTTAAAGGCGTCGCACTCCTCCGTGGGGTGTGAGACTTTCCGGTGATATGCGCAATAGTCAGGGTGCCTCTCCACCCCATCGTGTGTGTTTCCTTCCGAGGGTGGTAGCTTCATTCCCATTGACATGGCTTTGGCAAACCTTTTCCTCGTCTTGAATATGTTCTTGTCTACTTCGGATGCCTTTCGCTCTGGCAGGGGTAGTTCAACTCTTTCGTTCAGTTGCCCGCATTTGGCTCCTTCCGACGTGGTCATCTCACGCTCCTGGTCCGCTTTACATTTTAGACGAATCTCGTCTAGAAAAGCGTCGATCATTTCGTCTGTTGGCCATGCGCGCTCTGGTACAGGCTCTGCCTCCATCTTTTTAGTGCCAGGAGTTTTCCCATCATCGGTAAACGAGTGGGAGATTACGTTACAACTCGCCACATATCCTTCGGATTCATTCGACGAGCTTTCTCCATCATCTTCCTCTTGAAAGATGTGGTTGAGGAACTCTTGCAGTGTGACAGGAGTTCGCGCCTTTTGATTGTACTCTTCCAACGCGTCGATTTGCTTCTGCAAGTTCGTGTGTTCGTTTCCAAGCTTCACGGGCTTCTTGGATTTCTTCTTCTTTTTCTTTGAAGATTTTGACGGTTGGGCGTGAGTATTTGGGCCCTTATCGCGAATCTTCGTAATTGGACGGGGCTTCAACATTCCTTCGATAATTTGAGGTTCAAGAGTGTCCTTCCATTCGATCGCAGGGCACGCATGAAGGTCTCTCAGCATTCTTTTGGTTTTAGTTGATAGCACGACCTCCCATGGAGCTTCTTCAATAAAAGAACATGTTGCCCCCGGTGTATCCGCTTTTCTAGGAGCATGCGGCTGTGGTGGGTTCACCTTCCACTTTTCGGACAGTACAAACTTCCCCTGGAGGTACTGGTCCTCAATCCATCCTTTGAAGACGAAGCAATCTTCAATCGGATGGCCTACCGTTTGATGGTAAGGGCAATAGTTAGGGTTATTCACCTCGGCGGGTTGCGGCGGTCGCCTTGGATTTGGCAGGTTTATAAGTCTGTTGCGTATTGCCAGCTCGAATAGCCGTTTCGTCTTGTCCCGTGGGAACGACTAGGGACGCTTCATCTTCTCATTATAATACCGACGCCTTTCCTCCAGTTGATCTGCCGGTTTCGGGGCGTTAGGTTGCTGTTGGGCATTCGCAACAAAGGTTGCTCTTCCTTTACCCTTGTCATTCCGAGGTTCCGACTTCGGGGGAGGTGGTCTATGACCCATCTGGTCCATCTGAGCCAACTTGTCGATCAAAGCCTGGAATGTGGTTGGCTTAAAGAACATCATAAACTGGGAGATAGTTGCGTAGGGGTCTAGGGTTCCCACGAACATGCCCACTACAGGTGCTTCCTCAATGCGTTGCTCACATCTCGACCACAAATTCCGCCAGCGTATAGCATACTGGACCCAGGTTTCGCCTGGTTTTACCCTGGCGTTAATCAATGCAGTTATTGGAGTGCGTTCGCTGGCACTTGCGAATCGCTGAGTGAATAACAACTCCATTTCAGCGAACGTTTTGATAGAATCGTTTGGGAGTTCCGAATACCATTCGAACGCTGTTTCTGATAAGCTGCCCACGAACTGGCGGAGCAACAGTTTATCATCACCGCCGGTGTTACCGCAGAGGGCCCGGAACTGGGCGACATGTTGATGGGGGTTGTCGGTCCCCTTGTACACGTGGAATTTTGGTATCGTATAGCCTTGCGGGTATTTGATTTGGTCGTACCAGCTCGGATACGGCCGCCCCGTTTTCACGACTTAACCAGCTGCCTCAGTCGCGTGATGAACCCGGATTTGCTGGGCTATGTAGTCAGTCAAGTCAGCCTTAGAGATTGCCTCCTCCTTGGCCGTTGAGAGGGCTGGTGGTGGATTTGACGTTTCTCCTCGGTCGTCTTCAAGAACGATTGGGGGATCCTCGGCGGGTAAGTCCTGCTGGATCATCATTCCTATCATATCTTGGAAGAGAAGGCCCATCCGTTGTATGTTGGCCGCTTGTTCAGCAGCCTCTTTGTCCTTTTTCTCCAGTGTCCGGCGAAGGAATTCAGCGTCGGTTTCTTCCTCCCGGCGTGCGTCTGAGGACCTTTCTGGGTTTTCTTTTGGCCCGGTGAGCGTGGCCATAGCATTCATCATTTCTTGAAGCTTTTGTTGCTGCTCCTGGGCCTTCGTCATGGATCGGGTTAGCGGTCGGTGGCCCGTAGAAGTGCGGCTTTCCTCCTTTCCAGAGGCCATGTAGACAGTGTGCACCACCATGCCCCCAGACTTAGGGTGTCTGGGCTCAGTGCTTTTAGCCGTCGTTGCATGCTGTGGGGTCTTCTCTGGCCTCCTTCTTTTATGAGCCAGTTGATCAACAGCCCTTTGGGGTTTAGCCTGGTGACCAGCTTCCGGTTGGATTTTCAATTTCTTGTGCTGGCGGGAGAAGTTTGGATCGATGATCGAGTCTCGGGCCTGCTGCCAAACTTTATAGATTTTGGAAGACAACCGCTGAGGAGATCGGGGCTGTTCGGGTTTTATTTCCACAACCTTTGTTAATGGGGGAGGAGACCTCTTCAGCACTGCAGTAGCAGAATTCCTTCGCACCTTATTTAGCATTTCGAAGCTGTTCCCAGTTGGAACAGCAGCATTAACTTCTGCCACCGGGGCCGATGGAGTCAACCCGGAGGGGGAGTTGCCCCCAGCCTTCCTTACTCGGCGCCAATGGCGACATCGAGCATGTCGAGCAGACGGTGTAGGGTCAGCGGTAAGAATGGTTTCGTCTTGCCCCCTGTGTAGGTGGGGGGTCGCCGTTGGTATTAGCCTGTCAAAGACCGACGTCCTTTGGGCAGCAGGAGCGGGAGCTGGAGCCGTCAATCTTGTAAAGACCGACCTTTTGGCCGGAGAAGCTGCCTTGACGATTTCGGGGGTAGGAGCGGCCACTTTCTTAGAAGCAGCCTTCTCTGAGATTGTAGGCCCTGTGATGAGTTCGCAGGATTTCTGGCCCAACCTAGAGAAGACCGAGGCGTTGGCGTTGGGCGACTCGTTGAGAGGAGCCGCGACAGGGGTGAGACGATCAAAGACCGACTTCTTGAGAGCTTCCGTTGTCAGCACTGGAGCGGTGAAGTTTGTCGGCGGGAGCATGGTCCCGAAGAACAATCCTGTGGTGGCGCGAGTGACCTGTTCCACGGGCATTGTGAATAGCGAAGCAGCTTGGGGTCCGTAGGCTATACCTCCTGGCGAGGCAGAGCGTTGGTTGCAATTGCAGTCTGAGCGGTTGGAGAATTTCATGGAAGTAGAAGCCATCGATCCTTTACTTTCTGCAATAAGCGAGACGCCAATTCTTAGTATCTTGAAACCCAAGGGCAACCATTAGCGAACCGCGATTGGTTCGCGAGTCACGACACACGAAGTGTGGAGTGGAAAGAGGAAAAGGTCCCACCGGGCGTGCCAGAATCTGTTCCCCTCCGAAAGACGGCGCGACGTGACGTCTCGCCTGAGATTCGGGGCAGATGCTAATTGGTGCTATCCGTCCTCCTCTCCGAAGATGCCAAGTTGATTTATGGCACCATGTATCGAAGGTTTAGACGGATGCGTCCGATGTAGCAGACTTCGTCAGATTCCCCCTCGTTTGAGGGGTTTTTGATTGTGGGGACGCTCTTCCCTGCAGGCGCAAGCCCCTGCAGTTAATTACGCTACCGCATTGCGGTAACAACTTTCTCCTTCTCCAGATGGTCACTTCGTGTCGTAGGTGTTTGTTTTGTTGCCCGTGGATTGTTTACGGAGACTGAGTTATGTCGTCGCCCGTAGGGCGTGGACTAGTCCAAATCCGTATTATCTTAGATTTGGGTTTGGGGGTTTGGTTTGAGGATACGTCAGCCGTACTCGAGGCTGAGATCGACTCAAACGTTTGTTAAGGATATGTTAGTCTAACTTTGTGACTAAGATCAACTTAACGGGATCGTTTAGATCCGGCAAAGGAGCGTTTGGGCTCTATTGTTCCAGTTTAGGGACATAGTGGTCCATCGTATGTATGGCCGTCGGGACCCATCACCTCTCTGACGACGTTGAAGGATTACAACGACGGATGTCAGAGGAGCTCAGAGATGTACCCTCGAGCCAGAGTTAATTGGGGGGATTCATAGTCCAGTCTGTTTGAAGGTTTAAGGATACGTTAGCCATCTTTGAGGCTAAGATCAACTTAAACGGGACCGTTTAGATCCGACAAAAGAGCATACGGGGCTCTATTGTTCTAGTTTAAAGACGTTGCGGTCTATGGGTAGTTTAAGGACATTGCGGTCCATGGGTAGTTTAAGGACATTGCGGTCCATTGTTAGTTTTAAGACATCTCGGTCAAGGTTAAGGACGTCGTAGTCCATGGGTTTAAGGACCCCACAGTCCATTGTTAGTTTTAAGACATCTCGGTCAAGGTTAAGGACGTCGTAGTCCATGGGTTTAAGGACCCCACAGTCCGGTATGTGCTCTGGATGCTTTACACGGGTTCACTGCCGTGCTCTGCGAGGACCAGGCTCCGCTCTGGACGTTTTCCACGGGGTCAAAGAGTGACATTATCCGCGTTCCACGTAACCAGGAATTTTGCATTAAACACGGGTTTAAGGACCCCACAGTCCGTATCAATGTGTAGTCGTCGGGACCCGTCACCTCTTTGAAGACATTGAGGGATTACAATGCCAAGTATCAAAGGAGTGAAGAGATGTACCCTAGAACCGGAGTGGATTAAATAGTCCTTGGCCCAATTTGGGATCAAGACGAATTAATTATGTTATGAGTCCATTGGCCCAGTTAATCACAAATTGAGGACTTATGGCCATCTTGGGCTAAGTCCAATCAGGAGAGGCTTTGCCTCTATCCATTTAGGCCAATTGGGCCAAAGCTTAGTGTTAAACACTACAGAGCGGTCAGTGTTGAACACTGGGAATGAGGCTGACAAGTTAGTGTTTAACACTAAGAGATAATTGGTGTTTAACACCGGCAACAAGGCTTTTCAAATTAGTGTTAAACACTAAAACAGATCAGAGTTGAACACTGCAAATAAAGCTTTTTAATTAGTGTTGAACACTAAGGCCCAACAGTGTTTTAACACTGGGTTCGAGAGTTTCAATTTAGTGTTAAACACTAAGGCAAGAGGGGTCACGTGGCAGCACGTGAGAGCGCCCTCCCTTCATTTATTCTGCTGAGATTATCGCGTCTTTCAGAGCATCACGTGCCATCACGTGATGGGCATTCAAATGCCTATGTATTAGAGCTTCTGCCAAGGGTCACGTGGGTCACGTGGGGTGCTGCCTCAAAGGGGCTTTCTGCAGATCTCTTGGGGGGGTCACGTGGTGACACGTGACCCTGCCTCTATGTATGTTGTTTTTAGAGGATCTGTTAATCTTTTCCAGGAATTAAATTCCTCGTAGGGTTAAACCCTGACAGTAATTTCAGAGGAATTAAATTCCTACTTTCTCTTAAAGGTTTACATTCTGAATAGAGTTGGACTCTGAATTTTCTGCAGGAATTAAATTCCTTGTTCATGTGAAGAATCAAATAGGGTTAAACCCTAACAAAAGCTTTTTTAGGGAATTTGAACTTCGGGCGTGCCAGAATCCTCTGTTAAATTATGATTAAAGGGATTAAATTCCCGTTGTTTCAACAGAACTATGTTCTTAATTAGGGTTAAACCCTGTTTCTTTTTGTTCTGAAGGAATTAAATTCCCATGATACAGGGTCAAGCCCTAATTTTATTTTAAAGGAATTAAATTCCTATAGTTCTGTGAGAATTAAATTCTCGTGCTTGCATTCCCTCTCTATGTTTTGGATCTGCATGGCAGGATCTCAACCCATTGAGAATTAAATTCTCAACCTCAATGGGAGATGTGCACTTTGCAGATCCTCTATCAAAGAGAGAAGAAATATGTTCTTCTGTTTTATGTATCAGAGTTAAACTCTGTTGAGAATTAAATTCTCTCTTTCTTTCAAGGAGCTTTTCCCTTTCTTACCTAGGGTTTTTGCAGAAGATCCAAGTTTCTCCAAGTATCGAAGCTCTCTTCCTTTTCTTTTTCTCTCCCTGTCTCTGTATATCTCTCTGTGTCTCTTGGCTCCTATTTATAGGAGAAGCAGCCGAATCAATCAGTTTTTGACGAATCTTCATGAGAGATTTGATTTGCATCCATCATTCGTTTTGGACCTTTGGATTATTAGGTGAATTTTATTAACCATTGGATTTCAAATCCAGGGATTTTTCCTTTGTTGTTTCGGTTAGATTTAAAGGGGAAATCTTTCCAAACCCGAGATTTTCCCATAGATAGATGATATTTCATCACCTCTGAATCTTTAATTCGATCTGCTCCATATAATTACTTTCCTTTGGAAAGATTTGATTCTCCTTCAGAATTTAATTCTGTTGACAAAATGGGCTTTGAAAGCCGGTCACGTGTGACCACGTGACCCATGGTCACGTGTGGGCACGTGACCCCCTTGGAACGAGCCTTCCTCTTTCTTTTGCGCTCTGTCTTCTGATTGTTGCTTAAACGTCACGTGCCACCACGTGACCCCTGGTCACGTGTGAGCACGTGACCCTTGTTTGAACTCTCTTTCCTTGGTTCATCTGGAGAACGAGTCTGCTGCTTTGAACGTCACGTGCCAACACGTGACCCTGGTCACGTGGGAGCACGTGACCTCTTCTGAAGCCTTTTCCTTGACTTGATCAGGGAACCGGTGTTCCTTTGACGTTTGCATTTAAATGTCACGTGCCGACACGTGACCCTTTCTGAAGCCCTTTCTTTGATGTAGTTGGAAAACTGGACCTGACCTGATGATGCTTTTAGGTGTCACGTGCCAACACGTGACCGCTAGTCACGTGTAAGCACGTGACCCTCTTCTGAAGCTTTTCCCAGAAGCTTTCCTGATTTTAAATCAGGAAACACCGCCTCCTTATACATTGAAAAATTTGGAGCTAGTTGGAAACTAGCTACCGGTTCAGCAGGTTGCATAAGGGCAGCTATGGACGCTTCCACATTCCTAGTCATTTTGTTTGTTGCTAAGATATAAGCCTCTAACGACTCTTCCAAACTAGACTTGGGTGGTAAGGGGGTTTCGGTAAAAGATTCGAAATTGTTTGGATATGTGAAACTCCCAAAAGGCTGTGTAGGAACAGTGTCTAGTGACGGTGGGAAGGTCGGGTAGGACTGGTAGGAAGTGGATGGTTGGACAGGAGTAGGGTCAACATGTGGATAAAAAGGTGAATGGACTTGTTGATCCCTAGATGTGTGGAGAGGGATGAAAGATCGGCTACGAGATTGAGTAATATGCTCAGCAATGGACATCAGTTTAGGAGTTTCAGCAGGACTTGAAAAAGAGGTATCAACGTATGAAGGTGGTGAAGGTTGATAAGGTTGACACAAAGTGGGTTGCAAAGTCAAACTGTTTCTCCTAGACGCTTCTATTTGATCTTTCAAAGAAATTTTAGGCACGGAGGGATCTTCCTTAAATCGACCGAAACAATTGACGTACGACGCAAAGTTAGGTTCGGGATACCAAAGTTCGGCAAGAGATTTATGATGTGGGGTATCCATGATACAAGAATGAGAAAAGAAAGAAGGTAGGTGGTGCAAGTGGGATGCAAGGATTTCTTCGCGACAAAATTTTTGCAAGTTTTTATAAAAAAATTTCTTTTTTTTTCTTTTTCTCTTTATTTGAAACTGTTTGCAGAAAAAAAAATCGATAAAGGGCTTAAACACAAATGTAATCAACCAGAAATACACAATCAGACCTAGATCTAGGGTCACTTAGGTCAGCTAGACAGCTCCTAACTGTTCCAAAGGGCTAGAAATAGGAATTCAAACCGCCTCTTCACCGCCAATTGCGGCCAGGTAAGTGCCAGGTAAGTGGCAGGTTCCCCGCTACAAGTAGCGGTCCTAATTAAATAACCACTTGCCTTGACACACTTGCCTAGACACCGCAAAGTCAGGTTAGGATTAACGGCTGATACCTATAACTAGTCCTCTGTCCTATTGAGCTCTAAGTCCTTAGGGCTGAGTCTAGTATTTTTTAATTAAGATTTGGTCAATGCGAATGCCTTATGTGATTTCTGGGGTCCTGGGAAGGGTAATGAAATCCCCACCCAATCTGAGTTTGGTCAATAGCCCCTTAAAGTCCGATTAAAATATGCAAAACAGTAAATTCACTTGCAATTAATTATTTTTATTTTATGCGCGGTGCAAAGAATCCTGCACAAAATCATTTATTGGAAGGGAGAAGATTTTTAGCGCAAAGAATTTTGCAGGAGATTTGACAAAAGATATATTTTAGGTTGCAGAGAGGGGAAAAAGGAAACAAACAGTGAAAATTTCGCGCGATAACGTCAGCATGACGCGCCGGTTCAGCGGCGGGTGCGCGCTTGAGCGGCGGAATGGCGGCGGCACGGAGGCTTCAGGTCTCCAAAAAAATTGTGCTGTTCTGATTTTCCAACCCCTTTCTCTTCTGATGTATCTTTTTCTGTTTCGAACTCTGGATTTTTCCAGATCCGTCTCGATTTTAGATCCTGCAAAATTCAAACAAAAAATACCCTTCACAAAATACAAAGATGATAAATTTTTATATTTTTTTTTGATTTTTCAGTTTTTATGATTTTTTAATTTTATATTAACCCAAAATTGCAAAAAGAAAATGACACGCCATCCCCGGCAACGGTGCCATTTGATTTTTCTCAAAAACTATCTAATAACCGCAATCAAGAACGGCGTCGCATGAAACTAGCCGGTAAGTACGGGTCGGTCCACAGGGATGTTGTGAATCTCCTAGTCGCACTAACGAGTTAATTCCGAAGGGTGTTCGGATTGATTATTAAATCTAAAAACCTAATTATTCTATACTACGATTATCTAGATCTAGTCTTGCTAGGGTTAGGTTTAGGGATGGTTTGGAAATGCAAGTAAATCTCAACGCTTTCTATACCCAATTTAGGATCTAAGAGGAGTTATGGTAATTATCAATAAAGGGGATTAGATCCATTCGGGAAGGTGTTCCTTCCTCTAGGTTCTTGTCCTTCCTTTAGAGATCCTTACCCTAACCTCCATGGAAAACGCGCGCAACCGGGCCTTTATACTACAGTATCACCGCTACCTCGAGGGATAGGGTGCCGTAGGGCGCGGTGTGTGCGTGTATGCATGGATTCCTATTGTAAATATATGATGGGTAAGAAAGGGATGAGAGATCTCATCTCTCAAAAGCCTTTCCCAAAGCTAACTCTAAACAATTATCTACGGCAAGGAATTAAATCTACCTAGGGCAAAGAATTAAAATCTAAATTAGAGCAATTAATTAAAACTACTTACAGATGGCTCTCTCTAATTATCAACGCAGGGTTGTCAGATCTGAATAGATGATATGAAAAGAGGCATCGATGCTCTCCAAAAGATTTCTAAATTTTATTCATAAAAAGAGGCATGAGGGAGGCATGAGAAAATACAATGAATTGGGTTCTATTTATAGGACATAGAAACCCTAGGTTACAATTGATCCGCACGTCTGCAATTACAAAAATACCCCTAGAAAATCTTTTCAGCGCAGCACCCACGTTTTGGTAAAAAATTATTTCTCTCCGGGCTTTTTCTAGCCGCGGAAACGCGGCATTGGTGGGGGTCGGGCCGCGGTTCCGCGACCCATTAGTCGACTTGGAGAGTGAGTTTTTCTGTGCTTTTTCTCTGCTATGTGGGCTTCTCATTTATTTGGTTCTTTTATCAATTGGGCTTCTACGTTGGTTCCAGATCTCCAGTGAACAATTTGCAGTAGACTTTTAACCGTTCGCTTTGTAATCTTGGACCTTGCGTTGCCTTGTTAAATGTGAACTGTTCTTTGTCTAGGCTTGATTAAGATCCTTCTATTTGTTGGTCAAAAGTCTCTCTTTTGTATCGTCTTTTGTCTTTTTCACTGTTTTCTGTCCAAGAACCTGTAACCTGTAATATGTAGCAGACATGCGTCAAAAGCACCTGTTTATTTATAAAACGAATAAGAATGGGGAATATAATAATGTAATATTATGGTATGAACATGGGGTCCTTAAACTCATGGACTATGATGTCCTTAAATTTTACAGACTATGATGTCTCTAAACTACCATGGACTGTGAGGTCCTTAAACTTATAGACTATGATGTATTTAAACTTTACAGACCATGATGTCTTTAAACTCCATGGACTATGATGTCCTTAAACTTCTGGACCGCAATGTCCCTAAACTAAAACAATAGAGCCCAAATGCTCTCTTGTTTGATCTCAATGATCCTGTTAAGTCAATCTTAGTCTAAAATTAGACTAACGTATCCTTAACAAACGTTTAAGTTGATCTTAGTCTCAAATGAGATTAACGATCCTTAAACCCAACCCAAACCCAAATATAAGAAAATACGGATTTGGACTAATCCCCGCCCTACGGGCGACAATATAAATTAGTCTCCGTATACAATCCACGGGTAACCAAAAATAAAACAAATACACATGACACGAATGACTATCTGGAGAAGGAGAAAGTGGTTACCACAATGCGGTAGCGTAATTAACTGCAGGGGCTTGCGCCTGCAGGGAAGAGCGTCCCCACAATCAAAAACCCCTCAAACGAGGGGGAATCTGACGAAGTCTGCTACAACGGCCGCATCCGTTTAAACCTCCGATACATGGTGCCATAAATCAACTTGGCATCTTCGGAGAGGTGGACGGATAGCACCAAATAGTATCTGCCCCCAAATTCAGGCCAGACGTCCCAACGTCCCGGTCGTGTCTTTCGGCGGCGAACAGATTCTGGCACGCCCGGTGGGAACTTTTCCTCTTTCCACTCCACACTTCGTGTATCGTGTTTTTCCGCGATCAAATAATCGCAGTATATATGTTTGTGGTTGCCCTTAGGGGAGGCGATACTGAAGCCGGCGTTTCGTCTCTTTGAAGAATGGCGTTTGCTCCCACCTTAGCAACTCAGGCTATGTCATATCTGGTGGAGTCAAGTATGGTCCACTTGCAGGCTCAAATCTCTACAATCCGGTTCTTCAAGAAATCAACGGGCTTGTTTTTGGATCGATATTCCCACCTCCCACCCTCGGTTCCTCAACGCCGATGGAGGAATCCCAGAGGAAGTCTGTCTTCCACAGACTGGTTCCCCAAGCAGCAGCTTTGCCGACGGAATCGGTCCTCAAACAACCGGCACATGCTAAGGACCAATGTTGACACAGGGGGCAGAATATTCAAGCTCTCAAAAGAAACAGAGGGCAGGCTCAGCAAAATCCTGAAGCTAATCAAATCCCGGCCGTAAGAAACGACCAACATCGATATCAGCGTCATACAAAATGAACTGGGGGCAGTCCTCCGTATAGTCCTGTTTCAACCCCAGTGGTGAATGTTGTTGTTCCAACTGGGAACAACTTCAAATTGTTGTGAAGGGTCAAACAAAATTCTCCTACCGCAATATTGAAGAAGTCTCCGCAGCCCATGGAGATCCTACGAGAGCAGAAACCAGTTTGCTCCTTGAGACAACTTTCCTCATCTATATATAAAGTTTGGAAGCAAGTGAAGGGGACTCACCCTAAAACGGATCCTGATACAGCGGTTTCTCCCAAAACCAAAGCGACTTTTCACAATAAAAGGCCTAATAAAGCTCAAGTGTCCGGAGCAAACTCCAAAGGCTAAAACTCCAAAACCCCAAGCCTGGGGGTATGGTAGTTCAGATAGTCTATGTGGTGAATTCCAAAGACGAAGTTCGAGCTTCTACTAGTCACCAACCTCAAACTCAGTTTCTGACAAAAGTTCAACTGCAACGTGAAAATCAACAGGAGATTCTTGCTCATGTGGCATCACTCGCTAATCCATCGTCTAAGGCAAATCCCGAAGACGCACCTGGAGAAAGAACAGAGCACGAGTTGGATATTGATTTCCTAAATCACGCTCTCAAAAAAAACGGTATGTCCACAAGCAAAATGGGCACGGATGAAAACCCGAAAGGGCGCCGTGAGTAAAAACAGCAGGACTGTCGGCGAGCTTGTGAAAACCCAGAAGGGCGCAACCTCGTTAAAATAAATAAACTTACGAGATCCTCACGACTCGTAAGAAGAATCCCCTTTATGAGACCCTCACGGCTCATAGGATTCGAAAGCCTTAAGTTACAGGGATCTAGACCTGTTCTTGAGCCGTCATATCTCTCAAATTTCCCTACAAGCGGTCCATATTGACCCTTGTATACAATCCAAGGGCATGAATAAATATTTCTTTGCCAAGTTCTACAAATGGCAAGAAATGTCCCCATATGGTGAATAACACTTGTAGGTCCTCTCGACTTATGAGGAGAAAACACGCTTGGAAGATCCTTACGACTTGCACGAGAAAACACCACTTAGAAGTCCTCACGACTTCTAAGGAGAACATACACCTACGAGATCCTCATGACTCGTAGGGAGAAATACCTTTATGAGACCCTTACGGCTCATAAAGTCAAAAGTCTTAGTCAACAGAGTCCTAACCCTGTCTACTAAGCCACCTTTGTCCAAATCGACATAGGCAAATGATGAGTCGCTTCTGGCAATATCCCAGTTGTGGCGATGCAGATGCCTAAACAGGTGTCAAACTCCAAGTCAACCTCTCCGGCAAGTACCGTCCCTACAGTCACCTGATGAAGAAGGGGACCCCGTTCGTCTGGAATCGCAAATGCCAAAGCTCACTAGACGAAATCAAGCAATACCTGCAGAACCTGCCAGTACTGACCACTCTAGTCAAGGGGAAGCCTCTTATCCTGTACACAACTGCCCTTGAAGGTTCCTTAGGCGCACTGTGGGCACAGGAGAACGACCAAGAGAAAGAGAGAGCCCTCTACTATTTGAGTCGAGTTCTCCTGGGGGAAGAAAACAACTACTCCCCTATTGAAAAGTATTGCCTGGCGTTAATCTTCGCGATAACGAAGCTACGACATTATGCTTTGGCGCATGAGGTCCACCTGATATCAAAAGTGGATCCTCTCAAATATTTGATGTCAAGAGCCATACTAACAGGACGGATCGCTAAATGGGCCCTCCTCTTGATGGAGTTCTCGATAACATACCAACCTCTCAAGGCAGTGAAGGGTCAGGCCATTGCCGACTTCCTCGCTGAGCATCCGATACCTGCCGATTCACCCCTAAATTGCGAATTGCCAGACGAGCACGCTTTTGACATGATCGATAGGGAGAAAGGAGAGAGTGACACCCGATGGGAACTCTACTTCGACAGGGCATCTTCCATGAAGAAGCGAGAGCACAGCACCACCATAATCAAATCTGGGGTATGCCTCATCTTCGTGACTCCACAAGGAAGGATAATGCGCTTTGCCTTTTCTTTGACAGAGCCAAGGACAAACAATGAAGCCGAATATGAAGTTTTGATAGCAGGTCTTGAGATCACTGTCGACATAGGAATCGAAAACCTCCTCATATACGGAAACTCCCTGCTGGTCGTTAGTCAAGTAAATGGCGACTATCAAACGTGCAAACCGGAGTTGGTAAAGTACGGTGAGAGAGTGCAACAACTGCTGACTCGAATCCCTTTCTATGCCCTGGAAAGTATACCGCGCGCGGAAAATAGCAAGGTGGATGCATTAGCCAAGCTCGCTAAAGAACTGGCCGACGAGAACCTCGATGACGTAAGGATCGTTGTGCAAAGCCGTCGGGTTCTTGCACCGGCAGAAATATCTCCGGATTCGTCAGAAGAAAAGGGAGCGACCGAGCAAACGGCCCTACAAATCAAAGACCAGGAAAAGGCTAAGGATTGGAGAGAAGTCTTTATAGACTACTTAAAATCCCGTCGAACACCTAAAGATATGTCCTCAAGACATCAACTCATGAAACGAGCTCTATACTTCGCCTTCGTCAATGACACTCTATATAAGAGATCATTTGATTCTCTATGGATAAGATGCCTGGGACCTGAAGAAGTAAGGAGAGTCATCCAAGAAACTCACGACGGACTCTGCGGTTCTCACCAAGCCGGGCCGAAGATGAAACTGAAGATCAAAAGGATGGGCTACTATTAGCCCACAATGATCCAAAACTACCTCGAATACGCGAAGCAGTGCCACTCGTGCCAGATTCATGGGGACTTTATACACCAGCATCCAAATCCGCTACATCCAACGGTGGCTAGCTGGCCGTTCGAAATGTGGGGAACTGACATAATCGGGCCCATTGAACCAGTATCGTCCAGAGGACATCGGATCATACTGGCGACAACTGATTACTTCTCCAAGTGGGCGGAAGCAGTACCACTAAGAGAAGTGAAGACGGAGAATATCCTCCATTTCTTCAAGACACACGTCATCTATCGATTCGGCACTCCGCGACAGATTATCTCCGATAACGAGCCGGCCTACAGAAGCCACAAAATCAGCCGCTTCGCGCAGCAACATAATATAAACTGGAGATACTCTTCGGTCTATAATCACCGAGCTAACAGTCTGGCTGAGGCTTTCAATAAGACCTTGACGAAGATCGTGAAAAAGACGGTGTCCAAAAATAAAAAGGACTGGCACGAGAGACTGCATGAAGCTCTTTGGGCGTATAGAACTACGTTCAAAACGGACTCAAACACAACGCTGTATGCATTGGTATTCGGTACTGAAGCAGTACTTCCCTTGGAGATAGAGCTACCCTCTTTACGAGTGGCGGTTCATTACGAACTAACGGACGAAGACAATGCTCATCTTAGGCTTGAGGAGCTCAACGCCCTTGATGAATCCCGGCTCATGGCGCAGCAAAACTTGGAAGCTTACAAAGCAAAGATGACGCGCTCATACGAGAGATTGACTAGGCCGAGAACATTCCGCCAAGGCGAACTCATGCTAGTGGTCAAGAGACCTATGATCCCCAATCGTGCCAAACGGGGGAAATTCAAGCCGAACTATGAAGGCCCGTATATCATAGACAAAGTCTACCAAGACGGGGCTTACTTGCTCATGAATATGCATGGCGAAAGACCCTTTAGGCCAATAAACGACTGTTTCTTGAAGAAATACTACGCCTGACCGAGACGTCTATAAACAACTACGGGCCGCAGCATCCTAAGGCTGAAGCAAAAAAAAAACCGTACGTCCACAAGAAAAATGGGCACCGATGAAAACCCAAAAGGGCTCCATGAGTAAAAACAGCAGGGCTACCGGTGAGTTTGTGAAAACCCGAGAGGGCGCAAGCTCGTAAAAAATCCGTGCACGCTTGAGAGGTCCTCTCGACCTTGTAAGGAGAAAACTACCTGCGTGAGATTTTTACGACTCACAAAGGAGCGACACACATAGAGATCCCCACGATTCCTAAGGAGAAGTTACACTTACGAGATCCTCACGACTCGTAAGGAGAATTCCCCTATGAGACCCTCACGGCTCATAGGATTCAAAACCCTTAAGCTAGAGGGATCTGAACCTGTTCTTAAGCCATCACAATCTCTAGATTGCCCTACAAGCGGTTCAATATTGACCCTTGTATACAATCCACGAGCACAAATAAACGTTTCCCCAACAGAGTCCCACCACTGACGAGGGATATCTTCATATGGCGAACGACACTTGTAAGTCCTCTCGACTTATAAGGAGAAAACACTCTTGTAAGATCCTTACGACTTATAAGAGAACACACACTTAGGAATCCTTACGATTCCTAAGGAGAAAATGCACCTACGAGATCCTCATGACTCGTAGGGAGAAATACCTTTATGAGACCCTTACGGCTCGTAAAGTCAGAAAGCCTTAGTCAACAGGATCCTAACCCTGTTTTCTAAGCCACCTTTGTTCGACATCGACAGAGGCAAATGATGATTCGCTCCTGGCAACATCCCAGTTGTAGCGATGCTGATGCATAAATTGGTATCAAATTCCAAGTCCTTTCACGGCAAATGATGATTCGCTCCTGGCAACATTCCAGTCGCAGTGATACCGATGCTAAGATTGGTATCAGATCTTGAGTCCCATTATCGCAAAAAAAAGGTACGTCCATAAGCAAGAGGGCACGGATGAAAACCCGAAAGGGCTTCGTGAGTAAAAATAGTAGGGCTACCGGCGAGTTTATGAAAACCCGAGAGGGCATAGGCCCGTAAAAAATTTATGCATACTTGTGAGATCCTTTCGACCTTGTAAGGAGAAAACACCTGCGTGAGATCCTTACAACTCACAAAAGAGAAACACACTTAGGGATCCCCACGATTCTGTCACGACTCGAAATAGCACGTGACTGGCACATGAATCATATGAAAGTCTATAGGACTTCATCTAATTCAAGTAATCCAAAAGACCAAAAATCTAAAACCATTTAAATAATAATGAAAGAAAACTTGTTTTAAAGCAAGTGGTTTTAATAGCATAAGCCGAAATATGCATTTTTAAAACATCAAGTCTTTTCTGAAAAATTCGGCAGAGTTTCCTTTATAAATACTAGCCCCGAACGGGATACAACATGATAAATATATACATGAATGATAAAAGGCATCCCTAAGCGGGAGCTAGCTCTTCGTCAATCGACGGTCACAACCACGCAAGCAATATAATATACAACGCCAGGGCGAGGATCAAAACTTAAAGGAAACTCAAAATCATCAAGAAAACTATAATAATACAACGAGCGACTCTAAGGTCGAAAGAATATACAACTGGTCTTCTAAGGTTATAAAAAAATATACAAGTCTAGTTGATGGAGCTTACTAGATACAACTGAAATAAATAAAAGGTAAAATGGTGGTCACGATGCAAGTGAACCCACCTACCAAAACAAATCACCCGGAATGGAAGCTGTGTGCCAGCAAAGCCGCACGAAACCTGTACGGCAAAACCTGCAAGAAACTGTGGCACAACGGGGGTGAGTTGCCAACTCGTGAGTAGAAAATATCACCGAGCAGAAATCGTATGTATAACTCAATCCTAGGTCAAAACGATCAATAATATATAATCTCAAAATGATAAAGTCTGAAGCATGATAAGATGGTAAGGGTAAATATCTATACATAAGTATAATCCCATGTGCTCGTGTCAGTGCCTCAGGTAGCAATATATCATGTGTATGAGGTATGAATGTGATAATATGAAAACAGAATGCATCATGTATGAGAAAACTGTTTTCTTAATTTAGTGAGATTTCTATATATTTAAAATGAGGTATCATCAATAAATTAATATAAATCAGTGTCTAGCATCGACACAAAACATAAATCCCAATATCCAATATCTCGGGCTCCGGCTATCCGGACCGGCCCATATCATAATATCTCAATACCTCAATATCAATATCTGGGGCTCCGGCTATCTGGAATGGCCCCTGGGCTCCGGCTATCCGGACTGGCCCAACTCCGATCGGTATCCTCCGGATATTCGACGAGTCACAATACAATCACCGGTCAGCAATGCTCCCCTGTCACAGGCTCAACGCCTATATCTGCGATCTTCTTGCCCCGGGATACCGCACCGGGTCCACCATGCACCCACAGACGGTTCCTACTCCTCCTCGAATTGGGTGTATGATATCGTTCAAGAGCCGAGAAAACTCATGGTGGACAATCTCGAATCATATCATGAGAAAACCGCAACTTTCATTTAAAAATGATAATCAGTTTTATAAGATCTTGCGATTTCTCTAAATCCATAAATCTCATGGAAAACCCAAATCTCGAGAATAAATAAACAATGAATTTAAAGTATTGGGCTCCGGCAATCCTGACTAGCCCTAAAATATAATGCATGACTATGAATAATAAATATGCATGAAGTATAACAGTAATGAATGCGATATCTAAACTAGCACAATAATGATATGTCGAAACCATCAGCTAACAAGCGATATCAATCAAATAATATTCTCTAAAGTGTATGTGACATGGCAATTACCGATGATGATGTGTGTGAGCCGGCGAGTAAGTGTATGTGAAACATACGCAATCATCGGTAATGGCGCTAGTGTCCTGATAGCATGATTTCAATACTAACATATGAAAACACAATATAAGCATGTGATGCGATGCGAATAGCAATAATATGCGAGAGCTGAATAATAAGCACAACAATAACGAATATGCAATAAATAATATGGGTCATATAGTAAACTACAGGTCTAAACTAACAGACTAATCGAAGGTAAGGAAACCACCTAAATATGAGTCGATACATATATGCATATAATAGTCGGTGATCCCGCCTCAATAGTATCCCATGCGATACCCTATATAATATGACATCCTCAAGTCAAGAGTGTGGATCTATCATCAATATAGCTCGTACGGTAAATCCATCGTACCGCATCCCAAATCTGGGTACGGGTCAATATCATATCTATCTCATTATTCATGTGGTATCCTCTTTATCATATATCATGCCGATAGTGTATATGCCCTAGAGGCCATTACTGTATCATACTAGTATGTATATTACTTAATGGAAGCTTGGGATATTCACCTTGTATTGACAATCTTGCTCAAAATGGTAGTATGCTACTTGGTTTGTTTCTACTTCAATGTGTACATGTGTTTATTTTATTATATCACCTATACGCATTAGTGGAGCCCTTAGGATCTTTGCTTGATTACCAGCGTTGTGATGGCAGTCACACTCGTGGGGGCTGGGTAATCCATAAGCACATCCTTATACAGGTCCCTAGTCGCAGGACTATCGAGACAGGGCATCGATACTCCGGAGTAGACTAGCGTATGCGCTTCTCATCCCAGCAGGGGAGACGGTCTGTCCCACAGCCGTCAGTACGTCGTACTTGAGATAGTATGCGGGTGCTCGTTAGGTTACCAGTACACTGGACAGGACTCATCGGGAACTGATTGGTTGGTATTATACCTATCGTCAGTTATCAGTTCCCAGGTGACATGAGTACAGCTTAGTCCGCTGACTTAACACTGTCACTTCGTCTCGAGTGTGTTCCCACTGTACTTTGATTACTACCCTACCACGGCTCAAAAGAGTCGTGCAAACAGGTAGTAGTTGGGTGCAGTCCCAAAGCACTTGGAGGCAGTGACGGTTAGACAGGATTCGTCTCTCCCGGTATTGGGGGTTGACATCGCGCTGTGTCTAGGAGAGCCATTACACGAGTAGTCCCTGGCCAGGGCAAGCGAGATATACTGGTAGGTTTCCAGTGCTATGTCAGGGTGTTCTGGGCTTCACTCCGACACGACTTGTACCGCTATTAGGGGACTGACGTTTACCGCCCCCTAGGCCCGCCATGCGATGTATCAGACGAACAGACCGGACTGTACGGAGACTGTCACATTCAGGCTCAGTAGGAGTTCAGATGGGTTTCACCTCGTCAGTCTTCTTGTCGGCATCTACCTGGGGACCATTACGCACAGCTAGTGCCGCTTGCGGTCTGTGGTTAAACCCACTGCCAGCGTAATGTCGAGTCTTTAGAGTCCCACACAGAAAGCTATTCGCCTTTAGGCAAAAGAGTAGAGGTGGCATGGTTTTGCGACAGGTCGCATGGTTTTGCGACAGGGTTCGGTCACATCCGTGCACTTGTGCACGTTTAGTGTCCGGACAGTTAACACTAGCGGGCTTTGGTTTAAGCCAGATCCTAGTGTACGTTTTGGGATTGATTTTATCTCGTATGTATTCGTGTTCCTCGGAACGCGGATGCGGGTGTGTATGCACAGTTGACGGAGAGACAGAGGCAGAGGATTCTCATTAGGGTTGTTGACTGTTGACTGTTGACCATTGACTTCTTGCTAAACCCTAATGAAAATATGATATATGATTAATAATAATATTAATTAAGTATTATGGTGACATGATTGTTGAGGGGTTGACTTTGTTGACTTGTTGACTTTGTAGACCGGTTGACTAGGTTAGACTGGTTGACCATCATGATGACGATGGCTATCATTTCATGGCAAAGACTTTTTGCTTGCTTGTTCTCTTATGAAAAATGAGTGCATGAAATGATATGGCTATTGTAGCTTAAACCATCACATAATACTTGATTGCTATGATTTGTTGTGATGGCTTTGGATTATGAGAGCCAAGAGAGAAAAGTCTTGCTCATTCTCTCATTTCCATTCTCTCTCTTGTTCTTGAGCTCTCATCCTCTTCCTCTTGCTCTCCCTCTCTTTAGTCTATGGTTCACTTGTCTCATGTGTTGAGAACCAAGAACCATAGAGAAAAATCCCAACACACTCTCCTCTACTCACTCCAGTTCACAAGGTTTAGAAAACCGAGTGAACTAGTTTCTTCAAAGCTCGAAGAAGAAGCCAAAGGTAGAAGCTTTCGGGTGGATCGATCTTCGGCGCAAGGAGACGACGGGGTGAAACCGATCCGGACAACCATCAAGTGTAGAAGACGAAGGAGTTCAAGAAAGAAAGGTATAACCCCCTAACCGAGTAGTTAACAACTCTTAGTTAGGTTGTTAGGTAGCTAAGTTTAACAAAGATCCGTTTGAGTCCATGTTACCGCCTCTAGAAAATTGTTTTTCACCAAATTCCGCAAGCCCGTAAGTACCGGGAGAGGTAGCATGGACTTACATGATCTACGTCTAGTACAATACTGATACCATCTATGTATATGCATGCGTGTGTATGAAAACGCCATGCCTAAAGGACCCGCTAAACATCGTGTCGTATCTCATAATACGAACCACGTCATATCACCGATCTCATGGCATCAAGCCCAATCCCATCGACTGATCTCCAAATATCATATACTATCCTCATAATCTATGTATATGTATACACACATACACACACACACACACACAGAGTCCCATACCCATGTGTGTGTATGTGATTGTGTGTGTGTACATATCCCCATATACACACACGTAAATAAAAGTATGCAAGTGTGTGTGTGCGTGTGGGTGTAAACCTTATTCTAGGGTTCATGACTAAGAAGCTAAACTAAGTTACTTCTAACGATCCTAAACTAAACCATGAACACAAAATCATATCTTGATAATCATCCACGTAATATAAAACACATATATAACCATATATATATATATATAAGCTATACTACGAACTACGGAGGTGCTATACTCCATCCATCCGACTTCCCCCGTAGATATATATCTACTCATCTCGATCCTCGCTTGCTGGAGTCGATGACGCCATGCTCATCCTCATCGTCTCGAAGTCCACGTGGGGATACCTACATGTATATCACATGACATTGTAAATAGAAATCGCGCACGAAAACCAAATCGGCACGTGTAACGTTCATAGGTCAAAACCTATAGTCTCACATGCAAAACACAACCAATAACCCTAGTCGTTGGCGTTCAAACGCCACACGACGGAATAAAATATCAAATACCAAAATCAAGTTAAAACGAAATCGCAAAACAAAGTAGCAACTCAAGAAAATGGTCCCAGATTTTACCCTAGGTGAAATTGGTCAATTTTGCACATATGGAGGGTCTAATTTACTGAAGATAAAGCCCTGGACCAAGCAAGAACCAATTTGGAAGTACCAAAGCCACAATTTGAGGCCGAAAAGATTAAATCTGTGGCCTGGGTATGGGGTTTGGGGCTCTGGTCTTCAGGGTAGCTTCTAGCTTGCCTGCATGACTCACAGTAATCGCTAAATAATTTTTAGGGTCCCCAGGTGTTAGCAAATATCAAATTCCCTTCACAAATTCCAGAAAAATACGGTATCGGGGTTTCTGGTTTTGTGTTGCAGGGTTCTAGTCTATGGTTTAGCCCACTATGCAATCCCTACAGGGGTTTAAGGTCATTACTAAACCACAATCTCACCTTTGGATTCAAATCAAAACCCTAAGCTTAACTTGGAATTTTCAAAGTTTGCTAAACTACACCATATCTATTCTAAACTTGTATGGATGCTTAAGGAATTGAAATACTATTCTAATGGTGCAAAAATTACCTCATTTGGAAACTCAAGAAAATTCTTGAGTTACCCCAAGTCTTCAAAATCCGATTTTTCTTGGTCTAAAGTGTTTGTATTGAGCTTGTGCATATTTTTAATGAACATGAGATGAAGTTTTGATGAATTTTTGGTGGTGTTTGTGAGGGTTGGAGAGGAGGGGGAAAATGTGCTGCCATGGGAGAGGAGAAGGGGGAGAAGAATGAAGGGGATGAAGAATGGAGACTAGGTCAATGAACCCTTCACCTCACTCTCTTCTCTCTCATGCCCATACCTTAGTTTTTTAATCTTTTCCTTTTTGTTTTGTTTTGTTTTGTTTTGTTTTAATTTTGAAATAGGAAACCAAAATGAAACCATGGTAGAAAAATATAGAAATGTGTAAAAATGACACGGTGCATGTCATATGCACAAAACTAGCTTAATGCGTGATTAGCGATATTTAATCGCGATTAGCATTAAAAGTGAATATAATAA
This sequence comes from Agapanthus africanus, assembly GCA_030015575.1. Taxonomy (NCBI): domain Eukaryota; kingdom Viridiplantae; phylum Streptophyta; class Magnoliopsida; order Asparagales; family Amaryllidaceae; genus Agapanthus; species Agapanthus africanus. Next base: position 65,593,106 of record CM057338.1, on the reverse strand, counting down.
TTCATAAAAATTCATAATTTGCTTAAATCCAATAAAACACCCTCTTTTCAGTAATTTCTATAATTTTCCAAATTTTTCCCGATTTATCGGTATTTAATTATACCGCCTTATTAAAATATTCAATATATTATTATTTAATTATAAAAATTCCCAAAAATAATATTTTATTTTTCTGAAATGTTACAGATTCCTAAGGAAAAATTACACTTACGAGATCCTTACGACTCATAAGGAGAACCCTCTTATGAGACCCTCACGGCTCATAAGATTCAAAAGCCTTAAGCTATAGAGATCTGAACCTGTTCTTAAGCCATCACATCCCCCAGACTGCCCTACAAGCGGTTCAATACTGACCCTTGTATACAATCCAAGGGCAAAAATAAACGTTTCCGCAATAGAGTCCCACCACTGACGAGGGATATCTTCATATGGAGAACGACACTTGTAAGTCCTCTCGACTTATAAGGAAAAAGCAGTCTTATGAGATCCTTACGACTTATAAGAGACCATACATTTAAGAATCCTCACGATTCTTAAGGAGAAAACGCACCTACGAGAGCCTCACGACTCGTAGGGAGAAATACCTTTATGAGACCCTTACGGCTCATGAAGTCAAAAGCCTTAGTCGACAAGATCTTAACCCTGTTTGCTAAGCCATCTTTGTTCGAACCGACAAAGGCAAATGATGATTCGCTCCTGGCAATATCCCAGTTGTAGCGATGCTGATGCCTAAATCGGTATCAAATTCCAAGTCTAAACTCGCAGTTAAAATCAGCGAGCCAAAAATGCATATGAAATAGCCGAATGATAGGGCAACTTGAAACAAAATCAGCAAGTATAATATATGCATACAAAAACAGCCGAAATGATTGTGCAACTCGCAATAAAAAGCAGCGAGTAAAAAGAAAAAATAGCCGAAATGATTGGGCACCGTGAAAAATAGCCGAAATGATTGGGCAATCGCGACTTTCGCGATATAAAAAGCTGAAATGATAGAGCATCGAGAAAAGAAATAAAAAAAAATGAAATGAAACTTTTTGCCCTGCAGGTAAGTCCATATTGACCCCTGTACACAATCCATGGGCATAAATGGAAGGGAACCACGTTTCCCCACCAGACCTTGTCAAAGGGAGAGTCAGATCTCGACGGCAACATCTGCATCCTAGAAGAACAACAACGGCGTTCCTCCTCATTCCAGCAGGATTCGGACGCGACGTCAACAAAGCGGAGCCACAGCAAAGTCCTAGTTCCAAGACTCTACGATCCACAGATAACCTAGAGTCAACCAACGACCTCCCCGCCGGATCAACGCTCCGTCTCGGAAACAAGTTAACCAATGACCTCCCCGCCGGATCAACGCTCCGTCTCGAAAACAAGTCAACTGACCCTATGGAAATCAGTGTCCTTGGCAAAACCTCTCGATTCAGGGAAATCAGCGTCCTTGGAGAGAACCTCGATTCGCGTCGACCCGCAAGGAAATCAGTGTCTTTGCAGGAATCTCTCAATTCGTCTCAACTCCGAGGAAATCAGCGTCCTTGGCAAAAACCTCGATTTAGGGAAATCATCGTTTTTGACGAGAGCATCTCGATTCGCGTCGACCAGCAGAGAAATCAGTGTCTTTACAGGAATACCTCGATTCGTCTCAACCCCAGGGAAATCAGTGTCCTTAGCAAAAACCTCGATTCAGGGAAATCAGCGTCCTTGACGAGAGCATCTCGATTCGCGTTGAACCGCAAGGAAATCAGTGTCTTTCCAGGAATCTCTCGATTCGTCTCAACTCCGAGGAAATCAGCGTCCTTGGAAAAAACCTCGATTCAGGGAAATCAGCGTCCTTGGCGAGAACCTCAATTCGCGTCGACCCGCAAGGAAATCAGTGTCTTTGCAGGAATCTCTCGATTCGTCTCAACCCCGAGGAAATCAGCGTCCTTGGCAAAAACCTCGATTCAGGGAAATCAGCGTCCTTGATGAGAGCATCTCGATTCGTGTCGACCAGTAAGGAAATCAGTGTCTTTGCAGGAATCTCTCGATTCATCTCAACTCCGAGGAAATCAGTGTCCTTGGCAAAAACCTCGATTCAGGAAAATCAGCGTCCTTGACTAGAGCATCTCGATTCGCGTCGACCCGCAAGGAAATCAGAGTCTTTGCAGGAATCTCTCGATTCATCTCAACTCCGAAAAAATCAGCGTCCTTGGCAAAAACCTCGATTCAGGGAAATCATCGTCCTTGACGAGAGCATCTCGATTCGCGTCGACCCGCAAGGAAATCAGTGTCTTTACAGGAATCTCTCGATTTGTCTTAACTCCGAGGAAATCAGTGTCCTTGGCAAAAACCTTAATTCAAGTAAATCAGCATCCTTGACGAGAGCATCTCGATTCTCGTCGCCCCGCAGAGAAATCAGTGTCTCTGCAGGAATATACGACGTCAGCAAAACAGAGCCATGGCTGAGTCCCTAGTTCCAAGTCTTAACGGACACATCTACAGCGTGGAGACCCACAACAGTGTCCCCCCTCATTCCAGCAGGATTCGGATGCGACAATCAATCTCGAAGCCACGGCAGAGTCCATAGTTCCAAGTCTCGACGGCCACATCTACAGCCTGGAGACCCACAACAGTGTTCCTCCTCATTCCAGGAGGATCCAGACGTGACAATCAACTTTGGAGCCATGGAAAAGTCCTTAGTTCCAAATCTCGATGGTTCACAGACAACCTAGAGACCACCTCGACATTCATCTCATTACAGCAGACGCAACGTCAGCAAATCGGAGTCGCAGCAAAGTTCCCAGTTCCAGGACTTGGCGGTGCACAGACAACCAAAGTCAACCCCTGACCCCGTGGAACACGGCCAAAGTCAATCCTGACCCAGTGGAAAAACGGCTAAAGTTAATCCTGACCCCATGGAATACGGCCAAAGTCAACCCTGACCCTGTATGGTGAAAGTCAATCCTGACCACGTATGGCTGAAGTCAATCCTAGCCCCGTATGGATCCTGGCCCCGTATGGCTAAAGTCAATCCTGGCCCCATATGGCCAAAGTCAATCCTGACCCATATGGCCAAAGTCAACTCCTGACCCCGTGGAATACAGCTAAAGTCAATCCTGACCCCGTGGAAAACGGCCAAAGTCGACCCTCGACCTCCCCGTCAAAGCAATGCTTTGATTCGGGAGCAGGTCAACTCATCAATCACTTACGAGTCCTCTCGACTTGTAAGGAAGAAAATTCTCTTGGGAGATCCTTATGACTCTCAAGAGAAAAACACACTTAGGAATCCTCACGGTTCCTAAGGAGAAAATACACCTACGAGATCCTCTCGACTCGTAGTGAGAAAATTCTTTATGAGACCCTCATGGCTCCTAAAGTTGAAAAGTCTTAGGTGGCAGATCCTAATCCTGTCTCCTAAGCCATCCTGTCCTGCAAGGAGGTCGAGATGGACTATTCATGGGCCATACTCTCCCATGTCGAATATCGACAAGGAGGGAAACAATCACTTATGAGTCCTCTCGACTTGTAAGGGAGAAAATTTTCTTGTGTGATCCTTACGACTCTCAAGAGAAAACGCACTTAGGAGTTCTCACGACCCCTAAGGAGAAAATATACCTGCAGGATCATCTCGACCTGTAGGGACAAAAGTCTTTATGAGACCCTCATGGCTCATAAAGTTGAAAAGTCTTAGCTGGCAGATCCTAACCTTGTCTCCTAAGCCATCGCTGCCCTGCAAGGAGGTCAAGATGGACTGTCTACGGGCCACATTTGCCAAAGCCACATTCGACAATGAAATAAAGAAGCTATTAACGGGTCCTCACGATTCGTAAGGAAAATACCCGAGTGAGATCCTTACGACTCACGGAGGTGATGAACACTTAGAAATCCTCATGATTTCTAGGGAGAATTTGCACCTACGAGATCCTCTCGACTTGTAGGGAGAAAAACCTTCTTGAGACCCTTACGGATCACGAAGATGGAAAAATTCTTAGGCTACAAGGACCCTAAACTTGTCTCCCAAGCCCTCAATTCTACGGTCACACATTACTTTGCACTACTTCACCCATGTACATACATACGTGGGCAAAGTAGTGCGGGGCATTTGTTACCGCCAAAATTTTCGGCCAAGAGTTACTTGTTCCCTTATAAAAAGAGGGAGAATCCTCAAAATTTGGCCTCACGTGTTAAACACGTGGGCGCTCATATGCAAAGCATATGGGCGCTGAGAATAAAACAATTAATGGCCAAACATGCCTCACATGTAAAACACGTGAGCGCTCATATGCAAACCGCATGAGCGCTAAATAAAATAAACTTAAAGGGCCAAACATGCCTCACATGTAAAACACGTGAGCGCTCATATGCAAAGCATATAAGCACTGAACAGAAATCACCAAGGGCCAAACATACCTCATGTGTTAAGCACGTGAGCACTCTGAGCATAAACAGACTAAAACCCATAATAGGGGTCACGTGTTAAAAATGTGAGTGCTTTTGCCAATCACGTGCAAAGCATGTGGGCACCCTAATTTAAAATGTTCCTATCAAATTCTAGAATTAAATTCTATTTGGAAAATATTTTCTTGATCTTCCTTAAACTAGAAAGATCTTCTCTGTTAAACAGAAGACCCTTGGATCAAAGATCCAGCGGTGATCATTTGATAGAATAAAAATCTATCATAGGAAAATATTTTCCTAATCTTATAACAAGAATAAAATTCTATGTTAACAAGATATCCATATTAAGAAAATATATTTTTAAATCTTGTTAAACTAAAAAGATTTGATAGAATAAAATTCTAATCTTAATAAAACTAACAAGATATTCATAATCTTGCTAAACAAACAAGAAATCTTCTCTGTTAAACAGAGAGCCTTTGGATTAAAAATCCAACGGTGAATAAAATTCACCGATTGATCTAAAAGATCATTTTGGTTGATTTTAAAATCAATCAACATCTCTCAATGAGAGATTTTCTGAACAAATTGATTATTTTCTTTCTTCTATAAATAAGAGCAAAATGACAGGAAAAAGAAGGGGAGGGGAAGAAAAATAGAGAGAGAATTTAATTCTCTAAAGAAGAGGAACCCCTCCCAAAATCTCTCACAAAAAAGAGAATTTAATTCTCAAACCAAGAGTTTAACTCTTCTCAAAAAAACTTAGTTCTTCCTCTGGTTAAGATCTGCAGAAGCAGATCTCCCCACAAGTTGAGAATTTAATTCTCATCGGGGAGATTCTGTCATCCAGATCCACAATCTAAGGGAAAAACTGAGTCCAAAAGAGTTTAACTCTTACAAAACATATGGGAATTTAATTCCTCTAAAACTAGGGTTTAATCCTTTAAAAGGAAATTAATCCCTGAAAAGAACAAAAGAGAACTTGATTCCTCAGAACCATAGAAGAATAGCCTGGTGATGCATATTAGTGTTAATGTCACACAATAAAAGCTCACGTGTCCCCACGTGAATACCTTTGAGGAACAAAAAAAGGGAAAGATTGAGATCTAGTCACGTGATCCCACGTGACCCCTGAGAAGTGCCCAGCACTTATAAAAGAGAAAGGGGAATAAACCCTATTTTTGGAGCGCTTCACATGACCCCACGTGACCCCTGAGAAGTGCTCAGAACTTATAAAAGAGAAAATGGAATAAACCCTATTTTTGGAGCGCCTCACGTGATCCCACGTGATCCCTGAGAAGTGCTCAACACTTATAAAAGAGAAAAGGAAATAAACCCTATTTTTGGGACGCCTCATGTGACATCACGTGACCCCTTAATAGTGTTTAGCACTTTTCAAAAGAGAATAAAACAGAGGCAGCTTTCAGTCTTTGGGGAGGCCTCACGTGATCCCATGTGACCCAATAGTGCTCAGCACTCAGAAAAGAAAAAGGGAACAAATTCAAAGAAGCTGTGCCAAATCTCAGGCGCCTCACGTGACCCTATGTGAGCGCCTCAAACTTTCAGTGTTTAATACTACTTCAAACACCTCACATGACCCCACGTGAGCACTTCATATCTTCAGTGTTTAACACTACTTCAAACACCTCACGTGACCCCACGTGAGCGTTTCATATCTTTAGTGTTTAACACCACTTCAAACACCTCACGTGACCACACGTGAGCGCTTCATATTTTCAGTGTTTAACACCACTTCAAGCGCCTCACGTGAGCGTTTCAAATCTTCAGTGTTTAAAACTATTTCAAACGCCTCACGTGAGCGTTTCAAATCTTCAGTGTTTAAAATTATTTCAAGCGCCTCACGTGGCCCCACATGAGCGCCTCAATTCTCAGTGTTTAACACTACTTCAACCGCCTCACGTGGGAGCACGTGAGCGCTGAGCATACACTAGTGTTTAACACTACGAGAGGCTAACCTTAGCCCAAATCAGCCAAGTCTCCCAAAGTCAACACCCGAGCTTCAATTATACCCAAGTCTTTCAAAATTGATCTCAGATGGCATTCAAAGTAATTTTCATCCCATTCCTTCTCAATCTGGCATTTGGTTCAAGGGTACATCTCTCCATACCTCTGGTACATGTCGTTGTAATTCTTCAACGTCTTCAGAAAGGTGGAGGGTCCCAATAACCAATAACTTTCGGCGCACCCCCAAACTGGTTAAACCAGAACCCCATGGACTGTGGGGTCCTTAAACTCATGGACTATGATGTCCTTAAATTTTACGTACTGTGGGGTCCTTAAACTCATGGACTATGATGTCCTTAAACTTGACAGACTATGATGTCTCTAAACTACCACGGACTGTGGGGTCCTTAAACTCATGGACTATGATGTCCTTAAACTTGATAGACTATGATGTCTCTAAACTACCATAGACTGTGAGGTCCTTAAACTCATGGACTATGATGTCCTTAAACTTGACAGACTATGATGTCTTTAAACTATGGACCGTAATGTCCTTAAACTAACTATGGAGTGCAATGTCCCTAAACTAAACAATAGAGCCCAAATGCTCTTTTGTTGGATCTAAATGATCCTGTTAAGTAGATCTTAGTCTAAAAATTAGACTAACGTATCCTTAACAAACATTTATATTGATCTTAATCTCAAATGAGATTAAAGATCCTTAAATCAATCCAACTACAGATCCCCCAACCAATATTGGTTCAAGGGTACATCTCTTCACTCCTCTGATATTTGTCGTTGTAATCCTTCAATGTCTTCAAAGAGGTGACGGGTCCCGACAACCAGATATTCCACGGACTGTAGGGTCGTTAAACTCATGGACTATGACGTCCTTAAACTTTACGGACTATGGGATCTTTAAACTCATGGACTATGATGTCCTTAAACTTTACAGACTATGATGTCTCTAAACTACCATGGACTGTGAGGTCCTTAAACTCATAGACTATGATGTCTTTAAACTTTACAGACTATGATGTCTTTAAACTCCACGGACTATGATGTCCTTAAACTTCTGGACCGCAATGTCCCTAAACTAAAACAATAGAGCCCAAATGCTCTCTTGTTGGATCTAAATGATCCTGTTAAGTTGATCTTAGTCTAAAATTAGACTAACATATCCTTAACAAACATTTAAGTTGATCTTAGTCTCAAATGAGATTAACGATCCTTAAACCCAACCCAAACCCAAATTTAAGAAAATATGGATTTGGACTAATCCCCGCCCTACGGGCGACAACATAAATTAGTCTCCGTATACAATCCACGGGCAACCAAAAACAAAACAAACACACACGACACGAAATGACCATCTGGAGAAGGAGAAAGTGGTTACCGTGATGCGATAGCGTAATTAACTGTAGGGGCTTGCGCCTGTAGGGAAGAGCGTCCCTACAATCAAAAACCCTTCAAATGAGGGGGAATCTGACGAAGTCTGCTACAACGGCCGCATCCGTCTAAACCTCCGATACATGGTGCCATAAATCAACTTGGCATCTTCAGAGAGGTGGACGGATAACACCAAATAGCATCTGCCCCCAAATTCAGGCCAGACGTCCCAACCTTCCGGTCGCGTCTTTCGGCGGCGAACAATGCTATGGATCCTAAGCCCTCTTCATGAGGCCACCGAGTAGCTTCTTGCTCGGTCCATCTGCAGCAGGTAGCTTCCTGCCCGACAAACGCTGTGGATCAAAAGCCTTCCTCACGAGGACGCCAAGTAGCTTCCTGCTCGGTCCATCTGCAGCGGGTAGCTTCCTGCCCGACAAACGCTGTGGATCAAAAGCCCTCCTCACGAGGCCGCCGAGTAGCTTCCTGCTTGGTCCATCTGCAGTGGGTACCTTCCTGCCCGACAAACGCTGTGGATTAAAAGCCCTCCTCACGAGGTGGCCGAGCAGCTTCTTGCTCAGTCCATCCGCAACAGGTAGCTTCCTGCCCGACAAATGCTGTGGATCAAAAGCCCTCTTCGCGAGGCCACTGAGTAGCTTTTTGCTCGGTCCATCCGCTGTGGGTAGTTTCCTAACCAACAACGCTGTGGATCAAAAGCCCTCACCATGAGACCACCGAGCAGCTTCCTGCTTGGTCCATCCACAGTGGGTAGCTTCCTGTCCAACAATGTTGTGGATCCAAAGCCCTCCTCACGAGACCACTGAGTAGCTTCCTGCTCGGTCCATTTGTAGTGGGTAGCTTCCTGCCCGACACACGCTGTAGATGAAAAGCCCTCCTCACGAGGCGGCCGAGCAGCTTCCTTCTCGGTCCATCCGTAGCGGGCAGTTTCTTACCTAACAACACCGTGTCATTCCCGGGCGATCCACATTATGATTCTCGGCGCCAAACCAAGCAGGCCACTCTCGACTCGACCCATGAATAGGTCGGTATGAGAGTGGGGGGATAATGATGATGCTCACGAGTGGTATCTTCTCAAATTACGACACGTGGCGGATGACGTGTCCCGAAAGCTACGGAGGTGGAATAAATGAAGTCGCACTGGGGGGTTCCTCGGGGCCTCGCCCCGGGGACATATCCGACCTTTCAGGAGACCTCCTTGAATACTTTCCACCTTCACCTAGAAAACTACCAACAGCTCGTCTCCGAGCTTCCTCAGTCTCCCGGGTCGTCTCCGAGCCATCTAACAGGCCTAGCTTCCTGGGCCTCTCGGCTCGTCTTCGAGCTCCTGGAATGCCGAGATTCCTCATGTTAATTATATGTATGCCCTAGAGGCCATTATTGTACATGTGATGTATATTATAGTGGATGCTTGGACATATATATGGAGGACTTTCTTGCTCGACATGATAGTATACTATCTGGTTACTCTTTATCTTAACATGTACACTGATTGTCTCTCTGTTACATGTTGATAAAGCTCTTGGGATAAGTACTTGACTATCAGGATTATGATGCGGATCATACTAGTGGGGCAACGGTAGTCGGTAAGTACATCCTTCAATTGTTCCTAGTCATGGGAGTATCGAGACGGGGCATCGATATTCCAGAGTAGACTAGCGTGTACGTTCTCGACCCATGTGATGGGCGATAGATGATCCCATATACATTGGTGTTTGATATCAGAGATGGTATACGGGTGCTCAGTGGAGACTGGGTACACTGAACGGACTCGCCGAGAACTCCTAGATGGTATTATACCTCACGTCAGATAGCAGTTCTCTTGTGACACTGGTACAGGTTAGTCTGTCGACCTGTGATCGTCATAGAGTCTTGTGTGTCTCCCACTGTGCTTTGATTTCCACTCTACCATGGCTCTACTGATTCGTGCAAACAGGTGGTTTTTAGGTACAGTCCCGAGTCACATGGAGGCAATGAGCGATAGGAGGGGATTTCGTCTCTCCCGGTATTGGGGGTTGATGTTGCGCTATGCTCGATTGGCCATAACAGAAAATCCCTGGTCAGGGTTGTTGAGAATTACTGGTAAGTGTTATCAGTAGTTTCTCGAACCGTTATGAGCCTCACATTGACATGACTTGTCAAGCTATCGGGGTCTGACGTTTACCACCCCTAAGCGAGATATGCAACATATCAGACGAAGAGACCGGACTGTACGGTAGTGTTACTTATTGGATTTACAGGAGTATGAGCAGGCTTACTTGTTGATCTTCTGATCGCTTAATACCCGGGTGGTCGTTACGTTTAGCTGACCGTTTGCGGCTTGTAGGTGTTTGATATGATCATCACCTACTGCCGGCGTATTGACGAGTCTTTAGAGTCCTACACAGAGGTTTCCTGGCTCAGAATAAATGAAGTAGGAGCACATATGTGATATGTGCGGGACCGAGATTAATACGTGTATGTGATACCGTATTCTATTCTCGCGATTTATATTATCGGTCAGTTATATGTGATATAGCTGGGTTATCGAATCAAGTATTGATTCGATAAGTAGATACACATAATATTAGTCGGTTATATGTGATATAGCCGGATTATTAAATCAAGTGTTGATTTAATAATCTAATGTATAATTATATATTTGATATATTAATTTACATTAACTAATATTAGCTCACTTAAGCATATCTTTTTCTCACTTGTGTACACTTTTAATATATATGTGATATGTATTATTTGTGTCATGCTTGATGATACATCAAACATAGGTGTTTGAGACTTACACCATGCTTTACATAATTAGGGTTAATATTTATTTAAAGTAATTGATAATTAAGTGGAATTTGGTCATGGTTGGAAGCTTGGAGAAGCTTGTGAGAATCATTGACTAAGTCTACCAAATTTGTTTTACTTAAGATATTTATTAACCTAATCATTATGTTTAGCCATAGTTTAGTCTCTAAAAGGGTTTATATGAGATATTATCTCACCCATGGTTGATTAACTCATGACATTCATTCATTCTCCACTTCATCTTCTTCTTCATCTTGAGAAATGCTTTCTAGCTTTTCTTGAGGTGAAGAAATCTTGTGAGAAAAATATATCTAAAGTGAGCAAAATTCCTACTTCATCATCCTACACTAGGCTAGCCATTTAGCATAAGGTGTTTGCTTCACTAATCTACCATTAGTGAAGAGGTAGCTTAAGTTAGTGTCTTCTCGACGTAGATCATTTTCGGCCTTGAAGACTTCAAGCAAGCTTGTTCATTTCGCTTTGTGGAGCCTTACTAGAGTCCGGAAGATCACTACTTGGAGCGAAGAGACTACTACACGGAGCTATTTGAAGTGAAGGACCGGCCTACAAAGGTTGTATTCCTTGTTCACTTAGTGTAACATTTGATTACATGTTTACTTTGTCTAATTTTTCTAGTTAGATCCTAGGCTAGGTTTCTTTAGCACCTTAGAATTTTTAAAAGTTGCATACTTGATGCATTGGAAAACCCAGTAGGGTGCTAAGGAACCCAACAGTGGTATTAGAGCCAAGCTAGAGAATTAAACGATATTTGTTAGATTACGAAACCGAAACTACTCCGAAACATGCAACATTAAAACCTAGTTTATGTCGATTTTTAAATAGCCTCTAAAAAATATTTAAACAGTTGCAGAATGTTATATGTGATATAACATGAACACCACGAAAATTTGAAGCAGGTTGGCCGGATTTTGGCCGGTGAGACATGTCTAAAATCCGAGTAGGCCGGTTTTCCAGTAGGGTTTTGCCTTCAAATTTTTGTGGTGTTCCAGTCTTTGGGTTTTGGTGTTTCAGGTGTTGCTTGTTTTTCTCTAAGATTGCATGTGATGTGGTCTTACTATATTGGCAATTCGGAGTGTTTCATATTCGTACTTCTAACATTGTTTCGGGTTTTCACATGTTGTCTAGGTGAAGTTAAAAAGTTTGAACGAATATCAAAAACCTATTTTTCCGTGTTTAAGGTATTCAGAAAATCATGCAAGTAATTCTATAGACCCTCTAGAAGATTGAAACCCTAACTCGATATAATAACCATCGGACCGCTTTCGAACCTTAGCGTTTGCGGCAGTTCCGCGGTGCCATTAATGAGGCTTGGGTCTGCCCTTCTACAGTTGGTCCATTGGTGTTGTGGCATGTTCTGGGTATTTTTAAACTGTGCTCAAGTGTTGAGCTCTCTGGGAATTGTGGGATTTTGATGAATCGATCGAAAAGTTTAACTTCATCCGGATATCTGTGATGGGATACAATAATTGGAATCTACAAGAATCGGTTTTGTGAAAACTGATTTGAATATTATAAATCTAGCAATTTAGTCTCAGTTGATCGGTTGCCACGGGATTTTGATGTGGATCAAAAGTCCGTCGCAATCACGTAGCGTACGTGGATACTCGCCGTGTAACCTTACTTGATAGCCACGCTCCATAGGCCCGACCAAGTGACTGTAGGAGAACCCATGTTCCCCTCCGAACACAGAGACGCGACCGCGTAGGCTCGTCTTGCCTGAGATTCGGGGCAGATGCTATTTGGTTTTATCCATCCACCTCTCCGAAGATGCCAAGTTGATTTATGGCACCGTGTATCGGAGGTTTAGACGGATGCGGCCGATGTAGCAGACTTCGTCATATTCCCCTTCGCTTGAGGGGTTTTTTGATTGTGGGGACGCTCTTCCCTGCAGGCGCAAGCCCCTGCAGTTAATTACGCTATCGCGTCGCGGTAACAACTTTCTCCTTCTCCATAATTTCACTTCGTGTCGTGGGTGTTTGTTTTGTTTGTGGTTGCCCGTGGATTGTATACGGAGACTAATTTATGTCGTCGCCCGTAGGACGTGGATTAGTCCAAATCCGTATTTTCTTAGATTTGGATTTGAGGTTTTGGTTTAAGAATACGTTAGCCATATTTGAGGCTAAGATCAACTTAAACGTTTGTTAAGGATACGTTAGTCCAATTTAAGACTAAGATCAACTTAACTGGATCATTTAGATTCGACAAAAGAGCATTTGGGCTCTATTGTTCCAGTTTAAGGACATAGTGGTCCATTTAATGTATGGCCATCGGGACCCGTCACCTCTCTGACGTCATTGAAGGATTACAACGATAAGTGTCAGAGGAGTTCAGAGATGTACCCTTGAACCAAAGTTGATTAGGGGATCTATAGTCCGATTTGGGACTAAAGTCTGTTTGAAGGTTTAAGGATACATTAGCCATTTTTTAGGCTAAGATCAACTTAAACGGGATCGTTTAGATCCAACAAAAGAGCATTTGGGGCTCTATTATTCCAGTTTAGGGACGTAGTGGTCCAACATTCCCATTTTTGGGGACGGATATTAGTTTAAGGACATGTTAGCCATGTTTGAGGCTAAGATCAACTTAAACGTTTGTTAAGGATACGTTAGCCTAATCTTCAGACTAAGATCAACTTAACGGAATCGTTTGGATCCGACAAGAGAGCAATTGGCTCTATTGTTCCAGTTTAGGGACATAGTGGTCCATTGCCAGTTTAGGGACATGGTGGTCCATTGCCAGTTTAGGGACATGGTGGTCCATTGCCAGTTTAGGGACATGGGGTCCATATTCTCAATGTGTGGTTGTCGGGACCCATCACCTCTCTGACGACGTTGAAAGATTACAACGACAGGTGTTAGAGAAGTTCAGAGATGTACCCTTGAACCAAGTGTAAATTGATTTAAGAGAGCAGCCATGCTCAGTCAATTTAATTTGAGGACTTACGGCCATGATTGGGCTAAGTCCAGTTGAGAATATTCAATGTTTTTATCTTTGGCCTATTAGGCCTGTGCTAGGGCTTTGCCCCTGTTTAATAATGCACTGCATTTTCTTTTGGCCTGCTAAGCCTTTTTTATTTGGGCTCTGTCCCCTTTTTATAATGCAGAGCATTTATTTTGGTTCATTGGGCCTCTTAATTGGGCTCTGCCCTTTAATAATGCGCTGCATTAATTAGTCTGACAGAGCGCCACATGGCTTGTCAGGCGCTTTGCGCCAATTGAGGAGCGCAAGGCGCAAGTCCATGTGGAGGTGACACGTGTCACGCTCTGGTGAGCGCAAGCGTATTGCGCTGCGCCAGTGCGCTGCGCTGTTGCGCTGCTGACACGTGGCGCGCTCTGGTGAGTTGCGCCAATTCATGAGAGCGGTGCTCTGTTTTAAAAGCGCATAGCGCAAGCTGTTCTAGAGCTGACACGTGGCGCTCTCTGGTGGCTTGCGCCAACCCAGGAGCGCAACAGTGCAGATTTACAAGTGCAAGGCACTGTTTTAATATCTTGATCCAATTTTGGATTCAAGAAAAGAATCTTTAAGATTCCAGAACCAATGGTTCATAAAAAAGGCAATGCATTTGTTATTATTATTTTTTTTATTGAAGATCCTTGATCTTGTTCTTAGATCAACGATCTTTTCAGAAGAAATTCTTCTTTCTTATTCAAAGGGTTTACCTTTTTCTCTTTTTGAGTTCTTCTCAAAATTTTCTTTAGAGGAGTTCTCTCTCTGTTGATGATTTCTGTGTTGGGGTCTGGGGGCCTTTTTATAGTGCCAATGATTTGTTGAATTGGTTAAAGAGATCTTTCTCTGAGTGATTTGGGGATTTTTCCCCATCGTTGGATTTTTGATCCAAGGGCTTCTGTTTTACAGAAGACAATCTTCTTGTTTTTAACAAGATTGAGAAAGATCTTTCAGAATTTTAATTCTGTTTGGCGCAAGCGCACCTGCTCTTGACACGTGTCGCGCAGCGCAGCGCAACTGCGCTAGCGCAACTGCGCTACCACATGTCGCACAGCGCAGAGCGCAGCGCAACTGCGCTGCCACGTGTCGCGCAGCGCAGAGCGCAAGTCAGCTGAAGCGTTGCTTCTTTCATAGAACCTTGCTCTGATTGGGTGTGCTGCGCTCCTTGTGCTGGCGTGTCTGATTTGACACGTGGCGCGTTGCGCCCAGCGCAAGGAATCTGAAGCGTTGCTTCATCTCCCACTTTGGAATTTGAACAGAGCTTTGCTCTGAAAGGGAGATTTTCTCCTTTATTATTTATTTATTTATTTATTTTTTTTATTTTATTGTTATTATTTTATACGGAGCGGGTTTTGAGCCAAAATTTTGGCAGGAACAACCCCGTTGCCTAAAGCATCCGTACGGGTGCTCACGGCTGCAGTATTCCGCTTAAGTGCACTTCATCAACGGCATCGGGGGTGCGGCCGTCAACTAAAATTTCCGACGAGAATTTGATCAGGATGTCGAGAATCTTGTTGAATTGCCCGACTTGTTATTGGAAAGTGTTTTCAATAACGAGACTAAAATGTGGGGTTTATAATTGTTAGGCATGCGATGTCTAAGGAATTCATATGGTTGGGCATGAAATCCGAAGTATGTGATATTTCGGGTTTATGATGTCTAAGGTGGTTGCGGATTCCAATTGTTGCACTTTTCACTTTCTTGTCTGCGACCGTAAGTGTAATATGTGGTGTATCACCGGTTCTGTTGCTATACATCAACGACAATTGGGATACGCATATTTACTTATGTTGATGACATGTGATGTTATGTGTTGTTGTGATATGTTATATTGGATCGCCGTGTTTGAATAGCCGGGTTTTTTTTCGTGAGATGAGAGTTTTTCATTTTCATTCATGTAAAAACTTGTATGTAATATTCTTTTATTGGGGCACTTCCGGGTTAAGGAAGTTGTCACCTTTGATGTATATTATTTACTTTTCCGCATTAGGATAGACCCAAGGAGGGAAGCATAAGTAATCGGGTTCTAAAATCTAGTGGAAGACCATCTCGATGAGTCGAGTCCGGGTCTCCTAACTCTAGAATTTGTAGGGTTGCTTGTCGCTCTCGTAGGGGTCTTGGGATGTGGGATTGGCTATTCATCACGACCGTGGAATCCGTGTTTTTTACTGGCTTAATTTAAAACACGGAAATCCTAGTATATCCAATATTTCATATGATTCTGCTGCTGATATTCTATGATGTGATCACTTTATATTCGATGATGAATACTTTATATTATATATGTGATATATAATAGACGTTGCTTATGTTTTTCACCCGCGCTAGTCCTGGCCCCGCTTTGCCGTTAGTTATCTAAGCTAACGGTGCATGACGGGACCCCGTGGCGAATGCGGATGGTATAAGCGTACGTTGTATTTATTTGTGATGCTTAGGAAGCTTAAATGATAGGACATTCATTAATGAGATTAATGAAAGAAAATAAACCTAAAAATGTTGTAGAATCAAATTTGAAACCCACTCGGCTTTATACGAAAAAGCAAAGTTTCAAAAAGCGGAGCTTAAGCCACTCCTTTTAAAACTATTTGATTCTGTAACGAGATCAAGTTCAAAGCGTTAAAGGTTTTCATAAAAACTATCCACAACTCTCCGTCATTTTAGGAAGTAGAGTACTTAGTATTCGTGCTGCGTATGTTGATCATAGTCAAGGCGTAGTGTACGGTAGCTAAGTGATGTCTTCCTACACAGCATATGATGCGATTAGTTAGGACATTCATGTGATTATGTTGATTATACTCAAGAGTCATGTGGGTGGGTCTAATTAATCACGAAATGACGGGTAAAACTTGACTAGTGCTTATGATATGTTGATTATAGTCAAGGTCATAAGTGCTAGGGGTAAAAACCATTATCGGGAGTTTCAAGTGTTGAAATTTGAAATAAGATTGCATACCTTCTATGAGATAGTTAGATCCCGATACCCACTGCGAGTAATTGTTACTCCTGCGAGAGATTTGCACTTTACGATTAGCCGATCAAGTAGGTGTCTAGAAAGGTGTCAACGGGGTTATGTCTCTGGGAAAACGAGGTTTATTTTAATTAGGTCCGTGCGAATGCACAGGGAACCTCCCTCAAAGTACCGGCACTGGCCTGGCTGAAAGATTGGCGACCTTGTAGGGTGTAATTAATTCCGGCTAGTCTTACCTTTTAAGGTTTGAAGGAAGATTTGATAAAAACAGTAGGAGCCATCCTGATTAGATAAGATAAATAACCAATCTAATCTTGCAAAGAGCGCACGCAAAGTGTTTTCTTCTCTCTCTCCTGGTAGCGACCATGACATGCCTTAATCAAGATAATAATTTGGATGTATTGACCGAACCCGCTTGTTATACTGAGCTGGGGAACGTTGGTCCCGCTTTACATTATAATTGTTATAAGACCGAGCAGGAAATAGGGGAATACCAGAATTCCTATGCCGCCCAAACGAAGAAAGTGCATGCTGATGCATCTACTTCGGGTGTGTTCGTTACAGAGAACTGTTTTCTCAGTATCCTTTACGTCCTGGGTATTAGATACCGGATCAGGATCCCATATATGTAATCTGTTACATGGGCTAAGGAAAGCTAGAGAAATGGGAATGGGTGATAAAGTTTTAAGAGTTGGAATCGGTGCAAGCGTTGCAGCCAAAGCAGTTGGCGATTATCATCCTGTATTACCAAACGGTAATACATTGATTCTGAACGAATTTTATTAGACACCGAACCTGATATGCAACATTATATCAGTCTCTTTATTTAGTAAAGAAGGATATAATTTTGTATTGTTGGATAATGTTTTGAACATTTTCCTATATCAAGAGTGGATCAATTCAGGCACGTTATCTAATGGCATATACGTTCTAAATCAAACCACAGTTCTTAACATATAGAACACACACAAGAGGAAGAGTTCAGAAATGAACGAATCCTTCTTGAGACATTGTAGACTAGCTCATATCATTCCGACCCGACTAGCTAATTTACATTAAGATGCATATTCAAATCAGTTTGAATTCATATCTTGTGAAACTTGTCTGTTATGTCACAAAGATAAAAATGACCAAAGCTCCGTTTAATAGAAACAGAGGAAGAGTTAGTGAACTCTTAAGAATGATACATAGTGATGTATATGTTCCACAGTCTACACATGCATTGTAAGTTTGTCATGTTAACGCAGTTGTTTGTAGTTTGGTACAGAATATGCCAGTTTATACGAGAGGAGTCCAACTATTCCGTGGACTAAGGTATACGGAGCACAAGGAACCATTAAGCCATGGAACAACAGCAATGGATATTCAGGTTAGGTGTATTAAAGTGACCGTCTCGTGCCACTTCTAACACATTCCGTACCAATCTACCCCTTAAAAACCCCGTAATATCTTTTGTATTGATTGTATTGATTTACAGATAGATGACTTGCCGAAACCATGATATCAATTGTTCATGTATACGGATAATGATGTAAACGGATAGCCATGTAATCAAGTCAATGAATACCCATGGTTCGGTTAGTTCAAGTCAAGTTGATATAGATTGTATCTGGCATAAATGGATTCATGTTGTATTGAAATTATCTTTGAATTGTATATGAGTATAGATTGTTTTCAGTTTTTACTGAGACTCAGACTGAGTCATACATTTTAGACAGAAATGAAATCCTGAATTAGTTTTGGTATTATCGGTAACTGCTGCATATGGACGACAGGATTTGTGACTTTTTCCAAGCCAATTACCATTTATAACACCGTTTTTAGTTTGTCTACCTTAAATAGGAAAGCACACTCATTATCCGGCTCCCTGAGACTCAAGAGAACGGATTCCGCTTAAACCTATATAAACTAGGGTCCTTATTGTAAATTAATATAACTTGAGGGGTTTTATGAAAAATATTTTTGATATATTTTCAAAATAAACCTTAAGTATTTATTTATCGTCTTTAGGGTTTTTCATGGATGTGATTTTTAAATGTGAAGTTTATTCTAGTGGATATAAACCTAATCTGAATATTATATGGTATTTTGTTGTAAATTGGAATTATACGGATTTGTGGTGGTATTTTCATGAAATATGTAAATCTTTTCTTTTTGTTTAGAAAACATGGAATATTTTTATTTATCTATATTTAAAGTAGATATTTTGATAATATTTATATATAATTAAAAATAAATTTTATTTATTAAGTAGAAATCACATTTTTCTTAAGAATTGCATTAAAATTCCATCGAGATCGGATGCTCTATGAGGAGGTCTGCATCTCGCTCTACTAGGCCCGAGGATGTGCAATAACCCGCACCATCCCGATCAGGGTCCCCAAAAGTGGGTTGCAGAGGCGCATTTGCAAGGAATTAAATAATACACTTTTAAAGAAAACGGTTTTTGATAGTTTATGGTATTTAAATGTAATTTCGTATTCTGTCCCAAAAATAATGTTTTGCAAGCCATCATGCTATGTCATGATCATTACCTCGTGAGTTTTCTAAAGTTAATATGAGCAAAACGATAAAATAATGTCGTATGTAACTTGATGGTATTTTACCGTAAAAATGAACTAAAAGTTGCAATACATATTATTTTGACTTAAACTTGTTGTGAAGGGTTTGATTATGATTACTAAACAATATATCAAGAGATGGTTAATTTTTGGTTAAGAAAAGTTGAGTTTTTAGTTAAATTAGAATCGGAAGTCGGATTAACTCTGCTTCCGACAAGTTTTAAAAAGAGAATTCTTTTTAATAGAAAAGAAGGGACTTACTGGATGATGGTAAAGAGAAGAGATGGAGGAAGATTTTGAAGGTGTCGTGGAGTCGTTTTGTCGCCGGATTTGTCCCGAAACGTCACCGGAACTTTGACCTTGGCTAACTCCACTTGTACAACTTTTGAGTTTGTTGGAGTTTCTTAGCACCACCACTAGATTTTAGCAAGCATCAAGTGTGCAATTTAAAAAATCTAGAGTGCTAAGGAACTCAAACCTAGAATCGAACTAGAGAATTAGGGTTTCTAAAGCATATAAACAACTTTACACTAAGTAAAATAGGAATACAACCTTTGTAGACCGGTCCTTCACTTCTAAAGTTTCGTGTAGTAGTCCCTTGGCTCCAAGTAGTGGTCCCCCGAACTCTTCTTAGGCTCCACTAGACGAAAGGAACGAGCTTGCTTAAAGATCTTCGAGGCCGAAGATGATCTACCTTGAGAAATCTCTAACTCAAGCTATCTCTTCACTAATCAAGGAATTAGTGAAGCAAACAACCTACACTAATGGGCTAGATGATAGTAGGTTGATGAAATAAGAATTTTGCTCACTTTAGAAAATTCTTTCTCTTTTTCTTTTTCACCTCACATTAAAGCTAGAGAGCAAATGAGATGAAGAAGATGATCAAGTGATGAACCATGGTGAAAGAATATCTCATAGATATTAGTAGAGAGTTGACCATGGCTAAAAAATAATGGTTGGGTTAATAAATATCTAGAACAAAACAAAATTAGTGGAATTAGATCAAGGCTTCTACATGCTTCCACAAGCATCCAAGCCATAACCATTTCCACCTAATTTTGTATTAACTCTTAATAAATAAAACCCTACATTATCTTTAGTTAGGTGTGAGTCTCATACACCCATATCTAATGTATCATCCACCATGACAAAATATAATATATATACAAATATATATATAAATATATTATATAAATGCATATATCAACATATATACATAAATCAAGAAAAAGAATTCTTTAGTGAGCTAATATTAGTTAATATATATTAATATATCAAATATACAAATATATATCAAATTATTAAATCAACACTTGATTTAATAATCCGGTTATATCATATATAACCGACTAATATCACTTATATGTATATCACATTATCGAATCAACACTTGATTCAATAACCCGGTCATATCTTATATAACCGATCAATATCAAATATCAATATATGCATATAACATATTATTGAATCAACATTTGATTCAACAATCTGGTTATATCACATATAACCTATTTCGCGATATTAGAACACGGTTATCACATACGCGTATTAAATCTCGGCCCCGCACATATCACATATGCGCCCTACTTCATTTCGCTTAAACTAGGAAAGCTCTGTGTAGGACTCTACAGACTCGTCAAAATGCCAGCAGTAGGTGATGATCATATCAGTCACCCATAAGCCGTCAGCGGTACTAGCTGGACGTAATGGCTACTCAGGTATTGAGCGATCAGAAGATCAACAAGCAAGGTTGTCCAAACTCCCGTGAATCCATCAAGTAACACTACCGTACAGTCCGGTCTCTTCGTCTGATATGTTGCATATTGAGTCTGGGGGTGGTAAACATCAGACCCCAATAACTTGATAAGTCATGCCGATGTGAGGCTCATAACGAGTTGAGAAACTACTGATAACACTTACCAGTAAATCTCATCAACAGCCATATCCAGGGACTTCCTGTTATAGTCAATCGAGTATAGCGCAATATCAACTCCCAATACCGGGAGAGACGAAACCCCACCTATCGCTCATTGCCTCTATGTGACTCGGGACTATACCCAAAATCCACCTGTTTGCACGACTCTCTTGAGCGTGGTAAGGAGGAAATCAAAGCACAGTGGGAATCACATAAAACTCTATGACTATCTCCGGTCTACAGACTAACCTGTACCGGTGTCATCAGAGAACTGCTATCTGACGATAGGTATAGTACCATCTAGGAGTTCTCGGCGAGTCCTATTCGTTGTACCCATTCTCCAATGAGCATCTGTGTACAATCTTTGATGTCAAACACCAATGGATGTGGGATCATCCATCGCCCCATACAGGGTCAAGAAATGTACACACTAGTCTACTCTGGAATATCGATGCCCTGTCTCGATACTCCCTCGACTAGGAACAATTAAAGGATGAACTTGTGGACTACCCTGGCCCCACTAGTATGATCTGCATCATAATCCCGATAGTCAAGTACACATTCTAAGGGCTTTATCAACATGTGAGAGAAAGACAGTATAACAATACCAGTCTACATGTTAAGATAAAGAACAACCAGACAGCATACTATCAAGTACACATTCTAAGGGCTTTATCAACATGTGAGAGAAAGACAGTATAACAATACCAATCTACATGTTAAGATAAAGAACAACCAGACAGCATACTATCATGTAGAGCAAGAATGTCCTCTCTATATATATCCAAGCATCCATTATAATATACAATCATGTACAATAATGGCCTATAGGGATACATATAACTAACAGAGTTTTGATACTAGATTTCAGAATAGAGGGGGCTAAAGTGTAGTGTGATATTTATAGGAGAAAATTAGGGTTTTGGGAATGAATAGAGAATTAAAAATGTATTAAAACTTGGATTAAAGAGGTGAATTAATACTCTCTGTTAATGTGCAGAAAAATCAAACAAAATAGGAGTAGTGGGGGGAGTCCAAGGGGTTAGGGTTCAAAAGATGGGGGCATTCTCTACGGCTATACCCGGCGGCGCAGGCCCCTAAGAGAATCTCGCCGGTCCAATGGGTAAGAGTGGGGTCTGGATTCTTGCCACGTGTCATGTTCAGTGCATACAACATTTTCCACATGTTTTTTTTTAGTGTGACTTTTCATTTTACGTGCAGTGCACGTGCAAACATTTGAGCTTCTAAAAGTTTAAAAGAAAAATCAGCAAAAATATATGTGGCTGAGGGGATTCGAACATAAGGGTTACGTCACAGCAGTGTAAGACTTTACCAATGAGCTGCAAGTGCTTTCTTACTGTTCAAAGGCAAATTAAATACTTATAGCATACACAATATTGCAAATATTCCATTTGTACATTAACTTTTAAATAAATTTTCTGTACA
The DNA here is from genome assembly GCA_030015575.1 of Agapanthus africanus. Lineage (NCBI taxonomy): Eukaryota > Viridiplantae > Streptophyta > Magnoliopsida > Asparagales > Amaryllidaceae > Agapanthus > Agapanthus africanus. The sequence goes on along the minus strand of CM057338.1, from coordinate 65,570,710 downwards.
TTAAAACAGAGTCGTTACATTCTACCCTCCTTACAAAAATTTCGTCCTCGAAATTTACAATTATTTTAGAAACTAATTTACAAACATGTGAGGGTATCTTGCACGCATATCGTTTTCTATTTTCCACGTTGACTCTCATGGTGTGTCTTTTCTCCACATCACCCGGACCAAGTTTACTTCCTTGTTCCGAAGCGACTTCACCTTTTTGTCCAGGATTTCAACGGGTTGATGCTCACAAGATAGATCCGTCTGTACCGTGAGCTCGGAGTGATCAAAAATGTGGCTGGGGTCACTCACATACCTTCGGAGCTGGGATATGTGGAATATATTGTGCACTCCTTCCAATAAGGGTGGAAGCACCAAACGATAAGCCACTTCTCCGACTCGTTCGAGAATGTCGAACGGTCCAATGTACCTCGGACTGAGCTTACCCCTTCTTCCAAAGCGAATCACTCCACGATTTGGAGAAATCTTCAGAAAAACATGATCTCCCTGCTGGAACTCCAAATGACGGCGCTTTGCATCAGCTCAGTGTTTCTGTCGGTCTTGGGCTATGCGCATTCTTTCCCTGATAGTGCGAACTATATCGACAGTTGCCACTATCATCTCAGGTCCAAGTTGTTCTCTATCTCCGATATCATTCCAACTTAATGGTGATCGACACTTCCTTCCATAAAGAGCTGCAAAGGGTGCAATTCCAATACTTGCTTGGTAGCTGTGGTTGTATGAAATCTCCACAAGATGTAGGTGATCTTCCCACGATCCTCCGAAGTCTAGCATACAAGCTCTTAGCATATCCTCTAAGATCTAAATTGTTCGCTCAGACTGACCATCTGTTTGTGGATGATAGGCTGTGCTAAAGTTCAAACTTGTATCTAAGCTAGCTTGCAGACTCTGCCAGAATTGCGATCGGAATATAGTGTCACGATTGGAGACAATGCAAACCGGTACTCCATGTAATCTTAAGATCTCCTGCATGAGTTCATGGGTATCAGAAATAGTACACTATGAAGAGTAAAATCTTTACTTAGATTCATACTTACTTCCATGTACTTTTTTGCTAATATCCCAGTAGATTGGCCAACTCGAAATGGGATGAAGTGAGCCGACTTTGTGAGTTGATCCACAATAACCCATACAGGATCGTTAACTTTCGTGCTGCAAGAAAGTGCAGTCACGAAATCCATAGTGATGTGTTGCCACTTCTATTCTGGAATAGGTAATGGTTGAAGTAATCCAGCAGTCCTGTGATGTTCAGCTTTTACTTGCTGGCACACCAAGCATTTAGCGACGCTTCTGGCTAATTCACGCTTCATTCCATACCACCAGTAATGTTGACGCGGATCCTTGTACATCTTTATACCACCGGGATGTACTGAACAGGGAGAGTTGTGAGCTTCTTTCATCAATTCTTCTCGAACAGAACCTTGTGGTACACACAACCTGCTTCCGTATCATAAAGATTCGTCGTCAGGTATGATGAAGTCTGTTCTAAGTCCACTTTCTACTTGTTCTCTGATCTTTTGCAACTTGGCATCACTTGCTTAAGCTGCTTTGATCTGATTGACAATAGTAGACTGAACTTGTATGTTCATCAAACTTGAGGCATTACCTGGCATGACTACTTCAATCTCTATCTGGTGCAAATCTTGTTGAAGCTTCCACTGTGCAGTGAGATTCAATGATAGTGGTTAGAGACTAAGGGCATCAGGTACTACATTCACCTTTCTTGGATGATATTGTAGGTTGATGTGGAAGTCCGCCATAAATTCTAACCATCTTCTCTGCCGCATATTCAACTCTTTCTGAGTAAAAACATAATTCAGACTTTTATGGTCTGTGTATATATCTACCCGTTCTTCAAGAAGATAATGGTGCCAAATCTTGAGAGCAAAGATAACGGCTGCCAATTCCAAATCATACGTCGGATAGTTGCACTTATGAACTTTCAGCTGTCTTGATGCATAAGCGACAACTTTGCCATGCTGATGTAGAACACATCCTAATCCCTTACCGGATGCATCGCAATGCACTACGAAACCTCCAGATTGGTCCGGTATGACAAGGATAAGTGTTGATATCAATCTTGACTTGAGTTCTACGAAAGCTCGTTCGCATGCTTCTGACCACACGAATTCTTCATCTTTATGTGTGAGCTTGGTCAGGGGTGTTGCAATCTTGGAAAATCCTTCAATGAGTCTTCTGTAATTGTAATAACTCCAATTTCAATGTACATAAAATTGTTTAAAAGTTAATGTACACTTGGGGTTTTTGCAATCCTGTGAATACTATAAGAATTTGTTTTGCTTTTGAACAGCAAGAAAGAGCTTGTAGCTCACTGGTAAAGCCTTGCACTGCTGTTACAAAGCACCAGAGTTCAAATCCCATCAGCCACATTATCTTTTTATTAAAATTTATTTTAATCTTTTTAGAAACCCAAGAGTTGCACGTACACTACACGTAAACTGAAGAGTCACACTTTAAACAAACACATACATTGAAGAATACCAAACGACCCCAACACTTTGCACCAAACCCAACCCATATCCATCGGTACAAAACCGGCAACATTGGCAAAAAGCCCGGCACCGCCAGTCTCCCCCATCCCTAATGCCTTCATCTTTTCACCCCTGCACCCTTTTAGCTATCCTACTAATCCCACATTGCTTGTTTACTCTGAATATTTTCAGAGAGCAATAAAATGCCCATTTAATCCAATTTTAATGCATATTTCAATGCATTCTTTAAACACCCTAAACCCTAATTTTCCCTATAAATACCACCCTCATTTCACACCTCCTCACCTACAATTCCCTGCCAAAACTCTGAAGAAATTTCCAAGTTCCTATAGTGTGCAAGTGGAGTTAACAAAGAGCGAAGCTCCGATGAAGTTCCGGCGACGATTCGAGGAGATTCCGGCGACGAAACGACTCCCCGAAGCCTACTTTAGGATCCCCTCTCTCTCCTCTAGTCCAAAAAACCAGTAAATCCCCCTCCCCCTCTCATCTTCTATTCTAGAAAACTTCAAATTCTAAAACCCGACGGAAGCGGAGTTAGTCCGACTTCCGATTCGGTTTTCTTTAAAAACTATATATTTCTTAATCAAGATAACTCCATATCATCACATATTATTAAATAAACATTAATAAAACATTTGAATCAAGTGTCACATCAAAAGAATTTATATTGCAATTTTTATTGTAGTTTTACAGTAAAATACAACGTATTTCTTTTACCGACATTAAAACAACATAAACTCGTATTACCTTTAGATAACTCATGAGGTAATGACCTACCTCATCATAACACACATCTCCAACATAACACGATGAAGTTTGTTACATTAGAATATGGATAAAACGACATTTACAAATAACTACCCTAAACTTGTAAAACCTTTTTTATAAAAAAGTGTATTTAACAATTCTTTACAATTGCACCTCTACAACCCACTTCTGGGGACCCCGTTCGATATGGTGTGGATTATCGCACATCCTCGGACCTAGTAGAACGAGATGCAGAGCTCCTCACGGAGCATACGATCTCGAAAGAATTTTAATGCATTTTTCTGTAGAAAATGTGATTCTATTATAAATAAAACTTATATTTTTAATAAATAATTATATATTTAACTAATATCAAAATATTTATTTTTAATATTTATAATATTCCATATTTCCAAAATCCAAGAAAAACATCCCATTTACAAGAAAATACCATTACAATTCCAATATTGCAAATAAATATCTTATACTTTAAAAACTAGGTCATACTCACTAAAAATTTCATATTGAATAAAAGAAACATCTATGAAAAGCCTAAAGACGATAATTAAGTACTTGAGGTGTATTTTGAAAATATAACAAAACTATTTTACATAAAAAACCCTCAAGTTATACTAAATTACAATAAGGACCCTAGTAAACATTGGTTAAAGCGGAACCAGTCTCTTGAGCCTCAGGGAGCCGGAGATATGGGTGCTTGCCTATCTAAAGTAGACAACCTAACAGACAGTGTTATCAACACAGTAATTGTCTTGGAAAAAGACATAAATCCTGCCGTCCATATGCAACAGTTACCGATAACATCAAAACTAACTCAGGACTTCAATTTCTTTTCTAAGTGTCTGACTCAAACTAAGTGTCAATATAATCAATCTGACTTGAATGTGATTCATATATATATATATATTACAATTCAATATTCAACCTGAATCCATGAATCCATATATTCAATCTATACAACTTGACCGAACCGAACCATGGATATACTCCATTTACAAGTTCATCCATTATATCCGTTCCATTACTGATATCATGGTTTCGGCAAGTCATCCACTTATATACAATAAACAATACAAACAATACAACAGTACAATCAAGATATCGCGGGGTTTATAAGGGGTAGATTGGTACGGAAGGTGTTAGAAGTGGCATGAGACTGTAACCATAACACACATAACCTGAATATCCATTGCCATTGTACCGTGGCTGAATGGTTCCTTATACTCTGTATACCTTATTCTCTGGAATTGTGGGAATCCTCTTGTATACACTGGCATTTCCTGTACCAAGCTACAAATAACAACGTTAACACTAAATAACAACATTATACATATATACTCTCTATTCTATCTATTCCATTCTTTTCTATTTACGGGACTTATCGAGCGATTTGTTCGCTGATGACATTCTCTTTCTTTTTCTTTGGAATGTCGTCAGGTGATTCGGACTCACTGTAGATCTAGCCCGGCAGCGAGAATTTGGATCAGCTAGCTTTTGACCCGGAGCTCTAGTTACTTGTACTTTTCATTTCATTTCCATTTCTATTATGCCATTGTTTAGGCATTGCTTTCATTCCATGTATTTACCTTTTCAGTTGTATTGTAAAAAGAATGTTAATAAATAAAGTTGATGTTTCTTTTACATTCATGCCTCTTGTGTATATGTACTTATATTGCTTAGATACGCTTAGCGTGTTTACTTCAGAGCAAATACGTAGCGGCCTCGTCGGGTCCTCTGCCCGTACACTGGGAAGCGGGGCATGACAGTAATATCCTGCTAAACCCAATAAACTTCGAATGCCCTTCACTGCCTTCGGTTTCGGCCATTTGCTTACTGCTGATACTTTAGCTGGATCGACAGAGATTCCTTTGCCTGAAACTATATGTCCGAGAAATCCGACTCGATCTAGCCAAAACTCGCACTTGTTGTACTTGGCATAGAGTTGATATTGTCGTAAAGTCTCCAGGACATTTCGTAAGTGCTCGACATGCTCTTTCTGACTCTTAGAATACACTAGGATGTCATCGATGAATATGACAACGAACCTGTCTAGGTACTCTCGGAAAACTTAATTCATTAGGTTCATGAATATGGCTGGTGCGTTGGTCACTCCAAATGGCATCACAAGATATTCGTAATGTCCATAGCGAGTTCTGAATGTCATTTTAGGAATATCAGATTCTTTGACCTTCACATGATGATAACCCGAACGAAAATCTAATTTGGAGAAAACTCAAGACCCACTTAGCTGATCGAACAGATCGTCGATGCGTGGTAGTGGATACTTGTTCTTTATCGTTAATTCGTTCAGAGCTCTATAATCAACGCACATTCGGTATGAACCTTCCATCTTCTTCACCAGCAAAACAGGAGATCCCCAACTTGAAGTGCTGGGACGAATCCATCCTTTTGTAGGGTGTTTTTCGTCACCCCATTGAGATGGGAATACGCGCGCGCTTGTCAGGCGCATTACAGATTCCCCCTGCCTATGGTAGGCTGGGGTTTATTGATTATGGTGATCCGAATCTCCGGCAGCCACAGACTAAGCTGCCGTTAATTACTCCTCGTATTTGGAGCGAGAGAACCTCCGATTGACGGGTTAAACTGGTCATGTGAACTCAATGTGCAGTATTGTGTTTTGAAGGGGTTTTGGACATATCGGGGGCCCCGCAGAGTTTTTATGGGGGTCCCGCTACCCGGATAGCGGGCTGGGGGTCAAGGGGGCTAGCAGCCCCCTTGTGGGGTGCGGGGCAGCGCCCCGTTAGAAAATTTTTCTAATGAGGGAGGTGTTTTTAGTGTGGAGTATGTGTGTGTGTGTGTATATACATACATACATATATATATATATATATATAAAGGAAAGGGCATCCAAAGGATACGTGGGAAAAAGCGCCAGCGCTTTGGGTGCTAGCGCTTTGAGCGCAAGGGCGCTAGCTCTTTGGGCGCTAGCGCTGTGAGCCTAAGAGCGCTAGCGCCCTACGTGCCAGGCATGTGGGTGCTCAGGCGCTAGTGCTCTGAGCGCAAGAGCGCTAGCGCTTTGAGCGTTAGCGCCCCACGTGCCAGGCACGTGGGCGCTCGGGCGCCAGCGCGTTGGGCATTGGCGCTCTGAGCGCAAGAGTGCTCTTGCGCTACCGCCCCACGTGCCAGGCACGTGGGCACTCAGGTGCTAGTGCTTTGGGCACTAGCGCTCTGAGCGCAAGGGCGCTAGCGCTTTTGGGCGCTAGCGCCTCACGTGCCAGGCACGTGGGAGCTCGGGAAGCAAAAGGGACTTGGTCCCTGCAATGGGAGTTGTACTCCCAGAAAGGAGCACTTATTATTTTGTATATATGTATATATATGAGGAGTTAAACTCCTAGGATATTTTGAGGCTGATGAAGGGACTTCTCCCCTTGAGCCTTGGATCTTCCCCAAAGTGGGGTTTCTGGAGATGGGTCTCCTTCTTCTTCCTGTCGATGGGCCGGATCTTGGAGAAAAGGGTGAGATTTAAAAATCTTCCCTTTTTGAGATCTAATGGAAGATCCAAGCCCCCCTTTGTGGGTTTTGTGGTGAAAAACTATTTAGTTTTGAAAAAGGAAGAGTAAAACTCTTGATTTAATTCAAAAGAAAGAAGAAGGTTTTAGAACCTTGAGGAAGGAGAAAGAGGCACATGCCCTAATTTTTTTGAGAGGATTGAAAGTTATCTTAGATATTTTCATCATGTTGCCTTATATAGGCTTACATATTTACATAGAGCCCCTTGGACCTTACAAAATGGCATTTTGCCCATCTCATGGCTCATGTGCCATTTCTTTTTCCACATAAGCCATGTGCTTTACAAAAATTTGGCTTTATGCCCATTTTGCTTACATTCATGTACAAAAAACTACATCAAAATTATTTGTTACATGATTTTTTATGTTGGTATGGGGAGGCTGACCGCGGGCTCGACTTGGGTATGGGCTCGCTTGACCTGGGCTTGAGCCCACCTGGCTTGGGATTGACCTTGACTTTGACTTGGTCAACCGGGGTGCAATTTTCGACCCCAACAATGTGCCCCCCATCAATAAATGCACACCACATATGCGGATCTTGTGCATGAAATTGATGGATCTTGAAGCTGGACTTCGAGGTGGAACATCATTTCGGAGGCAGAGCATCCCTCAGGGAGCATGATTCCCGAGGATCAGAGCATCATTCCGATTTGCGGAGCATAATTCCTGGGTCGGAGTATCATTCCGAAGAGCGGAGCATGATTCCAAGCATCGGAGCATCATTCCGAAGAGCGGAGCATGTTTCCAAGGGGGTCGAAGCATAATTCCGACGTGCGAAGCATGATTCCAGGGATCGGAGCATGATTCCGATGAGCATAACTTTGGGGATCGGAGCATCATTCTAAAGAGCGGAGCATGATTCCAGGCATTGAAGCATCATTTCGAAGAGCGGAGCATGTTTCGAAGGGGGTCGAAGCATAATTCCGATGAGCGGTAGACATTCTAACCAAGCATAATTTCGATGCAGAGGTTGATTCCTAGGCGAAGCATAATTCCGATAGAGAAGGCAAATACTCCGAGGCGAAACATGATTTCAACACATGGTACATTCTGAGATGGAGCATGATTCTGGCGCTGAGCTTGTTGGCTGACTTGATTCCGAGACGAAGCATAATTTCGACACGGGGTGCACATTCTGAGACGAAACATGATTCCGACGCAGTGCTTGCTGGTTGACTTGATTCCGAGGCGGAGCATAATCCCGACAGGGAAGGCAGATACACTGAGGCGAGGCATGATTTCGACACGGGGTACATTCTGAAACGGAGCATAATTCCAGCGCAGAGCTTGTTGGCTGACTTGATTCCGAGACGAAGCATAATTTCGACAGGAAAGGCAGGTACACCGAGGCGAATCATGATTTTGACACGGGGTGCACATTCTAAGACGAAGTATGATTCCGACGCAGAGCTTGTTGGTTGACTTGATTCCGAGGAGGAGCATAATTCCGACGAGGAGGTCGTTGGTTGATTCCGAGCCGAAGCATAATTCCGACAGGGAAGGAAGGTACACCGAGGTGCACATTCTGAGACGAAGTATGATTCCGACGCAGAGCTTGTTGGTTGACTTTATTCCGAGGCAGAGCATAATTCCGACGAGGAGGCCGTTGGTTGATTCCGAGCCGAAGCATAATTCCGACAGGGAAGGCAGATACACCGAGGCGAAGCTTGATTTCGACGCGGGGTACGCTCTGAGATGAAGTATGATTCCTACACAGAGCTGGTTGGTTGATTTGATTTTGAGGCGAAGCATAATTTCGACAGGGAAGGCAGATACGCCGAGGTGAAGCATGATTTCAACATGGGGTACACTCTGAGACGAAGTATGATTCCGACGCAGAGCATGTTGGTATTGGTTGGTTTGATTTTTTTGATTTGAGTTGGCATCAGCATCGCTACACTGGAATATTGTACCAGGAGCGAATCATCATCTGTCTTTGAGGGGATTTAGGGATTGGTTTTTTTTTGTTTGGCATCTGCATTGCTGCACTGGAATAATGCCAGGAGCAACTCATCATTTGCCCCGAGAAGATTTGGGAATTGATGGCTTAGGAGGCAGGTTTAGATCCCTATCACCTAAGGCTTTTCAATTTTATGGGCCGTAAGGGTCCCATAAAAGCATTTTCTCCCTACGAGTCGAAAGGATCTCGTATGTGTATTTTCTCCTTAGGAGTTGTGGGGACTCCTAAGTGTGTTTTTCCTTTGTGAGTCGTAAGGATCTCACGCGAGAATTTTCTCCTCACAAAGTCGAGAGGACTTTGCGAGTGCATTTCATCTCTTTTTCACGAGTTTGCGCCTTTTCGGGTTTTCACAAACTCGCCGACAGTCCTGCTGTTTTTACTCACGGAGCCCTTTCGGGTTTTCATCCGTGCCCATTTTGCTTGTGGACATACCTTTTTTTTTTGCGCTGGTGGGACTTTAAAAGTAGTCTCACAGGCAGGACTTGGGAGAGATTGGGATCGTTTTACGCCCGTGGATTGTATACGGTTTTGCAGGATGTATGATCCAGACCATAGGGCCGGAAAAATTTTGGGACTTTGTTGGCGTCTGCATCACTGTACTGGAATATGGTACAGGAGCGACTCATCATTCGCCGTTGGGGTATAAGATTTGGAATTTGGTTGGCGTCTGCATTGCTGCACTGGAATATGGTACCAGGAGCGACTCATCATTCGCTATTTGGGGATTTGAATTTTGGCCGGCGTCTGCATCGCTGCACTGGAATATGGTACCAGGAGCGATTCATCATTCGCCATTGCCTATTGGGAAGCGATGGCTTAGGAAACAGGTTTAGATTTCTATCACCTAAGGCTTTTCAATTTTATGGGCCGTAAGGGTCCCATAAAAGCATTTTTTCTGTGCGAGTCATAAGGATCTCATGGTGTACTTTCTCCTTAGGAGTCGTGGGGACTCCCAAGTGTGTTTTTCCTTCGTGAGTCGTAAGGTTCCTACGAAGGTTTGTTCTCCTCATGTATTGTGAGGACACATGAGTGGGTCTTTCCAATGGACCATAATTCCAAGGGCAGAGACCAGCCGCGTAACTGGTGGTTGTGGTGGGGCATGGGTATGACGAGAATTATTTGAGCCCGTGGATTGTATACGGTAGTCAATTTGGGGGACCACCCGTAGGGCTGGAAGAATTTTGGGAAATTGGATTTTGGTTGGCATCTGCATCGCTGCACTGGAATATGGTACCAGGAGTGACTCATAATTCGCCGTTTTTTTTTAGTTTGGAATTTGATTGGCGTCTGCATCGCTGCACTGGAATATGGTACCAGGAGCGACTCAGCATCCGCCATTTTTTTACCGCGATTGCTCTATCATTTCAGCTTTTCTTATCGCGAAGGTCGCGATTGCCCCATCATTTCGGCATTATTTTCATCTTAATTTTACTCGCTGATTTTTATTGCGAGTTGCCCCATCATTTCGGCTTTATTTTTCATCTTTATTTTACTCGCTGATTTTTATTGCGAGTTGCCCCATCATTTCGGCTTTTCTTCTTCATTTTTTTTATTTACACTTTTTTATTTATTTATTTACACACACATTTTTTTTACATTCCCAGCTTAACGACTTAGAGGTCGTCTGTTCCCAGTTTAATGACGTGGTGGTCGATTATTTTCAGAGAAAAGCAGATGTCTGAGAAAATCAGTTTCACGAAGAACTTCGGTCTCCGTTTGTTTGAAATTGGCGGTTGCGGCTTGACTGTTTGTTAGCATGCCTTTGGACAGTTCTATCTCTCCTGCCTTGTATTGCTTTTCGACCCAATCTTTGAAGACGAAGCAGTCCTCAATGGCATGACCTATCACTCTGTGATAGGGGCAGTATTTGGGGTCGTCGGTTATATTCGCTTTCTGTGGTCTTTTTGACTCTGGCAGTTGTCGACCATTCCTCAGGGCGTCTTTGAATATTTTACGGATTTTTTCCCTTCCGAAGGAATAGACCTTATCCAGTTTCTCTTTCAGTGGAGATTCTCCCCCCTCTCTGAACACTGGCTTCCGAGGATAGTTGGCATTAGGCCCGCTCATCCCTAGCTTATTTCGGTTAGCCAAAGTGTTGAAAAATTCAGAATCATCGGAGTTTCCGCCTTTGCGATTTTCGTCTTTTCGGTTTCTCCAAGACCTATTGTTATTTTGGGAATCCGAGGAGGACTCCTGCTTTGAGCATTCCAGCATCTGAACTTTCCTGGTCAGCTCTTGGAATGTTTTGAGACCCACGGTGCATAGAAACGGGGCCATCCAATTGTTGAGATTTCCGACAAGGAGACTGACAGATTGGTCCTCCTCTATCGGCGGTTCACATTTGACGGAGAGATTGCGCCATCGGGTTATAAAATCTGTGCTGCTTTCGTTGTTCTTTGGCTTGGTCCTTACGAGGTCGGCGATGGTGATCTTATTGCTGACACTTATGAACCTCTGCCGAAACAGAGACTCCATTTGGATGAAAGTTGTGACGGAGCCATCCGGTATGCTCGCGTACCAGTCGAAAGCAATATCGGTCAACCTATTAACGAACTGGCGGAGGAGAAGCGCATCATTGCCCCCAGTATTTCTGCATGAAGCTTTAAAATGGGCGACGTGCTGTTTCACATTTCCCGTCCAATCAAATCTTCCGAATTTGGGGATGACATAGCCGCTAGGAATTTCTACCAGATCGTACTGAGTAGGATATGGTCTCCCACTACTACTGATATCTTTTTGCGCTTCGGCTTCGGCTACCAAGGTTTTGACTTTGTCGGCAACCAAATCCATGATTTGATCTTGAGTTAGCGGGCTACTGTCATCGGCAGCCAAGACATTTCCCGAGATAGGATGCGACTGATTTTCATGCGGTCCGCCCACTTTTGGATTTGAGGGAACGGGCATCGGCTGTTTCGAGAAACCGTTTCCCGGTTTATGAGAGCCCTACACCTGATTGGGCAGCTGAGAGGCAAGTTGGGCCGTGAGCTATAAGACGACGTTTGTCAAGTCGTCAATTTTTGAGTAGAGCTTGGCCATCTCCTTGTCTTTTCTTCTGAGTTGTTTTCGGAGCTCTTGGAGAAGTTGTTGCTCCGCGTTCTTGGGACGGAAGATTGGCTCATCTTCGCTTTCCGAGCCTAACTCCTCATGGACCGAAGGGTCTTTCTGCCTATCATCCCCATCGAGAGGGTTTTCATCATCCAGCGGGGGCGGATGTTCTTAGGAAGCGGCAACCACATTCAAGCCAGATTGGATTTGAGATGTGGTGGCCCCGTCCTTGCTCTTGCTGAGCGTGTCCACCATGTAGACAATGTGGGCCACATATCCAGCCGTTTCCTCGTCTTTGGCGGGGTAACCCTGTTCCTCGAACCTCATGAGGTTCAGCTTAGCAGGAGCCCTAGCCTTTTTGTTGGCTCTATATCTGAACATTTTCTGCCTTAGCTTCTCAATTTTAAGGGCTTGGCGGGCATCCATTTCCTGGGAAGCCACCGTGAGTCGATTAGCGGGGAGCTTAGAGAAGACACCCGATCGAGCAGTTGTTAGGGGCACCGCCGGAGCTTGCTCGAGAGGCCTTGTTGCTTTGTTGGTGTTGATGGCCTTACCCCCAGCTGGGGCCAAGGAGAGTCGTTCAAACACTGACTTGCGTTTGAGTTGGGGCGCCTTCGAGACCACCACATTTGGCCTCTTGCCTTTCGAGACCGGTTTGTCTGTCACCGGGGCTTGAGGAGTTGGGATGGCGTTAGCTGACACGAACAAAATAGAGCCGAATGGTAGCGGCGACTCTTCCCATTTTCGCCCGAGACTGGCCGGAAGGACCGTCCTGGAGTCCATCTTCATCGTGTATGAGATGGGGGCCGTGTTGAGAGCTGAGCTGGTCCTTAGAGACATGGTTGAGGCTTGATCGCTCGAAGTCCTGCATGAAAGAGCATTATTTTAGTATAAATATCGATATGTATATTGATTGAGTTCGCATGAATGCTTAACCCGAAATATGGGAGGAGAGATTGGTCCCACCGGGCGTGCTAGAATCTGTAGGGTGTTTTTCGTCACCCCATTGAGATGGGAATAAGCGCGTGCTTGTCAGACGCATTACAGATTCCCCCTGCCTAGGGTAGGCTGGGGTTTATTGATTGTGGGGATCCGAATCTCCGGCAGCCGCGGACTAAGCTGCCATTAATTACCCCTCGCATTTGGAGCGAGAGAACCTCCGATTGACGGGTTAAACTGGTCATGTGAACTCAATGTGCAGTGTTGTGTTTTAAAGGGGTTTTGGACATATCGGGAGCCCCACAGAGTTTTTACGGGGGTCCCGCTACTCGGATAGCGGGCTGGGGGTCAAGGGGGCTAGCAGCCCCCTTGCGGGGTGCGGGATGCGGGACAGCGCCCCGTTAGAAATTTTTTCTAACGAGTGAGGTGTTTTTAGTGTGGAGTATGTGTGTGTGTGTGTATATATATACATATATATATATATATATATATATATATATAAAGAAAGGGCATCTAAAGGATGCGTGGGAAAAAGCGCCAGTGCTTTGGGTGCTAGTGCTTTGAGCACAAGGGCGCTAGCGCCCTACGTGCCAGGCACGTTGGCGCTCGGGCGCTAGCGCTCTGAGCGCAAGAGCGTTTACGCTTTGAGCACGCAAGAGCGCTAGCGCTTTGAGTACTAGCGCCCCACGTGCCAGGCATGTGGGCGCTCGGGCACTTGCGCTTTGAGCGCTCGGGCGCTAGCGCTCTAGGCGCAAGGGCGCTAGCACTTTTGGGCGCTCGGGAGGCAAAAGGGACTTGGTCTCTGCAATGGGAGTTGTACTCCCAGAAAGGAGCACTTATTATTTTGTATATATGTATATATATGAGGAGTTAAACTCCTAGGATATTCTGAGGCTGATGAAGGGGCTTCTCCCCTTGAGCCCTGGATCTTCCCCAAAGTGGGGTTTCTGGAGATGGGTCTCCTTCTTCTTCCTGTCGTTTGGCCGGATCTTAGAGAAAGGGGGTGAGATTTAAAAATTTCCCCTTTTTGAGATCTAATGGAAGATCCAAGCTCCTCTTTATGGGTTTTGTGGTGAAAAACTATTTAGTTTTGGAAAAAGAAGAGTAAAACTTTTGATTTAATTCAAAAGAAAAAAGAAGGTTTTAGAACCTTGAGGAAGGAGAAAGAGGCAGATGCCCTAATTTTTTTGAGAGGAATGAAAAGTATCTTAGATATTTTCATCATGTTGTCTTATATAGGCTTACATATTTACATAGAGCCCCTTGGGCCTTACAAAATGGCATTTTGCCCATCCCATGGCTCATGTGCCATTTCTTTTTGCACATAAGCCATGTGCTTTACAAAAATTTGGCTTTATGCCCATTTTTCTTACATTCATATACAAAAAACTGCATCAAAATTATTTGTTACATGATTTTTTATGTTGACATGGGGAGGCTGGCCGCGGGCTCGACTTGGGTATGGACCCGCTTGACCTGGGCTTGGGCCCAACTAGCTTGGGGTTGATCTTGACTTTGACTTGGTCAACCGGGGTGCAATTTTCGACCCTAACACCTTTCTTCAATAATTCATCCAACTGAGTTCGGATCTCTTTCAAACCTTCGGGACTCAAGCGATACGGAGATTTGATCACCGGTTGTGCTCCAGGTACTAAATCAATGCTTAATTCAAGAGCTCGATCGGGAGGCAAACCTGATATGTCTTCAGGAAATACGTCATCGAACTCTCGAACTACCTCTGGCTTGTCTTCTTCTACCTGATGAGTAGCAATCACTGCCTTCTTTGGTTTTTCTTTGTAGGTACTTGGCACCAGGGTACGGTCTCCACTTTTGAAATAAAAGACCGGATGGTCTGAAATCTCAAACACTACCCTCCTTTGACGACAGTCGATGGTGGCATAAAAGGTTCCTAGCCAATCCATACCCAAAACTGCATTGAAGTTCAGTATGTCCAGCACCTTGAAGTCAGCATAGAATTCTCTGCTGCAGAAGACCACTGGACACAGATCGTATCCCATTGTTTCCTTTAGAACGCCGTTCCCTGAACTGACATTCCAGCTGGATACAAGTGTTTTGACTAGAATCGCATGGGTTCGGACGAACCGTTGCGACATAAAGCAATGAGATGCTCCAGTATCGAAAAGTGCTAGTGCAGGTAGTGAGGCTACTAAGATCGTACCTAAGTTGTGTGGAATATGTTTTAAATAGAAAAAGATATATAGACTTAACAAGTATTGAACAATTTTGAAAGATTGAAAGGTTACCAATAATGACTTGGCCAATGGCTTCAGCTTCTTCCACGGTCATTGTGAAAGCATGTTGCCTCGGTACATTCCTCCTAGCTGGAGGAGCATTCCTCTGTCCGTTCCTTTGTCTTTGAGTAAGTTCCTTTGTGCTTGATGGAACTGACGAGGATGAGGTGCAGTCGGTCCATGAGGAGATGGAGCTGGGAGAGTAAGTCGTGGAGCAGGTGCCTGGATAGCTGGCCGCTGCGGATAGGTAATTGCTGATCTGGGTGCAGCATTTGGATTGAGTCAACGAGGACAAGACCCAATATCATGTATAGCTTAGCCGCAGACTAAGCAAATGTGATTAGCACGCCTGCAATCCTTCGCCAAGTGTCCATCCCTCCTGCAGCAGGTGCAAAAGTCTGGATTGGGCCGGTTGAATACTACCCCCGATCTCCTGGGCACAAAAGGTGGCCTTGAAGAGGCTCCTCCTGCCATCTGAGTGACAGGACACTTAACTCCGGAAGATTGGGGTATGCCCTTCTTCTTCACTACTGCCTCATATCGACGGGCAGCTTTCAGAGCCAGGTCGTGGGTTAGAAGATCCCCTGTAGCTAAGGCAGCTTGAATCTCTGGATTTAACCCTTGCTGAAATCGTCTGGACCTGATATCAACAGTCGGAATGGGGTGTGCCGAGAACTTGTTACGGTCTTGTGTTAGCTATGTAGTATGTGATATAGAAAAATCGAATATTAAGACATATCTTACCTGCTCAACATGGTGAACTCGGTATCATACCCATCCACTGATTTGGTCCACATCGAACCTTATTGCAAGTGGATGAATTGCTGCTCCATATCAAAGCAGGCAGTCTCAGGAAAATATTTCGCGTCGAACATTTCACGAAAAGTCCTCTATTCGATCGGTTGGGCAAGTCGGCTTTCTTCTGCCTTCCACCATACTCGGGCGTTAACGGTGAGTTGCAGTTTCGCAACCCTTACCCAAGCAATCTCTGGCACTTATGTTGTGGCTAGATCGTCTTCGATACTCTGAGTCCATTCTTTAGCTTCTAAAGGGCTCTCTTTCCCAGAAAATTGCTTCGGGTGCAATGCCCAAAATTGCTTCACTCCGGGTGCTTCCGCTTCCGGACGGTTCAATAATATAGCAGTCTACTGTTGCTGTCCTTCCAGTAGGCTTCGGATTGCCATAAGCAATATCGTCTGCTCATTGATCAGAGCTACAACGGTAGGCGGTGGTGGTAGAGGAGGAGGTGGTGTGTTGCCATTCATGTTTGTGCTGGTATTGTTCGGGGAATCCATAACCATGAAAGAAAAATAGGGTTAGGATAGATTCAAAAAATATGATTCAAAGAATATGAAATATAAAGAATGTTTAGTTGCTGATTCTTGTGATATCTTGATTAGGTTTCCATGCAGAACTGACCCTGCACGGTTATGTAAGTTTCCACGCAGAACTGACCTGCATGGGCCACCAACAAAACCTGTCACGTCTCGCTTCTCAGAATACGGGTAAGGAGACGTGACTAGGCCCGCTACATATTTACTCAGAAGTAAACACGCTAAACGTAATAAGCAATATAATAAAGTACACAAGAAAAATGAAAAGAGATGTAATTGAACAACAACTTTTATTTATTAAACATTTCTTTACAATACAACTGGAAATGTAAATTTAATGCGGAAAACAATGCCTAAACAATGACATAAACTGAAAAGAAAAGTATATACAAGTGTCTATAGCTCTGGGTCGTCTATGAACTGCTCCAAGTTTTCTTCGCTGGGCTCGACCTCCAGAGAGTCAGATCCACCTGACAACATTCCAAAGAAAAAAGAGAAGGAATGTCGTCAGCGAACAATCGTTCGGTAAGTCCAAAGAAAAAAGTATAATAGACAGATAAATAGACAGATATAAGAATATAACTGGTGTATTGTAAGTTTGTCATGTTAACGCAGTTGTTTGTAGCTTGGTATAGAATATGCCAGTGTATACGAGAGGAGTCATACTATTCCGTGGACTAAAGTATACGGAGCACAAGGAACCGTTAAGCTACGGAACAACAGTAATGGATATTCAGGTTAGGTGTATTAAAGTGACTGTCTCGTGCCACTTCTAACACATTCCGTACCAGTCTACCCCTTAAAAACCCCGTAATATCTTTTGTATTGATTGTATTGATTTACAGATAGATGACTTGCCGAAACCATGATATTAATTGTTCATGTATATGGATAATGATGTAAATGGATATTCATGTAATCAGGTCAATGAATACCCATGGTTCGGTTAGTTCAAGTCAAGTTGATATAGATTGTATCTGGCATAAATGGATTCATGTTGTAATGAAATTATCTTTGAATTGTATATGAGTATAGATTGTTTTCAGTTTTGACTGAGACTTGGACTGAGTCAGACATTTTAGACAGAATTGAAGTCCTGAATTAGTTTTGGTGTTATCAGTAACTGCTGCATATGGACGACAGGATTTATGACTTTTTCCAAGCCAATTACCATTTATAACACCGTTTTTAGTTTGTCTACCTTAAATAGGAAAGCACACTCATTCTCCGGTTCCCTGAGACTCAAGAGAACGGATTCCGCTTAAACCTATATAAACTAGGGTCCTTATTGTAAATTAATATAACTTGGGGGGGTTTTATGAAAAATATTTTTGATATATTTTTAAAATAAACCTCAAGTATTTATTTATCGTCTTTAGGGTTTTTCATGGATGTGATTTTTAAATGTGAAGTTTATTCTAGTGGATATAAACATAATCTGAATATTATATGGTATTTTATTGTAAATTGGAATTATACGGATTTGTGGTGGTATTTTCATGGAATATGTAAATCTTTTCTTTTTGTTTAGAAAACATGGAATATTTTTATTTATATATATTTAAAGTAGATATTTTGATAATATTTATGTATAATTAAAAATAAATTTTATTTATTAAGTAGAAATCACATTTTTCTTAAAAATTACGTTAAAATTCCATCGAGGTCGGATACTTCGTGAGGAGGTCTGCATCTCGCTCTATTAGGCCCGAAAATGTGCGATAACCCGCACCATTCCGATCGGTGTCCCAAAAGTGGGTTGCAGAGGCGCATTTGCAAGGAATTAAATAATATACTTTTAAAGAAAACGGTTTTTGATAGTTTATGATATTTAAATGTAAGTTCGTATTTTGTCCTAAAAATAATGTTTTGCAAGCCATCGTGCTATGTCATGATGAGTGTTGTGATGAGATAGGTCGTTACCTTGTGAGTTTTCTAAAGTTAATATGAGCAAAACGATAAAGTAATGTCGTATTTAACTTGATGGTATTTTACCGTAAAAATGAACTAAAAGTTGCAATACATATTATTTTGACATGAAACTTATTGTAAAGGGTTTGATTATGATTACTAAACAATATATCAAGAGATGGTTAATTTGTGCTTAAGAAAAGTTGAGTTTTTAGTTAAATTAGAATCGGAAGTCGGATTAACTCCGCTTCCGACAAGTTTTGAAAAGTGAATTCTTTTTAATAGAAAAGAAGGGGGAAAGAAGGGACTTACTGGATGATGGTAAAGAGAAGAGATGGAGAAAATTTTTGAAGGTGTCGTGGAGTTGTTTTGTCGCCGGATTTGTCCTGAAACGTCGCCGGAATTTTGACCTTGGCTAACTCCACTTGTACAACTTTTGGACTTAGAAATTTTTGAGAGTTTTGATACTAGATTTCAGAATAAAGGGGGTTAAAGTGTAGTGTGGTATTTATAGGAGAAAATTAGGGTTTTGGGAATGAATAGAGAATAAAAAATGTATTAAAACTTGGATTAAAGAGGTGAATTAATACTCTCTGTTAATGTGCAGAAAAATCAAACAGAATAGGAGTAGTGGGGGGAGTTTAAGGGGTTAGGGTTCAAAAGATGTGGACATTCCCTACGGCTATACCCGGCGGCGCCGACCCCTAAGAGAATCTCGCCGGTCCAATGGGTAGGGGGTGGGGTCTGGATTCTTGTCACGTGTCATGTTTAGCGCATACAACATTT
Source organism: Agapanthus africanus (assembly GCA_030015575.1). NCBI lineage: Eukaryota > Viridiplantae > Streptophyta > Magnoliopsida > Asparagales > Amaryllidaceae > Agapanthus > Agapanthus africanus. Next base: position 65,551,669 of record CM057338.1, on the reverse strand, counting down.
TCCACATGTTTATTTTTAGTGTGACTTTTCATTTTACGTGCAGTGCACGTGCAAACTTTTGAGCTTCTAAAAGTTTAAAAGAAAAATCAGCAAAAATATATGTGGCTGAGGGGATTCGAATACAAGGGCTACGTTACAGCAGTGCAAGGCTTTACCAATGAACTATAAGTGCTTTCTCGTTGTTCAAAAGTAAATTAAATACTTATAGCATACACGGTATTGAAAATACTCCATTTGTACATTAACTTTTAAATAAATTTTCTGTACATTAAAATATAGTCGTTACACTCCGTCTGTGTAGTTACTATTATTTTACTATGCTTGTACATGAATTTTATTCAAAATTTACGAAGGAGGTGCTGTCCGATTTTCCCCGATTATTTCTTTAAACGTTGATTCTCTCTCACACAAATATATGTTCATACACGATATATTACACATACATCCACAACATATACGGGAATGACGCAAACAAAATAGATAGCAACAGTAACAACACCATAATTCATCACTAAAATTTCAACAATAAATTCTCTACGTTACTTATTTCCGCAGCAACAGAATTAATCCGCTATGTAATTGCATCAATGGTCTCATCACCTATCGTGGAATCTCGAGTGAGTTCGAGATGGTTCAAGATCCGGCGGTGCATAAAGATGCGATAGAGAGAGCTTGCGGAGTACTTGATATTGCGACCTGAAAGAAGACCCATAGAATGAAAGAAGTGGAGACGACGATTTACTTTCCTATGGTGGTCATATGTTACTTCTTCAGTGGGAGACGGGAGTGCATCCAATATGGCTAAATGCAAGAGCCACAGGATTTTACGATCGATCTTTATCGGCCAGTTCATACCCTCATCGTAATCGATAGAAAATGCCTTCGTAACTAAAGTGATCTATCATCGTATATACAGATTTCACTACGGTGTAAGGGATACACCTCTTAATTTCATCGATTGATGGCAATCCTGCAGATGAAGATCCCGACATTGAGAGAGAGCGAGACTAAAAGCTGAGAGGGAGAAAGAAAAAGAATGTGATGGTGATGATATCTAGGAAAGTGCGAGAGAGCTTGGCACAGAGAGTGTGATTCGAGATAGAGAGGAAGAAATTGAACTCTTAATATAAGGAACACAATCATTCACGGGTATGTGTTTTTCTGGGGCGCAGTTTGCATCTGCGCCCTAGAAAAACACATACCCGTGAATGATTGTGTTTTCTTTTGGGACGCAACTACAAATTGCGCTATAAAAAAACACAGACCCGTAAATGAGTATGTTCCTTTTTTGGAACGCAGTTTGCAACTGCGCCCCAGAAAAACACATACCCATGAATGATTGTGTTTGCTTTTGGGGCGCACCTTCAAACTGCGCCATAGAAAAATACAGACCCGTGAATGAGTATGTTTCTTTTTGAGACGCAGTTTGCAACTGCGCCAAAAAAAGTACCAACATTGAAAATGATTCATATTATTTTGATTTTATTAATGGGCGTAGTTACAAATGTATGGGTCTACAATTATTAATGGGCGCGGTTACATATGTATGGGGCGCAGTCAAACTGCGCCCCATACAAATGTAATGAGCGCGGTTTTAAACCGCGCCCCTAAATTATTTTCCCACGCCCTGCGCCCCATACAAATGTAATGAGCGCAGTTTTAAACCACGCCCCTAAATTATTTTCCCACGCCAGCGCTGACGTGACGCCTACGACACTGAAAGTGGTCTTTTTTTGTAATAAGTTTTAAAAATGGTTTGTTTTAAAATTTATTATTTAAAAATGGTTTACTATTAAAAAAAATTGTCCAGAAAATTATGTTAGCCTTTCTAGTTTCAATCTGCATACTCTGCCCTTTTTTCTCTAATTTAGTGTTTGTTTCCATTTAGAAAAAGGTTTCTTTGTAATATCCTGGTGAGCATTCTTTACGATTCCATTATAATCATTTCAGAACTTTTCATTTCTTTGTTCTAACAATACTCATCTCTATTCTATTCTTTAAATTTCGGATTCCTTAAAGTTTAATCTTCAAACTACAAATTGAATGATACCCATTTCTCATTTCATCATTTGATCCCTATCTGCAACTTCAAAATCAAATCTTGATCCTCAACATATTCAAAGATTCAAACAACACACTAGCACAAATACGCAAGCTATTCTTTCCTATATACATAATGTAAAAGTGTAGAGAGGTGGCAGAATTTTCAAAATGCCAATTTTGCCCTCACAAATTTTGATATTTCCACTTTCTACTACCGCCTGTCCCATCTCCTTTTCAAAATGTCAATTTTGCCCTCACAAATTTTGGTATTTTCACTTCCTATTGCTATATGTCCCATCTCCTATTGGCACCCATGCCCACCTTCTGCTCTATTTAAGATAGAGCACCTCATCCTCATTCTTTACTCAAAAGAGAAAAGCTAAAAATAAAAAAAAAGTTGACAGGGAAGAGAGAGAGAGAAAGGCGTTTAAAACACTACTGATCTTCTTTTCCTATTTTGCATTTCTCTCAATGGCGCAAAAATTTGATACAGAACGGCTGTTACCATTCTCAATGGTCAAAGAGTACAACCGTCACTACTTCTCTTTCTCCATGCAAAACTGACGCCCACGTCGTCGGATACCGATGGTGTCAATCCTTCCATGTGCATCCACGGGTACATTGAAAACTCCACCCAAGTGATCATCCACTCTTCCGATGGCCTTCATGATGGTGCAAAATTTATTTTGGATGAAGTGTCCTCCTATAAGTATCGATAATATGGTGATAATCAAGCGACCGTGTAAGTGAAAGAGATGAGGGTTGAAAGACGAAAATGGCTATATTTGTGCTGTGTGTTTTGAAGAAATTGAGATGGGTAGCAACGGCGATTTAGTTGAACGAGTGCAGTTGTGTTGTGATCATACATTCCACATGAAGTGTATTGTTTCTTGGTTGTTCAAGAAAAACTCATGTCCACTATATCGATGTGAGAAGCCATGTCAAATAACTTAAGATGTCACTGTTAGTTTTTCTTTGTTGATCGATCGTCTGTTATTTCTGTTATTTTGACATGTAAAATTCGAAGAAGAATGAACAATGTTAACAAGTCCTGATTGTGTTTTCTAATATTTTCAATTGGTTTAATATGGTTAATATGATGATCAAATGATACATTTTATGGATATATAGTATAAATCACTTAATTTTCTAACTCGGTCTTGTTTTTGCAATTAAATTTGACAAATGACGGAAAAGGAGAAAAAAATTGAGAAGGTGCCAGCATGCAAGTGTAGAAAAAACTCAAATGAAAAAAACAATGAGATTGCTATTTGGTTTTAATGGATACTTCTTTGGTTGGAACAACAGGTTTATGATCATAATTCGTAACAAGCATAAGTAAGAATTATTAAACCGAAAAAGACAGTAGTCAAGAAAAAAAAGAAAGATGTTACCATTTCCAAAAAGTCTGTAGAAAAATAAGGACGTTATCAGATAGAAATATGACAAAAATGACAAGTCGGACGGAATAGATCAAAAGAAAAACTGCTAAAAATAAAACGTTGTTAAAACGAGAAACTAATTATTTGATCGCGTCCCAAATTTATTCCCGATACTTCCTGTCAAATCTTAACTGATCCAGGTGCCAATTTCACTTCTAATTCGAAAGTCAAAGTTCGGAGCAAATCTTTAACCGTGATTTCGGAGCCTTAAATGATGGATTTTCGCGATTCTGAGAGACGTTAATGTAATGCCTATGGCAATCCATTGACCCAGACGATTTTGCGAGATCTTTGATTTGGCTGGTGGAACGCGCGAATCGGACAAGATTTGACAGTTTAGGATTCTCGGGTTGAACTAGACCCGACATGTTTTGGATCGGTCGAGCAACTCCAAGTATGCTAGGGCTGCGTTAATAAGGCATAATACCAGCGCATAGACTGAGAGGGGACAAAGACCCACGTGCAAGTGCATGCAGTCGTAAAATAGTGACGTTAATATTAGTTATAATTTGACAGAGAAAGACATTAGTCATGACGGCCAGAAGAAGGACATTAGGCATGATTTGACAGAAAAAGGACATTGGTCATGATGAACTGGAGAAAAATAGTGACGTTAGCATTTTCTATCGTTTGACAGAAAAAGGACATTAGTCATGATGGACAGTAGAAAAATATTGATGTTAGCATTGGTCATGATTTGACAGAAAAAGGACATTAGTTATGTCCACCTCCTATTGCCACATGTCCCATCTCTTATTGGCACCTTTGCCCACCTCTACTCTATTTAAACCAAGGCACTTCATTTTCAATCCCTACAAAAGAGAAAGGTAAAAAAAGGGTAAGCCAGAAATATTTTGCATCTCTTAATGGCACAAAATCTTAATGCAGGACAGCCATTGCCTCTCTCAATGGTCAAAGAGTATAACAAACCGTCGTTGTTTCTCCTCCTCCATGCAAAACTGACGCCCACGTCGTCGGATGCCGACGGTGTCGATCCTTCCGTTTGCACCTACGGGTACATTGAAGACTCCGCCCAAGTGATCATTCCCTCTCCCGTTGGCCCTCGTGATGGTACAAAGCGTATTTTAGACGAAATGCCATCTTGTAAGCATCGCAAATATGTAGCCTCTAAATTACGTTCGCCCGAGAACTGTCGTACCTTCGCCAGCTGGGTGGTGTGTTGTAAATGCCCCATCTAAGATCAGCATCGCATGTATCTTGAAACAGAGATCAGCAAATTCGTCCATGAAGCTGTGGAGGTAGCAAATGCTAAATTTCATATCAAGATATATGTTTATACTAGCGTTGATAGGACTGTGACAATTAAGAGATCGCATAAGCGAAAGAGACAGGAGTTGAAGGACGGGATTGACGATATTGCTTGTGCGGTGTGCTTTGAAGAAATTGAGAAGAGTAGCAGTGATGATTTGTTCGAAGAAGTGCAGTTGTTCTGTGAGCATGCATTCCATATGAATTGCATTGTTCCTTGGTTTTTCAACAACAACTCATGTCTGCTATATCGATATGAGAACCCATGTGAAATAGATTAGGATGTTAATTTTAGTTTTTCTTTGTTGATCAACCTTCTGTTATTTCTGTTATTTTGGCATATAAATTTCGAAGAAGGGATGAACAGTGTTCACAAGTTCCGATTGTGTTTTCAAATATTTTCAATGGTTTAATATATTTAATATGATGATCATATGATGTATTTGGATATATAGTATAAATCACGTAATTTTCTAACTCGGTCGTATTTTCGCAATCAACTTTGACAAAGGACAGAAAAAGACAAAAATTGAGAAGGTAACAGCATCCAAGTATAGAAAAACTCAAATAAAAAGGAATAATGATATTACCAATTGGCTTTAACGGATATTTCTTTGGTTAGAAAACATGCATGTTATAATCATAATTCGTAAAAATCATAATTAAGCATTATTAAACAGAAAAACACATTAGTTATTATGCTCTTTTTTAATTGGTAAGTAGTGCAGCTCTGATTTGGGATGCGGCACTTCTAAACAGATTTAAGAGAAATTGAAAGAATAGAAAGATAACAATGGTAATTTCACCAAACTAGGGTTTTATTTAATTAAAATTTGCCTTTTACAATTGCAAAATCGAAATCACAACTAATTTTCTAATAAAAGAAGAACTGCTAAAAATAGAAAAACGGCTAAAAATAAGGTATAAAACCAAGTTCGGAATTTTCGGGTTGAACTAGACGCGATGTGCATCAATGGGGCATAATACCAGCGCATAAATTGATAGAGGACAAAGGCTCGCGTGCAAGTGCATGCAGTTGAGTACGTATATAAGGAAAAACGTTATCAGGTACAAACAGGACAGAAAAGGACATTGGTCATGATGGAAGAAAAATAGTGTTAACGATAGAAAAATAGTGACATTAACATTAGTCTTGATTTGACAGAACAAGAACATTAGTCATGATAGACTGTAGAAAAACAGTGACGTTAACATTGATAGTGATTTGACGGAAAATATTAACGACGGAAAAAGGACATTAGTCATGACGGACTGTAGAAAAATAGTGACCTGAACATTGGTAGTGATTTGACAGAAAAAGGACAGTAGTCATGACGGACTGTAGAACAACAGTGACGTTGACGTTATTCATGATTTGACAGAAAAGAGACATCAGTCATGACGGACTGCGGATCAACAGTGACGTTAACTTTGACCGTGATTTAACAGAAAAGGGACATCAGTCATGACGGACTGCAGATCAACAGTGACATTAACTTTGACCGTGATTTGATAGAAAAGCGACATCAGTCATGACGGACTGCAGAACAACAGTGTCGTTAATATTGACAGTGATTTGACAGAAAAAGTACATCAGTCATGATAGACTGGAGAATAATAGTGCTGATGACAGAAAAAGGACAATAGTCATGACGGACGATAGAAAAATAGTAACCTGAATATTAGTAATGATTTGACAGAAAAAGGACATCAGTCACAATCGACTGTAGAAAAATAGTGCTGATGACAGAAAAGGGACAATAGTCATGACAGACTGTAAAAAAAAGTGACGTTAACATTTGTCATGATTTGATAGAAAAAGTACATTAGTCATGATGGACTGTAGAAAAATAGTGTTGACGACAGAAAAAGGACAATAGTCATGACGGACTGTAGAAAAATAGTAACCTGAACATTGGTAATGATTTGACAGAAAAAGAACATTAGTCATGACGGACTGTAGAACAACAGTGACGTTAACATTATTCATGATTTGAAACAAAAGGGACAGTAGTCATGACGGACTGCAGAACAACAGTGATGTTAACGTTATTCACGATTTGACAGAAAAAGGACATCAGTTATGACAGACTGCAGATCAACAGTGACGTTAATATTGGCCATGATTTGACAGAAAAAGGACATCAGTCATGACGGACTGCAGAATAACAGTGACGTTAATATTGGCCGTGATTTGACAGAAAAAGTATATTAGTCATGATGGACTGTAGAAAAATAGTGTTAACGACATAAAAAGGACAATAGTCATGACGGACTGTAGAAAAATAGTAACCTGAACATTGGTAATGATTTGACAGAAAAAGGACATTAGTCATGACGGACTGTAGAACAACAGTGACGTTAACGTTATTCATGATTTGAAACAAAAGAGACAGTAGTCATGACGGACTGCATAACAACAGTGACGTTAACGTTATTCATGATTTGACAGAAAAAGAACATCAGTCATGACGGACTGCAGATCAACAGTGACGTTAATATTGGCTGTGATTTGACAGAAAAAGGACATCAGTCATAACGGACTGCAGAACAACAATGACGTTAATATTGGCCGTGATTTGAAGAAAAAGTACATTAGTCATGATGGACTGTAAAAAAATAGTGTTGACGACAGAAAAAGGACAATAGTCATGACGGACTGTAGAAAAATAGTAAGCTGAACATTGGTAATGATTTGACAGCAAAAGGACATTAGTCATGACGGACTGTAGAACAATAATGACGTTAACGTTATTCATGATTTCATAAAAAAGAGACATCAGTCATGACGGCCTGCAGAACAACAGTGACGTTAACGTTATTCATGATTTTACAGAAAAAGGACATCAGTCATGACGGGCTGCAGATCAACAGTGATGTTAATATTGGCCGTGATTTGACAGAAAAAGGACATCAGTCATGACGGACTGCAGAACAAATATTGACCGTGATTTGAAAGAAAATGATTTGACAGAAAAAGGACATCAGTCACGATCGACTGTAGAAAAATAGTGTTGATGTCAGAAAAAGGACAATAGTCAGGACGGACTGTAGAACAACAGTGACGTAAATATTGGTCGTGATTTGACAAAAAAAGTATATTAGAAAATAGTGCTAACGACAGAAAAATGACATTATCCATGACTGTGATTTGGCTGTGATTTGACAGAAAAGGTCATTAGTCATGATTTGACTCTAGAAAAATAGTGACGTTAACATTGATCGTGATTTGACAAAAAAGGACATTAGTCATGATTTGACAGAAAAATGACATTAGTCATGATGGACTGTAGAAAAATAGTGACGTTAATATTAGTCATGATTTGACAGAAAAAAGACATTGGTCATGGTGGCGAAAAAAGGGCATTGGTCATGATTTGACAGAAAAAGACATTAGTCATACTGGACAGTAGAAAAATAGTGATGTTAATATTAGTGATGATTTGACAGAAAAAAGAACATTTGTCCTCATGGACCGTAGAAAAACAGTGACGTTAATATTAGTCATGATTTGACAGAAAAAGGACATTATTTGTGACGGACAGAAAAAAGACATTAGTTCTGTTTTGACAGCAAAAAAATATTAGTCATGATTGACTGTAGAAAAATAAAGATGTTACCATATATAAACAGGACTAAAAGGATAAGTACGACAGAAATGTCGAAAGAAAAATAAAATGAAGAAGAGAGACACATTACCAGATGCAAAAGGACGGTAGAAAAATAAAGACGTCAGTAGTGATGAGAAATAGTAAATAAAATAAATTCATATGATAAAACCAAAATATTTTATCAGAAATTTAAAAAAATAAAAATGAATTGAATTTGTTTTTGTCAACACCTCCTATTGACGTCATATCTCATCATCTCTCTCCCCTATTTAATCCAGCGCTTTTCATCTTCTTTCTCACTTGAAGAAAAAAGCGAAAATATTGGAAAAAAGGGAAAATAGAGAAAGAGAGAGATCTCATTCTTACCAAATTCTGGATTTTCCAACACTTTTGAAACTTAAAACCTTAGCTTGGATCGTTTCAAACCACCATACCTTCAGTAAGTATTTTTATCTCTTTCTTTATTTTCTTTTTCAACATATATGATCATGAAAGAGGATGGTTTGCACTAAATTTTTTTCCATAACTAAACTTTTCTTTTTCAACGTATTATTTTTCATTCTTCATTTAGTATTTTTTTAACTGAGGAGAATATTTTTAAAAGTTGCCATTATTAATACAATACTTGACTTGAATTGATATTTTTTCCATTTGCAGGAAAGTGTTCGTTTAATTTGGTCAATAACAAAATTAGAGTAAAAACTAAGGTAACAAAAAATCTATTATTCAAAAAATTCAATATTTAAGATTTTTATTTATTTATGCTTATATGTAGAAGTAAATTATTTGTTCTCTAAATTTAAATTCCTATTGGTATCTGTACAGTTTTCCATTTAAGTTAGTAATAAATGATGTGACATATTTATTGTTATTAGTTAATTATTTATGTTGATCTCTATAATTGTTTCTATTGTGATATTATCTTTTGTCTTTTATTTAGCTATGCATGGGAATAAATCAAAATGCATTCGCAAACCGTTATCGGGAGCACAAAAACAACGTAAACGTGAACGTGAAAGAATAAGATATAAAAAAAACAGTCATCCAACACTAATACTAAAAATGATGAATTTTCTTTCAAGCGAAAGCAAGAGATATTTGATTTTGGTATCCCGCACTTCAAAAGACCATTAGAACAAATTCCTAATCTTTCTGCCAATGTTGAATGCAACACATCTTTGATGGATGATGATACCGTTTTATATCATTCTACGGAAGTGGGCTTTTTGAATGATCACCATATAGTTAATAAAGACATTCATCAAGATTTATCATGCAGTCAAAAAAATGATAATAATAGTAAGGGCACGCTTCATCCTCATTATATATCCTTATAAAACACAAAGTTTTATCTAATTTTACTTGAATGTTTAATATTAACTATATTAAAGAACATATTACTCAAAAATCTTAAATTTTTTTATTTTGTTGATTTACAAATTTTTTACATGTTGTAAAAGCTATAAGATTATTTTAAATAAAATCCTCCATAAATATAATAATATAATATATTACATTTTCTTATTGCTGATTAAATTGTAATGTGTGTTTTATAATGATACATGTAAGACAGTTTTAACGATAATTATTTAACAGATTGGCGTAGTCGTTTCCATTATTTGGGATCTCTTACTAAAAAATATTCTAGATATGATGCAATTGTGTGGAATGAAAAAAGGGTTAGAACTAATGATAAGAAGAAAATAAATTATTCACTTTGTTGCAAGAGTGGAAGAGTTTCTCTGCCTTTTCTTGAGAAGACAACTGAAATGCTAGACTCTTTATTGAACTATCAAAATATTTTTGAACGAGCTAAATAATTTCGGAAAAAAATTCGTTCGTTCAACTCTATGTTTGCTTTTACATCTATTGGTGCAAAGATAGATTATCAAATTTTGAAAGGAAGGGACCATATACATTTCGAATTCATGGACAAAACTATCATAAAATAGGTTCGTTGCTACCGGCTATCGGAAGTCGATCTAAATATGCACAGCTTTATATATATGATACCGAGCATGAAATTGAAAATCGAATTGCATCTATTGGAGATAATTGTAATGCTACGGAATATGATTCAGAAACTGTGAAAAGTTTAAAGGAAATGTTGGATAAATACAACAAATATGTTAAGAAATTTCGATGCGTACGTGATTGGTATGAGAACAATAAGGATAAAGAGTTTAGTTTGCGTGTTCTAGAGGATAGAAATCATAAGGGTCAACAATATAATAAACCAAATTCAATAGAAATAGCTGCTTTGATGATTGATGATGAATTTTTTCCTTCATCTACTCGAGATGTTATTGTCAACGATCGGAAAAAAGGATATCAAAAAATTAGTGAGATTCATCCAGCATACATGCCATTGCAATATCCCTTATTATTCTCATATGGAGAAGATAGTTGGCATAATTATATTGAAGGTAACAATACGAAGAGAAAAAGGAATAAAGTTTCAATGAAGGATTTCTACGCATTTAGGTTACAACAGCGTTGTCATGAAGGAACAACGTTGTTGAGAGGTGGAAAATTATTACAGCAATATATAGTTGATGCTTACGCGTCTGTTGAAGGGAATTGTCTTGGATGGATTCGTAATAATCAAAAAACTTTACGATGTGAGTTATATCAAGGCTTGCAGGATGCTGTTGACGATAGTGATAATGATGCTCACACAATTGGTAAAAAAATCATTTTGCCTTCTGATTAGTCTATTTTAGAGTGTGTAGTAACCGCAATCAATAACGGTGTCGCATGTAGCTAGACCGAGATGAGTACGGGTCGTCCTCAGGGAAACGTTGAATCTTTTAATCTTACTTTAGGCGTGTTGATTAGGAAAGGAGGAAGAATAAAGAATGGTGAAGAATGGTTGTAGGTTCTAGATCTACGTCAAACACGGATGCGGGATATAGATCTAGATTAACTACAGATGTAGGTTTTATATTAGAAAGGGGCTTATAGGGTTCGTTAAGATTTAGTAGTCATGGATGATTAATTAAAGATTGCTCCTTTTATCCTTTAATAGATTTAAAACTAAATCGACAGTGATGCATGTAGATTAGGGTTTCTGGAGGGAAAAGGGTTCCCACTCTTAACCCCTATCTTGACATGGATCTCCGTTCATGTCTAGCCTTTACCAAAGCAATCGTTAATCTAATCTCAAATCGCGGTCGTGACTATCAATGAATTGGTAGCGCGCCCGATTAGGATGTTAATGATTCTTTTGGTAAAGTTTATAAACTTTATAGGACGTAAAAAGAGTTTAAGTATCTTCATCATCTATTATTCTACCATAATCCTACGAACCCTAACAAGCGGAGAATTACTCGCGCATGTTTGGAAAAGAAAAGATAGAAAGGGAAATCATATTAGAAACTTCAGAAAAATAAAATGATATAAGAAAACAACTACCTTTATTAATCAACAAGATCAAGTACACTTTGTTCCTTTAGAAAATGATTACAAAACCTTAGTTTGCTTCTCGATCTCTTCTAAGGAGGTAGATGAACTGTCGATGATCAACTAGGATTCTTGAGCCGTCTTGGACTTCGTGATCGCGTCGGTTTGATGATTTTTCCAAGAGGCTCTCGGTCCTTATTTATAGTCACAGAGCCAGAACCCTAGTTTCCTAATATGGTAACTAGTTGTTAGGATCCCAACCAGAAAATTCAGAGCCCTAACTCCTCAATATTGCGGCAGAACCGCAGCCATTTGGTGGGTCTGGCCGCGGATCCTCGGTGGTTTGGAGGGTTCTTTGCTTCAAAATTCTTGTGGTCTCTTCTGGTGACACATGTAGACTATTTTGATATCTGGAATCTGAAAATCTTCTCTAAGTCTCTGTCAGAATTGATTTCTTCGATTTACTTTGAGATTTCAGCAGATTTGATCTTGATAACTCGGATTTCCTTGATTCCAGTCCTGATATAATTTCTGCACAATTATCTTAATAAATAATGTTAGTAGAATTTGTTTTTATTGAGATAGTATCTTAACCATTTGACATGATATTATAGTTTTAAGAGAATTGGTCAAAGATATTTAATAAGATAAGCATATTTAAATGGACCAAATATTACATAGATATTATATGCTTACATTTTCCTTCATAATATTAATTATAATATATAAACACATAAAAATAGTATTTTTACAGATAAACCCTCATATGTGTCATATTTATAATAAACCCTTTTTATTATATAAAAATAGTAAGGAAAATGTTATATCAAATGCTCAATATTTTTGACTGAACACCTTCATCCTTTACCGGAGATCCACGATACATGATTCAAAACTATCAAGATGCTATGGCAATTTGTGTATGGGGCGAGCCTCCGGATTTATTCATTACTTTTACATGCAATCCTAATTGGAAAGAAATACATGATTTTTTATTGATTGCTGGTGGTCAAAGTGCATCTGATAGGCCTGATATTGTTGCCAGAATTTTTCACTTAAAACTTATGCAGCTTCTTGATGATTTGATTAAACATAAATATTTTGGACGAGTAATTTCTAGTAGGTTATTGTCATTATTTGTTGATATATGTTTTGTATATTGTTATATGTTTCTATTTAAAAGTTTAATTTTTCCATTTGTAGATCTATCTGTGGTAGAACTTCAAAAACGAGGATTACCACATTCTTATATCCTTATTACATTGGAAAGTTCAGAAAAAAAAACTCGCAAAGGATATTGATAATTTAATTAGAGCTGAGCTTCCTGACATTGGTAGTTACCCATATGATTAATGGACCATGTGGTACACATAATCCAAAATGTGTTTGCATGAAAAATAATAAATGCTCAAAAAAATTCTCTAAAATGTTCAATGACCATACTATTATTGATGAAAAGGGGTATGCAATTTACCGAAGACGCAAATCAAGATCCTACACGATAGATAGAAAGGATATTGACAACAGTTGGGTTATGCCTTACAATGCAAATCTGCTACTGAAATATCAATCACATATTAATGTTGAAATATGCAATCATAGACGAGCAATAAAATATTTATTTAAATATGTGAATAAAGGATCTGATTTTGCAACAGCTATCATTCATCAAAATGTGGTCGAAAGATATGACGAGGTCAAATTATATTTAGATTCTAGATATATTGCAGCATTTAAAGCTTCATGGAGGTCTTTTGAATTTAAAATAAATAAACGTCATCCTGTCGTTAAACGGTTGCAGTATCATATTTTTGGTGAACAAATGGTTTTTTTAGAGAAGATGGAAATGTTCAAGAAATGATGGAGTCTGAGCGAGCTAAGAAAACAATATTAACTGAATGGTTTACTATGAATCTTAAATTTCCTCATACTAGAAACTATACTTATGTTGAGTTTCCAAATCACTTTGTTTGGAACAAAAAAAACTTATGTTGGAAGCAACGAAAAAGAAGGAAAGCGATAGGTAGATTACCTTATGCACTTCCTGCCGCTGGTAAAAGATATTATCTCAGGATGTTGTTGACAATAGTGAAAGGAAGGATTAATTTTATTGATATAAGAACAATTGATGGTGTTGAACATGAAACTTATAAGGCAGCATGTATAGCACTTGAACTTCTTGATGATGATAATGAATGGAACTTAGCACTCCAAGAAGCGTTTAATTGGGCTACGGCTAATCAACTTCGTCGCATGTTTTGCACGATGTTACTTTTTAACGAAGTTATGAATCCTCGATAACTATGGGATTTACATTGGGAGGCCATGAGTGATGATTATGAAAGACGTTTGGAAAATTTGCATCCTGATTTAAAAATTGTACTCGGTAACGAACAATTAAGAGATTTTGCGCTTCAGATGTGATTTTATCATATAATAATAAAAGCTTGAGAGATTTTCCATTTATGCCAATACCCTATCCTAACAATTTAAACAAGAATAATAGATTAATATTTGAGGAGCTAAATTATGATACTTTTGAGTTGTCGAAAAAATCTATTGAATTGGAATGTGGTTTAAATGATGAACAAAGAAAAATCTTTGATGCGGTTATAATTTCGTGCGAAAAAAATATTGGAAGGCTATTTTTTGTGTATGGAGGTGGTGGAACTGGCAAAATATACTTATGGAATGCAATTTTAGCGAAGTTGCATAGTAAGAAACAAATCGTTTTTGCAGTTGCATCTTCTGGTATTGTTTCTTTGTTATTACCCGGAGGACGTACAACACATTCAAGATTCAAAATTCCTATCGATCTTCATGAGTTTTCATCTTGCGCAATATCTCGCCAATATAATCTTTCTTCTCTCATCAAAGAAGCAACACTGATTATTTGGGATGAAGCTCCAATGATAAATCGCTTTGCATTTGAAGTCGTAGATCGAACTTTCAAAGATATTCTATCAAATAGTAATCCACAGCTTGAGAATAAACCATTTGGTGGAAAGACTGTTGTTCTTGGTGGTGATTTTCGACAGATTTTACCTGTTGTCCGTAAAGGTAAGAGACAACAAATTATGTCCGCTACATTACATAAATCATATCTATGGGATCAATGCGGGATGTTTATACTGACAAAAAATATGTTTGTCCATACGAATACGAGGTCAAAAGAAGATAGCGAAAATTTTGCAAAATGGCTAATCGAATTGGTAATGGTGATGTTAAAAGAATTCAAATGGGCAACGATTGTGATGATAATTGGATAGGGATTTCGGATTCAATGTTATCTAATCACAGACTTGGTATTAGTGGATTAATAAATGAAATATATACAGATTTAAATGATAATTATCAAAATCCGCGGTATTTGGAATCAAGAGCAATACTTGCATGTAGAAATGAAGAAGTTGATGAAATTAATAAGAAAGTCATATCTCAAATTAGAGAAGAAAGTCGGATTTACTTGAGTGCAGTCACGAAGGTTTCTGTTGCTGATGATTCTGCTTGCAATGATTTTTTACATACAACGGAATTTTAAATTCATTGATATGTTCTGGATTGCCTCCTCATTCACTTGAGCTTAAAGTAAATACACCGATTATGTTACTTCGTAATTTAGATCAAAGTATTGGTTTATGTAATGGCACACGTCTTATCATTAAACAGTTAGGTGAAAGGGTCATAAAAGCAGAAATCATGACTGGTACAAATATTGGAAAATGTGTGGCAATACCAAGAATAATTATGTCAAGTGATAATGAAGATCTCCCTTTCGTCCTTAAACGGCGTCACTTTCCCGTTCGTATTGCTTATGCTATGACTATAAACAAAAGTCAAGGACAAACTTTGGGAAAAGTTGGATTATATATACGTACATCAGTTTTTTGTCATGGGCAATTGTATGTTGCATTCTCAAGAGCTAGATTCACTTCATCCTTAAAGGTTTTTCTAGAAGAACAAATTGACATTCCAAAAAATTATACACAAAATGTTGTTTATAAAGAAGTTCTACAGAGCGTTCTCACAAAGGTAAAGATACATAAGAACTATATACACAAAAAATGAAATCGAGTATTAATCCCAATATTGGAAAGTATTGCTCTGATTTAAAAATACTTTACAGTAAATTTATTTTTAAATCAGAGTGTTACTTTCCAATATTGAATTAATACTCGATTTCATTTGTTGTATATATGTAGTTCTTACATTAAATTTTATATAATATGTGCATTCACTTAATCTATTCATTTTTGTCGGATTTTTTTTATATCGTGATGTTTATTGTTATTGATTTATTTTCTATTTTCTGTGTAGGATGGAAAAGAATAATTCAAATGATTGTGATGGAAATATATTCTTAAATGAAGAGTCCGTTCTTTTTGAAAATTTTGAAGATAAGATCAATTATCAATACAATAGTAATGATGGTGGGGATGACAGTGATGGTGTTAATCTTACTATTGGGGAAATAAGAAATAAATGTATCAATGATAAGAAATCTCGGAAAAGAGAGCATGACGTTTTAAAAGGAGAGAAAGCATTGAATAAACGTGGAAAAAAATTAAACCGGTTCATAAGTCAAAAAAGCGTATGAGTTCCTACAATATTATTTCAAATTTTATATTTTATTATATTTGGATTTTAATAAATTAATTATATTTTATTATGCATGTCAGTTTCAGACTTGGAGGATCGTGACGACTGTGATATTGGTAATATTCAAGCTTATTGTCCAGGTGAAAACAAAGGAAAATTTGCAAGTAAGAGAGCAAAGGAATTATGGAAACAAAATGAAAGTAGTAAAAAAGAAATTGCTCCTGTGACTCCTTTAAAGAAGGATTATAAAAACGGTATGTATATACCGATTATCTGTTTTATTTATTTGTAAAAAAAACTTCGTTCTAATTTTACTAACGTATTTTCTTATACTAAAAGATGAAGAAACCAGTAGTCAACATGAAAGCAAAAGAAAGAAAGAGAAGAATCTATCGATTTTGATTTTTGACGAATCTTATCCAGAAAGTAAGAAGAAAATGCTCCATACACCTTTAGAGATCACTACTTCTGAAAAAATTGTAGAACAAGGTAAATTGTATAATATTAAGGTACGTATCACACGATTGTGATATGGTCGATTGTATGCTAAGTCATCAAACTCGCTTACATTTGTGGTTAGAGACGAAGAAGTGAGTTGTTGTTTACAACAACAGTTATCTTTTCAACATAAAATTTATTATTTAAATATTAATTTTACGACTTTATGCAGGGCGTTGAACGAGAGGTGTTAGTTGATGATTTATATGTCGACAAATGGAAAAACATGATATTCGTTGATAAAGTATACGTGATAAAAAATATTGTGACTTTGATAACCGGTAAATCTATTAAAGTTTTGGAGAACAGATAGCAATTATCATTGAAAAGACAATCAGAGGTTGATGAAGTTTCTGTGAAAAAAATATCGGCTGGCCGTACTTATCATTTTAAAAAGTTGTGCAAAGCACGCGATCTTGCGCGTAAGCCTAAATGTGTTTATGGTAAGATAATGTATACTTATAACCGTTAAGCTTTTTAATTTTTTACTATAAGTCATTACAACATTTATATATTCATGACCTTTTATATTCATTATGTGAATTGCAGATATAGTAGGATATGTCGTTGATGTGAGCCATGAACGCATAATCTCTTTAAAGTCTGGAGGTACAAGTAAATTAGTTGAAGTATCACTCATTGATGATGGTTGTTACGAGAAACCGGTCACTTTAACGATCTAGGAAAATTTTCTGACAAAGCACATGAGTATTTTTGGGGAAGGATACACTGATAGTTTCTTAATTGTCGCGATAGGTGTGCGTGCAAAAGAATTCAGAGGTAAATTTTTTACTTGCACTCATATAATTTTTGTTATTTTAAAAATAAAATTAAAGTTTAGTAGTTATCAATACTTATTAAGTTTTTACATGTATAACTCTATTAATATGGTAAATGATACAATTATAGGAAGTTACATGTTAGAAACAACAGGCTTTACGAAAATGAGATTTAAAGCCGATGGTATCCCCGAAGCAGAACGGCTGATGAGATGGTTGTATATCATATGTTTATTATATTTCAGGTATTACATTTTTATATTTTTTAAAGGCAATGTTGATAAGGGTGTCATGCTTTTAGGGTTCGATTTGATCTGCCAACAAAAAAAATTGGGTTTTCGAGACAAGTAGGAAGCAGCAGCAATAATGCAAATCAGATGGTAGAAATTTATACCATTGAACATCTAATCAATGAAACAAGAATTTGCCGCCCACCTAATACGGTATGAAATGGTAATTTATATGTAATATATATGATATATAATTTAATATTAACATGTATTTAGCATATAATCTAAAGCAAGTTATATTTTTATATTTTTGTTTTATTAAAAGGGTTTGTTTATCTTTATATTTCTATATATGTTCTGCATTTTATAGTTAATGCCATAATTATTTACATCTTTCCCGATGAACCATGCTATGATGTACGTTCTCAATGCAAGCGAAGTGTAAAGGTACAGCCTGGGCAAAATTATACTTGCATTTATTCGGACTGCGGGCATATGGGGTCGGACTCTAGGAAAAGGTATTTTTTAAAGAAAACCTTATATGTTGCCGAATAAAATTAATACATATTATTTGATCAATATATATATATATATTGTAGGTACCGAATTAAAGCAAGAATTGAGGACAAAACTAATGAAACAAATATTGTAGTTTTTGATCAGCATGCTCAGACTCTTCTCCATTATCCACTGGATGATATGATACAACTTTATTCATCGGTATGACATAGATTGTTAAAATAATTTCAAATGCAACATAATAATCAATGTATGTCTAACAATTCTTTTTTCGTTGATGCAGAGTAAAGATTCGTATGACTATGAGAAACATCTTGATATGTGTGCATCTATTGTATATAAGATAAAGATAAGAGTGAATAATAATAATCATAAATTTATCCAAAGTTGAGGATTTACCGTCAATAGTCTGGAAAGGGTTGTCCGTCAATTTTATAAAGCCCCGGCTTTGAAGCCAACTGGAGAAGATGATGGTGAAGATTAGTACTCAGATTAGGGTATTTATTTAATGATGTTTAATTAAGTATTATTGCTTCTAGTATTTCAGTATGATATTTTATAATTATGTGTGGAGTTGTGGTTATTATAAGGGTGTCTATGAGAAACATTTGGTCATCAATCACATTTAGCAGTTGTTGCATTATTATAAGCTTAGAAAGTTCCAATGGTATATCCCAATAAAGAAAGAAAGAGTAACAGAAATTTACAGGCAATTCTTAACACATAGAAATTATTACAAGTAGAGCAAAGACAACAAACATTGAAAAATATATAAATACAGATTGACGAAGTAATTTAGAAACTCATGTGATTATCTTTCCCATGACCGAATTCAAGTTCAATTCTCTAAAAAATTGGATCAAAGAATTGTGAGAAATCAAAACCAATTCTTTAAAGCACATCCTCTCATCTAGCAAGCAAATAATAATTTTTAACTTTTTTTACTATCCTTGCGATGAGCATCACTACGCTTACCATCATTACGAGTAACCCAAAGAAAGATCAATCCAAAAACAAGTATCATCAATATCCCAACAATAAAAGAAAGGGACAAACAATGAAGAATCAAAAAACTAGAGTAGACATGATTTGAAAATTCTAAATAATTACTTACCTTTCTAGAGGAGATAAAAATATTCTTAAAGTTAGATTTATCTCACCTATCGAGATTGAGAAAATTGAAGCAAAGGGTTTCTTTTTTTCTTTGATTAGAAAACTGGGTAGCATGAAGAATGCTGGAAAAATCAAAAATCAAGTTTTATTAAGCCAGGGAGAATAAAAATCAGTTCTTAGAGTTAAAAATATCAGCTTTGAGGATTCCCTTTGCGGATTCTGAAATTCTAAAGTTTAAGTTTGCATTTTTGATTTTAGCGTCAAAAAATTATTCAGAAAAAGTATAGATCTAATGATTTATAAAGCAGGAGAAATCACAAAAAGTCTCAAGGTTGAACATATGGTTGCTTGGAAGAGAGATCGTTAAGAGTAGAGACTGGATGTGATGATCACAATACTAGAGAGGAAGAAAAATTTAGCAAGCCAAGTGTTTTTGCTCATTTTATACTTACCTATATAGTTCCCAAGGTTGAAAAGCTCAGATCTCTCAAAATACTCTTGAAAAATAATGAAAAATTTTAAGATCTGAAGTTGGGGTGAGACGAAACGGACGAAGAAAAGGAGAGATGAATGATATCAGTGTGGAGAAATCAGATCTACTAAAATGATTTTCGAAGACTGGTGGAATTTGTAGACTTTGGGGTTCGAATGGGACGAAGATCATGAAGAAAAAAAGAGATGAAAATATTTTATGTCTCGAGAGTTTTCTACGGGAACCCTAATTCCTGTGATGTATATATATCCCTTTTAAGGGTCATGATGTATGGGCTAAAACCCACTTAATATTTTTCTTAATAAAATTCAGCTGGGTCTACTCCCGATTTAATTTTAAAAAAACTTGAATTGGAAGACCGTTTGAGAAAAAGAGAGCTGCTTTATTTATCAAGATTTTGATTAAAACCTTTTTAATGGCAAGAAAGTGAATATTGCAATGATTTGCAAATAAAATGGTGGAAATGAGAAGAAAATTGAGATATTGGGTTATTTTTTCATTTTAGAGAAAAAGTGAGAAATAGAAAGAGAGCAGATATTTTTCTCTCTTCCGCGTCTCTCGATATATTTAGTAAGCCCTAACTCTCTTCATCTGTATGTATAACCCATATTTGGGCGTTGATGTATTGGGCTTGGCCCACAAAATCTATTATTTTTTAATAAAATAACCGGGTTTTCCCAGTTTTGATAAAAAAAAGGGCAAGAAAGTGAAGAGGAAGCTAATTAAGACTAAAAACTCTATAATTCTATATCAGTTCTGGATTTTATAGTTAATGCCACAGTTCTTAACATATTTCTCGATAAACTATGTTATGATATATATTCTAAATGCAAGCGAAGTATAATGGTGTAGTCTGGGCAAAATTATACTTGCTTTTATTCAGATTGCGGGCATATAGGGTGATGTTAATTTATAATATACTTTTTCGTGTATAAACTCATATAATTTGTGTTGCATATCATATAAATATTTATTAACTATTTAGAATACAAGAATTAGTTTATGCCATATAAAATATAATTTTCATGGTAAGTGATTATCTTGAAATAAGATTGTGTGATTTATTATTTTATTTTTTATTTCTCAACTCTTTAACTAAATATAGATGTATCTTACAATGACTGGACGTAAAAGTAGTGATATTATTCTGTGTATGTGCTCTTTGATAAAATTAGCTATAGAAGCCAGTTGTTTTGCAAGTCTTTCAATATGTTGCAGAAATTTATGCCAACTTTAATCGTATACATATAATAAAATTTTGCGAATACAGAGTACCATATAATATTAAACTTGATAATAATCAGTAGTAATTTAGAATCTGCATATAAAAAATATCATATAATATTTAATAGAACAATAATCAATAGTAGGTTGAAATTTATGTATATTAAATTCGTTAAAACCTATTCATCTATTATTTATATTCTTTCTCATGTTAACATCATCCATATTTTCTTATTTTGAAAAAAAAAGTAGAGTAAGATACCTTACTCATAAAACTACATTAACACAAAAAAATATGTACATAAAGGAGTTCAAATTTAGGCAAACAGATGAATCATATTTGTACATAATTCGCTAATAAGGAGATAAAGTGAAGAGCGGATCAATTGTCATTGTCCACAGCTAGCAACAGTTACAATATTATAAGCCTAGAAAGTTCCAATAATATATCCAAATAAAGAAAGAAAGAGTAATAAAAATTTATAAGCAATTATTAACACGGAGAAATTATTACAAGTAGAGTAAAAACAAGAAACGCTGAAAATACATAAATGCAGTTAATGGATCTGAGTACTAGCCTTTCTGGAATTTCATCTTTCCGGACAAAAAATTTATAAAATTATATGACAACAAAATATGATTAATAGTTCCTTTATTATTCTAAATTTTTCTAATACATTTTTAAATGAAAACCATGAAATATTTTGAGATTGTGTTTGTTATATTAAATTTTCCATTTGAAAAAATTTGTAACAAAATAAATCTAATTAGTATGCGACTCTGAGTTTTAAATTTCAGGATGAGCATAAAGATCTATCAGAATGCATTTGAAACTCTGTATTACGGGAGAATATAATTACACAATATCATATTCCAAAACCCTCAATTAAACAATTAATTATAATAGATATCTAATGGCATATGCAAACTAAAATTAATTCGTAATTCCATATCTCCACTTAAACAATATCTTTGAAGTCGTGTGTTTTTGTGTCTTCAGAGTTGTCTTATCTCAAAATGGTTGTTATACACAACTAACAACCGTTACATTATTATAAGTCTAGAAAGTTTCAATAGCCTCTCCAAATAAGGAAAGAAATAGTAACAGAATTTTACAAGCAATGATCAACCCAGAGAAATTATTACAAGTAAAGTAAAGTTAACAAACGCTGAAAAAAACATAAATAAAGCAAATGGATCTAAGTATTGGCATTTCTGGAATTTCATTTTTTCCAATCAAAAATATATAAAATTGTACGACAACAAAATATGGTTAATAGTTCCTTTATTATTCTAAAATCTTATAATACGTTTTTTTATTGAAAACTATGAAATATTTTGAGATTGTGTTTGTTCTATTAAATTTTCCATTTAAAAAAATTTGTAACAAAATAAATCTAAGCTGTATGCGATTCTGAGTTTTTAATTGCAGGATGAGTATAAAAATCTATCAGAATGCATTTGAAACTCTGTATTATATGAGAATATAATTACATAATATCATATTGCAAAACCCTCAATTAAAAAATTAGTTATAACAGATATCTAATAGCGTACGCAAACTAGAATTAATTTGTAACTCCGTACCTCCACTTAAACAATATTTTTGATATCGTGTGTTTTTGTGCCTTAAAAGTCACCTTATCTCCAAATGACCATTGTCCTCTTTTGTCCGTTAAGAAAACTTCTCGGTATTTATCAATATACTTTTTGAAAAAAAATTCTATAGTTCAAATTAGAACATTAGTTTACTAGCTTGAACCCCTCAATTCATCAAAATACATTATCATTAATAGCATAACTATCTTATACTTAGGATTCCATTAAGTAATCGCTAAAATAAAGCTAATTCATCTTAACATTTTAAAACAAATCATGTAATTATGATAAATGGATCTGAAAATATGTTTCACGCATAAAATATATTTAAAAACTTATGAATGCACTATCCCCAAAAAAGTAAAATGAAATGGAAAGAAAATTCATATTATAAATAAGATATTATCAACACCACAAACAACTAGAACACTTTATCATTGAGTGGTGTAGGTTTTCCACTACAAAGTTGTCAAATAATAATCATTAAGTTCTTCATATATAAAAAGAAGAAATATCTTTTGATTGTCCAAAAGTTTGCAAGATAGCTGCAGTGGTCATAGATTCAACATCTTTCTTCTCATCTAAATCTCCATAAATCTCCATTGACTCTGGCAACGGTGGCGGTGGAGGAGGCGGTGAATAAGAAACACGGTCATTGAAAAAACCCAGATAATGAAAATTGTTTCTCGCCCCTTCAGATTCATTGAACGATATCGAAGAGATTCTGTCATTCACGATCAACTCCTCCGATGGCGGCGATGGAGGAGGCGGTGAATAAGTAGCATGGGAATTGAAAAAACCTAGGTAATGAACAAAATTGGTCCTTGCCCTTTCAGGTCCACTGAGCGATATCGAACAGAGATCGTAAGCTATAGCGGCCTCCTCAGCCGTGTCGAATATGCCTAGTCAGTGTCTTTTTTTGGTGTGTGAGTTTCGGATTTCTGCTGAATATCGTTCCTAATTACGTTTGCGGACGCCTAAGTATCCGGTGGAGCCTCGGGTTGTTCTTCTCTGTGGTTGGTTTTGGTTGGAGAGTTGCATTTGTGAGAGGTGATCTTGCATTTGGCTACCGGATATGAGAGTAAAGATGGTAAGGGTTATTAGATGATCAATCTATATATAGGCTACAAAATAGAATATACAGTAATTTAGATTGGGCTTTTCTTATGTAAATGTGTCTTAGTTGAAATATAGAAAAATCTTCAATATATAAGTGATGATGTAGATTGCATTGATTTAGATTATGGTTTTGTTAGATGATCGAATATTTCGTATAGTTGAAAGGCTAGAGTTTTGGTACGACATTAGCATATGAACGAATTTTTATGGTTCTTAACTAAGAACAGTGGAGTTCTAAATATCGTTTGCATTTAAATTTAGGGTTTTGGTAAAGCAGTTCTAGATTCATGTTTAAATTGTGTTTTACTAGGTTTTTGTGCATGTCTCCTTCTAGGAAAACAATAATTCGTAATTGCTGAATGAAATAAATTATTAGCATGTCTTAAATTAATTTTAAATTTGTTTGTGTTACACATTGGCTATGCATATAGAGGATCTTTTTAGTTATTAAGTACAAATCTATAGAAATATATGATTTATAATTCTATTTCCATGAGAAACCCCCTCACCCAATTTATTTGTTTACTCAAAAATTTTAGATTCCAAAATTTCAAGATCATCTTGAAAACTCATAATTGAACTTTACACCTTTAAACAAATTTTAGATTTATCACTAGCTAGGTTTACTTAATGCGTTCTCGCTTATCATTTTTCCAAAAAAGATATTGACTTATAAGATTCAACATATTTTGCAACTTCATTCCTTCATAACCAATGGGTACCATTCTGTTGTGTTTAGTTTAAATGGGTTATGTTATCAGCTATCTGTAAAGGGTCATACTTATGCATCTCTGCAATTACATCTTAAAGTATACTGCATATTTTATTGCAACTCCAAATAGATTGTGAAAGCGTTGTTCGGGACAACGATTGGATGGATGATGCATGATTGATCAGATGATTATTGTATAATATTATATATAGAAATATAAAGAAAAATGCATGATGGGATAGGTGGAGCTATGTATTTCCAATGCACCATAATTGCATTTCCTGTTTTCACGGTTGAAGCACGTTTGGTTGTCTTCTTTTTCTCTAGACAATATCAACGATTGTCTTTTCCAAATATTTTTATTTAATTTACTCAAATTACGATGCTATTAAATCTGTCAAATCATACATTTGTCAAAATATACCTTATTGAAAACTGTTTATATGCAGAGTGCAATAATGATTTGAGCTGTAAATGTATATATTTCATCTGTCCAATCTTGCATTTTTTCTTCATTCTTGTTTATATATGATATGACATCGAAATAGTCATTTAGACTTAACTCGGCTTTGTTTTTTCTTTTTAACAGATAATGCATTAATTGTTTTTATCTCTTTATTCCCTTATCACCTCATGTAGTCAAAAGAACTTAGTTGCAAAATTCACCACTTGGTTACTATGACAAATAATACTTGCTTTTCTGGAATTAGATTTTGATGTATACTGCATATTTTATTACTATCGAGAAATCTGTCCAATTTTGAATAGATTGTGAAAGCGATGTTGGAGACAACGATTGGATAGATAATGCATGATTGGATAGATAATTGTTTGCATAATATCATAAATAGAAATATGAAAAAAATGCATGATGGGACAGATAAATGTATGCATTTCCAATTCACCATAATTGCATTCCCTGTTTTCACGGTTGAAGCACGTTTGGTTCTCTTTTTTATCACTAGGCAATATCGAGGATTATCTTTTCTAAATATTTTTATTTAATTTACTCAAATTACGATACTATCAAATCAGTGAAATCATACATTTGTCAAAATATACTTTATTGAAAACCGTTTATATGCAGAGTGTAATAATGATATGAGTTGAATGCATATACTTCGTCCCTCTAATCATGCATTTTTTCTTTATGCCTATTTATACATGATATGACATCGAAAATAGCCGTTTAGACTAGAGCATATTTCGGTTTTCTTTTCTCTTTTTAACGGAGAATGCATTGAGTCTTGACGCCTATTTATATCTTATTGAAAACCGTCCTCAACATAGAGAGATTGTCATAAGTAGAGCAAAAACAACTAATAAATAGAGAAAACACATAAGTGTTGGATAAAAAGTTGTTGGGACTATCTATACTTGATTTTTTGATTTATAAGATATAAGGTAAAAGTATTACATGTTAGAGAGTTCATAAAAATCTTAAACCGGGTATCGTAATATTATAAGATGATATAACTTTTACGAGTTACCTAGAAAGTTATTTTAAAATAACTCTACTTTTTCAAAGATTTCTATTAACAAATACAATCAACTCTTTCTATGGTATAGTTATACTTCCATTTATATATATGGGAGGTAATTTTAGTTATTGCCACTTCAAAATTCAACAACTTAACGGATATTATTGTAAGTCAATTTTTATTATATTTGAATAAAATTTAAAGTTTTCTTTATTTTTTACTCGACTGCCTTCTTAGTCGATTATGTATCTATGCTAGAGTTTGAAATGAAGAGTTTAAAATTCTCTTAAGTTTCATAAAAAAACATCTCACTGACTTTTGATGCATAGTTTTTGTTATTAGAGTTCAATTTTGATATTATAAAAGCATTATGCTTATTTAAATGTTTTTATTTAAATTCATGTATGGTACTTTGTGTTATTTGTTTATATCGTTCATTTAATTTCTTTGAAGTAATATCTATTTTGATATTTTTTGTTATTTGCCTATACAGCTCATTTTATTTTTTTGAGGTAACAATATTTACTTAGTTAGGTATACTTGCTGAAACGAAGAACAATAATAAATAAATACAATATATATATATATATATATATATATGATTTCAACTACATAGCAGTATCTAAAATTTGTTTAATAGAATATTAATACAATGATATGGATTTAGATAAACAATTAGTATTGTATTGAATGGATCTAACCATTGGGCTCCCTGGAATGTCATCTCCATCAACCGGAAATGTAAGTTCTCTTCCATATATAGAATTGTATAACGGTAGAGTATAATTAACAATTTTGGTATTATTCTATAATTTTCTAATACTATTTTTATAAAAATCATGAAATATGTTAAGCTCAACTTTATTCTATTAAAATTTCTATTAGAAAGAAAAAATTTTAATAACAAAAAAATCTTAACTACATATAACTATAAATTTTTAATTTCAGGATGGGCATAAGGATGTACTCAGAATGCAATTGGAATTATGCATTGCAGGAGGATGTACTGCTAAATGGACAGCGATAGTTGATATTGTCAATTTTAGTATATTATGCTTTATGTTTCGTGATTTCATAACCAATAGACACCATCCAGTTGGATTTAGTTTAGATGGGATATGCTATCAGTTGTCTGAAATCATAGTTATGTTTCTTTGCGATCGGATCTTGATGTCTTCTGCATGTTTTATTGCTATCGAGGAACCTGTCCGGTCCGAATATATCGTGAAAGTGATGTTCGTAAGAATGGCCATCATTGCACATTCATCACTCCGTCTTATGAAGTGTTCAAGCATGCAATAATTGTCGCTTCTTTAATGCGTGGAGATTATCTTTGATGTAAAAGTATTTTGCTATGTATAATGAAATTCTAAAATCAAGATGTAATATCATTGCAGAGTTTAAGTGATATTTATGTTTCATTTTTTATCATGTCAGTTATAGATTATTTGTATACAATTATGTAAACTTTAGTTATATGAATATTTTATAAATCCTTGCAATTATTATACTTATGATACCTTACTTGCTATATAATATTTGTTGTTAATAAGAAATTAAAAATTATAACTCTAAAAGGAAATAAAAATGTCAAACGATATATATTCATTTATTCTAAATATTAAGTTATATACTGAATAGAAAGTATAACGCTGATTGGACAGATGATTGTTTGTACAATATCATATATAGATATATGAAGAAAAATGAATGATGGGATAGATGAATCCAACATTTCTAATTCACCGTGATTGCATTCTCTATTTTTGCGGTTGAAACACGTTTGATTGTCTTCTCTACTATTAGACAACATCAAATATTATCTTTTCCAAATATTTTTATTTGATTTACTCAAGTTACGATGCTATCAAATCAGTCAAATTATACATTTACCAGAATATACTTTATTAAGAATCTTTTGCATGTAGAGTGCAATTATGATATGATCTATAAATACATATACTTCATCCGTCCAATCATGCGTTTTTTACATCCCTATATATATAACACGACATTAAAATGAAGAAAAATGCATGATGGGACATATGAAGCCAGCATTTCCAGTTCACCCTAATTGCATTCCCCTTTTTTTCCGCTGAAGTACTTTTTGTTGTCTTTTCTGTCACCAGACAACATAAAGTAATGTCTTTTCCAAACATCTTTGTTTAATTTACTCAACTTACGAAACTATCAAACCAGTCAAATTATATTTTGTCAGAATATGTTTTATTGAGAATTTTTCACATACACAGTGCAATTATGATATGAATTATAAATGCATATATTTCATTCATCCAATCATGTGTTTTTTCTTCATGCATATTTATATATGATATGACATCAAAATGAAGAAAAATGAATGATAAGACCACATGAAGCTATACATTTCCAATTCACCATAATCCTATATAGATATATGAAGAAAAATGAATGATGGGATAGATGAATCCAGCATTTCTAATTCACCGTAATTGCATTCCCTATTTTTGCGCTTGAAACACGTTTGAATGTCTTCTATACTATTAGACAACATCAAGTATTATTTTTTCCAGATATTTTTATTTGATTTACTCAAGTTACGATGATATCAAATCAGTCAAATTATACATTTACCAGAATATACTTTATTGAGAATCTTTCGTATGTAGAGTGCAATTATGATATGATCTATAAATACATATACTTCATCAGTCCAATTATTCATTTTTTACATCCCTATATATATATGACACGACATCAAAATGAAGAAAAATGCATGATGGGACACATGAAGCCAGCATTTCCAGTTCGCCCTAATTGCATTCCATTTTTTCGTGGCTGAAGCACTTTTTGTTGTCTTTTCTGTCACCAGACAACATAAAGTAATGTTTTTTCCAAATATCTTTATTCAATTTACTCAACCTACGATGCTACCAAACCAGTCAAATTATACTTTGTCAGAATATGTTTTATTGAGAATTTTTCACATGCATAGTGCAATTATGATATGAGCTATAAATGCATATATTTCATTCATCCAATCATGTGTTTTTTCTTCATGCATATTTATATATGATATGACATCAAAATGAAGAAAAATGCATGATGGGATCACATGAAGCTATACATTTCCAATTCATTATAATTGCATTCGCTACTTGTTAATTTTAAATTTCAAACTGACTTGGTGAGTCTTATATATATATATAAACCATGATCATGCATTTTCTCACAAACACTTGTGCCTGACCATTTCAAGTACACAAGTTGTCCATGATGAAGCTTAAGCTTAGTCCGTCGGTAATGAAGAAAGGCCATAAAAAAGTAAAACGTCGACCCTGATCTCTCTCTCACAAGATATGCTCATCGAAATAGCCATGCAAGTCGTCTCCAAGTCCTCGGCTCCTCTCAACGATATTAAAAACCTACGTGCAACGTAAGCATTTATTACTTTTTATAATTTCAGAACCAACATATAAATTATCTAATGTCGTTGTGTATGTATTTTAGATGTAAGAGTTTTTATCGGGCCTCCAAAGATAAGATGGCCGGGCGTTCAATCTTGGTGATTAAGGAGTACTTGAGGATGTATTGGTGGGAAAAAGATGTATGTCTAATTTTGCTTCGAAATTGTGCAAATAGCGGCAATCTTGATGCCAACTTCATTCTTGGACTGGTAAATAATTTGATTTAATATATATATATATATATATATATATAAGTTGTCTAATTCATCGATGTTGTGTTTTTCTTTAAACTTATAGGAAGAGATATACAATTTAGGAAGGATGACTTTGGGTATGGAGCATCTCAAGACAGCGATGACTGGTGGCCACTTTGCAACGGCATACGTGGTCGGGATCATACTGTTTTTTGATGCATATACACGGGCAGACGCCATGGAAATTCTGAACAAAGTTTCTTGTGGCGATCTTTTATGCGCTGGTCATGAAGTTAAAGAGTACACGAGACCGGGCAATCCGATAGTAGATAGATGCAGAAGAGATACTTTGCAGATTACGAATAAAAATTGGACGAGGATGATGTTGAAGATGGAGCCGAGATCTCCCTGCAAGGATAAGCTCCGTGGAAGGGTTGTGAAGGCAAAAAGTGATGGCTACTGGGTTGATAATGACGACTTCCGAGGGCATTTTGCGGTCAGTTTTGCCGATGGATGGACGAGTGCTACAAATTTTTTGAAAATTAATGCCAATGGAAATATTGCTACCATCTCTTAACTGATTGTGTTTTCGAAGTTTTTTTTTCCTTCAATTTTTAGGTTTCAGAAGTATGTGTCATATTTGCTGGGTAGGATGTTGAAATCTGTGATCACTTGGTAATGGTTCGTTTTTATAAGTAAGAAACCAACATCTTCTTTTGTTGCTAAATATAATTTTCATATCGTAACCGATTTTGGTTTGCTGTTGCATGATGATAGTCTTAGGAGAAAACATTGAAATCGGAAATATTGGCGCCATTCATATTTTGTTGTGTTCTTCACCACTAAACAATATCAAATATTATCCTTTTCAAATATTTTTATTTAATTTACTCAAGTTACGATGCCATCAAATCAGTCAAGTTATGTTTTGTCAAATCTAATTTTTTGAAAACCGTTCAAATACAGAGTGCATTATGATAGGAGTAAGAGTTCAAAAAGTAACACCTTATTAACAAACTAAAAAGATATATTTATTAATATTTTATTTTGCTATTACTTTTTGAACTCTTACTCTTCTATATAAGGTCATTTTATTCATTTTCCAAGTATTCCATTATATTAGACCGCTGTAAGATTGTAAGTTTTTTTTTCAGTTTGTTATTTAGTGTTTTTTTTTATTTTCTTATGTAATATGGATATGGTGATGTACTTTATCAATGCTTAGGACATGAATTTTTGCTTATATTATACGTCTATTTCAATGAAATGGATGACTAATAATGTGCATTTCCCTAAAATATTTTTATGTTTTCACATTTTATATGTTTAGGTTAAATAAATATCATGTATCTTATTATGCTATCATCCATTAATACCTTGCATGTGTTTTCAATTCAGAGAAATAAAGAAACACATATTCTTAATTCTAATTTAAAATAAAAATATAACTTATAGTCTTTAAGTATCTATTAATTATTAAGTATAACCAAGATAAGTTGAAAGTACGAGTGACTAAATAGAATTTAAATTTTTACTTAAAAACTACTTCGTCGTCTCTTTTTCCTTGATTCATGCTATCTCCGCACGTAGCGCGGGTACAATGCTAGTTTATATATAAAGCTGTAGATTTTTTCAATTTCATTCTTCACTCTACAATCTGCATGATACCCATTTGCTATCTAGCCATTTAATCCCTTTCCATAACTCCAAAATCGAAACTTGATCCACAAGCATCCATTTTGCGCCAATGTCAGCTCTCTGTTGCCTCCCAGTTCTTGAATGTGTCTATTGCATTGTGTACGCCCGTTGGGCCTATAAGCGCTGCCTTCACTCCGCTGGCCACGAGAGCGAATACTGGCCTCTTGCTTCCCCGATCGAATTCGAACCGATACCCCGTCTTTGCCGTCTCATTCTATCAATCTACGAAACAGACATCGACTACAACGTCAACCCACAATGCGTAATTTCTCGCAAATCCTATAAAGACACAAAAGGCCAAGCCCCTTCTTATCCAATCTACCTGGATCATGAAAATTCCGATGTTGTTCTGGAAATGTGAGGCCTAAACTTGGCAAAAGAGAGTGATTACGCAGTTTTGTTAGATAATAAGCTTGGGCAGAAGAAATTTGATGGTAGGTATGTGTGTAATGGGATTTTGAAGGCGGCGGGTTGGGTCTTGGATAATGAGTGTGAGGTTCTGAGAGATTTGTTGGAAAAAAATTTTGTTGGGCATTCATTGGGTTCGGGTGTGGCCGCTATGCTGGCGATCGTGGTGGTTCAGAATAAGGAGAGGTTGGGGGATTTTGGAGATGAAGAGGGTGAGGTGCTATGCGATTGCACCGGCGAGGTGCATGTCGCTGAATTTGGCGGTTAGGTATGCGGATGTTATCAACTTGATTGTGTTGCAGGTGAGATTCTTATTACCTTTGTTTCTGCTTTTTGATCTATCAATTAAATGACGGTAGTTATGCCATGTATGTGTCATGTATGTATCAATTAGGTTTGGTGCTTATTTATTAAAAAAACATGATTCTTGGTGTAATTCTATAAAATAAAATTAGCGAAAATGAATTGAAATGAGTAGTAAGTTCCGAAAATTTATATCACCATCCATTTACTTTTGCAACCAAAATATATCTTCACTTCATTTTCGAAATAAATGAATTGATAATAGAATCCATACGTGCTTTTTCGAGGAAAAGGCATGTAAACCTACTCAGTTTGTCTACAAAATGCAAGTAATATATAGCACCATAATAAGAAGGAAAAGGAACGGGCCCCATACATCTGAATAATAATCTCTAATGGATTATTAATAGAGAGAGAAAAAAAGAAGGGAATGACTTTTCCTCAGTTGACAAGAACAACAAAAGCTAAAAGACTTGTTAGACTCTGGTAACACAAAAGGAAGAAAAAATACTGTCAGACAGAGGTAGAAACCCGTTCTCCAAGAGTTGCTGATGCAAACATCAAAAATAATATTTACAAGAGTTAAATGAATGCTGCTATCATGGTCTTTGCAAAATCGAGAAGCGCAAATTATGTTTTTGGTTGTGGACGGAACATGCAAAACAGTATGAAGGGTGATTGAACCGGTATTAGTATAGGTAGGAGATAAGCCAATATGAGATAATAGTTAAACATGTACCTGTACCAACAACGACTTTTCATAATCGTGATGATCAGAGTGAAGCAAAAGGTTGTTGAGATCAGCAGTGAGATGATTTGTTGATTTCGAGTCTAGATTCTAGCTTGCATCCGGCAGAGAAGGAGATGTGAAGTAGGCCGAGGGCTAAGAAGATACACCTGGGGAGGAGATGTCAAAACGGCGATGACAAGTGTGAACAGCGTAGCCAAAGCATCTGTAACGACTCTGTTTATAATGTGCAAAATTTGTTTAAAGTTAAAGTACTAAATGGAGTATTTGCAACCCTGAGTATGCTATAAGTATTTAATTTGTTTTAGAACAGCAAGAAATAACTTGTAGCTCACTGGTAAAATCTTGCATTGCTGTGATGCAGCCCCTGTGTTCAAATTCCCCCACCCCTATTGAAATGGCCGGCGAGATTAAGCTTGGGGCCAGCGCCGCCGGGCCCATCTTAACCAAAAGCCCCAAGTTTTTGCCCTTGGCCTCCCCCAACTACTCCTCTTCTGTTTGTTTTTCTGCACATTAATAAAGAATTAAAATGAGCTTTTAATCCAATGTTATTGCATTTTTAATTTTCATTTTAATTCTCTAAACCCTAATTCTATCCTATAATTACCACACCATACCCTAGCCCTCTCTATTATGAAATTTATCATCAAAACTCTCAAAATTATCCAAGTCATTTAAGGTGTATAAGTGGAGTTAGCCCAAGATCATCTTCCGGTGACGACTCGGGACAAATCCGACGACACCGTGACTTCACGACGCTCTCAAACCCTTCCCATACCTTCTCTATCTCTTTTTTTATCCAGTAAGTCCCTTCTTTTCTCCTTTCTTCTCTATTAAATAAGTTCTCTTTTCAAATGACGTCGGTAAGTGGAGTTAACCGACTTTTAAATTCTATTCTCTTTAAAATGACAGTTTTTCTTAGGAAACTCGGATCCATATTATTAAACCCTGCTTATTAAACATTAACTAAAATTTAGAAACCAATTTCACCATAAAACTCCATGTAAAACCTTGTTTATTACACTTTTATAGTTTAATACCACAAAGTATACCTACGACATTATGTCATATGTTTGTTCATATTACCTTTAGAAAACTCATGAGGTAATGACCTATCTCATCACAACACTCATCATGACATATCACGATTGCCTCTTTACAATATTTTGGGATAAATACAATTTTACAACAAAATACCTTAACTAATAAAATCGTATTCTTTTAGATTGTTTTAAATTAAATTTCTTGCAATTAAGACTCTACAACCCATTTTGGGAAACCCGATTTGGATGATACGGGTTATCGCACATCCTCGGTACTAGTAGAGAGAGATGCATGCCTTCTCACGGAGCATCCAATCTCGATAGAATTTTTATTATAATTTTTAAGAAAATGAGATTTCTATTTAATAAATAAATTTATTTTTCTATAATTATTTATAATATTATCAAATTTTCTATTTTAAATACATATAATAAATTCCATGTTTTCTAAACAAAGGAATTACAAATTTCATGAATCTACCATCACAAATCCTTACAAGTCAAATTTACACTAAAATATCATATATTATTCAATCTAGGTTTATGTTCACTAGAATATTTCACATTTAAAAATTACATCCATGAAAATCCTAAATACGATAAATAAATACTTATATTTTGAAAGTATACTAAACTATTTTTTCATAAAACCCTCTCAAGTTTATTAATTTACAATAAGGATCCTAGTAAATATAGGTTTAAGCAGGACCAATTCTCTTGAGTCTCAGGGAGCCGGAAAAAATGGATGCTTGCCTATTTAAGGTAGAAAACTAAAACGGGGTTATCAATGATAATTGACTTGGAAAAAGTCACAAATCCTGCTGTCCATGTGCAGCAGTTACCAATAACTCCAAAATCTAATTCAGGAATCCAATTCTGTTTAACCGTCTTACTCAGATAGAGTCTCGGTCTAATCGGAATACAATCCATACATGAATACAATCCAAATATAATTCCAATACAACATGAATCCATGCATATCAAAATACAATCTATATCAACATAACTTGAACTGACCGAACCATGGATATACATTGACTTGTCTACATGACTATCCGTTTATATCTTTATCCATTTACATGAACAATTGATATCATGATTTCGACAAGTCTTATATCTGCAAATCATCTATAAAACAACATAATATACATTACGGGGTTTTTAAAGGGTAGGCTGGTACGGAATGTGTTAAAAGTGGCACGATAATGGTCACTATAATACACCTAACCTGAACATCCGTTACTGTTGTCCCGTGGATTTTGACGGGGCCTTGTACTCCATATACCATAGTCCACGAGATAAGTTGGACTCCTCTCGTATACACTGGCATATTCTGTACCTAGCTACAAACAACTGCGTTAATATAATAATCATACATTATACTATTCTCTTTACATGTTCAGTCTATTTCTATCTTTCTTTGGGACTTACTGAGCGATTGTTCGCCGACGATATTCATTTTCTATTTTTTCCTTGGAATGTTGTCAGGAGGACCCGACTCTTTGGAGATAGAGCCCAGCTCAGAAGATTTGGAGCAGTTCGCAGAAGACCTAGAGCTTTAGTCACTTGTATATATCTTTACTTTCAGTTCATACCATTGTTTAGACATTGTTTTCCATATTGTATTGATTTTTCAGTTGCATTGTAAAGAATATTTAATAAATAAAAAGTTGTCGTTCATTTACATCTCATGTATTACTTGTGTACTTTTACATTATATTGTTTATCTACGCTTAGCGTGTTTACTTCTGAGTAGATACGTCGCGTGACCCGTCACGTATCCTTACCGTACTCTAGGAAGCGAGGCGTGACAGCATCCATAGAGATGGCATTGCATGATACTTGATGATGTTGAGATCGTTGGTTTTGATTGTATTGATGGATACCACGGCTTCGACGATCATGACCACCCATGTACCCCTTATGATTGCTCTGTTGGAAGTGGAGAGTTCATGGTCCTTTAGGGATGACGAGTCCATGACGACTGCTTTGTAACAACATCAATGGCAAGAGTGACTTGATCAAGGGAGTTCAGCGATTTTAGAGAAAACCAAGATCACCAAAAAAAAAATCATATATGGGATATGGTTGATGAGGTCTTGATCCTACAAGATCTTCTTGATATAATCGACCATCATTCACTGAAACCTTCATGATAATGGAGAGTTCATGCTTCAAATAATGCACTATATTTCTGGTAAAGCTGAGCACGCATATTGAGAAAGATGCAACCTATAATTTGCGCAAGAACATGTTCTGTGAGGGAAGAATGTATCCATCCTAGTATGGGTTGATCTTGTTCTTGCCAGGCTATGTACTCCGGATTGATGGTGCTTTTGACGCTTGCAGCCGTAATGTACTGCGGACTGCGGCGGGCTTTAAACATGCCATCCACATAGTCAAGAAGATGGAGCACAGAAAGAGTTGGGATGGAATTATACACAGAAAGAGTTGGGATGAAAGTCCATTGTTTGACTGTCGTCTTCTTGTTTTAAGGAATGAGTATGTGGTATCTTTATTGTATTGCTGATAACAGTTAGTTCTTATGCAAGATGATTTCTTGCCTTGAATTGCCACTCCTTTAGAGGATATATTCAAGTCCATCTTCTGGTAAAGAGAATTAATCTCCATGTTGTTAATTTTTGTTATTTTGTTCTCAGTTTCCATGCGATTTCATAAGCCTGACACGCCCTTTTATTTGTGCAGGCAGTTTGCCATGTATATTATGTCTTAGATGCATGAGAGACGCAATCACACCAGAAGAAGTCATGTTGAGAGATCCTCGGCGTCTCTATGCACCTGGCCGACTCTATCGTATTGTCGAGCAAAAGCCTTTCAGGTTAGAATTTCTTCAGTTATATATAAGCTATTTCGATTGGACAACGCATAATCAGATACTTGTCTATATCTTAACATTTGTAAGACATTCATTGTTTCTAAGGGGTAAACATTAAGACTTCCATTATGGACATTTACACACAAAAAAAGGTACTTTAATCCCTCCATAATTGTGAGAGTTCTATCTATGTAATGATCCCCCTGCATATATGCAAGTTTAGAAAAAGTAGCATTTTGAATATTTTATTTTCATTATATTTTTGTCAGATTAGTTTTTTCTTTTATCGACCGATTACAGGGTTTCAAGATATGCTCCAGTGGTTAGAACAGCGGTGCCGGTAGACGGAAGGTTTGAACACAATGTTCTCTCCTGCAATGCAACTAAAGACCATGCAATTATCTGGTTCGAGAAAGAAACCCAAAGAGCTTTAGATGTAAGTCCTGCAAATATCCTTATCCTTTAAAATCAACCTTAGAACAAGTGCATGAAATTGCAGTCTCTCTCCGGAGGTAGCTTGTAGAGTTGAAGTATTTGCTGACAACGAATTGTATGCTAAAAGCTCCGCACTAATAATTCACTTGAGAGAGCACAGGAGTTTCGTGCAATTAACCAAAAGATATACTTTAAAGGAGTAGGGGTCTTATGTGTCACCTTAGGATGCACCCTACAGTGGAGCTGACATGACATCTCATTTGGCATTGCAATTTAAAAAAAGTGATGCGAGTCATGTGACAAAAAATAAATATAATTCATATGAAGATAATGTCATATCGATTCACTTTAGGCCGCGTCCTACTGTGACACTTTTAGACCTTGTTTCCTCATATTACAAACCCGTAAGAGTTTTAAAAATGCAAGTGATTGGGGAAAAACAAAATTTAACCTCTGTTTCTTATTGTAGCTGATGCTTAAAGAAGTGCAAAACCATGGATATTCCATCAAAGCAAAGAATGGAGCGGCAGCAGACTATAGGTAAAGACCACAGTGAGGAACACAAAGCTGCGCTGTGCCATGCAGTGATACTCGCCGTGCCTCATGCATTATCCCCATCAGAATACGGTACTCTCCGCTTTAAATAATTCTGTATGATTATCATCCATACGATCCGCTTTACTTTGGCGACAACAGGTACATTCAGCGAAAAATCTACGGAGAACGAGAGCAGCACGGAGAACTCTGGGAGTTCTAGAGCAAGAACATGCCATGTCATTCTTTCATATTCATGTAATTAATTTTTTACCCTTCAACAATTTTCAATCAAAAATATCTTATTTTTGGAAAATGAACAAATTTGGTCAAAAAGTCCTTAAACCTGTAACCATTATGGAAACACAAAAAAATCATGACATGCCATAAATTCTCTCATGACACACGTGCATGTTACTAGTCACAAATAACCTTGAAGCTTTAAGGGGATAAAAGATTCAGGCTAAACTACATTAAAAACCATTTTTGGTCCGATTAGTAGTAAATGGCCCATTTTAA
Source organism: Agapanthus africanus (assembly GCA_030015575.1). NCBI lineage: Eukaryota > Viridiplantae > Streptophyta > Magnoliopsida > Asparagales > Amaryllidaceae > Agapanthus > Agapanthus africanus. The sequence goes on along the minus strand of CM057338.1, from coordinate 65,513,372 downwards.
AAAAAATAAATCTGCACTTTACTTCTCTAATTTTTTTAACGGCACTAATAAATTTGGTGATTATCCCCAACACATCTTGCATTTCTAACACTTTTCTGCATTGTTTCATTAACTGATGGAAATTATTATTTTAACTGAAAGATACTTTGGATATAAAAAATATTAGAAAAGGCAAACGTTCTAAATACCAACATAAAAGAAGAGGGCAAGGTTTTAAATAACATGAAGATCGCTTGGTGCTGGGCTGTTTGTTTTGAGGTAAAGGGGGTTGGAAAATGCATTCTTTGTGGATCCCAAGCTACCGTGTTGTCGGGTTTTACAAGATTTGGTAATTTCTGGCGTTTGTTTTGATGTATTTAGCAGGCATGACTTTGTCGCGGCGGTGGCGGTGTTGAAGAGGAGGAGAAAGAAGGAGGTAGCGGTGGGACGGCGGCGATGCCCGGAAAGGAGAAGGAGGAAGAAGTAGACGGTTCCGGTGGCGGGTTGAAGAGGAGGAGGAGGAGGAAGGACGGTGGCGGCTGCGTGTTGTTGATGATGGTGACGGCGGCGGTTATGGATTGAAGAAGAAGAAGAAGAAGAAGAAGGCGGTGTTGATGAGGAAGAGGAAGAAGGAGGTGTTGATGGGTTGAAGAAGAAGGGGATGAAAATGATGGTGGTGTTGACGGTGATAATGACGGTGACGGTGTTGAAGAGGAGGAAAAAGAAAGGGGCGGCGGTGGGGACAACGGCGATGGTCGGAAAGGAGGAGGAAGAATCATTTTCAAAAGTGAAATAGAGCATTGCAGAAGTAACTTATAAGTATAGAGGGTTAGAGGTAAATACTAATTATGGGGGGACAGAAAAATATTGAAGTATGGGAGGCTAATGGAAAAACCTTTAATTATAATGGAATTTCTAATTAGAAATATTAGGTGTAAAACTTGGATATCAAAGTCACGCATGCATTCCCTTCTAATAATTAATGGTCATTCCCTTCTAATAATTAGTGGTCTGTTTCTTTTCTTGTAAAGATTAAATTGCCAATCCTCCACATTGCTGATTTTTGTTGTTGCTGTATTTTTTTTCCTGCAAGTCCTGTTTAGGTTCCATAATTGACAAATCTTGAACAAATTAAGTAACCAACATGAATATGTCTGTTTATGGCAACTCTATGATTTGCTTATATTTTTCATTATATGTTGATAACACTGTAGGGTAGGGGACATGATAATATGCATTAGTATAAATTACTCGAATTTTCTAAACTCTCTCCGCAACAACTTTGATCCTTATCGGATCTAGCCCCACACCATTAAGAGTAGTGATGCACGAACCATGAACACATATAAAGGCTTTATGCATTTTTTGGTTGATATTATTTATCTCTTCACTATTCTCTAATTATTTATAAACCAAATTAAATCCATTTATTTGTTACCATTAATGTTGATATATTTTTATGATAAGCTCATACAATGTGAAGATATGTTTCAAGTCTTATGGTATTTGTTATAGAGTGTTTGTTGCAAGCCAACCTATCGACTACCGTATACTATCTATGGACTCTTTGCAATAAGATCGCATCAAAAGTTAAACCCCCCACCCCCACCCCCCGCGATAAAATCGCGCTCAAGATAAAGTCTCAAAAGATGCCCTGCGGCCGGTCTCCAAATTGAATACTGTATACGATCCATGGGCGAATCGCAACAAAGTTGCATCCAAATATCTTCCGTTGGCAAACCAGGCTATCAACGATGAGAAGACCCACTTATGTGTCCACACGACACAGGAGGAAAAAACCACATGCGAGATCTTCTCGACTCGTAAGGTAAAAACACTCTTATGCGATCTTTACGACTCACAAGGAAAAAGACACTTAGGGGTCCCTATGACCCCTAAGATGAAAATACACCTACGAGATCCTATTGACTCGTAGGGGAAAAATATTTTTTATGAGACCCTCACGGCTCGTTAAAATTGAAAAGTCTTAGACGACATGGATCTAAACATGTCTCCTAAGCCATCAATGCCCTGCGACTGATCTCCAAATTGACTACCGTATATGATCCATGTGCAAATCGTAACAAAGTTATATCAAAACATCCTACGTTGACATACCAAGCTACCAACGAGAAGAAGATTCACTCATGTGTCCATATGACACATGAGGAAAAAACCGCTTGCGAGATTCTCTCAACTCGTAAGAGAAAAACACTCTTGTGAAATCCTTATGACCAACAAAGGAAAAGTCATTTAGGAGCCCCCATGACTCCTAAGAAGAAAATATACATATGAGATCCTCTCGACTCGTAGGGAAAAAAATATTTTTAATGAGACTCTCACGGCTTATAAAAATTGAAAAGTCTTAGGTGACAAGAATCTAAACATGTATCCTAAGCCATCAATGCACTACGACCAGTCTCTAAATTGACTATCTTAAATGATCCATGGGCAAATCGCAACAAAGTTGCATCAAAACATCCTACGTTGGCAAACCTAGTTGTAAGAGTGTTAAGGTCAACTAGAGGAGTTTTTATGCAAGCGAAAGCGATAATTTAAAATTTTTAGTGAGCTACAACTTCTCAAACCTTATAATCAAACCCAAGAGACTAAACTTGAAACCATATGAGAGTGCTAAACTGGAGGTTTGATGAACTAAAACCTTTGTAGCATATTAGTCACCTCTCCTTGGACTCCGTTTAAACTCCTAGAATCCGGATCGAGCTTGCACGACGATCTCCTCGCCGAAAATGATTCACCATGTAACAACCCTAAACTTTTTGTACAATTTTTCAAAAATACAGAAAAGAACACCTAAGCCCGAGTACAAGTTATAAATTTAATTTGCTTTTAAACAGCAAGAAACAACTTGTAGGTCATTGGTAAAGCCTTGCACTGCTGTGACGTGGCCCCTGTGATCGAATCCCCCAGCCACATTATCTTTTGGTTGATTTTTCTTTTAATCTTTTAGAAGTCCAAGAGTTTGTACGTGCACTGCACGTAAAATGAAAAGTCACACAGAAATCAAACACATGCACTGAGATATACCAACAGACTTTGACATGTGGCCAAGATCCGAGCCTCATCCTACCGGTTTGGACCGGCAAGATCTTCACAAGGGGCCGGCGCCGCCGGGCCCCCCGTAGAAATTGCTACCAAATTTTCATCCCATAACTTTTGGCCCCCCCTAACTCCCATTATGTTTATTTACTCTGTAATTATCCAAAGAATTTAAAATGGGCATTAATCCACATTTTAATGTACATTTTAATTCTATTCTTCATTACCCTAAATCCTAATTTTCCCTATAAATACCACACCATATTTCACCCCTCCTCATTCAGAATTTAGTACAAAAACTCTTTAAAATTTTCAAGTCTCAAGTTGTACAAGTGGAGTTAGCAAGAGGCGAAGTTCCGACGACGTTTCAAGGAGATTCCGGCGACGAAACGACACCCCGAAGGTTCTGGAAGCTTCCTCCTTCTCCTCTCTTTCTTTATAGCCAGTAAGTTCCCTCTTCCCTCCTCTTTTGCAATTCTAAAACTTCTTCTTTTTAAAACTCATCGGAAGCGGAGTTATTCCGGCTTCCGATTCTCTTTTCTTTAAAAGTCTAATTTTTATTAATAGCAAACCTACAAATTTTTAATAGATTGTTTAGTAATCATTAACAAACACATTAGAACAAGTTTCATCTCAAAAGAATCTATTATGCAACTGTTATCGTATTTTTACGGTAAAATACCATATACTTTACTTTCAACACAATTCAACAATTTCCTTGTATTACCTTTAGATAACACATGAGGTAATGACCTATCTCATCACAACACACATCTTTGATATAGCACGATGAATTTTGGGATAATAGTTTTTGGGAAAATACGAGTTTACGAATAAATACCTTAAACATTCAAAAACCGTTTTCTTAAAAAGTGTTACTTAATTTCTTGCAATTGCGCCTCTACAACCCATTTTGGGAAACTCCGATCGGGATGGTATGGATTATTGCACGTCCTCGGGCCTAGTAGAGCGAGACGCAGACCTCCTCACGGAGCATCCGATCTCGAAGAAATTTTTAATACAATTTTTAAGAAAAAACGTGATTTCTATTAATAAATAAAATTATATTTTTTTTATAAATAATTATATTTGTAAATAATATCAAAATATCTATTTTAAATATTTATAATATTCCATATTTCCAAAATCCAAGAAAAGAATCACCAATTTTATGAAACTACCATTACAATTCAAACAATTTCAATATTACATTAAAATACCATATACAATGAAATCTAGGTTCTATTCACTAGAAAAATTCATTTTATAAAAACTACATGTATGAAAACCCTAAAGACAATAATTAAATACTTGAGCTGTATTTTAAAAATAATATCAAAATTATTTTTCATAAAACCCCCTCAAGTTTATCAATTTACAATAAAGACCCTAGTAAATATAGGTTTAAGCGGAATCCGTTCTCTTGAGCCTCAGGGAACCGGAGAATGAGAGTGCTTACCTATTTAAGATAGACAAACTGAAAGCAGTGTTATCAATACGGTAATTGGCTTGGAAAAAGTCACAAATCCTGCCATCCATGTCACGACCCGAAAATATTAGCTCGTGACCGGCACTTAAATTACGCCACGTCAACAGGCGTAATGTAATTCAAGTAAGCCGAAGCCCAGAAATCTAAACCCTTTTTAAAGAAAATAAAAGCGGTGAAGTTTTGAAATAAAGGTCTGATGAAATCAAAATGTTTTCTTAAATACATAAACAATGGAATATAAAAATGCAAGTGGATTTACTAGTTGAAAAACATGTTTCGTCTTTTAAAAATTTGGGCAGCACCTCCTTTATATATTTTGATCCAAAACCAAGGCATCCCCAAGCGGGAGCTAGCTCTTTGCCAATCGGCAGAATCGCAACCACGCAAGACAGAATATATGTATACGACACCCGACGGTGAAGATCAGCACAAAGAATAATGTAAAGCAAGACATCAAACCCACCAAGCGAACATATAAACCATCGCTCAAGTCTCGCAACTACAAGTCTTGCTAAGTCTTACTACATATACAAATACTAGTTTCTGATTGATGGAGTTAACTAGATACAACAGAAATAATAAATACAAGAATGGTACGATCCAACATGTACCACCTACCAAAGCAAAACACCCGAATGCAGCTGTGTGCCAGCGAGGCCGCTACTGATCCATGCGGTCAATCTGCAAGAACCGTGGCACAACGGGGATGAGTTGCCAACTCGTGAGTAGAAAATATCATCAGGCAAAAATCAAATAAAACAACGATTCCTAGGTCAACTATATCATAAAGGTAATACTATGATATCTAGGGTGACCGTATCTGCATATGTGCCAACAATATAATCCATGCCTATCTGCATGTGGATATCATCCAACCATATAATCAATACCTGTATGCCTGTGGATCTCATCCACGTGGCCATCAATGACACAATAATATCATGCATGTAAATATCATAAAAGCATATGCATGTAAATATGAGAATATCAATCAACGTGTGTCCATCAACGACACATCAAAATCATGGAATCTGAGTGTCCAATATCGACACTCGAAACATCATGAAACCCATGTCCAACATCGACACATAAATCCTCATATCTCTCAGGCTCCATCAGTCCGGATTGGCCCACGGGCTCCGTCTGTCCGGATCGGCCCTTGGGCTCCGGCAGAACGAATCGGCCCGTATCATCTCACGACTCCGGTCAGTATCCTCCGGATAACCGCCGAGTCCAAATACTATCACCGGTAGGTAGTGGTCCCTCTGCTAGGCTCATCGTCTACACCACGAAAATCATTTCTTGTCCCGGGGTACCATACCGGGTCCACCATGTACCCGCAGATGGTGCCTCCCGCTCCTTGAATTGGGTTTTACATGCCAATCTCAGAACCGAGAAAACACATGGTGAATGTCTCGAAATATCATATCAAGAGAAACCGGGTTTTTAAAACAATACATACTTTCTTTTGAAACATAACCACGGTTCTCAAATCCAGAATCTCATGAAAACAGCATCTCAATGCGTATAATCGTAAAGCATAATGTATGTGACATATAACAGAAATGTAAGCATATCCGTATATCATGCAACATGAAACAGTGATGTGAACATAGCAAGTAGATCATCAAGGAGTCATATTATGATGCAGCAATTCTACTGTGTAGTGACATAGCAATTATCGATGATGAAAGTGTGTGAGCCGGCCAATCTGTGTAAGTGTAACATACGCATCATCGATAATGGTGTAGGTGTACTAGCACAGGTATATAATGCAATGAAAATGCCATGAACGTAACATAAAGTACATCGTCGGCTAAATACTATAAGGTATACGTATCTAACATGTCCGAGTCAGTGAATCTATCAATCGGCATCCAGACTCACAACATCACGTACGGTATAATCCATCGTACGGTATCCTTTAGTCAAGGGTATGGACCAATCATCATAAAACTCATCACGTATGGTAAATTATCGTGCGGCGGTATTAAACCATTAGGGATCCTATCAACCTATATGACGTTGAGGGTACGGACCTAACGCCTCGAACGGCTTATCACTCATGATTCACAACATTATATATATATACCTATATCCCATGTCACGTCCCTATCAATCTCATATAGTGGGCCGACAAAGGTATAAATTATCTCATATCGACTCATATCCATATAACGACATATCACACCAAGTCATCATATCATATCGTATACTCTTTTCATCACATTAATATCTCACATCAATCATCTTACATATAAATATCCTATCTTATAAATCTCATGTCATGCTACTCTAAATCTCACACTTATTCTCATGCTCTACCTATATTTATATATCGTTTTCATATTCACTTTTCATATCCTTATATATCAATTCGAGACATCATTCTATCATATCATGTCAAAGAGTCATATCCCTATAGCTTTCATCTCATATCTATATATATATATATATATATATATATATATATATATATATATTCAATCATTCATATCATCCCTAACTATCTTTTTAAACATATCCACAGTTTTCTAATATAGGTTTCTTTAACCATATCCTATATATCAGTTTCTATTAAAATTTGCGGGGGTGCTATACGCCATCCACCCGACTTCCCCCGTAGATATAGATCTACTCACATTGATCCTTGCATGCCGAAGTCGATGTCGCCATTCTCCTCTTCGTCATCCGAAGTCCACGCGAGGGTACCTACAATAAATACACAATCGTAATTCTATTAAAACCAATTCCGGAAACTATTACGGCACACGAATTGCCTATAGATTAAACCTATAAGCTACGTATGCAAATCAACCAATCAACCCTCGTCGTTGACGTACAAATATCCAACGACCCAAAACAATATCAAATACCAAATCCCAAGATTAAAAATCACGAATACCAAATTCAGCAACGAAAGAAATCACTCCCAGATTTCACCCTGGGCCAAACTAGAGAATTTTGCATACAGGGTTGCTCTAGATATCATCTAACAAAGCTATGGTCCAAAATTCAACATGTTTTCTCACAATATAGCGGCAAATTGCGGCCCAAATCAATAAATCTGCGGCCAGAAATCGAGGGTAGGGGCTCTGGTTTGAGGGGGTTCTTCTAGGTTGCCTGTTACGTCTCTCTATCATGGGAACTTATTTTATAGGTCTCTCGGGTCATCCCAAATTCCCATATACTATCACAATCTGTCAAAAATCCGACGTCCGGAAACTTCTAAGTTCGTGTTTTGGTTTCTAGTCATCTAATTGGTCAGTAAACTCATCACTAAGGTCTTGTAGCAGCCCCTAAACATCATAAATCCATACAATCATCCAAACCCTCTCTTGGGATTTTCCAAACATCACAAATCTAATAAGTTTAACTCTAAACTAAACTAGAATGCAAAGAAACTTAAAACTAAACTAAATGAAAGGAATTATACCTTATTTGGGCAACTCAATAAAAACCCTAGCTGTCACGCCCCGCTTCCCAGTGTACGGCGAAGGGGACGCGACGAGGCCCGCTACGTATATACTCAGAAGTACATACGCTAAGCGTATCTAAGCAATATAAAAGTAAATCACAAGAGACAAGAGATATAGAAATAACAGCAACTTTATTAATAACATTCTTTTGTACAATGCATGAAAAGTAAATACAACTGGAATGAAAAGCGATGCCTAAACAGTGGCATAACAGGAAGTGAAAATACTGAACAGAACAAGGTACAATATCTAGAGCTCGGGGTCTTCGTGAAACTGCTCCAAGTCTTCACCGGTGGGCTCGATCTCTGTTGGGTTCAAAGCACCTGACGACATTCAAAGAAGAAAGAAATAGAATGTCGTCAGCGAACAGGTCGCTCGGTAAGTCCCAAAGATAAGGGAGAAATAGACAGAAAGTAAGAAAGAGAGAGAGAGAGAGAGGGAGCTTTTAATGTTGTATTATAATATTTTAATATTGTATTAACGTTGTTGTTTGTAGCCTGGTACAGAAGATGCCAGTGTATACGAGGGGAGTCCCACTTACACCGGGGACCTTGGTAACCTGTAGTACAAGGCTCCGTCGATAATACCACGGAACAACGGCATGGATGTAATTACGTCTTAAGTGACCACCTCGTGCCACCTTTAATATATTCCGTACCAGTCTACCCCTTAAACCCCGTAGTGTTATGATTGTATTGTAGTATTGTATTGTATAAGTTGGATGACTGATCAAAACCATGATATCAGTAAACATGTTGTAACTGCATAATCAGGTAAATGGAATAACGGAATAATGGATGTATATCCATGGTTTGATTCAGTCAAGTTGTAATGATTGTTAACAGGATTCTGGGATTCATGTATTCATATAGAGTTGGAAAATTAAAGAATATAGATTGACTTGAATCATATTCAAGTCAGAGATAATCAGACTCAAACCCGAGTCAGACCAAAAGAAATGTAATTTGAAGTTCTATAATTGTTAGGGTCCTTATTGTAATTTATAAAACTTGAGGGGGTTTTATATAAAAATACTTTTGTATAGTTTTCAAGATACACCCTAAGTATTTATTATTCGTCTTTATTGTTATAATGAGTGTAAATTTTATTTGTGTTATTCTAGTGAATATATCCTAATAAAAGTATTAAATTATAACATTGATTTATTTGAAAATTCATGGTATTTTAATGTAACTTTTAATCTTGTAATTTTTAGGAAAATGTGGAAACTTTATCTTATAACAAAATGGGCGTTTAAATGATAATTATATATATGTTAATACAAGAATAATTTTAAATAAATATTTTATTTTCCAAAATTTCATTTTTCATAAATGTCGTATTCTAAACCTTTCGAGACCGAATGCTCCTTGCGGAGGTCTGAATCTCGCACTACTAAGCTCGAGGGTGCACGATTAACCGTACTATTCCTAACGAGTTCCCCAAAGGTGGGTTGTAGTGGCGCTTTGCAAAGATTTAATAAATACTAATCATTTAGAAAACGGTTTTATAAAGATAATGTATTTATTTGTAAAAGGTGTAAATTTCTGTATTTTAGTTTCTAGGGTTTCCTAAGCCAACTAGCCTATTTCTAAAGGGTCTAAACGATAAGTCATTAGAAGCCTCAAATCGTCTCTTCACCGCCAATTGTGGCCAGGTAAGTACAAGTGAGGAGGGAGGGATCCGCTCACGAATCGTGAGGCGGGCCTTTTAAAGTTACCCAAGCTCACTTGCCTAGTCTAGACACCACAAAGTCAGTTTAGATAAACGATCGATGTCCATGACATATCGTATTTTCCTATTAAAAGGTTTTGTTTTAAAATTTTAAACAACTTAGAACTTTCAGAAAAGGTTTATAAAGAAAAGGGTATTTTAATGTAAAGTCTTGTATTTTCGTATTCTGAGTTTTGATGATATCAATTAGGGTTGTATTTGTGTGTGTGTGGAGGTAGGTCATTACCTCGTGATCTACGTTAAGGTATAGCAATTGTTAAGGGTTAAATGTGATAACTAAACATTGTGGTACTTAAGTGAAAGAAATACGATAAATGGAAACGTTATCATTTCATGTGAAAAACTTTATCCAAATTAATTTTTAAGTGATTAATAGTCAACATGAATATGTTTAAGTATTATGGAATTTGTGACAAGTGAGTTTTGATAGAAAACCGAATCGGAAATCGGTTTGTTCCGATTTCCGTCGGGTTTTAAAAAGTCGTATTTTTCTTAAAAGAAAAGAAAGATAGAAAGAGGGGGACTTACGGGTTTTGGACACGTTAGAGAGTGAGAGGGAGGTAGAGGGTTTGCCGGGCGTCGAATCGTCGTGAAGAGTCTTAGTACGATTGCCGGAATTTGCCGTCGATTTCGGCAGCGCTTCGTCTTTCGCTCGTTTTCTAATGTACCGAGTTCTCTTGAGATTTTTAGAGAGTGGACTTAGGAATATAGAGTGAAATGGTAGAGGGTAGGGGTGTTTATATAGGGCTAGGTTAGGGTTAGGGTTTTAATTAAAAAATATATATAAAAATATATAAAAATCATTAAACCTAGGAGTAAAAAGGATTTATTGGCCAATTTAAAACTGATCCAGGTATAATAAGTGTGCAAGAGGGTTGACCAAGTCAAGAGCCAAATTTTCTCAGTTGGTGACTCGGCCGTCCAGCCAAGTCCGGCCGGCGGCGCCGGACCGAGTCGGCCGATTTGCCGGCCGGCGGTGCCGAGTCGGGCCGAGTCAAGGTTCCAGTGGCCGGGGATTTTCCTGGGGTACAATTTGGTATATTTACTTTTTCAAGTCCAGTACATATTTTGGGAGTTATGGCCTTTTGACCGCTGACTTTCCAAAAAAATTAAAACAAAACAATATAAAAAATAATGTGGGGCATGGGATTTGAACTCTGGTGGCTTGGTTCAGCAGTGCAAGGTATTACCAATGAGCTATAAGCTCCTTCTTGTAATTATTGTGGTATTTAATTACTTAAAATGATAGCAGCAAGAATAAATACTCCTTGTATACATTAAATTTAAAGTAATTTCTTATACACTAAAAATGGAGTTATTACATTCTTGTATCTTGTAATTAAAAACAAAATAATTACCTATATCTTGTGCTCATGCCAAAATACCCCTTTGTGGATTTTAGAAAAAAAAAATATTTGAAAAAATTTTGGTATAGAAAAATTAGGGTTGTTACATTCTACCCTCCTTATAAAAATTTCGTACTCGAAATTTGTAAAAGGAAAGTGTAACAGTTTGGTGACAGAACTAAAGATTGTAAAGAAGTTTTGGTCAAAGTTGTGAGGAAGTTACCTGGGTTACCTTGGTTCACAGTTTCAGGTTCTATGGCTGCTAAGGTGAAAGCCTGTCGCCGTGGCACGTTCCTCCTGGCTGGAGGCATATTTCCCTGTACTCGAGGCATGTTTCTCAGTGCCTGATGGAATTGGCGATTGGCTGAGCAGGGAATCTACGTGGAGGTGATGCTGGGAGTGCAGGACGAGCTGTAGGAGCTTGGATAGCTGGCTGCTGCGGGTAGTTGGCGGGTGTGTGTGCTGGGTTGCGTCTATAAGGACAGTTTCCAATTGCGTGATTGGACGCGCCACAAACTAAGCACAGGCCTTTTGCGCGCCTACAGTCCTTCCACAAGTGTCCTTCCCTCTTGCAATAAAAACAAAAATCGGGTCTTGACCGATCCTTAACTTCTTCCAGTCTTCTGAGTTCAACAGCTGGCCTTGAAGAGGCCCCTCCTGCCATTTGAGTGGCAGGACGTTTCACTCCTGCAGACTGAGGTCTGCCCCTTGCCTTTATCACTGCTTCATAGCTGCGGGCAGCTTCCAGAGCATCTTCATGAGTCAAAAATTTTCCCGTGGCTAGGGCAGCCTGAATCTCCGTGTCCAGTCCTTGTTGAAAGCGACGAGCTCTGATATCGTCCGTCGGTATCAAGTGTGCTGCGAATCGGCTTAACATGGTGAATTCAGCATCGTATTCATTTACTGATTTGTCCCACATCGATCCTTGTTGTAGATGAATGAACTGCTGCTCCATTGCAAACCTGGCAGTCGCTGGAAAGTATTTCGCGTCGAACTTCTTGCGAAAAGTCTTCCATTCAATTGGCTGCGCAAGACGGCTTTCTTCTGCCTTCCACCAGTTGCGAGCGTTGTCCGTGAGTTGTAGTTTCGCTACACGGACCCAAGCGATGTCTGGCACTTGAGCTGCTGCCAGATCGTCTTCGATGCCTTGTGCCCATTCTTCCGCTTCAAGAGGGCTTCCTTTTCCAGAGAACTGCTTCGGATGTAAAGCCCTGAATTGCTTTACTCCCGGTGCGTCGGTCTTAGGTCGGTTTAGAAGTTGTTGTTATCCCTCGAGAAGGTTGCGGATCGCCTCAAATAGCACTGTTTGCTCTGTGGGTGGTGCAGGAACAGCTGGTGCGAGAGGTAATGCTGGAGGGGTGTTGTTGACGTTGGTGCTGGTGTTGTTCGGGGAATCAATAACCCTGAAGAAAAATTTGGGTTAGGACAGATTCAAATACATGAAATGATAAGATTCAAGGAATAGAAATTTGCAAGATTCAAGGAACATGAATTGTAAAGAATGTTTTAGTTGCTGGTTCTTGTGTTATATTGCTTAGGTTTGTTCACGCATACCAGAACTGCATGACAGGGATTCATACAGCTCAGACCTGCATGGGCCACCAACAAAACCTGTTACGCCCCGCTTCCCAGTGTACGGCGAAGGGGACGCGACGAGGCCCGCTACGTATATACTCAGAAGTACATACGCTAAGCGTATCTAAGCAATATAAAAGTAAATCACAAGAAACAAGAGATATAGAAATAACAGCAACTTTATTAATAACATTCTTTTGTACAATGCATGAAAAGTAAATACAACTGGAATGAAAAGCGATGCCTAAACAGTGGCATAACAGGAAGTGAAAATACTGAACAGAACAAGGTACAATATCTAGAGCTCGGGGTCTTCGTGAAACTGCTCCAAGTCTTCACCGGTGGGCTCGATCTCTGTTGGGTCCAAAGCACCTGATGACATTCAAAGAAGAAAGAAATAGAATATCGTCAGCGAACAGGTCGCTCGGTAAGTCCCAAAGATAAGGGAGAAATAGACAGAAAGTAAGAGAGAGAGAGAGAGAGAGAGAGAGAAAGCTTTTAATGTTGTATTATAATATTTTAATATTGTATTAACGTTGTTGTTTGTAGCCTGGTATAGAAGATGCCAGTGTATACGAGGGGAGTCCCACTTACACCGGGGACCTTAGTAACCTGTAGTACAAGGCTCCGTTGATAATACCACGGAACAACGACATAGATGTAATTACGTCTTAAGTGACCACCTCGTGCCACCTTTAACATATTCCGTACCAGTCTATCCCTTAAACCCCGTAGTGTTATGATTGTATTGTAGTATTGTATTGTATAAGTTGGATGACTGATCAAAACCATGATATCAGTAAACATGTTGTAACTGCATAATCAGGTAAATGGAATAACGGAATAATGGATGTATATCCATGGTTTAATTCAGTCAAGTTGTAATGATTGTTAACAGGATTCTGGAATTCATGTATTCATATAGAGTTGGAAAATTAAAGAATATAGATTGACTTGAATCATATTCAAGTCAGAGATAATCAGACTCAAACCCGAGTCAGACTAAAAGAAATGTAATTTGAAGTTCTATAATTGTTAGGGTCCTTATTGTAATTTATAAAACTTGAGGGGGTTTTATATAAAAATACTTTTGTATAGTTTTCAAGATACACCCCAAGTATTTATTATTCGTCTTTATTGTTATAATGAGTGTAAATTTTATTTGTGTTATTCTAGTGAATATATCCTAATAAAAGTATTAAATTATAACATTGATTTATTTGAAAATTCATGGTATTTTAATGTAACTTTTAATCTTGTAATTTTTAGGAAAATGTGGAAACTTTATCTTATAACAAAATGGGCGTTTAAATGATAATTATATATATGTTAATACAAGAATAATTTTAAATAAATATTTTATTTTCCAAAATTTCATTTTTCATAAATGTCGTATTCTAAACCTTTCGAGACCGAATGCTCCTTGCGGAGGTCTGAATCTCGCACTACTAAGCTCGAGGGTGCACGATTAACCGTACTATTCCTAACGAGTTCCCCAAAGGTGGGTTGTAGTGGCGCTTTGCAAAGATTTAATAAATACTAATCATTTAGAAAACGGTTTTATAAAGATAATGTATTTATTTGTAAAAGGTGTAAATTTCCGTATTTTAGTTTCTAGGGTTTCCTAAGCCAACTAGCCTATTTCTAAAGGGTCTAAACGATAAGTCATTAGAAGCCTCAAATCGTCTCTTCACCGCCAATTGTGGCCAGGTAAATATAAGTGAGAAGGGAGGGATCCGCTCACGAATCGTGAGGCGGGCCTTTTAAAGTTACCCAAGCTCACTTGCCTAGCTTAGACACCACAAAGTCAGTTTAGATAAACGATCGATGTCCATGACATATCGTATTTTCCTATTAAAAGGTTTTGTTTTAAAATTGTAAACAACTTAGAACTTTCAGAAAAGGTTTATAAAGAAAAGGGTATTTTAATGTAAAGTCTTGTATTTTCGTATTCTGAGTTCTGATGATATCAATTAGGGTTGTATTTGCGTGTGTGTGGAGGTAGGTCATTACCTCGTGATCTACGTTAAGGTATAGCAGTTGTTAAGGGTTAAATGTGATAACTAAATATTGTGGTACTTAAGTGAAAGAAATACGATAAATGGAAACGTTATCATTTCATATGAAAAACTTTATCCAAATTTATTTTTAAGTGATTAATAGTCAACATGAATATGTTTAAGCATTATGGAATTTGTGACAAGTGAGTTTTGATAGAAAACCGAATCGGAAATCGGTTTGTTCCGATTTCCGTCGGGTTTTAAAAAGTCGTATTTTTCTTAAAAGAAAAGAAAGATAAAAAGAGGGGGACTTACGGGTTTTGGACACGTTAGAGAGTGAGGGGGAGGTAGAGGGTTTGCCGGGCGTCGAATCGTCGTGAAGAGTCCTAGTACGATTGCCGGAATTCGCCGTCGATTTCGGCAGCGCTTCGCCTTTCGCTCGTTTTCTAATACCGAGTTCTCTTGAGATTTTTAGAGAGTGGACTTAGGAATATAGAGTGAAATGGTAGAGGGTAGAGGTGTTTATATAGGGCTAGGCTAGGGTTAGGGTTTTAATTAAAAAAAATATATATAAATATATAAAAATCATTAAAAATCATTAAACCTAGGAGTAAAAAGGATTTATTGGCCAATTTAAAACCGATCCAGGTATAATAAGTGTGCAAGAGGGTTGACCAAGTCAAGAGCCAACTTTTCTCAGTTGGTGACTCGGCCGTCCGGCGGCGCCGGACCGAGTCGGCCGATTCGCCGGCCGGCGGCGCCGAGTCGGGCCGAGTTGGGCCGAGTCAAGGTTCCAGTGGCCGGGGATTTTCCTGGGGTACAATTTGGTATATTTACTTTTTCAAGTCCAGTACATATTTTGGGAGTTATGGCCTTTTGACCGTTGACTTTCCAAAAAAATTAAAACAAAACAATATAAAAAATAATGTGGGGCATGGGATTTGAACTCTGGTGGCTTGGTTCAGCAGTGCAAGGTATTACCAATGAGCTACAAGCTCCTTCTTGTAATTATTATGGTATTTAATTACTTAAAATGATAGCAGCAAGAATAAATACTCGTTGTATACATTAAATTTAAAGTAATTTCTTGTACACTAAAAATGGAGTTATTACATTCTTGTAGCTTGTAATTAAAAACAAAATAATTACCTATATCTTGTGCTCATGCCAAAATACCCCTTTGTGGATTTTAGAAAAAAAAATATTTGAAAAAATTTTGGTATAGAAAAATTAGGGTTGTTACGCTAGCTGTCCCAAGTCTCCAAAATCCAACTTTGATTGGTTCATAGCGTTGAGGGTGAGGTGGGGATCATTTTTAATGAAGAGGGCGTAGGATTTTGGGAAGGAAATTGAGATGAATTTTGGGGGTGAAGATGGAGGGAGATGAGGAAGAAGAAGGAGATGAAGAAACAAATAGAGTGGGGATATGGTGGCTGCCCTTTCTCTCTCTTTCTTATTCTCACCCTCTCACACTCATGCCGCACACACTCTTTCTCTCCAATCATTCTCTTTTTAACCCTTCTCCTTTTCTTTTCTTTTTAAAACCAAATCACATAATACCCTAAAAACAACACAAGAAAACAACATATAGCCAAAATACAACATGACATGATGTTCTAACCATGGAAAAAATGTAAAAATACGGATTTGGCTTAATCGCGATTAGTAGTGAACTAATGTTCCCCTCCGAACGGCGGCCCGGACTTCGCGTCTGTGCCTGAGGTTCGGGGCAGATGCTATTTGGTTTTATCCGTCTATCTCTCCGAAGATGCCAAGTTGATTTATGGCACCGTGTATCGGAGGTTTAGACGGATGCGACCGATGTAGCAGACTTCGTCAGATTCCCCCTCAGGGTGAGGGGTTTTTGATTGTGGGGACGCTCTTCCCTGCAGGCGCAAGCCCCTGCAGTTAATTACGCTACCGCATCGCGGTAACAACTTTCTCCTTCTCCAGAATTTCACTTCGTGTCGTGTGTGTTTGTTTTGTTTGTGGTTGCCCGTGGATTGTATACGGAGACTGAGTAATGCCGTCGCCCGTAGGACGTGGATTAGTCCAAATCCGTATTTACTTAGATTTGGGTTTGGTGTTTTTAGTTTAAGGATACGTTAGTCGCGTTGCGGCTAAGATCAACTTAAACGTTCGTTAAGGATACGTTAGTCCTGTTTGAGACTAAGATCAACTTAACGGGACCATTTAGGTCCGACAAAAGAGCATTTGGGCTCTATTGTTCCAGTTTGGGAGATTCATAGTCCAATTTGGGACTAAAGTCTGTTTGGAGGATACGTTAGCCATTTTTGAGGCTAAGATCGACTCAAACGTTTGTTAAGGATACGTTAGTCCAGTTTGAGACTAAGATCAACTTAACGGGACCATTTAGGTCCGACAAAAGAGCATTTGGGCTCTATTGTGCCAGTTTAGGGACGTGGTGGTCCATATTCTAGTTTAGAGACGTGGTGGTCCAATATTAGTTTAGGGACGTTTCGGTCCGATATTAGTTTAGGGACGTTTCGGTCTGATATTAGTTTAGGGACGTTTCGGTCCACGAGTTTAAGGACCCCGCAGTCCATATCGATGTATGGTCGTTGGGACCCGTCACCTCTTTGACGTCGTTGAGGAATTACAACGACGGATGTCAAAGGAGTTCGGAGATGTACCCTCGAACCGGATGTAAATTGATTTAGAAGAGCAATTTTGCTCAGTCAATTTAATTTAAGGACTTATGGCCAAAATTGGGCTAAGTCCAGTTGAAATGTTCAACATTTTATTTGCTTTTACATTGCATTTCTTTTTTTTATTTTTATTTGGGCCTTGCAGAGCATCAATTTGTTTTGGGCTCTGCCCTTTTAGAAATGATGCAAGGCATCAATTTTATTTGGGCTCTGCCCTTGTATAAAGGATGCAAAGCATCAACTTATTTGGGCTCTGCCCATTTATTGCCTTGCAATTTATTTTGGCCTGTCAGGTCATTTTGATTTGGGCCTGGCCCTTTAATTAATGCATTGCATTTGTGCAAAATACTGTTAATTTGAGAATGTTTTAGATTCAAGAACCGATGGTTCATAAAACAAGTGCAAGGCACTATTTGATTTAGATCTAAAAAAAACAAGTTTTTCTTATATCAGAGAACCAAAGGTTCATAGCAAGTGCAAGGCACTATTAATTTAATAACCTTTTAGGTTCAAGAACCAATGGTTCATAAAACAAGTGCAAGGCACTATTTTTACTTATTTATTTATTTATCGTTAAAGATCTATGATCTTGTTCATAAGAGAATTTTCTCTTCTTTAAAAGGTTTTTACCTTTTTTTTTTCTTTATTCTTCAAGAGTTCTCTTCTCTTTTTTTTTTTAGCAAGATGTTGATGCCTTTGAATTGAGGTCTAGGGTCCTTTTTATAGTGCCCATAAATTAGTTAAAGTTTGTTAAAGAGATTATTCTCTAAGTGATTTGGGGAATTTTCCCCACCGTCGGATCTTTAATCCAAAGGTCTCTGTTTTACAAAAGAAATCTTATTGTTTTAACAAAAACAGAAAAGATTTTCTCAAATCTTTATTCTGTTTTTGCAATAAAAAATTTTATTTTTTTTTATTTTTTTTATTTCTTTTTATTTTTATTTTTTATTTTTTGCTTGCGCAACTGCGCGTTGACACGTGTCGCGCAACTGCGCAGTTGCGCACTGCGCAGCTGCGTGACACGTGTCGCGCAACTGCGCACTTTTTTTTTTTTTTTGCCTCTGAGCTTTGCTCTTATAGAGTACGTTACTTCATTTATTTTAATTTTAATTTTCTTTTTAATTTTCAAGACAGATCTTTGCTCTGATTGGAGAAAAACAGAAGTATTACTTCTTTTCCCACCTTGGAATTTAAACAGAGCTTTGCTCTGATTGAGGTAAACAAATGCCCCCCCACCGTTGCGCTTACGTGGCCTCCTAACGTGAGCGCAGCGGTGGTAGACTCCGAACCGTCGCGCCATCTCTTTGAAGCTGAAAGGGCACTTGATGCCTATAAATAGGACTTTTGGTCCCTTAGATGATTCTCATCTCTAAAATTTTACTTTCAGAACTCAGAGCCCTGCTCTCTTTAAAAGTTCAAACTTTTAGAGAATTTTAGGTAAAAATATTAATTTTAATTAAATTAAATCAATTTTAAGAGCATTGCTCTCAATAGATCCCAGATCTAAAGAAGACCCATTTAGGGTTTCTCTTAGTAGAGCTTTGCTCTAAGAGGGTCTACAGAAGACTAAGGAGAGCCCTATTAGAGTTCCATTAATAGAGCTTTGCTCTCTAAAAGATTTTCCCTGTATTTTCTCATTTCATTAATGGAGCTTTGCTCCTCCCAAATCATATAGAAGAACTCTTAAGAATTCTTCATGGATCTTGGAAGTTAAATATGGCATTTTATTCCTCAGTGCATTATATCGTTTTGCTTAATCAGTCTTTCTGATAATTCTGTTGATTCTCTTTCACAGGAACAATGAACGTCCACATGTATGCTCTTAACGAGATCATCTCTCATGAGGGCATCCGCCGATTTGGCCGCTCTCAAAATCGGGAGTTCATAAACGAGGAGTGTGCTGAAATAATGAGTCGCTTCGACGCACACAACGGTCCACTGCATCCCCGACGTTCCTTTCTTCTTAAACTTATCGTGGAAGCTATCTGGGAAGCGCTTCCCCCATTCTGTTTCGGCGTGCCGCTTAGGGCGTTGGATGCCGCTGAGGACAAGGTGCACTCTGTGTACCTATTGAACTTTATCTCGAAGAGACGGCGAGACAGTCTTATCGACCTCTTGCTCAAGGTCTTTCAACAGTCTGCCATACTCGCTGCTTATCGGAGGGTGGAAGACATCGGAAGGGACCCTGACGCTTGTGCTCGCGAAAGGAAGCACACTAGGATGGCCCGCGAGGCTCAGAAAGTCATAGATAGGGTCGCTTTTGAATTCCTCAATCCATGCTCTGGATCTGAGGTTATTCCATTGTAACTTTCGTTTATTGTTTTTATGACTGTAAGAACTTCGGGCAATATTAATGGACTTTTTTTTTATCCCAGCTTGTCTTTATTATATATCTTTGTCCTGAGTCTTTTTGCCCATGCATGAATGAATACGTCTTGGACGCTTGATCAAACGTAAATCGGGTGCTCTTTCTGTTGCTTTTCCTCTTTCTCAGCATGTCGTCACAATTAGCAGGTAATAGAGTAAGCTTCTTGATTTCTTCATGAGATAGCGAGGGCTTAGGCCGCAGGTTCAGATCTGCTGCCTAAGACTTTTCAACTCTATGAGCCGTGAGGGTCTCATAGAGACTTTTCTCCCTACGGATCGAGAGGATCTCGTAGGCGGGTTTTTTCTCCTTAAGAATCGTGAGGATTCCTAAGTGTGGTTTTCTCTTGTAAGTCGTAAGGATCCTACAAGAGAATTTTTCCCTCTTACGAGTCGAGAGGACTTGTAAGCGGTTGCTTCCCTCCTTGTCGAAGTTCGATGTTGGAGAGTGAGACCCGTGGATGGTATGCAAGAGACCATTTTGGGCCAACTTGCGGGGTCCCAATGCTTAGGAAACAGGCTTCTTTTATGCCCACTGCCTAAGGCTTCATCTCACGAGTCGAGCCGTCTCGACAATTTTTCACAAGTCGAGACGAATCGAACGTTTCTCGCAAGAACATCTTAACGTCGCATTTAACCTCTGCTCTTTACGACAGAAGCCCGTTAAGGTTGGTGGTACTTAGGGTTTTGGCCATCGTACCGTCGCATAAGCTGATATAGTCCTCGATAGGCAATCGTGCTGTTCGAGTAGCCCTGCAACTGCCGTGTCTCTGATCCCTTCGGGGGCTGGACAAGACGTCTTCAAGCAATCCTCCTTGGCAGTTTGACCGTCGGAAGAGCAAGCGCTAGGGATTTGCCATGCCGCTTTTTACTTGAGGTTAGGCTCATTTTGGAGAGCCCCGATGAGTCATAACCACTCCGCGCTGGTGTGGGATGATCTCCGATAGTCTTTCGGGCTTTATATGACTTGCCGTTAAGACCCTGAAGCTAGGAATTTGGCCTTTGCTTCGTTTGCTGGCATTGCGTCCTCTGTATCGAGACGAATGTCATGGTGGGAACTATGGATTTTGCCGTGGCTCCGTTTGTTTGATGACGTTGCGTCTGCTGTGTCGAGACGAACGTTGGGGCGACATCTCATCTACTGTATCGAGACGGATGTCGAGGTTGTCTCTAGGTTGCTGGTGAACCGCAGAGGTTTGGAACTAGGGATTTTGCCGTGGCTCCATTCGTTTAATGACGTCGCGCCTGCTGTGTCGAGACGAACGTTGGGGTGACATCTCGTTTGCTGTATTGAGACGGACGTCGAGGTGGTGACCATTCTGTGCTGGTGCGAGATGATCTCCGGTTGTCTTTCCGGTTTTATATGTGTTACCGTCAAGACGTCGAAGCTAGGAATGTGGCCTTCGCTTCGTTTGCTTTGGTGTGTCCAAATCCTGTTGGAGGACGAACGCTGGGGTTAACATTTCGTCTGCTGTATCGAGACGAACGTCAAGGTGGTGACCACTCTGTGCTGATGCGAGATGATCTCCGATTGTCTTTCCGGTTTTATGTGAGTTACCGTAAAGACGTTGAAGCTAGGAATTTGGCCTTCGCTTCATTTGCTCACACTGCGTCTGGTGTATTGAGACGAATGCTGAGGTGGAGCTGGGATTTTGCCATCACTCCGCTTTGTTTCGACCATGGGGTCTTTTGTTAACTTTGCATATACACCCTGCTGGGCTGCGAAGGAACGCCGTTGTTGACAATGCGTCTGCTGTAACGAGACGAATGCTAAGGTGGAGTTGGGATTTTGCCGTTACTCCGCTTTGTTTCGACCGTGAGGTCTTTGTTGGCGTTGTATCTGCATCTTGTTGGACTGCGAAGGAACGCCATTGTTGACACCTCGTCTGCTGTATCAAGACGAATGTTGAGGTGAAGCTGGGATTTTGCCATCGCTTCGCTTTGTTTCGACCATGAGGTTTTTTGTTGACGTTGTATCTACATCTTGCTTGGAATGAGGAGAAATGCCGTTGGTGATTCTAAGTTGTCGATGTTGACGTCGAGACCCTGAAGCTCGGGATCTTCGTTTGCTTCATTTATTGACATCGTGTCTGTAATATTGCAACAAATGTCGAGATTGTCTCTAGGTTGTCTATGAACCGTCGAGATTTGGCTTCGCTTTCTGATGGGGCCTGTTGGGAAGGTATGGTTCCCTCTTTATCTGTGCCCTTGGATTGTATACAGGGATCGATGTGATTTCACCTGTAGGGCAAAAAGTTTTATTCTTTCATTTTTTTTATTCTTTCCGCGATGCTCTATCATTTCAGCTTTTATATCGCGAAGGTCGCGATTGCCCAATCATTTCGGCTATTTTTCGCGGTGCCCAATCATTTCGGCTGTTTATTTTATTTTTACTCGCTACTTTTTATTGCGAGTTGCCCAATCATTTCGACTGTTTATTTTATTTTTACTCGCTGTTTTTTTTATTTTTATTGCGAGTAGGGAATTTGGGGTCTGATACCAATCTTGGCATCAGCATCGCTGCGACTGGAATATTGCCAGAAGCGAATCATCATTTGCCGTAAAAGGACTTGGAATTTGATATCGGTCTAGGCATCAGCATCGCTGCAACTGGGATATTGCCAGGAGCGAATCATCATTTGCCTCTGTCGATGGACTCGGAATTTGATACCGTTTTAGGCATCAGCATCGCTGCAACTGGGATATTGCCAGGAGCGAATCATCATTTGCCTCTGTCGATGCCGAACCAAGGTGGCTTAGTAAACAGGGTTAAGGGTCCTGTCGGCTAAGGCTTTTGACTTCATGAGCCGTAAGGGTCTCACAAAGGTATTTCTCCCTACAAGTCGTGAGGATCTTGTAGGTGTGTTTTCTCCTTGGGAATCGTGAGGATTCCTAAGTGCATGTTCTCTTGTAAGTCGTAAGGATCTTACAAAAAGGGGTTTTTTCCTTATAAGTCGAGAGGACTTACAAGTGTTGTTCGCTGTACAAGTATATCCCTAGTCACGGATGGGACTTTGTTAGGAAAATATTTATTCATGCCCGTGGATTGTATACAAGGGTCAATATGAGCCGCTTGTAGGGCAATATCGAAGGTTATGGCGGCTGCTTAAGAACAGGTTAAGGTTTCTGTAACTTAAGACTTTCAAATCTTATGAGCCGTAAGGGTCCCACAAGAGAGTTCTCCTTACGAGTCGTGAGGATCTCGCAAGTGTATTTTCTCCTTAGGAATCGTGGGGATCCCTAAGTGTGTTGTTCCTTTGTGAGTCGTAAGGATCTCACGCAGGTGGTTTCTCCTTACAGGGCCGAGAGGACCCTATAAGTGTTTCTCAACGAGGTTGCGCCCTTTCGGGTTTTCACAAACACTCGCCGGTAGTCCTGCTGTTTTTACTCACGGAGCCCTTTCGGGTTTTCATCCGTGCCCATTTTGCTTATGGACATACCGTTTTTTTTCTTTTTCTTTTTATTTTTTTCTTTTTCTTTTTTTTTTTACGAGGTCGCGCCCTTTCGGGTTTTCACGAACACTCGTCGGTAGCCCTGCTGTTTTTACTCACGGAGCCCTTTCGGGTTTTCATCCGTGCCCATTTTGCTTGTGGACGTACCGTTTTTTTTTTTTTTTTTTTACACGTCAGCCTGAAGATGCTGCGGGTTGGGAGTAGTTTAACGACGTTTCGGTCATTTGCAAGTTTTAGGACATTGCGCTCCGTCGTTAGTTTAAGGACGTTTCGGTCCGTTGTTAGTTTAAGGACGTTTCGGTCCGTTATCCAGTTTTAGGACGTAGTGGTCCGTTAGGCTTTCTCTATGAATGAGCATGATGCCCCCGGCGTGTCCATATTTTTCGGAGCATGCGGTTGTGGCGGGTTCACCTTCCAAATTTCGGACAACGCGAACTTGCCCTGTTGGTATTGGTCTTCAACCCAGTTCTTGAAGACGTAGCAATCCTCGATCAGATGACCTACCGTTTGGTGGTAAGGGCAATAATTAGGATTATTAATATCGCCTGGCCACAACGGACGTTTTGGACTCGGCAGATTGATGAGTCTGTTGCGCACTGCCAGCTCGAACAGTCCCCTTGTTTTATCTTGCGGAAACGAGTAAGGACGTTTCAACTTTTCCTGGAGGGATTGCCGCTTGTTGCTTTGGCAAGCAACCGGTCTAGGGTCACCTGATTATTGGTGAGTGCTGGCGACAAGGGCCTTTTTTCCTTTTCTTTTATCCTTTTTGTTCGATCCTTTGTTTACGGGGCCGAGATTTTTTCCGAGTAGCATGCGATTGCACGGCTGAACGTTCTCGCAGCTTCTCAATTCCTTTATTTTTGAAATAGATTCCCCGATGGAAGAGTTGGGGGTAGCTTCTTCGTCAGAGTCGCTTCCAAAGGTGATAATTTGTGATCCCTTGAAGTCGGCTATATGACAGTCGGCGGTGGCTCTTTTGCGCTCATCTATCGCATTTTTTGATGTCCACAAGCTTCACACTTTGTTCTGTCGGAGTGTCGCTTTTGAGCGACATACCCTTGCCACCAACAGTTAAAGGATTCGCAGTCTTCGGTAGGATGTATGATCTTCTGATGATATAAACAGAAGTTAGGGTGCACCTCTACCTCAGAGAAAGCATTTTCTTCAGAGGGCGGTAGCTTCATTCCTACTGATAGAGCTTTGGCGAACCGTTTCCTTGTCTTGAATTTGTTTTTACCCGCAGTGTGTGGCTTTTGATTTGACGGGAATACCTTGGTTATTTCCAGTATGGCCATTTCATGCTCTTGATTGGCTTTTGCTTTCAGACGAATTTCATTTAGGAAGGCATCGATCAACTTGTCTGACGGCCGCGGAATTTCTGTTTCAGGGTCCGCCGTTGATTTCTCAACGCAAGGATCCTCCTCCTCATCCATCAGTGAATGAGAAATCACATGACAAGTCGCTACGTAGTCTTCGGATTCATCCGATAAGTTTTCTCCATCGTTTTCATCCTCGACGAAAGAACAAGTTGCCCCCGGCGTGTCCGTCTTCTTTGGAGAGTGCGGCTGTGGGGGGTTTACCTTCCAGCTTTCAGACAGCGTGAACTTGCCTTGCAGGTATTGATCCTCGATCCATCCCTTAAAGACGAAACAATCCTCAATCGGGTGACTTACCATTTGGTGGTAAGGGCAATAATTGGGATTATTAAGGTCGCCTGGCTGCAACGGACGTTTTGGATTCGGCAGATTAATGAGTCTGTTGCGCACTGCCAGCTCGAACAGTCTTCTCGTTTTATTCTGAGGAAACGAGTAATGGCGTCCTAGCCTCTCTTCGAGGGATGGGCGTGGACGCACGTTGTTTTGGCGAGCGACCGGCTTTGAGTTGTTCGACTGTTGCTGAGCGTTGGCGACGATGATCGCTTTTCCTTTCTCATTTCGGGGATCGGGTCTTGGAGGAGACGGTCTATGGCCCATCTGGTCCATTTGGGCTAATTTGTCGATCAAGGCCTGGAAGGTGGTCGGCCTGAAGAACATCATGAATTGCGAGATGGTCGCTTGCGGATCGAGAGTGCCCACAAACATGCCTACCGCAGGTGCCTCTTCTATGCGTTGTTCGCATTTCGACCATAGGTTCCACCATCGTGTTGCGTATTGGACCCCCGTTTCGCTTGGCCTTATCCTGGCATTTATCAGTGCTGTTATCGGAGTGCGTTCACTAGCACTCGCGAATCTTTGTGTAAACAGCAGCTCCATCTCTGCAAAATGTTTTGATAGAGTCGTTAGGCAGCTCCGAATACCATTCAAAGGCTGTTTCTGCTAAGCTGCCGACGAATTGACGTAGCAACAATTTGTCATCGCCTCCAGTATTGCCGCATAAGGCCCTGAATTGAGCGACATGCTGATGCGGATTCCCCTGTCCCTTTATATACGTGGAATTTAGGGATCGTATATCCTGGCGGGTAATTAATTTGGTCATACCAGCTCGGATACGGTCGTCCGGTTCTAACAGTTTGCCCAGCCGCTTCATTCGCCTGATGAACCCGGATCTGCTGAGCTATATATTCGTCTAGGTCGACTTTGGAGATTGCCTCCTCCTTGGCTGTTGATAGAGTCGGCGGAGGATTTGACGTTTCTCCTCTGTCGTCTTCAAGGACGATCGGAGGATCTTCAGCAGGAGGGTCCGGCTTGTAACATCATCCCTACCATATCTTGGAAGAGGAGCGCCATCTGTTTTATGTTAGCCGCCTGCTCTGCAGCTTCTTTGTCCCTCTTTTCGAGGGACTCTGCGTAAAAAGTCAGCGTCGGTTTCTTGTTCTTGACGCTCATCCGAAGACGTTTCAGAGCTTTCTTTTGGCTCAGTGAGTGCAGCCATTGTAGTCATCATCTCTTGAAGCTTCTGTTGCTGCTCCTGGGCTTTCGTCACGGATCGGGTGAGCGGTCGGTGGCCCGTAGAAGTGCGACTTTCCTCCTTTCCAGAAGCCATATAAACAGTGTGCACCACCATGCCCCCAGACTTGGGGCGTTTGTGTTCGGTGTCTTTGCGATTTGCCGAAGACACAGGGGCTTTTTGCGGCCTCCTTTTTTGAGTGATTGGAGTTAAGGGAGCCGTTATAGTGGGCACCCAAGTAGCTTTTGCTTTTTGTGGTTTGACAGAGTAATCCTTCCCCTGCCGAACCTTCATCTTTTTCTGTCGTCGGAGGCAGTCCTGATCGATCACCGACTCTTGAACCTGTCGCCAGACTTTGTAAATTTTAGAGGATAGCCGTGAGGAGATTGCTCCGGCTTCTTCTCTGTAGCATTCTTCACAGGTGAAGGAATTCTCTTCAGCACTGCAGTAGGAGAGTTTCTGCGCACCTTGTTGAGCAATTCAAAGCTGTTCTCGGTTGGAACAGCAGCATCGATCCCCACCGGTTGAGCTGGCGGAGTTATCCCAGAAGGGGAGTTGCCCCCAGCCTTCCTCACTCGGCGCCAGTGACGACGGCGAGCATGTCGAGCGGACGGCGTTGGTTCAGCAATGGGGATGGCTTTGTCTTGCCCCTGTCCAGATGAAGCGCTGCTGGTGCCAGTCTCTTAAAGACTGACGTCTTTTGAGTAGCGGTATCCAATCTGTCAAAGACAGACCTTCGAGCAGGAACGGGAGCCGGAATAGTCAGTCTTGTGAAGACCGACCCATTGGCAGGAGAAGCCGCCTTGACGACTTCAGGAGCAGGAATGGCTATCCTCTTCGGAACAACCTTTTCTGGTATTGCAGGCTTCTTCATGGGCCCACATGAGTTTTGGCCCAGTTTGCTGAAAGCTGAGGCATTGGGCTTGGGCGACCCGTTGAGAGGGCCGCGATAGTTGTAAGCCGATCGAAGACCGACTTCTTCGGAGCTTCTTGCGATGGTAATGGGGCATTGAAGCTCGTTGGTGGGATCATGGTCCCGAAGAATAGCCCAGTGGTGGCCTGAGTCACCTGTTCCACCCGGTATAGCGAAGATGGAGGCCGCTTGGGGCCCATAAGTCACTCCTCCGGCAAGGACGGAGCGAGAGTTGCAGTTGCAGGTAGTGCAGTTTGAAGCCATTGATCTTCTGTTTTCTGCACGGAGCAAGACACCAAATCTTAGTACCTCGAATCCACAGGCAACCACAGCAAACCGTGATTCGTTCACGAACACGACACATGAAGTGTGGAGTGGAAAGAGGAAAAGGTCCCACCGGGCGTGCCAGAATCTGTTCCCCTCCGAACGGCGGCCGGACTTCGCGTCCGTGCCTGAGGTTCGGGGCAGATGCTATTTGGTTTTATCCGTCTATCTCTCCGAAGATGCCAAGTTGATTTATGGCACCGTGTATCGGAGGTTTAGACGGATGCGACCGATGTAGCAGACTTCGTCAGATTCCCCCTCAGGGTGAGGGTTTTTGATTGTGGGACGCTCTTCCCTGCAGGCGCAAGCCCCTGCAGTTAATTACGCTACCGCATCGCGGTAACAACTTTCTCCTTCTCCAGAATTTCACTTCGTGTCGTGTGTGTTTGTTTTGTTTGTGGTTGCCCGTGGATTGTATACGGAGACTGAGTAATGCCGTCGCCCGTAGGACGTGGATTAGTCCAAATCCGTATTTACTTAGATTTGGGTTTGGTGTTTTTAGTTTAAGGATACGTTAGTCGCGTTGCGGCTAAGATCAACTTAAACGTTCGTTAAGGATACGTTAGTCCTGTTTGAGACTAAGATCAACTTAACGAGACCATTTAGGTCCGACAAAAGAGCATTTGGGCTCTATTGTTCCAGTTTGGGAGATTCATAGTCCAATTTGGGACTAAAGTCTGTTTGGAGGATACGTTAGCCATTTTTGAGGCTAAGATCGACTCAAACGTTTGTAAGGATACGTTAGTCCAGTTTGAGACTAAGATCAACTTAACGGGACCATTTAGGTCCGACAAAAGAGCATTTGGGCTCTATTGTGCCAGTTTAGGGACGTGGTGGTCCATATTCCAGTTTAGGGACGTGGTGGTCCAATATTAGTTTAGGGACGTTTCGGTCCGATATTAGTTTAGGGACGTTTCGGTCCGATATTAGTTTAGGGACGTTTCGGTCCACGAGTTTAAGGACCCCGCAGTCCATATCGATGTATGGTCGTTGGGACCCGTCACCTCTTTGACGTCGTTGAGGAATTACAACGACGGATGTCAAAGGAGTTCGGAGATGTACCCTCGAACCGGATGTAAATTGATTTAGAAGAGCAATTTTGCTCAGTCAATTTAATTTAAGGACTTATGGCCAAAATTGGGCTAAGTCCAGTTGAAATGTACAACATTTTATTTGCTTTTGCATTGCATTTCATTTTTTTATTTTTATTTGGGCCTTGCAGAGCATCAATTTGTTTTGGGCTCTGCCCTTTTAGAAATGATGCAAGGCATCAATTTTATTTGGGCTCTGCCCTTGTATAAAGGATGCAAAGCATCAATTTATTTGGGCTCTGCCCATTTATTGCCTTGCAATTTATTTTGGCCTGTCAGGTCATTTTGATTTGGGCCTGGCCCTTTAATTAATGCATTGCATTTGTGCAAAATACTGTTAATTTGAGAATGTTTTAGATTCAAGAACCGATGGTTCATAAAACAAGTGCAAGGCACTATTTGATTTAGATCTAAAAAAAACAAGTTTTTCTTATATCAGAGAACCAAAGGTTCATAGCAAGTGCAAGGCACTATTAATTTAATAACCTTTTAGGTTCAAGAACCGATGGTTCATAAAACAAGTGCAAGGCACTATTTTTACTTATTTATTTATCTATCGTTAAAGATCTATGATCTTGTTCATAAGAGAATTTTCTCTTCTTTAAAAGGTTTTTACCTTTTTTTTTCTTTATTCTTCAAGAGTTCTCTTCTCTTTTTTTTTTTAGCAAGATGTTGATGCCTTTGAATTGAGGTCTAGGGTCCTTTATATAGTGCTCATAAATTAGTTAAAGTTTGTTAAAGAGATTATTCTCTAAGTGATTTGGGGAATTTTCCCCACCGTCGGATCTTTAATCCAAAGGTCTCTGTTTTACAGAAGAAATCTTATTGTTTTAACAAAAACAGAAAAGATTTTCTCAAATCTTTATTCTGTTTTTGCAATAAAAAATTTTATTTTTTTTTATTTTTTTTATTTCTTTTTATTTTTATTTTTTTATTTTTTGCTTGCGCAACTGCGCGTTGACACGTGTCGCGCAACTGCGCAGTTGCGCAGTTGCGCACTGCGCAGTTGCGCAGTTGCGCACTGCGCAGCTGCGTGACACGTGTCGCGCAACTGCGCAGTTGCGCAGCTGCGTGACACGTGTCGCGCAACTGCGCACCTGCGCACTTTTTTTTTTTTTTTTTGCTCTCTGAGCTTTGCTCTTATAGAGTACGTTACTTCATTTATTTTAATTTTAATTTTCTTTTTAATTTTCAAGACAGAGCTTTGTTCTGATTGGAGAAAAACAGAAGTATTACTTCTTTTCCCACCTTGGAATTTAAACAGAGCTTTGCTCTGATTGAGGTAAACAAACTAATCGGGTTTAATTTTAAACTCGCATATAATTAATTATAAAAATACCAAATCCAATAAATATATTTTTAAATGAACAAATAATTTTAAATCTTCAATTATTTAACAATTATTGGTGTATATTTATACCATTTTACGAAAACCCCAAATTCGCAAATCGGGTAGTTTTCGCAAAATATATTATTTTAATATTAAATTCCAAAAATAATATTTTATATTTTCTGAAATATTACAATCTTACCCCCTTAAATAAATTCGGTCCCCGAATTTAAGTTTAAATCCCTAAATGCTAAAATATTTCAATAATCAGTTCAAATCGACGGGGCTCCGAAATCACAGAAACTATAGAAATACCACAGCGCATCGTGTGCGCCTGAAAACGAGTACAAAACTCAAAAATCGAACTCCGTCAAGCGTCACGTAAATCATTGGGCTTGCACGTAAATCATCGGAGTTACAATGGAGATACAGATCTCGAAATCCACTACTGAAATCCACTATGCACTAGTCAAATACTATAATACGTGTATAGTACGCATCCTTGGAAAAACCTTCACTGAATAAAACACAAGAAAAATCTTTTCTGAATCGCCGTGTGATGCGTAACTCACGAAACAAGTGACGGATGCTCATTTGTAAAGTAATAAATATACGTTCATATATGTTTTGCTCAAATATACATTCCGCCGTTTTGAAATATTCCAAAAGGTTTTCTTTTGTAAACGTTCGTGTCGCTCGCGGACACGTAGCAAATAGCGAATTTTTGAAAACCTCTTGTTAAACTTTTTATGCATGCAAGTGCTCAGGTACTGTTCTCGGATCAGTCCTGTTCGGCTACTATATAATATAGTACTCATCATGAAAACAAGGTGCTCAAGAGCAAAATCAGCCTCAAAAGGCGTATCCAACAATCACGTGTGTCTGGTGCGTACGGAAATCAAATCCAAATACAAGTGCCACAATATGCACAAAAGCAGAACTGATTGCAACGGGTGTGCACGACAACAACATCTAGTGCATCTATAGTGCACGAAAATCTCAATCCAGTACAACTAATATGCACGAATGAAAATTCCAATCGAGTGCATCCGGTGTGCACAAAATCGCATCTCATATCATGCGCCCAACATGCGCAAAAATCCAAATCAAGTGCATCTGTTATGCACAATGTAATCTAAATCAAGTGCATCCGACATGCACAAATAAAATCTCGATCAAGGGCATTCGACATGCACGAATGAAATCTCACTTAAATGCATCCGATGCGCACGAAATCCAATACCAAGTGCCTAATATGCGCAAAAATCCAACCCAAGCGCGTCAATCCGTAAAAAGCATCTAGTGCAGTAGTATGCGCGAAAACGAACGTCAAGTGCAAATGCGCACAAAACACAAATCTGGTAACACAAATGTTCAAATACATAAATCGGGTGCAACCAATCTACGGGATATCAATCTAATGCAACCAATGCACGAA
Organism: Agapanthus africanus; assembly: GCA_030015575.1. Taxonomy (NCBI): domain Eukaryota; kingdom Viridiplantae; phylum Streptophyta; class Magnoliopsida; order Asparagales; family Amaryllidaceae; genus Agapanthus; species Agapanthus africanus. Next base: position 65,482,243 of record CM057338.1, on the reverse strand, counting down.
ATACCCATCTGGTGCAACCAATGCATGAAATGCAAATCTAGTGCAACAAATGCACAAATACAAATTGGGTGCATCCAGTGCACGAAATACAAATCCGGTGCATCTAGTGCACGAAATACAAATCCGGTGCATCTAGTGCACGAAATACCAATCTAGTGCAACAACTGCACGGAAACTCATCAATAACTTAAATGCGTATAAAAACAACACCGGGTGTACCAAGGTTTATAAAAATCGTAAACGTGTGCAATTGCGTGCACAAAATACGTATCAATGCACTGCAAGCATATATAAGTTATACCGAGTGCAGAATCAAATCGAGTGCGTACCATATGCACAAAATCAAATCAACCGTTTGAAATCCACGAAATCATAAACATGTGCAGCCAAGGCACAAAATCGACATCAAGTGCAATAAATATGCACTGATCATAAACCAACACAACGGTGTATAAAATATATATCAAGTGCCATAACTAGGCACAAAAATGTAAATACCCAGTAGGTGCAGCCATGGTGCACGAAGACAATATCATGAAACTCAATCATCAAAACTCAATCCAAGCGATATAAGCGTGATACTCAGACCACAAACGCAATTCGCAACAAATGACATTGAGGTACACCTCCTACAGTATCGAAAAATATGTCGGTGCGCCCAAAACTGGCGGAGCAAGAACATCCGCTTGCCTCCTGCTCACAGTCTGGCGTCCTCTGTCTCTGGGTCCTCATTTTCTCTGTGGATTACCAATCTCGCAATCTATCGGCTCATCGGCCCGGTCAGGTGTGCTAACGGAAACGATTTCGCTCTGGCACTCCTTTGGTCATCTCTCGGCCAATTATCACGACCACTCGTAAAGCAGTACGTCACTGGCGTTGGCCTCTGGCCCTTTAAATACACATGACACAACTAATCCTCGGCGCAAATCTTATCGCAGCAGTGTCCTGGAAGGAACCTGCTCAGGGTCTCTTCCGATCTCTCCTATGCCGAACTATACGGAGGCTGGTACTCTTACATAATCTTTTCTTGCTTTATGGACATCTGCGTTCTAAGCACATCATTTCCTCGGGAACTAGCTGTATCCCAACGCCTCTGTAGACATATCCAATCTCTAATCTCAACAGGGAGCTACAACAGCTTGTCAGCATCTCGCACGAATCTCTTGTTCCACTCGTCTTTATTATCGTCCACTTCGACGTCACGTCATGCTATCTGCGTACTGCAATGGTTCTCGGCTACAGTCAATCCAGAGTCTCTCACACGGACCCGAAATTACGAACTCGGTATCTTCATCACTCTGTAGAAGATATCTAGCCGAACACGTCCTCGGGAACTCGTCCTAACCATCGGAGGAATACGCTATATCCGTCCGTTCTCGATCAACTCACAACGCATCTGGGTGAGGTCCTCTATCCGAAGCTGGTCCACTTACTGATCTCTCATCTAATCATCCAACGAACAATGTCATCTCTGGATCGATCTACTCTAAATCTGAGTAAGATCCTCCACACTGGAAATCTTCAACTCAACTGAGCCTGCGTCGGCGCATCAAATTTGACGAATCACTTTCGTCTCTCAACTCAAGATAGACTAGCTATCACCTATCTCATCTCTGCCTGGAAGCTCCAGCGATCTCAGCTCGTAAGCTCTGGAAGCGACATCCCATCAATCTCAGCAACAGCTGGGTCATCTGTCTGCAAGGTAGACGACATCACAAACTTTGAGGTAGGTTATATATCAACAGTCCTCTCACAACAGGCAGTCTCTAACAATGGCTCGATCATCCGGTGCCAAACCGAACACTCGCCTCAAATAAGAGGTCACAACACAAACACTAACTCGATACGTTCCCATGTCACCAGAAAACACGATGGTCAGTTTTCGTCCATGACGAGCTTGTCCTGACCGCATCACTAGCAGTAGCTCAATCTGCGCTCAAACCATGGTGACATGAATCTCAATCAAGTATCGACAAAAATAGATCAAAGGGATGAAAAGAATCAACATATCCCAAAATGGATACATGATCATAAGGAGGAACGGAATCAGTGAGAGTATGATCATGGAAACGAATAGAACCACAAGTTTCAAGATATGTACATCCTAAGATTTCTTAAGTGGAGTATCGTATCGTAAATATGCCATGGAATATACGTACAGTACGTTACTCTACTCAAGCTACCTATTCCATCAATCAGGGTCAACCTATAAAACAAAAGTTCGGGTCTAATACCCCATGTTCAAGTCTAAGTTCCGTAAGGTCAAACCTAGGTTCCGAAATACATACCCGCCCTAGACTCCGCATAGTCAAACATAGACTCGAACCAAGGTTAAACCTAGTGCTCTGATACCAACTTTGTCATGACCCGAAAATATTAGCTTGTGACCGGCACTTAAATCACGCCACGTCAACAGGCGTAACGTAATTCAAGTAAGCCGAAACCCAGAAATCTAAACCCTTTTTAAAGAAAATAAAAGAGGTGAAGTTTTGAATTAAAGGTATGATGAAATCAAAAGGTTTTCTTAAATACATAAATAATGGAACATAAAAATACAAGTGGATTTACTAGTTGAAAAACATGTTTCGTCTTTTAAAAATTTGGGCAGCACCTCCTTTGTATATTTTGATCCAAAACTACAAATACATGATAATATAAAAGGCATCCCCAAGCGGGAGCTAGCTCTTCGCCAATCGGCGGAATCTCAACCACGCAAGACAGAATATATGTAGACGACGCCCGACGGCGAAGATCAGCACAAAGAATAATGTAAAGCAAGACAACAAACCCACCAAGCGAACATATAACCCATCGCTAAAGTCTCGCAACTACAAGTCTTGCTAAGTATTACTACATATACAAATACTAGTTTCTGATTGATGGAGTTAACTAGATATAACAGGAATAATAAATACAAGAGTGGTACGATCCAACATATACCTCCTACCAAAGCAAAACACCCGAATGCAGCTGTGTGCCAGCGAGGCCGCTACTGATCCATGCGGTCAACCTACAAGAACTGTGGCACAACAGGGGTGAGTTGAAAATATCATCAGGTAGAAATCGAATAAAACAACGATTCCTAGGTCAACTATATCATAAATGTAATACTATGATATCTAGGGTGACTGTATCTGCATATGTGCCAACAATATAATCCATGCCTATCTGCATATGGATATCATCCAACCATATAATCAATACATGTATGCCTGTGGATCTCATCCACGTGTCCATCAATGACACAACAATATCATGCATGTAAATATCATAAAAGCATATGCATGTAAATATGAGAATATCAATCAACGTGTGTCCATCAACGACACATCAAAATCATGGAACCTGAGTGTCCAACATCGACACTCGAAACATCATGAAACCTGTGTCCAACATCAACATGTAAATCCTCATATCTCTCGGGCTCCGTCAGTCCGGATCGGCCCACGGACTCCGTCTGTCCGGATCGGCCCTCGGGCTCCGGCAAAACGGATTGACTTGTATCATCTCACGACTCCAGTCGGTATCCTCCGGATAACCGCCGAGTCCAAATACTATCACCGGTAGGTATTAGTCCCTCTGCCAGGCTCATCGTCTACACCACGAAAATCATTTTTTTCCCCGGGTACCATACCGGGTCCACCATGTACCCGCAGACGGTGCCTCCCGCTCCTCGAATTGGGTTTCACATGCCAATCTCAGAACTGAGAAAACACATGGTGGATGTCTCGAAATATCATATCAAAAGAAACCGGGTTTTTAAAACAATACATACTTTCTTTTGAAACATAACCACGGTTCTCAAATCCAGAATCTTATGAAAACAGCATCTCAATGCGTATAATCGTAAAGCATGATATATGCGACATATAACAGAAATGTAAGCATATCCGTATATCATGCAATATGAAACAGTGATGTGAAGATAGAAAGTAGATCATGAAAGAAGTCATATCATGGTGCAGCAATTCTACTGTGTAGTGACATAGCAATTATCGATGATGAAAGTGTGTGAGCCGGCCAATCTGTGTAAGTGAAACATACGCATCATCGATAATGGTGTAGGTGTACTAGCACAGGTATATAATGCAATGAAAATTTCATGAACGTAACAGAAAGTACATCATCAGCTAAATGCTATAAGGTATACGTATCTAACATGACCGAGTCGGTGAATCTATCAATCGACATCCAGCCTCACAACATCACGTACGGTATAATCCATTGTACGGCATCCTCTAGTCAAAGGTATGGATCAATCATTATAAAACTCATCACGTACAGTAAATCATCGTACGGCGGCATTAAACCATTAGGGATCCTATTAACCTATATGACGCTGAGGGTACGGACCTAACGTCTCGTACGGCTTATCACTCATGATTCACAACATTATATATATATATATATATATATATATACTTATATCCCAGGTCACATCCATATCAATCTCATATCGTGGACCGACAAATGTATAAATTATCCCATATCGACTCATATCCATATAACGACATATCACACCAAGTCATCATATTATATCGTATACTCTTTTCATCACATTAATATCTCACATCAATCATCTTACATATATATATATATATATATATCCTATCTTATAAATCTCATGTCATGCTACTCTAAATCTCATACTTATTCTCGTGCTCTACCTATATTTATATATCGTTTTCATATTCACTTTTCATATCCTTATATATCAATTCGAGACATCATTCTATAATATCATGTCAAAGAGTCATATCCCTATAGCTTTCATCTCATATCTCGATACATATATATATATATATATATTCAATCATTTATATCATCCCTAACTATCTTTTTAAACATATCCATAGTTTTCTAATATAGGTTTCTCTAACCATATCCTATATATCGGTTTCCATCAAAATTTTCGGGGGTGCTATACGCCATCCACCCGACTTCCCCCGTAGATATAGATCTACTCACATTGATCATTGCATGCCGAAGTCGATGTCGCCATTCTCCTCTTCGTCATCCGAAGTCCACGCGAGGGTACCTACAATCAATACACAATCGCAATTCTATTAAAACTAATTCCGGAAACCATTACGGCGCACGAATTGCCTATAGATTAGAACCTATAACCTACGCATGCAAAATCAACCAATCAACCATCGTCGTTGACGTACAAACATCTAACGACTCAAAACAATATCAAATACCAAATCCCAAGTTTACAAATCACGAATACCAAATTCAGCAACGAAGGAAATCACTCCTAGATATCACCCTGGGCCAAACTAGAGAATTTTGCATACAGGTTGCTCTAGATATCATCTAACAAAGCCATGGTCCAAAATTCAACACGTTTCCTCACAACATGGCTGCAAATTGTGGCCCAAATCAATAAATCTGCGGCTAGAAATCGAGGGTAGGGGCTCAGGTTTCAGGGGGTTCTTCTAGGTTTCCTGCACGTCTCTCTATCATGGGAACTTATTTTATAGGTCTCTCGGGTCATCCTAGATTCCCATATACTATCACAATCTGTCATAAATCCGACGTCGGGAAACTTCTAAGTTCGTGTTTTGGTTTCTAGTCCTCTAATTGGTCAGTAAACTCATCACTAAGGTCTTGTAGCAGCCTCTAAACATCATAAATCCACACAATCATCCAAAACCTCTCTTGGAATTTTCCAAACATCACTAATCTAACAAGTTTAACTCTAAACTAAACTAGAATGCAAAGAAACTTAAAACTAAACTAAATGAAAGGAATTATATCTCATTTGGGCAACTCAAGAAAAACCCTAGCTGTCCCAAGTATCCAAAATCCAACTTTGATTGGTTCATAGCGTTGAGGATGAGGTGGTGATCATTTTTAATGAAGAGAGTGTAAGGTTTTGGGAAGGAAATTGAGATGACGCTTGGGGGTGAAGGTGGAGGGAGATGAGGAAGAAGAAGGAGATGAAGAAACAAATGGGGTGAGGATATAGTGGCTACCCTCTCTCTTTCTTATTCTCACCCTCTTACACTCATGCCTCACTCTCTCTCTCTCCAATCATTCTCTTTTTAACCCTTCTCCTTTTCTTTTCTTTATAAAACCAAATCACATAATACCCCAAAAGCAACACAAGGAAACAACATATAACCAAAATGCAACATGATATGGTGCACTAACCATGGAAAAATGTAAAAACATGGATTTGGCTTAATCACATTAGTAGTGCACTAATCGGATTTAATTTTAAACTCGCATATAATTAATTATAAAAATGCGAAATCCAATAAATATATTTTTAAATGAATAAATCATTTTAAATCTCCAATTATTTCACAATTATTGGTGTATATTTATACCATTTTACGAAAACCCCAAATTCGCAAATCGGGTAGTTTTCGCGAAATATATTATTTTAATATTAAATTCCAAAAATAATAGTTTATATTTTCTGAAATGTTACGGTCCATATGCAACAGTTACCGATAACACTAAAACTAACCCAGGACTTCAATACTGTCTAAAAAGTCTGACTCAGCTCGAGTCACGGTCACACATGAAATCAATCTGACTTGAATATGATTCAAGTATAACTCATATTCAACATGAATCCGTATAAACCAGAATTCAATCTATATCAATCTGACACGAATGAACTGAACCATGGATATACCCTGATTACATGTCTATCCATTTATATCCATTCCATTTACATGATATCATGGTCTCGGCAAGTCGAACAATATATTACACAAAACAATTCAATACAATACAAAAGACATTATGGAGTTTATAAAGGGGTAGACCGATACGGAACATGTTAACGATGGCACGAGGTGGGCACTAAAAGACGTAATTACATCCATGCCGTTGTTCCATGGTATTATCGACGAAGCCTTGTACTACGGGTTATCAAAATCCACGATGTAAGTTGGACTCCTCTTGTATACACTGGTATATTCTGTACCAAGGTACAACAACTACGTTAGTATAACAAATATAACATCATCACATGTTCTATTCTCTTTTTATTCTTCCTCTTCTTTCTTTGGGACTTACCGAGCGATTGTTCGCTGACGATATTCTTATTTCTCTTCTTTCTTTGGAATGTTGTCAGGAGGTCCCCATTCTGAGGAGTTCGAGACCAGCCAGGAGCACTTGGAGCAGTTCACAGAAGACCCTGAGCATTGGCTTAACTTGTACTCATTTAATTTCAGTTATGCCATTATTTAGGCATTGCTTTCTATTCTTGTATTTACATTTCCAGTTGTACTTGTAAAGAATGTTAAATAAATAAAAGTTGATGTTCATTTATATTCCTGTCTCTTGTGTACATTTTACTTTATATTGCTTAGATACGCTTAGCGTGTTTACTTATGAGTAAATACGTAGCGGGCCTCGTCGCGTTCTCTTCCCCGTACACTGGAAAGCGGGACGTGACACACCATGAGAATTCTCCAACTCAAGTTTTAGCTTCACATGATCATATCATTTTGAAGCAACTTACTAATTAAATTTGCTAGGTTTAATTAGTAAGAGATGTAGATAATGTAACTCACTGATTTTCTTCCCTTTTTTTTCTCTTCTTTCTCACTTAGATAAATCTCAAGAGAGAGAGATAAGAATGCGGATGAGAACCAAAATATAAGCCATACTTATCTTAAAGATAAGATAAAGGAAGGCCAAAGTATTCCAAACTCTTCTCTTATCCATGACTCATTTTCACCTTTAAATAAATAATAAAATGATTTGTTCTTATCTCATTTTCTTTGTGCATCTCATAAACCCTACTATCATGTATCAATATACATGATAATAGATATTTGTATCATATACAAATAATTATAAAGAGAAGAAAAAATAAAGTAAGCATGATATTAGTTTATATATATATATATATATATATATATATATATATATATATATATATCAACACTTGATTTAATAATCCGGTTATATCAATATATACATCAGCTAATATCATAAAACGCTCGATTAAAATACGTGTATCGAATACACGTGTTTAATTGAACTCCTGCACGTATCCCCATATGTACTCTACAGCGTTTCATCTGAGTTGGGAAAGCTCTGTGTAAGACTCTAAAAACTTGATAATACGCTGGCAGTAGGTTAGGATTTTATCTATGGCCCACGAGCACGTCAGCGGTACTAGCTGCACGTAACGACTATCCAGGTATTGATCGAAAGAAGGTCGACAAGCAAGCTTATCCAAACCTTGCAGAGTCAATCAGCGACACTCACCGTACAGTCCAGTCTTTTCGTCTAAGAGTTTCACATATCGGGTATAGGAGGTGGTAACCATCAGATTCCTAATAACCCGATAAGTCGTACTAAAGTCAAGCTCATAACCACCTGAGAAACTACTGATAACACTTATCAGTAAATCTCGTATGTCTTGGCCAAGGATTCATGGTTATAGCTAATCACGCACAGTGTGACATTAACTCCTTATACCGGGAGAGACGGGTCCCTTCGATCGCTCACTGCTCCATGTGCTTCGGGACTGTACCCAAATAAAACATGTTTGCATGAGTCTTTAAATCCGTGGTAGGGTAGAAATCAAAATACAGTGGGAATACACACAAGACACTATGACAATCTCAGGTCTACAGACTACCATGTACTCATGTCACTAGAGAACTACTATTTGACGATAGGTATAATATCATCCAGGAGTTCTCTGGTAAGTCCGTCCAGTGAAACTTATTCATCTAATGAGCACATGCATACAATCTTTGGTATTAAACACCAATAGTTATGGGATTAACCATTATCCCGGTCGGGGTCAAGTAACGTATGCACTAGTCTACTCTGAAATATTGATGCACAGCCTCGATACTCTTACGACTAAAGACATTTAAGGATGTGATTATGGACTATCCAGGCCCCACTAGTATAATCCCTATCATAATCCTGGTAGTCAAGTAAAGATCTTACATGCTTTATCATTATGTATTAGCGACACGTGATATCGGGTAAAACGTATACACATAAATAATAAAGACAAACCAGATAGCATACTATTATTTCGAGTAAGATTGTTCTCTCCCTATAGGTCCTCCTTCAATTACAATAATTGCCTTGAGGGCACCTATATCCAACATTGTTTACCGCTGAAAACCGGAAAGACGAACGACTTGCCTGAATTTGGGGGCAGACGCTATATGGAACATATCTATCCACCTCTCCGAAGATACCAAGTTGATTTATGGCACTGTCTATCGGAGGTTCGGATAGATGCAATCGTGTTAGCAGACTTATCAGATCCCCCCTCATTTGCGAGGGGTTTTTGATTATGGAGACGTTTTTTCCTACAGGTGTAAACCCTTACAGTTAATTACGTTATCGCAAAGCGATAACAACTTTCTCCTTCTTCATGTGCATCACTTCGTATCGTGTTATATTTGTTTATATGAGATTGCCCTTGGATTGTATACAGAGACTAATATATATCATCACCCGTAGGGCGCAGATTAGTCCAAATGCATACATTAAATTTGGGGTTTTGAACAGAGGACGTAGATCTCATATAAATAAGGTCCATGAGTTCGGGGGTTTAAAGATCGTTAATCTAATTTTAGATTAAGATCGACTTAAACATGGTTAACGACCATTAATTTTGTTTTAGATTAAGATTGACGTAAACATGTGAGTATATAGGCTCAAAGAAATTTGGAATTTACAGACTTAGCCAATTTGGGGTTAAGATTGGGTTTCAGTAGTGCTAAGCACTCAACGTACAACGCTCACGTTGACATCCCGTGAGATGCAGAGTTTCAAATACTCACACGGATATCACGTGAGGCACTGTCTTCATGTGCGCTCACGTGTGCTTCATGTGAGGCACGGTCTTCATGTGAGCTCACGCGCTCTTCACGTGTGGCACCGCCTTCATGTACGCTCACGTGTGGTTCACGTGAGGCATTTTCTTTATGTGCTCACGTGCTATCACGTGATGCGCATGTCTTTGAGTGTTGATTGGTTGATGTTTTTAAGTTGTATTTGTAGAATACCGCAATCAGAATGGTGTCGCGTGTAGCTAGACCGAGATGAGTACGGGTCGTCCTCAGGGAAACGTTGAATCTTTTAATCTTACTTTAGACGTGTTGATTAGGAAAGGAGGGAGAATAAAGAATGGTGAAGAATGGTTGTAGGTTCTAGATCTACGATAAACACGGACGCAAAATATAGATCTAAATTAACTACGGATGTAGGTTTTATATAAAAGGGGGCTTGTAGGGTTCATTAAGATTTAGTAGTCATGGATGATTAATTAAAGATTACTCCTTTTATCCTTTAATAGATTTAAAACTAGATCGACAGTGATGCATGTAGATTAGGGTTTCTGGAGGGAAAAGGGTTCCCACTCTTAACCCCTATCTCGACATGGATCTCCGTTCAAATGTCTACCCTTTACCAAAACAATTGTTAATATAATCTCTAAATGTGGTCATGATTATCAATGAATTGATAACGCGCCCAATTAGGATGTTAACTATTCTTTTGATAAAGTTTATAAACTTTATAGGATTTAAAAAGAGTTTAAAGATCTTCATCATCCATTAATCTACCCTAATCCTATGATCCCTAACAAGCGAAGAATTACTCTCGCATGTTGGGAGAAGAAGAGATAGAGAGAAAAATCATATTAGAAACTACAAAGAGATAGAATAAGAAAACTACTATCTTTATTAATCAAAACAATTCATTTACATTTTGTTCCCTTAGAAAATGATTACAAAATGCTAGTTTGCTTCTCGATCTCTTCTAAGGAGGTAGATGAACAGTTGATGATCAGCCTGGATGCATGAGCCTGTCGTGGACTTCGTGATCTCTTCAGCTTGATCATTTTTCCAAGAAACTCTTGGTCCTTATTTATAGTCCCAGAGTCAGAACCCTAGTTTCATAATATGGAAACTAGTTGTTAGGATCCTAACCACCAAAATCCCATATCTCAACTCCTCAAATCCGCGGCGGAACCGCGACCAATAGGTGGGTTTGGCCGCGGTTCCGCGGCCTTATGGCGGGATCTTTGGTTTGTTTTTCTGGGGCTTCATCTTGATGACACGTGGTGATCTTTTCACATATCTGGAAACAGAAAATCTTCTCTTCGTCACTGCCAGACTTGATTTCTTTAGTTTACTTTTTTAATTAGGCAGGTTTGTTTTGCCAACTTTGATTTCCTTGATTTCAGTCCTGAAAATTTTGTACAATAACTCAATAAATAATATTAGTAGAATTTGTTTTTATTGAGATATTATCTTAACCATTTGTCATGATAATATAGTTTTAAGAATTGGTCAAAGGTATTTAATAAGGTAAGCATATTTAAATGGGCCAGATGTTACATGGATATTATATGCTTACTTTTTCCTACATAATGTTAATTATGAAATATAAACACATGAAAATAGTATTTTTGCAGATAAACCTTCATATGTGTCATATTTATAATAAACACCTTTTATTATATAAAAATAGTAGGAAAATTTCTTATTAAATGTGCAGTTTTATCAACTGAACAAATACCCCCAAACTTAACTTTGATCGTCCCGAGCAAACTAGTCATTCAAGAGAATGAGAAAGAAGAAAAAAGAAAAATCCTAAGTAGCACACTTTCGTAGGCAACACGATTGCACTGAGCACGTGCAACAAGCCTTTAAATCTCTAGGTGCCCCTAGTAGGAGAAGTGTTGTCTCCTGAGGGTTTTCAGCGGATTGCACCCACAAAATCCCATAATAAAAGGAAGATCGTGAAAGTTACATAAAGATAAGAATTGTAAAAGAAAGACTTTGAAAATTAGAGTTTCCAACTATACTAGCTTTTCGGTTGTCATGACACTACTAAAATAGGGGGTTGCCCCTACGGATATTGAAATCCGTAGGGGCAGATTTATGTTGGCCCTACGGATTAAGCCGTAGGGACAGACGGTTGCCCCTACGGTCCAAGACGTTCAAGAATAAAAATATTAAATCTTAATTTGCTGTTTGCCCCTACGGAGACGCAAACCAAGAACCTACGGACTTATCCGTAGGGGCAACTAAATAGAGATTTAATTAAAAAGGCACGGATCGATCCCTACGCTGAATACCAAAAAAAAAAAATTCTCCATCGATCGCGAGCGCGAACCCAAATTCCCAAACCCTCATTCCCGCCGATCGATCGTCGTTCTCATCGTCACCAGCGCCGGCCGATTCGTTGTGGCCACCGCCTGCTTTCGTCGTCGCCAGCGCCGGCTCATCTCCGTTTTCATCGTCGCCTTCGATCGATCGTCGCCTTCGATCAGGTAAGAAAATCTTCAATTACTCAAATTTTTTATTGTTTTAGGGCTATAGTTCATTGTTTGGGTACCGATGAGGCATCGGTTGGGGTTAGCGTCAGGGTTGGGGCTCGGGCTCGGGCTCGGGCTGGGGTTCGGCAGGGAGTTGCGGTTGGGGTTGGGGTTAGGGTTGGGGTTAGGGTTAGGGTTGGGGTTCGGCTGGGGCTGGGGCTAGGGCTGGGGTTAGGGTTAGACCCTATGGTTGGGGTTGGGGTTTAGCTGGGGCTGGGGCTGGGGCTGGGGTTAGGGTTAGGTTGGGGCTGGGTTGGGGCTGGGGCTGGGGTTAGGTTGGGGTTGGGGTAGCAGGGCTGGGTTGGGCTGGGGCTGGGGCTGGGCTGGGGCTGGGGCTAGGGAAGAATTCGTGGAGTCATGAGGAATTAATGTAATCTCTGACGATATTTCCCCAATTTCCATGGAGACATGAGGAGACATGGGAAGAATTCGTGTCTTTCGTGTTGTAGATATAGAATCAAGTAGCTAGCTATAGATTGATTGCCCAAAAATTATAATTGTATGCATTCATGTGGTGGTTGTAATTTGTGGCCAAATAAATCTTTGCATGCTGCCATTGGCAAGTCTTTGTCCAACCAAAACATGATTCAACATACTGAGCTTGTGGTATCAGACCATTCATAATGCAAAAAAAAAGACACATTTCTGATTTGAAGAAAAGGAAGGGCAAGATAGGGATTTAGTTATGGATTTTACTTGGACGCCAGAAAACTATTCTGACACCGTGTACCCAATTTTCCCACACACACCCCTTCACACATGAAGGTTGGCAGAAGATGTTTTTCTGGTAACATCTTCAGCATCATCGAGACTTAATTGCATTTGAAAGGAGGATATATATTCTTTCAACTTAAATTTATATTATATTCATCTTGTTTATTGATTTCTTTTCTATGTTGCAGGTATGTATCTCAATCTCAAGTCTAATGCATCTTAGCTCTTTAATGCTCAATTCTCAAAGGAGCTTAGTTCTCCAAGATAGGAGCATGCTCCTCCCCATAATGCGCATATGCGCAAGCGCCACGTTCACTACGTGCAACGCACGTGTGCCCGCCATGCGCGCACCAGATGCAATGCACGTGCGCACCACATGAGAATATTTAATAATATTAAAAGGAGCTTAGTTCTCCATAGGAGCTTAGTTCTCCAAGATAGGAGCATGCTCCTCCCCATAATGCGCATACGCGCAAGCGCCATGTGCGCTACGTGCAACGCATGTGTGCCCGCCATGCGCGCACCACGTGCAATGCACGTGCGCACCATATGAAAATATTCAATAATATTAAAAGGAGCTTAGTTCTCCAAGTTAGGAGCCCGCTCCTCCCCATAATGCACATATGCGCAAGCGCCATGTGCGCTACGTGCAAAGCACGTATGCCCGCTATGCGTGCACCACGTGCAATGCACGTGCGCACTACATGAGAACATTTAATAATATTATAAGGAGATACGTTCTCCATAGGAGCTTAAGTCTAATGCATATACACGGATTTTCTCCTTTGTCAGTAACTATCCCGTTCTTATATTTCTCAATATAGTCAGCATAACCTACAATTTATATGTTATACAGTCTAACATGGCCAATGAGTACGTCAGAGTTAAGGACTGGATGTATGTGGATTGGAAACAACGTATGCAACCTAAGTTTGTCGCAGGAGTTACTGCTTTCCTTGAATTTGCACGCGCACATAATAAGATCATAATAGAGAAGATTCTCTGTCCGTGCGATAGATGTGTCAATAAGTACTGGAAGAAGGTAGAATTGGCAGAGCTTCATATTGTAAAACATGGGTTTACTAGACTTTATACAACTTGGAAATATCACGGGGAAGGAGAAGAATGCAGTACTGCGGCAGAAGAAAAAGGAGAACACGATAATGCGGCAGGAGAAGAAGAAGAATTCGGTAATGCGGCAGGAGACGGAAATTTATTTCCATCAGAAGAAATGGAGGATATGGTAGAGGCTGCCCTAGGTGAATCTATTCGTGCCGAAGATGACATTCCTTCCGTTCAAGGACCGCGTACGGATAAATATAAAAATTTCATGAATGATGCTAGAAAACCAATTTATGAGAATGCGAAGTATTCCACCCTCTCATGGTTCATCCAACTTTTCTAGATTAAGTGTCTAAATGGATGGAGCAACAAGTCATTCACAATGCTTCTTTCTTTCTTGAAAGATTCTATGCCTCCGGGAAATAATGTGCCCGACAGCTGGTACGAAGCCCAGAAGATGATGTCTGATTTGGGTCTAAAGTGCGAGAAGATTCAAGCATGTCCTAAAAATTGCATGTTGTACCAGAAAGAGAATTCTGATTTGAAAGAGTGTCCAACATGCGGAGAGGCCAGGTATAAGCCGAAAGATTCTGATAAGAAGCCTGATATACCTGTGAAGATAGCACGATACTTTCCCATAACACAGAGGCTACAGAGGCTATTCAGGTGCAAGAAAACAGCCGAGGCAATGATTTGGCATCACCGTGCTCCTCCAAGCGAAGATGGAAAAATGAGCCATCCAAGAGATTCACCGGCATGGAAGGATTTCGGTAGGAGGCACGCAATATTCAGTAACGATCCTCGCAATGTCCGGCTCGGACTGGCTACTGATGGCTTCTGCCCATTCAACTATATGGCTGGGAGTCACAGCACATGGCCCGTTGTAATGATAATTTATAATCTGTCGCCTTGGTTGGCTATGGACCAATCATACTTTATGATGCCTCTTCTTATTGACGGACCAAACTCACTGGGGAACAATATCAACGTCTATCTCCGACCTCTGATCGAGGAGTTGAAATCTTTGTTCATTGATGGTGTAGAGACATATGATTCAAACACAAATACAACCTTCATACTGCGTGCGGCTTTAATATGGACAATTAATGACTTTCCGGCGTATGGAATGCTATCAGGTTGGTCCGTACATGGTCACAAAGTATGTCCTCATTGCCATGAACACACAACATCAAAATTCTTGAATTTTAGCAGGAAGGTTTGTTATTGCGGCCATCGACGTTTCCTGCCTCCAGACCACCCCTATAGGTTAGACACGGTTCACTTTGATGGTCATCAGGAGCTTCTTGGACCTCCATCCCCATTGTCCGGAGAGAACGTGACTGCTAAATGGGATGGTTACAATAACGTGACCTTCGGGATGGATCCAACGAAACAGGTCAAACCACAATATTAGAACAAGTTAAGCATTTTCTTCGAGCTTCCGTACTGGTCTACTAATTCAGTTCGTCATTGTCTGGACGTCATGCATATAGAGAAGGGAGTATCAGAGCACATACTTAACTTGCTTCTTTGTAAAGACGGGAAATCGAAAGACAACATGAATACTCGGATGGATCTACAAGAGTGGGGAATAATAAGTGAATTGCACCCTAGACCGGTAGCGGGTAAACCGGGCAAGTTTGTACTTCCCAATATCGCTTATCATATGTCACAGCCGGAGAAGAAAAGATTCCTGCAGGTGTTGCATGATTTGAAAATCCCCACAGGTTTCTCAGGATCATTCAGCAAGAAAATAAAAATTGTGAAGGGCAAGATCGATGGGCTGAAAAGTCATGATCACCATGTTATCGTGGAGCACCTTCTTCCATTAGCCCTCAGGATTTCTCTCCCCGACTCGGTTGGTCTAGTAATCAATGACCTATGTTGTTTTTTCAGGGAGTTGTGTGCTAAAACACTGTAGGTTGCGACGCTGGAAAAACTAGAAAATTTTATTGCATTAATACTTTGCAAGTTTGAGCGTATTTTCCCACCGTCATTCTTCGATATCATAATACACTTGACGGTTCATCTTGCAACTAAGGCGAAGTTAGCCGGACCGGTACAATATCGATGGATGTATCCCGTCGAGAGATACGTGTAATTTTTCGTTTCGCGCAATTTATAAATTTATTGTTGTCCTGTATGCCCGTATTTATTTATTCAACATATTCTCATTAGGTACCTCTACACTCTTAAGAAGTATATACGCAATAAAAATCGACCAGAGGGTTCTATCATGCAAGGTTATCTTCTTGATGAAGCAACAACATTTTGTTCCCGCTATCTAGACGAGAACATTGAGACAAGGCTTAACCGACCATGAAGAATTCAAGATGGGCCATATGGTAAAGCCGAGTATAAGAGGGTAGACACTATGTTTATCAACAAGATATACCGGTTTATCTTGCTTAATTGCGCATGTCTTGAACAAATTAGAGAGTAAGTTCTTTTGGATTAATGGTTATATCTATGTTTGTGTGTATATGAAATGATATAATATTAATGTCACAATTATTTGTCGAAAACAGAATTCATTTTAACGAGGTACGCGAGGGGCATCCTGATTGGAACGAAGAACGTTTGGAAAAATACCATCAGGATAATTTTTGTGATTGGGTCACAGATCATGTAAGTTATTCGAATAACATTTTATTGCTATCAGTTTTAATCTAAACTTGTATCGTTATGTATTTGTCGTAAAATTTGTTTTGTTAGATCCACGATCCGAACTTGTCTGCATCATTTGAGAGTGATTCAAGATGTTTAGCTCAATTTCCTAGTATGGAGGTTGCATGTTACAAAGGATTTGGTGTCCTTGGATAAAAATTCGAAGTTAAGGACATAGAAACATCTAGAACCACTCAGAATAGTGGGATTGCGACGGTAGGATCGGACGGTGTGATTTACTATGGGTACTTAAATTGTATACTCGGCATCCACTATCCCGGACGATCAGAACCCTTTTATATATTCCAGTGTACTTGGTACGATCCGCGAACCGATACGGACAGGTAGAGAAGCAATCTTAGGACTTGGAAAGATGAATATGGATTGACCAGTGTGAACACACTTCGATTTTACGGTCAGGACGATCCGTTTATCTTTCCGAACCAAGCGTTCCAAGTATACTACTCACAGTGTTTGAAGCATCCGGGATGGAGTGTTGTATGCCGATGGAAACCCAGAGATGTCTACGATGTCCCAGAATTCGAGGACAGCGATGAGGACGAAGAAGAAAGAAGGCTTAAAGTGCTCCGACCGTCTGTTTCGAAGGACGGGTTGTCTTCGACCGATCATGAAGTTACGTGGGTTAGAAATGACATCGACGATGAAATCCAAGTAGATATGTATAATGCGCCCATGAAACGAAAAAGGTTATCAGTAATGTTATATTATTACTTCACATTTTACGCTCTATACATATATAGTCAATACTTTTAATGATTGTCTAATGCGTCCACGAACCGTTTATCTAGATTTGATGACGATGTCGGGAGCAGCGAGGGGCGGCAGGAGCTCCAGCCGCGGCAGAGGCAGAGGCAGAGCGGTTCTGCCGCCCGGAGAGCTCCATAGGGAGCTTCAGAGGGTCGGTCTTGCACCCAGATCGGAGACCCCTTCGGATGCCTCTTTCCGTGTGGATTTTGCCACACATCCAGGTATACTGCACGCATATCCATTTTGAATGTAATATTATAGATATTCATGTCTGTTTATGTCAAAATTACTTATATTGTCAATGTTTGATTGTCTAGTTGTTGGTGATGCGTCCACATCTGGGACAAAGGCCACTCCCGCTCCTCCAGGTATGTTTATATATCATATAGTACATGTATATTGATTTAGAATGCTATATCATAAATACACACATTCCTTTTGCTCTTACTTAGCAATTTTTATTATTGTCTAGTTGTAGGTGGTGACACCACCGCACCTGCGGGTATGTTTATATATCCTATAGTGCATGCATGTTGATTTAGAACGTTATATTATTGATCTACACATTCTTTTTGCAATTACTTATATAATCTATTTTTAATTGTCTAATTATAGGTGGTGCGTCCACATCTTCCGCAGGGGCCACTCCTGCCGCTTCCATACCATCCGCATCGTCTGCAGGTTAGTATGAATAAATTTAAAATATTTATTCATTTTACATATGCTCTATAGAATAAATATGAACTTCATGGAAATTTAGCGTCGATATTTATTTTCTAGTTGGAGGGGATGCGTCCGCATCCGGGACCCCGGTTGTTCCTCATCGGAAGAACTATCGTCCCGCTCGTGCTGCTGCCCGGGCCCAGGCTCGTGCAATAGTCACCGGAGGTATATATCACACTTGAATTTTCGTTTAACCTTAATTTCTTAATACAACTTTGTCTTAATATTGATTGTCTTGATATTTCGTGCAGACGCAGGGCCTCCCCATCCCTAGAAGGGGACTCGAGGCCCGAATCAGTCCCATAGGCTGAGGCCTGACAGAGCTAGGGGGGAGGCAGCATTCCCTCTTTTTTTTACCCTTGACTATCTCTATACCGGTCCTCATGCCGAGAGGTTCGGCCGGTATATGGGGGACAAGAGCCGGCTCGTGAAGAACTATCCACTTCACGTTGAGTGGGGCGAGCCGCACCAGCGCTCATTCGCCTTCTTCTTTGATCAGGCTCGGGTACGTATTAATATATATTTTCAGTTGATATATCCGCTTATCATATTTATTATTAACACCTGCAATCCAATAACAATGTTTTTTTGTATTTTCAGTTGGATTACGATTTTCAGCCTGTAGCCGACCCTGATCGTCCGGGGAGGGTGCTCGACCTTCATGCTCTGTACAATGGCCTGATAAAGAACATGCAGGCTAAGGTCCGATACAACAGGAATGAGCTGAAGGCCGACTGCTACTCCCTGTGGATGGCGACCCCCAAGGCAGAGAGAGCGGCCCTCCTATCTACTCCGGCGTTTGCGAGAGTCGACGTAGAGACATGGCCTCTATTGTGCGAATATTTCGACTCCCAGCGCAAACAGGTATGTATTTTATATGTAATTCATTGTTTAGGATATAATTTATTTTTTGTGTTCCTTAATTAGAAAACTAAATGTTAATGCGTTGTGCAGAAACAGTCCGCTCAGAATACAGAGAACAGGAAGTCGGCGAAGAGGGGTCGCCCTACTTACACAGGTGGCTCGAGGAACATTACTCGAGCCATGGAGTTATCGGTAAATTACAATAGACCGACCTTTGTGATATTCTGCAATATTAAGAGTTATTTTCTAATATTTCTAATATTAAGAGTTACTTTCTAATATTGCAGACATCTCGGACCGTGGCGTCAGGTGGTACACCGAGCGTGCTGTCCGCATATCTTACCGTCCACGGCACCTCGACAGATCCCGCCACGGGCGAGCTTCGATATCCCGACGTCGCTACCCAGGAGTATTGCGTAAGTGTTAATATTTTTTCTACCCAAATTTAAAATTTTAGTTTTGGAAGGTTCAAGTTTAAATTTTATACTTATACTTTACTGCTTAATGTGGGTGTAGGAGCGGGTGGTTGAGCAGGCCCAGGCCTCGGGGATCGATTTTACCGGACAAAGCGATCCGAGGCTGCTGACCCCAGTTCTGGACGCCGCACACGGAGGGCACCACGGAGGTTGGGAGAAAGGCCGGGGACTGGGCCCTAGCAGGGCCCATATGAGGTTGGACTCCACCCCGGCGGTTACTTCCTCTGTCTCCGGTGACCGACGTGTCCATCAGGAACTGGAGAGCTTGAGGGCCACCGTTCAGGAGTTGAAGGAGATGATGGTATGTATACTACTTTATAGTAAAATATCATGTCATATTATATAGATATCAACATATCCATAATTAGTACATAGCTTGAGCTTATTTGGTTTTAGACTTAAGTTTGATTAATCATACATACATATGTAATTAAAATAAACAACGGTTTTCCAAACTAGATATCCAAACGGGGTTGCGAAATAACTTAATAATGATACGAATTCGAATAATACACAGTTCTTACACGCTTCTTACACACGTTATGTCCAGACGCGACAGGGTACATCGACCGAGCCTCCACATGCATCTCCTTCGGCTGCGGCTCCGCAAGCTACTACATCGGCTGCGGTTTCGCAGACAGCTCTTATAGCTCCACCGCCCGCTCAGACTCCCGCAGCCGTGGCTCCGCAAGCGACTACCTCGACGGCGGGTGCGCAGACCACATCGCCAGCTCCACAGGCCGCTCAGACTCCCGCTCGCGCCGAATTGCAGAGTTTATTGACCGAGGAGCAGGCGCGCGTTATTCTATCGTTATTCAGAGGTGGAGCTGGACCGAGCTAGGGTAGCTTTTTGGTTCTTATTTTTTGAAACATGTATTTATTTATATCATACACATTGTACTACATTTTGAAACGATATTGATATTGGTTTATATTTATATCATATTCAGTTTTTGGGTTTCTTTTGTATATTATATGCGTGAGATGTGATTATGAATACTGCGATATATGTTGTGTGATGATTAATTTTATATTTGATTGATGTATATATTATTGTGCACAGGGCGGGAAAAAATCAGGCAGCCCTTTTTTTAAAAAAAATACAGATAATGTGTACCTACGGATTAATCCGTAGGTACACATGTTGCCCCTACGGCTATATCCGTAGGGGCAAAATATCAGCAGTAACTGATATTTCCCCCTGATCTCAGTACCAGGGGGTTGGGAGTGCCCCTACGGACATATCCGTAGGGGCTATTGCTTCGCCCCAACGGACTTATCCGTAGGGGCAAAATATCAGAAATCCTGATATGTTGTCCCTACGGATAGGTACCTACGTAGGTATTCGTAGGGGGTAGTACTTGGCCCTACGGTTATGTCCGTAGATACACGTAATATATTTAAAAAAACCATAATAATATCCCTTTTTTACCCTACGGCCTACTCCGTAGGTGCAACAGGACCTACACAGAAATCCGTATGGGCAAGATCTTGCCCGTAGGGGCAAGTTCAGGGCTTCAACTTGCACCTGCGGCCTTTGCACCTACGGGGCCTTTTTTCGCCCCTACGCACATATCCGTAGGGGCAACCCTTATTTGTAGTAGTGTGAGCCCTATCTTAATAGTCATGAAAAGATGTTAGACATCACATCATCCCTCAATAAAACATCGTCTTTATTCTTCATTCATACCTTTCTTCCAAACATCGATCATATAACCCTACGTGTGTGTAAAGAACATCCCTACACTCGGAGAATTCAATTCAAGTTATCATACTCTTGTCCATCTACCTCAGTATTTTTTAATCGGTGAATATTTAGATGGATTTTCTCACACATTTTTCATGCGACCGTTAATATTTCTTGAGGTACTAACCGACCTATTACTCATGTGCTTGCTGATTAGGTGTATTAGTATTTTCCTCGTCTTGCAACACCTAAGGCTTAGCAGTAACTCCCAAACCAGTTGATCTAAGGTACTAGGTGATAAAGCACCCTCGCTGTATTTTTTTTATGCTGCTTTGGCAATTACAAAACTAGTGTTCATTTTTTTTCTTCACTGCTTATTATTTTATTTTATTTTCCTTCATACTAAGGCTTTTAGATAAGAGCATTTCAAGGTATCCTCTACTATCCCAAGTTTCAAGATGTAAGTAAGTGCGTGTAGTAGGGTATCAACGTTCAAATGTTTGGCTTTAAGAATAGGGACTATCTTTTAGACTTATTTTTATTCTCAGATTAGTAATTTCCTTCATCTTACTAACCCTTGGGACAACAGCTCATAACTACTTATTACTAGTTTCGTTTAAGAAAACTTCTAATTTTCATGGTTTTCTTAAACTTTTCCAATCTTTTGGATGTAATTTTTCATTATCTAATCTTTTATTATAAAAGAAAATTTTTAAATTTTTTGAAAATGTTGTGCTTATGCAAAGTATGATGCAAATTGATGCGTAAATAAGCACAAACCTCCTCCAAACTTGTTTTCAACAGTGTCCTCACTGTTGTCATCTGTTAAAGCTCAAAAACCTATAATCTTGGGAGGAAAAATTTATTAATGGGGACATGAAATATGAACATGAAAATCCTCCCCCAAACTTATTTTTGGCTCACCAAAAAAAAAAATATTTTCAAGAGCCGAAATATACCCCCCCAAACTTAAGTAAAATAGTATTAAGCATTTAAAATTATTGGGGAGGGTAAAAATTATTGGTCAAAGTAAAGCCTAGCAAAGACCAAAAGTCAAAACCAACCATTCAAAAATTTTATCGATGAAGCACCAAGGTTGGTGGAAGAACATGTCGCCAATTGACATGAAGAAGTGGGGAGGAGATAAGAGGTGTAATGGAAAAGGTTTACGTCTCAATTTGTAGAGACAAAACAATGATGATGGATTACTCGCATTCTCATTCTTGATAAGAAGAAGATGTGGCGGTTCAATTTCTTTGGGTTGGGGTTGATTCATCACAACGCCCATGTCTTCTAAGAATGCGAGTTCTTCGGCGAAGATTTCTTTAAAGCTTTCATCGATATCCCGAATAATAATCTCATCAGAAAGAACAGGATGATATTCTGACTTCATAAAAGGTTCACATTTAGCGTTAGCTGTTGGCCCGGACAACAACGTAATAGCGGAGTCGAGATCAGTACCGTGAAGCTCTTCAATTTTGCTGCTGTCGGAATCTATTGTTTCGACAGAACACACATGAGCATAGGGTTCGGAGGGCTCACTTCCCAACTTGTAAATGTTAAGCTCAATTGACATCTTCCCGAAGGATAGGTTCATAGAGCCGTTTCTACAATTGATTATTGCGTTGGAAGTTGCAAGAAAAGATCGACCTAAAATCACCGGAATTTGGTTTCGTGGGTTCGCTACAGTTTGTGTATCTATAAGGATAAAGTCCACAGGAAATATAAATTCCTCGACTTTGATTAATACATCCTCTAGCTCACCCTTAGGTTGGGTGATAGATCGATCGGCCATCTGAAGAGTGCAATGCGCCGGTTTTAACTCTCCGATCCATAATTGCTCATAAACAGAATACGGAAGCAAGTTAACACTAGCACCTAAATCGAGTAGAGCACGATTGATATTTTTACCCCCAATAGAAATAGAAATTGTAGGACTTTCGCGGTCCTTTCGTTTCTTGGGTAGTTGTTGTGTAAAAGCAGTGCTCACATTACTCGCAAGGAAATTTTTTTTAGGTACTTGAACTTTTCTCTTCCTGGTGCACAAGTCCTTTAGGATTTTCGCATAAGACGGAACTTGTTGAATAGCATCTAGGAGAGGAATATTTATGTTAACTTGCTTAAAAATTTCCACAATCTTCTCCATTTGTGGACTTGGTCTGTTGCCTCTTAACCTGTTTGGATAAGGTGCTTTATCAATAAGGGTTGGGTCCAACATTGGAGAGGATTGTGGGGATGGAATGGATCTCAGAATTGGAGTGGGGATCGTTTTAGATAGATTTATGGAAGTGGGCTGAGGGTTCGAGCCTTGTGGGAAGCGTAGAATAGGCTCGGAAGTAGGTGAGAGACTAGACGAATTAGGGGAAGAAGTAGAAACCGGGGTATCATTGGTATCACTTACATCATCAACTTGTTCACCCACTTGGTTATCCAGCACTCTTTCCGATCTCAACGTAGTAACGGCACTCACATTATAATTTTGTGAGTGGCCAAGATTTGGTAGAGGTTGAGACGGAAGTTTCTCTTTTTCTCTTGCACTAATCGCGGCGTTCAACTGTGCAATTTGGTTTTCTATTGATTTAATACTCTCACCGTGAGAGGCGGAGTCTTTTTTTATGGTATCAATAGAAGACCTCATATCAGCCGACATTTGAATGGAATGTTTCATAAACAAATCCAAAGTCTGTGCGAGTGCAGAGTTATCAGTACTGGCTAATTGCGGTGCAGAAGTGTTGGCCGGATTTTGAAAATTTTGTGACTGAAAGGGGTGCTGGCTTTGTGGTTGTGGTTGTTGTTGCGGTGGAGGAGGTCTTTGATAATTGCTTTGGAACTGGTTTTGATTTTGGGGTTGGTTTTGGTTCCAAGCAAAATTAGGATGATTCCTCCATCCCTGATTATACGTGGAAGAATAAGGATCGTTTCTAGGTCGCTGCTGAAAAGCAGCAATAGTTTGCTCGTGACCTTGAAACAGTGCATTCATAGGACATTCTTCCGTCAAGTATGAAGGATCTGAACAGCAACCACACGCGGTCTTGGGTAGCGTGACCTGATTTAGGGAGACTGATAAGAATTTGTTCTCAATAGCGTCGAGTTTCTTCTGCATCGCTGCCATTTCGGCTTTTACTGTGATGGAAATATCGAGCTGATGAATACCTCCCCTAGATGAAGGTGATCTTACGCTTTCCCACTGCAAAGTGTTTTCAGCGAGGTCTTCCAGATATTTCCAACCTTCACCATCATCTTTAGACATGAAATTGCATTGACAATTTGTTTTAAGCATCTGCTTTGTCGCTGGATTAATGCCCTCATATATAATTCGACACAAATCCCATCTATGTATTCCATGATGAGGATATTGGACAAGCAGATCCTTTAAACGTTCAAAGCACTTCTAAAATGGTTCATTAGGAAGCTGGGTAAACTGGTTGATCTCGCTCCTAACACGGCGATCTTATGGTTTGGGTAAAACTTCTTAAGAAATGCTATTACGAATTCATCCCAATTAGTGATAGAGTGTGCGGCAGTAGTATAAAGCCATTTTTCTGCCAAGTCGCACAAAGTGAATGGGCGAAGACGCAAGCGCATAGCATCCACGGACAGTTGTGAAGTACCCATCATTGCGCATACATTTTCGAATTTAGTGATGAAAATGTACACGTCTTCAGACTCAAGCCCGTGAAATTTAGGCAACGGATTGATGTAGTGGGGTTTAATTTCAAAATTATCCCTGTTGGCTGGTGGAATGGATAGACAAGTAGGAAGGGGACCACGGATAGGATAACATCTCTCTTGGAGAGAGATGCGCAGCGGATTCTGCTCACCTACGGGTGGCAGCAGCGTGGTATTATAATTTGATGGAGTACCGTCCATCTCGGTCGATGTGGTGGGTGGTGGGGAAAAAGAATATGAAGAAGTACCGACTTCGGAGTCGATAGCAGGAACGCGGACAAGTCGGGCACTAGAATCCCGTGTCCAGCCGAGCATGCACTAAACGGTTTTAGCACAAGTGGCAGCGTGTGTACTTTTTTTTAAAAATGGTCTGTTTTGAAAAGTGTGTTGGACTTAGACAAATCACACAAAAATGCACAAACAACCCTGAAACTAAGGTTTCCTAGGTCAAGTCTCTAGACCGCTCCTAGACTTCCAAAGGACAAGCCGTAGGATCAATCCTCTACCACCTCTTTACTACTCTTGTGGCCAGGTAAATCCCAGGTAAGTAGGAGGTATCCGCTATACGAATCACCGAAAATAGCGGGCCTTAATTAAATAACCACTTGCCTTAGACACACTTGCCTATGAAACACAAAAGTAATACAGATAAGCGATAAATTACCCACGACCTTCCTTTGTCCTTAATGAGCGCAACAATCCTTAGAGTCTTGTCTAGATATTTTTTAAATTAATGTAGGGTTGATGCAGATGCTTGTTTTGTGATTTGCGGGGCCTAGGAAGGGTGATAAAATCCCTACCTAATTTGAATTTGGTCCTTGCCCCTTAAAAATCCGTATTAAAATATGAATTAACAAACCAATAACAAAACTTTGCAAAAAGATTTTTGAGCGGCAAAATTTTTGCAAAGAATCCTGCAGAAAAGATATTTTATTAGATTTCAGAGGAGAGATAAAGAGTTGAGAAACTTACTAGAGAAGTTACGACCCTTAACTCCTCCCTTTAGCCGTGCTTCCTCCGCGTATATGCTCTTGTGCCGCGGTTCCGCCGCAAGGAAGAAGGAACAGTTGATGAATTTTTGCTCTGTGGCCTTCTGTACTCCTCTGGATCTTGATGAATGTCTATGTCTCTTTGTTTTCTCAAGTCTGTGACCCCAGATCTCCTTGCAAAAATTCACACACAATTTGTTAAATATACAATTTGCAGTTTTGTTTTAATTATGATATAGATCGAATAAGAATTCAGCACAAATAGTAAGAAAAAAATTACGCACGTATCCCCGGCAATGGCACCATTTGAATGGTTGATTTGTTTGTAGAATACCGCAATCAGAACGGTGTCGCGTGTAGCTAGACTGAGATGAGTACGGGTTATCCTCAGGGAAACGTTGAATTTTTTAATCTTACTTTAGGCGTGTTGATTAGGAAAGGAGGGAGAATAAAGAATGGTGAAGAATGGTTGTAGGTTTTAGATCTACGATAAACATGGATGCAAAATATAGATCTAAATTAACTACGGATGTAGGTTTTATATAAAAGGGGGCTTGTAGGGTTCATTATGATTTAATAGTCATGGATGATTAATTAAAAATTACCCTTTTATCCTTTAATAGATTTAAAACTAGATCGACAGTGATGCATGTAGATTAGGGTTTCTGGAGGAAAAAGGGTTCCCACTCTTAACCCCTATCTCGACATGGATCTCCGTTCAAATGTCTAGCCTTTACCAAAACAATTGTTAATCTAATATCTAATTGTGGTCATGATTATCAATGAATTGATAGCGCGCCCAATTAGGATGTTAACTATTCTTTTGATAAAGTTTATAAACTTTATAGGATTTAAAAAGAGTTTAAGGATCTTCATCATCCATTAATCTACCATAATCCTATGAACTCTAACAAGCGAAGAATTACTCCCGCATGTTGGGAGAAGAAGAGATAGAGAGAAAAATCATATTAGAAACTACAAAGAGATAGAATAAGAAAACTACTGCCTTTATTAATCAAAACAATTCATTTACACTTTGTTCCCTTAGAAAATGATTACAAAATGCTAGTTTGCTTCTCGATCTCTTCTAAGGAGGTAGATGAACAGTTAATGATCAGCCTGGATGCGTGAGCCTGTCGTGGATTTCGTGATCTCTTCAGCTTGATCATTTTTCCAAGAGGCTCTCGGTCCTTATTTATAGTCCCAGAGTCAGAACCCTAGTTTCCTAATATGGAAACTAGTTGTTAGGATCCTAACCACCAAAATCTCATATCTCAACTCCTCAAATCCGCGGCAGAACCGCGGCCAATAAGTGGGTTTAGCCGCGGTTCCGCGGCCTTATGGTGGGATCTTTGGTTTGTTTTTCTGGGGCTTCATCTTGATGACACGTGGTGATCTTTTCACATCTCTGGAAACAGAAAATCTTCTCTTCGTTACTGCCAGACTTGATTTCTTTAGTTTACTTTCTTAATTAGGCAGATTTGTTTTGCCAACTTTGATTTCCTTGATTTCAGTCCTGAAAATTCTGCACAATAACTCAATAAATAATATTAGTAGAATTTGTTTTTATTGAGATATTATCTTAACCATTTGTCATGATAATATAGTTTTAAGAATTGGTCAAAGGTATTTAATAAGGTAAGCATATTTAAATGGGCCAAATGTTACATGGATATTATATGCTCACCTTTTCCTACATAATGTTAATTATAAAATATAAACACATGAAAATAGTATTTTTACAGATAAACCTTCATATGTGTCATATTTATAATAAACACCTTTTATTATATAAAAATAGTAGGAAAAATTTCTTATTAAATATGCAGTTTTATCAACTGAACATGTGCTCACATGATATCACGTGAGACGCTAAGTCTTCTGGGCGCTTACGTGAGCTGCTGTCTTCATGAGTGCTCACGTGATATCACGTGAGCTGCACACTTGGGCTTTCATGTGCTTTTCACATGAGACACATGACTTTTGGCAATGAAATATGCACATGTGCCTCTCACGTGATGCGCATCTTCCTTAGAGATTGAATCTCTGTTCATCATTTTTAAAGAAGTAAACTTCTGTTAATGGTGTTTTGATCATTAACGATCACCAAGATCAATATTTTGATGACCTGGGATCATATTTTTTAAGAACTAAGTTCTTGATTATAAGGGAACTAAGTTCCTGGAGTATAAACTCCATTTTTTCATGTTCTTTCATTCATGTTCTTTTCAACCTTGTTCTCCTCTGGATCTTTATTTCTCAAGAACAAGATCTTCCCTATGAGAATTAAATTCTCTTTTTTGGGAAGATTTGTCTTGTGGATCTCAGATCCAGAGGAAAAACTAAATTCTTTGAAGAGTTAAACCTTTAGATATGTATGATGGATAAAAGAGAGATATTTTTATTTCTGTATTTTCTCTATCCACAGTTTGAGCAGGGGGGAGATTTTCTTTTTCGAAGAGAATTAAATTCTCTATTACCGAAGTTTAGGTATGGGTCTCCTGTATTTTTACAGAAGCTTATGAGAAGGTTTTTGAATATGCAAAAGTTTATAGGGGGTCTTCTCTATATGAGATTTAATCTTTTTGGTCCTTTATACAGGAGAAGAGAAAAATCAATTTGTTTTAGAAAATCTCTAATTGAGAGATCTTGATTGATTTTATAATCAATCGGAGATGTTTAAATCACAGTTGGATCTTTAATCCAATGGCTCTCTGTTTAACAGAGAATATATTTCTTATTTGTTTAATAAGATTAGGAAAATATTTTCCTAACATAGAATTTAGTTTTATCATGATGATTGTTGATCTTAGATCCAAGAACTCTCTGTTTAACAGAGAAAATCTTTCTATGTTAGAAAGATCAGGGAAAATATTTCCCATATAGAATTTAATTCTATCATGTGCTTTAATTTGTGATATTTTATCATCATTGGATTTTAAATTCAAAAATTCTTTGTTAGAGAAAAATCTTTCAATATTAGAAAGATCAGGAAAAATATTTCCCAAATAGAATTTAATTCTATCACATAGAATTTAATTCCATCAAAAGCTTGCGCTTCAAATTGGGACGCTTACATGCTATCACGTGAGCGCTTCCATATAAATGTATGACAGCGGCACTCACGTGCTTAACACATGAGCGCTGCCACAAGAATGCAGTAAGGGAATTCACGTGTTAAACACGTGGGTGCTGTTGTAGGACTTAATCCTATCTGAAGCCGGTTCTCACATGCTCACATGAGTGTTCACATGATATCACGTGAGGGATGTTGTCATGCCCTACTCCCAATATAGAGAGTATTGTCCGCTCTGGCCGAAGCCGCACGGTTTTGTCCTTCGGAGCGAACCGGACCCGACCAGGGGCCACTTCCCAGGAGGTCACCCATCCCAGAACTTCCCTGGCTCAAGCACGCTTAATTACGAAGTTCTCAAGCTCCTGTGGTGCCGGTTCACTGAAAAGGCGCCTCTGTATTAAGGAGTGGTATCATTCCATTTATAGTACAGATCTGCTCTCTTTCGGAATGTATTCCCTATTGTTCTACAGTGGGTCCCACGGACTCAAGAGGTAGCCCTCACGGATTCAAGAGGTGGCCCTCGCCCATTTAACATGACACTTGGTATGGCACTTTGTTCCGTGTGGCACTTTGCTTCGTGAGCAAGAACCGGGTCCCGACATTCTCCCCACCTTTGAACAATGGTTCGTCCTCGAACCACAAACCTACTATTGAGGGACCAGATCTGATACCATTCTGTCATGCCCCACTCCCAATATAGAGGGTATTGTCCGCTCTGGTCGAAGCCGCACGATTTTTCCTTCGGGGCGAACCGGACCCGACCAGGGGCCACTTCCCAGGAGGTCATCCATCCCAGAACTTCCCTGGCTCGAGCACGCTTAACTACGGAGTTCTCAAGCTCATGTAGTGCCGGTTCACTTAAAAGGCGCCTCTGTATTGAGGAGTGGTATCATTCCATTTATAGTACATATCTGCCCTCTTTCGGAATGTATTCCGAAGAGTCCCCATTGTTTTACAGTGGGTCCCACAGACTCAATAGGTGGCCCCCACGGATTCAAGAGGTGGCCCGCGCCCACTTAACATGACACTTGGCATAGCACTTTGTTCTGTGTGGCACTTTTCTCCATGAGCAAGAACCGGGTCACGACAAATATTATAGGATTTAATCCTAACTGCAGCAGGTGCTCGCGTGCTTTGCATGTGAGTGCTCACATGTTTAACATGTGGGGGGCTGCCCTCTATTTTTTTATAAGAGAACAAATGTAAGTTTCAAGCCAAAAATTTTGGCGGGAACAAACACAGGCTACCAGCAAGGAGAAGACCCACTCATGTGTCTACACGACAAATGAGGAAAAACCCACTTGCGAGATCCTTTTGACTCGTAAGAGGATAACACTCTTGTGGGATCTTTACGACTCACAAGGAAAAAAGACACTTAGGAGTCCCCACGACCCGTAAGGAGAAAATATACCTATTAGATCCTCTTGACTCGTAGGGGAAAAATAGATTTTATGAAATTCTCACGGCTCATAAAAATTGAAAAGTCTTAGGTGACATGGATCTAAAATTTGTCTCCTAAGCCATCAATGTCCTGCGGCCGGTCTCCAAATTGACTATTGTATACAATCCACGGGCTACCTGCAGCAAAGTTACACCCCAAAGTTTCACAGGTGAACAACGCTTCCTTAAAATATCCCTTGCCCTACGGCTGGTCTCCAAATTGACTACCGTATACAATCCATAGGCTACCCGCAGCAAAGTTACACCCCAAAGTTTCACGGGTGAATAACGCTCCCTGAAAATATCCATTGCCCTATGGCTGGTCTTCAAAGTTGACTACCATATACAATCTACGGGCTACCCACAACAAAATCGCTTCCAAGACCTTTTTTATTGGCCAACCAAGATACCAATAAGGAGAAGACCCACTCATGTATCCTCACGACGCATGAGGAGAACGATGCGTAAAAAAACTGAAATGATTGGGCGACTCGCAATAAAAATCAGCGAGTAAAAATAAAAAGAAATAGCCGGAATGATTAGGCAACCGCGAATAAATAGCCAAAATGATTGAGCAATTGCGACTTTTGCGATAAGAAAAGCTGAAATGATAGAGCAATCGTGGTATATATATATATAAAAATTTCCCTACAAGCGGTTCGATTCCGACTCTTGTACACAATCCATGGGCACAAATAAATAAAAAAGAGAGCAATGTGCTCCACCATGTTCGACTGAACGAAGAATATGGTCTTGACGACAATCCTACAACCTAAAGACTACTTGAACGTTCCCTTACCCCAGCAGAGTATGGACACGACATCAACAAAGGTCAATGAGCCAAAGCAAAGTGGAGTGATGGCAAATTCCTAACTCCAGGTCTCCATGGCAGTACGTACATGCCTAAAGACCACTGGATACCATCTCACCTTAGAAGGGTGCAGACTTGACTTCCCTAGGACTCAAAAAGTCCGACCCCAAAGTAAAGTGACATGGTGGCGCCTAACACTGAATCCTCTGATGGTCATCTATATCCGCCTAGGAAGATTACTTGGGACGTTGTATCCTCGTCTCAGAAGAGGATGGAGATACGGCAAGTGCATGGCTACTCGAACCGCATTCTGAAAGAACGCAAACCGAGAAGAAATCAGCTAACGCAATATTGTGACGGACTACACCTAGTACAACAAACCTAACAGACTCCTATGCTAGCGGGGGTTATGTGTTTGAAGTTAGGATGGGTTTATTCATACATAAAAGGCGGATAAACTGAACGCTCCGAGACCAGTACATAAACTAAGTCAGGTCATTTCAGCACAAGCAAAAGCAAAAGTGTGATGGTTGACACCACTCCACCATGTGCAATGCATATAGGAGCAGTGGGGGGCATTTGTTCCCGCTAAAATTTGGCGTTCGGAGCTTCAACTTCATCAAAAAGAACGCCAAGGTAAAAGCGTCAAGCGCACCACGTGCAAAGCACCTGGTGTAAGCGCCAAACCCATGCCCAAGCGCACCACGTGCAAAGAATGTAAAGCAAGGTGCTGATCCCATGCACAAGCGCACCACTTGCAAAGCACGTAGTGCAAGCACATGTTTGGTTGAAGCATATACTTCAATCAGAGCTTAAACTCTATTTGGGAAAATATTTCCATGTATCTTACTAAAATAAGAAAGATACTTTTTCTGTTAACAGAGAGCCCTTGAATCAATGATCCAACGGTACTTAAGTACCACCGGTTAATCTTAAAATCAATTTGAGATATCTCAATGAGAGATTCTTTCAACTTAATTGATCGTTCTCCTCTCCTATAAATAGCAGCCTAGAAGATTAATCTCGTGAGGTACAATCCCCCTTATAAGGTGAAGAAACTGAGACTAAAGTCTCCGCAAGTAAGTTCATCTCCTTCCTCCAAATAATTTGAGGTAAGGTAAGGAGATTAATCTCTATCGAAGCTTAAGCTTCAAAAAGAACTTAAGTTTTTCTTCCGGATCAAAGATCCTTGAGCACCACTGGTTAATCTTAAGAATAATTTGAGATATTTCAATGAGAGATTCTCTCAACTTAATTGATTATTCTCCTCTCCTATAAATAGGAGCCAGGGAGATTAATCTCGAGAGGCACAATCCCCTTCATAAGGTGAAGAAACCGAGATTTGAGTCTCCGCA
The DNA here is from genome assembly GCA_030015575.1 of Agapanthus africanus. Taxonomy (NCBI): domain Eukaryota; kingdom Viridiplantae; phylum Streptophyta; class Magnoliopsida; order Asparagales; family Amaryllidaceae; genus Agapanthus; species Agapanthus africanus. The sequence goes on along the minus strand of CM057338.1, from coordinate 65,449,611 downwards.
AGCAAGTTCTTCTCTTTTCTCCAAAAAACCCTAAGTAAGGTAAGGAGATTAATCTCCATCGAAGCTTAAGCTTCAAAATGAACTTAAGTTCTTCCTTCGGATCAAAGATCATTGAGTCAAATCTCCTCCTTGTCGAGAACTTAAGTTCTCATGGAGGGATTTCCGATATCAAGATCTAAGATTTGAAGGAAAACTTAGGTATTCTGTAACGCCCCACACCCTAGTATGGATGGTATTGTCCGCTTTGACCGAAACCGCACAATTTTATCCTTTAGAGCGAACCGGAATCGAGAAATGGCCACTTCCCAGGAGGTCACCCATCCTAGTATTTCCCTAGCTTAAGCATGCTTAACTACGGAGTTCTTCAAACTCCGGAGTGCCGGTTCATCAAAAATGCGCCTCCATATTGAAGGGTGGTATTATTACATTTATAATACAGTTCTACCCTCTTTCACCCCGTGTTTCGATGACCCGATTCCATTGTTCTAGAGTAGGTCCTACAGATCCAAGATGTGGCCTCCAAGGATTCAAGAGCTGGCCTCCGCTCCTTGGCATGTCACTTTGTTCTGTGTGGCACTTTGTGCCGTGAGCAAGGACCGGGGCCCGACATCCTCCCCACCTAGAACAATGGTTTGTTCACGAACCACAAACCTGCTATTGAAGGACCTATGTGGGCCACCATAAATTTAATGCTCCACTCCTCAGTACGGATGGTATTGTCCGCTCTGACCGAAGCCGCACGGTTTTGTCCTTTGGAGCGAACCAGACTCGAGAAGGGACCGCTTCCCAAGAGGTCGTCCATCCTAGGATTTCCCTAACCCGAGCACGCTTAACTACGCAGTTCTTCAAACTTTGGAGTGCTGGTTCATCCAAAAGGTGCCTCCATATTGAAGGGTGGTATTATTACATTTATAATACAGTTCTACTCTCTTTCATCCTGTGTTTCGATGACCCGATCTGTCACGCCCCGCTTCCCAGAGTACAAGCGGAGGACGCGACGAGGCCGCTACGTATTTACTATGATGTAAATACGCTAAGCGTATCTAACCAATATAAAAATAAATGCACAAGAGACAAGATATAATAAAACAACAACTTTATTTATTCACATTCTTTCTGTACAATGCATAGAAAAGTAAATACATTTGGAAGAAAGCAATGCCTAAACAGTGGCATAACATAAAAGAAAAAGTACCGAAATAAAAAGTGTACAATGTAGCTAAAGCTCTGGATCTTCAATGAAGTGGTCCAAGTCTTCACTAGTGGGCTCGATCTCCGGAGTGTCCAGATCACCTGACGACATTCAAAGAAGAAAGAAAGAGAATGTCGTCAGCGAACAAATCGCTCGGTAAGTCCCAAAGATAAAGGAGAGATAGAATAGACAGAAAAGAGAATGTAGCTTTTAAAGTTGTATTATATGAGTGTCTGGTGTTAACGCTGTTGTTTGTAGCTTGGTACAGAAGGATGCCAGTGTATACGAGAGGAGTCTCTATATGCCAGAGACTAGAGGCAAGTGTAGTACAAGGAACCGTTTATGCCACGGTACAACAGCAACTGGATTCAAGTTAGGTGTATTAAATCTTACTGTCTCGTGCCACTTCTAACACCTTCCATACCAATCCACCCCTTAAACCCCGTAGTGTCTTGATTGTATTGTTGTATTGTATTGCAACTTGTATTGTCTTGTAATATAGATTGTATAATTGGATGACTTGCCGAAACCATGATATCAGTAAATGGATGTAACTGGAGAATCATGTAAATGGAAGTATATCCATGGTTCGGTCAATATAGATTGAATATATGTATTCATGGATTCTTGTTGGATTGTCGATTGTAGATTGCACTTGAATCATATTCAAGTCAGATTATTTAATGAGACTTGGTCTGAGTCAGAACAATTAGAAAAAGAAATTGAAGTCCTGATTGTTTTGATATTATCGGTAACCGCTGCATATGGGCGGCAGGATTTGTGTCTTTTTTAAAGACGATTACCGTATTGATAACACCTTTGTTAAATTGTCTACCTTAGATAGGCAAGCACCCATATCTCCGGCTTCCTGAGGTTCAAGAGACTGGTCCCGCTTAAACCTATATTTACTAGGGTCCTTAGGGTAATTTATAGAACTTGAGGGGTTTTATATAAAAATACTTTTGTATAATTTTCAAAATACACCCCATGTGTTTAATTATCGTTTTTAGAGTTATAATAATTGTAGATTTTATATTTGTGACATTCCTAGTGAGAATAACCTAATTTTTATAATATATGGTATTAAATTGTAATATTGCATTTGTATGGAATTCATGGTATTTTAATGTAAAGTGATTCTTTGATTTGGAAAAGTTGGAATATTTATATTATAACAAAAATATATATTTTGATATTACATATATATATATATATATTTATAAAAATAAATTTTAATATATATTATAATTCTAGAAATCTCATTTTCTTAAGATTTTCGTATTTTAAATCTTTCGAGACCGAATGCTCCTTGCGGAGGTCTGTATCTCGCACTATTAAGCCCGAGGATGTGCGATAATCTGCACCATTCCGAACGGGTTCCCCAAAATGGGTTGTAGCGGCGATTTGCAAAGATTTATAAAAATACTTAATCCTTTAGAAAATGGTTTATTAATTCATGGTATTTATTTGAAATGTTTCGTTTTCCCGTATTCTATGTTCCCGAAAGGTATTGTGCTATGTTGCATATGAGTGTTGTAAGGAGGTAGGTCATTACCTCGTGATCTACTTAAAGGTATAGCAAGTTTGTGATGTTTAAATGTTGAAATGAAACTATATGGTATTTTAGTGAAAAAGTACGGTAAAAGTTACAAAATGAATTAGATTGTCGTGAAACTTGATCAACATGTTTATTAATGTTTAATAGTAAACATGTAAGAGTTTTGTATTAATGTATTTAAGAAAATGTTGGATATTTAGAAAGAACCGAATCATAAATCGGTTTAACACCGATTCCGTCGGGTTTTGAAATTTCGTATTTTTAAAACAAGATTAGAGAAGAGGGAGGGGGACTTATGGGTTTAGGACTTAGACAAGAGGAATAGTGAACAATAGGAGGTGCCGGTGCGTCGTTTCGTCGCCTGGAACTCCTAGGGTTGTCGCCGGAAAAATCGCCGGAGCTTCGCCTTTCGCTACTTCAAAAGTATACTAGGGTTCTAGGAAATTTCTTGAGAGTTTTGCTCAAAATTTTGGAGTGAGGGGGTAGTGTTTAGGGGTTGTATTTATAGGGTTAGGGTAGGTGAAAGGTTAAAATGAAAATATGTGATAAAGATGTATTAAAATGTATTAAAATGGAGTAAATAGGGGTTTTTAAGAGTTCAGGTACTGGTCTGAGGATTTAAACCATACAGAGGTGCAGGGGAGCTGAAAAGACAAAACATTGGTGTTGATGACTCGGCGGTCTAGCCGAGTCCGGCCGGCGGCGGCGGCCCGAGTCAGCCGATCCGCCGGCCGAGTCGGCCGATTCCGGCCGAGTCAGGTGGCCGGAGTGACCCTCGTCGCTTCATCATCCCTCTGGTACCGTTAGATTTTAGGGTGTAGTGGGGGTTTTTGTGAGATATGCACGTGTAAACCCTTGGTATTCTAAAAATTCAAAATAAAACAATATTAAAAATAATGTGGCGTATGGGATTTGAACTCTGGTGGCTTGGTTCAGCAGTGCAAGGTCTTACCAATGAGCTACAAGCTCTTGCTTGCTATTAATTAGCAAACCAAATATTTATGGTACTCACAGAAATGTAATTACTCCAGGTATACATCAACTTTTAAATAAATCTTTGTACACTAAAATTTGAGTTGTTACACGATCCCATTGTTCTAGAGTGGGTCCCATGGATCCAAGAGGTGGCCCTCACAGATTCAAGAGGTGGCCCCCCTCCCTTGGCGTGATACTTTGTTCCGTGTGGCACTTTGTGCCGTGAGCATGGACCAGGGCCCGACATATTCCTTCACCAAAAGGTGCAAGATCACCAAAAAGATCGAAGCATAAGTTTCATGAGACTCAAGTTCTCACTAAGAACCATGATAAGGACCCAAGATCATAGAAAATCTGATCTTGATGATTTTAATGGCTAAAAGACCACTAAACAGAAGTTTAAGTTTCATGATACTTTGAAAGTTAACCTTTCTAGAAGTGGACATAGATTGATATTTAAAACCCTAGTCGTGCCATGTGATATGCACGTGAGCATGCGCCAAAGTCATGCACAGCGCCAAGCGCCAGCACTATGCGCCAAGCGACACGCTATGCACCAAAGCCGTGCGCAACGCCATGCACCAGCACAATGTCCCCCCTGGACGCCGCGTGAAACAGAGGTGGGAAAGTCGCCGAGCCGCCCAAGCACTAAAGCCAAGCGCCAATCTCAAGCCGAGCGCTAAGCTCCAACAAGCCGAGTGCCAATCTCCAAGCAGCAATCCTAAACCATACGCCATGCGCCAAGTTAAGATAGGCAGCGCCAGTGCCCCGTGCTATGCACATGCGCTTGAAACGCGCTAAGCATATTTTGGTGTCAACCAAACCCAATACTTAGCCTAAATTGGGTAAGTCCTAAAGCTTAAGTTTCTTTCGATCTAAATGATCAACATAGAACAATAGTCTCAAGATATGACTAAATCATATATGATCTTAGTTTAGAAATGAGACTAACGATCCTTAGATAGAGCTTCTTCTCTTATCTGAACCGACGGACCTCACAAATTAAGAAATGCAACCTAAGTTCTATTGGATATAGGTGCCCTCAAGGAAATTATTGTAATTAAAGGAGGACCTATACGAGAGAACAATCTTACTCGAGATGATAGTATGCTATCTGGTTTGTATTTATCTGTCATGTGAATACGTTTTACTAGTTATCACGTATCGCTAATACTGAGATAAATCCCTTAGGATTTTGCTTGACTACCAGAACGATGATAGGGATCATACTAGTGGGGCTTGGGTAGTCGATAAGCACATTCTTAAATGTCCCTAGTCGTATGAGTATCGAGATTGGGCATCGGTATTCCAGTTTAGACTAGTGTGTACGTTTTCTGACCCGGTTGGAGGGCGATAGCTGATCTTGCGGCTATTGGTGTTTGACATCGAGGATTGTATACAGGTGCTCATTGGATGAGTTATGCTGGACGGACTCACCGAGAACTCCTACTTGGTAATATACCAATGTCAGATAGCAGTTCTCTAGTAACATGAGTACAAGGTAGTCCCTACGACCTGAGATCGGCATAATGTCTTATGTGTGTTCCCACTATACTTTGACTTCTACCCTACCACGGCTCAAAGGAGTGTGCAAACAGGTTTTTGTTGGGTATAGTCCCGAAGCACGTAGAGGAAGTAAGCGGTCAAGGGGATTTGTCTCTCCCGGTATAGGGAGTTGATGTCGTGCTGTGCAGGACATGACTGCAACCACAAGTCGGTGGCCACAGCAGTGGAGATAAACTGATAAGTGTTACCAGTTGTATTTCCGGTTGGTTATGAGTCCTCTGTCGTACGACTTATCGAGTTATCGGGGTCTGACAGATTCCAAACCTTAGACCCGATATGCGATACACGTAGACGAAGAGACTGGACTGTACGGTGACTGTCACTTATAAACTTTGTAGGGTCCAGATGAGTTTGCTCGTCGACCTGTTTTTATCTTGATTATATCTTGGTAGCTGTTACGTACAGCTAGTGCTACTGACATGCTTGTGTGTTACCCCATCAGGGGATTGGATCTGAAAGTGTTTCGGATTCAATCGAATATGATCCTATATAATCTATCGCCGGCTTGACAAATCCTTAGAGTCCCGCAACGAAGGTGTCTATTCGGGAAAAATGTTGATGTGACGTGCGTATTGGATACATTCGGGGGTTCGATTAAATGTTTGATTTAATCTAATGTCTGAAAAATACCAGCCAGTTTAAAAACCGGAATATTAAGTCAATGGTTGATTTAATAACCGCGTTTCGATATGGTTTCTAGTATTGTGTATTGGATACACTCTCTCTATTTTTATAACATATTAGTATGAGATACCGATATGTTATAATTGCGTATACGATACGTAATATGGAAATATATTTGATACATATTTTCTTCTCTTTATAAATATGTGTGTATATATATAAAGTAAAGAGATATGATATATGTTAAGAATAAACATAAAGAGAGAGAAAAAAGAATTTTTTTGAAATGAAATGAAATGAAACGAAAAGAAATAAGAAGAAGGGTGGACTTCTTTTTTACTTCTATTCTCTTCTTTTCATTGATGACTCACTTCTTTTCTATTCTTATTCTTTTTCTTTTATGTTAATTCTAACACATTTTTTTCCATGGTAGCCATCTTCTTCCTCTTCTCTACAAAAATGGTGGAGGGTAGAAATAAGGTTAGAATTCTAAAAGAGAGTGTTTTTCTTGATCACGTCACCTCACACATTAACTTAGTTAGTACAATGTGTGAGTTTATTCACTTGAGAAGTGAAGATGGAGTTTCGGATGACCACTCTTCACCGCAGATCATCTACGGCGAGACGGTCGGCTAGTAGACTCTCCGGAGCTCGTGAAATATAGTTTGGGTCTTCTGATGGCGATCAGACACGCTACAAAAGTTGTAGCACCATATACTAGCTCTTTAGATTTTCTTGTTTTGCAATTAGATAAGTAAATGTTTGATTTTGGTGTTGGGATTGGATGCAATGTTTGTAAAATTTTGATTTTGCTATTCCGCTGGGTCCGCAAACGTTGCAACCCTAGCGCCGATTCTTACAGTGGTATCAGAGAGCCGATCATATACTAGTAATTGCAATTCTTGTTCATGATCCAATTAAAGCTAAACTAGCCTCCATGCAAATTTAACATTAATAATTTTTTCCCTTCTCTTCTCTATTTGAGGGGTTAATTTTAATTTGCATGGATTTTTTTTCATATGTCTTGTATTAATTTATGTCGGTAGATAGGAACATAAATTAGTATATTTTCCTATTCCCAAATTCTTTTTTCCACTATCCTGCAACTTTTATGTCTCTGTTTTTGAGACTTGGTCTAAACCGAGCCCAATTTTTGGGCTTGGGTTGTTTTTTTCTATATAAGAAAGTTTTTTTTTGTGGTGTGGGGAAAATAATTGGGATTGTTTAGCCTTTATCGGATCATCAAGTAAAATGTTTCGATTAAAATGTTTAATCAATATTTCTTGCATATATACGGATGTGTTGAAATGTCAGATTTTATGAATTCGTTGGATTTTCGCGAAATGAATAGCCCCCATGCGGAATTGTGATGTGATGTGTTTACATTTTCATTTCATGTCAAGCCTATGTATAATCTTTTGTTCGGGACAAAGTCCAAAATGTGGCCGCCGTTTCCGCTAAATTTATATTTTTTTCGGGGCGTAGCGGTACACATGTGGCCGTCGTTACCGCGATATATTATTATCTGTCGGGACATGATCAGTTTCCGATCGTTGCCGCTGTTATATTAATACATGTTTAGGTTTACCCTGCGGAGAAGCGCACAGGCGACTGGATTCTACATTGCAGCGAGTGGCCATCCTAAAGAGTTGAGATCGCGTCACTCGAGTTTAGGATTAGCGGGTTTCTTGCCGTACTTGTAGGGGGTATAGGATAGACCCATGGAGGAGTGCTCAAGTCAACGGATTCAAGAAAGTGTCGGGTGGCTCCCTCTTAATGATGATGTTGGGTTGCTTCGTTTCTTGGGTTGCCTGAAAGCTTGCGGCACTCGTAGGAATCTGCTTTTGGCTGCGTATGGGCTATTCACGCGACTGGAGAATATCACGTTTCGTTTGAGCCATCAAACGAAATGCGAGATTCTTAGGTGATCCGACCATTCCTATTTTGCGATATTTATTACATATTTATGATATGATTACCTGCCCGTAATGTTTTCTCCTGCATGTTGTGATGTGATTATATGCGTGTGATGATATATTGATATATGTGATATATAGAGTATGTATATAAATGCTATATACGTTTTGCACCCATACTAGCCATGACTTCGTCCTGCCATAAGTTAAATAACCTTACGATGAAGACCCAGGGCCCCGTGGCAAATGCGGGTGGCGTATATGTGCATTCTATTTTCTTTTCATGTTTTTCTGTGATTGTATAAGAAAATGCTAGGTAATGTGATTATCTATATGAGGGGATTGCATTGATTCGGATTAATGCAAAAATAATAAACCTAAAACACGTTGTAGGGACCTAATATCAGATATTGTGGTGTTATAGTGTCACGTTCCGCTTCCCAGTGTACGGGGAAGGGGACGCGACTTGCCCGCTATGTATTTACTCAGAAGTAAATACGCTAAGCGTAAATAAGCAATATAAAGTAAAAGTACACAAGAATGACATCAGATGTAAACGAACAACAACTTTTATATATTAAATATCCTTTACAATACAATGCTGGAAAGGTAAATACAAGAATGGAAAACAATGCCTAAACAATGGCATAACTGAAATGAAATGAATATATATACAAGTAAAGTCAATGCTCAGGGTCTTCTGTGAACTGCTCCAAGTCCTCGGTACTGGGCTCGATCTCCAGTGAGTGGGATCCACCTGAAACATTCCAAAGAAAGAATGATAACGGAATATCGTCAGCGAACAATCGCTCGGTAAGTCCCAAAGAAAGAAAGAGAAGAATAAACAGAGAATAGAACATGTGAAGTAGATAATGTTATATTTGTTATACTAATGTAGTTGTTGTAGCTTGGTACAGAATATGCCAGTGTATACAAGAGGAATCCAACTTACACCGTGGACTTTGGTAACCCGTAGTACAAGGTTCCGTCGATAATACCACGGAACAATGGCATGGATGTAATTACGTCTTTTAGTGCCCACCTCGTGCCACGGTTAACATGTTCCGTACCAGTCTACCCCTTTATAAACCCCGTAATGTATTATGTATTATCTTGAGTTGTTTTTTGAAATAGATTGTACAACTTACCGAAACCATGATATCATGTAAATGGAATGGATGTAAATGGATAGACATGTAAATAGAGTATATCCATGGTTCGGTTCAGTCGAGTCAGATTGATATGGATTGAATTCTGGTATAGACTGATTCATATTGAAAATGAGTTATACTTGAATTATGTTCAAGTCAAATTGATTTCATATTTGACCGTGACTCGAACTGAGTCAGACATTTTAGACAGTATTAAAGTCCTGAGTTAGTTTTAGTGTTATCGGTAACTGCTGCACATGGACGGCAGGATTTATGACTTTTTCCAAGCCATTTACCGGATTGATAAAATTGCTTGTAGTTTGTCTACCTTAAATAGGTAAGCATTCTTATTCTCCGGCTCTCTGAGGCTCAAGAGAACGGATTCTTCTTAAACCTATATTACTAGAGTCCTTATTGTAAATTGATAAATTTAAGGAGGTTTTATATAAAATAGTTTTAGTATATTTTCAAAATAGACCTCAAGTATTTATTTATCGTCTTTAGGGTTTTCATACGTGTAGTTTTTTTTATAAAAGTGAAATTTTCCAGTGAGTAGAACCTAGTTTTCATTGTATATGGTATTTTAATGAAAAATTGGAATTGGATTGATTTACAATGGTAGTTTCATGAAATGTGATTCTTTTCTTGGATTTTGGAAATATGGAATATTATAAATATTTAAAATAGATATTTTGATAGTATTTACATATATAATTATTTATTAAAAATATAATTTTATTTATTAATAAAAATCACGTTTTTTTCTTAAAAATTGCATTAAAAATTCCTTCGAGATCGGATGCTCCATGAGGAAGTCTGCATTTCGCTCTACTAGGCCCGAGGATGTGCGATAACCCGCATCATCCCGATCGGGGTTTTCCAAAATGGGTTGTAGATGCGCGATTGCAAGGAATTGAATAATACGTTTTTTAAAGAAAACAGTTTTTGAATGTTTAAGGTATTTATTCGAAATCTCGTATTTTCTCATAAACTAGAGTCCCAAAATTCATCGTGCTATATCAAAAGTATGTGTTGTGATGAGGTAGGTCATTACCTCGTGAGTTAACTAAAGTTAATACGATTAAATTGAATATTCATAAGTTATAGGTAACATGATGGTATTTTACTGTAAAAATACGATAAAAGTTCCATAGTAGATTCTTTTGAGAGGAAATTTGTTCTAATGTGTTTGTTAATGATTAATAAACAGAATACAACAAGATAGTAAATTTGTTATTAAGAAAAATTGCATTTTTGATGAAATTAGAATCGAAAGTCGGATTAACTCCACTTCCGACAGGTTTTGAAAATGAATTGTTTTAGATTAGAAATGGAGGAGGGGAGTGGGGATTTACTGTATACAAAGAAAGATGGGATAAGGAAAGACGTTAGAACAGTCGGGGTGTCGTTTCGTCGCCGGATTCTTCTTGGAACTTCGCCGGAGCTTCGCCTCTTGCTAACTCCACTTGTATAACTTTTTGGACTTGAGAATTTTGGAGAGTTTCAGCACTTGATTTCAGAATGAGGAGTGCTAAAGGGTAGGGTTGTATTTATAGGGTAGGATTAGAGTTTAGGGTAATGAAGAATAGAATTAAAATGTGCATTAAAAATGAATTAATACCCATTTTTAATTCTCTGGAAAATGTGCAGAAAAATCAAACAGTATGGGGGTAGTGGGGTAGGCAAAGGAGTGCCAAGGGAAAAATTTTGAGGCATTAGCCAAGGGGGGATGGTGGTGCCGGCCCCAATGATGATCTCACCGGTCATCAAGAAGGTGGGGGCTCTAAATGCTTGCCACGTGTCAAAGTCTGTTGGTATACCTCAGTGCATGTATTTGTTTAATCTGTGACTTTTCATTTTACGTGTAGTGCATGTGTAAACTTTTGGGCTTCTAAAAGTTTAAAAGAAAAATCAATTAAAAATATATGTGGCTGGGGGGATTCGAACATAGGGGCTACGTCACAGCAATGTAAGGCTTTACTAATGAGCTACAAGTGCTTTCTTGCTGTTCAAAATCAAATCAAATTTATAATTTGTGCTCAGGCTTAGGTGTTCCTTTCTGTATTTTTGAAAAAAATTCTGTACAGAAAGTTCATGGTTGTTACATATAGTCGAATTTTTTACTTTACACAGAGGTATTCAGTTAGGAATATCATGCATCTCAATCGACGAGGAAAGAGCCTAGGTCCCTTCACAGGGAGTGACCTCTTTGGCAAAAATTGTGTTACTATAAATTTGTAAGTTGATTAGCCGTAATCTTTTACTTTGCATCGAGATATTCGGTTAGGAATATCCTGCACCTCATTCAATAAGGTAAGAGCCCTGATCTCTTCATGGGAAATCCGCACTTAAGCACTAGTCTACGTAACTATAAATATGCAAAACCACTCGGTTCCTACGATGATATCAAGTTCATTATGTTAAGGGTTTTCTTCAAAATCAGTCGTAACCTTCTGTCATTTCAGGAAGCAGACTACTTAGTATTCGTGCTACGTTTGATGCCTATGTTATGGCGTAGTGTACGATAACTAAGTGATTGTAGGGTGTTTTTCATCACCCCATTGAGATGGGAATACGCGTGCGCTGGTCAGGTGTACTATAGATTCTCCCTGCTTAGGGTAGGCGGGGGTTTATTGATTGTGGGGATCCGAATCTCTGGCAACCGCGGACTAAGCTGCCGTTAATTACCCATCGCCTTTGGGGCGAGGTAACCTCCGATTAACAGGTTAAATTGGTCATGCTAACTCAATGTGGACGCTGGGCGTCAAACAGAAAGGGGACTTTGGTCCCTGCACTGGGAGCTGTGCTCCCGATTTGTGGAGTTAAGCTCCTAAAAAGTTTAGAAATGATCAGAGAGGGCTGCTTTGTTTCTCCCTTTGGCTCTGGATCTTCCCAAGATGGGATTTTTGGAGATGGGTCTTCTCCTTCCTCCTCTGTTGGCTGGGTCTTGAAGAACAAGAAGTATGAGATTTTAAAAATCTCTTATTTTTAAGATTTGATGGAAGATCTAAGTGCCCCTTTGTGGGTTTTATGGTAAAAAACTATCTAGTTTTGGAAAAGGAAGAGTAAAACTCTTGATTTAATTGAAAAAGGGAAAGAAGGTTTAGAACCTTGATGAAGGAGCAGGAGGCACAAAGAACCCTGGTTTTTGGGGGAATGAATCCATCTCTTTTATTCATCATCATGTTGCCTTATATAGGCTTACATATTTACATATAGCTCATTGGGCTTTACAAAATGGCATTTTGCCCATCCCATGGCTCATGTGCCACTTCTTTTTGCACATAAGCCATGGGCTTTACAAAAATTTGGCTTTATGCCCATTCATGCATAAAAAATTACATAAAAATTATTTAGTACATGATTTTTTTTATTTCCATAGGGGAGGCCGGCCGCTTCATGTTCGGGCTCGACTTGGGCATGTGCCCACTTGATCTGAGCCTGGGCCCACCTGGCTTGGGGTTGACCTTGACTTTGACCCGGTCAACTGGAGTGAAAATTTTGATCCCAACAAAGTGCCCCCCATCAATAAATGCACACCGCACATTTGAGTTGTGTGCATGAAATTGATGGATCTTGAAGTTGGATTTTGAGGTGGAACATCATTCCAGGGGCGGAGCATCATCTCGGGGAGTATGATTCCCGGGATCGGAGCATCATTTCGATTTGCGGAGCATAATTCCAGGGTCGGAGTATCCCTCGGAGAGCATGATTCCCGGGGATCGAGCATTATTCCTATTTGCGGAGCATAATTCCAAGGTCGGAGCATCATTCCGAAGAGTCGGAGCATAATTCCGAAGAGTAGAGGCATGATTCCACGGATCGGAGCATCATTCCGAAGAGCGGGGCATGATTCCATGGATCGGAGCATCATTCTGAAGAGCGGAGCATGATTCCAGGGATCGGAGAATAATTCCAAAGAACGGAGCATGATTCCAGGGATCGGAGCATAATTCCGAAGAGCGGAGCATGATTCCAGGGGTCGGAGAATAATTCCGAAGAATGAAGCATGATTCCAAGGATCGGAGCATAATTCCGAAGAGCGGAGCTTGATTCCGGGGATCAGAGCATAATTCCGAAGAGCGGAGCATGATTCCAGGGATCGGAGCATCATTCCGAAGAGCGGAGCATGATTCCAGGGATCGGAGCATCATTCCGAATAACGGAGCATGATTCCAAGGATCGGAGCATAATTCCGAAGAGCGGAGCATGATTCCAGGGATCGGAGAATAATTCCGAAGAATGGATCATGATTCCGAAGAGCGGAGCATGATTCCCGGGATCGGAGAATAATTCCGAAGAACGGAGCATGATTCCAAGGATCGGAGCATAATTCCGAAGAGCGGAGCAGGATTCCAGGGAACGGAGCATAATTCCGATGAGCGAAGGATGATTCCAGGGATCGGAGCATGATTCCAGGGATTGGAGCATCATTCCGAAGCGGAGGATGATTCCAGGGATCGGAGCATAATTCTGACGAGCGGCATACATTCTGATCGAAGCATACTTTTGATGCAGAGGTTGATTCCTAGGCGAAGCATAATTCCGATGGGGAAAACAGATAATCCGAGGAGAAGCTTAATTTCGACATGGGGTGCACATTCTAAGACGAAGCATGATTCGGACGCAGAGCTTGCTAGTTGACTTGATTCCGAGGCGGAGCTTAATTCTGACTGGGAGGTCACCGGCTGATTCCGAGCCGAAGCATAATTCTGACAGGGAAGGCAGATACGCCGAGGCGAAGCATAATTTCGACACGGGGTAAATTCTGGGACAAAGCATGATTCCGCCACAGAGGTTGTTGGTTTGATTTGATTTGGGTTGACATCAGCATCGCTACACTGGAATATGGTACCAGGAGCGAATCATCATTTGCCATGAATGGATTTAAGAATTTCGGTTTTTGTTTGGCATCTGCATTGCTGCACTGGAATAATGCCAGGAGCAACTCATCATTTGCCCCGAGAGGATTTGGGAATTGATGGCTTAGGAGGCAGGTTTAGATCCCTATCACCTAAGGCTTTTCAATTTTATGGGTCGTAAGGGTCCCATAAAAGAATTTTCTCTCTACGAGTTGAAAGGATCTCGTAGGTGTATTTTCTCCTAAGGAGTCGTAGAGACTCCTAAGTGTGTTGCTCTTTTGTGAGTCGTAAGGATCTCACGCGGGAATTTTCTCCTCACAAAGTCGAGAGGACTTTGCAAGTGCATTTCATCTCTTTTTTACGAGTTTGCGTCCTTTCGGGTTTTCACAAACTCGCCGGCAGTCCTGCTGTTTTTACTCACGGAGCCCTTTCGGGTTTTCATCCGTGCCCATTTTGCTTATGGACATACCATTTTTTTTGTGGGACTTTGAATGTGGTCTCACCGGTAGGACTTGGGAGAGATTAGGATTGTTTTACGCCCGTGGATTGTATACGGTTTTGCAGGATGTATGATCCAGACCGTAGGGCCGGAAAAATTTCGGGACTTTGTTGGCGTCTGCATCGCTGCACTGGAATATGGTACCAGGAGCGATTCATCATTTGCCTTTAGGGTATTGGGGATTGGGAAGCGATGGCTTAGGAGACAGGTTTAGATCCCTATCACCTAAGGCTTTTCAATTTTATGGGCCGTAAGGGTCCCATAAAAGCATTTTCTCCCTACGAGTCGTAAGGATCCCGTAGGTGCATTTTCTCCTTAGGAGTCGTGAGGACCCCTAAGTGTGTTTTTCCTTTGTGTGTCGTAAGGATCCCACGAAGGTTTGTTCTCCTCATGCACATAAGGACACATGAGTGGGTCTTCCCAATGGAGCATAATTCCAAGGGCGGAGACCGGCCGCGTAACTGGTGATTACGGTGGGGCATGGGTATGATGAGAATTATTTGAGCTCGTGGATTATATACGGTAGTCAATTTGGGGACTAACCGTAGGGCCGGAGAATTTTGGTTGGCGTCTGCATCGCTGCACTGGAATATGGTACCAGGAGCGACTCATCATTCGCCACTGTTTTGTTTTGTTTTTTTTGTTTTGTTTTTGTTTTTGTTGTTTTTTTTTGTTTTACCGCGATTGCTCTATTATTTCAGCTTTTCTTATCGTGAAGATCGCGATTGCCCTATCATTTCGGCTTTTATACGCGGTTGCCCCATCATTTCGGTTTTATTTTCATCTTTATTTTACTCGCTGATTTTTATTGCGAGTTACCCCATCATTTCGGCTTTTCTTTATTTTTCTTTTATTTACACATTTTTTGTTTATTTACATATATTTTTTTTACATTCCCAGTTTAACAACTTAGAGGTCGATTGTTCCCAGTTTAATGACATGGTGGTCAACTGTTCTCAGTTTAATGATGTGGTGACCAACTGGATCAGAAGCTTGGAGAAGATACCCGATTGAGCAGTTGTCAGGGACACCGCTGGAGCTTGCCCAAAATGCCTTATCACTTTGTCAGTGTTGATGGCCTTGCCCCCAGCTGGGGCCAAGAAAAGTCGTTCAAATACCGACTTGCGTTCGAAGATGGCAATTGAAAATTGTTAACCCTTGCACAAAGAAGCATGATTTCAGCACAAACAATCAATGTATATTGATTGAGTTCGCATGAATATTTAACCCGAAATATGGGAGGAGAGATTAGGTCCTACCGGGCGTGCCAGAATCTGTAGGGTGTTTTTCGTCACCCTATTGAGATGGGAATACGCGTGCGCTGGTCAGGCTACTACAGATTCCCCCTGTCTAGGGTAGGCGGGGGTTTATTGATTGTGGGGATCCGAATCTCCGGCAGCCGCGGACTAAGCTGCCGTTAATTGCCCCTCGCCTTTGGGGCGAGAACCTCCGATTAACAGGTTAAATTGGTCATGCGAATTCAATGTGTCGTGTCGTGTTTTGGAGGGGTTTTGGATATATCGGGGGCCCCGCAGAGATTTTACGGGGGTCCCACTACCCGGATAGCGGACTTGGGGTCAAGGGGGCTAGCATCCCCTTTGTGGGGTGTGGGGCAGCGCCCCATTAGAAAAATTTTTCTAACAGGGACAGTGTCATGGAGTGTGTGTGTGTATGTATACGCGCGCACGCGCACACACACACTGTTGGAGATAGTGCCCTCAGAGTCAATTATTGGATCACAGGCACGTGATTGCAATGATTGAGGGAGGACCTATCCCAGTAGGACAGTCTTACTCAAGATGATAGTATGCTATCTGGTTTATCTTTATCATCGAGTACTGCTTTAGGTGACCTGACAGGTCGCTATTACACGTTGATAGAGCCCCTAGGATTCTTGCTTGACTGCCAGCAGTATGAGGGCAATTATATACGTGGGAGCTGGGGTCTATAAGCACATCCTTAAAAGGTCCTTAGTCGTGGGAGTTTCGAGACTGGGCATCGATACTCCATTAGTAGACTAGTGTATACAGTCGAGACACCGACGAGGGGCGGTGGCCGGTCTCACAAGCCACTGGTGTCAGTTGGTTCACCTAAGATGTATACAGGTGCTCATTGGGTTATGGGTACACCGGACAGGACTCGCCGGGAACATGCTAGTTGGTATTATACCTGACGTCAGATGGCAGTTCCCTAGTGACATGTGTACAGGTTAGTTCATCGACCTGAGATCGTCATTTGTCTCGTGTGAGTTCCCACTGTGCTTTGATTACTACCCTACCACGGCTTAAAGGAGTCGTGCAAACAGGTTTTAGTTGGGTACAGTCCCGAGCCACATGGAGGCAGTGAGCGGATCTGCAGGGGATCGTCTCTCCCGGTATTGGGGGTGAGGTCGCGCTGTGTCTAGGAGAGCCATTACACAAAGCCCTCGGCCGAGGCAGGAGATTTACTGGTAGGTATTCCAGTAGTATCTGGGGGTGTTCTGGGCTACACTCCGACACGACTTGTACCGCTTTTGGGGGTCTGACTTTTACCAACCCCCTAGGCCCGCCATGCGATGCTCATAGACGAACGGACCGGACTGTACGGATATTGTCACTGACAGGCTCAGTAGGGTGTCAGGATGAGTTCACTCATCGACGTCCCTTTTGGTCAATAGCTGGTAGCCCGTCACGTATGGCTAATACCTCTGACGTGCTAGTGCTTAAATCCATAGCCATAGTATTGACGAGTCTTTAGAGTCCACCACACACTCAGTTACTCAAGTTTCGGGCGAAACGTTGTAGAGGCCGTATGGAGATATGGCAGGGTTCGATCAGATACGTGCGGTATTGCACGGATCGTGATCGGACGGTTTTTTACTAGCCGGCTTTGGCTTAAGCCGGATCCTAGTATTAGATAGTGTAGATATTGTCTCTTTGCATTTGTGTTCAGTGGGAATACAAATGCGGGCATGTATTTGCAGTAGCGGGGTTTTCCTGTAATTTATTACGGGATCAGTTTTCTGAAGTTGCCAGTTTGCATTCCGTTCCGGCCGGTTTCCTTTGTTCCTTCACGGCCGGACTTTCTCGTTGGAGGGTGTTATTTGCAGTTTGCAAATAACATTTTATGGAGGGGGTTTATTGTGATTGTGGCTACCTCATCATGAGATTCCATATTGGTCTCATCCTTTGCATTTATTATGATGGTTTGTGAAAGGATTGAGTTGGATTTGGGTGTGACCATTTTATTCTCTTTTTAACACACATTTCTCCTTTTGATAATGTCATTCTTTTTCCTTCCATTTTTGAGAGAGAAGAGGGGCCGGCCACAATTCTTGAGTGAGAGGGGAGAGGAAATTTCATGATGTATGGTTCTCATTTTTGCCTTGCCAAAAATTGTATTTCTTATCTCTCCAAAGTTCATTCTTCACTTCCTCCACCATGGCAACTACATAAACCCCAAAGAGACAAGTTTCTACACTTCATCTACAGCAAACCTTGGACGCGTCGGCTAGCCAACTTCACGCTCGAGTTGCCTCGGTCCAGAGGTGGGAGCCCGTAAAAGAAATCGGCTACGTGGTGCCCTTTCCTACGAGGACGTGACGGACGGAGTTTCCGCGGGAGATTGGAGTGGAGACGAAGACTGAAGGACACGGATCGATTGGTATAGCTCTCTACCCCATTCTCTTGATAGCTAGGATTAGGTTAATGGTTACGATCCGGGTATATTGTCCGCGGTAGCGCCGGTTAAATTTAAGAAAAAAAAATTTGATTCCGCATTTTGGCCTCGAGTAGACGGCCGGGGCGCTGCCGTGGCGCAACATGGTATCAGAGCCACGCCATTAACCTAGTCTAGCTTGCTATAACATGTTTACAAGTTCGATCGAACAAAAATCCTAAAAACCGTATTTCGTGTGCATCAGGTTTCTGTCGAAATTTTTTGGGCTCTAAAAATTTTTCAGTACATTGCAGAGACATGTGCAGAGAATTCTAAGCATTCTGTGAAAATTTGGTCGCGTGATGTCACTATTCCACCGCGGAACCGCGGCCAAACCCACGTATTTGCCACGGTTCCGCTGCCATTTTAACTGTTCATTGGACCAAATTTTTCAGTGAGCTTTTGGGTTGGAAATAGGGTTTTTGGAACATTCTTTTTGGGCCCAGATTTTCTGTGAGTGCTACAGTAGTGCTTGGGGCCCACTTGGGTATATTTGTTCGATCGGATATTTTAAACATGCTAGTTCACAGTATTTACATTATATCTGCGACCGTGAATGTCATTTGATCGGTAAATCCTGTCTAACTGCTATGCCCGGTTTTGCGAACGTGACATTCACGTTGATATTCTGTGTTGTGCTGTGATGTTGCGGATCGGTCGTGGGGGATAGCCTGGATGCAATATTAGTACAGTTTTTTTTATATGTACATTTGATATTGCGGGGCGAGCGTCCGACATGTGGACTGCCGTCACTGCCTGTTTGTATTATTCTTTTGGGGCACGACCGGGTCGAGGTCGATGTACCCGTTGTATGTATATTTTACTTTCTGTACTAGGATTACCCCAAGGAGGGGTGCACAGATAGCCGGGTTCTATAGGGAAACGGGCCCGCATCTCATGGCATTGAGACGGAGGGGGCTTCACTCTAGAATTGGCGGGCTATTCGCCGCACTCTTAGGGGGTATAGGTTGACCCAGGAGGGGTGCCCAAGTTACCGGATTCCGTGAAGTGCTGGGTGGTCCATTCACGTTGCTGAAGGGGGCTGCCTCGCTTCAGGTTTTGGCGGGTAACTTGCCGCGCCTGTAGGGGTTTAGGATTTTCGTTGCACAGGCTATCCACATGACCAGGGGAACGTCGGGTTTCAGCAGCGGCTCTGTGGAACCCGGGGATCCCAGATATCTGTATTGTTCTGTGATGCTTATTACATTTCTGTAATGTTGCATTTTATCATGCCTTGAGCGAAATATTATATATTGATATATATACTAGTAGATGTTGTATATGTTTTGCATCCGCACTAGTCCAATCCCCGCTCTGTCGTTAGTTAAGTAACCTAACGGGTGATGACGGGACCTAGTGGCGAATGCGGATGGCATATACGTACATCATTATTTTCGTTCTTTATTGGTGTGATCAAATTGATGGGACTGCGTTGATTCGGATCAATGCAAACTAAACAAACCTATTCTGATGTTGTTGGAACATTTTTCAAAAAGCTGTTATTGCAAGGACGTTCACTTTTGTTTTGCACAGTGGTATTCGGTTAAGAATATCCAGCACCTCAGTCGACGAGGCAAGGGACGAGATCCCTTCACCGGGAGTGACCCCTTGGACAGAAGTTTGCGTCAGGGCAATAACTTCACTATAGCCGATTACTTTTTGCTTTGCATCGTGGTATTCAGTTGGAATATCCTGCACCTCATTCTACGGGGAAAGAGCCGAGATCCCTTCACCGGGAGTGACCTCTTTAGTAAAGGTTTTCGTTACTATATTTTTATAAAAAGTTATCCGGTTCCTTCAACGATATCAAGTTCATTACGTTAAAGGTTTTTCGCCAAAAACCAGCCGTAGCCCTCCGTCATTTCGGATTAGTATTGCTTAGTATTCGTGCTACGTATGTCGTGCATTGCCGAGGCGTAGTGTTCGGTAGCTCTGTAATGCTTTTCTGTCGCATGGATAAGTGGATTGGTTAGGACAGTCGTACGGTTATGTTGGCATTGTCAAGGACTCGTACGGGTGGGTTTAACGCAATCAAGATAATGACGGGTTGAACTTGACTAGGACTCTTTGATATGTTGGCATTGTCAAGGTCACTTGGGTCGTAGGGGTAAAAACATACATCGGGAGTTTCTAAAGAAACTGAAACTTGCCAGACATGCGCATACCTTCTGGAGTGTGGTGAGTTGAGTGGATTCCGTCAAGTTATCATGCGATGATAGTTGGATCCCGATTCCCACCGATGAGTTGGTTTACTCCTCGGGTCATTCCGACTAATTCTTCTTTTAGGTTTGGGGAAGAATTTGACGTTACAGTGGGAGGTTTCCAGATTAGATAAAGTGTTAACCATTCTGATCTAGGTTAGAGTGCACGCTGAGTGTTTCTTTTCTCTCTCTCTTTGGCAGCGACCATTGACCCGACCCTAGACTATGACTCAGTGACCAAGTTGACCGAACCTTCTTATAAGCCTGGCTTTTGGATTGTCAGAGTTGCAGACCTCATTGCCACTCCTACTTTTACCCTTTTCTCCAGGACACCCCGTATTATTACGAACGTCCACTTCCATTGGACAAAACCATCGTATGGTTATATACGAACTCGAAGGAATTCGAGGATGGTTTCCGGTTTTGGAGAAAACGAATAGGACTATTCAGTTGTCTTTTCCTTTTACATTCTCTCAGGTTGCGAGTACTCCTTGGTTTAGGAGATAGTACACCTATTATGCAAATTGGATAGTCTTCTTCCAAACCTTAGGCTGGTGCCGAACGGTGGGGAATGAAGAAGACCAATTAGCATAACGATGGTGTACAGAAAGTATTAAGTTAAGACAAAGAAAGGGATTAGTAAGAGGGCAAAGTAAATTGCGACTGCTATTCACGACCAAACCAAGTATTTCTTCGCCAATCCTAAATCACCTTTGTATTTCTCCAGGACACTCCATATCACTACGAAGATCCACAGTTTATTTGGATATTCCATCGTATGGTTATATACGAACTCGAAAGGAACTTGTTCCAGTTCGGAGATGGATTCTGGTTCAGGAGAAATAGGAATAAGATTTATTCGGTTGTCTTTTATCTTCACCTTCTCTCGCATTGCGAATGCTCCTAGGATCAGGACAGTACACCCATTATGCTTATTGGATAGTCTTCTTCCAAACCATAGGCTGGTGTCGAACAGTAGGGAAGGAAGAAAACCATTTGGCCTAAAGAGGTGTACAGAAGGTAATGACTAAAGACATATAAAGGGATTTGGACAGATAGCAAAGAGATATACGGTTACAGTTGTGAATCTGGAAAATGGAAGAGGCATTACTAGGAATACCAGGATACCCCATCGAAACATTTCAATGTTTCAATTTCACTGTGTACTGTTAAAAGAAAACTGATTTCCCAATTAGACACTTGCTCCAGGGTATATATTTACCAGGTATGATTCTCACATCTGTATGGTTTTACAGATGATGAGTGGGAGTAAGTTATTGGGAATTAGGTGATCATCCTCATTATATCGAAATTCGTTGTAGTTGGTGATATTTGAGGAACTCACCTGGGTTGTTTGCCGGGCGGCAAATATTTGGTTTTGAATATTCATTATTATGCACCAATTTCAAATTGATATATCTGTACGTCTATTTTTATAGAGTGAGATATACCTTTTTGAAATTATGTCTATGACATTTACCTATATCAGTGGATGGTTAGGTAAGGAGCATTAAACAGCGGTGTAATTCTTCATAACCATAGTACAGTTTTCAACCTACGACACACAGTGAATGAGTTATTAGACTCAAGGGACTTATACAGAGTATTGTATGTTGTCCAGCATCCATGAGGACAGAGGGGTTGGTTCTCGTACTATATTAGGTTTACTTATGACTTCTCTAGTTTTTAGACAGGTGTTTCGTAGAAACACAGGGTCCGAATTTTGAGAAGTTATAGGTATATGAATAAAGTAGAGAACCAGGTGTTGCAAGTATCGGGATTCTTCAAGGTGATCGAAGATGTAAATACTTGTGAATGGTATTCAGTTGATAGTAATGATTAAGAGGACTTGCTTCTCTTTCAGGTTACTCATAATTGGAAGTACTCCTAAGTTGAGTAATGCTGATCGGCCTTTTTCCATTTAGTTAACATGCACTGGAGACAGCTGCATGATTTGAATCTGGTTCAATTAAATCAGTGCCTCTGTTTCTATATTGGATATAGAACAGTTCATATCTTGACATTGTTAAGGTACGGGGAGTTGTCCGGCTTATGCTTAAAACCAGACTCTGGATAACTCAAGGCACGTTTCTGTAATGGCTATTTGTGGGTTGACCCAGGCTATGACGAGGGTTGACTTTCTACCATCTGGAAGATCAATAGTGATATTGTTCTTAACTCGCCACAGTTTTAAATAAAAGTGGATTTTTTCAGAAAACAGTAGTGGGAGTATGGTAAAACTGGAAGTAATTCCAGAACCGCAAACGATTACTGAAAATTTGATAAGAACCTAAAGATTCAATCTGGTTTGACATTCCATTGGCCACTCCGCAGATAAATTGGGTAACCTCATGCACCCGAGAGGTACTTCGGTATGCTCAAGGACGGTGACAGGGAGGTTCTTGTTTACCCAGACTTGACACTACTGTTGTTCCAGACTATGAGACCCGGCAGGAGGATGAGTGTAGCGTCGTTCTGAACTGGCTTCAGAAGTGTACGTGTATATGACTCTGCCAGAGGGTTATCGTAGTCAGTGGGAGCAGCGGAAGCTTGGTGGACAAGTGGCTTATGTCTATTTATAGACTAAAGCGGATATAGCGGAGATAGATCATCTATTTCTGATGTGAAGTCATAGGGTTGACTTCATCAGAATAAGGGATGGATCTGTTAAGAAGGTAGTAGGGTGTAATGTCCTGGTATTTGGATAACATACACAGAGTAGGAAATGATATTCCTATACTACGATCGGTTATACTTTGGTTGTCACACAGTGGTTTCTCTACATAGGACTTGGATAATATATCAGACATTCTGGTTACTGGATCTATGGTTTTAGATCTAGATTTGGATGGTTTCCCAATCTGGGTACTTAGACGGCATTTTATGAGTATTTAGAATGGACGACTCCTGGCACGGTAGTGTACCTGCAGGTGATGGAGTCACCCTCTCTAAAGGTGTCTTACAGACTAAAGTAGAGAGGGATGTGCATGATTGGCAGATCACTTGCTTAGGCAATTGAGTCAATCATGAGATGTCAAGTACCACACCAGATGTTGTTCTTGCAGTAGATGCAATAAGTTGATATTAATCCAATTCTGGAGAAACGATCGGAAGCAGTTTTAGGACATAAGTGTGTGTTCTAGGGATTTGATAACGGCAGCCTCCTTTAGGAGACGGTTATCATTCCAGGCTTCCAAGGTGACCTGGACGACAGGGTGGCCGTCAGAGTTATAGTTCTCCCTCTGACGAGGGGCAGTATTTTGGACAGGTGGTCCAGGCGGATACTGAGAGAGGCATGGCGCAGGATACTGATTAAGTTCAGTTGACGATACAATCTAAGAAGTTTGGATTTGGAGTTCATTTATGAACTAGGTCCCATCAGACATCCAGACATTCCAAGACAGGTATTGCTCATTTCGGGAGATGGATTTCTCCGCGAACTTAAGATATAGAGAGACATAGAAAGAAACATCACAGCAGATCCACTCACCGAGGCTATTCCTCGAACGCAATAGTTTCACAAACGAGCTTTGTGAGATTGACTAGTAGAGGAGTTGGGTGTTCGGTATCACACGGGCTGTGAGTATGCGACATCGCAATAATTAGCCTTGAGTGCAAGTGGGAGATTGTTGGAGATAGTGCCATCAGAGTCAATTATTGGATCACAGGCACGTGATTGCAATGATTGAGAGAGGACCTATCCCAGTAGGACAGTCTTACTCAAGATGATAGTATGCTATCTGGTTTATCTTTATCATTGTGTACTGTTTTAGGTGACCTGACAGGTCGCTATTACACGTTGATAGAGCCCCTTGGATTCTTGCTTGACTGCCAGCAGTATGAGGGCGATCATATACGTGGGAGCTGGGGTCTATAAGCACATCCTTAAAAGGTCCCTAGTCGTGGGAGTTTCGAGACTGGGCATCGATACTCCATTAGTAGACTAGTGTATACAGTCGAGACCCCGACGAGGGGCGGTGGCCGATCTCACAAGCCACTGGTGTCAGTTGGTTCACCTAAGATGTATGCAGGTGCTCATTGGGTTATGGGTATACCGGACAGGACTCGCCGGGAACATGCTAGTTGGTATTATACCTGACGTCAGATGGCAGTTCCCTAGTGACATGTATACAGGTTAGTTCATCGACCTGAGATCGTCATTTGTCTCGTGTGAGTTCCCACTGTTATTTGATTACTACCCTACCACGGCTCAAAGGAGTCGTGCAAACAAGTTTTAGTTGGGAACAGTCTCGAGCCATATGGAGGCAGTGAGCGGATCTGCAGGGGATCGTCTCTCCCGGTATTGGAGGTGAGGTCACGCTGTGTCTAGGAGAGCCATTACACAAAGCCCTCGGCCGAGGCAGGAGATTTACTGGTAGGTATTCCAGTAGTATCTGGGGGTGTTCTGGGCTACACTCCGACACGACTTGTACCGCTTTTGGGGGTCTGACTTTTACCAACCCCCTAGGCCCGCCATGCGATGCTCATAGACGAACGGACCGGACTGTACGGATATTGTCACTGACAGGCTCAGTAGGGTGTCAGGATGAGTTCACTCATCGACGTCCCTTTTGGTCAATAGCTGGTAGCCCGTCACGTATGGCTAATACCTCTGACGTGCTAGTGCTTAAATCCATAGCCATAGTATTGACGAGTCTTTAGAGTCCACCACACACTCAGTTACTCAAGTTTCGGGCGAAACGCTGTAGAGGCCGTATGGAGATATGGCAGGGTTCGATCAGATACGTGCGGTATTGCACGGATCGTGATCGGACGGTTTTTTACTAGTCGGCTTTGGCTTAAGCCGGATCTTAGTATTAGATAGTGTAGATATTGTCTCTTTGCATTTGTGTTCAGTGGGAATACAAATGCGGGCATGTATTTGCAGTAGCGGGGTTTTCCTGTAATTTATTACGGGATCAGTTTTCTGAAGTTGCCAGTTTGCATTCCGTTCCGGCCGATTTTCCTTTGTTCCTTCAAGGCCGGACTTTCTCGTTGGAGGGTGTTATTTGCAGTTTGCAAATAACATTTTGTGGAGGGGGTTTATTGTGATTGTGGCTTCCTCATCATGAGATTCCATATTGGTCTCATCCTTTGAATTTATTATGATGGTTTGTGAAAGGATTGAGTGGGATTTGGGTGTGACCATTTTATTCTCTTTTTAACACACATTTCTCCTTTTGATAATGTCATTCTTTTTCCCTCCATTTTTGAGAGAGAAGAGGGGCCGGCCACAATTCTTGAGTGAGAGGGGAGAGGAAATTTCATGATGTATGGTTCTCATTTTTGCCTTGCCAAAAATTGTATTTCTTATCTCTCCAAAGTTCATTCTTCACTTCCTCCACCATAGCAACTACATAAACCCCAAAGAGACAAGTTTCTAAACTTCATCTACAGCAAACCTTGGACGCGTCGGCTAGCCAACTTCGCGCCCGAGTTGCCTCGGTCCAGAGGTGGGAGCCCGTAAAAGAAATCGGCTACGTGGTGCCCTTTCCTATGAGAACGTGACGGACGGAATTTCCGCGGGAGATCGGAGTGGAGACGAAGACCGAAGGACACGGATCGCTTGGTATAGCTCTCTACCCCATTCTCTTGATAGCTAGGATTAGGTGAATGGTTATAATCCGGGTATATTGTCCGCGGTAGCGCCGGTTAAAGTTAAGAAAAAAAATTTGATTCCGCATTTTGGCCTCGAGTAGACGGCCGGGGCGCTGCCGTGGCGCAACACACACGCACACATACAAAGGGAAAGGGCATCCAAAGGATGCATGGGGGCCAGCGCCTCGCGTGCATGGCACGCAGGCGCTAGGCGCTGGGTGCGAGCGCTCTGGGTGCTGGTCGCACCACATGCTCGGCACGTGGGCATGAGCGCTCTGGGCGCTGGGCGCACCACGTGCTCGGCACGTGTGCGCTAGCGCTCTGGACGCTGGGCGCACCACGTGCTCGACACATGGGCACAAGCGCTCTGGGCGATGGGCGCGCCACATTGCTCGGCACATGGGCACAAGCGCTCTGGGCGATGGGCGCACCACGTGCTCGGCACATGGGCACTGGACACTGGGCGTCAAACAGAAAGGGGACTTTGGTCCCTGCACTGGGAGCTGTGCTCCTAATTTGTGAAGTTAAGCTCCTAAAAAGTTTAGAAATGATCAGAGGGGGCTGCTTTGTTTCTCCCTTTGGTTCTGGATCTTCCCAAGATGGGATTTTTGGAGATGGGTCTCCTCCTTCCTCCTCTATTGGATGGGTCTTGAAGAACAAGAAGTATGTGATTTTAAAAATCTCTTATTTTTAAGATCTGATGGAAGATCTAAGTGCCCCTTTGTGGGTTTTGGTAAAAAACTATCTGGTTTTGGAAAAGGAAGAGTAAAACTCTTGATTTAATTGAAAAAGGGGAAGAAGGTTTAGAACCTTGATGAAGGAGCAGGAGGCACAAAGAACCCTAGTTTTTTGGGGAATGAATCCATCTCTTTTATTCATCATCATGTTGCCTTATATAGGCTTAAATATTTACATATAGCCCCTTGGGCTTTACAAAATGCCATTTTGCCCATCCCATGGCTCATGTGCCACTTCTTTTTGCACATAAGCCACGGGCTTTACAAAAATTTGGCTTTATGCCTATTCATGCATAAAAAATTACATAAAAATTATTTATTACATGATTTTTTTTATTTGCATAGGGGAGGCCGTACGCTTCATGTTCGGGCTCAACTCGAGCATGGGCCCACTTGATCTGGGCCTGGGCCCACCTGGCTTAGGGTTGACCTTGACTTTGACCCGGTCAACTGGGGTGCAAATTTTTACCCCAACAATGATGTCTTCCTGTTAGTATATTGATGCGATTGGTTAGGACGGTCGTACGACTTTGTTGACTATGTTAAGGGTCGTGCGGGTGGATCTAATTTAATTACGAAATGACTGATAGAACATGACTTGCAACTTATGATTTATTGACTATGTTAAGGTCATAAACCGCTAGGGGTAAAAACCAATATCGGGAGTTTCAAGTGTTGAAACTTACAATGAGATTGCATACTTTCTATGGTGTGGGATGACTTGTTAACTATGTCAAGGTTATCACTCGGTGATAGTTTGGGTCTCGATTCCTACTGTGAGTAATATTTACTCTCGGGATATGATCCCGGCTAATTTTCCTTTTAGAGTTTGAAGGAGAATTCGACAGAACAGTAGAAGCCATCATGATTAGATGAATTAATCAACCAATCTAATTAAGGTTAGAGTGCACGCTGAGTGTTTCTTTTTTCTCTCTCTCTCCGGCAGCGACCTAAGACTGACTTTAAACTAAAACTCGTAAACCAAGTAAACCGAACCTTTTTACTATCATTGGTTTTGGGATGTCATGATTGCTTCATTTCACGATATAGTCGCATATGTCCTTACCCTTCCCACTCCCTCTTTTGCTTCCTCCAGAATATTCTGTATCCGATATAGAGATCCATATTGCATAGAAGGCTATCTAGTATAGTTACATACGAACACGGAGAAAGTGTTTCAGTCGAGGATGGCCACTAGTTCTGGAGAAAGTGAATTGTATATGATACAATTCATTTGTCTCTCCTCTCCATCTTATCTCAAATTTGAAAGCTCTTTAAATAAGGAGAATATACCAATTACGCTTACTAGATAGTCTTCTTCCAATCTTGATGCTGGAGCTGAAAGGAAGGGTAAGAAGAAAATCAACTAGAATGAGTCCGGTATACACAAGGTAAGATAGAGAGACAACAATAGGGGTTGAAGTAAGTGGAAAGGAAAATGCAACTACTGTTATGATCTTGGGCAGTGAAAGAGGCATGGCTTAGAATACCTGGCCACCCCTTGAAACATTTTGATATTTCATGTTTTCTATGTGATTGTAATCGAAAACCGTTTTCCAATTAATTCTAACTCCTTGGTATATAGATACCGGATTAACATCCCACATCTGTAAGTTGTTACAGATGCTAGGAAGGATTATATTATTGGAAAGGTGATTTGATCTTTAATGTCGGAATCAGAGCAATTGTTGCTATTGAGGAAATCACTTGTTTTTGCCTTTCGGAAAACTTTTGGTTTTTAATATCTGTTATTATGCACCAAATTTTAAAAACTCATATATTCGTTTCTTTATTTGATAAAACCGAATATATATTTTCAAAAATATGTTGTGAACATTTGTCTTTATCATTTGATGATTGGGTAAGGTGCATTGAATAATGGGATAAACATTCTTAACCAAAATACAGTTTTCAAATTAGAACACAAAGAGTATGAATTAGTGAACTCATAACGACTTATACATAGTAATGCATGTTGTCCAATGTCCGCACGGACAAGGGGTTGGTACTCATATTTCGTTCCATTTTTCTATGAGTTCTCTGGTTTTAGACACGTATTCTTGTTGAAATGCAAAGTCCAAAGATTTTGAGAAGTTCAT
The DNA here is from genome assembly GCA_030015575.1 of Agapanthus africanus. Lineage (NCBI taxonomy): Eukaryota > Viridiplantae > Streptophyta > Magnoliopsida > Asparagales > Amaryllidaceae > Agapanthus > Agapanthus africanus. Next base: position 65,420,937 of record CM057338.1, on the reverse strand, counting down.
ACGATATAAGAATAAAGTAGAGAACCAAATGTTGGAAGTATCGAGATTCTTCGAAGTGCATGAAGATGTGGATGTTTATGCCAGGTATTCCGTAGTTATATAATCGAGAATTTGATTCTCTCTCAAATTGCTCATCCATGAGTGAGCTCCTTGATGAGTAATGTTGAATCGTCTTTTGCAATTAGGGGATACATTAGAAATAGATGCATTTTAATCGATACTGGTTCCACTTAAATTAGTGCCGCAAATTTTATATGTGATATAGAACGGGTTATCATCTTAAAATTTTTAGGATGTTGAGTTGTCCGGCTTATGCTTAAAACCAGAATCCAGATAAACTCAAGGCACGTTTCAGTAATGGCTGTTTATGGGTTATCCCGGGTATTGGCAAGGGATTAACTTTATACCGTTTTCGGGATCAAAAGTTATTTTGTTCTCGACACGCCACTTTTTTAGAAAAGGAATTTCTTGCAAAAGAAATTAGTAGGAGTATGGTAGAACTGGAAGTGATTTCAGAACCACAAACGGTTACTGAAGATTTAGTAGAACCCGGAGATTCAATTAACCCTGACAAACCTTAACCTATTCCGCAAATTTAGTAGGTGATCTCAGGCACCTGAGAAATACTTCGGTTTCCTCATAGAAGGTGACAGGGAGGCTTGCATCAATGTGATGATGACCCTACTATCAGTAGGCTATGAGAAGTGGTGACTTCCGACTGATGGCTGGATGTCGAGTTATCCTAGTTGGACTCTATGCACTGCAACAAAGTTTAGACTTTGTTGGGTGCTTCTGAAAGGGTAAAACCCATTAGGAGCAATTAGATTTTACGAGATCAGCGCAAATGGAAAGGTACTAACTTGATAAGGTTAGACTTGTAATAAAAAGTTTTTATCAAATATCCGATGTGGATTGTGATGAAACTATTATTTCAGTGTCTGTGCTGAAGTCTATATGGATATAACTTGCCATTGTTGTCTTTCATGACTGTGATATCTGGCATGTGAATGACTATAACGTCTTTCTAAATTGGATTTAGAAGTGTGGTGTATATGACTCTGCCAGAGAGTTATCTTAGTCAGTAAGAGCAGCGGTAAGCGTGCAAGTTGCTTAAGTCTATTTTTAGACTAAAGCAAGCATGACGGGCAAGGATCATTTGTTTTGATGATACGGTCAAAGCGTTTAATTTCATTAAAATGAGAGATGAACCTGGTAGTTGAAAGAATGTAGTAGGGAGTGTCGTCAAATTCCTCATACAATATGTGGATGACATACTCATGATAAGAAGTGATGTTCTTATATTATAAATCGGTTAAATAATGGTTGTCACGGATGTTTCTCCAGATAGTAATCCAATCCAGGAGAAACGGAAGCAATGAAGAACATATGAGATGTTCTTGGTATATGACAATGGCAGCCTCCCTCTGGAGGCGGTTGCCGACTCCGGCTTCCAAAGTGATAAGGATGACAGAATGTCTATTGTGAATTATAAGTTTACCATCTTTTGAGGAGCAGTATATTAGAAAGAGTTTCAAGTGGGATATAGAGATAGTCGTGGCACTGGATGCTGATTGTGAATCAGCAAAAGTTACTGCCCTAGAATTCGCTAGATATAACTGTTCATTTATGAACATGATCCCATTGTCTATCTAGGCAAATACTAAGGCAGGTATCCCTCAGTTCGGGAGATATTTGATCTCCGCAAAATTGAGATTCAGGGAGAAACAGAGAGATGCGTTGTGCCGGGTCCACTTATTGAGGCTAATTCTCGAACACAGTTTGCGAAACTGTTAGTACAAAAGTTGGGTATATGATACCGCAATAATTGGCCTTAAGTGCAAGTGGGAGATTGTTGGATATATGTGCCCTCAAGGTAATTATTGTAATTGAAGGAGGATCTATACGAGAGAACAATCTTACTCGATATGATAGTATATTTGTCTTTATCTGTCATGTGAATACGTTTTACTAGTTATCACGTATCGCTAATACATGAGATAAAGCCCTTAGGATTTTGCTTGACTACCAGGACGATGATGGAGATCATACTAGTGGGGCTTAGCTAGTCGATAAGCACATCCTTAAAAGTCCCTAGTCGTAGGAGTATCGAGACTGGACATCGTTACTCCAGTTTAGACTAGCGTGTACGTTTTCTGTCCCGGTTGGAGGACGATAGCTGATCCTGCGGCTATTGGTATTTGACATCAAGGATTGTATACATGTGCTCATTGGATGAGTTACACTGGACAGACTCACCGAGAACTCCTAGTTGGTAATATACCAATATCAGATAGCAGTTCTCTGGTGACATGAGTACAGGGTAGTCCCTAGGACCTGATATCGCCATAGTGCCTGTAACACCCTAGTTCATTTATACCAGTTCTATTTCAAGTATTTCTTTATTTATGGTATTTTCCTGATTTACTGCGTTTTGGGTGCGAATAGTGTATTTGCCATCTGTATTTGCATCCGACCCGACCCGCTTGCTGGAAACCCGTTTTGATTCCTGTTTATGATTTATCCCGGCTTGTTATGTGAATCCGTGCACTTTCATTTTTTTCATATACTCCATACTGGCATTTATCTGGCATCTGCATTTTTAATATAACATTTAAAGTCACATAAAATATTTTAAAAATATATTGCATGGCCTTCATGATACCCCTAACCCCGTGGTAGCATCCACGCATCTTGTTCCCGTCCCATTAAGTGAAACGGACTTATTTGGATGACTACGTGCATGTGCGTGCATCCGTTCTTGGGGGTATGCATTTTTTTCGTTATCCGGATATCCAACTTTAATTTTGGTCGACATGTATATTTTTCGTATTTTAAAACTGAATTTTAGACCTGACTCGGGCATATTTTGGACTATGTTTGTATTTACCAGAATATCAAATTTTATTTATATAATATTAATTTTATAAACTGATACAAATTAAAATTTAGTTAACTAATAAAATATTTTTTAAATTTAAATCTAAACTAATTTCCTAACAAACTAACAACCCTTTTCTCTCTCTCTCTCCTCTGCATATATATATTTATATATATTTTATTTATTTATTTTTTCTTTCCTTATTTAATACACGGCCTCTTCTTCTTACTTCTTCTTCTTCTTTCTTCTTTCTTTTTCTTAATCTTGTTTCTTGATTCCGGTGATCACCACTGGAGCCGTGCTCGTCGCTGACGATCCGAGTGATCCAGTGAACGTACATTGCCTGTGTGATCACCCTCTTGCCTTGCCTAGACCCGTCCCGCGTACCGCGTGTGCGTTGCGACGATTTACCGACGTCGGACGTGCCGTGAGTATCCGTCGCGTGATTCGATCGAGGCAAGTTTATCTTGCTACAAGCTATGTTACTGTATTTACATCTATTTGAATAAATATAGCACTTGTATTTTAAATCATGCATCCCACATTATCATTTTGCATGTTTCACCGTTTTTGGATATCCGTATGCATCCGTACAAGTTATTTCATATCTAGTGCATGAAAATTTATCTTGATACATGCTAGACTATAATATACTGCACCCAATTGAATAATAACATTTCTTATTGTTTAATTGTACATCCCACATTTACCAGTTTATCATTTTACGGTTATATGACATCTGTATGCATCCATATCAATATTTACATAAGTATTCGCATGCTAAATCATCTTGCCACATGCTAGGTATAGTATTATGCATCCATATGAGTAAAATGTTACCCGTTCATCCCATTGTACATCCATACTAAAGCTTTACTGTTTTCGGATACCCGTTTGCATCCATATCATTTAAAATATATATCGTCGTAATATTTCTTATTATTATCTTTAATTAGTTTATAATCTGAATTTTATAATGTTATACAAAATATAGTTTGAAAATATTATAGTTTACACATGAAACGTCGTTGCAAAGCGGATACGACAAATCTGAAATTTACTGTACACCTTACCTTATAAAATTCATTATAAATCATAAAAAAATTATTAGTATACGTTCTTTAGTTCATTACGAAGCTAACTCAGAATACTATAACTATATGAAATATTTACTTGCAAAATAAAAATTTAAATAACGTAAAATGCAAATGAAAATATCTCTAACTGCTGTCCAGGGAAATTCCAGCAGCAAACTTTCAATCTCGAATGTTCATAACTTTTTGTAGGAACAACCTAAGATACTTCAACTTATAAAAATGAAAACCTTATTAAATTATCTTTGTTTTGGTATAATACACATCTCTTTTGGAGAACGTTTGTTATTTTTAACCTATTTTACAAATCAGGGTGACGCTGAATTTCTGAACGGAACTTTCTTGTGCATGGTTAATCAATACCACTTTTATAGTTATTAATCGGTTTGAATATGTTATCCATGTTAATATTATTATATCAATATCTATTTAATAAATAATAGTGCTTGTGTTTTAATATTCAGCAAATTTTACCGATTTACAGTTTTATAGTATCCGTCTGTATCCGTACGGTTTATTACATATCTAGTTGCACGCCGAGACCATATTATTTCATGTTACTGTTATATTAGTGTGTCATTCTTGATAATTGTGAATCCTACTTAGTCATGATGTGACCCCTGATCGATATTTGTGCATCCTTGCTTTTATTGTACATCCGTATTTTCACCCTGATTCAATACTTGCTACAGTTCGATTATGAGCACCCTCTTGATACCTGTGCACTACTTGATATGACCTGATACACTACTACTTGACCTGACTTGATACATGTTCACTACCTGACATGACCTGATATATCACTACTTGACATGTTACCTGATCCTGTTTTTAATGCCGACAATCCTGACATGTTGTCCCGATGGACATATCCTGTTGTCTGTATAGACAAACCTGTTCCTGCTTGATCCTGTGTTGGCATTAGCTCCAGATTATTCAATACCTGACTTACACACATAACTTGGGGGTATGGGGAAATCAAGAATGTAGCCGAACGTAACTCAAAGGGTTATTACATCATGTTACCGTGGTCCCGTGGGGTTGAACGGGACATAGACTCACAGTCTATCATATCTTGTTACCGTGGTCCCGTGGGGTTGAACGGGATATAGACCGATGGGTTACGATGAGGATTACATAAATTGATTTCGAATAACTTTAGAGTAGATAACCCTATAGCACAGTTTAGATTACTCACTGCACTTCACCTGTTTATATCCTGTTCACTGATTTATATTCATGTTACGGTTTACTTGCTACTGATGACTTGTTACTGTTCATACTTCATGCCTGCATATTTCATCATATCCTGCTTGCTTAGAATTATTGATATTATGACGCACTAACATCTGGGTTTTGCATGGCTCAGATCCTCTACCTTTGTCGCAGGCTGATTGGGAGTATTTCCGCCGTCAGGCCGAGCAGTGAGGATCCTGTTAGTATCCAGTTAGTTTAGTTATTTCCGTACCTTCCAGATTGTTATTGTTATTTGGATTTATTGCTTCCGCATATTATTTCTTGACTCGTTTATTCTGGCTCATGGACATGTACTAGATAATTTATTTTATTTCTACTGTTCTTGATATCTCTAGACAGCCGTAATGTGACTGTGGAGGGATGTTTCCTAGCCACAGGTAGCATGGTTGGCTCTGTCATGTGCCTATCTTAGCGCACTCTGGGAAGCGGGGCGTGACAGGGTTTGTTTGGTATCATAGCCATAGGATTTAGATTATCGGGTTGATTCTTTTGTAGTTGGGTATTGAACCCAATACACGAAGCAGGAAACCCGTAATTAGGAACATGTCCTGCCACATTGTTATCGTGATTCTTGAATCATATCTTTCTCTTGACCCTTGTCTTGACGATATGCAAACAACTTTGCATCTCGATTTGAAACCTTTTGGTTCCCTATTGTTTCTCCATGTTCCTTTGATTCTGATACTAGGATTTGGGCGACTTGAACGGGGTTATGTGATTGTAACTATGAACTGCAACATAGTTACAATGCGGTACTCTATTTAAGTAACTTGGAGTCCTGGTCTTGATTCATTTCCTTGATTCATGGTCGTGAAATTTCCTTGGTTCTCTTAGTTTCATTGCTTACCAGTTCATGTTTTGCAGATTTCTTAGTGATCAATACCGGCAGTTATGATGTTGTCTTGGGAATGGATTTTCTCGGTACTTTCCATACTCATATTGATTGTTGGGCAAAGAAAGCAATTTTCCAGATTCCCGGACATCCGGAGTTTGTTTTCCTGAAGAAAGAAGTTCTGTCGGGCTAGTCGAGTTTAGGGCTAGGCCGGCAAACAGTGTTCTTTCGTCGATGGAAGTTGACAAGGAGGAAGCGCCAGTTGTAGTTCGAGAGTTTATGGATGTGTTCGAGGACATCTCGGGTTTACCGCCAAAACAAGATGTGGAGTTTGCGATCGATCTTGTTCCTGGTGCAGCGCCGATCTCAAAAGCGTACTATCCAATGGCACCAGTGGAGTTGGAAGAAGTCAAGAAGCAGGTTACCGAATTAATTGAGAAGGGTTGGATTCGCGGCAGCAATTCACCTGGGGAGCTCCAGTTCTTCTAGTAAAGAAGAAAGATGGCACACGGAGGATGTGCATCGATTATCGAGAATTAAACCGGGTGAGTATTAAGTACAAGTACCCGATCTCTCGCATTGGCGAATTGTTCGAGCAGCTTGGTGGCGTGAGAGTATTATCGAAGTTGGATTTGCGATCCGGATATCATCAGGTTCGAGTTAAATCAGAAGATATTTGCAAGACTGTGTTCCGAACTCGGTATAGACATTACGGGTATTTACTAATGCCATTCGGAGTCACGAATGCACCGGCGATATTTATGGACTTGATGAACCGAATCTTTTCACCGTTCTTGGACCATTTTATTGTGGTGTTTATCGATGATATTCTGGTATACTCAAGGAGCATTGAAGAGCATGCAGAACACTTGAAGATCGTACTGCAGACATTAAGGCAAGAAAGATTATATGCAAAGATGAGAAAGTGCGAGTTTTAGCTTGAAGAAGTGAAGTTTTTGGGGCATATCGTATCTGGAAGTGGAATCGCCGTCGATCCTGAGAATATTGCAGCAGTTCAAGATTGGCCGATTCTGAAGAACGTAGCTGAGATCAGAAGCTTTCTTGGACTTGCCGGATATTACAGAAGGTTCGTGGAGAATTTTGCTCGTTTGGCTGAGCCTTTAACCAAGCTTACGCGTAAAGAAGTACCGTTCGTATGGACGGATAGATGTGCGTCAGCTTTTGAGGCGTTGAAGCAGAGATTAATAATCGTTCCTATTCTGACCATACCAGACAGTTTCGGAGGATTGGTGATTCACAGCGACGCATCTGGGAAAGGATTGGGATATGTTTTGATGCAGCATGGGAAGGTTATAGCCTATGCATCGAGACAATTGTAGATCCATGAGAAGAATTACCCAACTCATGATTTGGAGCTAGCAGCTGTAATTTTCGCTTTGAAGATTTGGAGACACTACTTATTGGACGAAAGGATTGAAGTATTCACCGTTCACAAAAGCTTAAAGTATGTGTTCACGCAGAAAGGGCTTAATATGAGGCAGCATAGATGGTTGGAGCTGATGGCTGACTACGATCTTGATCTTAAGTACTATGAAAGTTAATATAGTGTCGGCTGCGCTTAGTCGGTTGTCAGCAATTAGGATGTTGACTGCACAGAAGGAGCTTATCGAAGACTTTTGGAGATTCGAGTTGGAGATTGTGCTACCGCATTCTTCGGGACAGTTGATGCAGCTGCAAGTACAGTCGTCATTAATCGATAATATTAAAGCAGCGCAGTCACAGGACCCAAGATTGCAGAAGGTTTCGAGAACAGGTAGAAGCGGGACTTCGAACTGACTTGTTGATTCATGAAGATGGTTCGTTGCGATATGGTAGCCGTTTGTGTGTGCCGAAAGGAGACATTCGTGAAAAAGTTATGAAGGAGGCACACAGTTCCGCATATTCCGTACATCCTGGAGGCTCGAAGATGTACCGTGATCTACGACAACATTTCTGGTGCGAAGGCATGAAAAGGGAGATTGCTCGCTTTGTAGCGAAGTGATTGGTGTGTCAGCAAGTTAAGGCTGAACATCAAAGGGTGGCTGGTTTATTGCAACCACTTCCGATTCCTCAGTGAAAGTGGGAACATATAACCATGGATTTCGTGACAGCTTTACCGCGGAGTCCAAAGGACAACAATGCAGTTTGGGTGATTGTTGATCGTTTGACCAAGGTAGCTCATTTCATACCATTTCGAGTTGGTCAGTTAATGGAAGCGTTGGCGGAACGGTACATGCAGGAGATTGTGAGATTGCATAGAGTACCTGTGAGCATCATGTCCGACCGTGACACCCGATGCTTATCACACTTCTGGAGGAGTTTACAGGAAAGTTTAGGGACGTGATTGAAGTTTAGCACAGCTTATCATCCTCAGACAGATGGCCAGTCGGAGAGAACGATCCAAACTCTTGAAGATATGTTGAGAGCTTGCATGTTGGACTTCAAGGGTTCGTGGGAGGATCATCTATACTTGGTGGAGTTCTCGTATAATAACAGCTTTCAGGCGACTATTCAGATGGCTCCATTCGAAATATTGTATGGTCGCAAGTGTCGCTCACCCGTTTGTTGGGACGATATTGGAGAGCGAAGATTGTTGGGACCGGATTTGATCGTTCAAACAGTAGATAAAGTTATTACTATCCGGAATCATATGAAGGCAGTACAAGATCGGCAGAAGAGTTGGGCCGATACATCGAGAAGACCTCTAGAGTTCGCTGTTGGTGATCTTGTGTTCTTAAAGATATCACCGACTAGAGAAGTAATTCGTTTTGGGAGTTGAGGCAAGCTTAGTCCTCGATTCGTGGGGCTTTTCGAGATTTTGGAGCGTGTTGAAGAAGTGGCTTATTGATTGGCTTTACCACAATCTTTGGCGAATATTCATAACGTGTTTCATGTGTCTTAACTCCGTAAGTATGTTCGAGATGACACACACGTGCTGGATCATTCGGAGCTGACTGTAAGAGAGGATTTGACCTTTGAGGAATGGCCGATGTCGATTGTTGATCGAAGAGAAAAAATCCTTAAGAACAAGATTATCCCTCTCGTACTTGTTTCTTGGAGGAATCGCTCGCACGGAGAATCGACTTGGGAACGAGAAGACAAGATTCGACAGAAGTTTCCAGATCTCTTCTTGTAGATTCTTGATTGTTTATCTTTTCTTGTTTTGGGGAATTTCGAGGACGAAATTTTTTTGTAGTTGGGTATAATGTAACACCCTAGTTCATTTATACCAGTTCTATTTCAAGTATTTCTTTATTTATGGTATTTTCCTGATTTACTGCGTTTTGGGTGCGAATACTGTATTTGACATATGTATTTGCATCCGACCCGACCCGCTTGCTGGAAACCCGTTTTGATTCCTGTTTATGATTTATCCCGGTTTGTTATGTGAATCCGTGCACTTTCATTTTTTTCATATACTGCATACTGGCATTTATCTGGCATCTGCATTTTTAATATAACATTTAAAGTCACATAAAATATTTTAAAAATACATTGCATGGCCTGCATGATACCCCTAATCTCGTGGTAGCATCCGCGAATCTTGTTCTCATCCCGTTCAGTGAAACAGACTTGTTTGGATGACTACGTGCACGTGCGTGCATCCGTTCTTGGGGGTATGCATTTTTTTCGTTACCCGGATATCCAACTTTAATTTTAGTCAACATGTATATTTTTCGTATTTTAAAACTGAATTTTAGACCCGACCCGGGCATGTTTTGGACTATGTTTGTATTTACCAGAATATCAAATTTTATTTATATAATATTAATTTTATAACTGATATAAATTAAAATTTAGTTAACTAATAAAAGATTTTTTAAATTTCAATCTAAACTAATTTCTTAACAAACTAACAACCCCTTTCTCTCTCTCTCTCTCCCCTCTGGATATATATATTTATATATATTTTATTTATTTATTTTTTCTTTCCTTATTTAATACACAGCCTCTTCTTCTTACTTCGTCTTCTTCTTTTTTCTTTCTTTTTCTTGATCTTGTTTCTTGATTCCGGTGATCACCGCTGGAGCCGTGCTCGTCGCTGACGATCCGAGTGATCCAGTGAACGTACCTTGCCTGTATGATCACCCTCTTGCCTTGCCTAGGCCCGTCTCGCGTGCCGCGTGTGTGTTGCGACGATTTACCGACGTCGGACGTGCCGTGAGTATCCGTCGCGTGATTCGATCGAGGCAACTTTATCTTGCTATAAGTTATGTTACTGTATTTACATCTATTTGAATAAATATAGCACTTGTATTTTAAATCATGCATCCCACATAATCATTTTGCATGTTTCATCGTTTTCGGAAATCCGTATGCATCCGTACAGGTTATTTCATATCTAGTGCATGCAAATTTATCTTGATACATGCTAGACTACAATATACTGTACCCAATTGAATAATAACTATCACGCCCTGCTTCCCAAAGTACGCTAAAGTGGGCACGTGACATAGCCAACCATGCTACCTGTGGATAGGAAAAATCCTTCTACGGTCACATTACGGCTGTGGAGATATCAAGAACAGGAAAGTAAACTAACTACCTAGTACATGTCCATAAGCCAGAGTAAAAGAATCAAGAGATAACAATATGCGGAAGCCAAAAGATACAATAAATGAAACACCTGGAGTGAAACTACGTACCGACAGGAACCTCACCGCTCGTCTAACAGCGGAAAAACTCCCAATCAGTCTGCAGCAAGGTAGAAGAATCTGGGCCATGCAAAACCCAGACGTCAGCGCGTCAAGTCATCAAGTAATAACATAGTAAACAGGCAATGCGAATATAAACATGAATAAAGCAAGGGTAACAATAATATAAATCAGAGCAGTACAGGGTAGTGTGCAGTGGGTAAACTGGATTGTTCTATCAGGTTCTCTGTTCTAAAGTCTTTGAAACCAAATTGATGAATCATCTATGTAACTCAATAGTATCCCGTACATACTCGGGACCACGGCCACAATATTCTCGGCTGCAGCCGAGACATACCGCTAGGCACAAAACAGGCATGTGTACACTCGATAGTATCCCGTACATACCCGGGACCACGGCCACAATATTCTCGGCTGAAACCGAGACATGCCGCTAGGCACAAAACAAGAATGTGTACACTCAATACAGGTAGTGAACTGTCGAGTTACAAGTCAGATTTCACCTTTGATTTCCCCATACCCCCAAGTTATATGTGTATGTCAAGTCAGGTATCCAGTAATCAAGGAACTAATGCCAACACAGGATCAGGTAAACAGGTTTGTCTAGATAGACAACAGGAACGGTCCATGAGGACTACATGTTATATTTGTTGGCATTAGACACAAGATCAGGTAACAGGTAAAGTCATAGTACATCAGGTCAAGCCAGGTAATGTATAAATGTGTCATGTCATGTCAAGAGTGTACGGTACCATGTCATGTCAAGTAGGAAGTGTAACAGATCATGTCAGGAAGCACAAGATGTCATGTGGGTGCTCATAATCAAACTAACATAAGCATGTGTATAAATAAACAAGCATGAGTACTATCAGAACAATAAACTGGAACATGTAATATGATATGCAAATAGATATAATTTCAAGGATATGGATGCACAGTTATCGATTAGGGTTACATTTATAGTTCCAATATTAATTAGGATGCAATTTATTAAACATAGAGTGTTAATATCACATTATTATGTAGTAATGTGATCTATGGATGCAATTATATGTATCTTAAATGCGATGGATGCAAACGGGTATCCGAAAAGTTATAAAACTATAAAATGGTAATGTGGGATGTACAACTAAGCAATATGTGATATAAATAGTGATATAATAATATTAATATGGATAGCATATTCAAAGCGATTAATAACTATAAAAGTGGTATTGATTAACCATGCATAAGAAAGTTCCGTTCAGAAATTCAGCATCATCCTAATTTGTAAAATAGCTTAAAAATAACAAACGTTGTCCAAAAGGGACTTGTCTTATACCAAACAATGATAATTCAATAAGGTTTTCAGTTTTATAAGTATAAGCATCTCAGGTTGTCCGTACAAAAATTTATAAACATTCGAAGTTGAAAGTTTGCTGCTGGAATTTCCCTGGACAGCAGTTTGGAGACATTTTCATTTGCATTTTACGTTATTTAAACAATTTATTTTGTAAGTAAATAATTCATAGAGTTATAGTATTCTGAGTTAGCTTCGTAACGAACTAAAGAACGTATACTAATGATTTTTCTATGATTTATAATGAATTTTATAAGGTAAGGTGTACAGTAAATTTCAGATTTGACGTATCCGCTTTTCAACGACGTTTCATGTGTAAACTATAATATTTTCAAATATATAATATTATAAAATGCAGATTATAAACTAATTAAAGATAATAATAAGAAATATTATGACGATATATATTTTAATTGATATGGATGCAGTATAATGTAATCTAGTATGTCACAACATAAGTTTTCATGATCTAGATTTAATATGATATAAACGGATGCAAACGGAACATCGAAACGTTATAAAATTAAACATGGGGCACTAGATTTAAACTATAGGTATGGTATTTATTTAAATAGGTATAAAATGAATTATATAGCATGTAGCAAGACTAACTTGCCTTGATGGGTCGCGAATCGGGAAAACGGAACGTTAACCGTCGGCGGGGAAAACTCGCGACGGGCGCACGGTTCACGGAATGAACCCTAACGATGAACAAAGGAACCACACGGGTCGGGGTACCTCGCTGGAACATCGTGAAGCGTCACCGGCATGACGGAATTCCGGCAACAAAAGAACAGTTAAAAAAAATGAGAAACGAGACATGAAGCAAGAAGAGAAAAAATGATAAAGAGAAGTACGAGAGAATATATGAGAGAGAGAGAAAAAGTGGAGAGAGAGAGCGAGAGAGCGAGAGAGTGTGGAGAGATAGAGAGAGAGCGAGAGAGAGAGAAGTGGGGCCCACGGGGTTAAAGGGGAGGTTGCGATTGGCTGAGAGAATAAATTGAGAAGGATATAAAAGATTATAAAAATATTATATGGTTAACTAAATTATATATGATGGTTTAAATATATTAAAATCTGGGATTTTGGCGCAAAATAAAACATTTCCAAATCGCGCCCGGGTCGGGCCCAAAAATTTGAAATTGAAATAATAGAATTTTAGGCGGGATCCAAAATTTAAAATAAAGTGTTTTATGATCAAAAAGCATACCCCCAAAACGGACACACGTACGTGCACGTAGCCGTCCAAACTCGCCCGTTTTACTGAACGGGACGAGAACACGATGCAGGGACGCTACAACAGGGTTAGGGGTGTCAAGCAGACCAAGATGAATATTTTTAATTTTATTTTAGATGCCAAAAATTGTTATATGCAGAAATTAATTTCCGGGTAGAATTTACAATAATTAACCATCAAGCAAGATAAATGAAATAGGTGCCACACTACGTTCGAACGGTAACTGAAATTAGTAGCATTGGGCTCGGGTGTTACATTATACCCAACTACAAAAAGAATTTCGTTCTCGAAATTCCAAGAATACAAAGATAGATAACTACAAGAAAAGGTGAGGAAACTTCTGCCGGATTTCATCTTCTCGTTCCCAAGTGGACTCTCCATGCGAGTGATTACCCCAAGAAACAAGCACAAGAGGGATTACCTTGTTCTTAAGAACCTTTTCCCTTCGATCCACGATTCTAATCGGTCGCTCCTCAAAAGTCAAGTCTTCTCGTACTGTTAGCTCCGAATGATCCAATACGTGTGTTTCATCTCGAACATACCTACGGAGTTGAGATACGTGAAACACATCGTGCACATTCGCCAAGGACTGCGGTAACGCCAAACGATACGCTACCTCACCAACACGCTCCAAGATCTCAAAGGGTCCAACGAATCGAGGACTAAGCTTTCTTCGACTTCCAAAACGAATCACCCCTCTAGTCGGTGATATCTTTAAGAATACCAAATCACCTACGGCGAACTCTAGAGGTCTTCTTGACGTATCTGCCCAACTCTTCTGTCGGTCCTGTGCTGCCTTCATATGATTTCTGATAGGGTTAACCTTCTCAACTGTCTGCACAACCAAATCTGGTCCCAATAATCTTCGTTCATCGACATCGTCCCAACAAACAGGTGAACGGCATTTACGACCATACAAAGCTTCAAAGGGAGCCATCTGAATAGTTGCCTGAAAACTGTTGTTGTAAGACAACTCCACCAAAAGTAGATGATCCTCCCAAGACCTCTTGAAGTCCAACCTGCATGCTCTTAACGTATCCTCAAGAGTTTGGATCGTTCTCTCCGACTGACCATCAGTTTGAGGATGATAAGCTGTGCTAAACTTCAATCGAGTCCCCAAACTTTCCTGTAGACTCCGCCAAAAGTGTGATAAGAACCGAGTGTCCCGATCAGACACGATGCTCACCGGTACTCCATGCAATCTTACAATCTCTTGCATGTACCGCTCTGCCAAAGTCTCTGTTGATTGACCAACCCGAAAAGGTATAAAATGAGCTGCCTTGGTCAATCGGTCAACAATCACCCATATAGCATGGTTGCCTTTTGGACTTCGCGGTAAAGCCGTCACGAAATCCATGGTTATATGTTCCCACTTCCACTGAGAAATCGGAAGTGGTTGCAATAAACCAGCAACCCTTTGATGTTCAGCCTTAACTTGCTGACACACCAAGCACTTTACCACAAAGCGAGCAATCTCCCGTTTCATGCCTTCCCACCAGAAATGTTGTCGAATATCTCGGTACATCTTTGTGCCTCCTGGATGTACAGAATAAGCTGAACTGTGTGTCTCCTTCATAAGCTCTTCACGAATATCTCCCTTTGGCACACACAAACGGGTACCAAACCTCAACGAACCATCTTCGGGGATTAATAAATCTGTTCGTAGTCCGGCTTCAACCTGTCCTCGAAACTTTTGCAGTCTAGGATCCTGCGATTGTGCTGCTTTAATATTCTCGATCAATGATGACTGTACTTGTAGCTGCATCAGCTGTCCCGTAGAATGTGATAGCACAACCTCCAAGTCAAATCTTCGAAAATCTTCAACGATCTCCTTCTACGTAGTTAACATCTGAATTGCTGGTAACCGACTAAGCGCATTCGGCACGACGTTAACCTTTCCCGGATGGTACTTAAGATCAAGATCGTAGTCAGCCATCAGCTCCAACCATCTACGCTGCCTTATATTAAGCTCCTTCTGTGTGAACACATACTTCAAGCTCTTATGATCAGTAATAACTTCGACCCTTTCGCCCAGAAGGTAGTGTCTCCAAACCTTCAAAGCGAAAGTCACAGCCGCAAGTTCCAAGTCATGAGTTGGGTAATTCTTCTCATGGGTCTTCAACTGTCTCGATGCGTATGCTACAACCTTGCCATGCTGCATCAGAACACATCCCAATCCTTTCCCAGATGCGTCGCTGTGAATCACCAATCCTCCGGAATTGTCTGGCACGGTCAGAATAGGGGCGGTTATCAACTTCTGCTTCAACGTCTCGAAAGCTAACGCACACTTATCCGTCCGTACAAAAGGTACCTCCTTGCACGTAAGCTTGGTTAACGGCTCCGCCAGACGAGCAAAGTTCTCCACAAATCTTCTGTAATACCCGGCGAGTCCAAGAAAGCTTCTTATCTCAGCAACATTCTTTGGAATCGGCCAATCACGAACTGCTGCAATCTTTTCTGGATCGACGGCAATTCCATCGCCAGACACAACATGCCCCAAAACTTACTTCCTCCAGCCAAAACTCGCACTTGCTCATCTTCGCATATAACTTCTCCTGTCTCAACGTCCGCAGTGCGATCTTCAAATGCTCAGAATGTTCCTCAAAACTCTTCGAATAAACTAGAATATCGTCAATAAAAAAAACCACGATAAACTGGTCCAAGAACGGTGAAAAGATTCGGTTCATCAAGTCCCTGAATACTGCCGGCACATTCGTTACTCCGAAGGGCATCACTAAGTACTCGTAATGTCCATACCGAGTTCGGAACGCCGTCTTGCAAATATCTTCTGTTTTCACTCGGACCTGATGACATCCGGATCGCAAATCCAGCTTCGAGAATACCCTCGCGCTACTAAGCTGCTCGAAAAGTTTGCCAATGCGAGGGATCGGGTACTTGTTCTTAATAGTCACCCGGTTTAATTCTCGATATTCGATGCACATCCTTCTTGTGCCATCCTTCTTCTTTACTAGAAGAACTGGAGCTCCCCAAGGCGAGTTACTGCTTCGAATCCAACCTTTCTCAAGCAATTCAGCAATCTGTTTCTTGACTTCTTCCAATTCTACCGGCGCCATTGGATAATACGCTTCGGATACTGGCGCTGCCCCAGGAATAAGATCAATTGCGAACTCCACGTCCCGCTTTGGCGGTAAACCCGATATATCTTCAAACACGTCTATAAAATCATGAACAACAGCCGGCTCTTCACTTTCATCACTTCCATTGATGCAAGAATATTATTTGTCGGCCTAGCCCTAAACTCGACTGGCCCGACAGAAAAACTCCCCTTCATCCCAGATAAACTCTCCTGCTCTCAGCTGCCGTAAGTACTTGTGAGAAAGTGGTCAAACCCAGGGAGACAATCTGCCTCTGGATGTCCACGTCCAGGCTGCGCATGAACCTCCGTGCCTTGTCTGCATCGTTGGCAACTAAAGGTCCAGCGAAACTACTGAGTCTCGTCCATTCTGCTGCATGCACATCTACGGGTGCTCCCTTCTGCTTTAGTCCGATGAACTTCTCTTCCATTTCCTCCCGTGCAGTCCGCGGGAAGAACTTCTCCAGGAAACTCTTCGAAAAATCCGCCCACTTGATCGGCTTGGGCAAACGGTTCTCTTCTACAAGCCACCATTCTCGGGCGTAATCCACTAACTGAATGCGTACCACATTAACTCTTTCTCATATGGAATCTGTGCCGCAATAAGCAAATTCTCTGTGTCAACTAGCCACTGCTCTGTTGGCAACGGCTCCTCCAATCCAGTAAATGTATACGGACCCAAACGTCTGAAATCTGCTACTGTCCCTACTCGGTCAACTGGCTTAGCTCCAACATTGTTCACAGACTGCTGAACGATCTGCAAACCTTCCTGAAACGAGTCTGCTTGCTGCTGGATCAGCTCGGTCTGTTTCTTTTGATTCTCCAGCATTCCCCTTATCACTCCAAGCATGGCGGCTTCGTCCACACGCCTTGGTACGTCTTCAAATTCTTACCGGCCATATTCCTGAACTCAAAACACCCAACATTAGTATGATGATAGATTCTGAATATAGATCAAGGCTAGAACTCCAAGATACTTAAATAGAGTGCCGCATTGTAACTATGCTGCGGTATCATAGCTACAATTACATAACTCTACCCAAGTCGCCTAAGTCCTAGAGATAACAAGGAATCAGGTTTCGAGTCGATATGCAAAGGAAGTTTGCACATCGTAAAAGATATAATCAGGAAGAATGTGATTCAAGAATGGTAAATGGTAAGGTGGCAGGACATGTTTCCTAAACACGGGTATTCTGATTCGTGTATTGGGTAAAACACCCAACTACAAAAGAATCAACCCGACTATCCTATGGCTCTGATACCAAAAGAACCATGTCACGCCCCGCTTCCCAAAGTACGCTAAAGTGGGCACGTGACATAGCCAACCATGCTACCTGTGGATAGGAAAAATCCTTCCACAGTCACATTACGGCTGTGGAGATATCAAGAACAGGAAAGTAAACTAACTACCTAGTACATGTCCATAAGCCAGAGTAAAAGAATCAAGAGATAACAATATGCGGAAGCCAAAAGATACAATAAATGAAACACCTGGAGTGAAACTATGTACCGACAGGAACCTCACCGCTCGTCTAACAGCGGCAAAACTCCTAATCAGTCTGCAGCAAGGTAGAAGAATCTGGGCCATGCAAAACCCAGACGTCAGCGCGTCAAGTCATCAAGTAATAACATAGTAAACAGGCAATGCGAATATAAACATGAATAAAGCAAGGGTAACAATAATATAAATCAGAGCAGTACAGGGTAGTGTGCAGTGGGTAAACTGGATTGTTCTATCAGGTTCTCTGTTCTAAAGTCTTTGAAACCAAATTGATGAATCATCGATGTAACTCAATAGTATCCCGTACATACCCGGGACCACGGCCACAATATTCTCGGCTGCAGCCGAGACATGCCGCTAGGCACAAAACAGGAATGTATACACTCGATAGTATCCCATACATATCCGGGACCACGGCCACAATATTCTCGGCTGAAACCGAGACATGCCGCTAGGCACAAAACAGGAATGTGTACACTCAATACAGGTAGTGAACTGTCGAGTTACAAGTCAGATTTCACCTTTGATTTCTCCATACCCCCAAGTTATATGTGTATGTCAAGTCAGGTATCCAGTAATCAAGGAACTAATGCCAACACAGGATCAGGTAAACAGGTTTGTCTAGATAGACAACAGGAACGGTCCATGAGGACTACATGTTATATTTGTTGGCATTAGACACAAGATCAGGTAACAGGTAAAGTCATGGTACATCAGGTCAAGCCAGGTAATGTATAAAGGTGTCATGTCATGTCAAGAGTGTACGGTACCATGTCATGTCAAGTAGGAAGTGTAACAGATCATGTCAGGAAGCACAAGATGTCATGTGGGTGCTCATAATCAAACTAACATAAGCATGTGTATAAATAAACAAGCATGAGTACTATCAGAACAATAAACTGGAACATGTAATATGATATGCAAATAGATATAATTTCAAGGATATGGATGCACAGTTATCGATTAGGGTTACATTTATAGTTCCGATATTAATTAGGATGCAATTTATTAAACATGGAGTGTTAATATCACATTATTATGTAGTAATGTGATCTATGGATGCAATTATATGTATCTTAAATGCGATGGATGCAAACGGGTATCCGAAAAGTTATAAAACTATAAAATGGTAATGTGGGATGTACAACTAAGCAATATGTGATATAAATATTGATATAATAATATTAATATGGATAGCATATTCAAAGCGATTAATAACTATAAAAGTGGTATTGATTAACCATACACAAGAAAGTTCCGTTCAGAAATTCAGCATCACCCTAATTTGTAAAATAGCTTAAAAATAACAAACGTTGTCCAAAAGGGACGTGTCTTATACCAAAAAAAGATAATTCAATAAGGTTTTCAATTTTATAAGTATAAGCATCTCAGGTTGTCCCTACAAAAATTTATGAACATTCGAAGTTGAAAGTTTGCTGCTGGAATTTCCCTGGACAGCAGTTTGGAGATATTTTCATTTGTATTTTACGTTATTTAAACAATTTATTTTGCAAGTAAAAATTTTATAGAGTTATAGTATTCTGAGTTAGCTTCGTAACGAACTAAAGAACGTATACTAATGATTTTTCTATGATTTATAATGAATTTTATAAGGTAAGGTGTACAGTAAATTTCAGATTTGTCGTATCCGCTTTTCAACGACGTTTCATGTGTAAATTATAATATTTTCAAATATATAATATTATAAAATGCAGATTATAAACTAATTAAAGATAATAATAAGAAATATTATGACGATATATATTTTAATTGATATGGATGCAGTATAATGTAATCTAGTATGTCACAAGATAAGTTTTCATGATCTAGATTTAATATGATATAAACGGATGCAAACGGAATATCGAAACGTTATAAAATTAAACATGGGGCACTAGATTTAAACTATAGGTATGGTATTTATTTAAATAGGTATAAAATGAATTATATAGCATGTAGCAAGATTAACTTGCCTCGATGGGCCGCGAATCGGGAAAACGGAACGTTAACCGTCGACGGGGAAAACTCGCGACGGGCGCACGGTTCACGGAATGAAACCAAACGATGAACAAAGGAACCACACGGGTCGGGGTACCTCGCTGGAACGTCGTGAAGCGTCACCGGCACGACGGAATTCCGGCAACAAAAGAACAGTTAAAAAAAAATGAGAAACGAGACATGAAGCAAGAAGAGAAAGAATGATAAAGAGAAGTACGGGAGAATATATGAGAGAGAGAGAGAAAAAGTGGAGAGAGAGAGCGCGAGAGAGAGAGAAGAGGGAGAGAGAGAAAGTGGAGAGATAGAGAGAGAGCGAGAGAGAGAGAAGTGGGGCCCACGGGGTTAAAGGGGAGGTTGCGATTGGCTGAGAGAATAAATTGAGAAGGATATAAAAGATTGTAAAAATATTATATGGTTAACTAAATTATATATGATGGTTTAAATATATTAAAATCTAGGATTTTGGCGCAAAGTAAAACATTTCCAAATCGCGCCCGGATCGGGCCCAAAAATTTGAAATTGAAATAATAGAATTTTAGGCGGGATCCAAAATTTAAAATAAAGTGTTTTATGATCAAAAAGCATACCCCCAAAATGGACACACGTACGTGCACGTAGCCGTACAAACTCGCCCGTTTCACTGAACGGGACGAGAACACGATGCAGGGACGCTACAACAGGGTTAAGGGTGTCAAGCAGGCCAAGATGAATATTAGTTTAGATTACTCACTGCACTTCACCTGTTTATATCATGTTCACTGATTTATATTCATGTTACGGTTTACTTGCTACTGATGACTTGTTACTGTTCATACTTCATGCCTGCATATTTCATCACATCCTGCTTGCTTAGAATTATTGATATTATGACGCACTGACGTCTGGGTTTTGCATGGCCCAGATCCTCTACCTTTGTCGCAGGCTGATCGGGAGTATTACCGCCGTCAGGCCGAGCAGTGAGGATCCTGTTAGTATCCAGTTAGTTTAGTTATTTCCGTACCTTCCAGATTGTTATTGTTATTTAGATTTATTGCTTCCGCATATTATTTCTTGACTCGTTTATTCTGGCTCATGGACATGTACTAGATAGTTTATTTTATTTCTACTGTTCTTGATATCTCTAGACAGCCGTAATGTGGCTGTGGAGGGATGTTTCCTAGCCACAGGTAGCATGGTTGGCTCTGTCACGTGCCTATCTTAGCGCACTCTGGAAAGCGGTGCGTGACAGTGTCTTATGTGTGTTCCCACTATATTTAGACTTCTACCCTACCACGGCTTAAAACAGTTGTGCAAACAGATTTTTGTTGGGTATAGTCCCGAAACACATAGAGGCAGTGAGCGGTCGAGGGGTGTAACATCCGAGTTCACTTATACCAATTCCAGTTCTCGTATTTCTTTATTCATGGTATTTTCTTGATTTATCGTATTTTGGGTACAAATGGTATTTTACACTTTATATTGCATTCGACCCGACCCGCTTACTTAAACCTGTTTGATTCTTATTTATAGATTACCTTGACTTGTTGCATGGACACGTGCGTCTCATGTTTAGTACATA
Source organism: Agapanthus africanus (assembly GCA_030015575.1). Classification (NCBI taxonomy): domain Eukaryota; kingdom Viridiplantae; phylum Streptophyta; class Magnoliopsida; order Asparagales; family Amaryllidaceae; genus Agapanthus; species Agapanthus africanus. The sequence goes on along the minus strand of CM057338.1, from coordinate 65,399,494 downwards.
CTGGTATTTTATCTAGTATCGCATCTTTTATCATATAACATTTTAGGTCTTATAAAATAAATTAAAATTGCATTTCATACCTTGCATGATACCCCTAACCCGTGGTGGCGTCCGCGCGTCTTGTTCTCGTCCCGTTCAGTGAAACGGACGTGTTCGGATGGCTACGCGCACGTACGTGCATCTATTCTTGGGGGTATAGATTTTCTTTAACTGGGCTTTCATTTTGAAATTTGGAAGTCGCATATATTTTTAATATTTTAAATCTGAATTTTTAGACACGACCCGGGTATGTTTTGGAGTAGATTTGTATTTGCCAAAATCTCAAAACGGACTAATATTATAATATTATAATCTTTATTTCATTTTAAAGTTTTTTTAACCAAAAAAATATTCTAATTCATATACAACTGTTTATATAAGATTCTTAAACAAAAAAATATATTTTATATTTACAAATCAGCACGTCTCTCTCTCTCTCTCTGCACACCTATATGTATATATTTATTTTTTTTAAGATTAAACCCTAAAAATCCTAACCTCTCAAAATCAGCACGCCTCTCTCTCTCTCCGTCTTCTTCTTCTTCTTCTTCTTTCGCCGCCGCCCTAACCCACGCGCTAACCCGCGCTCGTCGCCTCCACCGCCGCCGACCATCCTCGTCAGCCCCGACCTTACCCTCGCCTCGTCTCCACTTCCTCTCCCTCTCCTCCCTTCACTGAAAGCACCTACACACCCAACCCGAGAAACCCATGCACGCCTGTGCTCGCCTCATGCCGCCGACCTCCTCGCCTTCATCCCCATCACCCCGACGTCTTAGCCTCAACCTCTTCCTTCTCCTCACCTCTCTCCAACCCCGACACCACCATCACCCACACCTGCAGCCCTGACGAACCCCATCACCCTAGAACCCACAGAAAACCCTACCCACGCCTAAGCCCTAGCCTCGTCGACGACCTCCCGTCACCATCTCCTCACACTCACCTTCTTCATCTCCCTCACCTCTCTCCAATCCCCGACGACCCGAGCTAAACCAAGAAATCCATTACATCCATCTCCTTCACCGCCGATCGCAGGCAACTCGCCGTCGTCACCACCTCCGTCTCCTCGCCTCCCCCTTCAACTCTCTCGACCTACCCACAAACCCCTGCAGACCCGAGAACACCCTACAAGCCCAACACCCACAACCCAAGAATCCCGCCGCCTTGTCGTTACACCCCGATGTCGGCACCCCTCATCACCGATGATTACCCTGACCTCGACGTCTTCTTCTCTGTCCCAGAACCCAACCAAGCCTAAACCACAACCCCAAACCCTCCATCCTTCTTCTTCTTCTTCTCCTACAACTTCTTCTTCTCTTTCTACATTCTCGGTTTCCGACCGTCGCCGGAGCCGTGCTCACCACCGCTGATCCGGGCGACTCTGTGGACGTCCCCTACTTGCGTGGTTAACTTCTTGATGTGCCTGGACCTTCCCGTGTGCGCGTGTGGATGTTGCAACATTTTCCGACATTGGACGCTGGGTGCGCATCCCGTATCGTGATCCGATCAAGGCAAGTGAAACTTGCTACATGCTATCTATAATATTTTATACCTATTAAAATGCATAGTAAACCTGTAGATTACATATAGCGCCACATGTTCCATTTTCCTTTTCGATGTTCCATATATCATTTTAGATTTGGTTTTTGAATTATATCTTGTTGCATGTTAGAGTACAATATCGTGGTACCCACGTCTATGTTTAAATCACTTAATAATTATCTGCATAGCCCATAACACCCTTTTAAATAGTTTATAACCGTTCAAACACCTGTTTGCATCCATATCGTCTAATTTACATAATATTGCATCCATCGATCACTTGAATATATAATATTACAATATTAACATTCCACACTTGATATATTGTAGTTTAATTAGTATGGGAACTTTAACCTTAACCCTAATCATAACTGTGCATCTATATACCTTAATCCGTACCTATTTGCATATCACATTACAATGTTCCAGTTTATTGTTCTATTAGTACCCATGCTGGTTTTGTATACCCATGCTTATGCTAGTTTGATTATGAGCACCCACATGACACCTTGTGCACCCTGACATGACTTGTTACACCTACTACTTGACACGACATGGTACCGTGCAACTCTTGACATGACATGACACCTATATACATTACTTGATTTGACCTGATGTACCATGGTTTTACCTGTTACCTGATCTTGTGACTAATGCCAACAAACCTGACCTGTTGTCCTTACGGACGTTTCCTGTTGTCTATCCAGACAAACCTGTACCTGCCTGATCCTGTGTTGGCATTAGCTCTAGATTACTTAATACCTAAATTGAACACATGTGACTTGGGGGTATGGGGAGATCGATGATGAAACCTGACTTGTAACTCGACAGTTCTATACCTTTTCTGATCAGTCTTACGGGCTAGGCCAGCCCCGGAGTGATGCTACGGACATCACTCGTCATTACCTACCACCCTTTACTGCCTTGCGGCACGTCTCAGGTTCAGCCCGAGAGTCATAGACTGTGATCCCGGGCACGCACGGGATACTATTGAGTTACATCGATGATTCATCAAATTGATTTCAAAGACTTGAGAGTAGTTAACCCAATAGACCAGTTTAGATTACTCACTGCACACTACCTTTCACTGCCCTGATTTATATTGCTGTTACACCTGATTTACCCTTATGATCATACTTGCATGTCTTGCTATCCTGTTTATATAGTATTGCTTGATGTTATGACGCGCTGACGTCTGGGTTTTGCATGGCCCAGATCCTCTACCTTTGTTGCAGACTGATCAGGAGCATTGCCGCTGTTAGACCGAGCGGTGAGGATCCTGTTGGTATCCAGTTTTATTTTCCAGGTGTTTTATTTATTGGATCTTTTGCTTCCGCATATCATTATTTCTTGACTCATTTATTCTGGCTCATGAACATGTACTAGATAGTTTAGTTTACTTTCCTGTTCTTGATATCTCTACAGCCGTAATGTGACTGTGGATGGATTTTTCCTATCCACAGGTAGCATGGTTGGCTATGTCACGTGCCTATCTTAGCGTACTCTGGGAAGCGGGGCGTGACATGATTCTTTTGGTATCAGAGCCATAGGATATAGGTTAATTGAATTTGATTCTTTTGTAGTTGGGTATTGGACCCAATACACGAATCAGAATACTCGTGATTAGGAACATGTCCTGCCACATTGTTATCGTGATTCTTGAATCATATCTTTCTCGTATCCTTTGCCTTGAAGATATGCAAACCACTTTGCATCTCGACTTGAAACCTTTTGGTTCCCCATTGTTTCTCCCCGTTCCTTGATTCTGATACTAGGATTTGGACGACTTGAGTGGAGTTATGTAATTGTACCCATGAACTGCAGCATGGTTACAATGCGGTACTCTATTTAAGTAACTTGGAATTCTAGTTTTGATTCATTTCCTTGTTGTATGATCGTTATATTATCTTGCTTCTCTCGGTTTCATTGCTTACCAGTTCTTGTTTTATCGCCAGCTTGAATTATGTTTACCGGGCTTAATCCTCTTCAGTATCTTGACTTCGGATGAAGTCATCTCGGTATCTTACTTGTTCTTGTTTTCCCCGCATTAGGATTATTCAATTCTGGTGCATCCCTTTGTTTGTTGTTGTCTTGGGAATGGATTTTTCGCGGCACTTTCCACGCTCATATTGATTGTAAGGAAAGGAAAGTGATTCTCCAGATTCCCGGACATCCGGAGCTTGTTTTGCTGGAGGAAGCCGTTCTGTCGGGCCAGTCGAGTTTAGGGCTAGGCCAACAAACAATGTTTTTTCGTCAATGGAAGTTGTTAAGGAGGAAGCGCCAGCGGTAGTTCGAGAATTCATGGACGTATTCGAGGACAGCTCGGGTTTACCGCAAAACGAGATGTGGAGTTCGTAATTGATCTTGTTCCTGGTGCAGCACCAATCTCTAAGGCATATTACCCAATGGCACCAGTAGAGTTGGAAGAAGTAAAGAAGCAGATTACCGAATTGCTAGAGAAGGGTTGAATTGGCGCAATTCACCTTGGGGAGCTCCAGTTCTTCTGGTAAAAAGGAAAGATGGCACTAGGAGGATATGCATAGATTATCGAGAATTAAACCGGGTGACCATTAAGAACAAGTACCCGATCCCTCGCATTAGCGAACTATTTGAGCAGCTTAGTGGCGTGAGGGTATTCTCGAAGCTGGATTTGCGATCCGGATATCATCAGGTCCTAGTTAAAACAGAAGATATTTGCAAGACGGCGTTCCGAACTCGGTATGGACATTACGAGTACTTAGTAATGCCTTTCGGAGTAACGAATGCACCGGCGATATTCATGGACTTGATGAACCGAATCTTTTCACCATTCTTAGACCAGTTTATTGTGGTGTTCATTGATGATATTCTGGTCTACTCGAAGAGTATTAAAGAGTATGCAGAACATTTGAAGATCGCACTGCAGACGCGGAGATAAGAAAAATTATATGCAAAGATGAGCAAGTGCGAGTTTTGGCTGGAAGAAGTAAAGTTTTTGGGGCATGTCGTGTCTGGCAATGGAATCGCCGTTGATCCCGAAAAGATTGCAGCAGTACGAGATTGGCCAATTCCGAAGAATGTTGCGGAGATAAGAAGCTTCCTTGGACTCGCCGGGTATTACAAACGGTTTGTGGAGAACTTTGCTCGTCTGGCGGAGCCGTTGACCAAGCATACGCGCAAGGAGGTACCATTTGTGTGGACGGATAAGTGTGCGTCAGCTTTTGAGGCGTTGAAGCAGAAATTGATAACCTCTCCTATTCTGACCGTGCCAGACAGTTCTGGAGGATTGGTAATTCAGAGTGACACATCTAGGAAAGAATTGGGATGTGTTTTGATGCAGCATGGGAAGGTTATAGCTTACGCATCGAGACAGTTGAAGACCCATGAGAAGAATTACCCAACTCATGACTTGGAGTTAGCAGCTGTGATTTTCGCTTTGAAGATTTGAAGACACTACTTAGTGGGCGAAAGGGTCGAAGTATTCACCAATCACAAAAGCCTGGAGTATGTGTTCACACAGAAGGAGCTTGGTATGAGGCAGCGTAGATGGTTGGAGCTGATGGCTGACTACGATCTTGATCTTAAGTACCATCCGGGGAAGTTAATGTTGTGCCGGATGTGCTTAGTCGGTTACCAGCGATTCGGATGTTGACTGCACAAAAAGGAACTTATTGAAGACTTTCGAAGATGTGATTGGGAGATTGTACTACCGCATTCTTCGGGACAGTTGATGCAGCTGCAAGTACAGTTGTCGTTGATCGAGAATATTACAGCAGCGCAGTTACAGGACCCTAGATTGCAAAAGTTTTGAGAACAGGTTGAAGCTGGACTTCGAACAGACTTACCGATTCATGAAGATGGTTCGTTGCGTTATGGTAGCCGTTTGTGTGTGCCAAAGGGAGATATTCGTGAAGAACTTATAAAGGAGGCGCATAGTTCAGCATATTCCGTACATCCAGGAGGCACGGAGATGTACCGAGATATACGACAACATTTCTGGTGGGAAGGCATGAAACGGGAGATTGCCCGTTTTGTAGCAAAGTGCTTGATGTGTCAGCAAATTAAGGCTGAACATCAAAGGGTTGCTGGTTTGTTGCAACCACTTCCGATTCCTCAATGGAAGTGGGAACATATAACCATGGGTTTCGTGACGGCTCTACCGAGGAGTCCGAAAGGCAGCAATTCAGTTTGGGTGATGGTTGATCGATGGACCAAGGCAGCTCATTTCATATCATTTCGAGTTGGTCAATCAACAGAAGCTTTGGCAGAATAGTACATGCAGGAGATTGTAAGATTGCATGGAGTGCCGGTGAGCATCGTGTCTGTCCGTGACACCATTTCTTATCACACTTTTGGAGGAGGTTACAGGAAAGTTGGGGACATGATTGGAGTTTAGCACAACCTATCATCTTAAGACAGATGGCCAGTCGGAGAGAATGATCCTATCTCTTGAAGACATGTGGATAGCTTGCATGTTAGACTTCAAGGGTTCATGGGAGGATCATCTACACTTGGTGAAGTTTTCTTACAACAACAGTTTTCAGGCGACTATTCAGATGACTCCATTCGAAGCTTTATATGGTCGCAAGAGTCGCTCACCTGTTTGTTGGGACGATGTTGGAGAACGAAGATTGTTGGGACCGGATTTGATCGTGCAAACAGTTGAGAAGGTTAACACTATCCAGAACCATATGAAAGCAGCACAAGACCGACAGAAGAGTGGGGCAGATACATCGAGAAGTCCTCTAGAGTTCGCCGTTGGTGATTTGGTATTCTTGAAGATATCATCGACTAGAGGGGTGATCCGTTTCGGAAGTCGAGGAAAGCTTAATTCTCGATTCATTGGACCTTTTGAGGTTTTGGAGCTGTCACGCCCCGCTTCCCAAAATACGGAATACGAGGGGTAGACAAGGCCAGCCATGCTCCTATGGTCAAGGAAATGTCCTGCCGTAGTCACACTTCGGCTTCTAGTTTTTCTTGGTAAACAGTAAATGATGCGCAGGTAATGAGAAATGCAGTAACTGAAAGAAACAATGTAAAGACTGACCTGAAGTGGAACAAACGAATGTAACTCGGAATGGCAAGTCAAGGGGTCTGTGATGCACGTCTAGTTCTGGTCCAGGCTAAATCTTCTCCTCACACTGAGCATGCATACTCAGGTCGTCAGAGCGACACAATAGCAATATAATATATATAAAATCATGTGACAATTCTAACAGTGGTAACAGATATGTGAAACAGTAAATCAATGACAGCATGAATGTAAATGCACAGTAATCAATGCAGCGGAGCAGTAAAGCAGTAGAACGATATGTCACGTATGTCAACACAATATATAAGGTATATAAATGCCCGTATCCCTATCAGTCTCTAAGTCTCACTGTACAGGTCACTAAGCCTATCGTCAGTCCAAGTGTGAGAGTCAACCACTCGCGAGTGTCCTCCACCCAAGGGTAGAACCCAAAGGCAAGGGACCACGGGCCCAACATGTAACATGTATATCACGGTGAATATCACATGCCATGTAAATCTCCATATATCTCCCTAAATATATAAGCCGGCATGGGACTCCCGAGATTCTGTTGAACTCACACTTAAACTACCCCACACCCCGTGGTCTATATCAAACGCTAACCATAACCCTAGATACTAATCGATCCGTGACAAGTCTGCGCGAGAATTGGAGGCAGGACCTCCATCAAGCACGTCCCGACTAATACCTAAGATAAATGACAGTGTCTGATGCCTTATCTGTGACACCCGTGCAAGCGCTTCCATAAGTGTCCCATACCACTTATAGTCACACGTACACGCATCCCACAGACGTCGACAATGCAATAGAATAATAGGGTTACTGATTGTGTACAAGTACGAATCACTTTCACTTAATCACGGATACACGAACACTGACGTACTTGCCACAATCATCACTAAAATCTAACACTGGGTAAATGCACGATATCACTAGGTTATATGATACGTAAACAGTATATGAAGCATGATTAAGGTGTCATAAAAACAGTATTCTATCACTTGCACGATTTATCATGAAACGTACGTATATAATTTAGCGAAACGATAAACAGGTAGTAATTAGTATGTTCAGTTTTCCATCCATCGAATTTGGTTTCAAGCCAATCGGGTTCCAGGATCATTAATTATAACCATTTCATTTTAAGCGCTCGCGGCTGGAAATCCGGTTTCAGAATCAGAAGTCCGTTTCGCAACGAATTTTAATCCCAGTTGGGATCAGATTTTAGCGACGCTACAGTTGGATGAATTCTAGGGTTTTCAGTAAGGTTTTCAACTCAATAGACGGATTGTCAATCTCATCTGCACGTCAGGAGTTATACACTGTTTAACACTAATATGTCAGTTCTGATTCTGCTGGGACTGTTATGCGTCCCGATCTATTAAATTACAGATTAAATATCAAACGGTAACGAAACAGAATGAAACCAATTGTTTTGTCTAGCTAACAGATTTACCTATAATAATCAGTAGAGTTCCGCAATCTACGAGTTAAGGAGATCTTGTGGTAACCATTACGGAACAGCAAGAAACAACTGGAGTCGCTCTGGACTGCAGTCCAGAGTCGCACTCCGATCCAAAAATCATCACAATTTAAGTACAGGAATACCAGGAAACCAGTATAGGGTTAAAGTTCGTCGAGGCGGCTTCGATTTGAGCCCTCGAACACACCATTCTAGTATGTATATAATTTATGGTGAATTTAACGGTTTTCAGGTACAATAAAATTCCAGTTTTACGGTTAAACTTGGGGGCATTCATTTTAGTCATTAACGGTCATATTTTCCAGCGAAATTTGCACACGTTATCCATCCCTACAAGGGCCAATGTAATTACTCCAGTTCCGTCAATTTAGGAAAGTATTTTCTTTGGGAACACGCGTCGAACAGGTATGGCACATAATTGGTCTAGACTTGTAACTTTAATATCTATGTAATTAACGACTGTAACTTAAGTAAATAGCATGTAAGCAAGTAAAATACTTGCCTGGAGACGCACGGCAGCGAGGTACAGTACGGGCGCAAGACGAGCTAGCACCGCGACGGTAACGGCTCCGGGTGAGCTCGGGTCTGCTCTCGGCCAGTGGGGGCTCGGGACGTCGTCGGGGTGTCTGCGGTGGTCGCAGCTCTTGATGGTGGACTGCTTGTGTGGTGGTGGCCGGAAGATGGAATGTTAGACACACAGAGAGAGAGAAAGAATTGCTGAGAAAGAGAGAGAGAGGAATGAGAGAGAGAGAAGTAGGGGAAGAGAGTGGCAGAGGAGAAGAGAGTTAGAGAGAGATGAGTGAGAGAGAGTGAACTGAGAAAGGAGAGAGAGAGGGCCAGAGGGATAGAGAGAGAGAGAGACAGAGGAGGTCGGAGAGAGCTGAGAAACGTAGAGAGAGAGGGAGTGAGAAAATGAGGCAGAGAGGGGGAGAGCAGAGAGAGTGGGTGCAGGATGAGAAGGAGAGAGAAGTCGGGTGAGGGAAATCAGAGGGAGAGAAGGAGGTGCTTGGTAGAGGGGGTTGGTTCTCGGTGGAGGTTGATAAAGAGGAGGTGTTGGTGGTTGGGTGTGGTCGGAGGTGGTGAAACGACGACGTGAAGGAGGTCGAAGGTGCTTTGAGTGGAGCTCGGGCGCAAGGGCTGCGGGGAGCTCGGCTTGGAGTGTGAGGGGAGAAAGGTGTTCATCGACAAGGAGGAAGCTGTCACGCCCCGCTTCCCAAAATACGGAAAACGAGGGATGACTAGGCCAGTCATGCTCCTACGGTCAAGGAATCATCCTGCCGTAGTCACACTTCGGCTTCTAGCACTACATGGTAATCAGTAATTAAAGCACAGTATCAAAGAAATCATATCACTAATTTATTACATTAAAATCCCATTGTTCACAATTTTACAGATAATAAGAACAATAACTAACCAAGTTCGATCTCACAATCTCTTTTATGAAAAGCAGTAAATGAAGAAGGTACACCAAACTATATCTCCGTGAGCTCAAAGGATAGATCCGTCTCCGGTGCTGGTCCTCGCGCGGAACCTGAGCATGCATACTCAGGTCGTCAGAGCGACACAAATAATAATATTATTATAATCAGGTGCCACAAGTAAAGGAGGTAATACTGGTATGAGAATAATGCGAGTAATCACTATGTCACAATATGATGCAGAATATGTTATGTGTCCCTATCGGTCTCTAGGTCATGTTTGAAATCACATAGTGGAAGGAGGATCATGTTTAACAGGAGTCTCGTACGTACCCGAGACAACGGCCCACATGCCCGGGACATAACCCTGTCAGCCGGATCGCTAGATCCTGTCCTACACGTATAAGTATCACAGTTCGAATGATCATCCTCTAAACACGGTCCCGCTAAATACGATACTCTTTCCACTTTGATTTCCCCTTTTCCCCCAGGTTACACTATTTAAGATATTGATCTAGTTGTGTACGAGTATACCAATGGCACGGTTTCATCACTATCCACTGTATCAATCACTGTCACGAATGTTCACTTTCCATTGGTGTACTCGTCACTCCTAAATCAACATCTATCACGCACGATAATGCAATGTCCACACGCACTAACACTGAGTAAATGACAAGGGTATGATATACGTATTGTATGCTACCAATAAACACGGTATGTTATGAATTAGCATGCATGTCATGAATTAAAATAAATTGCACAGATTAATATGTTACGAATTCAGCAAAAATGATGTAGGTAAGATATATAGAACAATCAGTCAGGAATCCATCAAAATTTATTTCAGTTCAATCGGAGTTACGGTTTTCAAGATATAACTGTTTCAGTTTAAGTGTTCGCGGCTGAAATTTCAATTTCAGAACTGAACGTCTGTTTCGCGACACGAATTGCGCCCAGTTGGGCTCAGAACTTAGCGATGTCACAGTTAGATGAAATTTAGGGTTTTCGATAAAGTATTCAACGCAACAGACGGATCTTCAATCGCATCTGTACGTTGAAAGTTATACACAGTTCAATCTCAAATGTCATTTCAGAAAGTGTTCTGAACAGCTTTACGTTCTGCCTTTTTAAAATAAGTTTAAAATAACAAACTGCGATGAATCGGAAAGAGACCACTTGTTTTCTTTCACTAACAGGTATATCTTATAACTACTGTAAAGTTCCGTACCATGCGATTTCAGGAAATACGGGGACGCAGGATTTTAGACAGAACACACCAATCAGAAACGCTCTGGACTGCAGTCCAGAGTCGTATTCCGACCCAGTTATCATCATGATTACAGAACAGGAATCATTAGGATTTTCCATAGGATTAAAGTTCATCGAGTCGGCTTCGATTTAAGCCCTCGAACGTCTCAATCCAGTATACATATGATTTATGGTGATTTTATTCGTTTTCAGGCACGAGAAAATTCCAGTTTTAACGACATATTTGGGGGTATCAGTTTTCGTTACAAACATTCGTATTTTCCAGCGAGATTCATACACTATATTTAACATTATATGGGCCAACAGAAGGTATCGGTTTCCGTCAAATTAAACAGCCATATCCATGAGAGACTAGCATCGAACACCTTGGTCAATATGTATATATATAATCATTAAGTTCGTAAACTATGTGATCTAGGTGTGTAACACGACTATAATAGCATGAAGCAAGTAAACACTTGCCTGGAGAACGCCTCGGGGTCGTATGGTCACAGTGTCGCCACGAACGCGCGATATACGCCACGTACCGGATTTCCGCGAGCCTCGATCTAGATGTGGATCTCGCGTCGGGGTTGTCCTGAGTCGTTTGCACAGCCACTGGACGTTGAGGGATGCTCTATGATCCTCTGCGAGTGTATTGGGGTTGCCGACGGTCGACGGCGTCGCTCCGGCAGCGTGTATAGAGCGGTTTCACAGTGGTGTAAAAAGTTTGAAAATGGTTTTGGGGTTTTGGAGAGAGATGGGGAGCAGTGGAGGTCGGGTCTGAAGAGATGAGGGTGATGCTGAGGGTGAGTAGGGTCGTAGAGGGGGTTCAGGCGAAGTGGGGCTCGCCGGCGTTGAGTGCCAGGGTGTTGTGGTCGAGCCCTGTAGAGGGGGGGGTTGTGTGCAGGGGAGACTTGAGTGGGTGGAGATGGAGTCGTGGAGGGAGAAGGAGGGTGGATGAGTGGTAGTCGTCGTGTCTCGAACGACGAGGTGGGACGATCGCCGGCGGTGGAGTGCAGTGGTTTCGATGGAGGTTTTTGGGTGCTCGCGTTTTTTTTTTTTGGGCTCGGTGAAATTAGAGGAGAGAGATGAGGAGTAAGTTGGAGACGAGGTGAGTAAGAGAGAGAGAGGAGGGCGACGATGTTGATAACGTGGGGCAACGGCAGGGCGAGGGCGACGGCGGAGGAGGCGGGTCGCGCGCGATTTTGGGAGATAGCCGTTGGAATTTTTGAGGGAAGAAGAACAGTGGAGGGTAAGTGAGCGGGCTTGGGTTAAGAATGGAGTGGGCCGGCTAATAAAATTTTCTTAGGATTTTAATAAAAAGGGTTCTGGGCTATAAACGAATCGGCTGGGGAAATCAAAAAAATGATTTCTAAATGGGCTTAGTGAAAAATAAAAAGTAAATGGGCTGAGGGTAATATTTAACAAGAAATTTTATTAATTAAGATGTGTGGGCTGAAAGAATTTTAAGGGGATGGGCCGGGGCTTTTCAAGTGTTAATAATAAAATTTTGATGTGTTGGGCTGGGTAAAACAGGCCGGAAAAATAAGGATTTTATTTAGTTAAGGGACTTTAAAGGGGACGGGCCGAGGGATTAAAACTTGGGTTAAGGAATTGTTTAGGAAAATAAGATTGGGCTGAGGGCTTGAAGTTAAATGGGAGAAAAAATGAAGTGTGGGCTGAGGGATTAGGGAGAAATAATGGTTAAATTAAATTGGTTTTATTAGTGTTAGTTTTTGGTTTTAAATTCCGGGTTTTGACTTTTAGGGTTAAGGAAAAATATAAACTTTAGGATTCAAGCAACCACCTTTAACAGAATAATTACGAGGCAAGGTTAATCTCGGGAATTTGGAAAATACAGGGAAAAATTCTTGTAGATGGAGAACGGGGATTTACATCATACCCCCCTTAACAAAAATTTCGTCCTCGAAATTTAACAAAGATACAAGAGTACAATGTACTAAACAAAAAGATGTGGATAACGATCACGGATGTCTTCCTCCCGCTCCCAGGTGGATTCTCCTGGGGAACGACCGCCCCAAGACACTCGGACTAACGGAATGACTTTATTCTTCAGCACTTTCTCTCTACGGTCGAGAATGGTGGTAGGCTGCTCTTCGTACGATAAGTCAGTACCCAAGACTAGCTCTGAATGGTCCAGGACATGGCTCTCATCCCGGACATAACGCCGCAACTGTGACACGTGGAAGGTACTGTGCACCCCAGCTAGCGATGGAGGCAAGGCCAGTCGATAGGCCATCTCTCCTACTCGCTCTAGTACCTCAAAAGGTCCGATAAAACGGGGACTAAGTTTTCCCCGACTTCCGAATCTGATAACTCCACGTGTAGGGGAAATCTTCAAGAATACATGATCTCCAATTTCGAACTCAAGTGCCCTTCTGCTGGTGTCTGCCCAACTCTTCTGTCGATCCTGAGCCGTCTTAATACGCTGCCTGATCATTTGGACCTTGTCAACTGTCTGAACGATGAGTTCGGGGCCCAGTAATCTTCGTTCTCCCACATCATCCCAGCATACTGGGGATCGACACTTCCGCCCGTATAATGCTTCAAAAGGAGCCATCTGAATACTAGCCTGATAACTGTTGTTATAAGAGAACTCGACTAGGTGCAGATGGTCCTCCCAGGAACCCTGAAAGTCCAACATACAGGCTCTCAACATATCCTCGAGCGTCTGAATTGTACGCTCGGATTGTCCATCCGTCTGTGGGTGATAAGCTGTGCTGAATTTGAGGCGGGTTCCCAAACTCTCCTGTAAGCTCTTCCAAAAGTGTGACAAGAATCTCGTGTCCCGGTCTGACACAATGCTGACTGGAACACCGTGAAGTCGCACAATCTCCTGCATATATCTTTCTGCCAGTGATTCTGTCGACTGTCCCACTCGGAAAGGTAGAAAGTGTGCAGCTTTTGTAAGGCGATTGACGATAACCCAAATAGCGTTATTGCCTCTAGGGCTCCGTGGTAAGGCCGTCACAAAATCCATAGTAATGTGCTCCCACTTCCATTCAGGTACCGGAAATGGTTGTAACAATCCTGCTGTCCTCTGATGTTCCGCCTTCACTTGTTGACATACCAAACACCTGGATACGAACCTCGCAATTTCCCGCTTCATTCCGTTCCACCAAAAGTGATGCTTTAGGTCCTGATACATTTTTGTACCTCCTGGATGCACAGAATAAGCTGAACTGTGTGCTTCAGCCAAAACTTCTTCTCGTACGTCTCCTTTAGGTACGCAGAGTCTGCTACCGAATCTCAGAGAGCCATCCTCATGTATAATCAAATCCGTTCTCAGTCCAGCTTCCACTTGCTCTCTGAACTTTTGTAATCGAGGATCATCCTCTTGTGCAATCTTGATGCGATCCACCAGGGAAGATTGCACCTGTAGTTGCCAAAATTGACTGAGTGCGTTCGGAGTAATGACCTCAAGTGCAAGTCTCTAGAAATCCTCAATAATACTCCTTTGATCGGTCAACATCATGACCGCTGGTTTGCGACTGAGTGCATCTGGTACAACATTGACCTTCCCCGGGTGATACTGAAGGTCCAGATCATAATCTGCCATTAGCTCTAGCCATCGGCGCTGCCTCATGTTCAGTTCCTTCTGGGTGAAAACATACTTCAAACTTTTGTGATCCGTGTATACCTCCACTTTCTCACCCAAAAGATAGTGCCTCCAAATCTTTAATGCAAAAACTACCGCAGCTAACTCCAAGTCGTGCGTAGGGTAGTTCTTCTCGTGGTTTCTCAGTTGTCGAGAGGCGTAAGCAACCACTCGGCCGTGCTGCATCAAAACACAACCTAAACCCTTCCCCGAGGCATCACTGTGTATCACCATACCACCGGAATTATCTGGTACTGTAAGTATAGGTGCTGTGGTTAACTTCTGCTTCAGAGTGTCGAATGCCTGAGAGCACTCTTCTGTCCATGTAAACGGCACGTCCTTCCTTGTCAGCTTCGTCAATGGTTCCGCGATCCTTGAGAAATCTTGGACGAATCTTCGATAATAACCTGCCAATCCCAGAAAGCTCCTGATCTCTGCTACTGATTTTGGCGTCGGCCAATCTCTGACAGATTCTATCTTTGCCGGGTCCACCGAGATGCCTTCGCCCGAAACAATATGTCCCAAAAACTGAACCTTGTCGAGCCAGAACTCACACTTGCTTAGCTTCGCATACAGCTTCTCTTCCCGAAGAATTTGTAAGACTGTGCGCAAATGCTCAGCATGTTCTTCCCGGGTCTTCGAATAGACAAGTATGTCGTCGATAAACACAACGACAAACGTGTCCAAGTATTTTGCGAACACCCTGTTCATTAAATCCATGAATATTGCTGGGGCATTGGTAACACCGAACGGCATCACAAGGAACTCGTAATGCCCGTATCGGGTCCTGAAAGCCGTCTTGCATACATCCTCGGCTGCTACTCTGATTTGATGATATCCAGAACGGAGATCCAACTTCGAGAAAACCTTGGCTCCACTTAGCTGATCAAATAGGTCATCGATACGCGGGATTGGGTACTTGTTCTTTATTGTGACCTTGTTCAGCTCCCGATAATCTATACACATCCGCAACGATCCATCCTTCTTCTTTACTAATAGGACTGGAGCACCCCACGGTGAAGCGCTTGGCCGAATAAATCCCTTCTCCAACAGTTCTTCAACCTGTTTCTTCAACTCCGCCAACTCAACTGGTGCCATTCTGTATGGGGCTCTGGATACTGGGGCTGTACCTGGAATCAAATCGATTGAGAACTCCAAAATTCGAGGAGGTGGTAGACCTGGTAGATCTTCAGGAAATACGTCTAGGAAGTCCCGAACAATTTCTGGGGCTGGGCTCTTATCAATCTCCATGGCTGTCAGTTCCTTAGGCTTTGCTCTGTACTTAGCTGGTTCCAAACATTCGCTTCCGCCCTCGAAAACAAACTCCGGGTGATTGGGAATGCGGAAGATCACCTTCTTTGCACGACAATCGATAACTGTATGGAAAGTGCTCATCCAATCCATCCCAAGGATTGCATCGTAACTGCCTGTCCCAATTAGGAGGAAATTCGCATAAAATTCCCTGCCACACACTACAACCGGGCATAATCTACATTCTCGACTAGATATAATAACGCCATTACCCGTATGAATTTCCCATCCCTTGGTTAGTGGTTCATATGGTATTGAGTGTGTATTTGTGAAATGCTCAGACAAGAAACAATGCGATGCTCCTGAATCAAAAAGTACTCTAGCTGGCAAGGAATGTACAAGTAGAGTACCTGTAACCACATCTCCTGACGCTTCTGCCTGCTCTGCGGTCAAGGTGAAAGCCCGTCCCTGACCGCGACCTGTAAATGGTTGTCTCTGCTCCTGCGGCCTCTGCTGTGACGGTCCAGAACCTCCCTGTATTTCTGCTCGCTCAGGACAACTGTTAATCCTGTGTTGACTGGAACCGCAAATCAGGCACTGTCCCTTGGCACGGCGACAGTCCTTCTGAGTATGTCCTCCTCTACCGCAATAGCCGCAAGTTACGCCCTGTCTCTGGGGGCGATGCTGTGGTACAAACGGGCGCTTCATTTGCGTCGTCCCTGCTCTGTGAACCGGTATAGCTCCTCGAGAAGGCGCGTGGTTACGTGCTGGAACGACTGGGGGTCTTCTGAACTTGTTAATCAATTGCTCCTGAACTCTCGCCGCGTTGAGTACCTGTGCGAAAGTCTGTAGATCCAACGATGCAATCAGCTGCTGCAACTCAAAATCTAACCCCTGAAGGAAACGCCTAGCCCTGGTAACTTCTGATTTGACCATGTATGGAGCAAAGCGGCTCAGACGGTTGAACTCCGCCGCATAAACGTCCACTGGGCGTCCATTCTGCTTTAAAAGAATAAACTTTTCCTCCATTTCTGCCTTGGCTGTGGGAGGAAAATAATGATCTAAGAAGCACTCCTTAAACTTGCTCCATTCGATCGGCCCTTCAAGTCTGCTTTCTTCTACCGACCACCATGTACGGGCCTCGTCTTCTAATTGTATCTTTATCACATCCACTCTGTCTTCCTCTGGAACCCTGGCAGCTGCCAATAAATTTTCCATGTTTACTAGCCATTGTTCAGCCTCAAGGGGTTCAGCTAGCCCCGTGAACGCAGCTGGGTGTAACCGTCGGAAGTCTGACACCGTACCAGCCCTAGTCTGATAAGCTGGTGGAGTAGCGCCCTCGGGGGCGGTAATAATTGCGGAGGGTCCTCCTGCGGCGGTAATCGCCCTGAGTCCCTCAGTAAGCAAATCTGTCTTCCTCTCCTGAGCTTCCGCGAGAGTGGTCAGTGCACTGAGTATTCTTTCAGTGCGGTCCTGAGAGCTGGAGTCCGAGGAGGGGTCGTTCGGGGACGTCATATCACTGGAAGATTCAAAAGAATAGGTTCAGATTCAAGGATAGAAATCAAGAGTAGTGAAACAAGAATAACGTAATACAGCATAGTTAATGTTATCCCTTGATACTAAACACAGGCTCTGATACCAACTAAACCATGTCACGCCCCGCTTCCCAAAATACGGAAAACGAGGGATGACTAGGCCAGCCATGCTCCTACGGTCAAGGAATCATCCTGCCGTAGTCACACTTCGGCTTCTAGCACTACATGGTAATCAGTAATTAAAGCACAGTATCAAAGAAATCATATCACTAATTTATTACATTAAAATCCCATTGTTCACAATTTTACAGATAATAAGAACAATAACTAACCAAGTTCGATCTCACAATCTCTTTTATGAAAAGCAGTAAATGAAGAAGGTACACCAAACTATATCTCCGTGAGCTCAAAGGATAGATCCGTCTCCGGTGCTGGTCCTCGCGCGGAACCTGAGCATGCATACTCAGGTCGTCAGAGCGACACAAATAATAATATTATTATAATCAGGTGCAACAAGTAAAGGAGGTAATACTGTTATGAGAATAATGCGAGTAATCACTATGTCACAATATGATGCAGAATATGTTATGTGTCCCTATCGGTCTCTAGGTCATGTTTGAAATCACATAGTGGAAGGAGGATCATGTTTAACAGGAGTCTCGTACGTACCCGAGACAACGGCCCACATGCCCGGGACATAACCCTGTCAGCCGGATCGCTAGATCCTGTCCTACACGTATAAGTATCACAGTTCGAATGATCATCCTCTAAACACGGTCCCGCTAAATACGATACTCTTTCCACTTTGATTTCCCCTTTTCCCCCAGGTTACACTATTTAAGATATTGATCTAGTTGTGTACGAGTATACCAATGGCACGGTTTCATCACTATCCACTGTATCAATCACTGTCACGAATGTTCACTTTCCATTGGTGTACTCGTCACTCCTAAATCAACATCTATCACGCACGATAATGCAATGTCCACACGCACTAACACTGAGTAAATGACAAGGGTATGATATACGTATTGTATGCTACCAATAAACACGGTATGTTATGAATTAGCATGCATGTCATGAATTAAAATAAATTGCACAGATTAATATGTTACGAATTCAGCAAAAATGATGTAGGTAAGATATATAGAACAATCAGTCAGGAATCCATCAAAATTTATTTCAGTTCAATCGGAGTTACGGTTTTCAAGATATAACTGTTTCAGTTTAAGTGTTCGCGGCTGAAATTTCAATTTCAGAACTGAACGTCTGTTTTGCGACACGAATTGCGCCCAGTTGGGCTCAGAACTTAGCGATGTCACAGTTAGATGAAATTTAGGGTTTTCGATAAAGTATTCAACGCAACAGAAGGATCTTCAATCGCATCTGTACGTTGAAAGTTATACACAGTTCAATCTCAAATGTCATTTCAGAAAGTGTTCTGAACAGCTTTACGTTCTGCCTTTTTAAAATAAGTTTAAAATAACAAACTGCGATGAATCGGAAAGAGACCACTTGTTTTCTTTCACTAACAGGTATATCTTATAACTACTGTAAAGTTCTGTACCATGCGATTTCAGGAAATACGGGGACGCAGGATTTTAGACAGAACACACCAATCAGAAACGCTCTGGACTGCAGTCCAGAGTCGTATTCCGACCCAGTTATCATCATGATTACAGAACAGGAATCATTAGGATTTTCCATAGGGTTAAAGTTCATCGAGTCGGCTTCGATTTAAGCCCTCGAACGTCTCAATCCAGTATACATATGATTTATGGTGATTTTATTCGTTTTCAGGCACGAGAAAATTCCAGTTTTAACGACATATTTGGGGGTATCAGTTTTCGTTACAAACATTCGTATTTTCCAGCGAGATTCATACACTATATTTAACATTATATGGGCCAACAGAAGGTATCGGTTTCCGTCAAATTAAACAGCCATATCCATGAGAGACTAGCATCGAACACCTTGGTCAATATGTATATATATAATCATTAAGTTCGTAAACTATGTGATCTAGGTGTGTAACACGACTATAATAGCATGAAGCAAGTAAACACTTGCCTGGAGAACGCCTCGGGGTCGTATGGTCACAGTGTCGCCACGAACGCGCGATATACGCCACGTACCGGATTTCCGCGAGCCTCGATCTAGATGTGGATCTCGCGTCGGGGTTGTCCTGAGTCGTTTGCACAGCCACTGGACGTTGAGGGATGCTCTATGATCCTCTGCGAGTGTATTGGGGTTGCCGACGGTCGACGGCGTCGCTCCGGCAGCGTGTATAGAGCGGTTTCACAGTGGTGTAAAAAGTTTGAAAATGGTTTTGGGGTTTTGGAGAGAGATGGGGAGCAGTGGAGGTCGGGTCTGAAGAGATGAGGGTGATGCTGAGGGTGAGTAGGGTCGTAGAGGGGGTTCAGGCGAAGTGGGGCTCGCCGGCGTTGAGTGCCAGGGTGTTGTGGTCGAGCCCTGTAGAGGGGGGGGTTGTGTGCAGGGGAGACTTGAGTGGGTGGAGATGGAGTCGTGGAGGGAGAAGGAGGGTGGATGAGTGGTAGTCGTCGTGTCTCGAACGACGAGGTGGGACGATCGCCGGCGGTGGAGTGCAGTGGTTTCGATGGAGGTTTTTGGGTGCTCGCGTTTTTTTTTTTTGGGCTCGGTGAAATTAGAGGAGAGAGATGAGGAGTAAGTTGGAGACGAGGTGAGTAAGAGAGAGAGAGGAGGGCGACGATGTTGATAACGTGGGGCAACGGCAGGGCGAGGGCGACGGCGGAGGAGGCGGGTCGCGCGCGATTTTGGGAGATAGCCGTTGGAATTTTTGAGGGAAGAAGAACAGTGGAGGGTAAGTGAGCGGGCTTGGGTTAAGAATGGAGTGGGCCGGCTAATAAAATTTTCTTAGGATTTTAATAAAAAGGGTTCTGGGCTATAAACGAATCGGCTGGGGAAATCAAAAAAATGATTTCTAAATGGGCTTAGTGAAAAATAAAAAGTAAATGGGCTGAGGGTAATATTTAACAAGAAATTTTATTAATTAAGATGTGTGGGCTGAAAGAATTTTAAGGGGATGGGCCGGGGCTTTTCAAGTGTTAATAATAAAATTTTGATGTGTTGGGCTGGGTAAAACAGGCCGGAAAAATAAGGATTTTATTTAGTTAAGGGACTTTAAAGGGGACGGGCCGAGGGATTAAAACTTGGGTTAAGGAATTGTTTAGGAAAATAAGATTGGGCTGAGGGCTTGAAGTTAAATGGGAGAAAAAATGAAGTGTGGGCTGAGGGATTAGGGAGAAATAATGGTTAAATTAAATTGGTTTTATTAGTGTTAGTTTTTGGTTTTAAATTCCGGGTTTTGACTTTTAGGGTTAAGGAAAAATATAAACTTTGGGATTCAAGCAACCACCTTTAACAGAATAATTACGAGGCAAGGTTAATCTCGGGAATTTGGAAAATACAGGGAAAAATTCTTGTAGATGGAGAACGGGGATTTACAGAAGCTCCGGGGACGTGGACATGCCGGCGAGGGTTGCAGAGGTGGTCGGTTGCGGTCAAAGACGGTGGCTGCGATGGTGTCGTGGTGAGGGGTGCAGGGAGGAGATAGGAGGGGAGATAAGGACAGCGACGGTGGTGGAAGGAGGTCGAGACGGCGCTGGCGGGTTTTGGTGAGGAGGAAGGAGGTGGGTTCCAGAAGGAAGATGACGATGGCTGAGTTCGGTCGCGGGACGATTTGCAGTGGGTCTCGTGAGGGTTGCGAGAGTGAGGGTTGAGGGAAGGCGATGGGAGTGAGGGAGAGAGGAAGTGAGACGAGGCGCGCGTCGTGGGGGTAACGGCGCACGAGCAGGGGCGTGGGCGTGGGCGTGAACTGCGGCGGAGGAGGCAGATCGCGAATGAATGGGTGAGCGGGAAAGGAGGGGGTTAGCCATTGGAGGGAAGATGGGTCGAAGCGGGTCGGGTCGGGGAGCGGTGCGGGCGTGGGCTGAAGTAGAACGGGCCGAGCCAAGTAAAGGATTTCCTTTAATAAAAGAAATGAGGAGGTAGGCTCGGGTTGCCTAAGGCTGAGGAATGAAGGAAAATAATGGTGGAAAGAAAAAGAGGGCCGGGGTTTGGGTTAGGGATTGGGCTCTTTAAGTTAGTAAGGGAAATTAGTTTAATTAGAAGGGAAATAGGGATTGGGGTTTAAAGAAGTAGTTTTAATAAATAAATAATTTTCTAAATAAAACACATAAAATTGTAAATAGAATAAATGGAATTCTAAAGTAACAAAATACGGACTTTGGTATAAAAGGGGCCGGGTGTTACAGGAGCGTGTTGGAGAAGTGGAGTATCGATTGGCGTTACCACAACCCTTGGCGAATGTTCATAACGTGTTTCATGTATCTCAACTCCGTAAGTATGTACGAGATGAAACACACGTGCTGGATCATTTGGAGCTGACTGTCCGAGAAGATTTGATTTTTCTGAGGAGCGACCGATGTCGATTGTGGATCGAAGAGAAAAGGTTCTTAAGAACAAGGTTATCCCTCTTGTACTTGTTTCTTGGGGTAATCGTTCACATGGAGAGTCAACTTGGGAACGAGAAGATGAAGTCCGACAGAAGTTTCCCCATCTATTCTTGTAGTTTCTTGATTGTTTATCTTTTCTTGTTCTTGGAATTTCGAGGACGAAATTCTTTTTGTAGTTGGGTATAATGTAACATCCGAGTTCACTTATACCAATTCTAGTTCTCGTATTTCTTTATTCGTGGTATTTTCTTGATTTATCGTATTTTGGGTACGAATGGTATTTTACACTTTACATTGCATTCGACCCGACCCGCTTGCTTGAACCTGTTTGATTCTTATTTATAAATTACCTTGACTTGTTGCATGGACACGTGCGTCTCATGTTTAGTACATACTGGTATTTTATCTAGTATCGCATCTTTTATCATATAATATTTTAGGTCTTGTAAAATAAATTAAAATTGCATTTCATAGCCTGCATGATACCCCTAACCCGTGGTGGCGTTCGCGCGTCTTGTTCTCGTCCCGTTCAGTGAAACGGACGTGCTTACGTGCATCCGTTCTTGGGGGTATACATTTCTTTAACTGGGCTTTCATTTTAAAATTTGAAAGTCGAATATATTTTTAATATTTTAAATCTGAATTTTTAGACCTGACCCGGGCATATTTTGGAGTAGGTTTGTATTGGCCAAAATCTCAAAACGGACTAATATTATAATATTATAATCTTTATTTCATTTTAAAGTTTCTTTAACCAAAAAAATATTCTAATTCATATACAACTGGTTATATAAGATTCTAAAACAAAAAAATATATTTTATATTTACAAATCAGCACGTCTCTCTCTCTCTCTCTGCACACCTATATGTATATATTTATTTTTTTTAAGATTAAACCCTAAAAATCCTAACCACTCAAAATCAGCACGGCTCTCTCTCCGTCTTCTTCTTCTTCTTCTTTTTTCGCTGCCGCCCTAACCCACGCGCTAACCCGCGCTCGTCGCCTCCACCGCCGCCGAACATCCTCGTCGGCCCCGACCTCACCCTCGCCTCGTCTCCACTTCCTCTCCCTCTCCTCCCTTCACCGAAAGCACCTACACACCCAACCCGAGAACCCCATGCACGCCTGCGCTCGCCTCATGCCGCCGACCTCCTCGCCTTCATCCCCATCACCCCGACGTCTTAGCCTCAACCTCTTCCTTCTCCTCACCTCTCTCCAACCCCGACACCACCATCACCCACACTTGCAGCCCCGACGAACCCATCACCCGAGAACCCACAGAAAACACTACCCATGCCTGCGCCCTAGCCTCGTCGACGACCTCCCTTCACCATCTCTTCACACTCACCTTCTTCATCTCCTTCACCTCTCTCCAATCCCCGACGACCCGAGCTAACCCAAGAAACCCATTACATCCATCTCCTTCACCGCCGATCGCAGGCAACTCGCCGTCGTCACTACCTCCGTCTCATCGCTTCCCCCTTCAACTCTCTCAACCTACCCACAAACCCCTGTAGACTCGAGAACACCCTACAAGCCCAACACCCACAACCCAAGAATCCCGCCGCCTTGTCGTTACACCCCGACGCCGGCACCCCTCATCGCCGATGATTACCCTGACCTCGTCGTCTTCTCCTCTGTCCCAGAACCCAACCAAGCTTAAACCACAACCCCAAACCCTCCATTCTTCTTCTTCTTCTTCTCCTACAACTTCTTCTTCTCTTTCTACATTCTCGGTCTTCGACCGTCGCCGGAGCCGTGCTCGTCGCCGCTGATCCGGACAACTCTGTGGACGTCCCCTACTTGCGTGGTTAACTTCTTGATGTGCCTGGACCTTCCCGTGTGCGCGTGTGGATGTTGCAACATTTGCCGACATTGGACGCTGCGTGCGCATCCCGTATCGTGATCCGATCAAGGCAAGTGAAACTTGCTACATGCTATCTATAATATTTTATACCTATTAAAATGCATAGTAAACATGTAGATTACATATAGCGCCACATGTTCCATTTTCCTTTTCGATGTTCCATATATCATTTTAGATTTGGTTTTTGAATTATATCTTGTTGCATGTTAGAGAACAATATCGTGGTACCCACGTCTATGTTTAAATCACTTAATAATTATCTGCATAGCCCATAACACCCTTTTAAATAGTTTATAACCGTTCAAACACCTGTTTGCATCCATATCGTCTAATTTACATAATATTGCATCCATCGATCACTTGAATATATAATATTACAATATTAACATTCCACACTTGATATATTGTAGTTTAATTAGTATGGGAACTTTAACCTTAACCTTAATCATAACTGTGCATCTATATACCTTAATCTGTACCTATTTGCATATCACATTACAATGTTCCAGTTTATTGTTCTATTAGTACCCATGCTGGTTTTGTATACCCATGCTTATGCTAGTTTGATTATGAGCACCCACATGACACCTTGTGCATCCTGACATGACTTGTTACACCTACTACTTGACACGACATGGTACCGTGCAACTCTTGACATGACATGACATCTATATACATTACTTGACTTGACCTGATGTACCATGGCTTTACCTGTTACCTGATCTTGTGACTAATGCCAACAAACCTGACATATTGTCCTTACGGACGTTTCCTGTTGTCTATCCAGACAAACCTGTACCTGCCTGATCCTGTGTTGGCATTAGCTCTAGATTACTTAATACCTGAATTAAACACATATGACTTGGGGGTATGGGGAAATCGATGATGAAACCTGACTTGTAACTCAACAGTTCTATACCTTTTCTGATCAGTCTTACGGGCTAGGCCAGCCCCGGAGTGATGCTACGGACATCACTCGTCATTACCTACCACCCTTTACTGCCTTGCGGCACGTCTCAAGTTCAGCCCGAGAGTCATAGACCGTGATCCCGGGCACGCACGGGATACTATTGAGTTACATCGATGATTCATCAAATTGATTTCAAAGACTTGAGGGTAGTTAACCCAATAGACCGGTTTAGATTACTCACTGCACACTACCTTTCACTGCCCTGATTTATATTGCTGTTACACCTGATTTACCTTTATGATCATACTTGCATGTCTTGCTATCCTGTTTATATAGTATTGCTTGATGTTATGACGCGCTGACGTCTGGGTTTTGCATGGCCCAGATCCTCTACCTTTGTTGCAGACTGATCAGGAGCATTGCCGCTGTTAGACCGAGCGGTGAGGATCCTGTTGGTATCCAGTTTTACTTTCCAGGTGTTTTATTTATTGGATCTTTTGCTTCCGCATATCATTATTTCTTGACTCATTTATTCTGGCTCATGGACATGTACTAGATAGTTTAGTTTACTTTCCTGTTCTTGATATCTCTACAGCCGTAATGTGACTGTGGATGGATTTTTCCTATCCACGGGTAGTATGGTTGGCTATGTCACGTGCCCATCTTAGCGTACTCTGGGAAGCGGGGCGTGACAAGAGGATTCGTCCCTCCTTATATAGTGAGTTAATGTCGCGCTGTGCAGGACATGACTGCAATCACAAGTCGGTGACCACCACAGTGGAGATAAACTGATAAGTGTTACCAGTTGTAACTCCGGTTGATTATGAGTCCTCTGTCGCACGACTTATCGAGTTATTGGGGTCTGACAGATTCCAAACCCTAGACCCGATATGTGATACTCGTAAACGAAGAGACTGGACTGTACGGTGACTGTCACTTATAGACTTTGTAGGGTCTGGATGATTTTGCTCATCGACTTGCTTTTATCATGATCATACCTGGGTAGCCGTTACGTACAGCTAGTGCTATTGGCATGCTTGTGGGTTACCCCGTCAAGGGATTGGATTTAAAAGTATTTCAGATTCAATCGGATATGATCTTATATAATCTACTGCCAGCGTATTGACGGGTCTTTAGAGTCCCGCAATGAAGGCAGGCCTGGGGAAAATGTTGATTTGATGTGTGTATTGGATACATGCGGGAGTTCTATTAAATGTATGATTTAATCGAATGCCCGAAAAATACTAGCCGGTTTTAAAACCAGAATATTGAGTCAACGGTTGATTTAATAACCACATTTCGATATGGTTTTTAGTATTGTGTATTGGATACACACTCTTTCTATTTTTATAATATATTAGTATGAGATACTGATATGTTATAATTGCGTATACGATACGTAATATGGAAATGTATTTGATACATGTTTTCTTTTGTTTATAAATATGTGTATATATATAAAGTAAAGAGATATGATATATGTTAAGAATAAACATAAAAAGAAAAGAAAAGAAAAGATTGAAATGAAATGAAAAGAAATAAGAAGAATGGTGGACTTCTTCTTATTTCTATTCTCTTCTTTTCTTTGATGACCCACTTCTTCTTTTCTATTCTTTTTTTTCTTTATGTTAATTCTAACACTTTTTTTTCCATGGTAGCCATCTTCTTCTTCCTCTCTGCAAAAATGGTGAAGGTTAGAAATGAGGTTAGAATTCTAAAATTGAGTGTTTTTCTTGATCGCATCACCTCACACATTAACCTAGCTAGTTCAATATGTGAGTTTTTTCACTTGAGAAGTGAAGATAGAGTTTCGGGTGGCCACTCTTCACCGCGGATTATTTACGGCGAGATGGTCGGCTAGTAGACTCTCCGGAGATCGCGAAGTCTAGTTTGGGTCTTCCAATAGCGATCGGACACGCTACAAAGGTTGTAGCACCATATACTAGCTTTTTAGGGTTTCTTGTTTTGTAATTAGATAAGTAAACGGTTGATCTTGGTGTTGGGATTGGATGCCATGTTTGTAAAATTTTGAATTTGCTATTCCGCCGGGTCCGCAAACATTGCAACCTTAGCGCCGATCCTTACATGTTCAATCCCGTTGGAAAACCAAGCTACCAACGTAGTTCCTGTCAAGTAAATACTTGACCCAAATCATGAAATATATGTACGGATTTGGACTAATCCGTGCCCTACGGGTGATGAAAAAATTAGTCTCCGTATATAATCCAAGAGCAATCCAAAATAAACAAAAACTAAAACACGACACACGAAGCAATAACCATGAGAAGTAGAAAGTTGTCGTGCATGACAACGTAATTAACTAAAGATGCTTGCGTCTGTAGGAAAAATGTGTTCTTACAATCAATAAAGCTCTTACCCTGAGAGGAAATATGAAGTCATCTATATCGGTCGCATCTTTCCAAACCTCCGATATACGGCGCTATAAATCAATTTAGTGTCTTCGGAGAGTTGGATGGATCTAACCTATGCATCTGCCCCCAAATTCAGGCTAGATGGTCCATCCCGATTCGTCTCAGTTCCTCGTTTTCGGTGGTAAACAGAGAATAATAAGTCGATCCCATGCTTTCTTGGATGAGGAAATAGAGAAAATACGGGGCTGGCTTGTCTCGACATGACCGCCGAGGATAGTGTTGAAAATGAGTTGATCATGACGGTACAATTGATGATAGTCTGGATTTTCAAGACGCTTGGTATTGTCATTGACGTCAATGATAGTTCTCGGAGGAGGAGATTTGGAGCCGTTGATGTGACCAAGGAGATCGGGGCCAATTAAGGCCGATTGAATTTGGGCTCTCCACACAGTGACGTTTGTATGGGAAAATTTTGTTGGAAAAAGGAATTTGGAGATGACGGGGATTGAGTTTTGAGAGGAAACTATGGATCAAAATTGAGCTTTTAATCGCAGGGCTCTGATACCATATAAAATCTTGGAGAAGATGGTTTTTAGGTTTTTCAACTTGGTGAATATTGCATTGAAACTTGCAGTATATATATACAATTACATGATGGAAAATAAAATCAAAATAGAATTTTTCTATAACCAATTTGGTAAGATTTGATTTGCTTGATTTAGATCTGCGACAGCTGCACTCGTGATGTGCAGACATCTGATGAGTATCCTTAAGAAGTCTGTCTGCTCTGCTCTCTTTTCTTGCTGAAGACTCATGACCAGGCATCTGGATCTTTTTAATCAGACGTCTGGATCCGCTCTGTTGTTTGGGCAGACTTGTACAGACGTATGCCACGTCTTGGTCAGAAGTCTGCCTCCGCTTTGTTATTTTGGCAGACGTCTGTAACGTCTTCTTCAGACGTCTGCTTCTGTCTTGGACATTTGTCACTAATAGTGTTGACCGAGAGGAGGAGAAGAGAGAAATTGAATGAAAAGTTTCTCATCCTAAGGCTGCTTGTTCCTTCCAGTAGCAAGGAAATTGCAGTAGCTGTTACTGAATCTTTTGTTGGCTAATTGTAAGAGCTTTTTCTAATTTCCAAGAAAATAATTTCTATCGATGATCCAAAAAGATTCAATTTTGTAAATTCAAGAGATGGATTGGCATTTACTTCCTCCTCAACAATGTCTGAATGGTGCCTAGAATCGAGCCATCCATGATGCTATATCTAAAAATTTGATAAAATCGGACCAAGATTTATGAAATTTATAAACAAGAACAAATATGAATGTGCATTTTTTAAGGCACTTTAAGCTTAATTGTGGTATAGATTCTAGTGGCTTGCGCCCGTATACAAATATCGGCATTTTCATTGCTATAGTATATTAATGAAATTGTAGAGTAGCAGTTAGGGTACTCTAAGATTTCAAACGGGGTGTTTTTGCTAATAAATCACTCGAAGGGATATAAGTGCTATACAATCGTAAACTACAAGGGTTTTCACAGAATTAACTTAAAAAAGGAAATTTACTATAAAATTGTGTCAGATATTTTATCTCATGTTTGATTTTCTACGGAATATTAAATTAAACTTCAGGTGGACAAAGCATCAATCCTTAGCGACACAATCGAGTACCTAAAAGGTGCTCGAACGAAGAGTAGAAGCGCTCGAATTTTGCATAGAGATTGTGGAACTCAACGCAAGAGAAAGATGGAAACACCCGGATTTAGCAGAGAAGACCTCCGATAACTATGGCAACAACGAAAACACAAACCGAAGAAAGCCAATGTCAAACAAAAGAAAGGCTTCCACGATGGAGGAAGCCGAGGCTGAACATGATCAATTGCTCGTATCGAAGAATGGTGTGGTTGAAATAAATATTACTATGATCGAGAAAGATATGTTAATTGTTAATTTACCCTATGAGACGACCCTTAACAGTACAAAATGGAAAATGATTTATATAGCCGACCCCAACAATTTGGGATAAAGGCTTGCTGTTGTTGTAGGGGTTGTAATTGTAAGTGCTATAGCTTCACGATGTCAAGCGCTTGCAAGGCAGTTAAGGGGTTATAAGCTCTAGATGAGTTATATAGAGGGTGATTAATGCAATTAGCCCTCGTATAATCTTTTTAGTTGTAATTTTGGCCTAATTCGCAAAAAAACTTCCATTTTTTTTGCCTTGGTTACAAGAAACTACCAAATTCTCTCAAAATTACGAGAAACTACATACTTTGAAAGTTTTGTGGTCCAACTTGCAATTATCGCTGACGTGGCATCTTGTTTAGAATAGTTATTCATAGTTTTAGAAAGTTTTGTGGCAGTTTTTTGTGTATTTAATAAGAATTTGGTAGTTTCTCGTAATTAGATCATAGTATTCGGTAGTTTTCTTGGAATTAAGCCTATAATATTTTGCAAATTCTAGTTATGCTAAATGTCGGGTTTACAACTTGATTGCAGTGTAGGGATTTGGTTGTGGTGTCACCAGGAATGGTGAAGAGTGCACTTCAAAGAATTGTGGGCAAATATTAAAGTTATTGTTATGTTCATAGATTAATGGACACTAATTCAACCAATATTTGTAAATTTTGGAGCCATGAGTCTAACATGTACCCGTCTATGTCAAAATAATTGCTGAATGTATTTAACTCAATTTAACTATTATCTATTCTATCAATAAATAAGATATATGCATTAAACTGCTAATTTAGATGTCCCCTTAAATTCTTATTCTGAAATAATCTGGTTCTCATTTTGCTTTCATGAAATGCCCTATATATTCAGCAATACAATGCTTCCTTCTTAAACTTCTTTTTTAGGTAAATTGTCATTCAAAACCAAGCACTTTTTCCCGCTGTAAAAAAACCCTTCGTCTCAAAGCGGTAGTCAAAACCCTTCTGGAAATTTTTCTTGCACTATCTACACAGTAGCCTGCTATATCTAACAAATTCATACAAACTATTTAGATATCGCAGAAAACGGTTTAGAAATCACAGACAACTGCTTAGGTATTGCAGGAAACTAGATATAGCAGACAACTGCTTAGGTACTGCAGGAAACTAGATATAGCAGGCAACTGCTTAGATAACACAGGTAAGGGATTTATTGATAACTGAAAACTTATTTATGGGAGTTTTGACTACCTTTTCGAGGACAGGGGTTTTTTGACCGCGGGAAAAAGTGCTCGGAGGGTTTTGACAATTTACCCAAAAAAGAAAGTTAAAAAAAGAAGCAATATTGTTTTGCTGAATATATAGGGCATTCAAAATGAGAACCAAATTATTTCAGAATAAGAATTTAAGGGGACATCTCAATTAGCAGTTTAATGTGGATGAACTTTTCAGGAATCTAACCAGCGAAATTTCATTTATGGAAGCATTTTCTTCAAATGTTTTGGCTACAAGCAAATGCGCAAGAATATGATGCATTGAACTCTTCTTTGCCCACCATTTTGTAATATTCTAGGGCTTTCTTGTGCCAATCAAAATTGTGCTCAAACCTCTCCCTCATGTGTGCAACACATAAGCATCACAACTTGTCTTGCCTTTGAATGAAAGGTTTATTCAAACTTGATGCACAAGAAACTCCTAAATTCTACAATCTATCATTATGCATTTTCTAAGGCAAATATCTGACTTATGAGCTCATCAAGAGGCAATAATTTTATGCTAATGATGATTAATTTCCATTTGAATAACTCTCAACCGCTTTCCTTGAAGCTGGCATTCTCATGCATGAAGACTTGGACCATTGAATTTCTCATCGTCGTTTGGTTGGTGCTAAAAACACTCAATAACACAAGTAGCAATAATTTTGTGTTTAGCTTTTTAATAAGTAATCTTAGTCTTTCCCATAATGACTATTTTACTTATCTTAATCATAGCATGTGAAGATTATATTAATTTTCTTTTATTTACTTATCTTATCTAAATTCTCCAAAAGCCAACAAATCTTCTAGTTTTAGGATTTTAGTATTCTGGCCTGCTAATTAGTTGTGTTCACATTATTGTTTTTCCTTAGGCTGTTTTCATGATTAATCTGAATCCTTTTCCTGTAGCTGACTTATATAACCCTTATCAGTGTGCCCGCACATACAATATTCTTCTCAAATAGTTCTTTTTAGTAAATTAGTTACGGATGAACGAGATAAACATAGATAAACCAAAACACAAACCAGAGAAAAACAATCAATAACAAAGATACATAATTTTTTTACATAGAAAACCTAAATTGGGAAAAACCACGGGTAACAACAGAGATCGTTTTCACTATTTGAATTGAGAGATTACAATTTTCAGATGGCGGCTCCTAAGCCTTCCTAAACCCTAAATACTGTATTAAACCTAAATTGGGAAAAATCATTTAAGGTTTATTTTACGAACATAATCCCCTAAATACCCCTCAACAAGTTCAGTGTAAATGCAAGTAACAACAAAAATCAGATTCTATGGGTACGGGTACGAAAAAATCTAGGTCTGAACGGTTGACAAAATGAGCCGGCTTGGAAAATAACAGAGTTAGAGTTAGAATTCAGAACATCCTAATAATACCACCGACCAACTAATTGAATCAAAATTTGAAAGAACACCTTAGTGCAGTAGGTATAGGCTCTATGAAGAACTCAACCAAGTGTGCTTAAAGATTCTGCAGAGGGCTCTCCGATGCATAAAACTCTGACGCATAAAACTATCCGACTTTGTGAGATTAAATATAATAATAATACAGAAATGCATGAAGAATAAAATTTCGAATAAATTTCATCTTTCCAACTTCCCACATTCCACATGTTTCAATGAAAAAACAAGTTACAACTCCAGTCTTAAACTGGGGAGGAATTTACAATAAATAGCTTCACTAATTAACAGAGAAGAAAGTTATAAGAACAAAACAGAGATCACAAGCTGACCGTTCGTCTCGAATCAACCTCTTTAGATTGTGTAGACATACTCACTGCAAAATCATCAACTGTATACCCAACTTTCTCGAATCTCCCTCTCTCACTATTCTCCCTAAACTTGATATAATCTTTACATACAAATGGCCTATAAATCCGTTCATTCCCTTTACCGACTACATCTTCAGGCGCTTCGATCACCTTCTCATTCTCAAAACAACAAAAGAAAGCCAAAGAGAATCGGCTTACACGCTGCTTTAAGATCACCCGATGCTCAGAAGACCGAAATCTCCCATTGCTCCACGCCTGCAACAAATCTCCAATGTTCACAACAAGCGTTCCCTCATTTGGCATTATATCCATCCATTCTCCTTCCTTCGATCTCACCTGAAGACCTCCGATTTCATCTTGAACTAAAATCGTGATGCAACTCATGTCAGTGTGCATTCCAAGCCCTTCGGTTTCTTGTGATTCGATAGTCTCAGGAGGAGAATAGTTATTTACTCTTAGGTATCCATGGCAATTACTGAACTCGGATTCGTAGTATTTTGTTTCAAAGTCATCTCCTAAACAATTTAATAGAATTGCAGTGATTTTCTTCGATAAATCCATCATCTTCATACCATATTCTTGATACACGTCGCTGAAAAGATCAAAATAGTGAGATTTTGTTGATTGAAAAGTGAATGGTAAAAAAGAAATTTTTTTATTTTCCTCAACCCTGACCAGGGTTAGAGGCAACTGCTTAAAAAGCACAAGAGCCATCCATGATCAAATCTCACTTGGTGTGCATTTAAAGAATTCGCTGTAAAAATAGCCCCGTGCAAAAAGTGGCCTAAAAATCTCAAAGCGTAGTAGAAGGGGAAAAAAATCCTCTACCTTCATCGAAACTTCGTATTTTGAAGAAAAGTTCAAAATTGAAAGATATAACTACAACTTCACAGCTAGAATAAAATTGATCAAAGATGAAGTGTTGCATTTACCAAAATTCAGTATGAGGTAGTTCGAAGAGGACATCACTGGAGGTCTTAGCCGATGCATAGTAGTCCGGGCCAGAGACTCGCAGGCTTTCGAAGAAAGGAGAGGCAATGAAATGAGGCGTATAAGTGTTAGCACGAGTCGAAGGTCCTACTTTAAGTTTGATGTCCGACGAAATGCTAAAAGCTTGATTTGAGAGAGTATAGAGCCTGTTGTAGAGATCTTTAGAGATGCCGTGGTTGGTGATGTGGAAGAATCCCCAATCCTTGCAAGCTTGTGAGAGAGAGGAGAGTGTCGAAGGAAGTAAGGGTTGTGAGATATCTAAGAAAGGGAGCTGCAGAGAAGTTGGAGGGGGCTCATACATCATAATTGTGGGAGGGAGAGAGAGAGAGAGAGAGGGTTCTGTTAAGTTGGTTTGGGTACTGTTGAGTTGGTTTGAGACCAATGTTTATAAGAGAGGTACCTTCTCTTCAACTCAACAATAATGCGACAAGTATGAACCTCTCTTAACAAAATCTGCGCTTTGCGCCCAACTTTCATAGACGGTTTTCCCCCACACACATGCAATGCATCATTCCCTAAATCCTCCTGTTTTTCCGACAATAATTCCCAAAGGGTATATTAGGGTATAATTCCCAAAGGATATATTAGGGTATAGAAGTTTTTCGAAACGCGAAAAACTCTCTCTATTTCCGAAAAGACTTAAAAACTCTCCCTTTTGCCTAGATACCGGGATACCACCTTCTTTTTATACAAAACATGCACTTTGCGCATTACTTTCAAAGCCGGTTGTTGTTTCTTCTTTTCCATGTATGCAAGCACTGTTTCATTCCCCAATTACCACTGATTTTCTGTCATCTTTTCCACCCCTTTTCACTAATGTTGTGTATTCAATAATTTCCCAGAAGGGTATATTGGGCGTATTAAAGTTAATAGAAGCCGAAGCAAATGCTGCTATACAGGTGAGAGCGAAGGAGGTTTCCTACAATTTAGCCTACCTTTATTTCCAAAAGAAGATTTAAGAACTCTTAACAATTTCCCGTCCGCGTTCATCTAAAGACTCACAATTGCTTCAACTTAATTTAGATGCACACGAAAGTAGACGAGGCTGCAAATAATTCCAGATCACCACAGGCATACATATTTTAAAGAAAAGGAAGTCAATGAAGAGAGCTTGGAGTAGTTATTGTTGGTGAAGGCCAACAGGAGGCACGAATGACGGGCGAGCTGCTGGGCATCCATACTGTATTAAACAAATCGGTTTACGCACGGTTTTCTGTATAGATTCTTTATGCAAGTGTTTATCATGACCAAAGCATACTTAAATTCCAAAAGGACTATTATATATATGTGTACCTAAGGTCTTCAAGAAAAAAAATTGAAAGCAGCGTATGCCAACATGGGTTATAAGAAAATAAAGATTCAGAAAATTATAAATATATCAACCGCATGTGTGCTGCTCCTTGAAACATGTCCTATAAGTTGGGGGGTTGTCCAAATATGATTGGCCGCGGATAGCCATCATAAGCATATACGAAAAATTCCTTTCATATGGTTTATATTCTAACTTAAATATCACACTTTAATGTTACACCGCACGCAGTAACAACTCTTAAAAATTATATACATAAAATCGGGGTCCAATACTGGTAACAAAAATTCAGAGATTAGCGCGCTACAAGAGTAGCAAGTGGCAAATCAATTTTAATTAATAAACTTCTGAAATCTATAGATAGGGAAGATTCGGCATCATATAATCATTGTTTGAAGGGCTGAAGAAGTATTTTCGTCATTCACTGTGTTCAGCAGGCAATAGCAATAAAAAAAAGGACCAAAACTCCAATAGAAGGGAATTTGTGCTAGATCACATACAGCTTAAATAATGAACTGATTTAAAACAATTGGTTTGGCACATTAGATTGTGGCAACAAAAAATTCTTACAAATTTTCAGATCCAGGGATATGAGTTCAAGACTGCCCACATGCATACAAGATTGTTATAAGAAAAAAGTATATTAAGATACTTCAATCTGACTATTTATATATCATGACTTAATTAAGATTAATACTCACCTATGTGCTAAAGAGCTAAATCATACAAATACAACATTATGACCTGCATGAAATCTGTGACCGAAATTTGTGTCCATTCAGATCATATGTAAGAAAGGCAAATAATTACTAAATAAGTTTCCGCAATTAATGTTTCCATCATTATTAAATGCAAAACTCATCAAGTCAGAGACTCAGAGATAACTCATAAAGAAAGTTCAGGCATTCAAAAATACTCAATTACCAAACAAAAACTGATATCAGAAAGTTACTAGAACATTGTGGTTGTATCGGCGACAAAGCACTTGTAAACTTTGAACTGCTTTGAAGAGGGAAAGCTGACAAAAGAAAATTTGATAAAACCCAATTACAAAAGAGAAAAAATTTAGTACTTCTTTATGACAGACAGGTGAACTTCTTCAACACTATTTCAGGGCCTCTAGAATTAATTCTCCGATTTTCCACTATATATGCATTGATGTTAATCGTTCTTAACAAATTGCCTGCCTACCATAGGAATTGAGATTCACCCGCTAACATGTTCCTCTTATACTAGCAATAGCATTTATTATCATATAGTATATAACCTGATTTTATTTTTACTTATTTCCAATTTAAGTAGTAAAGATCTTGTGTTATGTATCGTTCGTTAATTATAGACACCTCTCGAGTTAAAATTGAAAATGCCAGCCCTATTTTACTTCCTTAAAGTTACCATCACTTTTCGATGTATGGAGCTACAGTGCGTGTTCATACCATTATTCTCTACATCTTCAAGTGTTTTTGAACTCTTAACACCGGTAGCCCCTTGTTATCGCTTGAAGAAATCCTTTAAATTTTAAAATTTTAAATATCTAAAAGCGATGGTGTAAATCCCCGTTCCCACCTATTAAATTTTCCTACAGTTCCCGAGTCCCATTTGGTATTCCCATTTTTCCCCGTATTACTACTTTGTGTGAATATTAGTGCTTAAGTTCCAATATTTAATTTTTCCAAAACCACAACAAATTAATCAAAGCCCAAACTTAAAACAATTAAATAAATTTTCTTAACTATAAAATCCATAAACTTTTTCCCAAGCCGGCCTTCCTCCTCAGCCCAACTTTCCATTTCTTTTTTTAATTAACATTAAAGCCCAGCAGCCCAACTCCATAACCCAATTCCCTGGCCCGCTGCCCACGACCCGACCCGATTCCTTTATTACCTTCTTCCCTCGTCCAAAATTCTTTCCCGCTCGTTTCCTTCTCCCACGTCGCGAACCCACGCCCCTGTGCTCCCCACGTCGCCGCGCCGTTGCTCACGTCCCCGCGACCCCCGACCACGACTCCCTCTAACTCACGCTCTCCAACTCCTCACCTCCAAACTCCTCAAAACTCTCTCAACCCCTCAAAGTTTTCCCGCACGAACCCCCTAAGAACCCACTGTAAAACTTCAGACCCCGACCACCGACGACGACGACGTTAACCCCCTCATCAACCTCCATCACTCCCTCTCACAAACCAGAGCCACCAACTTCCCTTTCACTGCTTCACCGAGCCTCCTACACTCCCCAAACCCACTCGCGCTCGACCACGACCACCGTCTGCACCCAACGCCGACGAGCCCCACTGCATCTGAAACACCTCACCGACCCTCGGCCTCCTCAGCATCATCACCCTCGCAACAATCCCCAGCCCCACTACTTAACACATTCCCTTATCCAAAACTCCAAAAAAAACCATTCTCTCAAACTTTTTCCCCACTGTGAAACTCTCCGTACACGCTGCCGGAGCGACGCCGTCGACCATCGTCGACCCCAGCGAGTCCCAAGTGAACCACAGAGCCCCTCTAAGTTTCCAGCGCACGCAAGACGACTCCGGGAAATTCCGACGTAAAATCCGTGTTCGATCGAGGCTCGCACGAACTTGTTCCGCGGCGTACAACGCGCGTTCGTGACGACGTTGCTGCCCCGTGACCCCGAGACGTTACCAGGCAAGTGTTTACTTGCTTCATGCTAAAGTATTAATGATATGAACCTAAAATAACTAGTTTACGGAATTGCCAAATACTAATGCATAATACGATCAAAGTGTTCGATGCTATTCTCTCATGAAAATGATTGTTTATTTTGACGGAACCCGACGTTTTATGTTGGCCCTTATAGTGATAAACATAGTGTATGAATATCGCTGGAAAATATGATTGTTTGTAACAAAAAATTGATACCCCCGAATATGCCGTTAAAACTAGAATTTTCTCGTGCCTGAAAACGAATAAAATCACCATAAATCATATGCATACTGGATTGAGACGTTCGAGGGCTTAAATCGAAGCCGACTCGACGAACTTTAACCCTATGTAAAATCCTAATGATTCCTGTTCTGTGATCATGATGATAACTGGGTCGGAACACGACTCTGGACTGCAGTCCAGAGCGTTTCTGATTATTGATTTCTGTTCAAAGGACCTGCATTACTGTGTTTTCTGAAATCATACTTTACGGAACTTTACATTAGATTAGAGATAATTCTGTTAGCTAAGCAAGACAAGTGGTTTAATTCTGATTCTTCGCCGTTTGTTATTTTAAACTATTTTAAAAAGGGCAGAACGTATAACTGTTCAGAACAGATTCTGAAATGACATATTGAGGTTCAACTGTGCATAACTTTCAACGTACAGATGCGATTGAATATCCATCTGTTGCGTTGAATACTCTATTGGAAACCCTAGATTTCATGTAACTGTAACGTCGCTAAATTCTGAGCCCAAGTGGGTGCAATTCGTGCCGCGAAATGGACGTTCAGTTCTGAAACTGAATTTCCAGCCGCGAACACTTAAAACTGAAATAGCTATATCTTGAGAACCGAAACTCCGATTGAACTGAAACAAATTTTGGTGAATTACCGACTGATTGTTCTATGTATCTTACCTACATCATTTGTACTGAATTCTTAACATGTTAATTAGTACAATTTATTTTCATGACATGCATGTTAATTCATAATATACAGAACTCATTGGTAGCATACATACATATATCATACCCTTGCCATATACTCAGTGTTAGTACGTGTGGACATTGCATTATCGTACGTGACAGATGTTGGTTTAGTTGTGACAAGTACATCAATGGAAAATGAACATTCGTGACAGTGATTGATACAGTGAACAGTGATAAAAATCGTGCCATTGATATACTTGTACATAACTAGATCAAGATCATAGCTAGTGAGAACCTGGGGAAAAAGGGGAAATCAAAATGGAAAGAGTATCGTATTTAGCGGGACCGATTTTAGAGGATGATCATTCGAACAGAGATATCGATACATGTAGGATAGGATCTAGCGATCCGGCTGACAGGGTTATGTCCCGAGCATGTGGGCCGTTGTCTCGGGTATGTACGAGATTCCTGTTAAACATGATCCTCCTTCCACTATGTGATTTCAAACATGACCTAGAGACCGATAGGGACATATATCATATTCTGCATCCTATAGTGACATAGTGATTACTTGCATTGTTTTATACCAGTATCACCTCATTTATCTGTTTCACCTCATTACAATAATATTGCTATTGTGTCGCTCTGACGACCTAAGTATGCATTCTCAGATCCTGCGGTAGGACTAGCACAGGAGACGGATCTACCCTTCGAGTTCACGGAGATTTAGACTGGTGTACCTTCTTTTTCTGCTTTCTATAAAAGTGATCGTAAGTTTGACTTTGGTTAGTATTTGTTCTTGTTATCTGTAATTTGTGAACAATGGAATATTAATGTAATAGATTAGTGATGTGATTCCTTTACCACTGCGTTTTATTTACTAATTACCATGTAATGCTAGAAGCCGAAGTGTGACCACGGCGGGATGATTTCTTGACCGTAGGAGCATGGCTGGCCTAGTCATCCCTCATTTTCCGTATTTTGGGAAGCGGGGCGTGACATGGTTTAGTTGGTATCAAAGCCTGTGTTTAGTATCAAGGGATAACATTAACTATGCAGTATTACGTTATTTTTGTTTCACTACTCTTGATTTCCATCCTTGAATCTGATCCTATCCTTTTGAATCTTCCAGTGATATGACGTCCCCGAACGACCCCTCCTCGGACTCCAGCACTCAGGACCGCACGGAAAGGATGCTCAGCGCACTGACCACTCTCGCGGAAGCTCAGGAGAGGAAGACCGACTTGCTCACTGAGGGACTCAGAGCGATTACCGCCACAGGAGGACCCTCCGCATTTATTACCGCCTCCGAGGGCGTTGTTCCACCAGCTTATCATGCTAGGGCTGGTACAGTAGCAGACTTCCGACGGTTACACCCAGCTGCGTTCACAGGGTTAGCTGAACCCCTTGAGGCGGAGCAATAGTTGGTGAACATGGAGAATTTATTGACTGCCGCCAGGGTTCCAGAGGAAGACAGAGTGGACGTGATAAAGATACAATTGGAAGACGAGGCCCGCACATGGTGGTCGGTGGAAGAGAGCAGACTTGACAGGCCGATCGAATGGAGCAAGTTTAAGGAGTGCTTCCTAGATCATTATTTTCCTTCCACAGCCAAGGCAGAAATGGAGGAGAGGTTTATTCTCTTGAAGCAGAATGGACGCCCAGTGGATGTTTATATGGCAGAGTTCAACCGCTTGAGCCGTTTCGCTCCGTACATGGTCGCCTCAGAGGTCACCAGGGCCAGGCGTTTCCTTCAGGGGTTAGATTTTGAGTTGCAGCAGTTGATTGCATCGTTGGATTTACAGACTTTCGCACAGGTGCTCAACGCAGCGAGAGTTCAGGAGCAATTGATTAACAAGTTCAGGAGACCCCCAGTCGTTCCAGCTCGTACCCACACGCCATCTCGAGGAGCCATACCGGTTCACAGGCCAGGGACGACGCAAATGAAGCGCCCATTTGTACCACAGCAGCGCCCCCAGAGACAGGGCGTGACTTGAGGCTATTGCGGTAGAGGAGGACATACCCAGAAGGATTGTCGCTGTGCCAAGGGACAGTGTTTGATTTGCGGTTCTAGTCAGCACAAGATTGGCAGTTGCCCGGAGCGAGCAGAGGCACAGACAGATTCTGGACCGTCACAGCAGAGGCCGCAGGAGCAGAGACAACCATTTACAGGTCGTGGTCAGGGACGGGCTTTCACCTTGACCGCCGAGCAGGCGGAAGCGTCAGGAGATGTGGTTACAGGTACTCTACTCGTGCATTCCTTACCAGCTAGAGTACTTTTTGATTCGGGAGCATCGCATTGTTTCTTGTCTGAGCATTTCACTACTACACACTCAATACCACATGAACCACTAACTAAGGGATGGGAAATTCATACGGGTAATGGCATTATTATATCTAGTCGAGAATGTAGATTATGCCCGGTTGTAGTGTGTGGCAGGGAATTCTATGCGAATTTCCTCCTAATTGGGACAGGCAGTTACGACGCAATTTTTGGGATGGATTGGTTGAGCACTTTTCATGCTGTAATCGATTGTCGTGCAAGGAATGTGATCTTCCGCATTCCCAATCACCCGGAGTTTATTTTCGAGGGCGGAAGCGAATCTTTGGAGCCAGCTAAATACAGAGCAACGCCTAAGGAGCTGACAGCTATAGAGATTGATAGGAGCCCGGACCCAGAAATTGTTCGGGACTTTCTGGATGTTTTTCCCGAGGATTTACCAGGTCTACCACCTCCTCGAATTTTGGAATTCTCAATCGACTTGATTCCAGGTACAGCCCCAGTATCCAGAGCCCCTTACAGAATGGCACCAGTTGAATTGGCGGAATTGAAGAAACAGGTTGAAGAACTATTGGAGAAAGGATTCATTCGGCCAAGCGCTTCACCGTGGGGTGCACCAGTTCTATTGGTAAAGAAGAAGGATGGATCGTTGCGAATGTGTATAGATTACCGGGAGCTGAACAAGGTTACCATAAAGAACAAGTACCCAATCCCGCGCATTGACGACCTATTTGATCAGCTAAGTGGAGCCAAGGTTTTCTCGAAGTTGGACCTCCGTTCTGGGTATCATCAAATCAGAGTAGCAGCCGAGGATGTGTGCAAGACGGCTTTCAGAACCCGATACGGGCATTACGAGTTCC
The DNA here is from genome assembly GCA_030015575.1 of Agapanthus africanus. Taxonomy (NCBI): domain Eukaryota; kingdom Viridiplantae; phylum Streptophyta; class Magnoliopsida; order Asparagales; family Amaryllidaceae; genus Agapanthus; species Agapanthus africanus. Next base: position 65,358,677 of record CM057338.1, on the reverse strand, counting down.
TTGTGATGCCGTTCGGCGTTACCAACGCCCCAGCAATATTCATGGACTTGATGAACAGGGTGTTCGCGAAATACTTGGACACGTTTGTCATTGTGTTCATCGACGACATACTTGTCTACTCGAAGACTCAGGAGGAGCACACTGAACATTTGCGCACAGTCCTACAAATTCTTCGGGAGAAGAAGCTATATGCCAAGCTAAGCAAGTGTGAGTTCTGGCTCGATAAGGTGCAGTTTTTGGGACATATTGTTTCGGGCGAAGGCATCTCGGTGGACCCGGCAAAGATAGAATCCATCAGAGATTGGCCGACGCCGAAGTCAGTGGCTGAGATCAGGAGTTTTCTGGGGTTAGCAGGCTATTATCGGAGATTCGTCCAAGATTTCTCAAGAATCGCGGAACCATTGACGAGGCTGACACGGAAAGACGTGCCGTTTACATGGGCAGAGGAGTGCACTCAGGCTTTCGACACACTAAAGCAGAAGTTAACTACGGCGCCTATTCTTACTGTACCAGATGATTCAGGTGGTTTGGTGATACACAGTGATGCCTCAGGGAAGGGTTTAGGCTGTGTTTTGATGCAGCACGGACGTGTGGTTGCTTACGCCTCTCGACAACTGAGAAATCACGAGAAGAACTACCCCACACATGACTTGGAGTTAGCCGCGGTAGTTTTTGCATTGAAGATTTGGAGGCACTATCTATTGGGTGAGAAAGTGGAGGTGTACACAGATCACAAAAGTTTGAAGTATGTTTTCACCCAGAAGGAATTAAATATGAGGCAGCGCAGATGGCTAGAGCTGATGGCAGATTACGATTTGGACCTTCAGTATCACCCAGGGAAGGTGAATGTTGTACCAGATGCGCTCAGTCGCAAGCCAGCGGTCATGATGTTGACCGATCAGAGGAGTATTATTGAGGATTTCCAGAGACTTGCACTTGAGGTCGTTATGCCGAACGCACTCAGTCAACTTTGGCAACTGCAGGTGCAATCTTCTCTGGTGGACCGCATCAAGACTGCGCAAGCGGACGATCCCCGATTGCAAAAGTTCAGAGAGGAAGTGAAAGCTGGATTGAGAACGGAATTGACTATACATGAAGATGGCTCACTGAGATTCGGTAGCAGACTCTGCGTACCTAAAGGAGGTGTTCGAGAAGAAGTGTTGGCTGAAGCACACAGTTCAGCTTATTCAGTGCATCCGGGAAGTACGAAAATGTATCAGGACCTAAAGCAGCACTTTTGGTAGAACGGAATGAAGCGGGAAATTGCGAGGTTCGTATCCAGGTGCTTGGTATGTCAGCAGGTGAAGGCGGAGCACCAGAGGACAGCAGGACTGTTACAACCCCTGCCAATACCGGAATGGAAGTGGGAGCACATTACTATGGATTTCGTGGCGGCCTGACCACGGAGCCCTAGGGGCAATAACGCCATTTGGGTTATCGTCGATCGCCTCACAAAAGTTGCACACTTTCTACCGTTCCGAGTGGGACAGTCGACAGAATCATTGGCGGAAAGATATATGCAGGAGATCGTACGACTTCACGGTGTTCCAGTCAGCATTGTGTTAGACCGGGACACGAGATTCTTGTCGCACTTTTGGAAGAGCTTACAGGAGAGCTTGGGTACCCGCCTAAATTTCAGCACAGCTTATCACCCACAGACGGATGGACAATCCGAGCGTACGATTCAGACACTCGAGGACATGTTGAGAGCCTGCATGCTGGACTTTCAAGGTTCCTAGGAGGACCATCTGCATCTAGTCGAGTTCTCTTATAACAATAGTTATCAAGCTAGTATTCAGATGGCTCCTTTTGAAGCGCGGAAATGTCGATCACCAGTATGTTGGGATGATGTGGGAGAGCGAAGACTACTGGGCCCCGAACTCATCGTTCAGACAGTCGACAAAGTTCAAATGATCAGACAGCACATCAAGACGGCTCAGGATCGACAGAAGAGTTGGGCAGATACCAGCAGAAGGGCACTTGAGTTCGAAGTCGGAGATCATGTGTTCTTGAAGATTTCCCCTACTCGTGGAGTTATCAGGTTCGGAGGTCGGGGAAAGCTTAGTCCCCGCTTTATCGGACCTTTTGAGGTGCTAGAGCGAGTAGGAGAGGTGGCTTATCGACTTGCCTTGCCTCCATCGCTAGCCGGTGTGCACAATACCTTCCATGTGTCACAGTTGCGGCGTTACGTACGAGATGAGAACCATGTTCTGGACCATTCAGAGTTAGTTTTGGGGACTGATCTGTCATACGAGGAGCAGCCTACTACCATTCTCGACCGCAGAGAGAAAGTGCTGAAGAATAAGGTCATTCCATTAGTCCGAGTATCTTGGGGCGGTCGTTCCCCAGGAGAATCCACCTGGGAGCGGGAGGAAGACATCCGTGATCGTTATCCACATCTTTTTGTTTAGTACTTTTGCATTCTTGTATTCTTGTCAAATTTCGAGGACGAAATTTTTGTTAAGGGGGGTATGATGTAAATCCCCGTTCCCACCTATTAAATTTTCCTACAGTTCCCGAGTCCCATTTGGTATTCCCATTTTTCCCCGTATTACTACTTTGTGTGAATATTAGTGCTTAAGTTCCAATATTTAATTTTTCCAAAACCACAACAAATTAATCAAAGCCCAAACTTAAAACAATTAAATAAATTTTCTTAACTATAAAATCCATAAACTTTTTCCTAAGCCGGCCTTCCTCCTCAGCCCAACTTTCCATTTCTTTTTTTAATTAACATTAAAGCCCAGCAGCCCAACTCCATAACCCAATTCCCTGGCCCGCTGCCCACGACCCGACCCGATTCCTTTATTACCTTCTTCCCTCGTCCAAAATTCTTTCCCGCTCGTTTCCTTCTCCCACGTCGCGAACCCACGCCCCTGTGCTCCCCACGTCGCCGCGCCGTTGCTCACGTCCCCGCGACCCCCGACCACGACTCCCTCTAACTCACGCTCTCCAACTCCTCACCTCCAAACTCCTCAAAACTCTCTCAACCCCTCAAAGTTTTCCCGCACGAACCCCCTAAGAACCCACTGTAAAACTTCAGACCCCGACCACCGACGACGACGACGTTAACCCCCTCATCAACCTCCATCACTCCCTCTCACAAACCAGAGCCACCAACTTCCCTTTCACTGCTTCACCGAGCCTCCTACACTCCCCAAACCCACTCGCGCTCGACCACGACCACCGTCTGCACCCAACGCCGACGAGCCCCACTGCATCTGAAACACCTCACCGACCCTCGGCCTCCTCAGCATCATCACCCTCGCAACAATCCCCAGCCCCACTACTTAACATATTCCCTTATCCAAAACTCCAAAAAAAACCATTCTCTCAAACTTTTTCCCCACTGTGAAACTCTCCGTGCACGCTGCCGAAGCGACGCCGCCGGAGCGACGCCGTCGACCCCAGCGAGTCCCAAGTGAACCACAGAGCCCCTCTAAGTTTCCAGCGCACGCAAGACGACTCCGGGAAATTCCGACGTAAAATCCGTGTTCGATCGAGGCTCGCACGAACTTGTTCCGCGGCGTACAACGCGCGTTCGTGACAACGTTGCTGCCCCGTGACCCCGAGACGTTACCAGGCAAGTGTTTACTTGCTTCATGCTAAAGTATTAATGATATGAACCTAAAATAACTAGTTTACGGAATTGCCAAATACTAATGCATAATACGATCAAAGTGTTCGATGCTATTCTCTCATGAAAATGATTGTTTATTTTGACGGAACCCGACGTTTTATGTTGGCCCTTATAGTGATAAACATAGTGTATGAATATCGCTGGAAAATATGATTGTTTGTAACAAAAAATTGATACCCCCAAATATGCCGTTAAAACTAGAATTTTCTCGTGCCTGAAAACGCATAAAATCACCATAAATCATATGCATACTGGATTGAGACGTTCGAGGGCTTAAATCGAAGCCGACTCGACGAACTTTAACCCTATGTAAAATCCTAATGATTCCTGTTCTGTGATCATGATGATAACTGGGTCGGAACACGACTCTGGACTGCAGTCCAGAGCGTTTCTGATTATTGATTTCTGTTCAAAGGACCTGCATTACTGTGTTTTCTGAAATCATACTTTACGGAACTTTACATTAGATTAGAGATAATTCTGTTAGCTAAGCAAGACAAGTGGTTTAATTCTGATTCTTCGCCGTTTGTTATTTTAAACTATTTTAAAAAGGGCAGAACGTATAACTGTTCAGAACAGATTCTGAAATGATATATTGAGGTTCAACTGTGCATAACTTTCAACGTACAGATGCGATTGAATATCCGTCTGTTGCGTTGAATACTCTATTGGAAACCCTAGATTTCATGTAACTGTAACGTCGCTAAATTCTGAGCCCAAGTGGGTGCAATTCGTGCCGCGAAATGGACGTTCAGTTCTGAAACTGAATTTCCAGCCGCGAACACTTAAAACTGAAATAGCTATATCTTGAGAACCGAAACTCCGATTGAACTGAAACAAATTTTGGTGAATTACCGACTGATTGTTCTATGTATCTTACCTACATCATTTGTACTGAATTCTTAACATGTTAATTAGTACAATTTATTTTCATGACATGCATGTTAATTCATAATATACAGAACTCATTGGTAGCATACATACATATATCATACCCTTGCCATATACTCAGTGTCAGTACGTGTGGACATTGCATTATCGTACGTGACAGATGTTGGTTTAGTTGTGACAAGTACATCAATGGAAAATGAACATTCGTGACAGTGATTGATACAGTGAACAGTGATAAAAATCGTGCCATTGATATACTTGTACATAACTAGATCAAGATCATAGCTAGTGAGAACCTGGGGAAAAAGGGAAAATCAAAATGGAAAGAGTATCGTATTTAGCGGGACCGATTTTAGAGGATGATCATTCGAACAGAGATATCGATACATGTAGGATAGGATCTAGCGATCCGGCTGACAGGGTTATGTCCCGAGCATGTGGGCCGTTGTCTCGGGTATGTACGAGATTCCTGTTAAACATGATCCTCCTTCCACTATGTGATTTCAAACATGACCTAGAGACCGATAGGGACATATATCATATTCTGCATCATATAGTGACATAGTGATTACTTGCATTGTTTTATACCAGTATCACCTCATTTACCTGTTTCACCTCATTACAATAATATTGCTATTGTGTCGCTCTGACGACCTGAGTATGCATGCTCAGATCCTGTGGGAGGACTAGCACAGGAGACGGATCTACCCTTCGAGTTCACGGAGATTTAGACTGGTGTACCTTCTTTTTCTGCTTTCTATAAAAGTGATCGTAAGTTTGACTTTGGTTAGTATTTGTTCTTGTTATCTGTAATTTATGAACAATGGAATATTAATGTAATAGATTAGTGATGTGATTCCTTTACCACTGCGCTTTATTTACTAATTACCATGTAATGCTAGAAGCCGAAGTGTGACTACGGCGGGATGATTTCTTGACCGTAGGAGCATGGCTGGCCTAGTCATCCCTCGTTTTCCGTATTTTGGGAAGCAGGGCGTGACAGATGGTTATGCAGAGCTGAAATTAAAACATCAGTTGCATCAGTAGGTAATTTATCAATAAACTCATCAAATCCTATGTTCTAAGAGAGGAGCAGTTAGGCCAGCCACATCTATAAATGCCAAGACATATAAAACAGAACTGCTCAATAATAGCTACAACAAATAGATGAGGAGAGTCAGAGACCAAGCTCAACTAACAAACCTGAGTCAACTAAGCAATTATACATATTAGATGGTAGGAATAGAAATAGTAATAGATTCCGATGGATGTGATTGAGAATTAATTCAGCCTTAATGAGTCGGCTTGTGGCCATGATAGCTTGTCCTCGACAATTGACAGTTGCAATATAGAATATGCCACGGCTCAACCCTATGTGTTTAAGGCTGGCTAGAGGATAAACAAATAGCCTCAGGATTGTATATTGTGTGCATAAACTTCAAGCATGCTAGGTCACGATTTCAAAAAACAATGCAATATCTCAGGAATCGTTACTTCGCATCAGAGCTGCAAAAGCTTAAGCACGTCATCCAACTTCATTACTGTTAGAATATAAAACATATTCCTCTTTTTGGTGAGGGTTAAGGGAATATATTTTATATTCTAACACGCCCCCCGAAGATTTTTGCTGATTTCAACCTGCTTTTGGAATAGCTCAAAACGAGCTTGCCTGATATTATTTACCAAAGGTGTTTTAGATATATCCACAATGACGACTGAACCCAGGCAACGGAGTAACATATTTCGCACCAGAAGAATGGGTCCACTAGCACAACTGGCAACTTTCTCTTGACAAGATCCGGAACCAGATACATTTGGAAGGAACACCGCACATGGCTCATTTTCACCAACGGCTTCTTCAAGTTCAGCACTTCCACTATTATTATGTTGCACTATCTTAACCTTCTGACTGTTACTGCCATTGCTTGAAGCGCTATTAATCCTCTCGTTTTCACCAAGAGCTTCATGTTCAGCACGTGCATTCTTGTTCTCAAAAACATCCATGTTCCTGTCATTAGAAGCACATTTAACCCTCTTGACACCAGAGACAACATCATTGGGCGCTTCTGAATTTAAGCTTTCAGTTGCACTTGCAGAAATATCTAAGATAGCATTAGTTTCTCGTGTTCCGTTTGGCTCACAAGGTATGTGAACATGTTCCCCTTGGCCTTCAAGGTGTTCTTCTGAAGAAGAAAATTCAAGAAAGAAGCACGCCCCGTGTATGTCAATCCAAGCAATTGGCTGCTCGAGCCTGTTTCGGTATATATCTTTATCATGTGCACAAAGTCCAACAATAATTGCTGGTTTGATATGTCACTTCAGAAATTGCTTTTTTTCATCTGAAAATCTCCCTGGACCAAACAAATAATATTCGCAGGAAAATTGTTCCATTCACTATCCTGGTTAAAGAGCGCATGCTGAGGCACCCAGTTTTCATAAAATTCCGATAATTCCTCAATATATGTTTTCCGGAACAAGAGTGAGATCGAACTCCACAGTTATCAGATCTCATTACACTGCAGCACCTGAAAGAGGATAGGTCCATGTTAGGCTGCCGTGATACCATGGCATGGCCACCATATGCAGCAGCTGGTGCGGCTGCTCTTCTTTCCTCTTCTCACTGGCATCATGGCAAAATTCCCGGTCTAGGGTTTGAAATTTTAGAGAGAGAGAGAGAGAGCCGCTTCGATCTGGAGATGAACTGCACTTCGATCTATCACCCGATGTAAAACTCGGTTTGGGCCCATAACACATGGACCTACACATGGTTGCACATGAGCTTTTAATATAGTAGGACTTCATCCAAAAAACTAAAGCCAACTTATATTTTATACGCATATGTATCCTACAATTTTTCCGATGTGGGATTATATTAACCACATTCTCAACACTTATCCTCTCGTGCAAACATGCACGCGTAACGGTGACTTCACGTGCGAGGGCTTAAACCTCATATGTGCAACGTGGACAAACAAACAAACACCCGAACTTTGATACCATGTAAAATGTCTCTTCCGCTGCACCAAAACTCCGAAGTTACGGTGAGGGTTGAAGAAATATATTTTATATTCTAACGCATCCCCACAGGTCGAAGGCCTTTTGGGGCGAAACCTGGACTTTTGCGCAGCGGTATTTTTAATTTAATAAATCCACATTTAATACGCGCCCGGTGGAAATCGAATCTGGATTGCTTTGATACCATATGAAATGTCTCTTCCAGTGCATCAAATCTCCGAAGTTATGGTGAGGGTTGAAAGAATGTACAGTTACCATGTATGCTATGATGATGAATTAGAATCCTTACTGATTGTGAGAAGTTATTGCCAGAGGAGCTCATGATCATAAAAGTACATCTATAACACTAGATGTTCTCAAATTATCGAATTTCGAAATGCATATAATACATAATACAATGATCCACAAATGCATGACAATGTGAGCAAAACCAGCAGGTCATAATTTCAAAATATTAATAGATGCGCGATATTAGAATAATAAGAAGTGAGGAAGAATGTAATGAATTGAACAGAGCAATCAAAATAAACCAAGTGAAGATCAAGAGAAGCAGTTCTCGGTTGCATATGTATAGTAATTCTTTTCAGGGAAAAAAACAAAGGCAGAGAAAAATCATAAATTACCCTATGAGAAAGAGAGTGCGGGGTAAAAGAAAACTCAAATCTTTAAATTAGACCTCGTGATCGCCAATAATGGCCCCTAGAGTTTACGAGAAATGTAGCTAGTGGTCAGACGCATTCCAAATTTTTATTATTCCGGATATAGGAGCCACCTTTTTCCTGATATAGGGGCAATTATTGTGAGTTATGGTTGTTCTTTAGTATTCCTTGTAAACTACATCAATCTGAAAAACATGTTTAATGATTTTTAGTCCATGAGAATGAATATCAATAGAAAACCGAGCTTGACTAGCATCAAATCAGTAGGATTTGGAAACAAATCCAACCTTAACCTTTGGATTCGCTTTGAGATGTGCGCAAACAATTATGAAGAAATTCAAATGGTATATTTCATAAAACACCACCAAACTTTCAATGTTCTTAAGATTGCACCATTGAACTTTAAAAATGCCATGAACCCTCTTTCGGGGGTATGTTTGTGAGGGTATTTTCATCAAAAAATGTCATTCAATTCATTTTGGGTCTATTCAATCCACATACACGGTCATTCTGGGGTTATTTTATCCACCCGTGTCTTAAACGAGTTTACAAAACTAGCATTTTCATACAGCATTGCCAATTCAAGGGTGGTTCATAACATTTTTAAAGTTCGATGGTGCTATATCCAAAACCTTGCAAGTTCAATGGCAGTTTATAAAATTTACCCTAACTCAAACGTTGACATAATCATTTACACTTATCTCAAATACAGATCTAACGGCTACGACGTAGGTAGGATTTGTTCCTATCTTACTCCAAAAACCTTATGATTCTTACTAGCTTGGTATCAAAAAACAATCTACAATGTTAGGTTTATCAACTTTGGGATGCATAAAAAGATTTTTAAAAAATTAACCATGCTTGTCCTGCAAACGAACCATCTCAGAGTGAGACGGTTCTAATGTGGCCTTGATCTTCCAATGTAACCATCTGGCCTTCTTCCATGTTACATATTTTAATTCAAACATCTGATGAAAAAAATTGATTTCCCATATGAAGAAACATAATGTTTTTTTTTTTTTTTGCCGTTTCTTTTTGTTCGCAATTGATAATCATTAAATTAGCTTGATTTATATTCTCTCCATGGATTCAAAGAAACCTGGGGAATAATCGATTAATTACGGTTTTATCCCCTCTTCAGCCCAATTCATCAAGGAAAATTTATGTGTCCCATTAATTTGAGAATCATTAATCAATCAAGGAAAAAAAGGACAACATAGCAACAAAATTGCTGATTGGATTCTATGTAAACAAGCGACTTGAACTTAAAAAGGGATAATCCAAAGAAGAAACCAAGCAATTACCACGTAGGCTTTTGAGGAAGAGCGATCGCATTCTTCTTTTGGCGGAAAATTCCTTGATTCTGAACCCACGGTGATGGTCTGGAAACAGCAAATAAAGAAGATATTTTATTTTTTCGGGTTTATTTTTTACCTGTACAGGGTCGCGTTCGACTGCAAACTCATTTCCATTGCTTTGCGCGGAAGACAGGGACAACTGACAAGTGATGAGGGCAGTATCCGGTCCGGTCCTGCAAAAGAGAGAGAAATAAATGAAACTTTCACAATTTCTAGCTAGTTTGGTGGGCCCCCGGTTTTATTTCATAGAGAAAAAAATTCTTGGGGACTAGAGCCATTTATGTCAGGATTATAGTCAGCTTATATTTTTGTCCTTAGGTAAAGGTTTTTAAGATAACAGCAATGAACTTTAAGAATATCACAGAATACTTTAAAGTTATGATGCAACGCGAAACTGTTTAATTTGAGATTTGAGTGAAAATGAAATAGAATTCAGTTCATGAAGATTGATGTGTATAAACGTCGAGAATGACTATTTTTTAAAATAAACACCAAATAATCTTAAATCAAATTCTAGATTTTCTTATATCAAACCCAAAACATATAGCTTCAAATTACCTTATAAATTCAAAGGGATTCCGGGGCATTTCTTAAAGTTTATTGGCATTATCTTGAAAATGTTGAAAGGTAACAGCGTTTTATAAAATTTACCATGCAAAAAGTTTCTTAATGTTTGACAAACAAGTAATCCTGACAATCATTACGAACTAATTACTTTGTTAAAACCATTGAAAATATCATCCATTGAATTTGACTTCACCATCTAATATACTCGTACCCCAGCAAAGCACGCGTGTTTCTAAATGTTACAAAATGCATCTCGGGTTCATAAGCATCTTTTTTATATAATATATATAAAGCTATACAAGAGAATATTGCTTGGAATGCTCCCTTGTTTAGCTTGAATTTTAGCGAAAAGATTGTTATCCAGCCTTAATTTAATTCTATTATTTTACATTTCGATCATATAAAAAAAAAATTGGCTCCTTAATACTCATCATTCATCTTTTTTATCCCATATAACAGGACTTATATGCTAGAAAAATTCTGATCGGTCTTTCTTTAAAATCTTCTTCTAATTTTTCTTCTGTTGCTTAGCTTTTACTAACAAAATTTTGAAAAAATCACGATTTATGTGTATAATAGTGTTGGGGTCAAAAATTAAACCCCGCGGTCGAGATCAACAAGTCAAAATCAAGGCGTGAAAAGTGGGGCCGGGCCCAAACCCGAATCCAAGTCAAGTAGGCCCAAGCCCGAAGCGAGGTCCAAGCAAACGGGCCAAAACCCAGGTCAAGTGGCCTTGTGTCCAAATCGAGCCCGAACATGAAGATGCCGACCTCCCCCATGTCAAGAAGAAAATTATGTAATAAATAAATTTAATGTAATTTTCTTGCATGAACGAAATATAAATGGGCAAAAAACCAATTTTTTAAAGGCTCATGTGCAAAAAATAATAAGCACATGAGGTATGAGATTGGCAAAATGTCATTTGTAAAGCCTAAGGAGTTGTGTGTAAACTTGTAAGCCTATATAGGACGACATTATGATGAAATAAACATAGTTTATTCCCCTCAAAAGTTTATAGGGTTTGTATCTCCATCTCCTCCTTCTCAAGTCCTCTTCCTCTTCATTTCCAATTAAATCAAGAGTTTAGCTCTTTTTTTCTTAAAACTAAATAAAGTTTCGCCATAAACCCATCGAAGGAAAGATTAACTCTCACACCAAATCTAAATAGGAATATTTTTGCTAATTTTTTTTCCTCCTCAAGATCCAATTTTAGGGAGAAAAAAGGAAAACCCACTGCTCAAGGCTCCATCAAAAGAAGAAAAAAAATCTCTTTTCATCACCAAACATCCAAATCTTGGGGATTCAAGAGAATCCATTTGGGTTTTTTCTTAGAATGGAGAAAATCTTTTGGAGTTTAACTCCATAATAAAAATCTTTTTGGAGTTTAAATTCATTTAAAATTCTTTTTGGAAGTTTAACTCTTTTTAAAATTCTTTGGGATCTTAACTCAATTTTTTTTTTAAAAACTGTTTGAGGAGTTCAACTCCAAATCCGGTCCACGCGACTTCGGGCCCAGGCCCTGCGCTTCACTTCCACACCTATAAAAAAAATAAAAAAATGCGCGCCTGCTGCGTGCATGCACGCGGAAGCGCACCGTGCGTCAATGCGCTACACGCTTGCACTTCACTTCTGCACCTGTAAAAAAATAAATAAATAAAAATAAAAATAAAAAATACGTGCCTGCTGCACGCAGCGCATGCACGCGCATGCATGCGGAAGCGCACTGCGCGAACACCTATAAAAAAATAAAAATAAAATAAAAATTTTAAAAAATATTTCTTTAAAATTAAAAAAAATCTTTTATTGCAGATAGAATAAATAAAAAAATAAAATGAACACGCCCTTCTGTATTATTTTCAAACACCAACACTGCACATTGAGTTCGCATGACCGGTTTTACCCGTCAATCGGAGATTCGCTCACTCCAAATGCGAAGAGTAAATAACTGCGGTTTAGTCCGCGGCTGCCAAAAATTTGGATTCTTACAATTAATAAACCCCAGTCTATCCTAGACAGGGAAAATCTATATATGCCTGACAAGTGCGCGTATTCCCATCTCAATGGGATGACGAAAAACACTCTACAGATTCTGGCACGTCCAGTGAGATTTTTTCTCTCCTTTCATATTTCGGGTTAAATGAACTCAATCAACACATGCATCGATTGCCTGTACTGAAATCATATTTTTTGTACAGGGATAACAACTTTTCGATCTCAATCCTAAATCCAACGATGATGTCTCCAGCAACAATACCGCTTCACATGCATGCTCCATCAAGTGGTATCCGAAATGATATTAAACTAAAATTTCTCAAATTTTCAAGTGGCATCCGAAATGACGTTGAGCTAAACTCGACCCCTAAGTCATTAAACTGAGACTATAAAAAATGTGTAAAAGAAACCGAAACAATGAGTCAACTCTCAATAAAAAAAATTAGCGAATAAAATTTAAAATAAAAAGATGAAATGATGGGGCAATCGCGAATAAATAGCCAAAATGACAGGGTAATCGCGACCTTCGAGATAAGAAAAATTGAAATAGTAGAGCAATCGCGGAAAAAAAAATTGGCTCTATAAGTTCGTGTTCGAGATGACATTAAACTAAAATTCATCAAGTTTTCAAGTTATATATGAAATAACTCTAAACTACTGTTAACGTCCGAAATGAATTTAAACTAATGTATCTTAAATTTCCGGAAAAACAAGCCCAGCTTCCAAAACAACCATTGTCGCATACACAATCAAGGCTACGGCTAAAGTGAGTCTCCCGTCAACCTTCGTGTAGCAGGGACAGGACATTGAATCCAATTCGAGTCCATAATATTCTCTTCGGTCTTCGTCAGAGCTCCAATCGCGAATGCTCCAATGAGCCAAATCAATAAGCCAGCCTCAAGGGGAAAAAGGCCGAACATTATAACCACAAGGGTGCTCGAACCAAAACACAAATCGTTGTTCGAGTGGCTTTCTATATCCCCATCTGGGGGCAAAGTCGTCAACTCATAGGGGGCAACAAGACGTCCTAGACAACCCCAGGCAAGGCTCATGACGACCGCAAATGTAAATGTCTTCTCTAGACTATCGGTTAGCCCAAAACGGTCGTCGAAGAAGCAGATGCCTGCCAAGCCTTTAAAACTGAAGAGTTGATGTAACACCCTAGTTCATTTATATCGTATTCTATTTGAGTATTTTCTAATCTTATGGCTATTTCATCATTTTATTATGCTTTGGGTGCGGACAATGCTTTGGTATCTGTGTTTGTATCCGGCTCGACCAGCATACTTGAAACTCGTCTTGAATTTTGATTACGACATATCCTTACTAGTACTGAGAATCCGTGCACACATATGTCATGTATACCTGTATCTTATATCTAGTATTACATATATTTTCAAATTTTACAACTTATAGTCAAATAATATATTTCAAATATTTAGCATGGCTTTCATTATACCACATACCCTATGGTTGCATCTGTATATCGTGTTTTTGTCCCGTTTAGTAAAACGGACTCGTTTAGATCGCTACGTGCATATTGCGCGTATCCGTTCTTGGGGATATGCATTTTTCTTTAACCGGATATCGTATTATGGTTTTGGTTGATACGTATATTATTCGTATTTTAAAACTAGATTTTTAGACACAATCCAGACATTTTTCGGAGTATTTTTGTATTAGCCTTAAAACCCCAGTTTATATATTATTATATTTTCTAAAACCTAAGAGTATAATAATATAATATACGAATATATATTCTTTATATATATATATATTTACTGTTACTATATATTTTAAATATATATTTTACCTAATATTATTTCCTCACCTGCCTCTCTCTCTCCCTCCTATATATACAAATATTATATACTATATTTTTATAACCTAATATCTTTTAACCCACGTCTCTCTCTTTCCTCTTTTCTTTTTCCCGCCAGGCGAGAACTCTAACCCACGCACCTCACCCTCGCCGTCGTCGCCACCTCGCCGCCGACCATCCCTCACCATCTCCTCACCTCCCTCTCTCCTCCCGACACCACAACCACCACCACCATCACCTTCACCCATACCCGATGACCCAAGAAACCCACGCACCCAGCACCTCCAACCCCCGACCTCGTCGCCGTCCCCTCACCCCGACGTCATCACCCCGGCCTCCTACATCTCCTCTCCTGTTCCCCGACCACCAGAACCCTCCCCGAGCTCCTCTTCTTTCCCTGCACACCCGAAACCCTTCACTGCAGCTACACCCATCGCCGGAACCCCCATCTCCAGAGACCCCGTCGTCACCCCTCGCCTCCTCGTCTCTGACCCCAGAGCTACACCAGAGAACCCCAGCCCCTCTTCTCCTTTCTTCTTCTTCTTCTTCTTCTTTTCTTCTCTTTTGCTTTCTTAGTTTTTTTTTCCGGTGATCGCCGGAGTCGCGCACATCGTCGACGATTCGGGCGACCCAGTCGTCGTTCTCATACAATGTAGTCACATTCTTGAGTAGCCTGGTTTAGTTCTATACGCGTGTATGTACATCACGACATTTACCCGACGTCGAACATGACGTACGCACCCCGTCGTGAGATCCAATTAGGCAAGTTTATTTTGCTACATGCTGTAACACCCAAGCCCAATGCTACTAATTTCAGTTACCGTTTGAACGTAATGTAGCACTTATTTCATTTATCTTGCTTGATTGTTACTGATTGTAATTTTTTACCCCGTCAATTCATTTCTGCATATAACAATTTAAGGCATTTAAAATAAAAATTAAAAAATATTCATCATGGCTTGCTTGACACCCCTAACCCCGTTGTAGCGTCCGTGCATCGTGTTCTCGTCCCGTTTAATGAAACGGGCAAGTTTGGACGGCTACGCGCGCGTACGTGTGTCCGTTTTGGGGGTATGCTTTTTGATTGTAAAACACTTCATTTTAAATTTTGGATCCCGCTTAAAATTTTCTTATTTCAATTTCAAATTTTTGGACCCGACCCGGGCGCGATTTGGAAATGTTTTACTTTGCGCCAAAATCCCAATTTCTAGTATATTTTAAACCATCGTATATTTTAATTTAACCATATAGATTTTTTCCTAAATCTTTTACTTAAAATTTCCTAACCCCACGAATTTCTGTCCTAGCCAATCACCTTCCTCCCTTTAATTCCGTGGGCCCCACTTCTCTCTATCTCTCTCCTCTCTCTCTCCCCGTCTTTTTCTCTCTCTCTATCTCTCTCTCTATATATTCTCTTTTCTTCCTTTTCTTTTCTTTTTCGCGTAACCAGCGAACCCAACCTCGTCGCAACCCTAGCCGCGCACTCTCTCGCCGCCGTAGCCCAACGCCGACGCCATCACCACTGGACTTCTCGCCTCTTCGCCCTCGTCACAGCCACTGCGCCTCCTTCCTCCTCTCCTCTCTTTACCGAGTGCCTGCACGCCACCTGCACACCGCCTGCACACCGCGAGCGCCTTGTGGGATCGCCGCCGGCGATCTCAATCCGCCCCCCGGCCTCGTGCACCCCCTCGGTGAATATCTTCTTCTCATCTCCTTCTTTCTCCTTCCTTCCTCCCTCGTTTCACCGATTCTCTTTTGTTGGCCGTTGTTCCCTGCAGGTGGTTCGCCGGAGCCCCGTCGACGCCGTCGACCATCACGACCCCTTCAATTCACAGTGAGTATCCTTCCCTTCTCTATCCTCCTTCCATTTCTTCTTTATTTTCTTTTCTTTTCTTGTTGTAACTCTTGACATTCACTGTTTTTGTATCTCTCCAGATTCCGACCGTGCCGGCGACATGTCCCGACGTTCCAGCGTGGTACCCCGACTCGTGTGGTTCCACTGTTCGTCGTTTGGGTTCATTCCGTGAACCGTGCGCCCGTCGCGAGTTTTCCCCGCCGACGTTTAACGTTCCGTTTTCCCGGTTCGCGACCCGTCGATGCAAGTACCCCTTGCTACATGCTAAACAATATTTACATACACATTAATGACACCCTAAACCTATAAACTTAACTCTGGTACGATCATTTCTCTTTTACATGTTCAATATTGTTATATATCATTTTATCTTCCAAACGTGAAACCTACTATTTGCAATTACTGTATTGAACCTAATAACCACAGTTACATGTTTTAATTACATTTTCACTAATGACGTATCCTAGGGTACTTTATCTATCGTTTTACTTCATTCGGACACTCGTGTACATTTAACCTGCATAAACTGTGATTTCATCCATGGAACTTATAGATATATATATATATATATATCATTGCATCCATGAAGTCTTAAACTCGTTAACATGATTAAATGGCTAAAATGGTCTTACTGCATTCTTATAATGTTGAAATCATCTCTGTGACACAACTGATAACTGTATTGCAAATTGAATGAATCTGCCTATTGCTTAATTCATTGTTTAGATCATGCTGTTGATAACCAAGCTTGATTATGTAGCTGAGTATGAGCACACCCATGATATTGTTTACATCTTGACCTGACTTGCTACATACATATTGATTTACCTGACATGGTACCGTATACTGCTTGACTTGACCTGATGTACCATGACCTGACCCGTTACCTGATCTAGTGTCTATGCTAACAAACATGACATGTAGTCCTCATGGACCGTTCCTGTTGTCTATCCAGAAAAACCTGTTTACCTGATCCTGCGTTGGCATTAGTTTCTTGATTACGGGATACCTGACTTGACATACACTTATAACTTGGGGGTATGGGGAAATCAAAGGTGAAACCTGACTTGTAACTCAACAGTTCACTACCTGTTCTGATCAGTTTTAGGCTAGGCCAGCCTTGGAATGATGATGCTGACATCATTCATCTGTACACATTCCTGTTTGGTGCCTAGCGGCATGTCTCGGTTTCAGCCCGAGAATCTTGGGGCCATGGTCCCGGGTATGTACGGGATACTATTGAGTTATATCGATGATTTATCAATTTGGTTTCAAAGACTTTAGAATAGAAAACCTGATAGAACAGTCCGGTTTACCCACTGCACACTACCCTGCACTGCTGTGATTCATATTATTGTTACCCTTGCTTTATTCATGTTTATATTCGTATTGCCTGTTTATTATGTTATTACTTGATGACTTGACGCGCTGACGTCTGGGTTTTGCATGGCCCAGATTCCGTACCGCTGTCGCAGTCCGAGCAGGAGTACTTCAGCCGACAGGCTGAGCTGTGAGTGTCAGTAGTAGTTAGCTTTTCTTCCTGCATTTTTATTCCTGATGTGAGCCCGCATTATGGGACATATATTCCAGTTATTTTGTATTGGATCCTTCGCTTCCGCATTTTATTATTCTTGACTCATGTTATCTTGGATTATGGACATGTTTAGATAGTTTTATTTTGTTCTTGATATCTCTACAACCGTAATGTGACTGTGGATGGATACTTCCTATCCACAGGTAGCATGGTTGGCTATGTCATGTGTCTATTTTAGCGTACTCTGGGAAGCGGGGCGTGACATGGTTCTTTTGGTATCAGAGCCATAGGTTAGTCGGGTTGATTCTTTTTGTAGTTGGGTATTGTACCCAATACACGAATCAGAATACCCGTGTTTAGGAAACATGTCCTGCCACCTTGCCGTTTTACCATTCTTGAATCACATTCTTCCTGATTATATCTTTACGATGTGCAAACTTCCTTTGCATATCGACTCGAAAACCTGATCCCTTGTTATCTCTAGGACTTAGGCGACTTGGGTGGAGTTATGTAATTGTGGCTATGATACCGCGGCATAGTTACAATGCGGCACTCTATTTAAGTAACTTGGAGTTCTAGCCTTGATCTATATTTCGAATCTATCATCATGCTAATGTTGGGTATTTTGATTTCAGGAATATGGCCGGTAAGAATTTGAAGACGTACCAAAGACGTGTGGACGAAGCCGCCATTCTTGGAGTGATAAGGGGAATGCTGGAGAATCAAAAGAGACAGACCGAGCTGAAGCCGGCGTCTACACTGAACCAAACATCCGTACGTAGAAGTGTTCCGGTGAATAGACGTAGCATAGCACCAATGAAGAAAACAATTGTGGTTGATCGGAAGAGGAGCGTGATTTGTAACTACTGCCATGTACACGGACATGTGCAAAAGGATTGTCGAAGGAGGCTAGGACTCTGTTTGGTTTGTGGAGCGGCAGATCACGCCGTTAGTGCTTGTCCGTCGAAGCTTCGTACGAGGGATAATATTCAGAAGCCTCCGCAGAGACTGTTCCAGGGATAGAAACGGCTGACTCAAGGACCTAATTAGGCTCGAGCTTTTACCTTGACAGCTGAAGAAGCTAAGGCGTCAGGAGAAGTTGTTTCAGGTACTCCACTCGTTCATGGTTTTCCTGCATTAGCGTTATTTGATTTTGGTGCATCCCATTGTTTTATATCATCCAAGTTTTAACTACACACTCGATTGACTACACGACCCTGTCTAGTTTCTGGGACATACACACTGGGAATGGGAAAATCATAACTAGTAGGGAATGTAAAGATTGTACAGTTGTTGTGTGCGGACGGGAGTTTTTTGCAGATTTCTTGGTGATTGATACGGGCAGCTACGGGGTCGTCTTGGGAATGGATTTTCTTGGCACTTTCCACGCTCACATTGACTGTAGGGCAAGGAAGGTAATTTTCCAGATTCCCGGACATCCCGAGTTTAGCTTCACCGGAGGAAGCAGTTCTGTCGGGCCAGTCGAGTTTAGGGCTAGGCCGACAAACAATATTCTTGCAGAAATGGAAGTTGATGAAACTAAGGAGCCAGCTGTTGTTCGCAATTTTATGGACGTGTTTGAAGATATATCGGGTTTACCGCCACAGCGAGACGTGGAGTTCGCAATTGATCTTATCCCTGGTGCAGCGCCAGTATCCAAAGCGTATTATCCAATGGCACAGTAGAGTTGGAAGAAGTCAAGAAACAGGTTGCTGAATTGCTTGAGAAGGGTTGGATTCGAAGCAGTAACTCACCTTGGGGAGCTCCAGTTCTTCTAGTAAAGAAGAAGGATGGCACAAGAAGGATGTGCATCGACTATCGAGAATTAAACCGGGTGACTATTAAGAACAAGTAACCGATCCCTCGCATTGGCGAACTTTTTGAGCAGCTTTGTGGCTCGAGGGTATTCTCGAAGCTGGATTTGCGATCCGGATATCATCAGGTCCGAGTGAAAGCAGAAGATATTTGCAAGACGGCGTTCCGAACTCGGTATGGACATTACGAATACTTAGTGATGCCCTTCGGAGTAACGAATGCGCCGGTAGTATTCGTGGACTTGATGAACCGAATCTTTTCACCGTTCTTGGACCAGTTTATCGTGGTTTTCATTGACGATATCCTGGTTTACTCGAAGGGTTTTGAAGAGCATGCTGAGCATTTGAAGATCGCACTGCAAACGTTGAGACAAGAGAAGTTATATGCGAAGATGGGTAAGTGCGAGTTTTGGCTGGAGGAAGTAAAGTTTTTGGGGCATGTTGTGTCTGGCGATAGAATTGTCGTCGATCCAGAAAAGATTGCAGCAGTTCGTGATTGGCCGATTCCAAAGAATGTTGCGGAGATAAGAAGCTTTCTTGGACTCGCCAGGTATTACAGAAGATTCGTGGAGAACTTTGCTCGTCTGGCGGAGCCGTTAACCAAGCTTACGCGCAAGGAGGAACCTTTTGTATGGACGGACAAATGTGCATTAGCTTTTGATACGTTGAAACAGAAGTTGATAACCGCCCCTATTCTGACCGTGCCAGACAATTCCGGAGGATTGGTGATTCACAGCGACGCATCTGGGAAAGGATTGGGATGTGTTTTGATGCAGCATGGGAAGGTTGTAGCGTATGCTTCGAGACAGTTGAAGACCCATGAGAAGAATTACCCAACTCATGACTTGGAACTTGCGACTGTGATTTTCGCTTTGAAGATTTGGAGACACTACCTTTTGGGCGAAAGGGTCAAAGTTTTTACTGATCATAAGAGCTTGAAGTATGTGTTCACACAGAAGGAGCTTAATATGAGGAAACGTAGATGGTTGGAGCTGATGGCTGACTACGATCTTGATCTTAAATACCATCCGGGGAAGGTTAATGTCGTGCCGAATGCGCTTAGTCGGTTACCAGTAATTCAGGTGTTAACTACGCAGAAGGAGCTCGTTGAAGATTTTCGAAATTTTGACTTGGAGGTTGTGCTACCGCATTCTACGGGGAAGTTGATGCAACTGCAAGTACATTCATCGTTGATCGAGAATATTAAAGCAGCACAATCGCAGGATCCTAGACTGCAGAAGTTTCGAGGACAGGTTGAAGCCAGACTACGAACAGATTTAGTGATCCACGAAGATGGTTCGTTGAAGTATGGTAGCCATTTGTGTGTGCCAAAGGGAGATATTCGTGAAGAGTTTATGAAGGAGGCACACAGTTCAGCTTATTCCGTACATCCAGGAGGCACAAAGATGTACCGAGATATTCGACAGCATTTCTGGTGGGAAGGCATGAAACGGGAGATTGCTCGCTTTGTGGCGAAGTGCTTGGTGTGTCAGCAAGTTAAGGCTGAACATCAAAGGGTTGCTGGTTTATTGCAACCACTTCCGATTCCTCAGTGGAAGTGGAACATATAACCAAGGATTTCGTGACGGCTTTACCGCGGAGTCCAAAGGGCAACAATGCTGTATGGGTGATTGTTGATCGATTGACCAAGACAGCTCACTTCATTCCTTTCCGGGTTGGTCAATCAACAGAGACTTTGGCAGAGCGGTACATGCAAGAGATTATAAGATTGCATGGAGTACCGGTGAGCATCGTGTCCGATCGGGACACTCGGTTCTTATCACACTTCTGGAGGAGTTTACAGGAAATTTTGGGGACTCGATTGAAGTTTAGCACAGCTTATCATCCTCAAACTGATGGTCAGTCGGAGAGAACAATCCAAACTCTTGAGGATATGTTGAGAGCATGCATGTTGGACTTCAAGGGGTCTTGGGAGGATCATCTACATTTGGTGGAGTTTCTTACAACAACAGTTTTCAGGCAACTATCCAGATGGCTCCGTTTGAAGCTTTGTATAGTCGTAAATGCCGTTCACCTGTTTGTTGGGATGATGTCGGTGAACGAAGATTGTTGGGACCAGATTTGGTTGTGCAGACAGTTGAGAAGGTTAACACTATCAGAAATCATATGAAGGCAGCACAAGACCAACAGAAGAGTTGGGCAGACATGTCAAGAAGACCTCTAGAATTCGCTGTTGGTGATTCGGTATTCTTGAAGATATCACCGACTAGAGGGGTGATTCGTTTTGGAAGTCGAGGAAAGCTTAGTCCTCGATTCGTTGGACCCATTGAGATCTTGGAGCGTGTTGGTGAGATAGCGTATCGTTTGGCGTTACCGCAGTCCTTGGCGAGTGTGCACGATGTGTTTCACGTATCTCAACTACGAAGGTATGTTCGAGATGAAACGCATGTATTGGATCATTCGGAGTTAACAGTACGAGAAGACTTGACTTTTGAGGAGCGACCGGTTGAAATTGTGGATCGAAAGGAAAAGGTTCTTAAGAACAAGGTAATCCCTCTTGTGCTTGTTTCTTGGGGTAATCGCTCGCATGGAGAGTCCACTTGGGAACGAGAAGATGAAATCCGGCAGAAGTTTCCTCATCTTTTCTTGTAGTTGTTTGTCGTCTATCTTTGTATTCTTGGAATTTCGAGAACGAAATTCTTTTTGTAGTTGGGTATAATGTAACACCCGAGCCTAATGCTACTAATTTCAGTTACCGTTTGAACGTAGTGTGACACTTATTTCATTTATCTTGCTTGATTGTTACTTATTGTAATTTTTTACCCCGTCAATTCATTTCTGCATATAACAATTTAAGGCATCTAAAATAAAAATTAAAAAATATTCATCATGGCTTGCTTGACACCCCTAACCCCGTTGTAGCGTTCGTGCATCGTGTTCTCGTCCCGTTCAGTGAAACGGGCAAGTTTGGACGGCTACGCGCACGTACGTGTATCCGTTTTGGGGGTATGCTTTTTGATTGTAAAACACTTCATTTTAAATTTTGGATTCCGCCTAAAATTTTCTTATTTCAATTTCAAATTTTTGGACCCGACCCGGACGCGATTTGGAAATGTTTTACTTTGCGCCAAAATCCCAATTTCTAGTATGTTTTAAACCATGGTATATTTTAATTTAACCATATAGATTTTTTCCTAAATCTTTTACTTAAAATTTCCTAACCCCACGAATTTCTGTCCCAGCCAATCACCTTCCTCCCTTTAATTCTGTGGGCCCCACTTCTCTCTATCTCTCTCCTCTCTCTCTCCCCGTCTCTCTCTCTCTATCTCTCTCCTCTCTCTCTCTCTATATATTCTCTCCCTTCTTCCTTTTCTTTTCTTTTTCGCGTAACCAGCGAACCCAACCTCGTCGCAACCCTAGCCGCGCACTCCCTCGCCGCCGTAGCCCAACGCCGACGCCATCACCACCGGACTTCTCGCCTCTTCGCCCTCGTCACAGCCACTGTGCCTCCTTCCTCCTCTCCTCTCTTTCCCGAGCGCCTGCATGCCACCTGCACACCGCCTGCATACCGCGAGCGCCTCGTGGGATCGCCGCCGGCGATCTCAATCCGCCCCCCGGCCCGTGCACCCCCTCGGTGAATATCTTCTTCTCCTCTCCTTCTTTCTCCTTCCTTCCTCCCTCATTTCACCGATTCTCTTTTGTTGGCCGTTGTTCCCTGCAGGTGGTCCGCCGGAGCCCCGTCGACGCCGTCGACCATCACGACCCATTCAATTCACAGTGAGTATCCTTCCCTTCTCCATCCTTCTTCCCTTTCTTCTTTATTTTATTTTCTTTTCTTGTTGCAACTCTTGACATTCACTGTTTTTGTATCTTGCCAGATTCCGGCTGTGCCGGCGACGTGTCCCGACGTTCCAGCGTGGTACCCCGACCCGTGTGGTTCTACTGTTCGTCGTTTGGGTTCATTCCGTGAACCGTGCATCCGTCGCGAGTTTTCCCCGCCGACGTTTAACGTTCCGTTTTCCCGGTTCGCGACCCGTCGAGGCAAGTACCCCTTACTACATGTTAAACAATATTTACATACACATTAATGACACCCTAAACCTATAAACTTAACTTTGGTACGATCATTTCTCTTTTACATGTTCAATATTGTTATATATCATTTTATCTTCCAAACGTGAAACCTACTATTTGCAATTACTGTATTGAACCTAATAACCACAGTTACATGTTTTAATTACATTTTCACCAATGACGTATCTTAGGGTACTTTATCTATCGTTTTACTTCATTCGGACACTCGTGTACATTTAACCAGCATAAACTGTGATTTCATCCATGGAACTTATAGATATATATATATCATTGCATCCATGAAGTCTTAAACTTGTTAACATGATTAAAATGGCTAAAATGGTCTTACTGCATTCTTATAATGTTGAAATCATCTCTGTGACACAACTGATAACTGTACTGCAAATTGAATGAATCTGCCTATTGCTTAATTCATTGCTTAGATCATGCTGTTGATAACCAAGCTTGATTATGTAGCTGAGTATGAGCACACCCATGATATTGTTTACATCTTGACCTGACTTGCTACATACATATTGATTTACCCGACATGGTATCGTATACTGCTTGACTTGACCTGATGTACCATGACCTGACCCGTTACCTGATCTAGTGTCTAATGCCAACAAACATGACATGTAGTCCTCATGGACCGTTCCTGTTGTTTATCCAGACAAACCTGTTTACCTGATCCTGCGTTGGCATTAGTTTCTTAATTACGGGACACCTGACTTGACATACACTTATAACTTAGGGGTATGGGGAAATCAAAGGTGAAACCTGACTTATAACTCAACAGTTCACTACCTGTTCTGATCAGTTTTAGGCTAGGCCAGCCTTGGAATGATGATGCTGATATCATTCATCTGTACACATTCCTGTTTGGTGCCTAGCGGCATGTCTCGGTTTCAGCCCGAGAATCTTGGGGCCGTGGTCCTGGGTATGTATGGGATACTATTGAGTTATATTGATGATTCATCAATTTGGTTTCAAAGACTTTAGAACAGAAAACCTGATAGAACAGTCCAGTTTACCCACTGCACACTACCCTGCACTGCTGTGATTCATATTATTGTTACCCTTGCTTTATTCATGTTTATATTCGCATTGCCTGTTTATTATGTTATTACTTGATGACTTGACGCGCTGACGTCTGGGTTTTGCATGGCCCAGATTCCGTACCGCTGTCGCAGTCCGAGCAGGAGTACTTCAGCCGACAGGCTGAGCTGTGAGTGTCAGTAGTAGTTAGCTTTTCTTCCTGCATTTTTATTCCTGATGTGAGCCCGCATTATGGGACATACATTCCAGTTATTTTGTATTGGATCTTTCGCTTCCGCATTTTATTATTCTTGACTCATGTTATCTTCGATTATGGACATGTTTAGATAGTTTTATTTTGTTCTTGATATCTCTACAACCGTAATGTGACTGTGGATGGATACTTCTTACCCACAGGTAGCATGGTTGGCTATATCATGTGCCTATTTTAGTGTACTCTGGGAAGTGGGGCGTGACATGGTTCTTTTGGTATCAGAGCCATATGTTAGTCGGGTTGATTCTTTTTGTAGTTGGGTATTGTACCCAATACACGAATCAGAATACCCGTGTTTAGGAAACATGTCCTGCCACCTTGCCGTTTTACCATTCTTGAATCACATTCTTCCTGATTATATCTTTACGATGTGCAAACTTCCTTTGCATATCGACTCGAAAACCTAATCACTTGTTATCTCTAGGACTTAGGCGACTTGGGTGGAGTTATGTAATTGTGGCTATGATACCGCGGCATAGTTACAATGCGGCACTCTATTTAAGTAACTTGGAGTTCTAGCCTTGATCTATATTTCGAATCTATCATCATGCTAATGTTGGGTATTTTGATTTCAGGAATATGGCCGGTAAGAATTTGAAGACGTACCAAAGACGTATGGACGAAGCCGCCATGCTTGGAGTGATAAGGGGAATGCTGGAGAATCAAAAGAGACAGACCGAGTTGAAGCCGGCGTTTGCACTGAACCAAACGTCCGTACGTAGAAGTGTTCCGGTGAATAGACGCAGCATAGCATCAATGAAGAAAACAATTGTGGTTGATCGGAAGAGGAGCGTGATTTGTAACTACTGCCATGTACACGGACATGTGCAAAAGGATTGTCGAAGGAGGCTGGGACTCTGTTTGGTTTGTGGAGCGGCAGATCACGCCTTTAGTGCTTGTCCGTCAAAGCTTCGTACGAGGAATAATATTCAGAAGCCTCCGCAGAGACCGTTCCAGGGACAGAAACAGCTGACTCAAGGACCTAATCAGGCTCGAGCTTTTACCTTGACAGCTGAAGAAGCCAAGGCGTCAGGAGAAGTTGTTTCATGGTTTTCCCGCATTAGCGTTATTTGATTCTGGTGCATCCCATTGTTTTATGTCATTCAAGTTTTTAACTACACACTCGATTGACTACACGACCCTGTCTAGTTTCTGGGACATACACACTGGGAATGGGAAAATCATAACTAGTAGGGAATGTAAAGATTGTACAGTTGTTGTGTGCGGACGGGAGCTTTTCGCAGATTTCTTGGTGATTGATACGGGCAGCTACGAGGTCGTCTTGGGAATGGATTTTCTTGGCACTTTCCACGCTCATATTGACTGTAGGGCAAGGAACGTAATTTTCCAGATTCCCGGACATCCTGAGTTTAGCTTCACCGGAGGAAGCAGTTCTGTCGGGCCAGTCTTGTTTAGGGCTAGGCTGACAAACAATATTCTTGCAGCAATGGAAGTTGATGAAAGTAAGGAGCCAGCTGTTGTTCGCAATTTTATGATGGTGTTGTTTAAGATATATTGGGTTTACCGCCACAGCGAGACGTGGAGTTCGCAATTGATCTTATCCCTGGTGCAGCGCCAGTATCCAAAGCGTATTATCCAATGGCACCAGTAGAGTTGGAAGAAGTCAAGAAATAGGTTGCTGAATTTCTTGAGAAGGGTTGGATTCGAAGCAGTAACTCGCCTTGGGGAGCTCCAGTTCTTCTAGTAAAGAAGAAGGATGGCACAAGAAGGATGTTCATCGACTATCGAGAATTAAACTGGGTGACTATTAAGAACAAGTAACCGATCCCTCGCATTGGCAAACTTTTCGAGCAGCTTTGTGGCGCGAGGGTATTCTCGAAGCTGGATTTGCGATCCGGATATCATCAGGTCCGAGTGAAAGCAGAAGATATTTGCAAGACGGCGTTCCGAACTCGGTATGGACATTACGAATACTTAGTGATGCCCTTCGGAGTAACGAATGCGCCGGCAGTATTCGTGGACTTGATGAACCGAATCTTTTCACCGTTCTTGGACCAGTTTATCGTGGTTTTCATTGACGATATCCTGGTTTACTCGAAGAGTTTTGAAGAGCATGCTGAGCATTTGAAGATCGCACTGCAAACATTGAGACAAGAGAAGTTATATGCGAAGATGGGTAAGTGTGAGTTTTGGCTGGAGGAAGTAAAGTTTTTGGGGTATGTTGTGTCTGGCGATGGAATTGCCGTCGATCCAGAAAAGATTGCAGCAGTTCGTGATTGGCCGATTCCAAAGAATGTTGCGGAGATAAGAAGCTTTCTTGGACTCGCCAGGTATTACAGAAGATTCGTGGAGAACTTTGCTCATCTGGTAAAGCCGTTAACCAAGCTTACGCGCAAGGAGGTACCTTTTGTATGGACGGACAAATGTGCGTTAGCTTTTGAGACGTTGAAACAGAAGTTGATAACCGCCCCTATTCTGACCGTGCCAGACAATTCCGGAGGATTGGTGATTCACAGCGACGCATCTGGGAAAGGATTGTGATGTGTTTTGATGCAGTATGGGAAGGTTGTAGCGTACGCATCGAGACAGTTGAAGACCCATGAGAAGAATTACCCAACTCATCACTTGGAACTTGCGGCTATGATTTTCGCTTTGAAGATTTGGAGACACTACCTTTTGGGCGAAAGGGTCGAAGTTTTTACTGATCATAAGAGCTTGAAGTATGTGTTCACACAGAAGGAGCTTAATATGAGGCAACGTAGATGGTTGGAGCTGATGGCTGACTACGATCTTGATCTTAAATACCATCCGGGGAAGGTTAATATCGTGCCGGATGCGCTCAGTCGGTTACCAGCAATTCAGGTGTTAACTACGCAGAAGGAGCTCGTTGAAGATTTTCGAAGTTTTGACTTGGAGGTTGTGCTACCGCATTCTATGGGGGCAGTTGATGCAACTGCAAGTACATTCATCGTTGATCGAGAATATTAAAGCAGCACAATCGCAGGATCCTAGACTGCAGAAGTTTCAAGGACAGGTTGAAGCCAGACTACGAACAGATTTAGTGATCCACGAAGATGGTTCGTTGAAGTATGGTAGCCATTTGTGTGTGCCAAAGGGAGATATTTGTGAAGAGTTTATGAAGGAGGCACACAGTTCAGCTTATTCCGTACATCCACGAGGCACAAAGATGTACCGAGATATTCGACAGCATTTCTGGTGGGAAGGCATGAAATGGGAGATTGCTCGCTTTGTGGCGAAGTGCTTGGTGTGTCAGCAAGTTAAGGCTGAACAACAAAGGGTTGCTGGTTTATTGCAACCACTTCCGATTCCTCAGTGGAAGTGGGAACATATAACCATGGATTTCGTGACGGCTTTACTGCGGAGTCCAAGGGGCAACAATGCTGTATTGATCGATTGACCAAGGCAGCTCACTTCATTCCTTTTCGGGTTGGTCAATCAACAAAGACTTTGGCAGAGCGGTACTTGCAAGAGATTGTAAGATTGCATTGAGTACAGGTGAGCATCGTGTCCGATCGGGACACTCAGTTCTTTTCACACTTCTGGAGGAGTTTACAGGAAAGTTTGGGGACTCGATTGAAGTTTAGCACAGCTTATCATTCTCAAACTGATGGTCAGTCGGAGAGAACAATCCAAACTCTTGAGGATATGTTGAGAGTATGCATGTTGGACTTCAAGGGGTCTTGGGAGGATCATCTACATTTGGTGGAGTTTCTTACAACAACAGTTTTCAGGCAACTATCCAGATGGCTCCGTTTGAAGCTTTGTATGGTCGTAAATGCCATTCACCTGTTTGTTGGGACGATGTCGGTGAACGAAGATTGTTGGGACCAGATTTGGTTGTGCAGACAGTTGAGAAGGTTAACACTATCAGAAATCATATGAAGGCAGCACAAGACCGACAGAAGAGTTGGGCAGACATGTCAAGAAGATCTCTAGAGTTCGCTGTTGGTGATTCGGTATTCTTGAAGATATCACCGACTAGAGGGGTAATTCGTTTTGGAAGTCGAGGAAAGCTTAGTCCTCGATTCGTTGGACCCTTTGAGATCTTGGAGCGTGTTGGTGAGGTAGCGTATCGTTTGGCGTTACCGCAGTCCTTGGCGAGTGTGCACGATGTGTTTCACGTATCTCAACTACGAAGGTATGTTCGAGATGAAACGCATGTATTGGATCATTCGGAGTTAACAGTACGAGAAGACTTGACTTTTGAGGAGCGACCGGTTGAAATTGTGGATCGAAGGGAAAAGGTTCTTAAGAACAAGGTAATCCCTCTTGTGCTTGTTTCTTGGGATAATCGCTCGCATGGAGAGTCCACTTGGGAACGAGAAGATGAAATCCGGCAGAAGTTTCCTCATCTTTTCTTGTAGTTGTTTGTCGTCTAT
The DNA here is from genome assembly GCA_030015575.1 of Agapanthus africanus. Classification (NCBI taxonomy): domain Eukaryota; kingdom Viridiplantae; phylum Streptophyta; class Magnoliopsida; order Asparagales; family Amaryllidaceae; genus Agapanthus; species Agapanthus africanus. The sequence continues at coordinate 65,329,822 of CM057338.1, read as the reverse complement.
CTTTGTATTCTTGGAATTTCGAGGACGAAATTCTTTTTGTAGTTGGGTATAATGTAACACCCGAGCCCAATGCTACTAATTTCAGTTACCGTTTGAACGTAGTGTGGCACTTATTTCATTTATCTTACTTGATTGTTACTTATTGTAATTTTTTACCCCGTCAATTCATTTCTGCATATAAAAATTTAAGGCATCTAAAATAAAAATTAAAAAATATTCATCATGGCTTGCTTGACACCCCTAACCCCGTTGTAGTGTCCGTGCATCGTGTTCTCGTCCCGTTCAGTGAAACAGGCAAGTTTGGACGGCTACGCGCGCGTACGTGTATCCGTTTTGGGGGTATGCTTATTGATTGTAAAACACTTCATTTTAAATTTTGGATCCAGCCTAAAATTTTCTTATTTCAATTTCAAATTTTTAGACCCGACCCGAGCGCGATTTGGAAATGTTTTACTTTGCGCCAAAATCCCAATTTCTAGTATATTTTAAACCATCGTATATTTTAATTTAACCATATAGATTTTTTCTTAAATCTTTTACTTAAAATTTCCTAACCCTACGAATTTCTGTCCCAGCCAATCACCTTCTTCCCTTTAATTCCGTGGGGCCCACTTCTCTCTATCTCTCTCCTCTCTCTCCCCGTCTCTCTCTCTCTCTCTATCTCTCCTCTCTTTCTCCCTGCCTCTCTCTCTATCTCTCTCCTCTCTCTCTCTATATATTCTCTCTCTTCTTCCTTTTCTTTTCTTTTTCACGTAACCAGCGAACCCAACCTCGTCGCAACCTTAGCCACGCATTCCCTCGCCGCCGTAGCCCAACGCCGGCGCCATCACCACCGGACTTCTCGCCTCTTCGCCCTCGTCACAGCCACTGCGCCTCCTTCCTCCTCTCCTCTCTTTCCCGAGCGCCTGCACGCCACCTGCACACCGCCTGCACACCGCGAGCGCTTCGTGGGATCGCCGCCGGCGATCTCAATCCGCCCCCCGGCCTCGTGCACCCCCTCGGTGAATATCTTCTTCTCCTCTCCTTCTTTCTCCTTCCTTCCTCCATCGTTTCACCGATTCTCTTTTGTTGGCCGTTGTTCCCTGCAGGTGGTCCGCCGGAGCCCCGTCGACGCCGTCGACCATCACGACCCCTTCAATTCACAGTGAGTATCCTTCCCTTCTCCATCCTCCTTCCCTTTCTTCTTTATTTTCTTTTCTTTTCTTGTTGCAACTCTTGACATTCACTGTTTTTGTATCTCGCCGGATTCCGGCCGTGCCGGCGACGTGTCCCGACATTCCAGCGTAGTACCCCGACCCGTGTGGTTCCACTGTTCGTCGTTTGGGTTCATTCCGTGAACCGTGTGCCCGTCGCGAGTTTTCCCCGCCGACGTTTAACGTTCCGTTTTCCCGGTTCGTGACCCGTCGAGGCAAGTACCACTTGCTACATGCTAAACAATATTTACATACACATTAATGACACCCTAAACCTATAAACTTAACTTTGGTACGATCATTTCTCTTTTACATGTTCAATATTGTTATATATCATTTTATCTTCCAAACGTGAAACCTACTATTTGCAATTACTGTATTGAATCTAATAACCACAGTTACATGTTTTAATTACATTTTCACTAATGACGTATCCTAGGGTACTTTATCTATCGTTTTACTTTATTCGGACAATCGTGTACATTTAACCTGCATAAACTGTGATTTCATCCATGAAACTTATAGATATATATATCATTGCTTCCATGAAGTCTTAAACTTGTTAACATGATTAATGGCTAAAATGGTCTTACTGCATTCTTATAATGTTGAAATCATCTCTGTGACACAACTGATAACTGTACTGCAAATTGAATGAATCTACCTATTGCTTAATTCATTGCTTAGATCATGCTGTTGATAACCAAGCTTGATTATATAGCTGAGTATGAGCACACCCATGATATTGTTTACATCTTGACCTGACTTGCTACATACATATTGATTTACTCGACATGGTACCGTATACTGCTTGACTTGACCTGATGTACCATGACCTGACCCGTTACCTGATCTAGTGTCTAATGCCAACAAACATGACATGTAGTCCTCATGGACCGTTCCTGTTGTCTATCCAGACAAACCTGTTTACCTGATCCTGCGTTGGCATTAGTTTCTTGATTACGGGATACCTGACTTGACATACACTTATAACTTGGGGGTATGGGGAAATCAAAGGTGAAACCTGACTTGTAACCCAACAGTTCACTACCTGTTCTGATCAGTTTTAGGCTAGGCCAGCCTTGGAATGATGCTGCTGACATCATTCATCTGTACACATTCCTGTTTGGTGCCTAGCGGCATGTCTCGGTTTCAGCCCGAGAATCTTGGGGTCGTGGTCCCGGGTATGTACGGGATACTATTGAGTTACATCAATGATTCATCAATTTGGTTTCAAAGACTTTAGAACAGAGAACCTGATAGAACGGTCCAGTTTACCCACTGCACACTGCCCTGCACTGCTGTGATTCATATTATTGTTACCCTTGCTTTATTCATGTTTATATTCGCATTGCCTGTTTATTATGTTATTACTTGATGACTTGACGCGCTGACATCTGGGTTTTGCATGGTCCAGATTCCGTACCGCTGTCGCAGTCCGAGCAGAGTACTTCAGCCGACAGGCTGAGCTGTGAGTGTTAGTAGTAGTTAGCTTTTCTTCCTGCATTTTTATTCCTGATGTGAGCCCGCATTATGGGACATACATTCCAGTTATTTTGTATTGGATCTTTCGCTTCCGCATTTTATTATTCTTGACTCATGTTATTTTGGATTATGGACATGTTTAGATAGTTTTATTTTGTTCTTGATATCTCTACAACCGTAATGTGACTGTGGATGGATACTTCCTACCTACTGGTAGCATGGTTGGCTATGTCATGTGCCCATTTTAGCGTACTCTAGGAAGCGGGGCGTGACACATGCTATGCTACTATATTTATATCCATATGAATAAAAATATTACATATAGTTTAATTGTGCATCCCATGCTATAGTTTTACCGTTTTACGATACCGTACGTATCCGTACTGACAATTGCATATCTAATTACATGCCGGAGCACCCTGATATCATTTCACTATTATATTATCATGACATGTTATCTAGCTTGCATCATACGTAGTCATGAACATATATAGGTTATTACAGATAGACACATATACTTCCTGACATCAGCACTTTTTACCGTGATCTCGATATCGTTTACAGTTTTACTTTTGGTATCACTTGATACATATGCATCACATGACATGTCCTGATACACTACTTGACCTGATACTTGATCTTGTTACTAATGCCGACAATCCTGACTTGTTGTCCTGACGGACGTAACATGCTGTCTACATAGACAAACATGTACCTGCTTGATCCTGTATTGGCATTAGATCTATATTCTCAATACCTGACTTGAACACATAACCTTAGGGGTAAGGGGAAATCAATAATGAAACCTGACTTGTAACTCGACAGTTCGATACTTATACTGATCAGTCTTTACGGGATAGGCCAGCCCCAGGATGATGATGCTGACATCTTTCGTTTGTACATGTTACTTATTTACTACCTAGTGGCACCGTTTCCCCTAATAAAAGAGCAAATCTCTGTTCAAAATTAATGAGGCAGCGCCCCACGTGCCCTCTACAAAGGCGCCGGTGCCAATTTTATAGAATTAAAATCCTATGGTGGCGCCTCACGTGCTTCTCACGTGGGCGCCAGCGTGCAAAGCACAGAAATGCCCATCTTAAGAATTAAATTCTTAAGCGGTGCCCACGTGCACAATACGTGAGCGCCAGCACCCAAGTTAATATCTGTAGAATAAAATTCTATATTTCTCCAATAAAAATTGGAATATTCTCTGTTAAACAGTGTCGTTGGATCAAAGATCCAATGGAGAAAACATCTCCCAAATCTTTCTAAATCAGAAAGATATTCTCGGTTGGATCAATGATCCAACAATAGAATAAAATTCTATTTCTTGAGAATATATTCCCTCAACCATTCAAAATAAGAAAGATTGCTCTCTGTACAACAGAGAACCGGTGGATTAAAAAATTCAACGGTGATTAAAATCACCGTTTTACAGAATAAATTCTGTATAAGGGAAAAATATTTTCCCAATCTTGTTAAAACAAGAACGACATCTTCTGTGAACAGAAACCCTTGGATCAAAAATCCAACGGTAGGTAAAATTCCCCAAATCAATTGGAATCTCTCAATGAGAGATTTCCTCAAAACTAATTAGCAAATTGCCTCTACTATATAAAGGTCCAAAGACTGCAAGTCAGATAGAGAGGAACCCCCCTCCATAATCTTCTAATAAGAGACATAAAGTTTCAAAAGGAATAGAGAATTAAATTCTCAAGGAAGAAGATCTCCCTCTTCAAAAACTCTAGGAAAATAAAAAAAATAGAGATCAAAACATCTCATTTACCTATTGAAAGGTTTAACCATTTTAAAAGAACCTAGTTCTTTCTCTGAATTTGAGATCCGCGAGGCAAGTCTCCTACAAGTTGAGAATTTAATTCTCATCGGGAAGAACTTGTTCTTGAGAATCAAAGGTTCAGAAAAGAACCAGAAATTGAGTTCCTCAAAAACAAAAGCATACAAGAGAAACTTAGTTCTTACAAAAGAACTTAGTTCTTAAAAATAAAGCTTGATCCTAGATCTTTAAAACAAAAATCCTGGTGATCATTAATGGGCAAAAATGCCATCAACAGAGGAGAAAAGAATTCAACGCCCCACGTGCTTCCCAAGTGGACGCCTCTAAAAGTGCCTAGCGCCTCACATGCTCGTCACGTGGGCACCACAAAAAAGAAGAGTGCTTAGCACTCATTGAGCAGCATCCGGTGTCTAGCGCTGCACGTGAAAATCATGAGGGCGCCGTAAAGTGCTCAGCACTCCATAAAAAAAGAGCCAAAAGGATGAGTGTTCAACACTCGTTGGGTAGCGCCCAGCGCCTCACGTGCTTCCCACATGGGCACCGCAAAAGAGAAGAAAAGAGTGCTTAGCACTCTACAGGCAGCCCAAGACGGCTGAGTGTTCAACACTCATTGGACAGCACACAACGCCTCACGTGTTCCCCACATGGACACCATAAAGAGTACCTAGCACTCCATATAAAAACAAAACGAGTAAAGTGTTCAACACTTATTAGACAATGCCCATGACTGAAATCTCCACATGATTATATGTGGGCGTCAGAACTCATATAAGTACTCAGCACTTTTGCATAAAAAAGAGGGACTGAATAAACAGAGCCCAAACAAGTGCTCAACACTTTTTGCATAAAAAAGAGGGACTGAATAAACAGAGCCCAAACAAGTGTTTAGCACTTTTTCAGAAAAAAGGGGAGAATAAGCAGACTAAAGCTCAAATTGGCTAAGTTGCGAAAGTCTTGCAACTGAGTCCAAATGCTCTATTGTTGGGTCTTAAATAAAGAAGATCCTAAAATATTGTTAAGTGGATCTTAGTCTTAAATTGGACTAACGTATCCTTAACAAATAAATCAATCGAGCCCATATGCTCTTGATTTCCAAGGTCTCAAATATGACCAAAAATTCTTAAGCCCACAACAAACCTTTTTTCCTAAAATACGGGATTTGGTTCAAGAGTACATCTCTTCACACCTCTTGTCACGACCCGAAAGTACGGAACATGACCGGCACTTAGACTACGAACGTCTCGAGGCGTACGTACTCTAAGTATGCCGAACCCAGAAATCCAAACCAAGAAATGGAGTAGAGAGTAGGAAGAACCATATCAAAACAACCTGTATACAACATAATATACAACGCCTAAAGGCGAGGATCACAACAGAAAGGAAACTCCAACAGCAAGAAATCCACAGAAATATAACGTGCGACTCTAAGGTCAAAAAAATAAACATCACTGGTCTCTATCTCAGATAAATGCAAGTTTGGTTGATGGAAATTCTAGATACAACTGAAATATAATATACAAGGTATAATGATGGGTAAGGTACAATAAACCCACCTACTAGCAAGTCACCCGAAAAGAAACCGTGCCCGCAAGGCCGTAATGGAACCTGTACGGAAAACCTGTAAGAAACTGGGGCACAACGGGGGTGAGTTGCCAACTCGTGAGTAGAAAAAGATCTACGAACAGAAAATCGCATGTATGACGCAATCCTAGGTCATACGATCAAAATATATAATCCTCAAATATATAACCAGCAATCTCTAACCAAGTCTAGGGTAAATATCTAACCTAAGTGTAAACCCATGTGTCTGGGCCAGTGCATCAGGTGGCAATATATATCATATGAATGATGTATGAATGCATGAAACAGAATGCATGTACTGAAGAAAACTGCTTTTGTAACTTTGTGAGATTTCTGTATTTTAAAATGAGGTATCATAATGAAATCAGCATAAAACAGTACCTAGTATCGGCACAAAACATAAATCTCAATATCTCAATATCTCTGTATCACAATCTCTGTACCTCAATATCTCAAATCTCAATGTCTCAATCATAATATCTAGGGCGCCGTCAGTCCAGATCGGCCCCTACTATCCATTTTATGACTACAACGGTATCCTCCGGATATCCGACGTGTCGGGTAATATCACCGGTCGGTCGTGCTCCCCTGCCAGGCTCAACGCCATCTCCTGCGATCTTCTTGCCCCGGTGTACCGCACCGGGCCCACCATGTACCCGAAACGATTCATCCGCCTCCTCGAATCGGGTCTCGAAATCCATCAGCAAAACTCATGGTGGACGACTCATACATCATGGAAAAACCGCATTTATTTAAAAAAGAGAGAAAGCAGTTTATATTTGTTTTGCGGTTTTCCTTCAAATCCAGAAAACATCATGGAAATCCGAATCATCAATAGTATGTAAACCATGAATATAAGCATGAGAATCCATGAATGCGGCATATAATGAACAATAGTATGCATGATGTGACAAGCAATAGCTACAATGTCAAGCTGGCATATAAGGCAAATGCACTAATATCATGTCACTACTAGCTAACAAGCTAAATCAGGCAATAATATTTTCTAAGTGTGCATGACATGGCAATTACCGATGAAGAGGTGTGTCCGCCGGCAAATAAGTGTACGTGGTACATACGCATCATCGGTAATGGTGCTGGTGTCCTAACAGCATGATATCAATAGTGGAATATAAATCACAACAACATGCGATGCAGAGCAACAATAATAATATGCGGGAGCTGAAATACTGAACATAAAGATAGCTATACTGCATCTAATTTTGTAAGAGTCACATAGCTATACTACTACAAGGCTGAGCTAAGGCTAACAGTAGGTAAGGGAAACCGTCTAATCTCTGAGTCGATACATATAAATATATACATATAGTCGGTGATCCCGCCTCGATAATATCACATCCGATAGCATATCTCTATAATCAGTTATTCCCAAATCAAGAGTGCGGATAAAAACATCAAATTATAGCTCGTACGTAAATCCGTCGTACGGCATCCCCAATCTGGGTACGGGTCAATATCACATTTGTCACATTATTCATCAAGTATTCTCTTATAAAATATCATTATCTGGGTACTGACCTATGTCTAGTACAATGCTAACATCATCACTATAATCTAGATCTGATCACTGATCGACAGTCTCGTATACATCAATATCATCATCATATATTGTCGATATAATCATAATCCAGCTTCTGATTTATAGCCTCTAGCAAAAACGATATCATCAGCCCAAATCATCCCAAGGAGTATACATCGCCCAAGGCGGCCTATCACAAATATCTTATCATATCATATCATATCATATCCTATCTTATATCATAATCACATGTCGATCATTTACATATACATGTCACTATTCCTATGACTTCATAATCCCAAAGTCCGCTAAAGCATCCAGACGCATCCCAAATAAGAATTTTACCATATCACCGATATCATAATCTTGGATCAAATATCATCGACTCATCTCACTCCCAAGTATCATCCTCAAAACCGTATGCGAACACATAGTCCCATACCTATGTGAACACATATCTATAGACTCCCATCTATGCACATATGAAGTAAGGATTTATGCAAGTATGTATGTATGTACAGGTATGTGTGTATATGTATGTGTAGTGTACCCACTACCTAGGGTTCGTAATCTTTCACCAATCCAACATACCAATATCCATTTAAACATCAATAATTAATCCCAATAACATATAATGAATTGTTGGTGTGTATACGCATCCGTATACGTCACCACGGACTGCGGGGGTGCTATACGCCATCCACCCGACTTCTCCCCGTAGATATAAATCTACTCACCTAGTTATGTGTGCCAGTGCCGATGTCGCCGTTTGCATCTCCAATGCCTCGACGCCACGTGAGGTACCTACAAGGATATCACACGCTAAAACTCATGAAAACCATGTCGGAAACCAAAATGGTGCACACTACGCCCATAGGTAAAAACCTGTGACCTTGTGTGCAAAAACAACCAATCACCATTGTCGTTGACGTCCAAACGCCATCCGACAGATACGAATCATCGAATGTCAAAATCCATACGAAAACGAGTTGTAAATCATACGCCAACTCATGAAATTCAACCCAGATTTTACCCTAACAGGAAACAGTCAAAACTAGACATACCGGGGGTCAATTTTACATGAAAAAGGGGCTGTGCATGCAAAACGAGGCAGTTTTACCCTGCTCTGGCCGCAAATTGCGACCAGGGGGATTAAATTTTCGGCCGGGACTTTGAGATGGTGGCTAGGGCTTTGGGTAGTGGTTCCAAGGTGCCTGCACAGCTCACTGCCAAGTCAATTTTACTCTAGGAGGTCCCGGGTGAAAGCGGGTCTCAGAAAGGTCACAAAATCGACGAAAACGCTAATTTACACCAGGTCGAACAACTCTGGTAACTAACTAAAGATCTGGGGTTTTCTGGGTTAAACTAGTCTCAAATAAGGTTACCCTGACAATCGAAACCATCTCTTTGCCAAACCTCACTCAATTTCACTAAAACTAGCACTAGATCATGGATATAACAGCAAATTATCAGCTAATAACCCAAAACTTAACAAGATAGGAGTTGGTTGTGAGATTATACCTCAAGAAACTCCTAGAATGCAGGAGAAAAGAGGATGAAGGGAGGAGGAGGGGTGGTTGCTGTTGTGGAGCTGCTCCTTGTGCTCCAGAAGATGCTGCAGTAGCTGAAGTGTTGCCCTGCTGCTACTGCCACTGATCTTGGCTGATGCTGCTGCTGCTGCTATATTCTTTTCCTTGTGTTGCTGTTGCAGCAGCAGCAGAAGAAGGGGTTGTTGTGTTTGTGGTGTGGTGTTGTGTGATGAGGATGGTGTGGGTTTGTTTTGAAATGGAGTTGCTGCTGTGGCTGATAGAAAATGTGGCTGAAAATGGCTGAGACTGTTTTATTGGTGTTGTGTTGGTGTGTTATGAGGGATGAAGCTGCTGATGTGAGGGGTTTGGGGTGTAGGTTTTGGGCTATGGTGCTAAGGTGGTGGCTGATGTAAGGGGTTGAATATGCTGATGGGATAAAAGTGGGGCTGATGTAGTATATGGGGGCTGAAGTAATGATATATGGGCTGATGTTTGCTGTTGCAGGATTGGGGCTGATGGGGTTATCAGCTGATGTAATATTCATTGGCTGAACTTTTGGATTTCTTTTGGGGGCTGAAGCTTACATCAGCTGCTGCAGTTGAGGCTGATGTAGTGTGTAGAGTTGTAGGATCTGATGTGTTGTATCAATGGCTGAGGTTTGGGGCTGATGTGCTGTTTTGGGGGCTGAAAAGTGTTGATGGGAGTGTGGGCTGCTGATGTAGTTTGCTGATATAGCAGCTGATGTAGGAGGCTGATTTGTGGCTGTGTAGGGTGGGCTGATGCAATGTTACAGCTGCTGAATTGCTGATGCCTCTGATGGGTTGCTTTGGGGGGGCTGATATGGTGTTTGGGTGGCTGGTATTTTCTTCAGCTGCTGCTGGAGTTGCTGTTTCGGTTAAAGTTGGATATAGGATGATGTGTGAGAGGGAGTAAAAGAGCACAAGGGGTTATGAAGTCAAATGGATCATGGCACACCCTAACCATCTCTCTCTCTCTCTCTCTCAATGCTAGCACTCACAAGTCATCATAACCCTAATCCAATTGTAAACAAAGCCACACCCTTAATTAACCCCACTAACCTAACCAATTGGTTCAAGTTACCAAGGTCATCTAAGCATGGTTCACCCTTGGCTTATCATGAGTCCAAAACATGAGACAAGTATGGAAAAATGTTATGTGCACATCTTTGCATAAAAAGCCAAAAATCCACTTAGCGATTTTTAGTCCCGATTAACACAAAAATAACATATAATCCAACATGAAAACTGCAAAATGGCATATTTCCACAAAATAAGCTATTTTAGAATTTCTATAATTTTCTCCAGAATTTTCACCATTTATCGGTATTTAATTAAACCGACTATTAAAATATTCATTTAAAAATTAATATTAAATTCTGGAATTTCCCAAAAATAGTATTTTATTTTTTTGAAATGTTACACCTCTGATACATGTCGTTATAATTCTCCAACGTCTTCAGAGAGGTGGCGGGTCCCGACGACCAATAGCTTCTTTATGCATTTCCAAATTAACGTGCATGCCTCAAATCGGATTGTGTCCAAATTGGGCACATTTCATATCTCCATTGTTCACTCTGCCACGTAACAAATACACGTAACTAATATTCGCCTCTAAAATGGCGATAAAGGACCGAAACGTCCCTAAACTAATATTTGCCTCTAAAATGGCGATAAAGGACCGAAACGTCCTTAAAACTAACATTTCGCCTCAAACACGGCGATAATGGACCGCGATGTTCTTAAACTAAAATAATCGAGCCCAAATGCTCATATGTTTAAGTTGATCTAAATTTCAAATCAGATTAACGATCTTTAAATCAAACCAAACCCAAATCTAAAAAATATACGGATTTGGACTAATCCACGCCCTACGGACGACGACATAAATTAGTCTCCATATACAATCCATGGGTAACCAAAACAAAAACAAAAACACACACACGACACGAAGTGAATTTCTGGAGCAGGAGAAAGTGGTTATCGCGATGCGGTAATGTAATTAATTGCAGGGACTTGCGCCTGCAGGGAAGAGCGTCCCAACAATCAAAAACCTCTCATAAACAAGGGGGAATCTGACGAAGTCTACTACAACGGCCGCAACCGTCCAAACCTCCGATATACGGTACCGTAAATCAACTTAGCATCTTCGGAGAGGTGGACGAATAAATCCAAATAGTATCTGCCCCTAGGATTCAGGCCAGACGTCCCGATCCGTCTTCCGGCGGTGAACAGACTCTGGCACACCCGGTGGAACCTTTTCCTCTTTCCACTCCACACTTCGTGTGTCGTGTTTCGCGAACAAAATCGCGGTTTGCTATTGTTGCCTTTGGATTTGAGGTACTAAGATTTAGTGTCTTGTTCATATGCAGAAGAAGAGAACTTCAATGGCTTCTAACTGCACAACCTGCAACAGCAACTCCCGCTCCGTCCTAACTGGAGGAGTGACTTACGGGCCCAATGCGGCCTCCATCTTTTCAATGCCGGTGGATCGGATTGTTCTTCGGGACTATGTTCCCACCAATGAGCATCAGTGCCTCAACGCCGCAACCCGATGTTCCTAAGAAGTCGGTCTTCCACCGACTGACGACCGCAACGGCTCCACTCAACGAGCTGTCCAAAAAGAACGTCTCAGTCTTTAATAGGCTGAGCCAAAACTCAAGCATGCCCGCAAAGAAGCCTGTGATTCCTGAAGCGGGCACCCCAAAAAGGATAGCCCTCCCAATTCCTGCTGCAAATGAAGCCGTCAAAAGTGCTTCACCAGTCAGGCGATCGGTCTTCGAGAGGATGACCGTCTCCAATCAAATCTTGCTAAGGACGTCGGTCTTTAACAGGCTGGCAACTTTTGATGATCCTCAACAAAATCAGGGGCAAGCCACAGCCGCTTCAAAAACTGAGGCGGTCCCGTCTGCAAGACACGCACAACGTTGCCACTGGCGCCGAGTGAGAAAAGCTGAGGGTAACTCTCCTTCTGGATTCGCTCCGCCGGCTCCAATGGTGAAAGTTGACGCTGCTGTTCCAACCGGGAACAGCTTTGATTTGCTTAGGAGGGTGCGAAAGAACTCTCCAACCGCGGTACTGAAGAAATCTCCCCCGCCTGCAGAAGCCATAATGCAGACAAAACTGGAGCAGCCCCATCAACGTCTCTCCTCTCAAATTCACAGGGTCTGGCGAAAAGTCCAGGACTTCGTGATTAATCAAGATTGCTCTCATCGACCAAAGAAATCGAAGACTCAGTAAGAGAAAGACTGTCCCTCTGTCATACAGCGAGGGACTTCTCCTACACAGGTGCCTGTTACAACGGCTCCTTCAACTTCAACCTCCCATAAAAGGATGAAGCCAGAGAAAATCCCACCGCCTGCGGCAAATTCCAAAGGCGCTGGACCCAAACGCCCCAAGTCTGGGGGCATGATCGTACACACGGTTTACATGGCTTCCGGGAAAAAGGAAAGCCGTGCTTCTGTGGGTCATAGGCCGCAAACTCGATCGTTGACAAAAGCCCAGGAGCAACAACAAAAGCTTTAGGAAATGCTGATCAAAATGTCAGCACTTATCGGGCAGAAAGAAAGTCCGGAATCGGCATCTGAACGTCGTCAAGAGCAGGAGACCGATATAGAGTTCCTACGAAGGGTGCTTGAAAGGAAGGATAAGGAGACCGCGGATCAAGCTGCTAACATAAAGCAGATGGCGCTTATGTTCCAGGACATGGTTGGAATGATGATCCAGCCAGAACCTCCAGCCGAAGATCCACCGATAATCGTTGAGGACAACAGAGGGGAAACATCAAACCCCCTTCCGGCGCTATCAGTGGCTAAGGAGGAAGCAATCTCCAAGGTTGTTCTTGATGATTATATTGCTCAACAAATACGAGCACATCAATCTAATGAAGCGGCTGGCCAAATCGTCAGAACTGGACGACCGTATCCAGGCTGGTATGATCAAATCAAGTACCCGCCGGGATATACAATCCCCAAGTTCCATGTGTATAAAGGGACAGGAAACCCACATCAGCACGTTGCTCAGTTCAGAACTTTGTGCGACAACACAGGAGGCGACGACAAATTGTTGCTTCGCCAGTTCGTTGGTAGCCTGTCAGAGACGGCCTTTGAATGGTATTCAGAGCTCCCAAATGACTCCGTGAAAACATTCACATAAATGGAACTGCTGTTCACACAGCGGTTCACCAGCGCAAGCGAGCGCACCCCGATCACGGCATTAATTAATGCCAGGGTGAAGTCAGGAAAAACATGGGTCCAATCACAATCCGGTGGCGGAACCTATGGTCAAAATACGAACAACGCATCGAAGAATCTCCCGCCGTAGGCATGTTCATCGGGACTCTTGATCCTCAAACAACCGTGTCCCAGTTAATGACATTCTTCAAGCCGACCACTTTCCAGGCTTTGATCGACAAACTGGCCCAAATGGACCAGATGGGCTATATGCCTTCCTCCTCAAAAATGGACTCTCGAAATGCTAAGGGTAAAGGGAAAGCGGCATTCGTTGCCAACACTCAACAACAACCGAGCGACCCGAAACCGGTTGCTCGCAAAAACAACACGCGACCATGCCTATCCTTAGAAGAAAGGCTAGGACGCGCTTACTCGTTTCCCTGTGACAAGACGAGGAGACTGTTCGAGTTGGCAGTGTGCAACAAACTCATCACATTGCCAGATCCACGGCGTCCACCGCAACCCGGCGACGTCAACAACCCCAACTACTGCTTCTATCATAGAATGGTGATCCACCAAATTGAAGATTGCTGCGTCTTCATGAACTGGGTCGAGGACCAGTATCAACAGGGGAAATTCACGCTGTCTGAGAACTGGAGGGTGAACCCACCTCAGAAGCACACTCCTAAAAAGGTGGATACACCGGGGGAATCAAGCTCGCTCGTGGAAGAAGCTCCATGGGAAGTCATTCTTTCAGCTAAAACCAAAAAAATGCTGAAGGATCTCCAGGCATGTCCGGCAGTCAGGTGGAGAAGCCTACTTGAACCGGAAATCATTGGAGGGATGCTAAAACCGCGTCATGTACCAAAAACTGTCGACAAAGGGCAGAATCCCCAAGTCAAGCCTTCAAAGTCTTCGAAGAAAAAGAAGAAGACCAAGAAGCCTGTGCAACCTGCCAAGTATGACGACAATCGCACAAACCTACAAAGATACATTGACGCGCTAGAGGAGTACAACCAGAAGGCGTGAGCAACGGTCATCCTCGAAGAGTTCCTCAAGTATATTCTTGAGAACAAAGATGGTGACGGAGAGAAGGAAAATGACTCATCAGAAGAAACCAAAGACTATGTAGCACGTTACCATATGGTCTCCCATTCGTCGTTAAATGGCGAAGAAGCTCCCTCGGCGTCAGAAAACCATGCAGAGGAACTGGGGGCAGGATCGGCGCTAAAATCCCCGGAACTGTCAGAAGACCCGATCGATAGGCTGTTAAACGAAGCCTTTCGCAAGAGTAAAGCTGACCGAGAACGCGAAATAGCCATATACGAAAAGGCTAAGTGTCAGCGTCAAGATGAACAAACTGAAGCAAGGAGGAGTCATAAAGTATCCCGATCAGACCAAAGCACACCTGCGGCAAACAAGAGCATGAGAAAAACAGAGAAGCGGTTCGCCAAAGCCCTGTCAGTGGGAATGAAGCTGCCACCTCTGGTAGGAAACACTCCCGGGGTCATATGCCTCGATGGAGAGGATTCATATCCAAACTACTGCCTATATCATCGGAGGATTACCCACCCCACCGAAGAATGCAGTGCCTTCGAGAAGTGGTGGCAAGGTGTAATACCCAGTTCCTTTAAAAGTAATTTTCGTATTTATAAATAAACATTTCCTATATTTTTCCTTATTTAAATATTTCTTATATTTTTCCCTATTTAAATATTTTTATTTTTCCCAACCCAATCCCTTCTCTCTCTCATTTCTTTTCTTTCTTCTTTTTCTCTTCTCTTTTCCCCAAGCCCAGCCTAAGGCCCACTCCCTAACTAAATCCTAGCCTCAGCCCAGGCCCCCTCTCTAACATCCCCAAACCCGACCCGTTTCCTCTTTCTTCCCCCCTCGTCTTCTTTTTCCCGTCACCCTCGCGAGGAGCCCTTGACCCGCTCCTCTCTCGCCAACTCCCCGCTTCCTCGCGCCCATCCTCCACATGACCCGCTCACTCCCCAACGAGAACTTCCTCCAACGGCCCTTTCCCTCGACTCCACCCTTCTCGCGCCCACGTCCTCGACCACAACATCTCGACTTCACTTGCGTTCACCCACGACGATCCCCTCTCTACTCCATTCTCTCCTCCCCAACTCAACTCCAACTCCACAGCTCTAAGCTCCGAGTCCCCACGCCAAAGATCCCCTCTGCCTCCACCGTCGAGCACCTCACCGAACTTCTCCCCTGCATCTCGCAACCTCCTTCCCGATCGTTTCCTCTTTTTTCCCCCGCTCCCCGTGCCCACTTCCCCACGGCCCGTGCCCTCTCCCCCACGACTCGCGTTCACCCACGACGAGTTCCCAACTCCCTAGCCTTTCTTCTTCTCCTTCTCCTTCTTATTGTTCTCCTTTTTCCCATCTTCCTCTCCTCCCGCGCACCCTCACCGAGCATCGTCGTCGTCGTTGCCCCTGCATCGCCGTCGCTACCGAATCCCCCTCTGCACTCTTCCAAAATCCCTACTTCACCAACACTCAACTCAATCATAGAGCCCCACTCCTCCTTCTTCCCTTCTCCTTCGCCGCCTCCAGCCCGAGCTCCCCTCACCATCGACGGCACCTCCGACCGTGAGGGACTCCACCGCCGAGTTCCCAACGCCCTCTGCTCACCCTTGAGCTCTTCACCTCACCGTCAACCACCTTCTTCCCGAGCACCCGCGCTGCAACCCCTTTGCCCCGCAACCCACGCCCGTGCTCGTTGCCGACGCCTGCAACCACCCACCATCAGCAGAGCAACCGAGAACC
Organism: Agapanthus africanus; assembly: GCA_030015575.1. NCBI lineage: Eukaryota > Viridiplantae > Streptophyta > Magnoliopsida > Asparagales > Amaryllidaceae > Agapanthus > Agapanthus africanus. The sequence goes on along the minus strand of CM057338.1, from coordinate 65,313,733 downwards.
CCATTCCCAGAGCCACCTGAGCATCACCGCCCTCCACCTTCGACGACCACCAGCACCGCCGATCTCATGGAGTCGCCGTTAGCCGAGCCAACCGAGCTTACCGCCTTGCTGCTGTTCGTGCTGGTGCTGTGTCGCTGCTACCTCTACCGTGTCACCGTCGTTGTGCCGTCGCCAGAAAAATATCCCCAACTTGCTTATCATGCTATATCTTGAACCTATGAGACGATTGAAATTGTGTGTGTGTGTGTGTGTGTGTCTGTCGTATTGTTACCAACTAGTTTCTACTATGACCTGTAATTGATTGGAGTTATGCGTGATCATTTGGAATCGGGTCTAAAACCCGGGATTAAGACATGTAGGGATCGTGGGGATCAAATCCCGTTGAATTGATTAGACGAAACTCGAAGTCCCGATCGGTAGTTTCATGTGTATACTACGTTCTCGATCGAATGTCATGAATCAAAACCTTGTTGAAATTCTCCAAATTTATAATTAAAAGATCCATGTACGGTTATCTAGTAATGTGAATAAAATTGGTGTTAAAGTATTGAAGTTCCAAACATGGTATGATGCACTCAGGATGCATCGTCAAAACTGAATTTTCTGATCATGCAGCCTCGTTAACTTCATAATAAATTATATATAAGTCGGATCGTGGTGTGCTTAGGCTCGTTGTGAAGAGAACTGAATAATCTATGAATCCATGTATACGGTTACTAAATATCATGTGGTTTGAATAGTGAAAACTAAATAGATTTATTGTTCTGGACTGCAGTCCAGAGCAGTATTTTTCGACGACACCTGATTTTAGATGTATATACTTCCCTGTAAATCTGAGTAAAATGCGGAGTCCTATATCATAGAGTAGATAATTAAGTTATCTAAATAATGGTGTTAGTTTCATTTAATTTAAATAACTTTTCCTGTTTTAAAAGTATTTTAGATCGTCGACATATCCTGCAGTTTTCTGCAGTGACAGTTTGTACACATTGATAGTAAACTGAACATATCTCCCAGCACGCAGTGGATATTATCGATCCATCTAATGCGTTGGTAACCTAACTGTTAAACCTAAATGTTAACCAACTGAAGCGTCGCCTAATTATGATCCCAACCAGGATTAAAACGTGTTACGAAACGGACTTCCAGTTCAGAAATTGGATTTCTAGCAGTGAACACTTAAAATGAAATGGCCATAACTAGCGAACCTGAAACCCGATTGACGCGAAACCAATTTTGATGGATAGATAATTAAACATACTACTTACCTATTTTATATTTTTTTGCTTAATTCGGCACGTATGATCTATAGTAAATTTTGCAAGTAGTTGATACTGGCTGATATGTCTTATTCGTATTATAATTAATTGCGTCTTCATCATATTATGTAGCGGTTTTATTCTCATTGAGTAGTGGTCATGAAACAATGATAACCTAGTGATCGTGTACATTACCCATTGATAGATATTAGTAATTTGATTGTGGCAAGTATGTTAGTGTTAAAGCGTGAATGAATAAGTGAAGTGACACGTACTTATACACAATCAGCAGACCCAGTTAAATTATTGCATTGTTGACGCCTATTGGGTATATGTAAGTGTAATTATAACTGGTATGGGACGGTTATGGAAGCACTTATATTAGTTTCATAGGTAAGGTGTCAAACACAACCCATTTATCTTAGGTACCGGTTGAGACATGCTTGATGGAGATCCCGTCTCCAGTTCTCGCGTAGACTTGTCATGGACCGACTAGTATTTGAGTTTATGGTCGGTGTTTGATGTAGACCACGGGGTGTGGGGTAGTTTGAGTGTGAGTTCAACGGAATCTCAGGAGTCCCATTGCCGGCATATACCGTGATTTTGGGAGTTGTATGGATGGTGTTACTGATTATTATCGTGTGTGATTCGGGCCCGTGTTCCCTTGCCCCTGGGGCCCTACCCTTGGGTTGGGGATACTCCTGTGTGGTTGAAACTCACACTTAAACCGATGATAGATTTAGCGACCTGGACAGTGAGACTTAGAGACTGATAGGTTTAGTGATATGGTCATGCATTGATTACTGATTCGATATACCTGCTTTACTGTTTACTTGTACCGGTTACTTCATGCTCATGTCATCACTCCATGCTTACTATTTCATATTCATCATTATTGCACGTATTTACATATGTATTTATATTTATTGCTATTGTGTCGCTCTGACGACCTGAGTATGCATGCTCAGAGTGAGAAGTGGACTTAGCTCGGATCAGGATCTGACGTACCTCGAGGATATTGCGGACATTTAGATCAGCGACGTCAGCGCTATCTTTCCTTGGACTCTATCTGGTTAGTTTTATATCTGTTTTGATTTAGTGACTGCATTTCTCATTACCTGTGCATTGATTACTGATTACCATGTAAAGCTAGAAGCCGAAGTATGACTACGGCAGGATGTTTCCTCGACCGTAGGAGCATGGCTGGCCTTGTCAACCCCTCGTATTCCATATTTTGGGAAGCGGGGCGTGACACAAGGATATGTTGCCCATCAAAAACACTTCAAGAGGATGAAGCGTGAAACTCGTCGACTGCAAAAAAGTGCGGCAAGTGCGCATGAGAAAACGACTGGCATCTGTCATATAGTTGATACCAGTTTGGAAAGGGATAAACCCAAGGTTCTTACCTTCGGGAACGACTCTGAGGACGAAATGACCCTCAGCCCTCTCTTCAAAGACTCCACCTCCGAAAAAGAAGAAGGGGAGAAGAACTGTGGCAACATTCAGCTGCGTAACCGCACGCTTCCTGAAAAGAACCTCAGACCTCCAAACAAAAGTTCGAGCCAAAAAGACAAAGGGAAAGAAAAAATCCCTGAGGAAATCACCTTGATGAGGGAGTTGTCAAAGAGCTCGCAGTGAGGGACCCGGCTAAGAAAAATAAGGTGTATTACAACGTCCTGGCACATTTGAGGGAAATACCCTCACAACTGAGCATATTGGATGCTCTCCTCCTGTCCAAAGAGGCACGGGAATCTTTGATCAAGGCATTACAAGAGCCTGATCAATTCTAAGCTTTCCTCGCAGAAGAGAAGATGAAGGACAAGCTGGCGGAGGTTCATACAGCTAAAATTACATTCAACGATGAAGATCTCCTCCTCAGAACGTGCGAACATAATCGCCCGTTATACGTCACCGGGTAATGCCACGACATCAAGATAGGCAAAATCCTTGTCGACAACGGATCCTCCGTCAATCTTCTCGATGTGAAAGTGCTGAAGGAGATTTGCATGAACGTACAACACTTGGCCTGAGACAAAATTACCATCTTCGGGTTCGACTCACAGTCACGGACGCTTAGGTCCGTAATACTGACATTACGCATCGGGCTGCTCGTCACTGATATAAAATTTCATGCCATTGACGCCAAGACTTGCTATAATGCTCTGCTCAGCAGGCCCTGGCTGCATGAGTACAACGCCATCCCTTCTACACAACATCAGTGTATGAAGTATTTCAAAGATGGTTTGGAATGCACCTTCACAAAGGAGCTGAATCCATTCTCCGTAAATGAGGTCCGGAAATATGAAGATGCAAAGTACTTCCTACCGGACTTCGAAGATACGGAGAGATATAATAAGCCGGAGGATAAACAGAAGTCCATCGCCACTATCCCGATCTTTGGGAGCGGCTCCGAGGAAAATGAAGAAATAGTCTACCCGAGGCAACCCTAGAAAGAAAACAACAGGCCCGGACCATCGACCCCTATTCTAGTCTTTGGCAGCGACTCTGAGGACGAGGCCCACGCAGTTTTCTCCATCCGCCCGTCAGTGCAAACCCTCGATGAAGCAGATCAGAGCCTGCAAATCACAATGGTTCCATCTCGATATTATAAGGAACTTGATGCGCTCGATACATATAGCGTACAGGAACTACATGCTTTCTACGCGCCTCTAAGGCAAAGAGGTGAAAAGGTGATCCTCTTCTACCAATCTACGAAGACCAGAGTGGAGAAAGAAGTCTGGCACGGTGCTGATTTTACACTTTATAGGCTTCAACCAATCCGTCTGCCAACATACTACACGGATGGACTGAAAAGACTATTAAGATACCAAGGTGTACCCTTCGATGTTCGACAAGCCCACTTTTACAAAAAGATTTGGGATATCCCTGGGGCCCAGCGAAAGATGCCCAACGGGAAGCTGGAAACAAACGGGCTAGGATATGTTCGGTCTAAGAAACGGGAACGATTCTACAGTTGCCGCGCCATAAAAAACACTGATGAAGAAGAGAACGCTCTTCCAAATAGCTGTGACGTTGAAACAGAACGAGATCCCGCTCTAAGAACGTTAAGCCCATCGTTCGAAGAACAAGTTGATAAACTAATAAAAGAAGCCTGTCAAAAGATTCGGGATAGCCACAGTCGTGAAATGGCTATTTATGAAAAGGCCAAGACACAACGCCTTAACCAGCAGTCCGCGGAGAAAGAAAACTACAATGCCCTCTATCCCCAGCTCACTGTATGTCCTCACAAAAAGGAAAAATCCCGAAATAGAGGTAAAAACAAGACAAAGAGCAAACAACGTTCGCAAAAAATAGGGTAGATCTAAGAAGCCACTCTATCAAGAAGAACGTGGTTGGAACCCATCCTTTATCAAGAAGATGGGTCGGGAATACTCTTTCCCTCAAGACAAGACAAAGAAAATATTCAACCTTATCATAAGGCATCAAATGGTAACGCTCCCGAAGTCTCGGCACCCCGAACAAATGAACGAGGTCCATCACCTGGATTATTGCTCCTATCATCAAGAAATAGGACATCCCCTTGAAGATTGCTTCACCTTCAAATACTGGGTTGAAGACCAGTATCAACAAGGCAGGTTCGCTTTATCCGACAGCTGGAGGGTAACCCCACCGTAAAAGCATGAGCCAAAGAAAACCTATATCGCAAGGATAGGACCAGCCTAGCATCAAGAATGGAAGGAGACTCATAGCTGCCATGTGATTACACTTTCAGAAGGGGAAGGGTATGAGGCTTTGGATGACCTTTTTAAGTGCTTCACAAATGAAGAAGAGAATGAGGCGATCTCAGAATTTCCACCGGCACCAAAAGAGTTGGAAGACGGGATACACACCGCGTCGGACAACCTAAGGAAAATTGACTTAGGGACGGAAAACAATCCGAGGCCCACGTTCGTCAGTGAGCTGCTATCTAGAAAACAGGTAGCCATGTTAAAAGGCGTGCTCATGCAATATAAAAACTGCTTCGCATGGAACTATTCCGAGATGCCGGGATTAGATCCAAAAGTAGCAGTACATAAACTGGCCATATCGCCGGACATCAAGCCAGTCAAGCAAACGCCAACAAGAATGCGACTCGAATTCGAGATGAGTATCAACGCCGAAGTTAAGAAACTAATTGACTCCCAGCTGATCGTTAGCCAAGTAAATGGCGACTATCAGACGTGCAAGCCAGAGCTGATAACCTACAGCGAAAGTGTGCAGCAACCGTTGACACAATCCCCTCCTATATCCTGGAGAGCATACCGCGTGCAGAAAATAGCAAGACGGATGCATTGGCCAAGCTGGCTAAGGAATTAGCCAACGAAGACCTCGACGACATAAATGCCATCGTGAAAAGCCGCAGGGTTCTCGCGCCAGCAGAAATATCTTCGGAGGACTTAACAGAGCCATCTGAGGAAAAAGAAACGGCCAAACAAACAGCCATCCAAATAGAGGATGAAGAAAAGGTCAAGGATTGGAGGGAAGTCTTCGTAGACTACTTCAAATCCCAACGAACGCCTAAAAATGCGTCATCTAGACATCAGCTCATGAAATGAGTTCTGTCTTTTGCCTTCATCAATGATACTCTATACAAGAGATCGTTTGACTGCCTGTGGTTAAGATGCCTGGGACTAGAAGAAGCGAATAGATTCGTCTAAGAAACCCATGACGGACTCTGCGGTTCTCATCAAGCTGGGAAAAAAATGAAGCTAAAGATCAAAAAAATATGTTACTATTAGCCCACAATGATTCAGGACTGCCTTGAATATGCGAAGCAGTGTCACTCATGCCAAATTCATGTGGACCTCATCCACCAGCATCTAAATCCGCTACACCCAACAGTACCTAGCTGGCCGTTCGAAATGTGGAGAACCAATATAATTAGCCCATTGAACCAGCATCATCCAAAGGACATTGGTTCATACTGGCAGCGACCGAATACTTTTCTAAGTGGGCAGAAGCAGTACCACAAAGGGAGGTGAAGACGGAGAAATCCTCCATTTCTTCAAAACCCATGTCATCTACCGGTTCAGCATCCCGCGACGGATAATCTCGGATAATGGACCAGCCTACAGGAGCCATAAAATCAGCCGCTTCGCAGAACAGCATAAAATAGATTGGTTATATTCTTCAGTTCTAATCCTTATGCCAACGGTCTAGCTGAGGCTTTCAACAAGACCTTGACGAAGATTATAAAGAAAATAGTGTCCAGAAACAAGTAAGACTGGCACGAAAGGTTGCATGAAGTTTTCTGGGCGTACCGAATAACGTTCAAAACATCGATGAATACAACACCATACACGTTGGTATTCGGCACGGAAGCAGTGCTTCCCCTGGAAGTGGAACTCCCTTCTCTATGAGTAGCGGTTCGATATGAGCTGACAGATGAAAAAAAGGCTAATCTTCGGCTCGAGGAGCTCGACCCCCTCGACGAAACTCGCCTTATAGCACAGCAAAACCTGGAGGCTTATAAGGCAAGTGTAACAACTCGCCCTTCAATGTAAAGAAAATTTATTTAAAAGTTAATGTACAAATGGAGTAATTGCAATCATGTGTATGCTATAAGTATTTGATTTGCTTTTGAACAGCAAGAAAACAATTGCAGCTCATCGGTAAAGCCTTGCACTTCTGTGACGTAGCCTCTGTGATCGAATCCCCCCAGCCATATTATTTTTTTTTGTTGATTTTTCTTTTAATCTTTTAGAAGCCCAAAGGTTTACACGTGCACTACTCATAAAATGAAAAGTCATACAGAAATCAAACATGTGCACTGAAGTATACCAAACGACACCAACACTTGGCAAAAATCCCAAGCCCCCTCACCAGTATCAGACCGGCGAGATTTAAAGGGAAGACCGGCACCGCTGGGTAGGATCGTAGGTACTGCCTTGGATTTTTTCCCCTGGCACCCCTTCGCCTACCCCACTATCCCCATATTGTTTGTTTACTTTGAAAACATCCAGAGAGTGACAATTCCTCTCTTTAATTCATTTTTAATGCAAATTTTAATTCCATTATTCATTACCCTAAACCCTAATTTTCTCTATAAATACCATACCACATTTCATCCCTCCTCACTCAGAATTTCATTACAAAATCTCTCTAAAATTTCCAAGTCCCAAGTTGTGCAAGTGATGTTACCAAAATGCGAAGTTCCGACGACGTTCCAAGAAGAAGTCGACGACGAAACGATGCCCCGACGATTCCAAAGCCTTTCCCTACCTCTCCTCTTTCTTTATAACTTGTAAGTCCCCTCTCTCCTTCTCTTTTGCTATTCTAAAAATTCTTCTTTTCAAAACTCGTCGGAAGCGGAGTTATTCCGGCTTCCGAAACTCTTTTCTTTAAAAATCTAATTTTTCTTAATAAAAAACCTATAAATTTTTAATAGATTGTTTAGAAATCATTAACAAACACATTAGAACAAGATTCATCTCAAAAGAATCTATTATGCAACTTTTATCGCATTTTTATGGTAAAATACCAAATACTCTACTTTCAACAAACGTATTACCTTTAGAAAACTCACGAGGTGATGACCTACCTCATCACAAGACCTATACTTGACATAGCACGATGGTTTGTAAAATATTCTTTTGGGACAAAATACGACATTACATTTAAATACCCTAAACTTACAAAACTGTTTTCTTTAAAAAGTGTGTTATCTAATTCCTTGCAATTGAGCCTCTACAACCTATTTTAGGAAACCTCGATCGGGATGGTGCGGCTTATCGCATATCTTTAGGTCTAGTAGAGCGAGATGCAGACCTCCGCAAGGAGTATTCGATCTCGATGGAATTTTTGATGCAATTTTTAAGAAAATGAGATTTCTACAAAATAAATAAAAGTTATTTTTATTATGTGTGTGTGTGTGTGTGTGTGTGTGTGTAATCAAAAGATCTATTTTAAAATATATTATATAAATATTTCATGTTTTCTAAATCAAGGGAATCACAATTTCATGAAACTACAATTTCAATTCAATACAAATTCCAATATTTCATTAAAATACCATATGAACAGAGAGCTCTCTCCCTTTTTCCGCCCGACTCTTTGGTCTTAAGAATACTGGTTTTATTTTAAGAACGAGTGATTGCCCTTCTCCGACCCTTACTGTCCAACCAGAGAGCAGACAGCTAATGCATACAATGAAAACTAGGTTCTACTCACTAGAAATTTCGCTTTTATAAAATATACATCTATGAAAACCCTAAAAATGATAATTAAATACTTGAGGTGTATTTTAAAAATATATCAAACTATTTTTTCATAAAACCCCCTCAAGTTATATTAAATTACAATAAGGACCCTACTAAATATAGGTTTAAGTGAGACCAATTCTTTTGAGCCTCAGAGAGCCGGAGAATATGGGTGCTTTCCTATCTAAGGTAGATAACCTAACAATGGTGTTATCAACACGGTAATTGTCTTAGAAAAAGACATAAATCCTGCCGTCCATATGCAGCAGTTACCGATAACATCAAAATTAAGTCAGGACTTCAATTCTATTTAAAAGTCTGACTCGGTTCGAGTCACGGTCAAATATGCAATTAATCTGACTTGAATATGATTCAAGTATAAACTGAAATCTGTCTATACCAGAATTCAATCTATAACAATCTGTTTCGACCGAACCGAACCATGGATATACTCTGTTTACATGTCTATCCATTTATATCCATTCCATTTACATGATATCATGGTTTCAGCAAGTCGTACAATCTATTACACAAAAAAATACAATTCAATACAAAATACATTACGGAGTTTTAAAGGGGTAAATTGGTACGGAATGTGTTTGAAGTGACATGAGACGGTCACTTTAATACACTTAACCTGAATATCCATTGCCGTTGTACCATGGCTGAACGGTTCCTTGTGCTCCGTATACCTTAGTCTCCGGAATAGTGGGACTCCTCTCGTATACACAGGCATATTCTGTACCAAGCTACAAACAACTGCGTTAACATTATAATCGAACATTACTAGTTATACTCTCTCTCTATCTATTCCATCTCTACCTTTCTTGGGACTTACTGAGCGACTGTTCGCTGACACATTCCCTTCTTCTTTCTTTGGAATGTTGTCAGGTGGATCATACTCACTGGAGATCGAGCCCAGTACTGAGGACTTGGAGCAATTTGCTATCGACCCAGAGCTGTAGGCACTTGTATATACTTTTTATTTCAGTTATGCCATTGTTTAGGCATTGCTTTCTATTCATGTATTTACAATTCTAGTTGTACTTGTAAAGAATTGTTAAATAAATAAAAGTTGCTGTTAATTTATATTCCTGTCTCTTGTGTATATTTTTACTTTATATTGCTTAGATACGCTTAGCGTGTTTACTTCTGAGTAAATACATAGCGGACCCAGTCGCGTCCCCTTGCCCGTACATCGGGAAGCGGGGCGTAACAGTAAGGATGACACGGTCATACGAAAAACTGACCAGACTGAGAACATTCCGCCAAGACGAACTCGTGCTAATCGTCAAAAGACCTATGATCCCCAATCGTGCAAAATGGGGGAAGTTCGAGCCAAACTATGAAGGCCCGTACATCATAGACAAAGTCTACTAAGGTGGAGCCTACCTGCTCATGGATATACATGGAGAAAGACCCTTCCGGCCAATAAATGGCCGATTCCTCAAAAAATACTACGCCTAACGGGTTACAACCTAGGTCAATGATAGATGACGACGCTTGTGTCCGCTCGTTATCTTCCTGAGTCAGAATCCTAAAAGTAGTATCCAAAAGATCCGTCGCCTCGAAAATGATGATAATAGACCGAGACGTCCCTAAACTAATACTCGTTTCCGAATGAAGGACCGAGATGTCTTTAAACTAAAACTTCACCTCAAACGGTGACAACGGACCAAGAAGTCTTTAAATTAAAATTTCGCCTCAAATACGGCGACAACGGACTAAGATGTCTTTAAACTAAAATATCGCCTTAAATGGCGACAACGGACCGAGAAGTCTTTAAACTAAAGTTTCGCCTCAAATATGGTGACTACGGACTGAGATGTCCTTAAATTAAAACTTCGCCTCAAACGGCGACAACGGACCGAAATGTCCTTAAATTAAAATGTCGCCTCAAACACGGTACATCGTCCCAAATACGGTGATATCCACCCTTGAGATCTATATTGCAATCGAAGCCTCAACGACGAAGGTTGCAACTCAAGTCTTATCGGATGCACAGCTACTCCAGTGGTGAAGTCACCCCCACGTTCCATAGGCAAATAGATGGGCCACGTAAAAAAAGGGTACGTCCACAAGCAAAATGGGCATAGATGAAACCCTGAAAGGGCGCTGTTCCCCTCCGAAGGACAGCGCACAGGACCGCGATGGCCTGACGCTGAGATTCGGGGCAGATGCTATTTGGTTTTATCTGTCCACCTCTCCGAAGATGCCAAGTTGATTTATGGCACCGTGTATCGAAGGTTTAGATGGATGCGGCCGATGTAGCAGACTTTGTCAGATTCCCCCTCGCTAGAGGGGTTTTTGATTGTGGGGACGCTCTTCCCTGCAGGCGCAAGCCCCTGCAGTTAATTACGCTACCGCTTCGCGGTAACAACTTTCTCCTTCTCCAGAATTTCACTTCGTGTCGTGGGTGTTTGTTTTGTTTGTGGTTGCCCGTGGATTGTATACGGAGACTGAGTAATACCGTCGCCCGTAGGACGTGGATTAGTCCAAATCCGTATTTACTTAGATTTGGGTTTGGTGTTTTTAGTTTAAGGATGCCTTAGTCGCGTTGCGGCTAAGATCGACTTAAACGTTCGTCAAGGATACGTTAGTCCTGTTTGAGACTAAGATCAACTTAACGGGATCGTTTAGATCCGACAAAAGAGCATTTGGGCTCTATTGTTCCAGTTTAGGGACATAGTGGTCCATTGCATGTATGGTCGTCGGGACCCGTCACCTCTCTGACGACGTTGAAGAATTACAACGACAAATGTCAGAGGAGTTCAGAGATGTACCCTTGAGCCAAAGTTGATTGGGGGAATTTATAGTCCAATTTGGGACTAAAGTCTGTTTGAAGGTTTAAGGATGCGTTAGCTATATTTGAGGCTAAGATCAACTTAAACGGTTGTTAAGGATACGTTAGTCCAGTTTGGGACTAAGATCGACTTAACGGGATCGTTTAGATCCGACAAAAGAGCATTTGGACTCTATTGTGCCAGTTTAGGGACATGGTGGTCCAATACCAGTTTAAGGACATGGTGGTCTACCGTTAGTTTAAGGACGTTTCGGTCCAATATTAGTTTAAGGACGTTTCGGTCCGATATTAGTTTAAGGACGTTTCGGTCCACGAGTTTAAGGACTCCGCAGTTCATATTGACATATGTGGTCGTCGGGACCCGTCACCTCTCTGACGTCGTTGAAGGATTACAACGATAAGTGTCAGAGGAGCTCAGAGATGTACCCTCGAACCGGATATAAATTAATTTAAAAGAGTAGTCGTGCTCAGTCAATTTAATTTAAGGACTTATGGCCAAAATTGGGCTAAGTCCAGTTGAAACGTTCAACATTTTATTTGCCTTTGGCCAATTAGGCCTGAGTTAGGGCTTTGCCCCTTTTTAAATAATGCACTGCATTATTTTTGTTTTGTTTGGGCTCTGCCCTTTTATAAATGATGCAGAGCATCTATTTTGATTGGGCTCTGCCCTTTTATAAATGATGCAGAGCATCTATTTTGTTTGGGCTCTGCCCCTTTTATTGCACTGCAATTTAATTAGGCCTATTAGGTCTTTTTGATTTGGGCCTGGCCCTTTAGGAAATGCATTGCATTTGTCAAGCGCTTTGCGCCAATCAGAGAGCGCAACAGTGCAGATTTATAAGTGCAAAGCACTATTAATTTGAGAATCTTTTAGATTCAAGAACCAATGGTTCATAAAAGAAGTGCAAAGCACTATTTGATTTCTTGATCTAATTTAGATCAAAGAAGAACAAGTTTTTCTTTTTATTTCAAGAACCAAAGGTTCATAAAAGTGCAAAGCACTATCCTTTTTATTTCTGTTTTTCTTGTTTTAGAGAACCAGTGGTTCATAAGAAGTGCAAAGCACTAAGAATCTTTTTAGATTCGCAACAGAAGTGCAAAGCACTTTTTGATCTCTTGATCTAAACAAGTTTTTCCTTGTTTCAGAGTACCAAAGGTTCATAACAAGTGCAAGGCACTATTTTTATTTTTATTTTATTTATTTATTTATTTATTGAAGATCAATGATCTTGTTCTTAGATCACTGATCCGTTCATAAGAGAATTTTCTCTTCTTTCAAAGCTTTTTACCTTTTTTATTCTTGAGGAGTTCTTCAGAGTCCCCTTTCTCTCTTTTTTTTTAGAAAATGTTGATGCCTTTTAATTGAGGTCTGGGGTCCTTTTTATAATGCCCATAAATTAGTTAAATTTGTTAAAGAGATCTTTCTCTGAGTGATTTGGGGAATTTTCCCCACCGTTGGATCTTTGATCCAAGGGCTTCTGCTTTGCAGAAGAAAATCTTTTTGTTTTAACAAGAACAGAAAAGATTTCTTGAATATTTTAATTCTGTTTGGCGCAGATGCTCCAGCGCGTGACACGTGTCGCGCTGTGCTGACACGTGTCGCGCAGCTATTTTTTTTTTTTTTGAGGCAGAGCTTTGCTCTGATTGGAGAAAAACAGAAGTATTGCTTCTTTTTCCACCTTGGAATTTAAACAGAGTTTTTCTCTGATTGGGATAAACAAATGCCCCCCCACCGTTGCGCTTACGTGGCCTCCTAACGTGAGCGCAGCGGTGGCAGACTCCGAACCGTCGCGCCATCTCTTGGAAGCTGAAAGGGCACTTGATGCCTATAAATAGGACTTTTGGTCCCTTAGATGATTCTTATCTCTAAATTTTTACTTTCAGAACTCAGAGCCCCGCTTTTTATTTTTCAAGAATTTTAAGAGTTAAACTCTTAAAACTTTTAGGTGAAAATTTTAATTTGGATTAAATTAAGTTAAATTAATTTTTGTTGATAGAGCATCGCTCTCAATAGATCCCTGATCTAAAGGAAACCTATTTAGGGTTTCACTTAGCAGAGCTTTGCTCTACAGGTCTTAAAAAGATATAAAGAGAACTAAAGGGGACCCTACTAGGGTTCCATAGAGCTCTGCTCTCTGAAAGATTTTCCTTGGATTTTCTTAATTCATTAATGGAGCTTTGCTCCTCCCAAATCATATAGAAGAACTCTTGAGGATTCTTCATGGATCTTGGAACTTAAATATGGCATTTTATTCCTCAGTGCATTATATCGTTTTGCTTAATCAGTCTTTCTGATAATTCTGTTGATCCTCTTTCATAGGAACAATGGACGCCCATATGTATGCTCTTAACGAGATCATCTCTCATGAGGGCATCCGCCGACTTGGCCGCTCTCAAAATCGGGAGTTCACAAACGAGGAGTGTGCTGAAATAATGAGTCGCTTCGACGCATACAACGGTCCACTGCATCCCCGACGTTCCTTTCTTCTTAAACTTATCGTGGGAGCTATCTGGGAAGCACTTCCCCTATTCTGTTCCGGTGTGCCGCTTAAGGCGTTGGATGCCGCTGAGGACAAGGTGCACTCTGTGTACCTATTGAACTTTATCTCGAAGAAACTGCGAGACAGTCTTATTGATCTCTTGCACGAGGTCTTTCAACAGTCTGCCATACTCGCTGCTTATCGGAGGGTGGAAGACATCGGGAGGGACCCTGACGCTTGTGCTCGCGAAAGGAAGCACACTAGGATGGTCCGCGAGGCTTGGAAAGTCATAGATAGGATCGCTTTTGAATTTCTCAATCCATGCCCTGGATCTGAGATTATTCCATTGTAACTTTCGTTTATTGTTTTTATGACTGTAAGAACTTTGGGCAATATTAATGGAAATTTTTTTTATCCCAGCTTGTCTTTATTATATATCTTTGTCCTGAGTCTTTTTGCCCATGCATGAATGAATACGTCTTGAACGCTTGATCAAACGTAAATCGGATGCTCTTTCTGTTGCTTTTCTTCTTTCTCAGCATGTCATCACAATTAGCAGGTAATAGAGTAAGGTTCTTGATTTCTTCATGAGATAGCGAGGGCTTAGGCCGCAGGTTCAGATCTGCTGCCTAAGACTTTTCAACTCTATGAGCCGTGAGGGTCTCATAGAGACTTTTCTCCCTACGGATCGAGAGGATCTCGTAGGCGGGTTTTTCTCCTTAGGAATCGTAAGGATTCCTAAGTGTGGTTTTCTCTTGTAAGTCGTAAGGATCCTATAAGAGAATTTTTCCCTCTTACGAGTCGAGAGGACTTGTAAGCGGTTGCTTCCTTCCTTGTCGAAGTTCGACGTTGGAGAGTGAGACCCGTGGATGGTATGCAAGAGACTGTTTTGAGCCAACTCGCAGGGTCCCAATGCTTAGGAAACAGACTTCTTTTATGCCCACTGCCTAAGGCTTTATCTCACGAGTCGAGCCGCCTCGACAATTTTTCACAAGTCGAGAAGAATCGAACGTTTCTCGCAAGAACATCTTAACGTCGTATTTAACCTCTGCTCTTTACGCCAGAAGCCCGTTAAGGTTGGTGGTACTTAGGGTTTTGGCCATCGTACCGTCGCATAAGCTGATATAGTCCTCGATAGGCAATCGTGCTGTTCGAGTAGCCCTGCGACTGCCGTGTCTCTGATCCCTTCGGGGGCTGGACAAGACGTCTTCAAGCAATCCTCCTTGGCAGTTTGACCGTCGGAAGAGCAAGCGCTAGAAATTTGCCATGCCGCTTTTTACTTGAGGTTAGGCTCATTTTGGAGAGCCCCGATGAGTCATAACCACTCCGCGCTGGTGTGGGATGATCTCCGATAGTCTTTCGGGTTTTATATGAGTTGCCGTCAAGACCCTGAAGCTAGGAATTTGGCCTTTGCTTCGTTTGCTGGCATTGCGTCTGCTGTATCGAGACGAATGTTGCGGTGGGAACTAAGAATTTTGCCGTGGCTCCGTTTGTTTGATGACGTTGCGTCTGCTGTGTCGAGACGAACGTTGGGGTGACATCTCGTCTGCTGTATCGAGACGGACGTCGAGGTTGTCTCTAGGTTGCTGGTGAACCGCCGAGGTTTGGAACTAGGGATTTTGCTGTGGCTCCATTCGTTTAATGACGTTGCGCCTGCTGTGTCGAGACGAACATTGGGGTGACATCTCGTCTGCTGTATCGAGATGAACGTCAAGGTGGTGACCACTCTGTGCTGATGCGAGATGATCTCCGATTGTCTTTCCGGTTTTATGTGAGTTACCGTAAAGACGTTGAAGCAAGGAATGTGGCCTTCGCTTCATTTGCTTTGTCATGTCTGAATCCCTGCTGGAGGAAGAACGCTGAGGTTCACATTTCGTCTACTGTATCGAGACGAACGTCATGGAGGTGACCACTTCATGTGAGATGGTCTCCGATTGTCTTTCCGGTTTTATGTGAGTTACCGTCAAGACGTCGAAGTTAGGAATGTGGCCTTCGCTTCATTTGCTTACACTGCGTCTGGTGTATTGAGACGAATGCTGAGTTGGAGCTGGGATTTTGCCATCACTCCGCTTTGTTTCGACCATGGGGTCTTTTGTTAACTTTGCCTGTACACCCCGCTGGGCTGCGAAGGAAAGCCGTTGTTGACATTGCGTCTGTTGTAATGAGACGAATGCTAAGGTGGAGTTGGGATTTTGCCGTTACTCCGCTTTGTTTCGACCGTGAGGTCTTTTGTTGACGTTGCATCTGCCTCCAGCTGGACTGCGGAGGAACGCTGTTGTTGACATTGCGTCTGCTCCGCTGTATCGAGACGAATGCTGAGGTGAAGCTGGGATTTTGCCATCGCTCCGCTTTGTTTCGACCATGGGGTCTTTTGTTAACTTTGCATGTACACCCTGCTGGGCTGCGAAGGAACGCCGTTGTTGATATTGCGTCTGTTGTAACGAGACGAATGCTGAGGTGGAGTTGGGATTTTGCCGTTACTCCGCTTTGTTTCGACCGTGAGGTCTTTTGTCGACATTGCATCTGCCTCCAGCTGGACTGCGGAGGAACGCTGTTGTTGACATTGCGTCTACTGTATCGAGACGAATGCTGAGGTGAAGCTGGGATTTTTCCATCGCTCCGCTTGATGGTGTAACATCTGTGTCCTGTTGGAATGAGGAGGCACACCGTTGTTGGTCTCCAGGCTGTAGACGTGGCCATTGAGATTTGGAATTAAGGACTTTGTCATGGTTCCGTTTCATTGCGATTCTGAGGTCAGTTGTTGACATCATGTCTGCATCTAGTTGGAGTGAGGAGAAACGCCGTTGGTGATCTTTAAGTTGTCGATATTGACGTCGAGACCCTGAAGTTAGGGACCTTCCTTTGCTTCATTTGTTGACATCGTGTCTGTAATATTGCGACCAATGTCGAGATGGTCTCTAGGTTATCTATAAACCGTCGAGATTTGGCTTCGCTTTCTGGTGGAGCCTGTTGGGAAGGTATTGTTCCCTTTTTATCTGTGCCCCTGGATCGTATACAGGGATCGATGTGATTTCACCCGTAGGGCAAAAAGTTTCATTTTTTTATTTTTTTTATTCTTTCCGCGATGCTCTATCATTTCAGCTTTTTATATCGCGAAAATCGCGATTGCCCATTCATTTCGGCTATTTTTCGCGGTGCCCAATCATTTCGGCTATTTTTCTTTTTACTCGCTGCTTTTTATTGCGAGTTGCCCAACCATTTCGGCTATTATGCATGCATACATTTTTACTTGCTGATTTTGTTTGCAAGCTGCCCCATCATTTCGGCTATTTCGTATGCATATATATATATATATATTTTTTGGCTCGCTGATTTTTTTTTTTTGCGAGTAGGGGATTTGGGATCTGATACCAATTTTAGCATCAGCATCGCTGCGACTGGAATATTGCCAGGAGCGAATCATCATTTGCCGTAAAAGGACTTGGAATTTGATACCGGTTTAGGCATCAGCATCGCTGCAACTGGGATATTGCTAGGAGCGAATCATCATTTGCCTCTGTCGATGTTGAACAAAGGTGGCTTAGTAAACAGGGTTAAGGGTCCTGTCGACTAAGGCTTTTGACTTCACGAGCCGTAAGGGGCTCACAAAGGTATTTCTCCCTACAAGTCGTGAGGGTCTTGTAGGTGTGTTTTCCTAAGTGTAATTTCTCCTTAGGAATCGTGAGGATCCCTAAGTGTGTTGCTCCCTTGTGAGTCGTAAGGCTCTCACGCGGGTGGTTTCTCCTTACAGGGTCGAGAGGACCCTATAAGTGTTTCTTAACGAGGTTGCGCCCTTTCGGGTTTTCACAAACACTCGCCGGTAGTCCTGCTGTTTTTACTCACGGAGCCCTTTCAGGTTTTCATCCGTGCCCATTTTGCTTATGGACTTACCCTTTTTTTTTATTCTTTTTATTCCATTTATATTTTTCTTTCTTTCTTTTTTTTTTTCGAGGTCGCGCCCTTTCGGGTTTTCACGAACACTGGCCGGAAGCCCTGCTGTTTTTACTCATGGAGCCCTTTCGGGTTTTCCTCCATGCCCGTTTTGCTTATGGACATCCCGTTTTTTTTCTTTATTTTCTTCTTTTCTTTTTTTTTTAACGAGGTCGCGCCCTTTCGGGTTTTCATGAACACTCGCCGGTAGTCCTGCTGTTTTTACTCACGGAGCCCTTTCGGGTTTTCATCCGTGCCCATTTTGCTTATGGACATACCGTTTTTTTTTTTGTTTTTTTTCTTTTTATATTCTCGTCAGCCTGAGAATGCTGCGGTAGTAGTTTAAAAACATTTCGGTCATTTGCAAGTTTTAGGACATTGCGGTCCATCATTAGTTTAAGGACATCTCGGTCCGTTGTTAGTTTAAGGACGTTTCGGTCCGTTGTCGCCGTATTTGAGGCGAATATCTGGTTTATTGACTTTTCGGTCTATGAGTCCTTCTCCATGAATGAACATGATGCCCCCAGCGTATCCATCTTTTTCGGAGCGTGCGGTTGTGGCGGACTTACCTTCCAGTTCTCAGACAGCGCAAACTTGCCATGTTGGTATTGGTCTTCAACCCAGTTTTTGAAGACGTAGCAATTCTCGATCAGATGACCTACCGTTTGGTGGTAAGGGCAATAATTAGGATTATTAATATCGCCCGGCCACAACGGACGTTTTGGACTCGGCAGATTGATGAGTCTGTCGCACACTGCCAGCTCGAACAGTCCCCTTGTTTTATCTTGCGGAAACGAGTAAGGACGTTTCAACTTTTCCTGAAGGGATTGCCGCTTGTTGCTTTGGCAAGCAACCGGTCTAGGGTCACCTGATTGTTGTTGAGCGCTGGCGACGAGGGCCTTTTTTCCTTTTCCTTTATTCTTTTTGCTCGGTCCCTTGTTTACGGGGCCGAGATTTTTTTCGAATAGCGTGCGATTACATGGCTGAACGTTCTCGCAGCTTCTCAATTCCTTTATTTTCGAAATAGATTCCCCGAGGGAAAAGTTGGGGATAGGTTCTTCGTCAGAGTCGCTTCCAAAGGTGACAATTTGTGATCCCTTGAAGTCGGCTATATGACAGTTTGCGGCGGCTCCTTTGCGCTCATATATCGCATTTTTCCGATGTCCACGAGATTCACACTTTGTCTTGTCGAAGTGTTGCTTTTGAGCGACATACCCTTGCCACCAACAGTTAAAGGACTCGCAGTCTTCGGTAGGATGTATGATCTTCTGATGATATAAACATAAGTTAGGGTGCATCTCTACCTCAGAGAAAGAATTTTCTTCAGAGGGCGGTAGCTTCATTCCTACTGATAGAGCTTTGGCGAACCGTTTCCTCGTCTTGAATTTGTTTTTACCCGCAGTGTATGGCTTTTGATTTGACGGGAATACCTTGGTTCTTTCCAGTATGGCCATTTCATGCTCTTGATTGGCTTTTGCTTTCAGACGAATTTCATTTAGGAAGGCATCGATCAACTTGTCTGACGGCCGCGGAATTTCTGTTTCCGGGTCCGCCATTGATTTCTCAGCGCAAGGAGCCTCCTCATCATCCGTCAGTGAATGGGAAATCACATGACAAGTCGGTACGTAGTCTTCGGATTCATCCGATAAGTTTTTTCCATCGTTTTCATCCTCGACGAAAGAACAAGTTGCCCCCGGCGTGTCCGTCTTCTTTGGAGAGTGCGGCTGTGGTGGATTTACCTTCCAGCTTTCAGACAGCGTGAACTTTCCTTGCAGGTATTGATCCTCGATCCATCCCTTAAAGACGAAACAATCCTCAATCGGGTGACTTACCGTTTGGTGGTAAGGGCAATAATTGGGATTATTAAGATCGCCTGGCTGCGACAGACGCTTTGGACTCGGCAGATTGATGAGTCTGTTACGCACTGTCAGCTCAAACAGTCTTCTTGTTTTATTTTGAGGAAACGAGTAATGACGTCCTAGCCTCTCTTCGAGGGATGGGCGTGGACGCACGTTGTTTTGGCGAGCGACCGGCTTTGAGTTGCTCGACTGTTGCTGAGCGTTGGCGACAATGATCACTTTTCCTTTCTCATTTCGGGGATCGGGTCTTGGAGGAGACGGTCTATGGCCCATCTGGTCTATTTGGGCTAATTTGTCGATCAAGGCCTGGAAGGTGGTCGGCCTGAAGAACATCATGAATTGCGAGATGGTCGCCTGCGGATCGAGAGTGCCCACAAACATGCCTACCGCAGGTGCCTCTTCTATGCGTTGTTCGCATTTCGACCATAGGTTTCACCATCGTGTTGCGTATTGGACCCACGTTTCGCCGGGCCTTATCCTGGCATTTATCAGTGCTGTAATCGGGGTGCGTTCACTAGCACTTGCGAATCTTTGTGTAAACAGCAGTTCCATCTCTGCAAATGTTTTGACAGAGTCGTTAGGTAGCTCCGAATACCATTCAAAGGCTGTTTCTGCTAAGCTGCCGACGAATTGACGTAGCAACAATTTGTCATCGCCTCCAGTATTGCCGCATAAGGCTCTGAATTGAGCGACATGCTGATGCGGATTCCCTGTCCCTTTATATACGTGGAATTTAGGGATCGTATATCCTGGCGGGTAATTGATTTGGTCATACCAGCTCGGATACGGTCGTACGGTTCTAACAATTTGCCCAGCCGCTTTATTCGCCTGATGGACCCGGATCTGCTGAGCTATATATTCTTCTAGGTCGACTTTGGAGATTGCCTCCTCCTTGGCTGTTGATAGAGCCGGCGGAGGATTTGACGTTTCTCCCCTGTCGTCTTCAAGGACGATCGGAGGATCTTCAGCAGGAGGGTCCGGCTGTAACATCATCCCTACCATATCTTTGAAGAGGAGCGCCATCTGCTTTATGTTAGCCGCCTGCTCTGCATCTTCTTTGTCCCTCTTTTCGAGGACTCTGCGTAAAAAGTCAGCGTCAGTTTCTTGTTCTTGACGTTCATCCGAAGACGTTTCAGAGCTTTCTTTTGGCTCAGTGAGTGCAGCCATTGTAGTCATCATTTCCCGAAGCTTTTGTTGTTGCTCCTGGGCTTTCATCACGGATCGGGTGAGCGGTCGGTGGCCCGTAGAAGTGCGGCTTTCCTCCTTTCCAGAAGCCATATAAACAGTGTGCACCACCATGCCCCCAGATTTGGGGCGTTTGTGTTCAGCGTTTTTATGCTTCGCCATGTTCACAGGGGCTTTTTGTGGCCTCCTTTTTTGAGTGATTGGAGTTAAGGGAGCCGTTGTAGTGGGCACCCAAGTAGCTTTTGCTTTTTGTGGTTTGACAGAGTAATCCTTCCCCTGCCGAACCTTCATCTTTTTCTGTCGTCGGAGGCAGTCTTGATCGATCACCGACTCTTGGACCTGTCACCAGACTTTGTAAATTTTAGAGGACAGCCGTTGAGGGGGCTGCTCTAGCTTCTTCTCTGGAGTATTCTCCACAGGTGAAGGAGTTCGTTTCAACATCGCAGTAGGAGAGTTTCTGTGTACCTTGTTGAGCAGTTCAAAGCTATTCTTGGTTGGAACAGCAGCATCGATCCTCACCATCGGAGCTGACGGAGTAAGTCCAGAGGGGGAGTTGCCCCCAGCCTTCCTTACTCGACGCCAGTGGCGACGTCGAGCATGTCGTGCTAATGGAGTTGTTTCAGCTATAGGGGTGACCTCCTCATGCCCCCTGTGTTGGTTAGAATATACTGGTACCAGCATTTTAAAGATCGACGTCCGTTGAACGGGGACGGCCAACTTGTCAGAAGCGGACTTCTGAACATGGGAAGCAACCTTGGTGATTTTGCCAGGAACGGGAGTTGGAATGGCTATCTGCTTCGGGATAACGCCTTCTGGTATGGCAGGCTTCTTCATGAGCCTGTTAAAGCTCTGGCCTAGTCCGTTAAAAACTGAAGCAGTGGAGTTGGACGACCCGTTGAGAGGGGTCGCGGCAGCGGTAAGTCGATCGAAGACCGACTTCTTTGGAGCTTCTTGCAATGTCATTGGGGCGTTGAAGCTCATTGGTGGGAGCATGGTCCCAAAAAATAGTCCAGTGGTAGCTTGAGTCACCTGCTCCACCGGCATTTTGAAAAGAGAGGCCACTCGGGGCCCATAAGTCACTCCTCCAGCAATGACGGAGCGAGAGTTATTGCTGCAGGCGGTGCAGTTCGAAACCATCGATCTTCTGTTTTCTGCACGGAGCAAGACACCAAATCTTAGTACCTTGAATCCATAGGCAATCACAGCAAACCGCGATTTGTTCGCGAACACGACACACGAAGTGTGGAGTGGAAAGAGGAAGAGGTCCCACCGGGCGTGCCAGAATCTGTTCCCCTCCGAAGGACGGCGCACAGGACCGCGATGGCCTGACGCTGAGATTCGGGACAGATGCTATTTGGTTTTATCCTTCCACCTCTCCGAAGATGCCAAGTTGATTTATGGCACCGTGTATCGAAAGTTTAGACGGATGCGGCCGATGTAGCAGACTGTGTCAGATTCCCCCTCGCTAGAGGGGTTTTTGATTGTGGGGACGCTCTTCCCTGCAGGCGCAAGCCCCTGCAGTTAATTACGCTACCGCTTCGCGGTAACAACTTTCTCCTTCTCCAGAATTTCACTTCGTGTCGTGGGTGTTTGTTTTGTTTGTGGTTGCCCGTGGATTGTATACGGAGACTGAGTAATACCGTCGCCCGTAGGACGTGGATTAGTCCAAATCCGTATTTACTTAGATTTGGGTTTGGTGTTTTTAGTTTAAGGATGCCTTAGTCGCGTTGCGGCTAAGATCGACTTAAACGTTCGTCAAGAATACGTTAGTCCTGTTTGAGACTAAGATCAACTTAACGGGATCGTTTAGATCCGACAAAAGAGCATTTGGGCTCTATTGTTCCAGTTTAGGGACATAGTGGTCCATTGCATGTATGGTCGTCGGGACCCGTCACCTCTCTGACGACGTTGAAGAATTACAACGACAAATGTCAGAGGAGTTCAGAGATGTACCCTTGAGCCAAAGTTGATTGGGAGAATTTATAGTCCAATTTGGGACTAAAGTCTGTTTGAAGGTTTAAGGATGCGTTAGCTATATTTGAGGCTAAGATCAACTTAAACGGTTGTTAAGGATACGTTAGTCCAGTTTGGGACTAAGATCGACTTAACGGGATCGTTTAGATCCGACAAAAGAGCATTTGGGCTCTATTGTGCCAGTTTAGGGACATGGTGGTCCAATACCAGTTTAAGGACATGGTGGTCCACCGTTAGTTTAAGGACGTTTCGGTCCAATATTAGTTTAAGGACGTTTCGGTCCGATATTAGTTTAAGGACGTTTCGGTCCACGAGTTTAAGGACCCTGCAGTCCATATTGACATATGTGGTCGTCGGGACCCGTCACCTCTCTGACGTCGTTGAAGGATTACAACGATAAGTGTCAGAGGAGCTCGGAGATGTACCCTCGAACCGGATATAAATTAATTTAAAAGAGCAGTCGTGATCAGTCAATTTAATTTAAGGACTTACGACCAAAATTGAGCTAAGTCCAGTTGAAACGTTCAACATTTTATTTGCCTTTGGCCAATTAGGCCTGAGTTAGGGCTTTGCCCCTTTTTAAATAATGCACTGCATTATTTTTGTTTTTTTTGGGCTCTGCCCTTTTATAAATGATGCAGAGCATCTATTTTGATTGGGCTCTGCCCTTTTATAAATGATGCAGAGCATCTATTTTGTTTGGGCTCTGCCCCTTTTATTGCACTGCAATTTAATTAGGCCTATTAGGTCTTTTTGATTTGGGCCTGGCCCTTTAGGAAATGCATTGCATTTGTCAAGCGCTTTGCGCCAATCAGAGAGCGCAACAGTGCAGATTTATAAGTGCAAAGCACTATTAATTTGAGAATCTTTTAGATTCAAGAACCAATGGTTCATAAAAGAAGTGCAAAGCACTATTTGATTTCTTGATCTAATTTAGATCAAAGAAGAACAAGTTTTTCTTTTTATTTCAAGAACCAAAGGTTCATAAAAGTGCAAAGCACTATCCTTTTTATTTCTGTTTTTCTTGTTTTAGAGAACTAGTGGTTCATAAGAAGTGCAAAGCACTAAGAATCTTTTTAGATTCGCAACAGAAGTGCAAAGCACTTTTTGATCTCTTGATCTAAACAAGTTTTTCCTTGTTTCAGAGAACCAAAGGTTCATAACAAGTGCAAGGCACTATTTTTATTTTAATTTTATTTATTTATTTATTTATTGAAGATCAATGATCTTGTTCTTAGATCACTGATCCGTTCATAAGAGAATTTTCTCTTCTTTCAAAGGTTTTTACCTTTTTTATTCTTGAGGAGTTCTTCAGAGTCCTCTTTCTCTCTTTTTTTTTAGAAAATGTTGATGCCTTTTAATTGAGGTCTGGGGTCCTTTTTATAATGCCCATAAATTAGTTAAATTTGTTAAAGAGATCTTTCTCTGAGTGATTTGGGGAATTTTCCCCACCGTTGGATCTTTGATCCAAGGGCTTCTGCTTTGCAGAAGAAAATCTTTTTGTTTTAACAAGAACAGAAAAGATTTCTTGAATATTTTAATTCTGTTTGGCGCAGATGCCCCAGCGCGTGACACGTGTCGCGCTGTGCTGACATGTGTCGCGCAGCTATTTTTTTTTTTTAGGCAGAGCTTTGCTCTGATTGGAGAAAAACAGAAGTATTGCTTCTTTTTCCACCTTGGAATTTAAACAGAGCTTTGCTCTGATTGGGATAAACAGGCGCCGTGAGTAAAAACAACAGGACTGCCGGCGAGCTTGCGAAAACCTGAAAAAAAGATACGTCCACAAGCAAAATGGGCACGGATGAAAAACCGAAAGGGCGCCGTGAGTAAAAATAGTAGGACTATCGGCGAGCTTATGAAAATCCGAAAGGGCGCAGTCTCATTAAAATAAATACACTTACGAGATCCTCACAACTCGTGTGGAGAATTTCCCCATGAGACCCTCACGGCTCATTGGATTCAAAAGACTTAAGCTACAAGGATCTGAACTCGTTCTTAAGCCGTCTGTTCCCTTATAAAAAAGGGATGAGGGAAAGTTCCTCACTAAAACAGCCCTACGTGTTTAACACGTGAGTGCCTATATGCAACGCATATAGGCACAATAATTAAAACAATTGCTAGGCTAAAACAGTCCCATGTGTTTAACACGTGAGTGCCTATATGCAACGCAAATAGGCATAACAATCAAAACAATTGCTAGGCTAAAACAACCCCACGTGTTTAACACGTGAGTGCTTATATGCAACGCATATAGACACAGCAATCAAAACAATTGCTAGGCTAAAACAGCCCTACGTGTTTAACACGTGAGTGCCTATATGCAACGCATATAGGCACACCAATCAAAACAATCGCTAGGCTAAAACAACCCCACGTGTTTAACACGTGAGTGCCTATATGGAACGCATATAGGCATAGTAATTAAAACAATTGCTAGGCTAAAACAGACCCACGTGTTTAACACGTGAGTGCTTATATGCGACGCATATAGGCATAGCAATTAAAACAATTGCCAAGCTAATAAGCCCCACGTGTTTAACACATGAGGGCACTTCCCTACTTAACAAGGAACCGTTGGATCAAAGATCCGATGATAATAGAATTAAATTATATTGAACTTTTAAATGGGAAATAATATTTTCTGTTAAACAAAAGGTTGGCGGATCAAAGATCCCATGAGTTGGAAAATATTTTTCATCTCTCTAAGCACTCTTGGATGAAAAATCCAACGGTGATTAAAAATCACCAATCTATAGAGTAAATTCTGTAAAGGAAAATATTTTCCTAATCTTGTCTAAGAAACAAGAAAATATGTTCTGTAAGACAGAAACCCTTGGATCAAAGATCCAACAGTGGGCAAAACCCCCAAATCAATTGAAGTCTCTCAATGAGAGATTTCCTAAAACTAATTAATAAACTTCTCTCCACTATATAAAGAACCCAAGACTTCAAGTTAAAAAAAAGGGAAGAACAGAGAGAGAAACATACAAAAAAAGAGAAAAAGAGAATTCAATTCTCTAAAAGAAGAAGATCCACTTCTTAAACAAAAAGAACTGGGTAAGAAGAAAATACAGAGATTATCCTATCCTTCTTCGCCTCTTTAAGAGTTTAACCCTTCAAAAAGAAGAACTTAGTTCTTCCTCTGGTTGAGGTCTGTAGAAGTAGATCTCCCCACAAGTTGAGAATTTAATTCTCATCGGGGAGATTCTGTTATGCAGATTCAAAACTTAGGAGAAATAACTAAGTTCAAAGAATTTAATTCTTACAAAAGTATATAGGAATTTAATTCCTCTGATAAAACTAGGGTTTGACCCTGTAAAAAGAATTTAATTCTTATAAAACAAGAGACTTGAAATTCTCTAAACTCAGATCCCAGCATCGTTAATATGAGATCAAAATCTTCATGCACATAGAAGGAAAGACTGGTGATTCATTAGTGTTCAACACTATAACGAAACCTCACATGTTTCCCCACGTGAGCACCTCTGATGAACAAAAAAGAATGGCTGAGACCGAGTCACGTGTTTCCCCACGTGAGCACCTCTGATGAGCAAAAAAGAATGGCCGAGACTGAGTTACATGTTTCTTACGCGAGCGTCTAAAAGAAGAACAAGAAGTGCCTCTTAGGACAGTCACGTGTTTTCCACGCGACCCCCAATCAAGTGCTTAGTACTTATATGAAGGAGGAAATAAAACCCAGAAAACAGCTCCCACTTTGGAGCGCCTCACGTGTCCGCACGTGAGCATCACAGGGCCCAAGTGCTTAGCACTTATAAAAGAAGAGGGAAGTAAAACCCAAAAAGGCAGTGCCCAATTTTGAGGCGTCTTACGTGCTCACACGTGAGTGCCACAAGAATTAAGTGTTTAACACTTATATGTAAACAGGGACTTGAACCCAATGAACAGCGCCAGCTTTAAGGTGCCTCACATGCTACACGTGAGGACCATAAGAATTCAGTGTTTAACACTGCTTCAGAACCTCATGTGGGAACACGTGAGTACTGAACGTATACTGGTGCTTAACACTATGGGAAGTCAACTCCAGCCTCAAGTCGGCTAAGTCTTCTTGAGATTAAAACATTTTTGATCTTCAATCAATCGAGCTCCCCATGCTCATGTCTTCCTAAACTGATCCTAGTCCCAAACATGACTAATGATCTTCCGACGGATATTCATCCCATATCTTCCCTCAATCTGGAAATTGGTTCAAGGGTACATCTCTCCACACCTATGACACATGTCGTTGTAATTCTTCAACATCTTCAGAGAGGTGGAGGGTCCCGACAACCAACAACTCTTTGGTGCATTTCCAAACCGATGAGCACATCCCAATACGGACCGTAACGTCCTTAAACTACAACGGACCGAAACGTCTTTAAACTACAACGGACCGAAATGTCCTCAAACTAAACGTTGCCTCCAAAATGGCGACAACGGACCGTAACATCCTTAAACTAAAATCTCACCTAAAAATGGTGATCTACGGAACGCAACGTCCTTAAACTAACAATGGACCGAAACGTCCTTAAACTAAAACAATAGAGCCCAAATGCTCTTTTGTTGGATCTGAATGATCCTAAAATCTTGTTAAGTAGATGTTAGTCTAAAATTGGACTAACGTATTCTTAACAAACATTTAAGTTGATCTTAATCTCAAACGAGATTAACGATCCTTAAATCAAACCAAACCCAAATCTAAGGATATACGGATTTGGACTAATCCATGCCCTACGGGAGACAACATAAATTAGTCTCCGTATACAATCCACGGGAAACCAAAAATAAAACAAACACACATGATACGAAGTGAACATCTGGAGCAGAAGAAAGTGGTTATCGCGATGCGGTAATGTAATTAACTGCAGGGGCTTACGCCTGCAGGGAAGAGTGTCCCCACAATCAAAACCCCCTCGCAAACGAGGGGGAATCTGACGAAGTATGCTACAACGGTCGCATTCGTCCAAACCTCCCATACACGGTGCCATAAATCAACTTGGTATCTTCGGAGAGGTAGACGGATAAATCCAAATAGCATTTTCCCCCAAATTCAGGCAAGACGACCTATCCCGGTTCGTCTCCGTTTTTGGCAGTAAATAGATTCTGGCACGCTAGGTAGGACCTTTTCATCTTTCCACTCCACACTTCGTGTGTCGTGTTCGCGAACAAATCGCGGTTTACTATGGTTGCCCCTGGATTCGAGATACTAAGATTTGGTGTCTTGCTCCTGTGCAGAGAAAAGAAGATCAATGGCTTCTAAGTATACCTGCAACAGCAATTCCCGCTCCGCCCTGACTGGAGGAGTGACTTATGGGCCCCAAGTAGCCTCCATCTTTGCAATGCTAATGGAACAGGTGACTCAGGCCACCACTGGAGTGTTCTTTGGGACCATGATCCCGCCAGCAAGGTTCAGTGCCCCAATGCCATCACAGGAAGCTCCAAAGAAGTCGGTCTTCGATCGACTTGCAGCCACCACGGCCCCTCTCAACGGGTCGACCAAGTCTTCCACCTCAGTCTTCAATAGACTGAGCCAAAGCTCCAGTAGGCCTGCAAAAAGGCTCGCAATACCTGAAGGGGTTGTCTCGAAACGGATAGCCATTCCAGCTCCGGCAGGAGAAGTCGTCAAAGGGGCTTCTCCTAATAAAGGATCGGTCTTCACAAGATTGGCTGTTCCAATTCCTGCTATGAGTGAAGTCATCAAAAAAGCTTCCCCTACCAGAAAGTCAGCCTTCAAAAGATTGACCGTCCCCTCTCAATGGACGTTAGTCTTCGACAGGCTGGCACCAGCAATAGCCCTTCATCAAAGCAGGGGGCATTACGAAGCCACTCCCATAACTGAGGCAATCCCATCTGCAAGACATGCTTGACATTATCACTAGCGCCGAGTGAGGAAAGCTGGGGCCAACTCCCTCTCTGGGATTACTCCACCGGCTCCAATGGTGGAAGTTGACGCTGTTGTTCCAACTGGAAATAGCTTTGAATCGCTAGAGAGGATGAGAAAGAACTCTCCGACCGCGGTGTTGAAGAAATCGCCCCCACATGTTGAAAACATGGATCAGGCGAAGCCGGAAGCCCCCTCAGCAGCTGTCCTCCCGAATCCACAGAGTCTGGCGGAAAGTCCAGGATTCTGTGATCAACAAGAACTACTCTCGTCGATCGGAGAAAATGAAGGTTCAACAAGAGGGAAGTCATCCCTCTAGAATGCAGTGAGGGACTTCTCAGGCGCCTGTTACAATAGCTCCTTCGACTTTAAATTCTCACAAAAAGAGAAGGCCAGAGAATCTACCACCACCGGCGACAAATCCCAAAGGTGATGGATCCAAACGCCCCAAGTCTGGGGGCATGATCATGCAAACGGTGTACATGGCTTTTGGGAAAGAGGAAATCCGTACTTCCATGGGTCATTGACCACAAACTCGGTCATTGACGAAAGCTCAGGAGCAGCAACAAAAACTCCAGGAGATGCTGACGAAGATGGCAGCACTCACTGGGAAAAAAGAAAGCCCGGAATCGACGTTTGAACAACGCCAGGAGTAGGAGACTGATACAGAATTTCTGCGGAGGGTGCTTGAAAAGAAGGATAAGGAGTTCGCGGAACAGGCTGCTAATATAAAGAAGATGGCGTTCTGTTCCAAGACATGGTTGGGATGATGGTCCAGCCGGAACCTCCAGTCGAAAACCCTCCGATAATCATCGAAGACGACAGAGGGGAAACGTCAAACCCTCCACCGGCGTTCTCAGCAGCCAAGGAAGAAATGATCTCCAAGGCTGGCCTTGATGACTACATAGCTCAACAAATACGAGCTCATCAAGCGAGTGAATCGGCTGGCCAAGTCCTCAGGACCGGGCGACCGTACCCAAGCTGGTACGATCAAATCAAGTACCCACCAGGATATACGATCCCTAAATTTCATGTGTATAAGAGGACGGGCAATCCACACCAGCACGTTGCTCAATTCAGAGCTCTGTGCGGTAATACTGGAGGCGACGGCAAACTGCTGCTTCCCCAGTTTGTTGGCAGTTTATCGGAAACGACATTTGAATGGTACTCCGAGCTCCCAAATGTCTCTGTCAAAACATTCACGGAGATGGAATTACTATTCATACAGCGGTTCGCAAGCGCAAGTGAGCGCACCCCGATCACGGTATTAATCAATGCCAGGATGATGCCAGGAGAGACCTGGGTTCAATACGTAATTCGGTGGCGGAACCTATGGTCAAAATGCGAACAACGCATAGAAGAAGCTCTTGCCGTGGGCATGTTCGTAGGGACCCTTGATTCTCAGGCGACTATATCCCAATTTATGATGTTCTTCAAGCCGACCACCTTTCAGGCCTTGATCGACAAGCTGGCCCAAATGGACCAGATGGGCCATAGGCCATCCTCTTCAAAAACGGATCCCCGGAATGAAAAAGGGCAAAGGAAAAGTGACCTTCGTTGCCAACACTCAACAACAATCAATTGACCCGAAACTGGTTGCTCGCCAAAGCGACACACGCCTACGCCAATCCCTCGAAGAGAAGCTAGGACGACCTTACTCATTTCCCCGGGATAAAACGAGGAGACTGTTTGAACTGGCAGTGCGCAACAGACTTATCATTCTGCCGGATATGAGACGTCCACTGCAGCCTGGTGACGTCAACATTCCTAACTACTGCTCCTACCATAGAGTGTTGGGCCACCCAATTTAGGATTGCCGTGTCTTCAAAAATTGGGTTGAGAACCAGTACCAATAAGGCAAGTTTGTGCTATCCGAAAACTGGAGGGTGAACCCGCCGCAGAAGCACGCTCCTAAAAGGTGGACACGCCAAGGGCATCATGCTCGTTTGTAGAAGAAGCTCCGTGGAAAGTTGTCCTTTCAGCTAAAACTAAAAGAATGCTGAAGGATCTTCAAGTATGTCCGGCGATCAGGTGGAAAAGACCGCTAGAGCCTGAGATCAATGAAGGGATGCTGAAACCGCGTCCCACACCGAAAACATCTAATGATGGGGAAAACACCCAGACCAAGCCTTCGAAGAAAAAGAAGAAGACCAAGAAGCCCATACATCCTGATAACAAGCGCACAGACCTGCAAAAATACATTGACGCATTAGAGGAGTACAACCAGAAGGTGCGGACCCCAGTCACTCTCGAAGAGTTTCTCAACCAGAACCTTGAGAACGGAAACAGTGACAATGATGAGGGGAACGACTCATCAGAAAACCCGAAGCTTATGTAGCGAGTTTCCACATGTTCTCTCATTCGTCGTTAAAAAATGAAGAGACCCCCTCGGAGTCAGAAAACGGCGCATAGAAGCTGGGGGAAAGACCGGTGCAAAAATCCCTGGAGCCATCAGACAACTTGATTGACAGGCTGCTAAACGAAGCCCTTCAAAAGAGCAAAACTAACCGAGTGCGTGAAACGGCCATATATGAAAAGGCCAAGCGACGGCGTCAGGATGAAGAAGCTGCGGCGAGGAAGAGTCGCAAAGTACTCCAACCAGATCAAAGTGCACCCGCGGCAGACAAAAGCAGGTTTAAGATGGGGAAACGGTTCGCCAAAGACCTGTCAATAGGAATGAAGCTTCCACCTTTCAAAGGAAATACTTTCGACAGTACGTGCCTCGATGAAGCGGATGTACATCCGAACTACTGCTTATACCATCGGAGGGTTACACACCCCACCGAAGAGTGCAGTACCTTCAAGAAGTGGTGGCAGGGATACGTTGCCCACCGACAATACTTCAAGAGGATGAAGCGTGAAGCTCGTCGACAGCGAAAAAGTACGACAGATGAGTAGGGAAAAACGATTGGCAACTGTTATATGGTTGATACCAGTTCGACAAAAAGGAAAACTCAAGTTCTCACATTCGGGAGCGATTCTGAGGAAGAAATAACTCTCGGCCCTCTTTTCAAAGAATCCACCTCTGGAAAAGAAGAAGAGGTGAAGAAATAAGAGAATATTCAACTGCGAAACAGCACGCTTCCTGAGAAGAATCTCGAGCCAGCAAACAAAGGTTCGAGCAAAAGAGACAAGGGGAAGGAAAAGTCCCTAAGGAAATTGCCCTCGATGATGGAGTCGTCAAAGAGCTCACGGCCAAAGACCCGCCTAAAAAAAACAAGGTGGGTTATAATGTCCTGGCACACCTGAGGAAGATACCCTAACAACTGAGCATACTGGATGCTCTCCTCCTGTCCAAAGAGGCACGAGATTCTCTAATCAAGGCACTGCAAGAGCCTGATCAGTTCCAATCTCTCTTTGCGGAAGAAAAGATGAAGGACGAGCTGGTAGAGGTTCATACAGCTGACATCACATTCGGCGATGAAGATCTCCTCCTTGGAACATGTGACCACAACCGTCCTTTATATGTCACCGGATACTGCTACGACATTAAGATAGGGAAGATCCTGGTCGACAATGGGTCCTCCGTCAACCTTCTCAACGTGAAGGTGCTGAAGGAGATTTGCATAAACATTCAGCACCTGGCTCAGGAAAAAATTACCATCTCCGGGTTCGACTCGCAGTCATCACGGACGCTTGGGTCCGTGATATTGACATTACGCTTTGGGATGCTCATCACCGACATCAAATTTCATGTCATTGACGCCAAGACTTGGTATAACGCTCTGCTCGGCCGGCCTTGGTTACACGAGTACAACATCATCCCTTCTACATAACACCAGTGTATGAAGTACTTCAAAGATGAACTCGAGTACATAGTTACAGGGGAGCTAAACCTATTCTCCGTAAATGAAGTCCGCAAATATGAAGACGCCAATTACTTCCTACCAGACTTCGAAGACATGGAAAGATGTTGTAAACCGGAGAACCAACAAAAAGCCGTCGCCACTATCTCGGTCTTTGGGAGAAATACCGAGGAAGATGAAGAGATAGTCTGCTCGGGGCAATCCCAAGGCAACAGGCCCGGACAATCTACCCCTATTTTGGTCTTCGGCAGTGACTCTGAGAACGAGACCAACGCAGTGTTCTCCGTCCACCCGTCAGCACAAACCTTCACTGGAGTTGATCAGAGTTTACAAATCACTATGGTTCTGCAGCGACATTACAGGGAACTTGATGTGCTCGATACATACGGCGTGCAAGAGCTGCAGACCTTCTACGTTCCTCCTAGGCGAAGAGGTGAAAATGTGATCCTCTTCTACCAATCTATGGAGACTAAAGTGGAAAAAGAAGTCTGGCATGGTGCCGAACTTGTGCTTGACAGGCTTCAACCAATCCGTCTGTCCAGATATTATGCAGAGGGATTGAAAAGGCTATTAAGATGCCAAGGCATACCCTTCAAACAAACCGCTCAACAAGCCCAGTTCTACAACAAGATTTGGGACATTCCTGGGACTCGGCGAAACATGCCCAACAGGAGGATGGAGACTACTAGACTTGGATACGTTCGGTCCAAGAAACGGGATCGATTCTATGGCTGCCATGTCATAAATAACTCTGGTGGATAAGCGAATGCTTTTCCAGATAGCGCTGATATCGAACCAGAGCGAGATCCCGCTGTAAGAATACCAAATCCGTCATTCAAAGAACAAATGGACAAGCTAATGAGAGAAGCCGATCAAAAGGTTCGGGATGACCACAGCCGCGAAATGGTCATTTATGCGAAAGCCAGGACGCAGCGTCTCGCTCAGCAGTCTGCGGAGAGAAAAGACTACAATGCCCTTCACCCTCAGCCCATTGTGCGCTCTCGTGGCAATGGAAAAGTCCGACGCAGAGAATGATGTTCTAGAACAGCGAAGCGGATCCAAGAAGCCATGCAATCGAGAAAGAGTCAGCTGGAATCCATCCTTTATGAAGAAGATAGGTCGGGAATACTCTTTCCCCCAAGACAAGACAAGGAAAATATTTGACCTTGTCATCAAATATCAAATGATGACGCTCCCGGAGCCTCGGCATCCCGAACAAATAAACGAAGTCCATCACTCGGCTTATTTCTTCTATCACCGAGCAATAGGACATCCTTTTGAAGACTACTTCACCTTCAAAGTCCGGGCCGAGGACCAGTATCAGCAAGGCAGGTTTGCTCTATCCGACAGATGGAGGGTAACCCCACCATGAAAGCATGAGCCAAAAGCAACCTATATTGCGAGGGTAAGTCCAGATCAACATCGAGCCTGGAAACGAACTCGTATCTTCCACGTGATAACATTCTCAAAGGAAGGAGAGCACGAGAATATGGAAGACCTCTCCCGGTGCTTCGCAAATGAGGATGAGGATGAGGTGGTTTTAGAATTTCCACCGGCGCCAAAAGAGCTGGAACATGGGATACACACCACAGCGGACAACTTGAGAAAAATCGACTTGGGGACGGAAAATGAGCCGAGGCCAATGTTCGTTAGTGAGCTGCTGTCTAAAAAGCAGGAAGCCACGCTAAAGGACGTGCGTATGCAGTATAAATACTGCTTTGCGTGGAACTATTCCGAGATGTTGGGACTAGATCCATAAATGTTATGCATAAACCGGCGATATCACCGAACATCAAACCAGTCAAACAGGCGCCAAGAAGAATGCGTCTCGGACTCGAGATGAGCATCAATGCCGAAGTCAAGAAACTAATCGACTCCGGCTTCATCCAAGAAGTTCAATATCCTGACTGGATCGCCAACATTGTCCCAGTGATGAAGAAAAATGGGATGGTGCGCAACTGCGTGGACTTTCGGGATCTCAACGAAGCTTGTCCAAAGGATGACTTCCCGGTGCCTGTTACCGAGCTGATGATCGATAACACGTCTACCCATGAGGTCTTCTCCTTCATGGACGGATATTCGGGGTATAATCAAATAAAGATGCATCCCGAAGACCGAAAGCATACTGCCTTCCGGACTCCGCTGGGCATATTCTGCTATAAAGTAATGCCCTTCGGTCTGAAGAACGCTGGTGCTACCTACCAGAGGGCCATGACGAAGATCTTCGATGACCTCATACACGAGATTGTCGAATGTTATATCGACGACCTTGTGGTGAAAAGCAAATCATACAAGGAACACTGGGAGCATCTAAACATAGTGGTCCAGCATCTTCGGAAGTATAATCTGAAAATGAACCCTCTGAAATGCGCGTTTGGAGTCTCCTCAGGAAAATTCCTAGGATTCATCGTACGACACCGAGGCATCGAAATAGACACATCAAAGATCAAGGCGATTATGGAAATGTCCGCGCCAAGAACTCTCAAGCAACTGCGGTCTCTCCAAGGAAAGCTCGCATATATCCGACGGTTCATAGCTAACCTCTCCGACAAATGCTGCCCCTACAGCCATCTAATGAAGAAGGGGACCCCGTTCGTTTGGGATCGTAAATGCCAAAGTGCACTGGACGAAATCAAGCAATACCTGCAGAACCCGTCGGTACTGACCGCTCCGGTCAAGGGAAAGCCCCTCATCCTGTACACAACAGCCCTTGAAGGTTCTTTAGGCGCGCTATGGGCACAAGAGAACGACCAAGGGAAGGAGAGAGCTCTCTACTATTTGAGTCGAGTTCTCCTGGGGGCAGAAAACAACTACTCCCCCATTGAAAAGCATTGCCTGGCACTGATCTTCGCGATGACGAAGCTTCGGCATTATTCCTTGGCACATGAGGTCCATCTCATATCAAAGGTGGATCCTCTCAAATATTTGATGTCAAGAGCCATACTAACAGGAAGGCTTGCTAAATGGGCCCTCCTCTTAATGGAGTTCTCGATAATCTATCGACCGCTCAGCGTAGTGAAGGGTCAGGCCATCGCCGACTTCCTCGCTGAACATCCAATACCAGCCGACTCTCCCTTAAATTGCGAATTGCCAGATGAACACGCGTTCGACACAAAGGATGAAGAAAATGACTCTCGATGGGAACTATACTTTGATGGGGCATCTTCCATGAAGAAGTGAAAGCACAACACCCCCATAATCAAAGCTGGACAGGCCTTATCTCCGTGACCCCGCAAGGAGGGATAATACGTTTCGCCCTTTCCTTAACAGAGCCGAGGACAGACAACGGGGCTGAGTATGAAGCTTTGATAGCGGGTCTTGAGATCATTGTCAACATGGGAAACGAAAACTTCGTCATATATGGAGATTCCCAGCTAGTCGTTAGCCAAGTAAATGGCGACTATCAGACATGCAAACCAGAGTTGGTAAAATATGGCGAGAGAGTGCAGCAATTGTTGACACAAATCCCCTTTTACATTTTGGAAAGCATTCCGCACGCAGAAAATGGCAAGGCGGATGCATTAGCCAAACTCGCTAAAGAACTGGCCGACGAAAACCTCGATGACATAAGGATCATTGTGCAAAGCCACCGAATTCTCGCGCCAGCAGAAATATCTCCGGAATCGTCTGAAAGGAAGGAAACGACCAAACAAGTGGCTTTCCAAATAGAAGACGAAGAAAAGGCTAAGGATTTGAGAGAAGTCTTCATAGATTACTTCAATCCCATCGAACACCCGAAGACGCGTCGTCAAGACATCAGCTCATGAAACGAGCTCTATCCTTCGCCTTCGTCAATGATACTCTATATAAGAGATCGTTCGACAGTTTGTGTCTAAGATGCTTGGGACCGGAGGAAGCAAGGAGGGTCGTCCAAGAAACTCACGACGGACTCTGCGGTTCTCATCAAGCCGGACCAAAGATGAAGTTGAAGATCAAGAGAATGGGTTACTATTGGCCCACGATGATTCGGGATTGCCTCGAATATGCGAAGAAGTGTCACCCATGCCAAATTCATGGGGACTTCATCCACCAGCATCCAGATCCACTACACCCAACATTGGCTTGCTGGTCGTTTGAAATGTGGGGAACTGATATAATCGGGCCTATCGAACCAGTATCATCCAAAGGACATCGGTTCATATTGGTAACAACCGATTACTTCTCTATGTGGTCAGAGGCAGTGCCACTAAGGGATGTGAAGACGGAGAACATCCTCCATTTCTTCAGGACACATGTCATCTACCGATTCGGCACTCCGCGACGAATCATCTCGGATAATGGGCCGGCCTACAGGATCCATAAGATCAGTCGTTTCGCACAGCAGCATAATATAGATTAGAGATACTCTTCAGTCTATAATCCTCGAGATAACGGTCTAGATGAGGCTTTCAACAAGACCCTGACGAAGATCATAAAGAAAACGGTGTCCAGAAATAAAAAGGACTGGCACGAGAGGCTGCATGAAGCAATCTGGGCTTATCGAACCACGTTCAAAACGGCCACGAATACAACGCCATTCACGTTGGTATTCGGCACGGAGGCGGTACTTTCCTTGGAGATAGAGCTACCCTCTCTATGAGTGGCAGTTCGATACGAGCTGACGGATGAAGAAAATGCCCATCTTCGGCTTGAGGAGATAGATTCCCTCGATGAAACTCGTTTCATGGCGCAGCAAAACCTGGAAGCTTACAAAGGAAGGATGACGCGCTCATACGAAAGACTAATTAGGCCAAGAACATTCTGCCAAGACGAACTCATGCTAGTCGTAAAAAGACCTATGATCCCCAACCATGCAAAACAGGGGAAATCTGAGCCGAACTATGAGGGTCCGTACATCATAGACAAGGTCTACCAAGGTGGGGCCTACTTGCTCATGGATATGCATGGCAAAAGACCCTTCCGGCCAATAAACGGCATGTTCCTTAAGAAATACTACGCTTGGCAAGTCACAACTCAAGTTAATGATAGATGACGACGCTCATGTCCGCTTGCTGTCTTCCTGAGTCAAGACTCCATAAGTAGTATCCGGTAAAACTTCGCCTTGAAACTAGTAATGGACTGAAATGTCCCTAAACTAACAACGGACCGAGATGTTCCTAAACTAATGATGGACCGTAATGTCCTTAAACTAATACGTCGCCTCAAGCACGGCGATAATGGAATTCAAGTCCATAAGTCCCAACGACAAGGACTGCAACTCAAATCCCGCTGGCTACACAGCTACCCCGGTAGCGAAGTCCCCCCTATGTGCCATTGGCAAATAGAGGGGTAATAATAATAAAAAAAGGTACACCCACAAGCGAAATGGGCACGGATAAAAATCCGAAAGGGCGCCGTGAGTAAAAACAGCAGGGCTACCGGCAAGCTTGTGAAAACCTGAAAGGGCGCAATCTCGTTGTAAAAAAAAACGGTACGCCCACAAGCGAAATGGGCACGGATGAAAACCTGAAAGGGCGCCGTGAGTAAAAATAGCAGGGCTACCGGCGAGTTTGTGAAAACCCTAAAGGGCGCAATCTCGTTAAAATAGAAACACCTGCAAGGTCCTCTCGACCTTGTGAGGAGAAAACACCTGCGTGAGATCCTTACGACTCACAAGGGAGTAACACGCTTAGGGATCCCTACAATTCCTAAGGAGAAATTACACTTACGAGATCCTCACGACTCGTAAGGAGAATTCCCCCCTATGAGACCCTCACGACTCATGGGATTCAAAAGCCTTAAGATACAGGGACCTGAACCTGTTCTTAAGCCATCACACTCCCCAAGTTGCCCTACATGCGGTCAATATTGGCTCTTGTATACAATCCACGGGCACAAATAAATGATTTTCCCCACCAAGTTCCACCAATGACGAGGAATGTCCTCATGTGGTGAACGACACTTATAAGTCCTCTCGACTTGTAAGGAGAAAACGCTCTTGTAAGATCCTTATGACTTGCAAGAGAAATTATCACTTAGGAGTCCTCACAACTTCTAGGGAGAACCTACACCTGCGGGATCCTCTCGACTCGGCTCATAAAATCAAAAGCCTTAGTCGACGGGATCCTAACCCTGTCTACTAAGCCACCTTTGTTCAGAATCAGCAAAGGAAAATGATGATTCGCTCCTGGCAATATTCCAGTCGCAGTGGTGCTGATGCCAAGATTGGAATCAGATCTCAAGTTCCATACTCGCAATAAAAACCAGCGAGCAAAATATATGCATATGAAATAGCCGAAATGATGGGGCAACTCGCAATAAAAATCAGCGAGTAAAATATATGCATATAAAAACAGCCGAAATGTTTGGGCAACTCGCAATAAAAAACAGTGAGCAAAAAGAAAAAAATAGCCGAAATGATGGGGCACCGTGATAAAAACAGCCGAAATGATTAGGCAATCACGACTTTCGCGATATAAAAAGCTGAAATGATAGAGCATCGCGGAAACAAATAAAAAAATGATGAAACTTTTGCCCTGTAGGTGAGTCCACATCAACCCCTGTATACAATCCATAGGCATAAATGAAAATGGAACCATGTTTCCCTACCGGGCTCTGTCAAAGGGAGAGCCAAATCTCGACGACAACATCTGCAGCCTAGAAGATCAACACGGCGTTCCTTCTCACTCCTGTAGGATGCAACCGCAATGTCAACAACCGACCCCTAGGTCGAAACCTTGGAGCCATGGCAAAGTCCATAGTTCCAAGCCTCGACGATTCACCGACAACCTAGAGACTACATCGGAGCCATGGCAAAGTCCCTAGTTCCAAATCTCGATGGCTCACAGACAGCTTAGAGATCACCCCCGGTGTTCCTTCTCCACTCCAACAAGATGCAAACGCGACGTCAGCAAAACGGAGCCATGACAAAGTGCCTAGTTCCAAATCTCGACGGTTCACAGACAACCTAGAGATCAACAACGGCGTTTCTCCTCACTCTAGCAGGATGCGGACGTAACGTCAACAACAGACCCCAGGGGTCAAAACAATGGAGCCATGGCAAATTCCCTAGTTCCAAGCCTCGACGGTTCACCAACAACCTAGAGACTACCTCGGAGCCATGGCAAAGTCCCTAGTTCCAAGCCTCGACGGTTCACAGACAACCTAGAGATAATCTCGACATTCATCTCATTACAGTAGACGCAATGCCAGCAAACGAAGCAAAGGAAAATTCCCGGCTTCAGGGTCTTGACGACAACTCAAATAAAACCCGAAAGACTATCGGAGATCATCCCACACCAGCGCAGAGTAGTTATGACTCATCGGGGCTCCCAAATTGAGCCTAACCTCAAGTAAAAAGCGGCATGGAAAATCCTTAACGCTTGCTCTTCCAACGGTAATATGACGTGGGAGAAAACTTGAAGACATCTTGCCCAGCCCCCGAAGGGATCAGAGACATGACAGTCGCGGGGCTACTCGAACAGCAAGACTGCATATCGGGGAATGCATCACCCAACGCGACGGTACGACGGACAAAAAACCTAGTACCACAGACCCTAACGGACCTCTGTCGTAAAGAGCAGAGGTTAACTGTGACGTTAGGACCAGTTTTCCTACAAGCCCAAGGGAGGTAAACTAAACAAGCTCCGAAATGAGTTCATAAACTAGAGACTCCGGGATGAGTGAAAAAACTACAAGCTCCGAAATGAGTTCATAAACTAGAGACTCCGGGATGAGTGAATAAACTACAAGCTCTAAAATGAGTTCATAAACTAGAGACTCCGGGAGGAGTGAATAAACTACAAGCTCCGAAATGAGTATATAAACTACTTTATGCTAAGCCAATACAGCAAAAGAAAGAAAAGCGCTAGTATGAAAAAAAATCTGACTTTTATTCATGAATCAAAATGAATACAAGATACACTTATTCATGAATGAATACAAAAAGAAGAAGGAGAAGGAGAATATATAGCGAAATTTTTTTTGAAGCCGCCGGATGGTGCAATAAGCTAGTAAGTTCGTCATTCTTCCGCTGGACCTTGGCTTCAAGCTCCGTTAGTGCGGCAAGACGAGTACCCGCTTGAGTCTGCTGAGTCTGATATGAAGCAAACCGACTCTCAAGCTCCTTTTCGGCGACTTAATGGGCTTCAACCATCTCACGGGTAAAGATAACGGCTTTGTTAAGATCCACCACCTCTATAATAGCTTCTTGAAGCACCCACCAAATTTCGTACGCGCGGGTAGTCTTGGCGGTAAGCTGAGCCTGAAGTCCCCCCAAAGAGTTTGAAGCTAACTCCCTCTTCGAAAACTTCCGGTTGAGCCTCTTCTCGCATGACTGTAGATTGACTGCGCACTGTTCGATCCAACCCCGCAAACTCGATTTTACGGTTAAGATGTTGGAAGGAAGGCGGATGCACTCAAGCCCGTATAGGCAGACCTCTACTTAGCGACAGTACTCAACCCAAACACGCACCAATGGTTCATCATGATAGGTGGCGAGAACGGACAAGGAAGTGTTGGCTTCGACAGCAAATTCTTCGGCCGTGACAGAGGTACCAGCGCGAAGGTCTTCAATGAGAGCCGTCAGGGAGTAAATGCTTTGTTTCGCCATCCTTTCAGACGCACGCCGGGCATAGGGGACTGGTGGCATGGGAATTCGAGATTCTAACGGGGTTAGGATTGGCAGAGCTGTCAAGATTACAGTCAGTGAGATTTACAAACATGGGATAGACAAAACAATGCCAAAGATAAAGTCTTACTTACCCACAGTCATACAAGGGGGGTTTGAGAGATCCCCAGGCTCATCAAGGATCTCGACTTCGTCATCGGCTTCCAGAACTGTGGAGCGCATATTAGTGTCATTATAAAAAATAATAATAAAACAAAAGGGGTTATAGAACACCGACCTTGCCCAGAAGAAAGGACTATGCTTTGCGGGGGTATCGTCTGTGGGGCAGCCATATCGAGCAAACGGTGGAAGGTTTTTCTAGGAGATAGATCCACGATGGAAGCCGCCAATTCCCGCAATTCTGAAGGAGAGAAAGGGTCAGATAACAGAAGGGTCATTAAACGAAATGTATAGGTACATGAGATTACCTTCAATGCTTCGCTCGCCCTGAGCTGGGGGAATGGCATCCTCAGCGGTCTCCTCCACACCATCAGGTGCATCACTGGAGATATTTGTGAAACCTATGGCCGGCGTGGTAGTCTCCAATAAGGGGACAAAAGCTGTCGTTGAAGGCTCCAAGGCAGGGATGATGGACTCAACAATCTCCTCTATACTCTCCGGTACGTCGCTAGGGATGTCCATGGGATCCATAGCCGATGACGTTAGCCCTGCTGAGGGAATAGACACGGAAGGGACATCAGCCGCCACTGGGAGCTCCACAGGACGGATGGCCACTTCAATCACCTCCTCTACACCCTTCGAAGTCCCTGCAAAGATCATGCATAAATAAGAAGACATAAAAGTAATACAGACTATTCACTAAAAGAAGAACACAAGAAAGACGCATACCAATACGCCAAGGAGTTTTAAGTAGGGCTTTCTCGAGACGTTTTTCCTTTCTGGCTAAGTATGCTCGCCGAGGTTCAAGCGCAGATGAATGGCTACCTGTCTTTAATGCAAGCTCGTCTTCGGAGGCAACCGTTATGGGCTGTTTGAGGGCCCGTTCTTCTTCCATCAACAAAAGACACATATATACCCTCCGTAATGATGGATCAACGTCATAGAATATATCAGGAGGGTAAGGCTTCTTCGGGACGCACACGTTCTCGGTCTCATCTTGTGAGCACCTCAAAGCCTCAGCCAATTGCGCGGCCTTCTCAGCAGACAGGCCAGGATAGATAAGACCGGCATCCGACTCCTCCATAGCGATCGGTTCGTCTTGAATAAACGGCTCAGATTCAAGCAGGGTGTCGAGTAAGCCGGCAACTGATTTCTTCCTCCTCTTAGAATGTGTGCTAGCACTAGCGGAAGAATGCTTCCTCCCTCTCGGTACTTTGGCGCGACGTTGACCAACCTCACTTCCGGTATCCCCCTTCGGTGACACCACCACTGGCGACGCTACCGCTGGCGCTTCATTAGAAGCCTTTGCTTCGGCTCTATTGCGCACCGGCATACCAGCGGTACGAGGGGGAGATTCTATTTCGGCGGCTTTGGAGATAAGCACCGGACCGCTATCCCTCAGTGAGGGCGAACCACTGACCGCGACCGAAATGGAGCGCTAGTGACTTGGGTCGGAGTTGGAATTCTACATTCGAAGACTACCTGCCTCTCTTCGGTAATGACAGGACCGACTTGATGGCGATACCAACCCTTGAAAGACCGCACAGACCTTGGAAGATAGTCAGACTCAGGGATCATGAAACGGGAACTGGTGTTCAGATGCATAAAATGATGGATGACGTCACGAGTGACTTCCGGAGACAAAGTGGGCTCAACTAAAAACGCCCGCATAAAAAGAACTGTGTCATTCTGACGAAACACCAAATAGCCTGGCCTAATCGAGCACAGGTGCATAATCTCTTTAGGCTTTAGAGATGGCGCTCCACTCTTTGACAGATCAAATAGCTACTGAATGGGCCCCGCGGGAGCAGATAGGACTCAGTCATTAAAAACCATCCCGCCCTCGTTTGAGTATGGGTTAAGCAACACGCGGAGGGCCTCTAGCCGAG
The DNA here is from genome assembly GCA_030015575.1 of Agapanthus africanus. Lineage (NCBI taxonomy): Eukaryota > Viridiplantae > Streptophyta > Magnoliopsida > Asparagales > Amaryllidaceae > Agapanthus > Agapanthus africanus. Next base: position 65,270,764 of record CM057338.1, on the reverse strand, counting down.
TCGGATCGGGAGCGGAAGCATCCGCCAACCTCATAACCCGTGGAAAAGTATACAAGTCATAAAAATCTGGCCGCCGGTGAGCAGCAAATGCTCCCAATACATTTATCTCGATCCACGGCGTAAAGTAGTGGAGGGAGAGATTCACAATATCCACGCCTAGAGTCGAAGTATTAGCCGCACCGCTTAATCCATGATATCGGTGCGACAATCCTGCAACACCAACGGCCAATCGCGCCCCTCCAGCTATGTGATGAGCGGGGTAGTAGACGGAGGCTCTCATAAAGCGTCGATGCGTCGGTATGGCAAAACAACTGAGCCAGAGACTGATGAAGCCAACGAAGAAGGCTTTTCGTCCATGCCGGGAGCCGCAATCGCATCGAAGGAAATGGCCGACGAGGTCGGAATATAGAACTGCGACAAATCTTCCTCTTTGGCCGGCAGTTTATTCAACCCGAACCCAAAAGGGTCGTCGATATTCGCAAACTTTGGAGCCTCTTTGGATAAAGCATCTCCATGGAGAAAGTAGGCAATGAAGGTCTCAAAGGTGATGCCTTGCCTTTCTGACGTCACGAACAATTTCTCAAAAATATCTAGAGCTTTGATTAGACTTGGATACTTATGACGGACGGCGTTTTCAGTCGTCAGGCGGTCAGGCATAGCAGGCACGGTCGCGAACACATACTCATCGGGAGGCAATAACTCTTCATAATACTCTCCCCTGATCGGCAATCCGGAGATCTCGCGGAACTCTTCCAGTGAAATCGAGACCTCACGATCCCCTTGCAAGAAGGTGTTGGTGGGAAGATTCCATTGGTTCAGAAAGGCTTTAACCCACCAGACGTGAGGGGCTTGGTAATGAAATAGAGACGCATACACTGCTTGATACAACCCAATCTTCTGTAACTGTGCATGGTAGGCGGAAAAAATGTATTGAGCTCAGGGAAGGTAGCCTACTGGGTGGCGGGAGGTAACACCTACCTTATAAACTTGTCCCCAGGGTCGGGCTTCACCCTGACATATGCGGCGCCCCGGAATATCTATAGCCGGCAGGGGCTGCTTGGGTATCCCAGTTGTTGATGGCTCAAGTCGGCTTGTAGGAGTCCAGTTAGTTGCCTCCACCGTATAAGCGGTCTGTGGGTGTTCCATCGGCGATATTGGGTGGAGGGGCTCTGTTGGTACCTCACAAGTAAATCTACGGCAGCCCCGGATGATATGACCATACCAAACCCCCCATACGAGTAGACTCGTACAGTCCCTGTCATGTGCCCTGATCATTGCCATAGCTTTCTCGTCCGACGGCGATTGCCAGAAAGCGGCGTCTGAGCGAGTATAAGAAAAGTAAGGAAGTGAAACCATTGTTCCTGAAATAAGGGAAAGAAAAACCGTTAATAAAACATATCTATATCTATATATCTATATCTATATATCTATATATATATAATAACAGAAGAAAACGACAGGATGTTTGTTCCATGGGACCACCGATTGCAAAACCAATGGACCCCACAAAATCTAAATGACGGCTCACCAATGATGAGGCAAAATAATCATTGAGAGAATTGAGAAGGATTCTCATCAAGGAAACAATAAAGTTTAAACAAACTCTTGAAGAAAGTTCTACTAAAAGCACGACAGATTCAAATTTACTTTAGGAGCATTAAAACCCTCAAATATTCGAGAACAGTAGGGAATAAAATTCCCAGAAATATCTAAGTCTCTCTCAGAGCCAAGATCTGTGAACAAGGAATTAAATTCCTTTAATAAAGGGATTAAGTCCCAGAAAACCCCCATTGCAAGGAGGCAGAGAAAATGGAATTAAATTCCAAGACTCATAAAGATCAGTGACAGGGTAAAACCTTAAGAGGAGGATTAATTATCCCCATTGATTCAAGATCTTAGAATCTACAAAAAAATGTGTGCTTTGGATCTTTAAGACACCAATTTAAGAAGAGAGCAATGCTCTGTCCCTGGATTTAAAATCCACAATAAAAAAAAGAACAAACAAGGAGGGGCTCCCGTTCATGATCTTTACCAAAGAAAGTTTTAACAGAGTTTAACTCTGAGATCTCAGTGGGCAGAGAACTAAGCTCTGAAGAAGAGAATTAAATTCTCAAGGAAAACAAGTAAGGAAGAAGGTGAAAGAACAGTGACTTCCCAAAGGCAAAAGCCTTGCATTTATAAGACATGATGGGGAGCGGTTCATCTTCCCATTCCCCTAGGCAATCCAACGGCTGTGAGGACAGACAGCGTTGCACTCATGTGCAAGCCGCGTGAGTGCAACGCTGGGGAGCATTTGTTCCTTTATAAAAAAGGGATGAGGGAAAGTCCCTCACTAAACCATCCCCACGTGTCACAGCAATTAAAACAATTGCTAGGCTAAAACAGCCCCACGTGTTTAACACGTGAGTGCCTATATGCAACGCATATAGGCACAACAATCAAAACAATTGCTAGGGTAAAGCAGCCCCACGTGTTTAACACGTGAGTGCCTACATGGCAATCAAAACAATTGCTAGGGTAAAACAACCCCACGTGTTTAACACGTTGTTTCCCCCAATAAGAGCAAAGCTCTGTTCAAATTTTCAAAATTTGAAATGAAGCAGCGCTTCATAAAGCGCCAGCAAGCAGCGCTCACGAGTGCGCTGGCGCAAAGAGTGCCAGCGCTCTGAAGCAGCACTCACGTGCAAAGCACGAGCGCGCTGGCGCAAAGAGCACCAACGCTCTGAAGCAGCGCTCACGTGCAAAGCACGAGCGCGCTAGCGCTAGAACAAAATGTTCTCGGCCCTTGGATCAAAGATCCAACGAACATGATTAAAAATCGTCAATTGAACAGAATAAAATGCTGTTGAGGAAACATTCCTATATAAATCATCAGAAGCCCTTAGATTTCCAACGGAGAAACATCCCCAAATCAATTAGAGAAAAGATCTCTTCAACCGATTGAACAAATCAGCCTTCATAATATAAAGGCCCCAAGACTTCAAGTCTAATATAGAGGAACCCCCCCATAAACTTTAAGAAATTTCAAAGGCAAAGAGCAAGCTCTCAGAAGAAGAAGATTTTCTTCAAGGTAAAAAAAGGAACAGAGAGATGAAATCATCTCATATAAAAAAAGGAATTTACTTCTTTTTTTAAGATCATAGATCTATAAGACCAAGGTCTTTCACAACAGAGATCAAAATATCTCATCAATAAGGGGAAGAACTTAATCTTCTTCAGATCATAGATCTATAAGACAAATTGTCTTTCAGAGATCATAATATCTCATTATAAAAGGGGGGAGAATAATTTAATTCTCTTAGGATCACAGATCCATAAAGGCAGAGCTTTTCACCAAAACATAAGAGATTGAAACATCTCCTATAAAAAAATAAGAACTTTGTTCTTAGATCCATGAGACAAAGTCTCTTATAAGTTTGAGAATTTAATTCTCAGGACGCAAAGCTGCCTAAAAAGAGCCCTAGCGCTTCAATAAAAAGAAGCGCTTCAGCACTCCAACTAAACCATAGCGTTGCAGAGCCTTAGCGCTCCAAATTTCACAAGAAGCGCACTGCACTCATTGTCTGGCGCACAGCGCCAAGCACGCCATGTGCTCCTCACGTGTGCGCTACTTCACCAGAAGCATACTGTGCTCATTGTCTGGCGCACAGCGCCAAGCGTGCCACGTGCTCCTCACGTGTGCGCTGTTTCACCAGAAGCGCATTGCGCTCATTGTCTGGCACTCAGCGCCAAGCGCGCCACGTGCTTCTCACGTGTGCGCTATCTCACAGGAAGCATCTTAGCGCTCATTTACTGGCGCACAGCGCCAAGCGCGCCAGGTGCTCCTCACGTGTGAGCTAAAAGAACATAAATTATTCTATAAATAAAAGCCTAGAGCTATGATGAGTGCTCAGCATTCAATAAAAGACAAAAAGATTGTCAAAACTCAAACCAATACTCAGCATTGTTAAATGTTTAACATTTTAACTGAATGGGCCAAGCCCAAAGTGGCAACAGAACCCTACCTCAGGTTAATTGAGCCCATATGCTCATAAATCTTTGATCTTAGTCCTAAATTGGATTACAGATCTCCCAACCAATATTGGTTCAAGGGTACATCTCTTCACTCCTCTGATATGCGTCGTTGTAATCCTTCAACGTCTTCAGAGAGGTGATGCGTCCCGACAACCAGACATTCCATGGACTGTGGGGTCCTTAAACTCATGGACTATGATGTCCTTAAACTTTACGGACAGTGGAGTCATTAAATTCATGGACTATGATGTCCTTAAACTTTGGAGACTATGACGTCTTTAAACTGGACCGCAAAGTCCCTAAACTAAAACAAGGGAGCCTAAATGCTCTTTTGTTGGATCTAAATGATCCCGTTAAGTTGATCTTAGTCTAAAATTAGACTAACGTATCCTTAACAAATGTTTAAGTTGATCTTAGTCTCAAATGAGACTAACACATCCTTAAACCCAACCCCAAACCCAAATCTAAGAAAATACGGATTTGGACTAATCCACGCCCTACGGGCGACAACATAAATTAGTCTCCGTATACAATCCACGGGTAACCAAAAACAAAACAAACACACACGACACGAAGTGACCATCTGGAGAAGGAGAAAGTGGTTACCGTGAAACGGTAGCGTAATTAACTGCAGGGGTTTGCGCCTGCAGGGAAGAGCGTCCCCACAATCAAAAACCCCTCAACGAGGGGGAATCTGACGAAGTCTGCTACATCGGCCGGATCCATTTAAACCTTCGATACATGGTGTCATAAATCAACTTGGCATCTTCGAAGAGGTGGACGGATAGCACCAAATACATCTGCCCTCGAAATTCAGGCGGGACGTCCCAACGTCCCGGTTCCGGCTTTCGGCGGAGAACAGATTCTGGCACGCCCTGTGGGACCTTTTCCTCTTTCCACTTCACACTTCGTGTGTCGTGTTTCGCGAACGAATCGCGGTTTGCTATGGTTGCCCCTGGATTCGAGGTACTATGATTTGTTGTCTTTCTCCGTGCAGAAAACAGAAGATCAATGGCTTTCAACTACACCAACTGCTCCAGCTGCAACTCCCGTTCCGCCTCATCTGGAGGAGTAACCTACGGGCCCCAAGCGGCCTCCCTTTTCACAATGCCGGTGGAACAAGTTACCCAAGCTACCATTGGGCTATTCTTTGGGACCATGATCCTACCAGCAAGCTTCAGCGGTCCAATGCCGTCGCACGAAGTTCCAAAGAAGTCGGTTTTTGATCGGCTTACCACTACCACGGCCCCTCTCAACGGGTCGTCCAAATCCAGCACCTCAGTCTTTGATAGGCTGAGCCGAAGCTCAGATGGGCCCGTGAAGAAGCCCGCAATACCAGAAGGCGTTATCCCGAAGCAGTCAGCCATTCCTGGTCCTGAAGTCGTCAGAGCGGCTTCCCCTGCTAAGGAGTCGGTCTTTGCAAGGCTGGCCGTTTCAGCTCCCGTTCCAGGCGAAGTCATCAAAACTTCTTCCCCTGCGCGAAAGTCTGCTTTCGATAGATTGGCCATCCCCACTCAACAGACGCCAGTTTTCAAGAGGCTAACGCCGGCAGCAGCCCTCTGCCAGAACATGGGGCATGACGAAGCCACCCCCATAACTGAGCCGGTCCCATCAGCACGACATGCTCGCCGTCGTCACTGGCGCCGAGTAAGGAAGGCGGGGGGCAGCTCTCCTTCTGGACTGACTCCGCCAGCTCCGATGGTGGAAATTGATGCTGCTGTTCCAACTGGGAACAGCTTTGAACTACTCAGGAGGGTCCGCAAGAACTCTCCGACGGCCGTGCTGAAAAGGTCTCCTCCACCTATGGAGAACGTTACAAAAGTGAAGCCAGAGCAGCCCCCTCAGCGGCCGTCCTCTAAAATTCATAAGGTTTGGCTATGGTCCAAAACTCGGTTGTTTCCCCCCAATCAGAGCAAAGCTCTGTTTGAATTTCAAAAATTCAAAAATTGAAGTAACGCTTCAAATTCCGTGCGCTGCGCGCAACGCGCCACGTGTCAAAAGCTGATATGTCAGCGCAGCGCCCAAGGCAGCGCGCCCAATCAGAGCAAGGCTCTATTTAAAACAAAATTAAAGGAAGCAATGCTTCAGTTGAGCTGCGCTGTGCGCTGTGCGACACGTGTCAGCGCAGTTGCACTGCGCTGTGCGCTGCGTGACACGTGTCAAGCGCTGATGCATCTGCGCCAGACAGAATTAAAATTCCAGTAAGATCTTTCTGTTCTTGTTAAAACAAGAAGATTGTCTTCTGTAAAACAGAAGCCCTTGGATCAAAGATCCAACGGTGGGGAAAATTCCCCAAATCACTCAGAGAAGGATCTCTTTAATAAATTTAACAAATTAATGGGCACTATATAAAGGCCCCTAGACCCCAATTCAAAAACACATCAAGATCATCAACAACAACACATAGAATAGAAAAATTCTAGAAACAGAGAGAGAACTCTAAAGAACTCTGAGAAGAAATTCAGAAGGAAAAAGAAGGTAAAACCCTTTAAAAAAGAAGAATTTCTTCTGAATAGATCATTGATCTAAGAACAAGATCAATGATCTTCAATAAAAAAAATAATAAATAATAAATAAGGCATTGTCTTTTTTATGAACCACTGGTTCTGGAATCTTAAAAGATTCTCCTCGTGGATCCAAAATTGGATCAAGAGATTAAACAGTGCGTTGCACTTGTAAGAGATTAAACAGTGCCTTGCACTTGTAAGTCTGCACTGTTGCGCTCCTGGGTTAGCGCAAGCCACCAGAGAGCGCCACGTGTCAGCACCATAACAACTTGCGCTATGCGCTTTTAAGATAGAGTTTTTCTCTCTGAAGTTGGCGCAACTCACCAGAGCGCGCCACGTGTCACAGCGTAACAACGCAGCGCACTGGCGCAGTGCACTGCGCTAGCGTGACACGTGTCACCTCCACATGAGCCTGCGCTCAATAATTGGCGCAAAGCGCCTGACAAGCCACTGTCAGATAATTAATGCACCGCATTATTTACAGAAGGGCCAAGCCCAATTAAAAAAGGCTTAACAGGCCAAATAAAATGCAATGCATTACTCTGAAAAGGGCAGAGCCCAAACAAAAATAGATGCTCTGCATCATTTACAAAGGGACTGAACCCAAATCAAAAAAAGCCTAGCAGGCCAAAAGAAAATGCAGTGCATTATTAAATAGGGGCAAAGCCTTAGCACAGGCCTAATAGGCCAAAGATAAATAAAAACGTTGAACATATTCAACTGGACTTAGCCCAATCATGGCTGTAAGTCCTCAAATTAAATTGACTGAGCAAGACTGCTCTCTTAAATCAATTTACATCCGGTTCAAGGGTACATCTCTGAACTCCTCTGACACCTATCGTTGTAATCCTTCAACGACGTCAGAGAGGTGACGGGTCTCGACAACCACACATCGATACGGACTGTGGGGTCCTTAAACTCATGGACTTATGCGTCCTTAAACCAAGATACGGACTGTGGGGTCCTTAAACCCACGGACTTATGCGTCCTTAAACTAATGGACTAATGCGTCTTTAAACACAACCATACGGACGGTGGGGTCCTTAAACCCATGGACTTATGCGTCCTTAAACTAATATCCGTTCCTAAAACGAGAACAATAGACCACCTTGTCCCTAAACTGGCGATGGACCCCTATGTCTCTAAACTGGAAATGGACCACCATGTCCCTAAACTGGCAATGGACCACTACGTCCCTAAACTGGAACATGGACCGCAATGTCTCTAAACTACCCACGGACCACTACATCCCTAAACTGGAACAATAGAGCCCTCAAACGCTCTTTTGTCGGATCTAAACGATCCCGTTTAAGTTGATCTTAGCCTCAAACATGGCTAACGTATCCTTAAACATTCAAACAGACTTTAGTCCCAAATCGGACTACATATTCCCTAATCAACTTTGGTTCAAGGGTACATCTCCGAACTCCTCTGACACCTGTCGTTGTAATCCTTCAACGTCGTCAGAGAGGTGATGGGTCCCGACGGCCATATATTAAATGGACCACTACGTCCCTAAACTGGAATAATAGAGCCACTAAATGCTCTTTCTGTTAAGTTGATCTTAGTCTCAAATTAGACTAACGTATCCTTAACGAGCGTTTAAGTTGATCTTAGCCTCAATATGGCTAATGTATCCTTAAACCAAAACACCAAACCCAAATCTAAGTAAATACGGATTTAGACTAATCCACGTCCTATGGGCGACGGCATAACTTAGTCTCCATATACAATCCACGGGCATCCACAAACAAACAAACACACACGGCACAAAGTGAAATTTCTAGAGAAGGAGAAAGTGGTTACCGCGATACGGTAGCGTAATTAACTGCAGGGGCTTGCGCCTGCAGGGAAGAGCGTCCCCACAATCAAAAACCCCTCAAGCGAGGGGGAATCTGACGAAGTCTGCTACATCGGTCGCATCCGTCTAAACCTCTGATACACGGTGCCATAAATCAACTTGGCACCTTCGGAGAGGTAGATGGATAAAACCAATTAGCATCTGCCCCGAATCTCAGGCAAGACGTCTTCAGTCTTGGCCGTTTTTCGGAGGGGAACAGATTCTGGCACGCCCGGTGGGACCTTTTCCTCTTTCCACTCCACACTTCGTGTGTCGTCTTCACGAACGAATCGCGGTTTGTTAATGGTTGCCTTTGGGTTTCAAGTTACTAAGATTTGGTCTTTTTCCTGGTGCAGAAATCAAGCATCAATGGCCTCCAACTGCTCGAGCTGCTCAAAATGCCAATGCTACCGACGCTCCGCCTCACCTGGAGGTGTAGCCTATGGGCCTCAAGCGGCCTCCATCCTTGCCATGCTGATGGAACAGGTGACCCAGGCCACCACCGGTCTATTTTTCGGGACCATGCTCCCGCCTGCAGGCTTCGCTATTCCGGTGCCCGCACCAGAAGCGCACAAGAAATCGGTTTTCGATCGGCTCACTGCTATAACGGCCCCTTTCAACGGGTCGTCCATTATCAAACCGGCAGCCTCTGTCTTTACCAAGCTGAACCAGAACTCTGATGGGCTTTCTAAGAAGCCCATGAACCCTGAAATGGCCGTCTCGAGGAAGACAGCTACCTCTGCTCCTGAAGTCGTCAAGACGGCTTCTCCTGTTAAGGAGTCAGTCTTTTCAAGGTTGACTATCCCGGCTCCTGCTCCTACTCGAGGGTCTGTCTTTGACAGATTAAACATCGTCACTCAAAGGACAACATCAGTCTTTAAAAGGCTGGCACCGGCAGCGCCTCATCCGGACAGGGGGCAAAACGAAATCGTCCCTATCGCCGAGCCAGTCCCGACGGCTCGACATGCTCGATGTCGCCACTGGCGCCGAGTAAGGAAGGCCGGGGGCAACTCCCCTTCAGGGCTAACTCCAACTGCTCCAGTAGTGGAAGTTAATGCTGCCGTTCCAACTGGGAACAACTTCGAACCGCTAAGGAGGGTACGCAAGAACTCTCCGACTGCTAAGCTAAAAAGATCTCCTCCACTTGCGGAGAGGGTTACAGAAACGAAGCTGGAACAGCCCCTTCAACGGCTGTCCTCCAAAATTTATAAAGTCTGGCGGAGGGTTCAAGAAGAAAAGAACCATCCTGACAAACAGCAAAGGACGACAACAGCCAAGGTGCCCGCTGCAACGGCCCCTTCAACTTCAACGGCCCACAAGAGAAGAAGGCCGGAGAAGGTCCCTACGCCCGCGGCAAATGCCAAAGGCGGCGAACCTAAACGCCCTAAGTCCGGGGGCATTGTAGTCCATACTGTATACATGGCGTCGGGGAAGGAGGACAGCCGTGCATCTACAGGTCATAGACCGCTTACACGGTCAGTGACCAAAGCTCAGGAGCAATAGCAAAAGCTCCAGGAAATGATGAACGCGATGGCCGCACTCACTGGGCCAAAAGAAAGCCCCGAAGCGTCCTCTGATCAACGACAGGAGCAAGAAACTGATGCTGAATTCCTTCGCAGGATATTGGAGAAGAAGGACAAAGAGGCTGCGGAACAAGCAGCCAACATAAAGAGAATGACCCTCCTGTTCCAGGACATGGTGGGAATGATGATCCAGCAAGATCCTCCTGCTGAAGATCCTCCGATCGTCCTTGAAGACGACAGGGGAGAAACGTCAAATCCTCCACCGGCTCTGTCAACAGCCAAGGAGGAGACAATCTCCAAAGCTGACTTGGACGAATATATAGCTCAGCAGATACGGGTTCATCAGGCGACTGGGGCAGCCGGCCAAGTTGTCAAGACGGGGCGACCGTATCCAAGCTGGTACGATCAGATCAAGTACCCGCCGGGCTATACAATACCGAAATTCCATGTGTATGAGGGGACTGGCAATCCCCATCAACATGTTGCCCAGTTCAGGGCGCTTTGCGGCAACACCGGCGGTGATGATAAATTGTTGCTCCGCCAGTTCGTCGGTAGCTTATCGGATACAGCATTCGAGTTGTACTCCGAGCTCCCAAACGACTTTATTAAGACATTTGCGGAGATGGAGCTGCTGTTCACGCAACGATTCACGAGTGCCAGCGAGCGTACCCCGATAACGACATTGATTAACGCCAGGGTGAAGCCGGGCGAGATGTGGGTCCAATACGCGATACGGTGGCGGAACCTATGGTCAAAATGCGAGCAACACATTGAAGAAGCGCCGGCAGTAGGGATGTTTGTGGGAACCCTCAATCCGCAGGCAACCATATCCCAATTCATGATGTTCTTCAAGCCGACTACTTTCCATGCCTTGATCGACAAGCTGGCTCAAATGGACCAAATGGGCCATAGGCCGCCTCCTCCAAAGCCGGATTCTCGAAACGAGAAGGAGACGGGAAAAGCGATCGTTGTCGCTAATGCTCAACAACAGCCGAGCAACTTAAAACCGGCTGTCCGTCAAAATAATATGCGTCCACGCACGCCCCTTGAGGAGAGGCTAGGACGTCCTTTATTCGTTTCCCCGAGATAAAACGAGAAGACTGTTTGAGCTAGCATTGCGCAACCGACTCATAAATCTGCCGGATCCAAGACGCCCGTCGTGCCAAATTACGTCAATGATCCCAATTATTGTCCCTACCATCGGGTACTGGGTCATACGATTGAGAATTACTACGTCTTCAAAAATTGGATTGAGGACCAGTACCAACAGGGCAAGTTCGCGTTGTCCGATAGATGGAAGTTGAATCCGCCGCAGCTTCACACCCCTAAAAGGATGAATACGCCGGGGGCAACGTGCTCCCTCGTTAAAGAAGCTCCATGGGAGGTTGTACTATCGGCCAAAACAAAGAGGATGCTGAACGATCTTCAAACATGCCCAGCGATCAGGTGGAAGAACCCGTTGGAACCTCAGATCATTGAAAGGATGTTGAAGCCGTGCCCGACTCAAAAGATCGATTATGGTGGCCCAAGCACTCACAACCAGCTGTCAAAATCTTCGAAGAAGATGAAGAAGAAATCCAAGAAGCCCGTGAAGCCTGACGACAAGCGCACAGACTTACAAAAGCAGATTGACGCACTGGAGGAGTACAACCAGAAAGCACGGACTCCCATCACATTCCAAGAGTTCATCAACCACGTATTTCAAAAGGAAGATGAGGGAGAGAGTTCGTCGGATGAATCTAAGGAATACATGGCGAGCTGTCATATGATCTCCCACTCGTTTACAGATGATGAGGAAACTCCTTACGCTGAGAAGCTGGGGGCAGAGCCTGAGCCGGAACCTGTGTGGCCGTCAGACGAAATGATCGACGCCATTCTGGATGAGATTCGTCTGAAAAGTAAAGCTGATCGGGAACGCGAGGCGGTCATATTTGAAAGGGCCAAACGCCGGCGACTAGACGGAAGAGTTGAAGCACTCCCGCCGGATCAAAGTACGTCCACCACAGATAAGAGCAAATTCAAGATGAGGAAAAGGTTTGCTAAGGCCATATCAATGGGTATGAAGCTACCACCCTCTGAAAGAAATATTGCTGGTGAAGCAGAAATGCACCCTTCCTACTGCTTGTATCATCGGAAGATTTCGCACCCCACCGAAGAGTGCAGAGCTTTCAATAAATGGTGGCAGAGATGTATTGCTCACCGACAGCATTTTAAGCGGGAGAAGCGCAAAACTCGTCGGGAGCGGAAAGATACGACCATGGATCTTAACAGAACTACCGGCGATTGTCGCATGGTTAACGACGGGGGATCGCAAGTGCTTACATTTGGGAGCGACTCTGACGAGGAAATGGCTCTTAGCCCCCTCTTTAAAGAGTCCACTTCGGGAAAAGAATAAGAGCCGAAGGTCTGCGAAAATATCCGGCTGCGTAATCGGACGCTACCCGAAAAGAATCTCGGACCCTCAAATAAGAAAGATAAAGGGAAAGAAAAGGTCTCTGAAGATATTGCGCTGGATGACCAAGTCATGGAAGAGCTAGCCGCTAAGGACCCGCCGAAGAAAAATAAGGTGGATTATAACATTCTAGCACATCTGAGGAAGCTACCCTCGCAGCTCAGCATTCTTGATGCCCTTTTACTATCAAGAGAGGCAAGAGATTCGTTAATCAAGGCACTACAGGAGCCGGAGCAATTCCAAGCTTTTCTTGCCGAAGAAAAAATGAAGGATGAGCTCGCAGAAGTGCATATGGCCGATGTCACTTTTGGCGATGAAGACCTTCTCCTAGGGACGTGCGAACACAATCGCCCCCTCTATGTCTCAGGGTACTGCCATGATATAAAGATAGGCAAAATCTTGGTTGACAATGGATCTTCCGTTAATCTCCTTAACGTGCGGGTGTTAAAGAAAATCTGCATGAGCGTCCAGCACCTTGCTCGAGACAAGATCACCATCTCTGGGTTCGACTCCCAATCATCAAGAACTCTTGGGTCTGTGATACTGACGCTACGCTTTGGGCTACTCGTCACGGAAATTAAGTTCCACGTCATAGACGCCAAGACGTGCTATAATGCTCTGCTCGGCCGACCATGGTTACACGAGTACAACATCATCCCTTCTACACAGCATCAGTGTATGAAATATTTTAAGGATGGTCTCGAGTATACCATGACGGGAGAACTGAACCCGTTTTCTGTGAACGAAGTCCGCAAATATGAAGATGCCAAATACTTCTTACCGGATTTCGAAGACACGGAAAGGTGTCACAAGCTGGAGAACAAAGCTAACGCCACCATCCCTGTCTTCGGGAGTGATACCGAGGAGGAAGAGGAGATAGTTTATTCGGGTCCGCCCCAATACAACAAGCTGGGACCATCTGCTCCTACGTTGATCTTTGGTAGTGACTCGGAAGATGAGGTCCATGCTGTATTCTCTGCTCGGCCTTCAATACAAACGTCCGCTGACGAAGAGCAAAGTCTACAAGTCGCCATGGTGCCGCCCAAACACCATAAAGAACTGGATGCGCTCGATACCTAGAGTGTAGAGGAGCTGCGGACGTTCTATGTCTCTCCCAGGCGAGAAGGCGAAAAGGCAATTCTATTCTACCGCTCTGAAGAAACCAAAGTGAAGAAAGAAACCTGGCACGGTGCGGATCCTACCCTTGACAGGCTTAAGCCCATCCGTCTACCTAGGTATTATACAGAAGGTTTAAAGAGGCTGCTGAAGCGCCAAGAGATACCCTTTAAATAGACCGCTCGAAAAGCCAAGTTCTATGACAGGGTCTGGAACGTTCCGGGGACTCAGCACAAGTTGCCTAGTGGAAGGATGGAAACAATCGGGCTTGGATACATTCAATCCAAGAAACGAGAGCTACTCCGCGATTGTTACATCATGCATGACTTCAGTGAAGAAGCGGATGCTCAATGGGAGGACACTAATCTTGAACCAGTAAAAGTTCCTGATGCAAAAGTGCCCAGTCCGTCGTTCGAAGAACAAATGGACAAGCTTATAAAGGAAGCCGGTCAGAAAGTCCGAGACGACCACAACCGCGAAATGGCCATCTACGAGAAAGCCAAAACGCAACGCCTCCTACAACAGGCCGTGAAAGATGAAAACGCCGCTCCCTGTCAACCTGTTATAAAAAAGGCTCGACGTAGAGGCAGAAACGAGTCGAAAAGCGAAAAAGGCGCTCGACAGCAACAAAGCGGGACTAAGAAGCCACGCAAGCGGGAATCGAATGGTTCTGATCTATCCCTTATGAAGGAAATGGGTCGAGCATACTCTTTTCCTCGGGACAAGACAAAGAAGATACTTGACTGAGCTATAAGATACCAGATGCTTACACTGCCGGAGTCTAAACACCCCGAACAAGCAGGCGAAGTCTCTCACCCAAACTATTGTTCTTATCACCGAGTAATAGGGCATCCTCTCGAAGACTGCTTCACCTTCAAGAATTGGGTCGAAGATCAGTATCAGCTTGGCAAGTTCGCTCTGTCTGACAATTGGAGGGTAACGCCGCCACAGAAGCACGAACCCAAAGCCATGAGAGAAGAACCAGCTCCACATTGGTCTTGGAAGCGAATTCGTACTTGTCACATGATAACGATATCAAAGGAAGAGCCCGAGAACATGGATAACCTTCCCTGGTGATTCGGAAACAACAACGATGAGGTGATCTCAGAATTTCCACCAGCACCGAAAGAGCTGGAAGATGGAATACATACCACTGCAGATAACCTCAATAAAATTGAGTTGGGGATGGCGAACGACCCGCGACCGACATTTGTCAGCGAGCTGCTATCTGAAAAAAGGGTGGCTGCGTTAAAAGACGTGCTTCTGCAGCATAGAGATTGCTTCGTATGGAACTATTCCGAAATGCCGGGACTAGATCCAGAAATTGCTGTGCACAGATTGGCGATATCTCCGGACGTCAAGCCGGTCAAACAAGCGCCAAGAAGAATGCGGCTCGAGCTTGAGATGAGTATCAATGCCGAGGTCAAGAAGCTAATCGACTCTGGCTTCATCCAGGAGGTTCAGTATCCTGAATGGATCGCCAACATAGTCCCGGTGATGAAGAAAAATGGGACAGTGCGCATATGCATGGACTTCCGGGATCTTAATAAAGCCTGCCCGAAGGACGATTTCTCAGTGCCAGTCACCGAGCTGATGATAGACAATACGTCTACTCACGAAGTTTTCTCCTTCATGGACGACTCATCAGGATATAATCAGATAAAGATGCATCCCGAAGACCAGAAGCACACCGCTTTCCGGACTCCTTTGGGCATATTCTGCTACAAGGTGATGCCCTTCGGTTTAAAGAACGCCGGTGCCACCTATCAGAGGGCCATGACGAAGATTTTTGATGACCTTATACACGAAATTGTTGAATGCTACATCGATGACCTCGTGGTTAAAAGCAAATCATACGGGGAACATCTCGAGCATCTGAAGACCGTATTTCAACGCCTTCGACAATACAACTTGAAGATGAACACTCTCAAGTGTGCATTCGGAGTTTCTTCGGGCAAATTCCTGGGATTCATCGTCCGACACCGAGGTATTGAGATAGATCCGTCAAAGATTAAAGCGATCATGGGAATGCCCCCGCCAAGAACTCTCAAACAGCTGCGGTCTCTCCAGGGGAAGCTCGTGTACATACGGCGATTTATAGCCAACCTTTTAGGTAAGTGCCTTCCTTACAGCCACCTGATGAAGAAGGGAACTCCGTTCGTCTGGGATCATAAATGCCAAGAAGCGCTGGACGAAATTAAGCAGTACCTGCAGAACCCGCCAGTGCTGGCTGCTCCGATCAAGGGAAAACCTCTCATTCTTTATACAACCGCCCTCGAAGGTTTTTTAGGCGCATTATGGGTGCAAGAGAACGGTCAAGGGAAGGAAAGGGCACTCTACTATTTAAGTCGAGTTCTGCTGGGGGCAGAGAGCAACTTCTCCTCTATCGAAAAACACTGCCTGGCGTTTGATCTTTGTGATAACAAAGCTCAGACACTATGCATTGGCGCATGAAGTCCGTCTCATTTCGAAGGTGGACCCCCTTAAGTATTTAATGTCAAAGGCCATATTGACGGGGTGACTCGCTAAATGGGCCCTGCTTTTGATGGAGTTCTCGATAACCTATCAGCCTCTTAAGGCAGTGAAAGGCCAGGCCATCGCCGACTTCCTCACTGAGCATCCGATACCTGCTGATTCTCCTTTGAATTGCGAGCTGCCAGATGAATACGTGTTTGATGCGATCGACGGTAGCGATACCCGATAGGAGCTTTATTTCGATGGAGCATCTTCCATGAAGAAGCGCAAACAAAGCACCCCTATAATCAAATCAGGGGTAGGCCTCATCTTTGTGACTCCACAAGGAGGGATAATGCGCTTCGCTTTCCCCTTAACAGAGCCGAGGACGAACAATGAAGCCGAATACGAAGCTTTGATAGCGGGCCTCGAGATCTCCATCGACATGGGAATTGAAAACCTCCTCATATACGGGGACTCCCAACTGGTCGTTAGTCAAGTAAATGACGACTACCAGACGTGCAAACCAGAGTTGGTGAAGTACGGCGAAAAGGTGCAACAACTGTTGACCCAAATCCCCTCCTATGCTTTGAAAAACATACCGCGTGCAGAAAACAGCAAAGCGGACGCATTAGCCAAGCTCGCTAAAGAACTGGCTGACGAGAACCTCGATGATGTTAGAATCGTGGTACAAAGCCGTCGGGTGCTTGCCCCTACAGAAATATCTCCGGAATCATCCGAAGAAAAGGGAGCGACTGAGCAAACGGCCCTGCAAGTAAAAGACCGGGGAAAGGCTGAGGATTGGAGAGAAGTCTTTATATACTACTTCAAATACCGTCGAAAGCCCGAAGATGCGTCCTCAAGACATCAGCTTATGAAACGAGCTCTGTCTTTCGCCTTCGTCAATGATACTCTGTACAAGAGGTCGTTTGATTCTCTGTGGTTGAGATGCCTGGGACCTGACGAAGTGAAAAGAGTCGTTCAGGAAGTTCATGACGGACTCTGCGGTTCTCACCAAGCGGGCCCGAAGATGAAGTTCAAGATTAAACGGATGGGTTACTATTGGCCCACGATGATTCAAGACTGCCTTGAATATGCGAAGCAATGCCACTCATGCCAAATCCATAGGGACTTCATCCACCAGCATCCAAATCCACTACATCCAACGGTGGCTAGCTGGCCGTTCGAAATGTGGGGAACTGACATAGTCGGCTCTATCGAACCAGCATCGTCCAGGGGACATCGTTTCATCCTGGCGACGACTGATTACTTCTCCAAATGGGCAGAAGCGGTACCGCTGAGGGAAGTGAAGAATATCCTCCATTTCTTCAAGACGCACGTCATTTACCGGTTTGGAACTCCGCGACGGATCATCTCCGATAATGGGCCAGCCTATAGAAGCCACAAGATCAGTCGCTTCGCGCAACAGCATAACATAGACTGGAGATATTACCCAGTTTATAATCCGCGAGCTAACGGTCTAGCTGAGGCCTTCAACAAGACATTGACAAAGATCATGAAGAAGACGGTGTCCCGAAATAAGAAGGACTGGCATGAAAGACTGCAAGAAGCTCTTTGGGCGTATCAAACTACGTTCAAAACGGCCACGAACACAATGCCGTACGCGCTGGTATTCGGTACAGAAGCAATACTCCCCCTCGAGATAGAGTTACCCTCTCTACGAGTGGCAGTCCACTACGAGCTGATGGACGAAGAAAATGTTCACCTTCGGCTTGAGGAGCTTGATGCCCTTGATGAAACACGGCTCGTAGCGCAACAAAATCTAGAAGCTTATAAAGAAAAGATGACGCGCTTATATGAAAGATTGACTAGGCCGAGAACATTCCGCCAAGGCGAACTCGTGCTAGTGGTCAAAAGGCCTATGATCCCCAATCGCGCCAAGCGGGGAAAATTCGAGCCAAATTATGAAGACCCGTACATCATAGACAAGGTCTACCAGGGTGGGGCCTATCTACTCATGGATATGCACGGTGAAAGGCCTTTCAGGCTAATAAACGGTCGCTTCCTAAGGAAATACTACGCTTAATGAGCCATAGCCTAGGTCAAGGATAGATGACGACAACTATGTCTGCTCGCTTTCTTCCTAAGCCCAAACTTTATAAGCAGTAGCCGTCCTTCTCCTTGACGGACCGAGACGTCCTTAAACTAATGACAGACCGAAACGTCCTTAAACTAACAACGGACCGAAACGTCCTTAAACTAATGACGGACCACTACGTCCTAAAACTAGCTTATTTCCCCCAATCAGAGCAAGGCTCTGTTTGAATTTCAAAAATTCAAAATTTGAAGCAACTTCCGTGCGCTGCGCGCAACGCGTCACGTGTCAGAAGCTGATACGTCAGCACAGTGCCCAAGGCAGTGCGCCCAATCAGAGCAAGGATCTATTTAAAATAAAAATTAAAAGAAGCAACGGTTGCGCAAGTGCATCTGCGCAAGTGCTGTGCTGCGCGACACGTGTCAGCGCAGTTGCGCAAGTGCATCTGCGCAAGTGCTGCGCTGCGCGACACGTGTCAGCGCAGTCGCGCAAGCACAGCTGCGCTGCGCGTCACGTGTCAGCGCAGTCGCGCAAGCGCAGACATGTGTCAAGCGCAGTTGCGCTGCGCTATGCGCTGCGTGACACGTGTCAAGCGCTGGTGCATCTGCGCCAAACAGAATTAAAATTCTAGTAAGATCTTTCTATTCTTATTAAAACAAGAAGATTGTCTTCTGTAAAACAGAAGCCCTTGGATCAAAAATCCAACGGTGGGGAAAATTCCCCAAATCACTCAGAGAAAGATCTCTTTAACAAATTTAACTAATTGATGGGCACTATATAAAGACCCCTAGACCCCAATTCAGAGGGCATCAGCATCATCAGCATCAACATCAATATCATCATCAAGAATTTTGAGAAAGAACTCAAGAAGAAAAAAAGGTAAAAATCTTTAAAAGAAGAAGAATTTCTTCTGAATAGATCATTGATCTAAGAACAAGATCAATAATCTTCAATAAATAAAAATAATAACAGTGCCTTGCACTTTTTTATGAACCATTGGTTCTGGAATCTTAAAGATTCTTTTCTTGAATCCAAAATTGGATCAAGTTATTGAAACAGTGCCTTGCACTTGTGAAAACTGTACTGTTGCGCTCCTGGGTTGGTACAAGCCACCAGAGAGCGCCACGTGTCAGCAGCGCATCAGCGCAGCGCACTGCGCTGTTACACTTGCGCTCATCAGAGCGTGACACGTGTCACCTCCACATGCGCTTGCGCTCATTAATTGGCGCAAAGCGTCTGACAGGCCACGTGGCACTTTGTCAGTTAATCAATGCTCTGCATTATTTAAAGAAGGGCTGAGCCCAATTAAAAAAGGCCTAACAGGCCTAATAAAATGCAATGCATTATTTTAAAAGGGGCAGAGCCCAAACAAAGGTCTGTCAGACCAAAACAGATACTCTACATCATAAAAATAAAGGGACAGAGCCCAGATCAAATAGGCCTTACAGGCCAAAATAAAATGCAGTGCATTATTAAACAGGGGTAAAGCCCTAGCATAGGCCTAATAGGCCGAAGACAAATGAAAATGTTGAATATCTTCAACTGGACTTAGCCCAATCATGACCGTAAGTCCTCAAATTAAATTGACCGAGCACAACTGCTCTCTTAAATCAATTTACATCCGGTTCAAGGGTACATCTCCGAACTCCTCTAACACCTATCGTTGTAATCCTTCAACGACGTCAGAGAGGTGACGGGTCCCGATAACCATACATGCAATGGACCACTATGTCCCTAAACAGGCGATGGACCCCCATGTCCCTAAACTGGAACATGGACCACTATGTCCCTAAACTGGAACAATAGAGCCCCCAAATGCTCTTTTGTCGGATCTAAACGATCCCGTTTAAGTTGATCTTAGCCTCAAATACGGCTAACGTATCCTTAAACCTTCAAACAGACTTTAGTCCCAAATTGGACTATAGATCCCCTAATCAACTTTGGTTCAAGGGTACATCTCTGAACTCCTCTGACACCTGTCGTTGTAATCCTTCAACGTCGTCAGAGAGATGATGGGTCCAGACGGCCATATATTAAATGGACCACTACGTCCCTAAACTGGAACAATAGAGCCCAAATGCTCTTTTGTCGGATCTAAACGATCCCGTTAAGTTGATCTTAGTCTCAAATTGGACTAACGTATCCTTAACAAACGTTTGAGTTGATCTTAGCCTCAAACATGGCTAACGTATCCTCAAACCAAAACCCCAAACCCAAATCTAAGAAAATACGGATTTGGACTAATCCACGTCCTACGGGCGACGACATAAATTGGTCTCCGTATACAATCCACGGGCAACCACAAACAAAACAAACATCCACGACACGAAGCGAAATTTCGGAGAAGGAGAAAGTTATTACCGCGATGCGGTAGCGTAATTAACTGCAGGGGTTTGCGCCTGCAGGGAAAAGCGTCCCCACAATCAAAAACCCCTCAAGAGAGGGGGAATCTGACGAAGCCTGCTACATCGGCTGCATCCGTCTAAACCTCCGATATACGGTACCATAAATCTACTTGGCATCTTCGAAGAGGTGGACGGATAAAACCAAATAGCATCTGCCCCGAATCTCAGGCAAGACGTCCCCACGTCGTCTCGGCCGTCTTTTGGAGGGGAACAGATTCCATTGCTCGATAAAGACTTCCCGGTCCGTCATCAGGAAGGTATGGGTGGGGATATTCCATTGCTCGATAAAAGCCTTAATCCACCATGTTGGAGGAGAGGGATACTCAAAGAGCGAGACGTAGGTGGCCGAATACAAACCAATCTTCATCAGATGAGTCCTCTTCGCCGATAGGATGTACCGGGCCCACTGCAAATATCCGGCCGGTGGTCGCGGGATCAATCCAATGTTATAGGCCTGTCCCCAAGGGCGTGCTTCACCCTGACAGATTCGCCTCCCCAGAATATCTATCGCCGCCGCCGGCTGCACGGGAATAGCCCCAATTGCAGGCTGGAGGAGGTCATCCGAATTCCAATTTTTAACCTCCACGGCATACTTCACCGGGGGTTCATCCGCATAGGGGATCGAAAATATTGGCTCAGACGGCGTAGCAGAACCGAAGCTTCGGCGACCCTGGATGATATCGTTATACCACTTACCCCACAAGTGAAGGTTCTTATGCCCGGGGTCATGATCCTTGATGAGAGTGAGCACCTCTCGGTCCACTGGTGCCTGGGGAAAACCTCCCTCCGAGCGAAAAAACAGGAATGATAGGTCAGCAGGTATGTTTCCTGTGGAGGGACATAGATTA
Source organism: Agapanthus africanus (assembly GCA_030015575.1). NCBI lineage: Eukaryota > Viridiplantae > Streptophyta > Magnoliopsida > Asparagales > Amaryllidaceae > Agapanthus > Agapanthus africanus. The sequence continues at coordinate 65,249,549 of CM057338.1, read as the reverse complement.
GCCATTAGTGTTGTAATTCCAACGCTTGGCATTTTAAATTTTTTTTACCATACTGCAATGCAGTGGGTAGGGGACCAAATGGGGACCCACAAAATTTGGATGACAGTACATCATTTAATAAGACAACCCCATCATTGGATGAGACTGTCAATTAATGAAGAGATCCCCAAGAGAATATTCTCATTAATGGGAAATCCCTAGAGACAAGGAGAAAATCTCCTCTTTCAGAGCAAAGCTCCGTCACAGAGTGATATTTGTCAAACTCTGGTCTCAAGGGAATAAAACTTTCTAAAAAGAGCCTAGCTCTGTGATAATAATGGAAAGATCCATCAAAAAAAATTTTACTCTTGAAAGATTAAAAATTTGGGATCTTAAAGATCCATGAAAACTTATAAAAGTTCTCCATTTTTAGATAAAAAAAAGATCTACATTTGATCCATAAGCAAAGCTCTATTCATGAGTTAAAACCCATGAACAAGCTCTCTGTAGATCTATGGACTTTTGAGAGCAGGGCTCTGTTGATGAAACCCCAAAAGGGTTTTCTTTAGATCAAAGATCTATGAGAGCAAGGCTCTGTTAATTAAAATTTAATTTAATTTTATTTAATTTTACCTAAGATGATTCTAGGTTCTGAACTTTGAAGTTCTTGGGAAGAAATGAGAGCAAGGCTCTAAAATTCTTAAATAAGAGCAAAGCTCTGAAAACTCAATGTTCTTGAAAAATGGTAAAACATTTTCCAAGGACCAAGGGTCCTATTTATAGGCGCCTGCGCCCCTTCAACTCACCTGTTAATCTAACGGCCAAGATCTTGCCACCGCTGTACTCACATGCGCGCCACATGAGCGCAACGGTGGGGGGCATTTGTTTCCCCCAATCAGAGCAAGACTCTGTTTGAATTTCAAAAATTCAAATTTTGAAGCAACGCTTCAAATTCCGTGCGCTGCGCGCACCGCGCCACGTGTCAAAAGCTGATACGTCAGCGCAGCGTCTAAGGCAGTGCGCCCAATCAGAGCAAGGCTCTATTAAAAAACAAAATTAAAGGAAGCAACGCTTCAATTGCGCAAGTGTTGCGCTGCGCGACACGTGTCAGCGCAGTTGCATCTGCGTAAGCGCTGCACTGCGCGACATGTGTGCGCGACACGTGACAGCGCAGTTGCACGCTGCGCTGTGCGCTGCGCGACACGTGACAGCGCAGGTGCGCAAGCGCAGCTGCGCTGCGCTGTGCGCTGCGCGACACGTGTCAAGCGCTGGTGCATCTGCGCCAAACAGAATTAAAATTCTAGTAAGATCTTTCTGTTCTTGTTAAAACAAGAAAATTGTCTTCTGTAAAACAGAAGCCCTTGGATCAAAGATCCAACGGTGGGGAAAATTCCTCAAATCACTCAGAGAAACATCTCTTTAACAAATTTAACTAATTAATGGGCACTATATAAAGACCCCTAGACCCCAATTCAAAGGGTATGAACATCAACATCGACATCAAGGACTTCAGAAAAACAACAAAACAGAGAGAACTCTGAAGAATTTTGAAGAAATCAAGAAAAAGGTAAAAACCTTTATAAAAAAGAAGAAGAAGAATTTCTTCTGAAATAGATCATTGATCTAAGAACAAGGTCAATGATCTTCAATAAATAAAAATAATAACAGTGCCTTGCACTTTTTTATGAACCATTGGTTCTGGAATCTTAAAGATTCTTTTCTTGAATCCAAAATTGGATCAAGTTATTGAAACAGTGTCTTGCACTTGCAAAAACTGCGCTGTTGCGCTCCTGAGTTGGCGCAAGCCACCAGAGAGCGCTATGTGTCAGCGGCGCAACAGCGCAGCGCACTAATGCAGCGCACTGCGCTGTTGCGCTTACCAGAGCGTGACACGTGTCACCTCCACGTGCGCTTGCGCTCAATAATTGGCGCAAAGCGCCTGACAAGCCAATATCAGACAATTAGTGCACTGCATTACTTACAGAAGGGCCAAACCCAATTTAAAAAGGCCTAACAGGCCAAATTAAATGCAATGCATTATTTTAAAGAAGGGCAGAGCCCAAGCAAAAAAAGATGCTGAGCATCATTTATAAAGGGACAGAGCCCAAATCAAAAAGGCTTAGCAAGCCAGAATAAAATGCAATGCATTATTTTACATGGGCAAAGCCCTAGCACAGGCCTGATGGGCCAAAGATAAAGAAAAACGTTGAACATATTCAACTGGACTTAACCCAATCATGGCCATAAGTCCTCAAATTAAATTGACTGAGCACGGCCGCTCTCTTAAATCAATTTACATCCGGTTCAAGGGTACATCTCCGAACTCCTCTGACACTTATCGTTGTAATCCTTCAACGACGTCAGAGAGGTGATGGGTCCCGACGGCCATAAATAAATTGGACCACCATGTCCCTAAACTGGCAATGGACCACCACGTCCCTAAACTGGAACAATAGAGCCCCCAAACGCTCTTTTGTCAGATCTAAACGATCCCGTTTAAGTTGATCTTAGCCTCAAATATGGCTAACGTGTCCTTAAACCAAAACCTTCAAACGGACTTTAGTCCCAAATTGGACCATAGATCCCCTAACCAACTTTGGTTCAAGAGTACATCTCTGAACTCCTCTGACATCTGTCGTTGTAATCCCTTAACGTCGTCAGAGAGGTGATGGGTCCCGACGGCCATACATTTATGGACCACTATGTCCCTAAACTGGAACAATAGAACCTCCAAATGCTTTCTTGTCGGATCTAAACGATCCCGTTAAGTTGATTTTAGTCTCAAATCGGACTAACGTATCCTTAATGAACGTTTAAGTTGATCTTAACCTCAAAAATAGCTAACGTATCCTTAGACCAAAACCCCAAAACCAAATCTAAGAAAATACGGATTTGGACTAATCCACGTCCTACGGGCGACGGCATAAATTAGTCTCCGTATACAATCCACGGGCAACCACAAACAAAACAAACACACACGACACGAAGTGAAATTCTGGAGAAGGAGAAAGTTGTTACCGCGATGCGGTAGCGTAATTAACTGCAGGGGCTTGCGCCTGCAGGGAAGAGCGTCCCCACAATCAAAAACCCCTCAAGCAAAGGGGAATCTGACGAAATCTGCTACATCGGCCGCATCCGTCTAAACCTCCGATACACGGTGTCATAAATAAACTTGGCATCTTCGGAGAGGTGGACGGATATAACCAAATAGCATCTGCCCCGAATCTCAGACAAGACGAACCTACGCGGTCTCGTCTCTGTATTCGAAGGGGAACATAGCTGTTGACCGAGATGTCAATAAACTACGGTGGATTGAAACATCACAAAGCCGATATAAAAAAAAAGAGATAAAAAAATAAACGGTATGTCCATAAGCAAAATGGGCACGGATGAAAACCCGAAAGGGCTCCGTGAGTAAAAACAGCAGGGCTACCGGCGAGTGTTCGTGAAAACCCGAAAGGGCGCGACCTCGTAAAAAAAAGAGAGAATAAAAAAAAATAAAAAAACGGTATGTCCATAAGCAAAATGGGCACGGATGAAAACCCGAAAGGGCTCCGTGAGTAAAAACAGCAGGACTACCGGCGAGTGTTTGTGAAAACCCGAAAGGGCGCAACCTCGTTAAAGGACACTTACAGGGTTCTCTCGACCTTGTAAGGAGAAACCACCCGCGTGAGATCCTTACGACTCACAAGGGAGCAACACACTTAGGAATCCCCACGATTCCTAAGGAGAAAATACACTTGCGAAATCCTCACGACTCGTAAGGAGAACTCTCTTATGGGACCCTCACGGCGCATAAGATTTGAAAGTCTTAAGTTATAGAGACCTAAACCTGTGCTTAAGCAACCCCCACAACTTTCGATGTTGCCCTACAAGTGGTTCAATACTGACCCTTGTATACAATCCACGGGCACGAATAAACATTTTCCTAACCAAGTCCCATCCGAGACTGGGGATATGTTCACATGGTAAACAACCCTTGTAAGTCCTCTCGATTTATAAGGAGAAAACACTCTTGTAGGATCCTTACGACCTACAGAGGAACATACACTTAGAAATCCCCATGATTCCTAAAGAGAAAATATACCTATAAGATCCTCACGACTTGAAGGGAGACATACCTTTGTGGGACCCTTACGGCTCATGAAGTCAAAAGCCTTAGTCGACAGGACCTGAATCCTGTTCGCTAAACCACCTTTGTTCGACATCGACAGAGGCAAATGATGATTCGCTCCTGGCAATATCCCAGTTGTAGCGGTGCTGATGTCGAAATCGGTGTCTAATTTCTGGTTTATGGCGAAAAGCCAGTAGGCCGCACATGCATACGAAATAGCCGAAATGATGGGGCAACTTGCAATAAAAAGCAGCAAGCAAAAACGTATGCACACAAAATAGCCGAAACGATTGGGCAACTCGCAATAAAAAGCAGCGAGTAAAAATAAAATAAACAACCAAAATGATTGGGCACCGCGAAAAATAGCCGAAATGATTGGGCAATCGCGACCTTCGCGATATAAAAGCTGAAATGATAGAGTATCGCGGAAATAAAACAATAATAAAAAAAATATGATGAAACTTTTGCCCTACAGGTGAGATCACATCGATCCTTGTATACAATCCAAGGGCACAAACAAAGAAGGAACCACGCCTTCCCAATAGGCTCCGCCAGAAAGCGAAGCCAAATCTCGACGGTTCACCAACAACATAGAGACAACCGTGACATTCGTCTCGATACAGCAGACGCAGTGCCAACAAACGAAGCGAAGATCAAGTTCCTAACTTCACGGTTTTGACGGTAACCCATATAAAATCTGAAAGACCACCAGAGATCATTTCAAACCCCAAGGAAATCAGTGTCCTTGGCAGCATCCTTGAGTCAGGGAAACTAGCGTCCTTGATGAGAGCTTTCTGATTCGCGTAGGCCTGCAGAGAAACCAGTGTCTCCACAGGGATACTCCGATTCGTTTCAACCCCGAAGAAACTAGTGTCTTCGGCAAAATACTTCGACTCAGGGAAACCAGTGTCCTTGACAAGAACATCTTGATTCGCGTCGACCCGCAGAGAAACTAGCGTCTTTGCAGGAATACATCGATTCGTTTCAACCCCAAGGAAACTAGTGTCCTTGGCAAATACCTCAATTCAGGGAAACTAGCGTCCTTGATGAGAGCCTCCTGATTCGCGTCGGCCCGCAGAGAAACCAGTGTCTCCGCAGGAACACCCCGATTCGTTTCAACCCCGAAGAAACCAGTGTCTTCGGCAAAATCCTTCGACTCAGGGAAACCAGTGTCCTTGACAAGAACATCTTGATTCGCGTCGACCCACAGAGAAACTAGCGTCTTTGCAGGAATACATCGATTCGTTTCAACCCCAAGGAAACTAGTGTCCTTAGCAAATACCTCAATTTAAGGAAACTAGCGTCCTTGATGAGAGCCTCCTGATTCACGTCGGCCCGCAGAGAAACCAGTGTCTCCGCAGGAACACCTCGATTCGTTTCAACCCCGAAGAAACCAGTGTCTTTGGCAAAATCCTTCGACTCAGGGAACCAGTGTCCTTGACGAGAACATCTTGATTCGCGTCAACCCGCAGAGAAACTAGCGTCTTTGCAGGAATACATCGATTCGTTTCAACCCCAAGGAAACCAGTGTCCTTGGCAAATACCTCAATTCAGGGAAACTAGCGTCCTTGATGAGAGTTTCCTGATTCGCGTCGGCCCGCAGAGAAACCAGTGTCTCCGCAGGAATACTCCGATTCGTTTCAACTTCGAGGAAACCAGTGTCCTCGGCAAAATACTTCAACTCAGGGAAATTAGTGTCCCTAACGAGAGCTGCTCGATTCGTCTCAACTTGCAAGATAAAGCCTTAGGCAGCAGGGATTAAAAAAAACTTGTTTCCTAAGCACTGGGACCTTGCAAGTCGGATTAAAACGGTCTCTTGTATACTATTCACGGGTCTCACTCTCCAAAGTCGAATCTCGACGAGGAGGGAAACAACCGCTTATGAGTCCTCTCGACTCGTAAGAGGGAAAATTCTCTTATAAGATCCTTACGACTTATAAGAGAAAACACACTTAGGAATCCTCACGATTCCTAAGGAGAAAATCCACCTATGAGATCCTCTCGATCCGTAGGGAGAAAAGTCTCTATGAGAACCCTCACGGCTCATAGAGTTGAAAAGTCTTAGGCAGCAGATCTGAACTTGCGGCCTAAGCCATCGCTATCTCTTGAAGAAACCCAGATGCTTACTCTATTATCTGTCAACCATGTTTATTAAGACAGCATGCTGATAATAAGAGAAGGGAGAAAGCAAATAAATGATACAAGACATTGCAAAGAAAAAATGTGTATCTTTATATATTAATTCAATCAAGTACAAGGTGAATCGTACAAAAGAATAAAGAATGGATACATCTTATTCGAAAAAGAAAATTTTTACAAGTATATTGTTACAAGGGCAGCTACTGGGAAGGAAGCGTCTTGAATAGCCCTATCAATTGTTCGCGCACTTCCTTCCATACTTTCTCCTGATCGGCCACCACCGCCAGTTCTGCTTCCACTTGAGCCCGCTGTTGCAAGAAGGATGCAAGCTGCTCCCCAACAGCCTGCTGAGCAGCTTCGCGGCCTGGGGCATCACGCTCGGCAGCATCGAGTTTCCGCTTCAAGTTTAGCCCATTGGAGATACGCTCCAGAAGGCCCTCGAAGATAGCTTTCACTTGGGCAGCGTTCGCCTCAACCTCAGCTCGCAGACTGTAAGGTTTGCCTAGTACCCTATGAAGAGTTTTGAAGCATCACATGTCTCAAAGTATGTATTTTTAAGGTGCTAAACAAACACGCAAAGGAATCGATCCTAGAAAATTAGGGTTACAAAACTTTAAGCTAATAAAAATTAGGGTTTGAAGGCTACAACCTTTGTAGCTCCCCTTTTGCTTGACTCCTTAGTCTCTAGGGTGTTGGAAGAAGGTCAACTTGCAGTCCTCTTTCGTCCACGACGATCCACCCGGAGTTTCCCGTCCAAGGTTGCAACTTTGGAAAAACAAAGAGAACACTCTAATCAAGTTGGCTAAACTTGAGTAGAATGATGTTGTGGCTTAGGATCTCACTTCAAAAACCTTTCTTTAATTGTGTTTAACTCACTAGAAAAACCTAGAGAGGAAATGGTGAAGGAGGATTGATGGTGGCTATTTTTTAACAAGAGGTGATGAAAAATAACCCTTAGTTCAAAAAAGAAAATGAAATATATCACTATATATATATTTATTTCCTTCTTGCATTCAACCATGATTAAATGATGGAGAGTTAATTTAACTTGGGTTTTAAATGATAAAGAGAAGGATAACCCTAGATTAGTGGTAGTTGAGCTTGGTTAGGTTAGAAGAAGAATGTAGAAGCTAGAATGATTATCCTTTTCTTTTCATTTTGTTTTTAAAACCAAAATTAAATAATAATCCATAATTTTATCCATGGTGTGAGTCTTATATTGCCACCATTTCCATATGCTAACAACCATGATGGATGGGTGTATGTATGTATGCATGTATGCACATCCACATGTGCATGAAACTAGAATGAAAGAAAGAAACACATGCATGCATGCATACATCCATCAAACCCTAGAAAGGTTTCAAGTGAGAATACTAATGGTTAGATGATAAATAAACACTTAACTTATCAATCCGGTCATATCTCATATGACCCCACCAAAAGCAGGCCACCCGATCAATGTTCGGTATCATATACGCACATTTTAATCGGGTGCATGCGCATATCGCATACGCGCACCACAACGTTTTGCCTGGACTGGGTAACTCCTTTGTGGGACTCTAAGACTCGTCAATACGCCGGCAGAGGGTAATGATCATATCAAGTCCCCCAAGCCGCAAGCGGTCAGCTAAACGTAACGGCTACCCGGGTATTGAGCGATCAGAAGAAAACAAGCGAACCTTCTACAACTCCCGTCGAGCCAACTGGCAACACTACCGTACAGTCCGGTCTCTTCGTCAGATATGCTGTATATCGAGCCTAGGGATGGTCACGTCGACCCTAATAACTCAATAAGTCGTGCCGGTGAATGGTCTATAACAGATCGAGAAACTACCGATAACACTTATCAGCAAATCTCAGTACCCTTGGCCAGGGACTTACTGATATAACCAGTCGGGCACAGCACAGCATCAACTCCTAATACCGGGAGAGACGAAACCCCTCCTATCGCTCATTGCCTTCGTGTGTCTCGGGACTGTACCCAACGGCCATCTGTTTGCACGACTCAGTAGAGCCGTGGTAGGGTGGCAATCAAAGTACAGTGGGAGAACACACAAGACTCTATGACGATCTCGGGTCTACAGACTAACCTGTACCAGTGTCACCTGAGAACTGCTATTCGACGATAGATATAATTCCATATAGGAGTTCTCGGTGAGTCCGTCCAGTGTACCCAGTCAGCACTGAGCACCCGTATATGATCTTGATGTCAAACATCGATGAATGTGGGAACATCCATCGCCCATCGCATGGGTCTAGCATCATATACGCTAGTCTACTCTGGTATATCAATGCCCCGTCTCGATATACCTACGACTAGGGACTTTCCAGGATATGCTTATAGACTACAGATGTCCCACTAGTATGATCTCCATCATAATCAGAGCAGTCAAGCCAATATCCTCGGGGCTTAATCAGCATGTATGAGTGAATAATAAGCATGATCAAATCAACATGTCAGATAAAGAAGAACCAGATAGCATACTATCATGTCGAGCAAGAATGCATACTGAATATATATATACATGTATAGATACATCCACTATCATATAATGGCCTCTAGGGCATACATATATCCAACAATCTCCCACTTGCACTAAGGCCAGTTATTGGCGTATCTCATACCCAACATCTCAAAAAGTCGCTCATGCTGCGGCTGAGGGAGGGCCTTGGTGAATGGATCCGCGGCGTTATTCTTTGTGTCTACCCTCCTAATCTCGATCTCGCGGCGATCAACAATCTCCCGGATCAAATGAAAACGCCTCAGGATGTGTCTGGACCGCTGATGGGATCTGGGCTCCTTGGCTAACGCCATAGCCCCATTATTGTCACAATACAAAGGTATTGGATCAATAATGGTTGGAACTACTCCTAGCTCCGAGACGAACTTCTCCATCCAGACGGCTTCCTTGGCGGCATCATTTGCAGCAATGTACTCAGCTTCCATCGTAGAGTCTGCAACGGTATCTTGTTTGGAACTCTTCCAACTCACCGCCCCTCCATTGAGGGTAAATACAAACCCAGAGATAGATTTGCTGTCGCCCTTATCACTCTGGAAGCTCGAATCGTTAAAGGCCTCTATTTGGAGATCTCCATTACCATACACCAAGAACAATTCTTTAGTCCTTCGCAAGTACTTAAGAATGTTCTTCACAGCTGTCCAGTGATTCTCCCCTGGGTTGGATTGATACTTGCTTACAACACTAAGTGCATAAGCTACATCTGGGCGTGTACATAACATCGCATACATAATAGATCCTACTGCCGAAGCATAGGGTATAATACTCATGCGAGCTCTCTCTTCATTGGTCTTTGGACAAGAATCCTTGGAGAGAGTGACCCCATGGCAAGCGGGTAAGGCACCCCGCTTGGAGTCTTCCATACTAAACCTTTTTAGGATGGTGTCAATGTACCTGGTTTGGGACAATCCCAATAACCTTTTGGATCTATCCCTATAGATCCTTATGCCCAGAATGTATGCGGCATCACCCAGGTCCTTCATGGAGAACCTTAGTGATAAGAAAGATTTGACCGACTGTAGCATAGGAATATCATTTCCTATCAGAAGAATGTCGTCCACGTACAATACGAGGAATGTGACAGCTCTCCCTACAGCCTTCTTATAAACACAAGGTTCATCTGGATTTTTGATGAAATCAAACTCTTTGATGACATCATCGAAACAGATGTTCCAACTCCGTGATGCCTGCTTTAACCCATATATGGATTTAAGCAATTTACATGCTTTCCCGCTGCTCCCACTATCAATGAAGCCCTCTGGCTGATCCATATAAACGCATTCTTCCAAATTTCCATTTAGAAACGCGGTTTTAACGTCCATCTGCCAGATTTCATAGTCGTAGTGAGCAGCAATAGCAAGTAGGATCCGAATGGATTTAAGCATGGCTACGGGAGAAAAAGTCTCGTCATAGTCCAAACCTGGTCTTTGACGAAAACCCTTTGCCACAAGTCTTGCCTTATAGGTCTCCACCTGCCCATCTACACCAATCTTTCTTTTAAAGATCCATTTGCACCCCACAGGTTTCACCCCAGGGGGTACAACGTCCAAAGTCCACACTTTGTTGGTGTACATAGACTCCATTTCGGATCTCATGGCATCCAGCCACTTCACAGAGTCTTTACTCGTGATAGCTTGCTGAAAACTGGTAGGATCATCATCATCCATGATGCAATCTTCTCCGTTACCATCAATGAGGAAACCATAGTACCTCTCCGGTGGGCGAGAAGTCCTACCAGACCTACGGAGTGGCCGAGGTTCTTCAGTTTCTGCTGCAACAGCTGGTTCAACCAGATCGTCATTTGTAGTTTGTGTCTCTGGAACCTCTTCTAGATCTACCACTTTGCCATTATCTTTATCTGTGAAAAACTCTTTTTCCAAGAATGTGGCATACTGAGAAACAAACACTTTTTGTTCCTCTTTGTGGTAGAATAGATATCCATAAGAATTCTTTGGATATCCCACAAAGTTACATAAGACTGACCGTGTCTCGAGTTTGTCCGGATTCTGCTTTTTAACATAGGCCGGGCAACCCCAAATCTTAATTCTTTTAAGAGATGGTCTCTTTCCATGCCATATCTCATATGGTGTGGTAGACACGGCTTTGGTTGGAACCCTATTTAGTAGAAACGCTGCAGTCTCCAATGCATGCCCCCAAAACGAGACTGGTAACTCAGCGTCACTCATCATGGACCAGACCATATCTAATAGGGTCCTATTCCGTCGTTCTGACACACCGTTGTGCTGTGGTGTGTAAGGAGGAGTGAGCTGAGAGAGAAACCCATTCTCTTTTAGGAAGTGTGCAAATTCTGTACTGAGATACTCACCATCTCGATCTGATCGAAGCATCTTGATACTCAAGCCGGTTTGTTTTTCTACTTCTTGTTTATATTCAATGAATTTCTCAAAAGCTTCGGACTTGTGTTTTAATAAAAATACATGACCGAATCTTGAGAAATCATCAGTGAATGTAATGAAGTATGAAAAACCGCCTCTAGCCTGTGTAGACATAGGCCCACATACATCACTATGTATGAGGCCCAGGAGCTAAGTAGCTCTTTCTCCATGTCCGGTAAACGGAGTTTTGGTCATTTTACCCTTGATACAAGACAGGCAAGTCGCATAAGATTTATATTCAAAAGAATTTAAATATCCATCTTTGTGTAACTTGTTTAGTCTTGTTTCGTTAATATGACCAAGTCTACAGTGCCAAAGAAAAGCTTCATTTAACTCTGAAAGTTTTCTTTTATTAGTGTGTTGTATACTGAAAACTGTGTGTTGATTTAGGACATATATTCCGTTGTTAAGCGTACCATACCCAACCAACATTTGATTCAGGTTAATGTTCATAACATTGTTTTGCAATACAAAATTATACCCTTCATTGTCCAACAAAGAAATGGATATTATATTACATAGCATACTTGGTACAAAATAACATGGATTTAAAACCAAAATACATCCAGATGGCAATCCCAAGTGATACTCTCCCACTGCGACTGTATGTACATTGGAACCATTTCCAACGCGGAGAGTATGGTCACCTGTCCTCAAAACCTTGCTATTTCTCAGCCCCTGCATAGAATTGCAAATGTGAGAACCTGAACCGGTATCCAATTCCCAGGAAGCAGAGTTTATAGAAAAACAGTTTTCAGTCACAAACGCACCTGAAGCAGAAGCATCACCATGCTTCTTCTTGAGACTTAAGTACTCCGTGCAATTGCGCTTCCAATGTCCTGTCTTGTGGCAGTGAAAACATTCGCCCTTCCCCGAGTCTCCAGCCTTGGACTTTCCCTTTCCCTTCACCTTTTTAACTCCGCCCTTAGGATTAGTGGGTTTCTTCTTTTTCTTTCCCTTGGCCTTGGCTTTCGGGCGAGAAGAGGAAGACTGTCCAATAGTCATAACGGGAGTTTTTGCTAACTTCATAGTGCTCTCTGCACTCCTTAACATATTAAGGAGTTCAGGGAGGTCCTTCTCCATGCCATGCATGTTGAAGTTTACTATGAACTGAGCAAAGGTGGAGGGGAGGGACTGCAGAATAATATATATATTGTTCATTGTCCATCGTCCATCCAAGGTCCTCAAGCTCTTCTATAAGAGCTATCATCTTCAGAACATGGTCTCCTACTGGTGTGCCAGGGGCCATTCGCATCTGAAACAATTTCTTTGATGCTTCGTATCGTAATACGCGGGATTGCTCCCCATAAAACTCCTTTGTATGGAGCAATATACCGTGAATGTCCATGTCCTCGTGCTGCTTTTGATGTGTGTTATCCATCGATGCAAGCGCGAGGCATGTGGCCGTGGCACAGTCAGCGTCCCATGTCTTGCGGACTTCAATGTCCGCAACTGAGGATTTTGGACCAGGGACGGGCGGGGCTGAAGCCGTGAGGACATATGATACTTTATCATAAGTCAAGGCGATTTTCAGATTCCTCAGCCAGTCTTTATAGTTGGTCCCATTCAGTTTGTTTTTATCTAGTAAAAGCTTGAGTCCAGTCATGGGTATCTGCCATTAAGAGAGAGAAAAGAATACACTCAGCGAAAGCTCTTGCATAGATTAGATTGGTTATTATCTTGTCTAATCGATATTTCCCACTGCTTTTATCGAGTCTTTCTTTCAAACCTTAAAAAGAAAAACTAGCCAGGATTAATTACAGTCTACAACTTCGCTAACCGTTCAGCCAGGCCAGTGTCGGTACTTGAGGGAGGTTCCCCGTGCTTTCGCACGGACCTAATTAGAGTAAACCTCGTTTTCCCAGAGGCGGAGCCCCGTTAACACCTTTCTAGACACCTAATGAGTTAGCTAATTGTAAACTGCAAAACTCTCCTAGGAGCAACTATTGCCCACAGTGGGATCGGGATCCAACCATCACATGGAAGGTATGCAATCTCATTGCAAATTTCAACTATTGAAATTCCCGATGTGGTTTTTACCCCTGGCACTTATGACCTTAACTAAGGTCAACAAATCATAAGTACCAGTCAAGTTCTACCCGTCATTTCTTGATTAATTAGACCCACTCATATGACCCTTAACTAAGGTCAACAAAGTCATAAGAATGTCCTAATTAATCTGCATCATATGCAATGTAGGAAGACATCACTTAGCTACCGTACACTACGCCTTAACTATAGTCAACAAACGTAGCACGAATACTAAGTACTCTACTTCCTAAAATGACGGAGGGTTGCGGATGATTTTTAAGAAAATCTTTAACGCTTTGAACTTGATATCGTTGTAGAATCAAATGGTTTCCAAAAGGAGTGGCTTAAGCTCCGCAGTTTTGAAATATAGTTTTTTCATAAATAGCCGAGTAGTTTTCAAATCCAATTCTACAACATCTTTTTAGGTTTATTTTCTTTACATTAATCACATTAATGTAATCCCATCATTTAATTCCTTAAGCCAATCACAGAAAAGAAACGAAAATAACACGTACGCTTATGCCATCCGCATTCGCCGCAATGTTCCGTTATGCACCGTTAGGTTACTTAACTAACGGCATACCGGGACGGGACTAGCGCGGGTGTAAAACATAAGCAACGTCTACTATATATCATATATATAATATGTCATTCGTCTCAGATATCACAGAACACAGGCAGCAGAAATATAGATATAACGTGGGATATACTAGGACGTCCGTATTTAGTATTTAGCCAGAATAGAAAATACGGATTCCATAGTCGCGATGAATAGCCAAGCCCACACCCTGGACCCCTACGAGAGCGGCAAGTGACCCTACCAATTCTGGAGTTTAGGAGACCCGGTCCCGACTCCTCGAGATGGCCTCCCACTGAACCCCAGAACCCGGTCACCTGTGCTCCCCTCCTTGGGTCCATCCTAATGCGGAAAAGTAAATAATATACAACACTGGTGGCAGCAACCTCAACCCGGAAGTGCCCCAAATAAAAGAATATTACATTACATTTGAATTTACATGAATGAAAATATAAAACTCTCATCTCACATAAAAAAACCCCGGCTATTCGATCGCGACAATCCTGCACATCATATCTCAGCAACACATAATATCTCATATCATCAACGTAAGTAAGTATGCATATACCGATTGTCGTCGACGTATAGCAGCGACAATCGGCAATACCACTACATACTTCACTTACGGTCACAGAAAAGAAAGTGTAAAACTGCAATATCTGGAATCCACATTCTCTTTAGACATCACAAATGCAAAATATCACATATTCCGTATTTCATGTCTAGTAATATGAATTCCACACATTGCATCACATTCCGGATAAACAGACAGTATCGAAGTTTTCGAACGAACGATAAAATACCCAGGATTCACTAAAGCCCAACACTTGAGCAGAGTTCAAACACCTGGAGTGTGACACTGTAGTAGCGGTCCAGCCGTAGAAGGGTCAAGCCAACGCCTCACATGTGGCACGCCGTACTGCCCCAAACCCTAAGGTTCAAAGGGTAGTTCAAGACGGTCACATAATCGAGTTAAGGTTTGTTGTCTTCTAGAGGGACCACCACAAAAAGACTTGCACGTATTTCCAAAGTATTTAAACCCTGTGAATAGTGAGCAAATGATATTCGTTCAAACACTTCAATACTTTCTAATTTACCCGGAAAAGCCACGAAAACAAAATTCCGATCGAATCGACGGGTCCAAAATCATCTCCAGAATTTTTCAAAACTAAATACAGATTAAAAATATCCAAAATAATATACAAGCAGATTAATGAATTACTGTAAAAAAAATTATCCAACAATTAATACATACGGCCGCGGAACCGCGGCCTAAGCAAGCTTAGGCCGCGTTTCCGCGGCAACAATCACTGTTCATGGAATAATTTTTGTACCGTAATCCTTATTTTTTCCTGCTGTATTTTTTACATATTTTTAATTCTGAAAAATGTCAATTTTTAGAAAATTTCCAGAGAGCACCCTAAAAAAAACGTATTTCGGTTCGATTGGAGTTTTGACTTCGTAAAAGGGTCGCCTAATGTTCTAGGTCGGCTTCGATACCACTGTAAGGTTTGCCTAGCACCCTATGAAGAGTTTTGAAGCATCACATGTCTCAAAGTATGTATTTTTAAGGTGCTAAACAAACACGCAAAGGAATCGATCCTAGAAAATTAGGGTTACAAAACTTTAAGCTAATAAAAATTAGGGTTTGAAGGCTACAACCTTTGTAGCTCCCCTTTTGCTTGACTCCTTAGTCTCTAGGGTGTTGGAAGAAGGTCAACTTGCAGTCCTCTTTCGTCCACGACGATCCACCCGGAGTTTCCCATCCAAGGTTGCAACTTTGGAAAAACAAAGAGAACACTCTAATCAAGTTGGCTAAACTTGAGTAGAATGATGTTGTGGCTTAGGATCTCACTTCAAAAACCTTTCTTTAATTGTGTTTAACTCACTAGAAAAATCTAGAGAGGAAATGGTGAAGGAGGATGAAGATGGTGGCTGTTTTTTAACAAGAGGTGATGAAAAATAACCCTTAGTTCAAAAAAGAAAATGAAATATATCACTATATATATATTTATTTCCTTCTTTCATTCAACCATGATTAAATGATGGAGAGTTAATTTAACTTGGGTTTTAAATGATAAAGAGAAGGATAACCCTAGATTAGTGGTAGTTGAGCTTGGTTAGGTTAGAAGAAGAATGTAGAAGCTAGAATGATTATCCTTTTCTTTTCATTTTGTTTTTAAAACCAAAATTAAATAATAATCCATAATTTAATCCATGGTGTGAGTCTTATATTGCCACCATTTCTATATGCTAACAACCATGATGGATGGGTGTATGTATGTATGCATGTATGCACATCCACATGTGCATGAAACTAGAATGAAAGAAAGAAACACATGCATGCATGCATGCATCCATCAAACCCTAGAAAGGTTTCAAGTGAGAAAACTAATGGTTAGATGATAAATCAACACTTAACTTATCAATCCGGTCATATCTCATATGACCCCACCAAAAGCAGGCCACCCGATCAATGTTCGGTATCATATACGCACATTTTAATCGGGTGCATGCGCATATCGCATACGCGCACCACAACGTTTCGCCTGGACTGGGTAACTCCTTTTTGGGACTCTAAGACTCGTCAATACGCCGGCAGAGGGTAATGATCATATCAAGTTCCCCAAGCCGCAAGCGGTCAGCTAAACGTAACGGCTACCCGGGTATTGAGCGATCAGAAGAAAACAAGCGAACCTGCTACAACTCCCGTCGAGCCAACCGGCAACACTACCGTACAGTCCGGTCTCTTCGTCAGATATGCTGCATATCGAGCCTAGGGATGGTCACGTCGACCCTAATAACTCAATAAGTCGTGCCGGTGAATGGTCTATAACAGATCGAGAAACTACCGATAACACTTATCAGCAAATCTCAGTAGCCCTGGCCAGGGACTTACTGATATAACCAGTCGGGCACAGCACAGCATCAACTCCCAATACCGGGAGAGACGAAACCTCTCCTATCGCTCATTGCCTTCGTGTGTCTCGGGACTGTACCCAACGGCCATCTGTTTGCACGACTCAGTAGAGCCGTGGTAGGGTGGCAATCAAAGTACAGTGGGAGAACACACAAGACTCTATGACGATCTCGGGTCTACAGACTAACCTGTACCAGTGTCACCTGAGAACTGCTATTCGACGATAGATATAATTCCATATAGGAGTTCTCGGTGAGTCCGTCCAGTGTACCCAGTCAGCACTGAGCACCCGTATATGATCTTGATGTCAAACATCGATGAATGTGGGAACATCCATCGCCCATCGCATGGGTCTAGCATCATATACGCTAGTCTACTCTGGTATATCAATGCCCCGTCTCGATATACCTACGACTAGGGACTTTCCAGGATATGCTTATAGACTACAGATGTCCCACTAGTATGATCTCCATCATAATCAGAGCAGTCAAGCCAATATCCTCGGGGCTTAATCAGCATGTATGAGTGAATAATAAGCATGATCAAATCAACATGTCAGATAAAGAAGAACCAGATAGCATACTATCATGTCGAGCAAGAATGCATACTGAATATATATATACATGTATAGATACATCCACTATCCTATAATGGCCTCTAGGGCATACATATATCCAACACAGACGAGCCGTCTCGTTTGAGGTTTCTTGGCGTTCCCTCAGCCTTAAAGCCGCTTCTTGTTCCAAGTGACGGAAGTAAGGAGCGCTTTGCTCGATCCACGCTGCTCTTTGATTGCTTGCGCCTAAGGTCTCGGGAGCAGGGCGCATAAACTCCGATTGATGCAGGCGGACCTCGTTTTCCCTGCAGTGATTAATCCAAAGCTCGACGACGCTTCCCTCGTGAAAATTCACAAGCGCCGCCAACATCGGGTTAACCTCCGCAGTGAAATCCGCAGCAGATAGGGGAGCGTATGCGTCAAGATCTTCGACGTATCCGCTCAGCATGCCCAAGCTCATTACGGCACCCTTTGAAGATGGACGTCTCAGGAAGGGGCCTGCCGGCATTATTACGCGAGACTCAAAGGGCACCGGGATCGGAATGACAACTGAAAAAACAAAATACGATTAGATGACGGTTCAAGAAATACGAAAAAGTCAACGATGCGATAGTTTACTATACCAGCTGCGGCAGGCGGCAAGGCCGGGAGGACAGGTGGCGCGACCGATCTTTCATCTCCTCCTTCGATTTGTAGCACTGCAATCAAGACAAAGAAGAGTCAGAAATAATTCCATTATTGAAAAAAGAAAGGCGTCAATTGGAAACGATACTCACCAGCGCCACTGGAGGAAGAAGCGAGTTCAGATGGGAAGGAGAAGTGCGGGTGCAACACTTGATAGAGATGGTCAAAAAGCACTCCTGAAAAGAAGCAGTAGTACGACATTAGTACATAAGTTATGCGTCTGAAAGATAAATCTAATGGGTTGCAAATCCATATCTTCCAACATCTGCGATGGTATAAGGGAAGGCTGAGAGGTGGCCACCACCAAGGCAAGAGCTGATGGCGCTGTAAGTCCATGCTATCTCTCCCGGTACTTACGGGCTTGCGGAATTTGATGAAAAACAATTTTCTAGAGGCGGTAACATGGACTCAAAACCGGATCTTTACTAAACATCTAACTAACAACCTACCTAGGAGTTGTTAACTACTCGGTTAGGGGGTTATACCTTTCTTTCTTGAACTCCTTCGTCATCAGAACTCGATGGTGTACGGATCGGCTTCACCCCGTCGTCTCCTTGCGCCGAAGATCGATCCACCCGAAAGCTTCTACCTTTGGCTTCTTTTTCAAACTTTGAAGAAACTAATTCACTCGGTTTGCTAAACCTTGTGAACTAGAGTGAGTAGA
This sequence comes from Agapanthus africanus, assembly GCA_030015575.1. Taxonomy (NCBI): domain Eukaryota; kingdom Viridiplantae; phylum Streptophyta; class Magnoliopsida; order Asparagales; family Amaryllidaceae; genus Agapanthus; species Agapanthus africanus. The sequence goes on along the minus strand of CM057338.1, from coordinate 65,230,967 downwards.
GGAGATTGTGTTGGGATTTTTCTCTATGGTTCTTGCTTCTCAACTCATGAGACAAATGAACCATAGACTAGAGAGAGAGGGAGAGCAAGAGGAAGAGGGTGAGAGCTCAAGAACAAGAGAGAGAATGGGAATGATAGAATGAGCAAGACTTTTCTCTCTTGGCTCTCATAATCCAAAGCCATCATAACAAATCATAGCAATCAAGTATTATGTGATGGTTTAAGCTACAATAGCCATATCATTTCATGCACTCATTTTGCACAAGAGAAACAAGCAAGCAAAAGTCTTTTCCATGAAATGATAGCCATTGTCATCATGATGGTCAACTAGTTCAACCTAGTCAACCGGTCAACAAAGTCAACAAGTCAACATAGTCAACCCCTCAACAACCATGTCACCATAATACTTAATTAATATTATTGTTAATCATATATCATATTCTCATTAGGGTTGAGCAAAAAGTCAATGGTCAACAGTCAACAGTCAACAACCCTAATGAGAATCCTCTGCCTCTGTCTCTCCGTCAACTGTGCATACACACCCGCATCCGCGTTCCGAGGAACACGAATACATACTGGATAAAACCAATCCCAAAACGTACACTAGGATCTGGCTTAAACCAAAGCCCGCTAGTGTTAACTGTCCGGACACTAAACGTGCACAAGTGCACGGATGTGACCGAACCCTGTCGCAAAACCATGCGACCTGTCGCAAAACCATGCGACCTCTAATCTTTTGCCTAAAGGCGAATAGCTTTCTACGCTGGCAGTGGGTTTGACCACAGACCGCAAGCGGCACTAGCTGTGCGTAATGGTCCCCAGGTAGATGCCGACAAGAAGACTGACGAGGTGAAACCCATCTGAACTCCTACTGAGCCTGAATGTGACAATCTCCGTACAGTCCGGTCTGTTCGTCTGATACATCGCATGGCGGGCCTAGGGGGCGGTAAATGTCAGTCCCCTAATAGCGGTACAAGTCATGTCGGAGTGAAGCCCAAAACACCCTGAGATAACACTGGAAGCCTACCAGTATATCTCGCTTGCCCTGGCCAGGGACTCTCGTGTAATGGCTCTCCTAGACACAGCGCGATGTCAACCCCCAATACCGGGAGAGACGAATCCTGTCTAACCGTCACTGCCTCCAAGAGCTTCGGGACTGCACCCAAAAACTACCTGTTTGCACGACTCCTTTGAGCCGTGGTAGGGTAGTAATCAAAGTACAGTGGGAACACACTCGAGGCGAAGTGACAGTGTCAAGTCAGCGGACTAAGCTGTACTCATGTCACCTGGGAACTGATAACTGACGATAGGTATAATACCAACCAGTCAGTTCCCGACGAGTCATGTCCAGTGTACTCGTAACCTAACGAGCACCCGCATACTATCTCCAGTACGACGTACTGACGGCTGTGGGACAGACCGTCTCCCATACTGGGATGAGAAGCGCATGCGCTAGTCTACTCCGGAGTATCGATGCCCTGTCTCAATAGTCCTGCGACTAGGGACCTGCATAAGGATGTGCTTATAGATTACCCAGCCCCCACTAGTGTGACTGCCATCACAATGCTGGTAATCAAGCAAAGATCCTAAGGGCTCCACTAATGTGTATAGGTGATATACTAAAATAAACACATGTACATATTGAAGTAGAAACAAACTAAGTAGCATACTACTATTTTGAGCAAGATTGTATATACAAGGTGAATATCCCAAGCTTCCATTAAGTAATATACAAACTAGTATGATACAGTAATGGCCTCTAGGGCATATACACTAACAATCTCCCACTAGCACTAAGGCCATGTACTGGCGTATCGAAGACCTGTCATCTCGATCAGCCGCTCGAACTGAGTCTGGGGTAAGGCCTTGGTGAATAGATCCGCAGTGTTATCTTCTGAAGCAACCCTCCGAACCTCGATCTCCTGGCGATCCACGATCTCCCTGATCAGGTGATACCGCTTCAAGATGTGTCTGGATCTCTGATGGGACCTGGGTTCCTTCGCTAAAGCTATAGCCCCGTTGTTGTCGCAATACAGAGGTATTGGATCAACAATGGACGGAACCACCTGAAGTTCTTTCAAGAACTTCCTCATCCAGACGGCTTCTTTTGCGGCATCAGATGCAGCGATGTATTCCGCTTCCATTGTCGAGTCTGCAACGGTTTCCTGTTTGGAACTCTTCCAACACACCGCCCCTCCATTGAGGGTAAAGACAAAACCCGACATGGACTTGGAATCATCCTTGTCACTCTGGAAGCTGGAGTCAGCAAAGGCCTCGATCTGGAGGTCTTTTCCGCCATACACCAAGAACATCTCCTTAGTCCTTCTTAGGTACTTGAGAATGTTCTTTACCGCTATCCAGTGTTTCTCCCCAGGGTTTGACTTATACCGGCTTAACACACTCAGTGCATAAGCTACATCCGATCTGGTACACAACATCGCATACATTATAGAGCCTACCGCAGAAGCGTAGGGTATAATAGACATGCGATCCCTCTCCAAATCAGTCTTGGGAGACATCTGTTTGGAGAGGGTGATCCCGTGACAAGCCGGTAGATTACCGCGCTTGGAATCTTCCATACTGAATTTTTTCAGTATGGTATCGATGTACCTGGACTGTGAGAGTCCCAGTATCCTCTTGGATCTGTCACGATAGATCCGGATCCCCAGAATGTATGAGGCATCACCCAGGTCTTTCATGGAGAACCTGTGTGACAAGAACCCCTTGACAGATTGTAGCATAGGAATGTCATTTCTTATTAAGAGAATGTCATCCACGTATAAAACGAGGAATACTACAGTTCTCGCTACAAATCTACTATAGATGCATGGTTCATCTGGATTTTTGATAAAGCCAAATTCCTTGACCGTCTCATCAAAACAGATGTTCCAACTCCGCGATGCCTACTTTAGTCCATAGATGGACTTAAGCAACTTGCACACCTTTCCGCTGCTCCCACTCTGAATGAAACCCTCTGGCTGGTCCATATAGACGCACTCCTCTAAATTTCCATTTAGAAAAGCGGTCTTTACGTCCATCTGCCAAATCTCATAATCGTGGAAGGCAGCAATGGCAAGAAGGATCCGAATGGATTTCAGCATAGCTACTGGAGAAAAGGTCTCGTCATAGTCCAAACCAGGTCTTTGACGAAAACCCTTTGCAACCAGTCTAACTTTATAGGTCTCAACCTGTCCATCTACACCAATCTTCCTTTTGAAGATCCACTTGCATCCTACGGGTTTTACCCCGTCTGGAGCAACTCCAACGTCCATATTTTGTTGGTGTACATGGACTCCATTTTGGTCCGCATTGCATCCAGCCATTTTACCGAGTCAACGCTCTGAACGGCCTGCTGGAAGCTAGTAGGCTCATCATAATCCATGATGCAATCCTCTCTATCCCCGTCTATGAGAAAACCATAGTATCTCTCGGGCGGATGAGACTGCCTACTACTTCTGCGGAGCGGCGCAGGAATGTCCTGATCTTTTGAACCCTCTGGTTCTACTAAGCTTTCAGTAATAGCTCATGGTTCTGGAATTTCTTCTAGTTCTATTGCGTTCCCACTTATCTGATTTTCCAAAAATTCAGTTTCCAAGAAGTGGGCATGACGAGAAACATAAATCTTTTGTTCCTCTTCGCAATAGAAGAAATATCCCTTGGAGTTCTTTGGATATCCCACAAACTTGCACTGTACTGAGCGTGCCTCGAGCTTGTCCGCATGCTGCTTTTTGACAAAAGCTGGATATCCCCATGTCTTAATGTGATTAAGATAGGGTCTCTTCCCACACCACATCTCATATGGTGTAGTAGGCACAGTCTTAGTTGGAACTCGGTTCAAAAGATATGCAGCTGATTCCAGTGCATATCCCCAGAATGATCGCGGTAACTCAGCGTTACTCATTATGGACCATACCATATCCAATAGGGTTCGGTTCCGTCTCTCCGATACACCGTTATGTTGCGGAGTGTATGGAGGAGTAAGCTGAGAGAGAATTCCATTCTCTTTTAAGTAGTCCAGGAACTCGGCACTCAAGTATTCACCACCTCGATCCGATCTTAGAATCTTGATACTTTTGCCGGTTTGTTTTTCTACTTCATTCTTATATTCCTGGAATTTTCCAAAGGCTTCGGACTTATGTTTCATTAAGAAGACATAACCGTACCTTAAAAAGTCATCCGTAAAACTAATGAAGTAAGAATAACCGCTTCGCGCATGTGTAGACATTGGACCGCACACGTCGCTGTGTACGAGTCCCAAGAGCTCGCTCGCTCTTACTCCGTGTCCAGTGAACGGAGTCTTTGTCATCTTTCCTTTGAGACAGGATTGACAAATGGCATACGATTGATATTCGAACGGATTCAAATATCCTTCTGTATGTAACTTCGTCAACCTTCTCTCATTGATGTGACCCAGTCTACAATGCCATAAGAAAGTCTGATTTATTTCCGGAGACTTTTTTTTGTGTGTATTCTGGACATTGAAAATCTGTGGTTGGTTTAGTACATATATACCATTGCTTAATGTACCTGACCCAATCAGAACTTGATTAAGGTGAATGTTTACAACATTACTTACAAACGCAAATTCATAACCTTCTTTAGAAATCAAAGATACAGAAATGATATTACAAGTTGCGTTGGGTATAAAAAAGCAATTACGCAAAACCAAAACATGTCCATCTGACATTCCCAGGTGATAGTCCCCCACGGCCTTAGCATCCATGCTAGCTCCGTTTGCAACTTTGAGGGTCATGTCACCTGCCTTCAAAAACCTACGGTTTCTCAACGCCTGCAAAGAATTACAGATATGAGATCCTGATCCGGTATCCAATACCCAGGAAGTAGAGTTTATTGAAAGACAGTTTTCAATAACATACACACCTGAAGCTGAAGCCGCAACCTGCTTCAGATCCTGTGTTCTGGCATTCCAAGCCCTGCAATCATTCTTCCAGTGTCCCTTCTTATGACAATAGAAGCATTCTTCTTTATCCACAAGCTGCCCCGCTTTCTTTGTTGCTTTTGCTTTTGCTTTTCCCTTCGTATCCACTTTACTAACACCGCCCCTTGGTTTGGCGGGGGCTTTCTTCTTCTTTCCCTTGGCTTTCGCCTTGGACCTAGAAGAGGAAGATCCTCCTACAAACAAAGTGGATGTTTCCCTACCTTTCTGTAGGGTGCCCTCTGCGCTCCTCAGCATATTGAGGAGTTCTGAAAGTTCAACTTCCTTTCCTTGTAAGTTGAAGTTCAGGATAAACTGGGCGTAAGTGGAAGGAAGGGACTGGAGAATCAAGTCCGTATAGAGCTCATTCTCCAACGTGGTCCCAAGGTCCGCGAGCTCCTCTATGTAGCCAATCATCTTAAGCACATGTTCTGCTACCGATGATCCGACGGCCAACCTCGCCGAAAATAACTTCTTCGACACTTCGTATCTTGCGATACGAGACTGCTCTCCATACAGTTCTTTTGTATGGAGAAATATGGATTCGAGGTCCATATTCTCGTGCCTCCTCTGATGTTCGTTGTCCATAGAGGCAAGCACGAGGCACTTGGCCATCGCGCAATCGATTTCCCAGGTCTTACGGATTTCCTTATCCGCGACGCTGGTTTTGGGACCTGGGACAGGGGGAGCTTTGGTGGTAAGAAGATACTCCAGCTTGTCGTAAGTGATTGCCATTTTGACATTCCTGAGCCAATCTTTGTAGTTTGGCCCTGTCAGTATGTTTTTATCTAGAAGTAACTTAAGTCCAGTCATGTCGATTGGTCGCTGCAATTAGGAGAGAGAGAAGAAACACTCAGCATGATGCTCTTGCAAGTTTAGAGTGGTTTTTAGTTTGTCTAAACATGATGGCTCTCACTTTTTCTCGAATCCCTCCTCAAACCAAAAAGGAAGAATTAGTCAGGATCAATCTCACCGTACAATTCTTGCTTAACCGTTCGGCCAGGCTGGTGTCGGTACTTCGAGGGATGTTTTCCAACGCTTTCGCGAAGTTCCTTAATTAAATAACCTCTTTTCCCTGTGGGCGTAGCCCCGCTAACACCTTTCTAGACACCTACTTGGTTTATAGCATTGATCGTTAAGTGAGAAATTTCCCGAGGAGTAGCATATACTCACAGTAGGATCAGGATCCAAACATCATCGCGTGACGAAACTGAAGGAATCCTACCAGAATCATCACACTCCAAATGGTATACAACACTAGCAAGTTTCAGTTCTTTTGAAACTCCCGATGTGGATTTTTGCCCCATGCTCTTATGACCTTGACTTTGGACAACAAGGTAGAACGACTGCCCCAAACCAACACATCTATCTATGCTGCACATGAATACCCAATATCTACCAATCACTATACCTTGACTTTGGCCAACAAACATAGCTTGAATACTATTGACCATCCATGTGAAACGACGGAGGGCTACGAACGGTTTTGGCGAAACCGTGAATGTAGTGAACTTGATATAATCGATGGAACGAGATAGCTTTCAAAAGGAGTGGTTCATGCTCCGCATTTAAAAGTTTGGTTTTGAAAAGAACCGAGTGGTTTTTCAAAGTGTTCCAACGACTTTTACTTGGTTTATTTTCTTGCATTAGTTCTTTTAATGCGTGTTTTTCTTGCATTAGTTCTTTTAATGCGTCCCATCATTTAATCCTACCATTGCAGAAAACAACCAAAATATGACGTACGCTTATGCCATTCGCATTCGCCACGGGGCCCCGTCATTACCCGTTAGGTTACTTAACTAACGACAGAGCGGGGGCTGGGCTAGCGCGGCTGTAAAACATAAGCAACGCCTAAATAATATCATATATAGATATGCATTGCAATGATAGCCATTTCAAATCACAGATGAACACATTGGATATACTAGGAATCCACAATTCGTACGATCCTGTAACGAAAAGAAGATTACACGGTCACGGTGAATAGCCAATACCCCACCCAAGACCCCTACGGGTGCGGCAAACTACCCGCCAAGTACCCGAAGCGAAGCAACCTCCCTCAACTCCGTGAGTAGGCCACTCGGCACTTCGGGATACCCAGTAGTTTGTGCACCCCCTCCATGGATCTATCCTAAGAGCAAAAACAGTAAAAAGAAATTATACAATGACGGCTACAACCCCGACCCGGTTGTGCGGCCATACAAATAATTATTACATCAATTTACAAATTTACATGAATTGAAAGAAAATAAAACTCTTGTCTCACAACCCCCGGCTATTCACCCGCAACAATCCAATGAATTCATATACACAAACCAATGACATTACAGATCACAGATTTGTATAACCCCCACTAATCGACATATAACGATTAACAGACGTTCAATACAAATATCACATCACAGATAAAAACCCGTCAGCTTAAGTCTTTAGAAGTTCGATCAAAAATACGGATTTTTAGGCCTCATACACAAAATTTTCTTTCTGGAAAATCTGGGCTGAAAAGACATATTCCAAAAATCCCAAAACAACCCCAGAAGCACACTGCACAAAATTTGGACCTTGGCCGAGTCAACTCGGCCGCGGAACCGCGGCGGGAGCGTGCTCCCGCAGCGTTTCCGCGGCGCTTTGACGGGTTCGTAGGACCAAATTTTGTGGGTGTTTAATAAAAAGCCTGAGCCGATTTTTAAGATGAAATTTATCAATTTTTGAACAGAAAACAAATCGGCAGAAACTTGACATATCGGGTTCATTTCGCGACTTTTTCTTTGATCGATCTTCTAGTTATTTTGCTAACATATTAGATAGAGTTTAACTAGGCTCTGATACCACTGTAAGTCCATGCTACCTCTCCCGGTACTTACGGGCTTGCGGAATTTGATGAAAAACAATTTTCTAGAGGCGGTAACATGGACTCAGAACCGGATCTTTGTTAAACATCTAACTAACAACCTAACTAGGAGTTGTTAACTACTCGGTTAGGGGGTTATACCTTTCTTTCTTGAACTCCTTCGTCTTCAGAACTCGATGGTGTACGGATCGGCTTCACCCCGTCGTCTTCTTGCGCCGAAGATCGATCCACCCGAAAGCTTCTACCTTTGACTTCTTCTTCGAACTTTGAAGAAACTAGTTCACTCGGTTTACTAAACCTTGTGAACTAGAGTGAGTAGAGGAGATTGTGTTGGGATTTTTCTCTATGGTTCTTGCTTCTCAACTCATGATACAAATGAACCATAGACTAGAGAGAGAGGGAGAGCAAGAGGAAGAGGGTGAGAGCTCAAGAACAAGAGAGAGAATGGGAATGATAGAATGAGCAAGACTTTTCTCTCTTGGCTCTCATAATCCAAAGCCATCATAACAAATCATAGCAATCAAGTATTATGTGATGGTTTAAGCTACAATAGCCATATAATTTCATGCACTCATTTTGCACAAGAGAAACAAGCAAGCAAAAGTCTTTGCCATGAAATGATAGCCATTGTCATCATGATGGTCAACTAGTCCAACCTAGTCAACCGGTCAACAAAGTCAACAAGTCAACAAAGTCAACCCCTCAACAACCATGTCACCAAAATACTTAATTAATATTATTGTTAATCATATATCATATTCTCATTAGGGTTGAGCAAAAAGTCAATGGTCAACAGTCAACAGTCAACAACCCTAATGAGAATCCTCTGCCTCTGTCTCTCCGTCAACTGTGCATACACACCCGCATCCGCGTTCCGAGGAACACGAATACATACTGGATAAAACCAATCCTAAAATGTACACTAGGATCTGGCTTAAACCAAAGCCCGCTAGTGTTAACTGTCCGGACACTAAACATGCACAAGTGCACGGATGTGACCGAACCCTGTCGCAAAACCATGCGACCTGTCACAAAACCATGCGACCTCTACTCTTTTGCCTAACACTGGAAGCCTACCAGTATATCTCGCTTGCCCTGGCCAGGGACTACTCGTGTAATGGCTCTCCTAGACACAGCACGATGTCAACCCCCAATACCGGGAGAGACGAATCCTGTCTAACCGTCACTGCCTCCAAGTGCTTCGGGACTGCACCCAAAAACTACCTGTTTGCACGACTCTTGAGCCGTGGTAGGATAGTAATCAAAGTACAGTGGGAACACACTCGAGGCGAAGTGACAGTGTCAAGTCAGCGGACTAAGTTGTACTCATGTCACCTGGGAACTGATAACTGACGATAGGTATAATACCAACCAGTCAGTTCCCGACGAGTCCTGTCCAGTGTACTCGTAACCCAACGAGCACCCGCATACTATCTCCAGTACGACGTACTGACGGCTGTGGGACAGACCGTCTCCCATACTGGGATGAGAAGCGCATGCGCTAGTCTACTCCGGAGTATCGATGCCCTGTCTCGATAGTCCTGCGACTAGGGACCTGCATAAGGATGTGCTTATAGATTACCCAGCCGCCACTAGTGTGACTGCTATCACAGCGCTGGTAATCAATCAAAGAACCTAAGGGCTCCACTAATGTGTATAGGTGATATACTAAAATAAACACATGTACACATTGAAGTAGAGACAAACCAAGTAGCATACTACTATTTTGAGCAAGATTGTATATACAAGGTAAATATCCCAAGCTTCCATTAAGTAATATACAAACTAGTATGATACAGTAATGGCCTCTAGGGCATATACACTAACAGGCGCTCCCTCGAGCAATGGAGCATCGGCACTGGCCGCACCTGCGTTAAAATCAAAGACAAACTTGTCAAAAAGGATTGCAAGATAAAAAAGGGGGGACGGTAACCCGAAATTTACCTGATGAGCCGCCAGCCGAAACGGAGGCGTCTCCCTCCTCCATCGATACGAGTCCACCTCCTGTGGCCTCATCACCGGACTCGACAGGGGCTGTCGTCGTGCTCGCACGACCAGGAGACGGTGGAGGACCGTAGACGGGGAGAGCAATGATTGGAGCATTGCCAGACTCTTGAGAAAGAGCAGCTGGCTCATCCCCGGGAGTCACGCCCATCTCACCCGCTACTCCTTCAGGCTCGGTGGTCGCTGCTGTCTCATCTGCCGTAGCCATGGGGTCGCCGGTCTTAGGCGCCTCGTTCGCTACTGCCCCAGGCTCAGTTATAATAGTCGTCTCATTTGCCGCTACCGCGGGCTCGGCATCAATGACCTTCTCTGGTGCAGCTCCTTCAGCCCCCAGCTCAGGTTCAGCAACCCCGGCGACGTCACCCACCGTCGGCTCAGGTTCGGCCGGTGCCTCTTCCTCTGTCCCCTTAGGTTCGACGGTTTCCGCCTCCCCTTCGGTTGGAATTGGCCTTGCAAGACAAGATATATAAGAACCGACAAATTTATAATTCTTATAACAAAATCTTGAAAGATACGTCACTTGAGGTGGACTTATCGTTAGCACTCCGAACTGCACGCGCCACCTGTCTGCGAGCTGTGGACAAGGCGACCGGGGGCTCCTCTGAGGGAGAATCAGCACGAGGGACGGTGCTTGGGCCCGATCCCATGGCCAAAGCAGTCCTGCGTGCCTTCGCCCCGTGCCTTAACCGCTTTCTCTCTTCTCGAGTCGTCAAGACGAAGCTTTTCAAGGCTTCCTTCATTGAGGCGTCGTCGTCCGTGAACAGAGATGCCTCCAAATTCTTCAAGGCATCCCTCATCGACTGGTCGAGTTGAGGCTCACGCGAAAGCCCCGAAGAGATCGGGACTTCAGTAGCGGGCCCGGGGAGAGTCCCCGTATCAGCTGGCGCAGCCCCTGCAAAGAGACAAAGAAAGAAGGTTAGGTTTGTTAGTTATATGTATGCCCTAGAGGCCATTACTGTACATATGATGTATATTGTAATGGATGCTTGGACATATATAGGGAGGACTTTCTTGCTCGACATGATAGTATGCTATCTGGTTGTACTTCATCTTAATATGTATTCTGATTGTCTCTATGTTACATGTTGATAAAGCCCTTAGGATATATACTCGACTACTGGGACTATGATGAGATCATACTAGTGGGGCCACGGTAGTCGATGAGTACATCCTATAACTGTTCCTAGTCGAGGGTGTATCGAGATAGGGCATCGATGCACCAGAGTAGACTAGCGTATACGCATCTTGACCCATATGATGGGCGATGGATGATCCCATATCTATCAGTGTTTAACATCAAGGATGGTGTACGAGTGCTCGGTAGAGACTAGGTACACTGGACGGACTCGCCGAGAACTCCCAGATGGTATTATACCTTACGTCAGATGGAAGTTCTCCTGTGACACTGGTACAGAGTAGTCTGTTAACCCGAGATCGTCATAGAGTCTAGTGTGATTCCCACTGTGCTTTGATTTCCATCATACCACGTCCAAGAGGGCGTGCAAAAAGGTGGCTTTTGGGTACAGTCCCGAATCACATGGAGGCAATGAGCGATAGGAGGGGATTCATCTCTCCCGGTATAGGGAGTTGATGTTGTGCTATGTTCGATTGGCTATAACCGGAAATCCCTGGCCAGGGTTGCTGAGATTTACTGGTAAGTGTTATCAGTAGTTTCTCGAACTGTTATAGATCTCATATCGACACGGCTTATCGAGCTACTGGGGTCTGACGTTTACTACCCCTTGGCGAGATATGCGACATATCAAACGACGAGACCGGACTGTACGGGAGTGTTACTGCTTGGATTCACAGGAGAATGTACAGGCTTGCTTGTTGATCTTCTGAGCGCTCAATACCTGGGTGGCTGTTACGTTTAGCTGACCGCTTGCAGCTTGTGGGTGTTTGATATGATCATCACCTACTGTCGGCGTATTGACGATTCTTTAGAGTCCTACACAGGGGTTTCTTGACTCAGGCAAAACGGAGTAGGAGCAAATATGTGATATGTGCAGGACCGAGGATAATACGATATGAGATACCGTATTCTATTCTCGTGATATTTGATATCAGCCGGGTCATCAGATCAAGTGTTGATTCGATGAATCGGTACGGATAAATATTAGTCGGTTATATGCGATATAGCTGGATTGTCGGATCAAGTGTTGATTCGATAATTTAATGTATAATAATATATATATGATATATTAAATTACATTAACTAATATTTGCTCACTAAAAGATTCTTTTTCTCACTCGGGTAATACATTGATATATATGCGATATATGTTAATTGTATTATTTTATTTGGTTACAATAAATATTATATATATGATATATAATATTGTAACATGATATGATAACTAATGCAACATGTTTAGTAAAGATTAAACGAGATTAGGGTTTGATTTGGGTTAATGCTTTCTAGATGATTCTAGAAGGTTTAGTTTTGTTTTGTGAAAGATATTTTGTTATGACTCATTCCTTGACCTAACCCAAACCCTAGCCCTAGTTAAGTCTCTATAATGGTTTAGTCAACCATGGTTGCATTATTCATCATTATCTCCTTTGCTTTATTCATCACAAAAGAATTTCTAATTGATTCATTCATCTTCTTCCTTCTTCTTTCTTTCATGAAAAAGCTTACTAGCTTTTTTGCAAGTGATGAATGGGTGTGAGAAAAAGATAATAAAAGAGAGCAAAAATCCTACTTCATCATCCTCATCTATCATTGCCATTTAGATGAGGGTGTTCACTTCATATTATGAGTGTTAGCTTGTGTTAACGAAACTTCAAGGTAGATCATCTTTGTATCGAATATCGGAAGCAAGACTGCATCTTTCTCTTCGTGGAACCTCTCGAGAGTCCGGAACACGATGATCGCAGCGAAGGGAATTCAACACGGAGCTTAAGAAGTGAAGGACCGGATCTACAAAGGTTGTAATCCCTCTCACTTAATGTTAAAGTGTTTAACATACTAGTTTTCGCCTAAACTCTAGTTTAAAGATCTCGTATCGGGTTGTTCGGCACGGCTAATTTTTAAATCGGGTATGGTTGATACCTCGTAGACCCTTGTGGCAGTGCCTAGGAACCCTACAGTGATATCATAGCCAAGCTAGAGCTTTAGGCGAAGTCTAGGCGAAGTTTAAAGTCCGATCGAACCCGGAAACCCCGACACGAACCCTTCTCTGAATATTTTTCAAAAATGTGATTTTTTATGAATTAAAAATGCTCAGAAAATAGAGTAGGAAAAACTAAGAATTACTGTGAAGTACGGACAATTAATGCTCTTAAATGACCGCGGAACCGCGGCTAAAACAAGGGTTTTGCGGCGGTTCCGTGGCCAAAATTGTGAATTAGTCCCTGGAACTTCATATATTTATTCTTAGGTCCTTTCTTATTATTTTTTTCTGGGAATTGTTTAATTCCACTCAAGTGTTGAGTTTTCTAAGGTTGTATTGGGGACTCGTTGATTCGATCAGATAATTTAACTTCGTTTAGTTTTGTCCGGATAATTTTAGAAACTGTTAAAAAGTTCGAACGGATATCAATAACTCGCTTTTTCCCCAGTAGGAAATTTTTTCAAAAGTTGGATTTTTTCTCGAGTTTGAAACTTTCGTAAAGTCATGCAAGTAACGCGGTGGACCCTCTAGAAGACAACAAAGCTTAACTCGATTATGTGACCGTCTTGAATTGCCTCTAAACTTTAGGGTTTGCGGCAGTACGGCGTGCCACATGTGAGGCGTTGGCTTGACCCTTCTACGGCTGGACCATTGGTACTGTGGCATGTGATGGATGTTTTTAAACCGATTTCAAGTGTTGAGATATATTGGGGAAATCTTGGGTGTTTGATTATTCGATCGGAAAGTTTAGCATTGTCTATTTATCTGAAATGTGATACAATATTTGGAATCCATAGGTAGTTATGAGATAACTAATTTGAATGTTGTAAATCTAGCAGTTCAGTCTCAAATTGATCGGTTGCCACGGAATTTTGATGTGATCAAAAGTCCGTCGCAATCACGTAGTGTACGCGGATACTCACCGGATAAACTTAACAGACAGCCACGCCCCATAGCCCCGACCAAGTGACTGTAGGAGAACCCCGTTGCCAAAAGTATCCGTTCGGGTGCTCGCGGCAGCAGTGTTCCGCCTTAGTGCACTTCGTTGACGGCATCCGGAGTGCGGCCGTCTACTAAAGTTTGCGACGAGCATTCGATCAGGATGTCGGGAATCTTGTTGAATTGCCCGACTTGATATTGAAAAGTGTTTTCGATAAAGAGACTAAAATGCGGGGTTTATAATTGTTAGGCATGAGATGTCTAAGGAATTCATTTGGTTAGGCATGCGATGTCTAAAGAGGTTGTGGATTCCAACTGTTGTAGTTTTACACTTTCTTTCCTATGACAGTAAGCGTAGTATGTGGTGTATCGCCGGCTTTGTTGCTATACATCAACGACAATCGGGATACACATACTTGCTTACGTTGATGATATGAGATATTATGTGTTGCTGTGATATGTTATATTGGATCGTCGTGTTCTGAATAGCCGGGGGGTTTTATGTGAGATGAGAGTTTTTCTTTTTCATTCATGTAAAATTCATTTGTATATAATATTCTTTTATTGGGGCACTTCCGGGCTGAGGATGATGTCACCATTGTATATTATTTACTTTTCCGCATTAGGTAGACCCAAGGCGGGGAGCATAAGTAACCGGGTTCTAGGGTCCAGTGGAAGACCATCTCGAGGAGTCGAGACCGGATCTCCTAACCCTAGAATTGGCAGTGTTGCTTGCTGCTCTCGTATGGGTCTAGGGATGTGGGTTTGGCTATTCATCACAACCGTGGAATCCGTGTTTTATACAGGCTCGCACTAAAACACGGACGTCCTAGTATATCCAATATTTCATATATGTTCTTCTGCTGCAATGTTCTGTGATGAAATCATATTACTGCCTGAGACGAATGTTTATATTATATATATGAGATATATGTTATATTGCAGATTTCGTTTCAAATGTGATACTTGTGAAGCATAATTAAAAATGGGACTTCATTAATGAGATTAATGAAATAAAAGAAACTTAAGATGTTGTAGAAACTTGTTTAAAAAAAAACTGGTAGCTCTAGTTCTTGCTTTGCATAGCGGTGTTCCTTGTAGAACATCCAGCACCTTATTCGATAAGGAAAGAGCCGAGATCCCTTCACCGGGAGTGGCCTCTTTAGTGAAACTAGCAGATGCTACAAGCTCGGTTTGTCTTTTGATTGCTTCTATAGTTCTTGCTTTGCATAGTGATATTTGTGAAATATCCCGCACCTTATTCGATGAGGAAAGGGCCGACGATCCCTTCATCGGGAGTGACCCCTTTAGCAAAACTAGAAAAGCCTTAAAAACACTCTATTTAAAAATCACTCGATTCTACAACGATATAAAGTTTATTACGCAAAGGGTATTCTTAAAAATCTGTCGTAACCCTCCGTCATTTCAGATGAGTAATAGTTAGTATTCGTGCTGCGTTTGTTGACTCAGTCAAGGCGTAGTGTGTGGTACCTGATTAGTGCTTATCTGCAAAGCATATGATGCGATTGGATTAGGGTAGTCGTGCGGCCTTGTTGACTCAGTCAAGGGTCGTGCGGATGGGTTTAATTCAATTAGGAAATGACGGGTTGAACTTTACTTGCGGTCTATGGTTTGTTGACTCAGTCAAGGTCATAGATCGCTTGGGGCAAAATATTATTGGGAATTTCAAGTGTTGAAATTTGCAATGAGATTGCATACCTTCTATGAGATAGTTGGATCCCGATACCCGCTGCGAGTAAGAGTTACTCCTGGGAGAGTTTTACACATTACAATTAGCCGATCAAGTAGGTGTCTAGAAAGGTGTTAAAGGGGTTATGCCTCTGGGAAAATGAGGTTTACTTTAATTAGGTTCGTGCGAAAGCACGGGGGACCTCCCTCAAAGTACCGACACTGGCCTGGCTGAAAGATTGGCGAACTTGTAGCGTGTAATTAATCCCGGCTAGTCTTTTCTTTTAGGGTTTGAAGGAAGATTTGACTAAAACAGTGGGAGACATCCTGATTAGATATATTAGATAACTAATCTAATCTTGCAAGAGCATACGCTGAGTGTTTTCTTCTCTCTCTCTCTCTCTCCAGGTAGCGACCATATCATGCCTTAATCAAGATAATAATACGGATGTATTGACCGAACCCGCTTGTTATACTGTGCTAGGGAACGTTGGTCCCGCTCCAACTTATAATTGTTATAAGACAGAGTAGGAAATTGGGGAATACCAGATTTCCCGTGCCGCCCAAACGAAGAAAGTGCATGTTGATGCATCATCTTCGGGTGTGTTCTTTACAGAGAACTGTTTCTCAATATCCTTTACGTCCTGGGTATTTGATACTGGATCAGGATCCCATATATGTAATTTATTACATGGGCTACAGATAGGTAGAGAACTGAGAACGGGTGATAAGTTTCATGAGATAGAAAACGGTGAAAGTGTTGCAGCTAAGTCTGTTGGTCACTATCACCCTGTATTACAAGAATACATGGATTCTGAACGAATGTTATTAGATACCGAACCTGATATACAACATCATATCAGTCTCTTTATTAGTAAAGAAAGGATATAATTTTATATTGTTGGATAATGTTTTGAACATTTCCTATATCAAGAGTTGATCGGTTCAGGCACGTTATCTAAAAGCATAGACGTTCTAAATCAAACTACAGTTCTTAACGTACAGAACACATACGAGAGAAAGAGTTCAGAAATGAACAAATTCTTCTTGAGGCATTGTAGACTAAGTCATATCAATGCGACCCGACTAGCCAAGTTACATATAGATGCATATTTAAATTTGTTTGAATTTATATCTTGTGAAACTTGCTGGTCATGTCACAAAGTTAAGATGACCACAGCTCTGTTTATAGGAAACAGAGAAAGAGTTAGTGAACTCTTGGGATTGATACATGATGATGTATGTAAGGTCCCCTGTCTACACATGCCAAGACCGGTTCTTTGTACTTCATTATATTTTCTGATGATCTCTCAAGATTCAGACATATGTTCCTGTTGAAACACAAGTCCGAAGCTTTTGAGATATTCACAGAATATAAGTTAGAAGTAAAGAACCAAAAACAGGTATAAGTATTATATCCTTTGATGAGATCAAGGAGGAGAATACTTGTGCACGGAATTCCTGGACTATTCTAAAGGAGAATGAGATTCTCTCTCAGCATTACTCCTCCGTATACACCACAGCACGTCGGTGTATCGGGGCGGAGCAAAAGCACCCTATGTGATATGGTGTGCTCTATTATGAGTACTACTGAGTTTCCTATTTCCTTTTGGGAGTTATGCACTTGAGAAGCTGCATACCTATTGAATAGGGTTCAAATCAAATCAGTTTCCTACCACTTCATATGTGATATGGAATGGGAAGAGCCCATATCTTAAGTATGTTAAGATTTGGGGTTGTCCAGCCTATGTCTGAACAGAAAAATCCGGACAAGCTCGAGGTAAAGTCAGATCTGTGGAAGTTTGTTGGATATCCCAAGCATTCACAAGGGAATATCTTCTACCAAACCGAGAAACAAAAGTGTTTTATTTCTCAACATGCCACCTTTGTGAAAGGAAATTTCTTGTGGAAAAATTAGTGGTCATGAGGTAGAACTGGAAAGAGTTCCAGCTATACAAACTACAGCAGATGATTTGGTAGAATCGAAGGATTCAATAGTAACCAACGAACCTCAGCCTCTCCGCCAATCTAGTAGGGTTCCTCACCCACCTGAGAGATACTTCAGTTTCTCTATGATAGTGGGAGCAAGGATTGCATCATGGGATGATGACCCAACTAGTTTCGAGCTGGCCATCAGGAGTGAGACTCTGTAAGAATGGCTGGATGCTTAGCGATCTGAGATGGAATCCTTATACACCAACAAAGTATAGACTTTGGTTGCTTTATCTGAAGGGTTAAATCCCCATCAGGAGCAAGTATATCTTGAGAAGATTACTTGGTGTACATGGAAAAGTTGAGACTTTCAAAGCTATGCTTAAGTCCATCCAGATCCTACTTGCCACGGCTACATACCATGACTACAATATCTGGCGGTTGGGTTTCATGACTGCTTTTCTAAATGTTGATTTGGAAGAGAGCGTCTATAAGTACATAGCCAGAGGGCTTCGTAGACAATGGGAGCAGCGGAAACGTGTGCAAGATGCTTTATAGGATAAAGCAGGCATCGCGGAGTTGGAACATCTGTTTTGATGTGGTAGTCAAAGAGTTTGACTTCATCAAAATGGTAGATGAACCTTGTATATACAAAAAGGTAGTAGAGAGTATGGTAATGATCCTCGTAGAGTACGTGGATGACATACTCTTCATAGGGAAAGAGTTTCCTATGCTACGCTCGGTCAATCTCCGCTTATCACAAGGATTCTTCATATAAAATCAACGTGATACCTACTAAATCCTGGGATTTGGATTTATGAGATAGATCTAATTGGATGTTAGGATACTCACTAGTTGTAGTTAGATGGTTTCAATCGATCCTGGGGAGAATTACTGGAAAGGTTCCAGGGTGATAAGGACGACTGAAAGTCAGTCGCATGCATTGTCTTTACCCTCAGTGGAGGGACGGTATGTTGGAAGAGTTCCAAGCTAGATACCGTGACTTACTAGACGATCAAAGGCAAGATACATCGTTACCAAAGATGCTACCAAAGAGGCAGTCTGGATAGATATAAGTTCATGAGATGAACTTCGTTCCTACCATTGTGTGACAATGGAGTTGTGGCTTTAGCCAAGGAACTACCATCCCATCAGAAATCCAGATATAATTCTCAGGCAGTATCACCTGATCATGGACATGGTTGATCTCCAGGGAGATCAAGGTTAGGAGAGTAGACACAGAGGACAACAGCGCGGATCCACTCACAAAGGCCTTTTTCCCAGTAGAGACTTTTATGGGATGGTTGAGTATGAGATACTTCAACCACAGCTAATTGTTGGGTATGTGATACCACAACAGATGGCCCTAGTGCAAGTGCGAGATTGTTAGTTATATGTATACCCTAGAGGCCATTACTGTACATATGATGTATATTGTAATGGATGCTTGGACATATATAGGGAGGACTTTCTTGCTCGACATGATAGTATGTTATCTGGTTGTACTTTATCTTAACATGTATTCTGATTGTCTCTATGTTACATGTTGATAAAGCCCTTAGGATATGTATTCGACTACTGGGACTATGATGAGATCATACTAGTGGGGCCACGGTAGTCGATGAGTATATCCTATAACTGTTCCTAGTCGAGGGTGTATCGAGACAGGACATCGATGCACCAGAGTAGACTAGCGTATACGCATCTTGACCCATATGATGGGCGATGGATGATCCCATATCCATCGGTGTTTGCATCAAGGATGGTGTACGGGTGCTCAGTAGAGACTGGGTACACTGGACGGACTCGCCGAGAACTCCCAGATGGTATTATACCTTACGTCAGATGGCAGTTCTCCGGTAACACTGGTACAGAGTAGTCTGTTGACCCAAGATCGTCATAGAGTCTTGTGTGATTCCCACTATGCTTTGATTTCCATCATACCACATCCAAGAGGGCATGCAAAAAGGTGGCTTTTGGGTACAGTCCCTGTTAGTTATATGTATGCCCTAGAGGCCATTACTGTACATAGGATGTATATTGTAGTGGATGCTGGGACATATATAGGTAGGACTTTCTTGCTCGACATGATAGTACGCTATCTGGTTGCTCTTTATCTTAACATGTATACTTTCTGTCTCTCTGTTACATGTTGATAAAGCCCTTAGGATGTGTACTCGACTTGCAGAACTATGATGTAGATCATACTAGTGGGGCCTGGGTAGTCCATGAGTACATCCTTCAATGTTCCTAATCATAGGAATATCGAGACGGGGCATCGATATTCCAGATTAGACTAGCGTATATCTTCTCGACCCATGTGATGGGCGATGGATGATCCCATATCCATTGGTGTTTGACATCAGAGATGGTATATGGGTGCTCAGTGGAGACTGGGTACACTGAACGGACTCGCCGAGAACTCCCAGATGGTATTATACCTCACGTCAGATGGCAGTTCTCTGGTGATACGGGTACAGCTTAGTCTGTTGACCCGATATCGTCATAGAGTCTTGTGTGTCTCCCACTATGCTTTGATTTCCACCCTACCACGGTTCTACTGAGTCGTGCAAACAGATGGTTTTTGGGTACAGTCCCGATTCACATGGAGGCAATGAGAGATAGGAGGGGATTCGTCTCTTCCGGTATTGGGGGTTGATGTTGCGCTATGCTCGACTGGCCATAACTGGAAATCCCTGGCCAGGGTTGCAGTGATTTACTGGTAAGTGTTATCAGTAGTTTCACGCTTATTGTGGACCTTACATCGGCATGACTTATCGAGCTGCTAGGGTCTGACGTTTACCACCCCTAGGCGAGATATGCGACATATCAGACGAACAGACCGGACTGTACGGTAAGTGTTACTGGTTGGATTCACAGGAGTGTGAGCGGGCTTGCTCGTTGATCTTCTGATCGCTCAATACCCGGGTGGCCATTATATTTAGCAGACCGCTTGCGGCTTGTGGGTGTTTGATATGATCATCACCTACTGCCGGCGTATTGACAAGTCTTTAGAGTCCTACACAGAGATTTCCTGGCTCAAGCGAAACGAAATAGGAGCGCATATGAGATATGTGTGGGACCGAGAATAATATCAGTATGTGATACTGAATTCTATTCTCACGATTTGTATCATCGGACGGTTATATAAGATATAGCCGGGTTACCGAATCAAATGTTGATTCGATATATTGATACACTTGATATTAGTCGGTTATATGCAGTATGACCGGATCATTAAATCAAGTGTTGATTTAATGATTTAATGTATAATTATATATTTGATATATTACTTTACATTAACTAATATTTGTTCACTTAAGATTGATCTTCTCACTTGATGTGCACAAGTTGTATATGTGATATATGTTTGTGCACTAGTTTGTATCATGATTGATGATACATGCAAACTTGGGTGTGTGTATGGTTTACACCATGTTTAGGTTAATGGTTAGGATTTATTTTATTTATTATGTTTTGTTAAAATAAAATGGTGCTTTTTCCTTTTTCTATGCTAGAAGCTTCATGATGCTTCAAGCATCTTTGAAAAGGGTGCAACCATTTTGTTTTTATTCCTTAACCTAACCATTACCTAAACTCTAGTTTATTATCTACAAAAAAGAAAACTAACCCATGGTTGCAATATGATAGACTTCACTTGAATTTTCTTTTTGACATAATTCATTTTCTATTCTTTTCTTCTTCTTCTTCTTCTTCATGAAGAAGAAAGCTTGCTAGAAAATTCAAGTGAAGAAATCAAGTGAGAAATCCAATTCTAAAGTGAACCCACTTCCTATTTCTTCATCCTCTACAACTTGCCATGTAGTAGAGTGTGTTATCTTCACAAGTTTCATGACCTAGTGAAGATGGAGCTTGAGTTTGAGTCGCCTCGACGTAGATCATCTTCGGCATCGAAGTCAACGACCTAGCCCGCTCATTTCTCCGAAGAAACCATCGCTAGAGTCCGGGATTCCGATGGTCGCAGTGGAGGGACGTCAACACGGAGCTAAAAAAGTGGAGGACCGGATCTACAAAGGTTGTAATCCCTTTCACTTGTAGTTAAAGTTGTTAACTTGCTTGCTTTCGCCTTACCTCTAGTAACGATCTTGCATTTGGGTTTCTCGGCACATGAAAAAATTTGATTTTGGCATGGTTGATACCTTGTGGAACCTCAAGAGTGTGCCTAGGAACCCTACAGTCCTGAATCACAAGGAGGCGATGAGCGATAGGAGGGGATTCGTCTCTCCCGGTATAGGGAGTTGATGTTGTGCTGTGTTCGATTGGCTATAACCGGAAATCCCTGGCCAGGGTTGCTGAGATTTACTGGTAAGTGTTATCAGTAGTTTCTCGAACTGTTATAGACCTCATATCGACATGACTTATCGAGCTACTGGGGTTTGACGTTTACTACCCCTAGGCGAGATATGCGACATATCAGACAACGAGACCGGACTGTACGGGAGTGTTACTGATTGGATTCACAGGAGAATGTACAGGATTGCTTGTTGATCTTCTGAGCGCTCAATACATGGGTGGCTGTTACGTTTAGCTGACCGCTTGCAGCTTGTGGGTGTTTGATATGATCATCACTTACTGTCGGCGTATTGACGATTCTTTAGAGTCCTACACAGATGTTTCTTGACTCAGGCAAAACGGAGTAGGAGCACATATGTGATATGTGCGGGACCGAGGATAATAGGATATGAGATACCGTATTCTATTCTCGCAATATTTGATATCAGCCGGGTCATCAGATCAAGTGTTGATTCGATAAATCGGTACGGATAAATATTAGTCGGTTATATACGATATAGCTGGATTGTCGGATCAAGTGTTGATTCGATAATTTTATGTATAATAATATATATATGATATATTAAATTACATTAACTAATATTTGCTCACTAAAAGATTCTTTTTCTCACTCGGGTAATACATTGATATATATGCGATATATGTTAATTGTATTATTTTATTTGGTTACAATAAATATTATATATGTGATATATAATATTGTAACATGATATGATAACTAATGCAACATATTTAGTAGAGATTAAACGAGATTAGGGTTTGATTTGGGTTAATTCTTTCTAGATGATTCTGGAAGGTTTAGTTTTGTTTTGTGAAAGATATTTTGTTATGACTCATTCCTTGACCTAACCCAAACCCTAGCCCTAGTTAAGTCTCTACAATGGTTTAGTCAACCATGGTTGCATTATTCATCATTATCTCCTTTGCTTTATTCATCACAAAAGAATTTCTAATTGATTCATTCATCTTCTTCCTTCTTCTTTCTTTCATGAAAAAGCTTACTAGCTTTTTTGCAAGTGATGAATGAGTGTGAGAAAAAGATAACAAAAGAGAGCAAAAATCCTACTTCATCATCGTCATCTATCTTTGCTATTTAGATGAGAGTGTTCACTTCATATTATGAGTGTTAGCTTGTGTTAACGAAACTTCAAGGTAGATCATCTTTGTATCGAAGATCGGAAGCAAGACTGCATCTTTCTCTTCGTGGAACCTCTCGAGAGTCCGGAACACGATGATCGCAGCGAAGGGACTTCAACATGGAGCTTAAGAAGTGAAGGACCGGATCTACAAAGGTTGTAATCCCTCTCACTTAATGTTAAAGTGTTTAACATACTAGTTTTCTCCTAAACTCTAGTTTAAAGATCTCGTATCGGGTTGTTCGGCACGGCTAATTTTTAAATCGGACATGGTTGATGCCTTGTAGACCCTTGTGGCAGTGCCTAGGAACCCTACAAGGTTGGCCATCAGAAAAGAGAACAAAAACTTAATAAGGCGAGACGTACCAATGCCCATTAAAGCGCGCTTCTTTTCCTCCTCCTGGAAGGTTTTTAAAGAGGCAACGACGACTTCTTCAGTAGTGACACCTGTTAAAAAAGGGGGGGAAACATTAGCCGAAGATAATGATAAAAATACGATAAAATGACTAAGAGTGCAGCTAACGATTACCTGCTCGAGCGAGTTTATCTAGCCACGCTTCGAGTCTGGCTGACCGCTCAGAAGCCGCAATGGCGGCCGCCAGATCGGTGTCTGCTGGGTCTACCGAGAAGCCCTTATTGCTGCCATACTCGCTTATACCTTCGGTAAGAGGGGCCTGAGGCTCTAAACTGAGGATAACATCGAGAGAGAGGAGCGACTTCTTCTTCCTCTTCTGCCCACCAGCCCTGGGCGCACCCGAGATTGACTCGCGCTTTGCAGGCACCTTAGGGCGGCGGGTCCCGATATCCGCACCCACGCCGGACTCCAGCGATACCACATTGACTGTCTCCGCTGGAGCACGGGGCGCTGGTGGCGTATCCACCGTATCAGGAAGCGGGCAATCCGCGCGGGGGCCTCAACACGCGCGGTGGCCTAACTCCGGCATCTTTCAGTGGAGGAATGACCGAGGTCCTTGGCTTCAAGGGAGCCTTGCGATCGCCGCCGGGAGGCGCACCCTTGCGGTCAACCAGCATGCGCTTCTCCATAAGGATAACTGGACCCATTGCATGCGCATACCAAGCCACGTACGCGTTGAGGACCTTGGGGACGCAGCTCGGCTCGCTGATGAAGAAATCGGAGCCCGTGTTAAGCTGCATGAAATGGTGCATCGCACTCCTTATCCCTCTCGGCTGGCCACGGGCTCTTCCAAGAACGCTTCCATCGGGATCGCCTGGTGATAGCTCGATTGCTGAGTGAACCGGTGAGGGTTATACCTCATGAAGAACGCCGTCTAATTCTGCCTAAACACCAGGTAGCCCGGCCGAATGGAGTAGAGGTGGAGGATCCCCCGAGCTTTCAATATAGAGGCCCCGTCCTTAAAATCATCACGCAGCGGCATTACCGACTTGGTGGTCTCTGAGCCTATGGTTATGACTTTATCCAAAAAAGAAACCTTCGCTCCGACCAGGTGTGGACAAAGGAGCAGCCCCCTAGCCTCCCGTGGAGACGCAACCACGATTGAGGCGCCGACCAGCCGCATGACTCTTGGGAGTCAGCAATTCTCAAAAAACGGAGGGATCTTATGGGCGCCGAACACCCCGTGCACATGCATTTCCATCCATGAGGTGAAGTAGTGCATCGGGAAATTAGCAGGCTGCACCCCAGGTTCATTAGCGTCCACCACCACGCTAAGTCTATTATATAGGTGAGCCAACCCGGCGATTCCTACTGTCAACTGCAAGCCAGCCACCATCCGATGCGCTGGGTAAAAGACAGACGGCCACATGTGGCACGGGTGCATGGGGAGCGCAAAGCTGCACAGCCACAATCCTAGGAACCCTACAAAAAAGGTCTCCCCATCCATGCCCGGGACGACAATTTCTGACAAGGGCATGACTGCGGCGCCGGGGAGATAAAAGTCATTTTGAGCGTCCTCCGATGTGGGTCGACGGTCCAAGCCGAAGCCAAAAGGGTCATCAAGCTGGGCGAACTTCTCGCTCTGCTCAGATAGATACTCCGGTCGAATGAAGCGGGCAATAAAATCTGCGAAACTGACTCCCCAGACGCTTGATTCCAGATAGAGCCCTTCATATATGTCCAGTACCTTCACCAAGACCGGAAACTGGTGCTGAATAGCGTTCTCCGGCATCAGATCAAACACCAGTGGCTTGGTGGCAAAGACGTATTCGTCAGGAGGAAGCAGCTCCTCGTAATGTTCCCCCCCCATCGGCAGACCCAAGATTTCAGCAAACTCCTCTAAGGAGATAGAGACTTCCCTGTCCGTCATCAGGAAGGTGTGGGTGGGGATATTCCATTATTCAATAAAAGCCTTAATCCACCACGTTGGAGGAGAGGAATACTCAAAGAGCAAGACGTAGATGGCCGAATACAAACCAAATTTCATCAGATGAGTCCTCTTCGCTGATAAGATGTACCGGGCCCACTGCAAATATCCGGCGGGCGGTCGCGGGATCAATCCAATGTTATAGGCCTGTCCCCAAGGGCGTGCTTCACCCTGACAGATTCGCCTCCCCAAAATGTCTATTGCAGGCGGCGGCTGCACGGGAATAGCCCCAATTGCAGGCTGGAGGAGGTCATCCGAATTCCAATTTTTGACCTCCATGGCATACTTCACCGGGGGTTCAACCGCATAAGGGATCGAAAATATGGGCTCGGACGGCGTAGCGGAACTGAAGCTTCGGCGACCCTGGATGATATCATTATACCACCTACCCCACAGGTGAAGGGTCTTGTGCTCGGGGTCATGATTCTTGATGAGAGTGAGCACCTCTCGGTCCACTGGTGCATGGGGAAATCCTCCTCCGAGCGAACAAACGGGAATGATAAGTCAGCAGGCATGTTTCCTGTAGAGGGACAAAAGTCAGCCGTCAGTGTTGTAATTCCAACGCTTGGCGTTTTAAAAATTTATACCACATTGCAATGCAGTGGGTAGGGGACCAAAGGGGGAACCACAAAATCTGGATGACAGTGCATCATTTAATAAGACAGCCCCATCATTGGATGAGACTGTCAATTAATGAAGAGATCCCCAAGAGAATATTCTCATTAATGGGAAATCCCTAGAAACAAGGAGAAAATCTTCTCTTTCAGAGCAAAACTCTATCACAGAGTGACATTTGTCAAACTCTGGTCTCAAGGGAATAAAAATTTCCTAACAAGAGCCTAGCTCTGTAATAATGATGGAAAGATCCATCAAAAGAAAAATTTAACTCTTGAAAGAAGTAAAAAATTTGGGATCTCAAAGATTCATGAAAACTCTTAGGAGTTCTTCATTTTCAGATAAAAAAAGATCTACATTTGATCCATGAGCAAAGCTCTGTTCATAGGTTAAAACCCATGAAACAAGATCTCTGTAGATCTATGGATTTTTGAGAGCAAGGCTCTATTGATGAAACCCCAAAGGGGTTTTCTTTAGATCAGAGATCTATAAGAGCAAGACTCTGTTAATTAAATTAAATTAAATTTAATTTAAGTTAAATTTTACCTAAGTTGTTCTAAAAATCCGAACTCTGGAGTTCTTGAAAAGAAACAAGAGCAAGGCTCTAAAATTCTTTAAAATAAGAGCAAGGCTCTGAAAATCAAAGTTCTTGAAAATGGTAAATCATTTACTGAGGACCAAGGGTCCTATAAGGCGCTTACGCCCCTTCAACTCACCAGTTGATCCAATGGATAGAATCTTGTCACCGCTGCACTCACGTGTGCGCCACGTGAGCGCAATGGTAGGGGGGCATTTGTTTCCCCCAATCAGAGCAAAGCTCTGTTTGAATTTCAAAAATTCAAAAATTGAAGCAACGCTTCAAATTCCATGCGCTGCGCGTAACGCGCCACGTGTCAAAAGCTGATACGTCAGCGCAGCGCCCAAGGCAGCGCGCCCAATCATAGCAAGGCTTTATTTAAAAAAAATTAAAGGAAGTAACGCTTCAGTTGCGCTGCGCTGTGCGCTGCGCGACACGTGTCAGCGCAGTTGCGCTGCGCGACACGTGTCAGCGCAGTTGCGCTGTGCTGTGCGCTGCGCGACAAGTGTCAAGCGCTGATGCATCTGCGCCAAACAGAATTAAAATTCCAGTAAGATCTTTCTGTTCTTGTTAAAACAAGAATATTGTCTTCTGTAAAACAGAAGCCCTTGTATCAAAGATCCAACGGTGGGGAAAATTTCCCAAATCACTCAGAGAAGGATCTCTTTAATAAATTTAAAAAATTAACCCCAATTCAAAAACACATCAAGATCATCAACAACAACACAGAGAATAGAAAAACTCTAGAAACAGAGAGAGAACTCTAAAGAACTCTGAGAAGAAATTCAGAAGGAAAAAGAAGGTAAAACCCTTTAAAAAAGAAGAATTTCTTCTGAATAGATCATTGATCTAAGAACAAGATCAATGATCTTCAATAAAAAAAATAATAAATAATATATAAGGCATTGCCTTTTTTATGAACCACTGGTTCTGGAATCTTAAAAGATTCTCCTCTTGGATCCAAAATTGGATCAAGAGATTAAACAGTGCCTTGCACTTGTAAGTCTGCACTGTTGCGCTCCTGGGTTGGCGCAAGCCACCAGAGAGCGCCACGTGTCAGCACCATAACAATTTGCGCTATGCGCTTTTAAGATAGAACTTTGCTCTCTGAAGTTGGCGCAACTCACCAGAGCGCGCCACGTGTCACAGCGCAACAGCGCAGCGCACTGGCGCAGCGCACTGCGCTAGCGTGACACGTGTCACTGATCAGTCGAAAATAATGTATTTTTAACACGGCAATTTCCCTATCACTTGCACTCATTTAGAAGTGTGCGGTATTCATATTTCACATATTAGCAAATCAGTCGTTAAATATCAGATTTCATGTGTTAGACTTTTAAACCGACACTTTAAGGGAAATTGACCGCATTTCATGGCATCACATCATCTCTGTATTTGCGCAACACTTGTGTCGAGATTTGTGCAGGAAATTGCAGGAGCAAAGTCAAAAGAAGCTGATCAAAAATACACCAACTCCATGTTTTCAGATCTGGTAGCAATTCAAAAGGAAATATAAAAATCAACA
This sequence comes from Agapanthus africanus, assembly GCA_030015575.1. Classification (NCBI taxonomy): domain Eukaryota; kingdom Viridiplantae; phylum Streptophyta; class Magnoliopsida; order Asparagales; family Amaryllidaceae; genus Agapanthus; species Agapanthus africanus. The sequence goes on along the minus strand of CM057338.1, from coordinate 65,202,989 downwards.
TATCAAAGAAAGTACCAATTGTCAGTCCAAGACCACTACAGAAAGCCCAAGCTTTGAAGCCCCCAAAGCGCTGCGGAACCACGGCGGGAGCCGCCTTGCGCCGCGGTTCCGCGGCGCTTCTGCCACGCCAGCGCTTCATTTTTAGTGGAGAATTCTTATCTCTGGGCCCACATTCCTTTCTGATACTTCAAATTCCAGAAGGATCTCGAAGCTACTGCCAGATCAGCAAAGATCATTAAGCAAAGCTAATCTTAATTAAGCTCCTAACAAACTATTTCTAGAAGTTCCCTCCTAACTAATCACATCTAGAAGCTTCTCCTCTAACTAACTTTTGGAGGGAAATTCAAATTTCCTCAACAAACTTTTGGAGGGAAACTTAAAATTCAAATCCTAGATCAAGGGTTTTGATGTCTATAAATAGGAACCTAGATCTAAGGGTTGGGGGTGTTCAATCTTTAGTTAGTTCATTAATTCTTTACCTCTACTTTCTTCATCTTCTTCCACAAGTCTAGTGACAAGACTTGTGCGAAACCCTAACCCTAATTCCACTCCAAATTCAAGATCTTGAGTACCAATCAAGCAAGAAGCCCTTCAACCTTTTAGGAGAGGAGCCGATCTCCAATCGAGCAAGTGATCCAAGCTGATCCGCGACTCACGGAGCCGAGCGAAGCCAAATCGACGATCGAGTTCTTCCTCTTGTAGTTCTTGAGCGATTGTAACGAAATTGTTGATATAAATAAAAGGTGAAATTCTTGAATCTTGCTTTCTTTAAATTCTTGCATCATGATTCGATCTCAATTTGTAATTGTGGTTCTTGTTGTGATGTTTGAGTAAAACTCCGCTCGTTAAGGAGTCGAGACGATCAATAGAATGATGATGTAACAAATCTTTAAACGATTCTTGAGTCCTACGAGTTTTGTAAACCCTAGCAAGTTCAAGAATCGATGACCTAGTTTCGTTGCGATGCTTTCTTGATTGTTATCGCTCGAAATTAGGGATCTATGATCGTTTCTTGAATTTACTAGAGGCTAGAATGTGAATGATATCGATGAAGGAATAAGGGATAAGATGAAACCCTAGTTTCACTAGAAATCCCTAATTCTCGTTGATCATCATCGATCTAGTATCAATTCATTGAAGGATAAGAATACGTCATCGTGAGATTGCATCACATCTATAGATCCGATCGATTCCTACGAGCCTCATTTCGATTCATGATATTTGGTTGGAAAAATCATCAAACTATCAATTCTTAATTCTATCTTTTTCTTGTTATTAGATCTAGATTTTTTAATTCTTGAACTTCAAATACAAATCATGAATTGTTTTGTTTTCTTTTCTTTAAAGTTTCGACTCATCTAATTCAAAAGACGAACGATTACACTTTCCCTGTGGACGATCCGCACTCACTAACAATCTACATCCGACACCGTAGTTGATTGCGGTCAAATAATTCTTTGATTGTGATTTCTTTACAATTTTCATAATACATATCAAGAATTCATACAATCAAATGGCGCCGTTGCCGGGGATCATTTGATTCGATTTGATAAACACAAACAAGAATTTTATTACAATCAAATGGCGCCGTTGCTGGGGATAATGCGCTAATTGTTCGTTATTTTGAAATTTGAGTTGAAAGATTTATTCCATTATAATTTTTTAGATCAAAATTCGCGCAAACACTAATACGAGTTGTTGTGATTTGTTGCGAGAAAATCTGGGATCATTGGAGCTGTAGAAATTTTTTTATGAAATTTCCAAAGAGCTGAGGAGTTCAAGTGGAACAGTGTCAGGAATTTTGGTGCAGAGATCAGCACATACGGCCACGTTTCCGCGGTATTAGCCTCTATTTGCGACGGTTTCGCGCCTGGGTAGAGGGTTCACTGTACCATTTTTTCTCTGTAAGCTTCTATCTTTCTTATCTCTCTCTCTCTGCTCCAATTAACAATTTGCTGCTGGTTTCTTTGCAAATAGTCGCAGCGCCGCGCAAAAAGAAAAAATTAAATTGTGCGTGTTTTTATTTTATAGTTGTTTGCATAATTAATACGGACATTAAGGGGCAAAGACCAAATCCAGATTAGGTGGGGAGTTCATTACCCTTCCTAAGCCCCAAAAATCACAAACTTGCATTCGCATTGACCCTCATTAATTAAAAGAAATCTAGAGATGACTCTAAGGACCGTCGCGCTCACTTAGGACAGAAGAAGGCTGTGGGTAATTCATTGCTTATTCGCGTTTTCTTGTGGTGTCTAAGGCAAGTGTGTCGAAGGCTAATGGTTATTAATTAGGCCCACTACTTACGTAGTGGAGTACCTTCCCACTTACCTGGCACTTACCTGGCCACAGGGGGACAAAGAGGCAGTGGAGGATTGATCCTGCGACTTGTCTTTTGGCAGTTAGGAGCGGTCTAGAGTTTGACCTAGGTGACCACTAGAATTAGGCTTTTGTGTGTTGCATTTGTTATGTTGCATCATATTTTCAAAAATCCGTCTAATTTTCAAAACAAACACCGCATTCATTCATCTTTCCCCTAATTATAAAATCACGCTGCCACTTGTACTAACCCTTTTTAGTGCAAGATAGGCTGGACAACGGGATTCTAGTGCCTGTTTAGTCCGCGTTCCCTATCGACCCAAAAGTCAGAATTTCTACATTTACCCTTTCTTTTACCCACCACCACACCCACTTCAATGGATCCATCTCCATCGAACTTATTTTCCACTACCCTGTCGCCGTCCGTTGGTGCGCAGAATCCACCTCGCATCTCTCTCCAAGAGAGGTGCTATCCTACACGAGGTCCCCTTTCCACCTGTCTTTCCATTCCACCAGCCAACGGGGACAATTTTCAAATAAAACCCCAATACATCAACCTTCTACCAAAATTTCACGGTCTCGAGTCTGAAGACGCATATGTCTTTATCACCAAATTTTAAAATGTATGCGCATTGATGGGTACTTCACAGTTGTCTGTGGATGCTATGCGTCTTCGTCTTCTCCCATTCACTTTGTGCGATTTAGCCGAGAAGTGGCTATATAACACTACCGCACATTCCATTTCCAATTGGGATGAATTCATCAAAGTATTTCTTAAGAAATTCTACCCACATCAAAAGACAGCTCGAGTCCGTAGCGAAACCTATCAATTCACCCAGCTTCCAAATGAAACATTTTCAAAATGTCTTGAAGTTTCAAGGATCTGTTAGTCCAATGTCCACATCACGGCATCCCGAGATGGGAACTGTGCCGAATCATTTATGAGGGCATTAACCCTAACACAAGACAGACCCTTGAATCCATGTGTCAAGGAAATTTCATGACCAAAGATGATGGGGAAGCCTGGAAATTTTTAGAAGATTTCGCTGAAAGATCTTTACAGTGGGAGGGTGTGAGTCAATCGTTTAGGGATGGCAATGATATTTCCATAGGAATTAGAGCTGAAATTTCAGCTTTACACAAGAAATTTGACGCTATGGAAAACAAATTTTTAGCTGCCGCCCTAAGTCAAATATCACTCTCCAAAACTGTATGTGGATGCTGTTCTGATCCTTCTCATTTAACGGAAGAGTGTCCACTAAATTCTCCGTTTCAAGGTCATGAGCATATCAATTCTGCTTACCAACAAGGACCTAGGACTTCTTCCACATATAATCAGGGTTGGAGGAATCACCCTAATTTTGCTTGGAACAAATCACAATCTCAAAACACGGTTCCAACCCAAAACAATTTCCAAAGGGCCCCTCCACCACAACAGCACCCACCACTTCAATTAAGTCAGCACCCCTTCCAATCACAAAACTTCCAAAATCCGGTCAACACACCTGCACCATCTAGTCTTTTGCAATTGACCGGTACAGATAATACCTCTGCACTAGCACAAACCTTGGATACTTTTATGAAACAATCCATCCAAGGGACGGCAAGTTTGCAATCTTCCATCGAGAATGTGATGAAGATCATTGTCTCTCAAAATGAGAATATCAAATCAATGGAAGCACAAATTGCACAACTAAAAGCCGAAATGAGTGCAAGAGAGAAAGGGAAACTTCCAGCTCAACCTTTACCCAATCCTGGCTATTCACATCATGTGGATGCAATCACGTTGAGATCTGGAAGAGTGCTTGACAATCACGTTAGGGAAGAGTTTGATGATTCTGATAAATCAATCAATAACACCCCAGCTGAGACCCTTCCTCACACACACACTTCTAATTCTGACCCCAGTTCTTCTACCCCACCACCTTCTTCCGAGCCTATTCTCCATTTCCCTTTAGGCTCGCCACTTCAGCCCACCTCTTTTACTCCTCCACGGACGATCCCCACTTCTATTTTGGGATCGGGTCCACACACACTTCCTTCTCCTATGATGGACCCAGCGCTTATTGATAAAGCACCTTACCCTAATCGGTTAAGGGCTAACACACCAAGTCCACATATGGAGAAGATTATGAACATTTTTAAGCAAGTTAACACCAACATTCCTCTCCTAGATGCCATCCAACAAGTTCCGTCCTATGCGAAAACTCTTAAGAACTTATGCACTAGGAAGAGGAAGACTCAAGTGCCTAAGAAGATATTCATGGAAAAGACTGTAGACACGGCTTTCCCCCAGCAATTACCGAGGAAACGTAAGGATCCTGGATATCCTACTATTTCCATTTCTATCGGGGAAAAACACATCAACCGTGCTCTACTAGACCTTGGCGCTAGTGTTAACTTGCTTCCATACTCGGTTTATGAGCAACTAGGTATCAGAGAGTTGAAGCCAACCCATTGCACTCTCCAGATGGTTGACCGATCAATCACCAAACCTAGGGGTGAACTGGAGGATGTGTTAATAAAAATCGGGGAATTTATATTCCCTGTGGACTTTATTGTAATTGATACACAGCCTGTAGCGAACCCACGGAATCAAATTCCGGTGATTTTAGGTCGCCCCTTTTTGGCCACTTCCAATGCTATCATCAACTGCCGTAATGGTTCTATGACCCTATCTTTCGGGAATAGGTAAATAGAGCTGAACATTTACAAGTTGGGAAGTGTACCCTCCGAACCTACTGCTCAGATCTGTTCTGTCGACTTAATGGATGTCGACAGCAACGAATTTGATGATCCTCCTGATACTGATCTTGACTCTTTTCATACGTTGTTGTTTGACCCAACTATGTATCATACACATACGGACTCTTCCACCGAGATATCCGGGTCAACAATTAACACGGATTATGAAATGCTTTTAGAGTCTGAAGATCACCCCGCACTTTGTGATGACATTATTCATCAGGGTATTGATGGAACTTTTGAGGAAATCTTCGCTGATGAACTCGCATTTTTGAATGACACGGGTGTTGAGATGAATCATCTCCCAATCAATGAAATTGAACCTCCACCCTTCCTCTAAACTGTAAAAAGAATGCGAGTAATCCATCACATTCACTGCATCGTCTCTCCAAAATGAGACGCACACACGTTCTATTCCACCCCTTACCCTTTCCCCACTTCTTCTTCCACCAACCAGAGCACTGCATTGATAAAAATTTTGAATGGTTGGTGTTAACATTCGGTCTTTGCAAAGCATGGCATCGACCACTAATTTTTGACCCCCTCATGTGATTTTCAAAGATTAACATTGCTTAAGTTTGGGGGGTATATATTTTCTGGCTCCTAAAAAGAATTTTTACAAAATTTTGAGCCAAAAATAAGTTTGGGGGAGGGTCTTCACTTAAATATTTTGCCCCCACTAATAAATTCCTCCCAAGCTTACAGGTTTTTCAGATTTAGCAGATGGCAACAGTGAGGACACTGTTGAAAATAAGTCTGGGGGAGGTTTGTGCTTATTTTTGCATCATTTGCATCATACTTTGCATAAGCACAAAACATTTTTGAAAACCCATAAAAATTTAAAAATTTTCAAAAAAAAATAATAATAAAAATATTTTTGTACATAAATAAGATAATAAAAGATTAGATAGTGAAAAATTGCATCCATGAGATTGGAAAAATTTAAGAAAACCAAGAAAATTAGAAGTTTTCTTATACGAACTAATAATAAGTAGTTATGAGCCGTTGTCCCAAGGGTTAGTAAGATGAAGGTAGTCACTAATCTGAGGATAAAACTAAGTCTGAAAAATAGTTTCTATTCTGGAAGACAAACATTTTGAACGTTGATACCCTGCTCGCACTTACACACGTCTTAAAGCCTGGGATAGTAGAGGATACCTTGAAATGCTCTTGTCTTAAAGCCGATGTATGAAGGAAATAAAAGAAAAAGAAAAAAATGAATAAAATATAAAATGGTGGAAAAAAAATGGACACTGGTTTTGTTATCGCTAAGGGCAATAAAAAATTTATAGCGAGGGTGCCTCTTCACCTAGTGCCCTAAGGCCAACTGGTATGGGAGTCACTGCTATGCCTGAGGTGGTGCAAGACGAGGAAAATACACCAAGTAAGCAAGCACAGGAGTAATCGGTCGGTTAGTACCTCAAGAAGTATTAACGGTCGCATGAAAGTGTGTGAGTAATCTCATCTAAATATTCATTAATTAAAAAGTACTGAGGCTGATGGGCAAGAGTATGATAGCTTGAATTGAATTCTCCGGGTGTAGGGATGTCTTTACACACACGCAGGGCTATATGATCGATGTTTGGAATAAAGATAGGAATGAAGAATAAAGACGATGTTTTATTGAGGGAGGACGTGATTTCTAACATATTTTCATGACCATTAAGATAGGGCTCATGACAACCGAAAAGTTAGCTTAGTTGGAAACCCTAATTTTCAAGGCTTTTCTTTTACAATTCTTTTCTTTAAGTGTAATATTCATGATCTTCTTTTTATTATTGGATTTTGTGGGTGCAATCCGCTGAAAACCCTCAGGAGACAACACTCCTCCTACTAGGGACACCTAGATGTTTAAAGGCTTGTTGCACGTGCTCAGTGCAATCGTGTTGCCTACGAAAATGTGCTAGTTAGTTTTTCTCTTTCTTTATTTTCTCCTTCTCTTTAATAAAAAGTTCGCTCGAGACGATCGAAATTAAGTTTGGGGGAATTTGATCAGTCGAAAATAATGTATTTTTAACACGGCAATTTCCCGATCATTTGCACTCATTTAGAAGTGTGCGGTATTCATATTTCACATATTAGCAAATCAGTCATTAAATATCAGATTTCATGTGTTAGACTTTTAAACCGACACTTTAAGGGAAATTGACCGCATTTCATGGCATCGCATCATCTCTGTATTTGCGTAACACTTGTGTCGAGATTTGTGCAGGAAATTGCAGGAGCAAAGTCAAAAGAAGCTGATCAAAAATACACCAACTCCATGTTTTCAGATCTGGTAGCAATTCAAAAGGAAATATAAAAATCAACATATCAAAGAAAGTACCAATTGTCGGTCCAAGACCATTACAGAAAGCCCAAGCTTTGAAGCCCCCAAAGCGCTGCGGAACCGCGGCGGGAGCCGGCTTGCGCCGCGGTTCCGCGGCGCTTCTGCCACGTCAGCGCTTCATTTTTAGTGGAGAATTCTTATCTCTGGGTCCACATTCCTTTCTGATACTTCAAATTCCAGAAGGATCTCGAAGCTACTGCCAGATCAGCAAAGATCATTAAGCAAAGCTAATCTTAATTAAGCTCCTAACAAACTATTTCTAGAAGTTCCCTCCTAACTAATCACATTTAGAAGATTCTCCTCTAACTAACTTTTGGAGGGAAATTCAAATTTCCTCAACAAACTTTTGGAGGGAAACTTAAAATTCAAATCCTAGATCAAGGGTTTTGATGTCTATAAATAGGAACCTAGATCTAAGGGTTGGGGGTGTTCAATCTTTAGTTAGTTCATTAATTCTTTACCTCTACTTTCTTCATCTTCTTCCACAAGTCTAGTGACAAGACTTGTGCGAAACCCTAACCCTAATTCCACTCCAAATTCAAGATCTTGAGTACCAATCAAGCAAGAAGCCCTTCAACCTTTTAGGAGCGGAGCCGATCTCCAATCGAGCAAGTGATCCAAGCCGATCCGCGACTCACGGAGCCGAGCGAAGCCAAATCGACGATCGAGTTCTTCCTCTTGTAGTTCTTGAGCGATTGTAACGAAATTGTTGATATAAATAAAATGTGAAATTCTTGAATCTTGCTTTCTTTAAATTCTTGCATCATGATTCGATCTCAATTTGTAATTGTGGTTCTTGTTGTGATGTTTGAGTAAAACTCCGCTCGTTAAGGAGTCGAGACGATCAATAGAATGATGATGTAACAAATTTTTAAACGATTCTTGAGTCCTACGAGTTTTTTAAACCCTAGCAAGTTCAAGAATCGATGACCTAGTTTCGTTGCGATGCTTTCTTGATTGTTATAGCTCGAAATTAGGGATCTACGATCGTTTCTTGAATTTACTAGAGGCTAGAATGTGAATGATATCGATGAAGGAACAAGGGATAAGATGAAACCCTAGTTTCACTAGAAATCCCTAATTCTCGTCGATCATCATCGATCTAGTATCAATTCATTGAAGGATAAGAATACGTCATCGTGAGATTGCATCACATCTATAGATCCGATCGATTCCTACGAGCCTCATTTCGATTCTTGATATTTGGTTGGAAAAATCATCAAACTATCAATTCTTGATTCTATCTTTTTCTTGTTATTAGATCTAGATTTTTTAATTCTTGAACTTCAAATACAAATCATGAATTTTTTTGTTTTGTTTTCTTTAAAGTTTTGACTCTTCTAATTCAAAGGACGAACGATTACACTTTCCCTGTGGACGATCCGCACTCACTAACAATCTACATCCGACACCGTAGTTGATTGCGGTCAAATAATTCTTTGATTGTGATTTCTTTACAATTTTCGTAATACATATCAAGAATTCATACAATCAGTCACCTCCACATGAGCCTGTGCTCAATAATTGGCGCAAAGCGCCTGACAAGCCACTGTCAGATAATTAATGCACTGCATTATTTACAGAAGGGCCAAGCCCAATTAAAAAAGGCTTAACAGGCCAAATAAAATGCAATGCATTACTTTAAAAAGGGCAGAGCCCAAACAAAAACAGATGCTCTGCATCATTTACAAAGGGACTGAGCCCAAATAAAAAAAAGCCTAGCAGGCCAAAAGAAAATGCAGTGCATTATTAAACAGGGGCAAAGCCCTAGCACAGGCCTAATAGGCCAAAGATAAATAAAAATGTTGAACATATTCAACTGGACTTAGCCCAATCATGACCGTAAGTCCTCAAATTAAATTGACTGAGCAAGACTGCTCTCTTAAATCAATTTACATCCGGTTCAAGGGTACATCTCTGAACTCCTCTGACACCTATCGTTGTTATCCTTCAACGACGTCAGAGAGGTGACGGGTCCCGACAACCACACATCGACACGGATTGTGGGGTCCTTAAACTCATGGACTTATGTGTCCTTAAACTAAGATACGGACCGTGGGGTCCTTAAACCCACGGACTTATGCGTCCTTAAACTAATGGACTAATGCGTCCTTAAACACAACCATACGGACGGTGGGGTCCTTAAACCTATGGACTTATGCGTCCTTAAACTAATATCCGTTCCTAAAACGAGAACAATGGACCACCATGTCCCTAAACTGGCGATGGACCCCTATGTCCCTAAACTGGAAATGGACCACCATGTCCCTAAACTGGCAATGGACCACTACGTCCCTAAACTGGAACATGGACCGCAATGTCCTTAAACTACCCACGGAACACTACGTCCCTAAACTGGAACAATAGAGCCCTCAAACGCTCTTTTGTCGGATCTAAACGATCCCGTTTAAGTTGATCTTAGCCTCAAACATGGCTAACGTATCCTTAAACATTCAAACAGACTTTAGTCCCAAATCGGACTACATATTCCCTAATCAACTTTGGTTCAAGGGTACATCTCCGAACTCCTCTGACACCTGTCATTGTAATCCTTTAACGTCGTCAGAGAGGTGACGGGTCCCGACGACCATATATTAAATGGACCATTACGTCCCTAAACTGGAATAATAGAGCCACTAAATGCTCTTTCCGTTAAGTTGATATTAGTCTCAAATCATACTAGCGTATCCTTAATGAGCGTTTAAGTTGATCTTAGCCTTAATATGGATAATGTATCCTTAAACCAAAACACCAAACCCAAATCTAAGTAAATACGGATTTGGACTAATCCACATCCTACGGGCGACGGCATAACTTAGTCTCCGTATACAATCCACGGGCATCCACAAACAAACAAACACACACGACACGAAGTGAAAGTTCTGGAGAAGGAGAAAGTGGTTACCGCAATGCGGTAGCATAATTAACTGCAGGGGCTTGCGCCTGCAGAGAAGAGCGTCCCCACAATCAAAAACCCCTCAAGCGAAGGGGAATCTGACGAAGTCTGCTATATCGGCCGCATCCGTCTAAACCTCCGATACACGGTGCCATAAATCAACTTGGCATCTTCGGAGAGGTAGACGGATAAAACCAATTAGCATCTGCCCCAAATCTTAGGCAAGACGTCTTCAGTCTCGGCCGTCTTTCGGAGGGGAACATCGGTGATCAACTAAGACTACTCCCACCGATCGAAGAAGATGAAAGTTCGGCAAGAGAAGGACCACCCTGTCATGCCACAGGAGATGTCATCTATTTGGGTGTCCGCTGCAACGGCTCCCTCAACTTCGACCGCCCACAAAAGAAGGAGGCCAGAGAAAGTCCCCGTGCTCGCGACGAATCACAAGGACATTGAACCTAAACGCCCCAAGTCCGGGGGCATGGTGGTACACACTGTTTATATGGCTTTCGGAAAAGAGGAAAGCCGTGCTTCTACGGGTCACCGACCGCTCACACGATCAGTGACAAAGGCTCAGGAGTAACAACAGCAAAAGCTCCAGGAGATGCTGATAACTATTGCTGCACTCACTAGGCCAAAAGAAAGCCCGGAAACATCGTCGGAACATCGTTAAGAACAGGAGACTGATGCCGAATTCCTCCGAAGGGTGCTCGAGAGGAATGACAGAGAGGCCGCAGAACAAGCGGCCAACATAAAATGAATGGCGCTCTTATTTCAAGACATGGTTGGCATGATGATACAACCGGATCCTCCAGCTGAAGACCCTTCAATAATCCTTAAAGACGACAGAGAGGAGACATCGAACCCTCTTCCGGCTTGTTCAGCAGCCAAGGAAGAGACCATTTCCAAAGCCACGCTCGATGATTATATAGCTCAACAAATACGAGCTCATCAAGCGAATGAAACGGCGGGCTAAGTCGTCAGAACTGGACGGCCCTATCCGGGTTGGTACGATCAAATAAAGTACCCGCCAGGATACACGATTCCTAAATTCCATGTGTACAAGGAGACGGGGAATCAACACCAGCACGTTGCTCAATTCAGGGCTCTATACGGCAACACTGGGGGTGACGACAAACTGCTGCTTCGCCAATTCGTTGGCAGCTTGTCGGAGACAGCATTCGAGTGGTATTCCGAGCTCCCGAATGACTCTGTCAAGACGTCTGCAGAAATGGAGTTGCTATTCACCCAGCGTTTCGCAAGCGCTAGTGAACGCACCTCGATCACGGCACTCATTAATACCAGGGTGAAGCCAGGTGAAACCTGGGTTCAATACGCCATTCGATGGCGGAATCTATGGTCGAAGTGCGAGCAGCGCATCGAAGAAGCGCCTGCGGTAGGCATGTTTGTGGGTACTCTTGATCCGCAGGCGACCATATCTCAGTTCATGATGTTCTTCAAGCTAACTACTTTCCAGGCCTTGATCGACAAGCTGGCCCAAATGGACCAGATGGGCCATAGACCGTCCTCCTCAAAGACGGATCCTCGGAATGGGAAGGGGAAGGGGAAAGCAACCTTCGTCGCCAACGAACAACAACAGCCGAGTGGCCCAAGACCGGTTGTTCGCCAAAACAACAAGCGGCGATCCCTAGATGAGAAGTTGAGACGTCCTTACTCGTTTCCCCGGGATAAAACAAAGAGACTGTTCGAACTAGCAGTATGCAACGGGCTCATCACTCTACTGGAGCCGAGACATCCACTACAACCGAACGATGTCAACAATCCCAATTACTACCCCTACCACCGAGTATTGGGCCATCCGATCGAAGACTGCTACGTCTTCAAAAATTGGGTTGAAGACCAGTATCAACAGGGCAAGTTCGTGCTGTCCGAAAACTGGAAGGTAAATCCACCACAACAGCACACTCCTAAAAGGGTGGACACGCCGGAGGCATCATGCTCATTTATAGAGGAAGCTCCATGGGAAATCGTTCTTTTGGCAAAAACTAAAAGAATGCTGAAAGATCTTCAAACATGTCCGGTGATCAGGTAGAAAAGCCCGCTAGAGCCAGAAATCATCGAGGGGATGCTGAAACCACGCACAACATTGGGAGTTAATAGCGATGAGAAAAACACCCAAGCCCAGCCGTCAAAGTCTTCGAAGAAAAAGAAGAAGACCAAAGAGCCCACACAATTTGATGACAAGCGCACGGATCTGCAAAAGCATATTGACGCGCTGGAGGAATACAACTAGAAGGCGCGGACCCCAGTCACATTCCATGAGTTTCTCAACCACATCCTTGAAAACAGAAGCAATGACAATGACGAGGAGACGACGCGTCAGAAGAACCCGAAGATTACGTGGCAAGTTGACACATGATCTCTCACTCATTAATAGATGATAAAGAAGATCCTGATGAAGATGGGAGCAGAATTGGCACCAAAATCCTTGGAACCGTCCGATGAGCTAATTGACGTGCTGCTAACCGAAGCCCGTCAGAAAGGCAAAGTTGATCGAGAACGCAAAATGGCCATATTCGGAAAAGCCGGGCATCGACGTCAAGTGGAAGGAGTCATGGTAAGGATGGATCACAAAGCACCCCAACCAAACCAAATCACACCCTAAATGGGTGTATCCCACTTTATCGTTATGTATCCCGTCACGTGACAAATACATGTGCATACAGGATGAACAATGGACCGCAATGTCCTAAAACTTGCAATGGACCGAAATGTCTTTAAACTACTACAAACCTCCGGCATCCCTAGGCTGACGCGGTAAAAAAAACGGTACGTCCATAATCGAAATGGGCATGGATGAAAACCCAAAAAGGCTCCGTAAGTAAAAACAGCAGGGCTACCGGCGAGTTTGTGAAAACCCGAAAGGGCGCAATCTCGTTAAAAGACACTTGCAAGGTCCTCTCGACCCTGTGAGGAGAAAACACCTACGTGAGATCCTTATGACTCACAAGGGAGCGACACACTTAGGGATCCCCATGATTCCTAAGGAGAAAATACATTTACGAGATCCTCACGACTCGTAAGGAGAACCCTCTTATGAGACCCTCACGGCTCATAAGATTCAAAAGCCTTAAGCTACAGGGATCTAAACATGTTCTTAAGCCATCACATTCCCCAGAATGCCCTACAAGCAGTTCAATACTGACCCTTGTATACAATCCACGGGCACAAATAAACATTTTCCTAACAAAGTCCCATCGGCGACTAGGGATATGCTCACACGGTGAATGACCCTTAAAAGTCCTCTCGACTTATAAGGAGAAAACACTCTTGTAAGATCCTTACGACTTATAAAAGAACATACGCTTAAGAATCCTCAAGGTTTTTAAGGAGAAAAAGCACCTACGAGATCCTCACGACTCGTAGGGAGAAACATCTTTACGAGACCCTTACGGCTTATGAAGTCAGAAGCCTTAATCGACAGGATCCTAACCCTGTTTGCTAAGCCACCTTTGTTCGACATCGACAGAGGCAAATGATGATTCGCTCCTGGCAATATCCTAGTGGTAGCGATACTGATGCCTAAATCGGTATCAAATTCCAAGTTCTTTCACGGTAAATGATGATTCGCTCCTGGCAATATCCCAGTTGTAGTGATATTGATGTCTAAATCGGTATCAAATTCCAAGTCTAAACTCGCGGTTAAAATTAGCAAGCCAAAAATGCCTATGAAATAGCCGAAATGATGGGGCAACTTGCAACAAAATCAGCAAGTAAAAATATATGCATACAAAAATAGCCGAAACGATTGGGCAACTCGAAATAAAAAACAGCGAGTAAAAACGAAAAATAGCCGAAATGATTGGGCACCGCGAAAAATAGCCAAAATGATTGGGCAATCGCGACTTTCACGATACAAAAAGCTGAAATGATAGAGCATCGCGGAAAGAAAACAAAAAATATATATGAAATGAAACTTTTGTCATGCAGGTGAGTCCATATTGACCCCTGTATACAATCCATGGGCATAAACAAAAAGGGGACCACATTTCCCTACCAGACCTTGTCAAAGGGAGAGTCAGATCTCGACGACACCATCTGCATCCCAGAAGAACAACAACGGCGTTCCTCTTCGTTCCAGCAGGATTCGGACGCAACGTCAGCAAAACGGAGCTATGGCAAAGTCCCCTAGTTCCAAATCTCGAAAGTTCACAGACAGCCCAGAGACTATCTCGGAGCCATGGCAAAGTCCTAGTTCTAAGACTCTACAGTTCACAGACAATTTAGAGTCAACCAATAACTTCCCCGCTGGATCAACGCTCCGTATCGGAAACAAGTTAACCAACTCCGAGGAAATCAGTGTCCTTGGCAAATACCTCTATTCAGGGAAATCAGCGTCCTTGACGAGAGCATCTTGATACGCGTCGACCAGCAAGGAAATCAGTGTCTTTGCAGGAATACCTCGATTCGTCTCAACTCCGAGGAAATCAGTGTCCTTGGCAAATACCTCGATTTAGGAAAATCAGCATCCTTGACGAGAGCATCTCAATTCACGTCGACCTGCAAGGAAATCAGTGTCTTTACAGGAATACTTCGATTCGTCTCAACCCCCAAGGAAATCAGTGTCCTTGGCAAAAATCTCGATTCAGGGAAATCAGTGTCCTTAACGAGAGCATCTCGATTCGCTTAGACCCGCAGAGAAATTAGTGTCTTTGCAGGAATACCTCGATTCGTCTCAACTCCGAGGAAATCAGCGTCCTTGGCAAAAACCTCGATTCAGGGAAATTAGCGTCCTTAACGAGAGCATTTCGATTCGCGTCGACCCGCAGAGAAATCAGTGTCTTTGCAGGAATACCTCGATTCGTCTCAACTCCGAGGAAATCAGCGTCCTTGGCAAAAACCTCGATTCAGGGAAATCGGCGTCCTTGACGAGAGCATCTTGATTCGCGTCGACCCGCAGAGAAATCAGTGTCTTTGCGGGAATACCTCGATGCGTCTCAACTCCGAAGAAATCAGCGTCCTTGGCAAAAACCTCGATTTAGGGAAATCAGCGTCCTTGACGAGAGTATCTCGATTCGCGTCGACCCGTAAGAAAATCAGTGTCTTTGCAGGAATACCTCAATTTGTCTCAACTCCGAGAAAATCAGTGTCCTTGGAAAATAACTCGATTCAGGGAAATCAGCGTCATTGACGAGAGCATCTCGATTCGAGTCAACCCGCAAGGAAATCAGTGTCTTTGCAGGAATATCTCAATTCGTCTCAACCCCCAAGGAAATCAATGTCCTTGGCAAAAAACCTCGATTCAGGGAAATCAGCGTCCTTGATGAGAGCATCTTGATTCGTGTCGACCCGCGGAGAAATCAGCGTCTTTGCAGGAATCTCTCGATTCGTCTCAACTCCGAGGAAATCAGCGTCCTTGGCAAAAACCTCGATTCAGGGAAATCAGCATCCTTGATGAGAGCAAAACGGAGCCATGGCAGAGTCCCTAGTTCCAAGTCTCGACGGCCACATCTACAGCCTGGAGACCCACAACAGCGTTCCTCCTCATTCCAACAGGGTTCGGACGCGGCAATCAATCACAGAGCCATGGCAGAGTCCCTAGTTCCAAGTCTCGACGGTTCACAGACAACCTCGAGACCACCTCGACATTCGTCCCATTACAGCAGACGCAACGTCAGCAAAGCGGAGCCGCTGCAAAGTTCCCAGTTCCATGACTCGGCGGTGCACAGACAACCGAAAGTCAATCCTGACCTCATATGGCTAAAGTCAACCACTGACCCCGTATGGCTAAAGTTAACCCCTGACCCCGTATGGACAAAGTCAATCCTGACCCCGTATAGCTAAAGTCAACCCCTGACCCCGTATGGACAAAGTCAATCCTGACCAAATATGGCTAAAGTCAACCCCTGACTCCGTATGGCTAAAGTCAATCCTGACCCCATATGGCTAAAGTCAACCCCTGACCCCGTATGGCTAAAGTCAATCCTGACCCCGTGGAAAACGGCCAAAATCAACCCTCGACCTCCCCGTCAAAGCAATGTTTTGACTCAGGAGTAGGTCAACTTATCAACCACTTACGAGTCCTCTCAACTTGTAAGAGAGAAAATTCTCTTGTGAGATCCTTACGACTCTCAAGAGAAAACACACTTAGGAATCCTCACGATTCCTAAGGAGAAAATACACCTACGAGATCCTCTCGACTGTAGGGAGAAAATTCTTTATGAGACCCTCACGGCTCATAAAGTTGAAAAGTCTTAGGCAACAGACCTGTACCTGCTTCCTAAGCCATCGCTACCCTATAAGGAGGCTAAGATGAAATGTTCTTTACTATCTACAGGCCACACTTACCAGAGTACCATACCAACAACACAGCAAAGAGAAGAAAGTGACAGTGGGAGATAAAAAAATGTGTCTTTATTCATGAGTTCAATTGAGTACAGGATACATCATATAAAAGAATAAAAAATGAATGAAGGCATGTTATTCAAAGATCACAAATGTTCAATCTATACAAAAACAGCTACTGAGAAGGAGGCGTCTTCAATAAATCAGCTAGTTACTCACGCACTCCTCTCAATTCCTTCTCATGATCGGCCGCTGCGGCCAGCTCCGCTTCGCCTCGAGCCCGTTGCTGCAAGCACGATGAAACCTTCTCATCGATTTCCCGTTGGGTAGCTTCACGACTCTGCGTAACCCGCTCAATGAATTCGAGCTTCCGCCTCAATGCCAGCCCGTCCAAAATACATCGCTGCAAATTGTCAAAGACGGCTCTCAGGTGCGCAGCATTCGCTTCAACTTGGACGTGCAGCCGGGCAGATTCACCTGAAGCCTCCTCGCGTTCCTTCCGCCTCAAGGTCGCTTCTTGTTCGAAATGGCGGAGGAAGGACACGCTCTGCTCAACCCACGCAGCCCGCTGGGAGTTTAAAGCCAGAATCTTAGGAGCAGGACGCCTAAGCTCAAGCTCATGCAGGCAGGCCTCAATATTCCTGCAGTGGTTAACCCCAGACTCAACGACGCCTTCGTTATGGAAGTTCACAAGCGTCGCCAACATTGGATTAACCTCGGCATTAAAATCTGCAGAGAATGTAGGGGCCTCCGTGTCAAGCTCCTCGACGTATTCGCTCAACATACGCAGGCTGGTCACAACGCCTTTTAAAGATGGACGTCTAGAAAAGGGCCCTGCCGGCATTATGATGCGAGACTCGAACGGGGCAGGAACCGGTGCAATTGCTGCAAAACGAATTATGATCAAATGTCGGCTTAAGAGATAAAGAAAATGCACGAACAATAGAGTCTACCATACCGGCTACGACAGGGGGCAGAGTTGGGAGTACTGGTGGCGCGACAATTCTCTCGTCCCCTCCTTCAATTTGTAGTGCTGCAATCAACTCAAAATTAACAACGGTCGGGTTGCCCGTCTAAGCAAGGAAAGGACGTCGGTTTAAAAGCTATACTCACAGGCACCAGCAGGCAGAGTAACTTTCGACTGGAAGGAGAAGTGCGGGTTCAACACTTGATACAGATGATCAAAGAGAACTCCTGCAAGATTACGATGATGCATAGTCAGTGCACGAAAGATGCTGTCCCCAATTTAAATTAATCGCAAACCCATACCTTCCAGCATTTGAGAGAATATAAGAGGAGACGAAGGGGTAGCGACCGTCAGAGCGGCAGCTGGTGGTGCTTCTTCAGGTGGCACAGCCTCAGCGCTCACCACACCTACATTCGAAAGGAAAACAATGTCATCAGAAGGGGTTGCAAAACGAAAAGAATGCAGCGACCCGAAACCTACCAGACAGGTCATCAGCCAAAACTGTGACGGAAGCATCATCAAGCATCACGACTTCTTCAATCTCATTCGGGGGAAGGTTTCGCCGCCTGTGACTTCGTCCCCTGATTCCACGAGAGCCGTCGTGACACTCGCAATGCCAGGCGATGGCAGAGAACCGCAGGTGGAAAGAGCGGCAATGGGAGCAGTCCTAGACTCCTGAGAAAGAGTAGCCGCTTCAGGCTCGGTGGTTGCCGTCATCTCACCTGCCACCTCCTCACCAAGACTTGGCCCTGCAGGGTATGATATATGAGAATCTGAAGATCAAACTCTGACAATAGTACCCAGTGTTACGTTACCTTAGGACGGCTTTTCAATTGCTTCCCGAGCAGCACGTACCGCCTGTCTATGAGCGGTAGACAGGGCGGCCGGAGCACCCTCTGAAGAAGCAGGGAAAGGGGAAGCAGCGCTCGAGCCTGCACCTACAGCCAAGGCGGCATTACGTTCTCTTGCTGCACGCCTCCTGCGCTTCCTTTCTGCCTGGGCTGTGAGAGCTGATCTTCTTAAGACCTCCGCCAAGGAGACGTCATCGTCCGGACCAGGAGCTACCTCTAGAGCCGTTATGGCGTCCGTCATCGGCTGTTTAAGCGAAGCTTCTTTCGGCGATATTGAGGGAGCTGGGATTTCGGCAGCTGGCCCTGGAAGCGTTACAGCGCCACCTTGCAGGATCGACACTGCACTTGGGATAACCTGAATCGAGGTAGTCCCTGCAATAAGTTAAAAAAAAAGAGGATCAGACTACCCATGAAGAAAAGGGAATGGGGCACAATGAGCCAAAATGTACCAATGCCCAAGGAAGCGCGAAGCCTTTCCTCCTCTTCGAAAGTTTTGAGGGAAGCTGCAAGAGCTTCTTCGGCGGAGATACCTGTTGAAGAAGAAAGCGTTAGTCAAAGAATAGAAATTAAAATAACCGCGGAAAAATATGACCGAAGTCTACCTGACTGAGCGATAGTGATTAGTGCCGCTTCATCGCGAGCCAGCCGCTTGGAAGCTGCAATGGCAGCTTCTAGATTGGTATCATCCGGCGCCACAAATAAACCCTCGTTAGTCCCGTATTCACTTATGCCCTCACTGTAAGGAGCATGAGGCTCCTGGATGAATGCAACGTCTGCAGAGAGTATTGACTTCTTTCTCTTCTGCGAGCGTATGTCGGTAGCCGCTAGCACAAGCTTACGCTTGGTGGGCACCTTTGGACGACGAGTCCCAATATCCGAACCCACGCCAAACTCGGGAGATGTCACAGTCACCGCTTTCACGGGAGCACGGGGTAGCGGCAGCTCAGGCATCACACGCGGGACCACAACCACAGCAACCTCTCTCAAAGGAGGACGAACGATAGCCCGTTGCTTCAAAGGAATACCTGGATTACCAGCAGGGGCTGCACCCTTACGATCAAGCAACAATTTCTTTTCCTTCCTAATAACGGCGCCCATCGAATGTTGATACCACGCCACATATACGTTCAAGATTCGCGGGACGCAACTCGGCTCACTGATAAAGAAACTAGAGCCGGTGTTTAACCCCATAAAATGGTGCAATGCATTTCGAATACCTCCTTCTGTGGCAACTGGCTCAACTAGAAAGGCTTCGAGTGGGACACCCTAATTATAACTTGATTGCTGAGCGAAACGGTGAGGGTTATATCTTATGAATAAAGCCGAGTCGTTCTGCCTGAACACCAAGTAACCTAGCCTGATCGAATATAAATGGAGAATCTCCTGAGCTTTCAAGGTAGAAGCTTCGTCCTTAAAGGTGTCCCGCAGCGGCTGCACCGTTTTGGTGGATTCTTTACTGATATTCATGACCTTATCAACAAAGGTCATGCCGTCACCAACTGTACGCGGGCGAAGAATCACACCCCGAGCATCTCGCTGACTTGGCTCCACAGTGGAAGCATCGACCAGCCGCATGATCCATGGAAAATTGCAGGTTTTATAGAAATGGGGCCGCTTGTGCATTCCAAAAGCACCAAGCACATGCAGCTCGATCGGGAAGTTCACGGGCTGCACCCCCGGTTGAGTAGTGTCGGCCGCCAAGCTAAGGCCGTGATACAAATGAGCCAGCCCGGCAATCCCAACAGCAACCTGTCTCCCTTCAACCATCTGATGAGCTGGGTAGAAAACAGACGGCCTCATGTAGCGAGGGTGCATGGGAAGCGCGAACCAGCTTAACCACAAACCGAGGAACCCTAGAAAGAACGCTTCTTCATCGATGTCCTGAGCGGTGATGTCTGAAAAGGGGACGACCGCGACGTTGGGAAGGAAGAAACTCTTTTGATCGGCTTCCGTTATCGGCCGGATATCCAAGCCAGAACCGAAAGGATCATCGAGTTTGGAAAACCTTTCACCTTATTGCGATAAAGCTTCTGGGCGAAGAAAACGGGCGATGAAGTCCGCAAAGCTAACCCCGTAGCTTCCAGATTCAAGAAATAGGCCCTCATAGATGTTTAGCACCTTAATCAAGCTGGGGAATCGGTGCTGAATGGAATTCTCTGGGGTTAGACCCGTCATCACCAGTCGGGTAGCGAAAACATACTCGTTAGGGGGCAAGATCTCCTCATAATGCTCCCCTCTGACAGGTAAGCCGGAGATATCCGCAAACTCCTCCAAAGAGATGGAAACTTCTCGATCTAGCATAAGGAAGGTATGAGTTGGAACGTTCCATTGTTCCAAAAAGGCTTTGACCCACCATGCTGGAGGTATGGAATACTGGAACAGAAAAGCATAGATCGTGGGGTACAATCTGAGCCTCAGCAGCTCTGACTTCTTTGCCGATAAGATATATCGGGCCCACTGTAGATATCCAGCTGAATGACAGGGAGTCAAGCCTATGTTGTATGGCTGTCCCCAAGGGCGCGACTTACCCTGGCATATACGCCGCCCTAGAATGTCCAAAGCCATCGACGGTTGTACAGGTATTGCAGCTATAGAGGGCTGAAGGCAACCCTCTGAAGTCCAATTAACCACCTCCATGGCATAGTTCACCGGGGGTACGTTGGCATAATGAATTGCCGAAATGAGCTCTGAAGAGGTTGCGCAAGAGAAGCTGCGCTGACCCATGATGATCTGGTTGTACCATGTTCCCCATAAATGGAGATTCTTCCGCTCCGGGTCGTGATCCTTGATCAGTGAAAAACTTCTCGATCTACTGGCGCTGCAGGGAACCCGATTTCTGAACGGATAAAGGGCAACGAAGTATCGAAAGACATGGTACCTGCGCGAAAGAGAACAAAGTTAGCCGTCAATGCTACAAGTCAAGTTCGGTACTTGGTATTTTAAATCCGTACCACACTGCAATGCAGTAAAAAGGGGCCAAAGAGGACCCACACAATCTAGATGATTCTCATTATTAATAAAACAGTCTCATCATTTGATGAGACTGTCATTAAATAAGGAAATCCTCAAAGGATTCTCATTTAATGAGAGCCCCTCGGGCCAAGGAGTAAATCTCCCATTAAGAGCAGCGCTCTACAACAGAGTGACATCTGTCAGCTCTGATGATGAAAAGAATAAAATTCCTCAAGAAATATCCTGAAGAGCCATGCTCTGTAAAATGATGGAATAACCCATCAGAAAACTTGAAGCAAAGCTTTTAATGAATCAAAAATTCCGAGATCTTCAAAATCTATGAACAAACTCTAAGAGTTTTCATGAAAGATTAACAAATCTATATGATTGGAAAAGAGCAAAGCTCTGTTAATGGGTTAAGAAACCCTAAGAAAGATCTCTTTAGATCTATGAAGAGCAAAGCACTATTGAGAAACCCTAGAAATCTATATGATTTGTAAAGAGCAAAGCTCTGTTAATGGGTGGAACCTTAGAAAGATTTAATCTTTACCTAAATTTTTGACAGAGTTCTGTCCCTAAGAAAATTCTTAAGACAAAGGGCTATGCTCTGAAGGAGAAATAATTCTCAGAAAAAAAGTAAGAAGATGAACAGAGATCATCTCAAGGGACAAAGGCCCTATTTATAGGCACTGAGATGCCGTTTCAACTTCTGAGTTGATCCAATGGCGCAGATGCTGCCACTGCTGCACTCACGTGAAGCTACGTGAGCGCAACGGTGGGGGGGCATTTGTTTCCCCTAATCAGAGTAAAGCTCTGTTCAAATTGTCAAAATTTGAAATGAAGCAGCGCTTCATAAAGCGCCAGCAAGCAACGCTCACGTGCAAAGCACGAGTGCGCTAGCGCTAGAACAAAATGTTCTCGGCTCTTGGATCAAAAATCCAACGAACATGATTAAAAATCATCAATTGACCAGAATAAAATTCTGTTGAGGAAACATTCCTCGGAATCTTTCCAAACAGGAAAGATTATGCTCTGAAAATCATAGCACCGTTAGATCAATGATCCAATGGTGATTAAAAATCACCAAATTACAGAATAAAATTCTGTATGGGAAAAGATTTCCCAATCTTGTTAAAAGCAGGAAGATTGCCTTCTGTAAATCAGAAGCCCTTGGATCAAAGATCCAACGGGGGAAACATCCCCAAATCAATTAGAGAAAAGATCTCTTCAACCGATTAAACAAATCAGCCTTCACTATATAAAGGCCCCAAGACTTCAAGTCTAATATAGAGGAACCCCCCCATAAACTTTGAGAAATTTCAAAGGTAAAGAGCAAGCTCTCAGAAGAAGAAGATTTTCTTCAAGGTAAAAAAAGGAACAGAGAGATGAAATCATCTCATATAAAAAGAAGAATTTACTTCTTTTTCTAAGATCATAGATCTATAAGACCAAGGTCTTTCACAACAGAGATCAAAATATCTCATCAATAAGGGGAAGAACTTAATCTTCTTCAGATCATAGATCTATAAGACAAATTTTCTTTCAGAGATCATAATATCTCATTATAAAAGGGGGGAGAATAATTTAATTCTCTTAGAATCACAGATCCATAAAGGCGGAGCCTTTCACCAAAACATAAGAGATTGAAACATCTTCTATAAAAAAAATAAGAACTTTGTTCTTAGATTCATGAGACAAAGTCTTTTATAAGTTTGAGAATTTAATTCTCAGGATGCAAAGTTGCCTAAAAAGAGCCCTAGGGCTCCAATCAAAAGAAGCGCTTCAGCGCTACAAAACTAACGCATAGCGTTGCAGAGTCTTAGCGCTCCAAATTTCACAAGAAGTGCACTGCGCTCATTGTCTGGAAAACAGCGCTAAGCGTGCCACGTGCTCCTCACGTGCGCGCTACTTCACCAGAAGCGCACTATGCTCATTGTCTGGCGTACAGCGCCAAGCGCGCCATGTGCTCCGCACGTGTGCGCTGCTTCACCAGAAGTGCATTGCGCTCATTGTCTGGCACTCAGCACCAAATGCGCCAAGCGCACCACGTGCTTCTCACGTGTGCGCTATCTCACAGGAAGCGCCTTAGCGCTCATTTACTGGCGCACAGCGCCAAGCGCGCCACGTACTCCTCACGTGTGCGCTAAAAGAACATAAACTGTTCTATAAATAAAAGCCCAGAGCTATGATGAGTGATCAGCATTCAATAAAAGACTAAAAGATTGTCAGAACTCAAACCAATGCTCGGCATTGTTAAATGTTTAACATTTTAACTGAATGGGCCGAGCCCAAAGTGGCTACAGAACCCTACCTCAGGTTAATTGAGCCCATATGCTCATAAATCTTTTATCTTAGTCCCAAATTGGACTACAGATCTCCCAACCATTATTGGTTCAAGGGTACATCTCTTCACTCCTCTGATATATGTCGTTGTAATCCTTCAACGTCTTCAGAGAGGTGACGGGTCCCGACAACCAGACATTCCATGGACTGTGGGGTCCTTAAACTCAGAGACAATGATGTCCTTAAACTTTACGGACTGTGGGGTCATTAAACTCATGGACTATGATGTCCTTAAACTTTACAGACTATGACGTCTTTAAACTGGACCGCAAAGTCCCTAAACTAAAACAAGGGAGCCCAAATGCTCTTTTGTTGGATCTAAATGATCCCGTTAAGTTGATCTTATTCTAAAATTAGACTAACGTATTCTTAACAAACGTTTAAGTTGATCTTAGTCTTAAATGAGACTAACGCGTCCTTAAACCCGACCCCAAACCTAAATCTAAGAAAATACAGATTTGGAAAAATCCACGCCCTACGGGCGACAACATAAATTAGTCTCCGTATACAATCCACGGGGAACCATAAACAAAACAAACACACACGACACGAAGTGACCATCTGGAGAAAGAGAAAGTTGATACCGTGATGCGGTAGCGTAATTAACTGCAGGGGCTTGCGCCTGCAGGAAAGAGCGTCCCCACAATTAAACCCTCAACGAGGGGGAATCTGATGAAGTCTGCTACATCAAACGCATTCGTTTAACCTTCGATACATGGTGTCATAAATCAACTTGGCATCTTCGGAGAGGTGGACGGATAGCACCAAATAGCATCTGCCCTCGAAATTCAGGCCGAACGTCCCAACGTCCCGGTTCCGGCTTTCGGCGGAGAACACACGTGAATGCCTATATTTAAAGCATATAGGCATAGCAATCAAAACAATTGCTAGGCTAAAACAGCCCCACGTGTTTAACACGTGAGTGCTTATACAACGCATATAGGCACAGCAATTAAAACAATTGCTAGGCTAAAACATCCCCACGTGTTCACGTGAGTGCCTATATGCAACGCATATAGGCACAGCAATTAAAACAATTGCTAGGCTAAAACATTCCCACGTGTTTAACACGTGAGTGCCTATATGCAACGCATATAGGCACAGCAAAAACAATTGCTAGGCTAAAAAAGCCCTACGTGTTTAACACGTGAGTGCCTATATGCAACACATACAGGCACAGTAATCAAAACAATTGCTAGGCTAAAACAGCCCCACGTGTTTAACACGTGAGTGCCTATATGCAACACATATAGGCATAGCAATTAAAACAATTGCTAGGCTAAAACATCCCCACGTGCTTAACATATGAGTACCTATATGCAACGTATATAGGCACATCAATTAAAAAAATTGCCAAGCTAATAAGCCCCACGTGTTTAACACGTGAGGGCACTTCCCTACTTAACAAGGAACCGTTGGATCAAAGATCCAATCATGATAGAATTAAATTCTATTGAACATTTAAATGGGAAATGATATTTTCTGTTAAACAAAAAGTTGGCAGATCAATGATCCTATGAGTTGGAAAATATTTTTCATCTCTCCAAGCACCCTTGGATGAAAAATCCAACGGTGATTAAAAATCACCAATCTACAGAATAAATTCTGTACAGGAAAATATTTTCTTAATCTTGTTTAAGAAACAAGAAAATATGTTCTGTAAAACAGAAATCCTTGGATCAAAGATCCAACAGCGGGCAAAACCCCCAAATCAATTGAAGTCTCTCAATGAGAGATTTCCTAAAACTAATTAACAAACTTCTCCTCACTATATAAAGAACCCAAGACTTCAAGTTAAAAAAAAGGGAGAATAGAGAGAGAAACATACAAAAAGAGAGAAAAAATAGAAAAAGAGAATTCAATTCTCTAAAAGAAGAAGATCCTCTTCTTAAATAAAAAAATACTAGGTAAGAAGAAAATACAAAGATTATCCTATCCTTCTTCGCCTCTTTAAGGGTTTAACCCTTCAAAAAAAGAACTTAGTTCTTCCTCTGGTTGAGGTCTGCTGAAGCAGATCTCCCCACAAGTTAAGAATTTAATTCTCATCGGGGAGATTCTGTTATATAGATTCAAAACTTAGGGGAAAGAACTAAGTTCAAAGAATTTAATTCTTACAAAGTATATAGGAATTTAATTCCTCTGATAAAACTAGGGTTTGACCCTGTAAAAAGAATTTAATTCTTATAAAACAAGAGACTTGAAATTCTCTAAACTCAGATCCCAGCATCGTTAATATGAGATCAAAATCTTCATGCACATAGAAGAAAAGACTGGTGATTCATTAGTGTTCAACATTATAACGAAACCTCACGTGTTTCCCCACGTGAGCACCTCTGATGAACAAAAAAGAATGGATGACACTGAGTCACGTGTTTCCCCAAATAAGCACCTCTGATGAACAAAAAAGAATGGCTGAGATCGAGTCACGTGTTTCCCATGCGAGTGCCTAAAAGAAGAACAAGAAATGCCTCTTAGGACAGTCACGTGTTTTCCACGCGATCCCCAATCAAGTGCTTAGAACTTATATGAAGGAGGAAATAAAACCCAAAAAACAGCTCTCACTTTGGAGCGCCTCACGTGAGCACCACAGGGCCCAAGTACTTAGCACTTATAAAAGAAGAGAGAGGTAAAACCCCAAAAGGCAGTGCCCAAATTTGGGGCGCCTCACGTGCTCACACGTGAGTGCCACAAGAATTAAGTGTTTAACACTATATGTAAACGGGGTCTTGAACCCAATGAACAGCGCCAGCTTTAAGGTGCCTCACGTGCCATACGTGAGGACCATAAGAATTCAGTGTTTAACACTGCTTCAGAACCTCACGTGGGAACACATGAGTGCTAAACGTATACTGGTGCTTAATACTATGGGAATTCAACTCCAGCCTCAAGTTAGCTAAGTCTTCTTGAGATTAAAACATCTTTGATCTTCAATCAATCGAGCTCCCCATGCTCATGTCTTCCTAAACTGATCCTAGTCCCAAACATGACTAATAATCTTCCGACGGATATTCATCACATATCTTCCCTCAATCCGGAAATTGGTTCAAGGGTACATCTCTCCACACCTCTGATACATGTTGTAATTCTTCAACGTCTTCAGAGAGTTGGAGGGTCCTGACAACCAACAACTCTTTGGTGCACTCCCAAACCGATGAGCACATCCCAATACAAACCGTAACGTGCTTAAACTACTATGGACCAAAACGTCCTTAAACTACAACAGACCGAAATGTCCTCAAACTAAACGTTGCCTCCAAAATGGTGACAACGGACCGTAACGTCCTTAAACTAAAACCTCACCTAAAAAATGGTGATCTACAGACCGCAACGTCCTTAAACTAACAATGGACCGAAACACCCTTAAACTAAAACAATAGAACCCAAATGCTCTTTTGTTGGATCTGAATGATCCTAAAACCTTGTTAAGTAGATCTTAGTCTAAAATTGGAGTAACGTATCCTTAACAAACATTTAAGTTGATTTTAATCTCAAAAGAGATTAACGATCCTTAAATCAAACCAAACCCAAATCTAAGAATATACGGATTTGGACTAATCCACACCCTACGGGCGGCAACATAAATTAGTCTCCGTATACAATCCACGGGCAACCAAAAATAAAATAAACACACACGACACGAAGTGAACATCTGGAGCAGGATAAAGTAGTTATCGCGATGCGGTAACGTAATTAACTGCAGGGATTTGCGCCTGCAGGGAAGAGCGTCCTCACAATCAAAAACCCCTCGCAAACGAGGGGGAATCTGACGAAGTTTGCTACAATGGCCGCATCCGTCCAAACCTCCGATACACGGTGCCATAAATCAACTTGGTATCTTCGGAGAGGTGGACAGATAAATCCAAATGGCATCTGCCCCCAAATTCAGGCAAGAAGACCTATCCTGGTTCGTCTCCGTTTTCGGCGGTAAACACCGTCATATCCCCCAAGTTGCCCTACAGACGGTCCAATATTGGCCCTTGTATACAATCCACGGACACAAATAAATGATTTCCCCGCCGAGTTCCACCAATGACGAGAAATGTCCTCATATGGTGAACGACACTTGTAAGTCCTCTTGACTTATAAGGAGAAAATACTCTTGTAAGATTCTTACGACTTATAAGAGAACACACATTTAGGAATCCCCACGACTCCTAAGGAGAAAATACATCCATGAGATCCTCACGACTTGTAGGGAGAAATAACTTTCTAAGACCCTTATGGCTCATAAAATCAAAAAGTCTTAGTCGACAGGATCCTAACCCTGTTTACTAAGCCATCTTTGTCCAAGTCCTCTCAAAGGCGAATGATGATTCGCTCCTGGCGACATTCCAGTTGTAGCGATGCTGATGCCTAAATAGGTGTCAAACCCCAAGTCCTCTCAAGACAAATGATGATTCGCTCCTGGCTACATTCCAATAGTGCCGATGCTAATGCCTAAACAGGTGTCAAACTCCAAGTCCTTTCACGGAAAATGATGATTCGCTCATTGAAATATTCTAGTCGTAGCGATACTGATGCCAAGGTTGGTATCAGATTCCAAACTCGTAATAAAAATCAGTGAGTAAAAAATATGCATATAAAAATAGCCGAAATGATGGGGAAACTCGCAATAAAATCAGCGAGCAAAAAATATGCATATAAAAATAGCTGAAATGATAGGGCAACTCGCAATAAAAATCAGCGAGCAAAAAAATATGCATATAAAAACAGCCGAAATGATTGGGCAACTCGCAATAAAAAGCAGCGAGTAAAAATAAAAAAAAAATAGCCGAAATGATTGGGCACCGTGGATAAAGAGCCGAAATGATTGAGCAATCACGACTTTCGCGATATGAAAAGCTGAAAAGATAGGGCATCGCGGAAAGAAAAAAAATGAAAAAATGAAAACAAAACTTTTCTGCCCTGCAGGTAAGTCTACACCAACCCCGAATACAATCCATGGGCACAAATGAAAAAGGGAACCGTGTTTTCCACCAGGCTCCGTCAAAGGGAGAGCCAGATCTTGATGGCAATATCTGCAGCCTAGAGATCAGCCTGACGTTCCTTCTCAGTGCAGACGCGACGTTAACAAAGACCCCAGGGTCGAACAAAAAAGGAGCCA
This sequence comes from Agapanthus africanus, assembly GCA_030015575.1. Taxonomy (NCBI): domain Eukaryota; kingdom Viridiplantae; phylum Streptophyta; class Magnoliopsida; order Asparagales; family Amaryllidaceae; genus Agapanthus; species Agapanthus africanus. The sequence goes on along the minus strand of CM057338.1, from coordinate 65,174,180 downwards.
TGGCAAATTCCTAGTTCCAAGTCTTGACGGTTCATATACAACTCAGAGACTACCCGGCGTACCTTCTCATTCCATCAGAGTGCAGACGTGACGTCGGCAAAGCTCCAACAAGCCAAATCAAACTGGAGAAAAGGCATATTCCAAGCTCCGGACTTCAACTGCAATACATACAGCATAGAGGTCCTACAGATGTCTACCATACTTTAGTAAAGAAACGGCATGGCATCGTCAAAACAAAAATCGGGCTTCAACGACAACTCATATAAAGCCTCAGAGACTATCGGAGATCATCCCACACCAGCGCAGAGTGGTTATGACTCATCGGGGCTCCAAATTGAGCCTAACCTCAAGTAAAAAGCGACATGACAAATTCATAACGCTTGCTCTTCCGACGGTCATATAGCCTAAGGAGATTGCTCGAAGACGTCTTGTCCAGCCCCCGAAGGGACCAGAGACACGACAGTCGCAGAGATACTCGAACAACGACTCAAAGACCGCATATCGAGGAATATATCAGCCAACGCTACGATACCACGGACCAAAATCCTAGTACCACAAAACCTAACGGACCTCTGTCGTAAAGAATGGAGGTTATCTATATATAACGTTAGGACAAGTTTTCCTGTAAACCTAAGGGAGGTAAACTAAATAAACTTCGAAATGAGTACATAAACTAAAGACTCCGAAATGAGTGAATAAACTACAAACTCCGAAATGAGTACATAAACTAGAAACTCCGAAACGAGTTCATAAACTAGAAACTCCGAAATGAGTAAATAAACTAATGGGTGCCAGATTAAGACATCAAGAAATAGAAAAGTGCAACCCATAGGCCACAGGGCTCAGAGCTAGATCTGATTAGTGCATTTGATTCACACACATTTAAGCGCTTATTTATAATCACATACGTACTTGAATGGAAATAGCATTCAAAGCGTCCCGATTTATACATGCATGAGAAGGATCAGTGCATGACACGAGCACAACAGTGGCATTTTACACTAAGCAAAAATTCCTAAGGGTAAAGTATAAAGCACATGCGCAGATGCAAGATGCACATACGAATATGTGATGAAGATGAAACATGCAACAGTCAACGATAAAGAGATACATTTAAATAAGCATCTTACTCTACACGAAAGAGATCACCAAAAATGGGATCAGAGATACAGGGGTTAACAAAACAATAAACAAAATTCTCCAACTCCCTCTCTGCCTTCTACACCATGTCGAAGCGGTGATCTTCGCGAGAAGTCGCTCCCCATCGCTCAGCGCCGTGCTCATCAGCGAAGGCAGACATGATGGCCCGCTGAGCCCGAATCTAGCTTAGCAACTGAACCGAATGAACCCTCAAAGGCTGGGTAATCAAACGTGCTTCATGAAAGCACTCAATCTTATCTTCCGCCACGTCGAGCATCACCAGAGTCATCTCCGTTGGATGAGAAGGGATATCAGCAAGAATGGACATGAAGATCATCCGGAGCCAAATGGAGCCCATGGGAAGAGGAGAGCCCCTACGAGCCAAGAGCTCGTACATTACCGTGTCATATTGGTCAGTGGTGAGAAGGGGATCCGCTAACCGCGCAGCAAAACAAGGAATAATCTCCTCGATAGGCACCTCCCATGGTTGCCGACGAGCATGAGGACGATTACAAGCCATAACTTTTGGTTTGTCTCTAAAAAATGGTCACCTTAAGGTCTGAATAGTTCTCTCTCTGTGAAGAAGGAGGAAGGCACAACTTCAGATTATAAAGACAGGAATTCAAGTCTAGGCACAGAAAATTATGTGCATGATGGAACTATTTCCAAGGCCTGATAGAAAGGGGCATGGGAAAAGGAAAAGTTGACTCATAGGAATCAGAGCAAGAAGGTGAAACGATCCCAGCACTTCGCGTGCGTGCCATATGAGCACTGGCGCCAATCCTTTATAGGATTAGAATCAGAGATGACGCCTCACACACATAACATGTGGACGCTGGCACCAATCCTTAAAACCAGTGGCAGCGCCTCACGCGTATAACACGTGGGTGTTGACACTAGTTTATATATATATATATATATATATATAGATATATATGAGTAACAACTACTTCACATGAGGCACATATGAACAGTGGTATAAAAGAAGAGAAAGTTTTGTCATTCATACTTCGGAAGCTTTATACATTGGTGATAAAAGGAATCAACAAAACAAAAAACATCATCAAAATGTTTACAACGGCAAAACACTGAACTCCGGATATGGATTTAGGAATTTAGAAGCAAGTCCGAGTAAAGTGCTTCTGGCTTCTCTGACCATTTTCTTATGCATTTTCTCGCAAATGCAAGCGTCGGGATCCCTGCTAATATCGTCCGTCCTCTGGTAGGCAGATATTATCGCCGTCTGTTGGAAGACGCAATGAAAAATATCTACAAGATCATCTCTCCGTTTCTTCGAGATTAGGCCCATCAGATATACTGAATGCATCTTATTTTTTGCATCGTCAAGTGCCTCGAGCTGTATGACCTCGTCAAGTTCAGGAAGTGCTTCCCAAATCGATCCCACAATGATTTTCAAAAGAGCAGAACGGTAGGGGAGTAATCGAACGTTGTAATCGTCGAAGCGACGCATCACTTCAGCGCATTGAGTGTCAGAAAACTCCTAGTCTTGGCAGCGACCTTGGACGCGAATATCCTCATAAGAGATAATCTCGTCAAGATCATATAGATGAAAAGTCATAGTATCTAAAAAAAATCAGTAAGAAAAATTAACCATCAAAATATCAAGATTCTCATAATCTAAAAGAAAAACAGTGGTTTTAACACCCCTACCAATGATGAGTAAGGCACTCACTGTAAGAATCCATAAGAATTCTCATTTAATGAAAAATCCCATTAAACTATGGGGTTAAACTCTCTCGAGAAACGGGCTCTACAGCAGATTCAAATCTACAGAGAGAAGAAAAAGGGGAATAAAATTCCCAAAAGAAGAAATCTTGTTAGAGCTAAGCTCTGATGAACAACCCAAAGTTAAATAATGGGATTGATTCCCCTAAGAAAAACCTCTATGAGAAATACACCGGAACTAAACTCCAAAGAACTCTTAAAGATCAGAGTAATAGGATAAAACCCTGGGATCTTTTGAGATTAATGGTCTATCAAAATTATCTCAAGGAAAGAGCAAAACTTTGTTAATGGGTTGAAAGAAATCCAAGACAAAAGAGTCTTTTTCAAGGAAAAAATGGTCAGAATTCTTACCACGATTCTTGAAACAGAGTAAAACTCTAAGAGTTTCTTTAAAAACAGATATCTAGGCTCTAAAAAGAGAATTAAATTCTCAGGGAAGAAGAAAGAGAATGGCGAAACGACTGTCATCTCAAGGGTCAAAGGCCCTATTTATAAAACTTGAGGGGACGGTTCCACTCCCCATAAGATCAAACGGTGGAAAAGGTGCCACCGCTGCACTCACGTGTGAGCCACGTGAGCGCAACAGTGGGAGGGCATTTGTTTCCCCTAATAAAAGAGTAAAGCTCTGTTCAAAATTAATGAGACGGCACCTCACGTGCCCTCCACAAGGGCACCAGTGCCAGAGCCAATCTTATAAGATTAAAATCCTATGATGGCGTCTCACGTCCCCCTCATGCGGGCGCCAGTGTGCAAAGCACAGAAATGCCCATCTTAAGAATTAAATTCTTAACCGGCACCCACGTGTACAACATGTGAGCGCCAGCGCCCAAGTTAATATCTGTAAAATTAAATTCTACATTTCTCCAATAAACATTGGGATATTCTCAGTTAAACAGAGTCGTTGGATCAAAGATCCAATGGAGAAAACATCTACTAAATCTTTCTAAATCATAAGGATACTCTCGGTTGGATCAATGATCCAACAATAGAATAAAATTCTATTTCTTGGGAATATATTCCCTCAACCTTTCAAAATAAGAAAGATTGCTCTCTGTACAACAGAGAACCGGTGGATTAAAAAATCCAACGGTGATTAAAAATCACCGTTTTACAGAATAAATTCTGTATAAGTGAAAAATATTTCCCCAATCTTGTTAAAAACAAGAGCGACATCTTCTGTGAACAGAAACCTTTAAATCAAAGATCCAACGGTGGGTAAAATTTCTCAAATCAATTGGAATCTCTCAATAAGAGATTTCCTCAAAGCTAATTAGCAAATTGCCTCTACTGTATAAAGGACCCAAGACTGCAAGTCAGATAGAGAAGAACCCATCATAAGCTTCTTAAAAAAAGAGACAGAAAGCTTCAAAAGGAACAGAGAATTAAATTCTCAAAGAAGAAGATCTCCCTCTTCAAAAACTCTAGGTAAATAAAAAAATAGAGATCAAAACATCGCATTTACCTATTGAAGGGTTTAACCCTTTTAAAAGAACTTAGTTCTTTCTCTGGATTTGAGATCCGCGAGGCAAGTCTCCCACAAGTTGAGAATTTAATTCTCATCGAAAAAACTTGTTCTTGAAAATCAAACATTCAGAAAAAAACCAGAAATTGAGTTCCTAAAAAACAAAAGCCTACAAGAGAATCCTAGTTCTTACAAAAGAACTTAGTTCTTAAAAATAAAGCTTGATCCTAGATCTTCAAAACAAAGATCCTGGTGATCATTAATAGGCAAAAATGCTAACAACAGAGGAGAAAAGAATTCAGCGCCCCACGTACTTCCCACGTGGACGCCTCTAAAAGCGCCTAGTGCTTCACGTGCTCCTCATGTGGGCGCCATAAAAAAGAAGAGTGCTTAGCACTCATTGCCCGGCGCCCGGCGCCCGGCGCCCGGCGCCCGGCGCCGCATGTGAAAATCACGAGGGCACCATAAAGTGCTCAGCACTCTATAAAAAAAAGAGAGCCAAAAGGTTAAGTGTTCAACATTCATTGGGCAGCGCCCAGCGCCTCGCGTGCTCCCCATGTAGGCGCCGCAAAAGAGAAGAAAAGAGTGCTTAGCACTCTACAGGTAGCCCAAGACGGCTGAGTGTTCAACACTCATTGGGCAGCGCCCAGCGCCTCACGTGTTCCCTACGTAGGCACCATAAAGAGTGCCTAGCACTCCATATAAAGACAAAATGAGTAAAATGTTCAACACTTATTGGGCAATGCCCATGACTGAAAGCTCTACATAATTATATGTGGGCGTCATAACTCATATAAGCGATCAGCACTTTTGCATAAAAAAGAGAGACTGAATAAACAGAGCCCAAACAAGTGCTCAGCACTTTTTGCATAAATAAGAGGGACTAAATAAACAGAGCCCAAACAAGTGCTTAGCACTTTTTCAGAAAAAAAATAGGAGACTAAGCAGACTAAAGCCCAAATTGGCTAAATTGCTAAAGTCTTGCAACTGAGTCCAAATGCTCTGTTGTTGGGTCTTAAATAAAGATCCTAAAATGTTGTTAAGTGAATCTTATTTTCAAATTGGACTAACGTATCCTGAACAAAGAAATCAATCGAGCCCATATGCTCTCGATTTCCAAGGTCTCAAATATGACCAAAAATTCTTAAGCCCACAACAAACCCTTTTCCTTCAAATAGGGGATTTGGTTCAAAGGTACATCTCTTCACACCTCTGATACATGTCGTTATAATTCTCCAACGTCTTCAGAGAGGTGGCGGGTCCCGATGACCAATAGCTTCTTCATGCATTTCCAAATTGACGTGCATGCCTCAAATTGGATTGTGCCCCAAATTGGGCACATTCCATATATCCATTGTTCACTCTGCAACATAACAAACACAAGTGCGCATAGGGTGAATGATGGACCGAAATGTCCCTAAACTAATATCCGCCTCTAAAATGGCGATAAAGGATCGAAACGTTTTTAAAACTAACATTTCGCCTTAAACACGGCGATAATGGACCGTGATGTCCTTAAACTAAAATAATTGAGCCCAAATGCTCATATGTTTAAGTTGATCTTAATCTCAAACCAGATTAACGATCCTTAAATCAAACCAAACCCAAATCTAAAAATTATACGGATTTGGACTGATCCACGCTCTACGGGCGACGACATAAATTAGTTTTCGTATACAATCCATGAGCAACCAAAATAAAAACAAAAACACACACACGACACGGAGTGAACTTCCGGAGCAGGAGAAAGTGGTTATCACGATGCGGTAACATAATTAACTGCAGGGGTTTGCGCCTGCAGGGAAGAACGTCCCCACAATCAAAACCTCCTCATAAACGAGGGGGAATCTGACGAAGTCTGCTATAACGGCTGCATCCGTCCAAACCTCCGATATACGGTGCCATAAATCAACTTGGTATCTTCGGAGAGGTGGACAGATAAATCCAAATAGCATGTGCCCTCAGGATTCAGGCCGGACGTCCCAGCGTCCCGGTCCGTCTTCCAGCGGTGAACAGGTACATTTCGGATTCAGCCTAAAAGTCTTGACCGTGGTCCCGGGCATGCACGGGATACTATTGAGTTACATCAACGATTCCATTAAATTGATTTCAAAAACTTTAGAGTAGATAACCTAGTAGCACGGTTTAGATTACTCATCGCACTTCACACACACATACACACCTCACTATTATATTCATGTTGTTGATTTATATTCATGCCTGTATATTTGGTTACATCCTGGTTATTACTATTGTTTGATATTATGACGCACTGACGTCTGGGTTTTGTATAGCCCGGTTCCTCTATCTTTAGCGCAGGCTGAACATGAGTACTTTAGCCGACAAGCCGAGCAGTGAGGATTGTGTTTGGTTTAGTTATTTTCAACAGCTTTTATTTCTTGATGTGAGCCCATATTGGGACGTATTTCCAGATGTTGTTTATTGGATATTATTATCGTTTCCGCTTATATATTTTCTTGACTCTTTATTTTGGCAAATGGATATATACTAGATAGATTTTATATCTTGTTGTTCTTGATATCCTATAGACAGCCGTAATGTGACTGTGGAGGGATGATTTCTATCCACAGGTAGCATGGTTGGCTCTGTCACGTGCCGTAGTTAGCGCACTCTGGGAAGCGGGGCGTGACAGGGTTTGTTTGGTATCAGAGCCATATGATTTAGGGTTAATTGGGTTTGGTTCTTTTGTAATTGGGTATTAAACCCAATACACTAACCAGGAAACCCGGAACTAGGAACATGTCCTGCCACATTATTTTCGTATCATTCAGATTCTTGGATCTTATCTTTCTCTTGACCCTTTATCTTGACAATATGGAAATGACTTTGCATCTCAGCTTAGGAATCCTCCTCATTCCTTATTGGTTTTCCCCTTCTATTCCTTCAATTCTGATATTAGGATTTAGACGATTTGAATGGAATTAAGTGATTGTAACTATGTACCACGGCATGGTTACAATGCGATACTCTATTTAAGTAATTTGTAGTCCTATTTTGATTCCTTTTCTTAATTTATGGTCGTTATATTACCTTTTTTCTCTTGGTTGTATTGCTTACCAGTTTATGTTTTATCGCAAGCTTGAATCCAACAACCATGTTATATCTTTCCTCTCATCCCGTAAGAACCAATCCGTTTACATTTCGAAGAACAAAGAGAAGCGCAGGAGAAGCTTTTGATTACAGTAGTACCGACTGCTTCAAGCCAGTTCAGATGCAGGATGTTTCGAGAAGTTCCGATGAACCCACCGCAGATTATCAGAGTAGCGCAGCGGAAGAGTAGTGGGCCAATAACCCATAAGTCTTAGAACAAACTTGTAAATTCATGATGAAGAGAACCGTTTACTGAAAGGTGAAGTTCGTAAACAAGTTGCAGATGAAGCGCTGATAGCAGTTCGGGATTTCATCGATGTGTTCAAAGACATCTCGGGTTTACTGCCGAAACGAGATGTGGAGTTTGCGATTGATCTTGTTCCTGGAGCAGCGCCAATCTCAAAGAAGTATTATCCAATGGCGTCGGTGGAACTAGAAGAGGTAAAGAAACAAGTTGCCGAATTACTAGAGAAGGGTTGGATTCGTAGCAGCAATTCACCCTGGGGAGCTCCAGTTCTTCTAGTCAAGAAGAAAGATGGCACGCGGAGGATGTGCATTGATTATCGAGAATTAAAAATACCCTATCCCTCGCATCGGCGAATTATTCGATCAACTCAGTGGCGCGAGGGTATTCTTGAAGTTGGATTTGCGATCCAGATATCATCAAGTTCGAGTAAAATCAGAAGATATTTGCAATACAGCGTTCCGAACTCAATATGGGCATTACGAGTACTTAGTGATACCATTCGGCGTCACGAACGCACCGGTGATATTAACGGACTTGATGAACTGAATCTTTTCACCGTATTTGGACCAGTTTATAGTAGTGTTTATTGATTATATTCTTGTCTATTCGAGGAGCCAAGAAGAGCATGCAGAACACTTGAAGATCACACTGCAAACGTTGAGGCAAGAAAGATTATATGCAAAAATGAGCAAGTGCGAGTTTGGCTCGAAGAAGTAAGCTTTTGGGGCATGTCGTATCCGGAGATGGAATTGTTGTTGATCCTGAAAAGATTGCAGCAGTTCATGATTGGCCGATTCCGAAGAACGTAGCGGAGATCAGAAGTTTTCTTGGACTCGCCGAATACTATAGAAGAATCGTGGAGAATTTCACTCGTTTCACTGAACCATTGACCAAGCTTACGCGAAAGGAGGTACCGTTCATATGGACAGATAGATGTGCGTCAGCTTTTGAAGTATTGAAGCAATGATTGACCACCGCTCCTATTTTGACAGTGTCAGATGGTTCCGGAGGGTTGGGTATTCACAGCGACGCATCTGGGAAAGGCTTGGAATGTGTTCTTATGCAGCATGGGAAGGTTATAGCCTACACGTCGAGACAGTTGAAGACTCATGAGAAGAACTGCCCAACTCATGATTTGGAGCTAGCAGCAGTAATTTTTGCTTTGAAGATTTGGAGATTGCTTATTGGGCGAAAGGGTAGAAGTATTCACCGATCACAAAAGCCTAAAATATGTGTTCACGCAGAAGGAGCTCAACATGAGGCGGCGCAAATGGTTAGAGCTGATGGCTGATTATGATCTTGATCTAAAATACCATCCGGGGAAAGTTAATGTAGTGCCGGATGCGCTAAGTCGGTTGCTAGCAATACGGATGTTGACTGCACAAAAAGAGATTATCGATGATTTTCAGGGATTTGAGTTGGAGATTGTGTTACCGCATTCTTCGGGACAGTTGATACAGCTGCAAGAACAGTCATCCTTGATCGATGGTATTAAAGCAGCGTAGTCGCACGATCCAAGATTACAGAAGTTTCGAGAATAGGTAGAAGCGAGACTTCGAACGGAATTGTTGCTTCATGACGATGGTTCGTTACGATATGGGAGCCGTTTATGTGTGCCGAAAGGAGATATTCATGAAGAAGTTATGAAGGAGGCGCATAGTTCCGCATATTCCGTACATCCGGGAGGCACGAAGATGTACCGAGATCTACGATAGCATTTCTGGTGGGAAGGCATGAAAAGGGAGATTGCTCGCTATGTAGCGAAGTGCTTGGTGTGTCAGTAAGTTAAGGTTGAACATCAAAGAGTAGCTGGTTTACTGCAGCCACTTTCGATTCCTCAGTGGAAGTGGGAACATATAACCATGGATTTCGTGACGGCCTTACCGCGGAGTCCAAAGGGTAATAATGCAGTTTGGGTGATTGTTAGTCGTTTGACCAAGGCAGCTCATTACATACCGTTTTGAGTTGGTCAGTTGACGGAAGCGTTAGCAAAGCAGTACATGCAGGAGATTATGAGATTGCATGGAGTACCTGTGAGCATCGTTTCCGATCGTGATACCCGATTCCTATCGCACTTTTGGAGGAGTTTACAGGAAAGTTTGGGGACTCGATTGAAGTTTATCACTGCTTATCATCCTCAGACAGATGGCCAGTCAGAAAGAATGATCCAAACTCTTGAAGATATATTGAGAGCTTGCATGTTGGACTTCAAGGGTTCATGGGAGGATCATTTACACTTGGTGGAGTTTTCATATAATAACAGCTTTCAGGCGACTATCCAGATGGCTCCATTCGAAGTATTGTATGGTCGTAAGTGTCGCTCGCTCGTCTGTTGAGACGATGTTGGAGAACGAAGATTATTGGAACCGAATCTCATCGTGCAAACCACGGAGAAAGTTAATACGATCCGAAATCATATGAAGGCAGCACAAGATCGGCAGAAAAGTTGGGTCGATACAGCATGAAGACCTCTGGAGTTCACAGTTGGTGATCTTGTATTCCTGAAGATATCACCGACCAGAGGAGTGATTCGATTTGGTAGTCGAGGCAAGCTTAGTCCTCGAATCGTAGGCCCTTTCGGTATTATCGAGCGCGTGGAAGAAGTAGCTTATTGATTGGCCTTACCACCATCCTTAGCGAGTGTTCACGTCGTGTTTCATGTATCTCAACTCCGCAAGTATGTTCGAGATGAGACACGCGTACTAGATCATTCGGAGCTGACAGTAAGGGAGGACTTGACATACGAAGAATGATCGATGGCGATTGTAGATCGAAGAGAAAAGGTCCTTAAGAACAAGGTTATATCTCTCATACTTGTTTCATAGGGGAATCGTTCGGACGGATAATCAACTTAGGAACGAGAAGACGAGACTCGACAGAAGTTTCCACACTTATTTTCTTAGATTCATGTTTACTTGTCTTTTCTTGTTCAGGGAATTTCGAGGACGAAATTCTTTTTGTAGTTGGGTATAATATAATAACCTAGTTCATTTATACTGTATTCTATTTGAGAATTTTCTAATCTTATGGCTATTTCTTGATTTTATTGTACTTTGGGTGTGGATAGTGCTTTGGTATCTGTGTTTGTATTCGACCCGACCCGCATGCTTGAAACCCGTTTTGATTCTTGATTACGACATATCCTTGCTAGTACTGAGAATCCGTGCACACATATGTCATGTATACCTGTATCTTATATCTAGTATTACATATATTTCAAATACTATAAATTATAGTCAAATAATATTGTAGGGTGTTTTTCATCACCCCATTAAGATGGGAATACGCGTCGCTTATAAGGCGTACCATAGATTCCCCCTACCTAGGGTAGGCGGGGGTTTATTAATTGGGGATCCGAATCTCCGGCAGCCGCGGACTAAGCCGTCATTAATTACCCCTCGTCTTTGGAGCGAAAGAACCTCCGATTGACGGTTCAAACTGGTCATGCGAACTCAATGTGCAGTGTGCATGTGTTGTGTTTTGAGGGGTCTTAGGTATATCCGGGACCATACAGAGTTTACGGGGGTCCCGCTATCCGGATAGCAAGCTGGGGGTTAAGAGGGCTAGCAACCCCCTTACGGGGTGCGGGGCAGCACCCCGTTAGAATTTTTTTCTAACAGGGACATTGTTGTGGAGTGTGTGTATATAAAAAAAGGGAAATAGCGTCCAAAAGACACGTAGTCGCCAGCAGGCGCATGACGCCAGCAGGAAAAAGGGAGGGCTTAGCCCCTTATACTGGGAGTTGTCCTCCCAATTGACTTTTGGAGTTAAACTCCTAAAAAAAAGGACAAAGGGGGCTTAGCCCCTGCACTGAGAGTTGTACTCCCAATTGACTTTTGGAGTTAAACTCCTAAAAAAAGGATTTATCATTATTATTTATTTATTTATTTTTGGTGGAGTTAAACTTCTAAGAGATTTTTGGAGCTGATGAAAGGGGACCCCTTTCTTCTCCCTTGAGCCCTGGATCTTCCCAAAATGGAATTCTTGGAGATGGGTCTCCTTCTTCCTCCTCTCCGTTGGCTGGATCTTGGGGGGAAAGGGGTGAGACTTAAAAATCTCCCCTTTTAGAGATCTGATGGGAGATCTGAGCTTCCCTTTGTGGGTTTCATGGTGAAAAACTATTCCTTTTTAGAAAAAGAAGAGTGAAACTCTTGGTTTAATTTAAGAAAAAGGAAGAAGATTTAGAACCTTGAGGAAGGAGAAGGAGGCACAGAACCCTAATTTTTTGAGAAAGAGAAAAAGTTCTGCTTTGATTTTTTCATCATGTTGTCTTTATAGGTTACACACTTTACATACAGCCCTTTTTATGCTTTGCCAAATGGCATTTGTGCCGCCCCATACCTTATGTGCTTATTTCTTTTTGCACATAAGCCATGGGGTTTACAAAATTTTGGTTTTCTTCCCATTTTACATACATTTATTTCTAAAAATTACATTTAGATTAATTTATTGTATCCTTTTTGGCATGGAGCCGACCTCTTCCATGCTTGGTCTTGACTTGGGCTTGGACCCACTTAGTTTGGGCTCGGACCCACTTGACTTGGGGTTGACCTTGGTTTTGACTTGGTCGATCGAGGTGAAACTTTTGACCCTAACAAAGTGCCTCCCATCAATACATGCACACCACATATATGGATCATGTGCATGAAATTGATAGATCATCTTTCTCGTGGAGGTTGACTTGATTTGGCTCCCATTTTGACGACGTGGAGGTCGATGCTGCCCTTTTTGCGACGTGGACGGTCGATGCTGCCATTTTTGCGACGTGGACGGTCGGTGCTACCATTTTTGCGACTTGGATGATTGGTGCTGCCCTTTTAGCAACTTGGACGGCCGGTGCTGCCCTTTTAGCGACTTGGACGGCCGGTGCTGCCCTTTTAGCGACTTGGACGGTCGGTGCTGCCCTTTTTACGACTTGGACGATCGGTAGTGCCATTTTAGTGACTTGGATGGTCGTTGCTGCCATTTTAAGGACGTGGACGGTCAGTGCTGCCATTTTAGCGACTTGGATGGTCGTTGTAGTCATTTTTGTGACTTGGACGGTCGGTGCTGCCCTTTTTGTGACTTGGACGGTCGTTGCTGCCCTTTTTGCGACTTGGACGGTTGGTGATTTGATTTGACTTGATCCTGTAAGTCCACGTTGCTCACCCCGGTTCTTACGGGGAGGCGGAAACGGCGAAAAACAAATTTTTGGCGCAAGGCAAGATGGACTAAAAAGTGAGGATCTTTGCTAAACTAGAAACTAGCAAACAACTAGAGACTTTAACTACTATGCCGTAGAAATTATACCTCACGAAACCGGTCCTTCGGGTCTTCTCTCTGCTGTCCGGCTCGTCCATCCACACTCCGAGGATCGATCCGGATCTTGGTCACCTCCGCGGCCTCCTTGAGTCGAAGACGATCCACCCGAGAGATGTACACCGAGCTTCACCTCGAGCCAAGGCAACTAGGGCAACAAGATCGCTAGTCTTGATGTCCTAGGTTGTGTAGAAGAGAAAGATGGAGGTGTTTGTATATGTAGATTCTTTTTCTCTCAACACATGAGATCAAAAGAAGAAATCAAGAGGAGGAAGAAGGAGGAGAACAAGCAACCATGAGAGCTTTTCTTTTCTTCTCACAAGAACAAGAGAGAGAATGAGAAAAGAATTATGAGCTAAAGAAATGAACCATGGTTGCAATAATACACTAATCTCATCATTACTAATCCTATCATGATAAAGTTGATGCTACATTGAATTGACCATTTTCATAATCAAAAAGAAAAAGAAAATCCAAAGAAGAATGTAGACCTCTCATGAAGGTCAATGGTCAACTCCGGTCAACGGGTCAACAAAGTTAAGAGAGGTCATGGTGGTCAAATGGTCAATGCAATTAGCCATCATTAAACTATCACTAAAAGGATTAGTAAACAATGTCTCCGGCTCATAATGGTTTTGACCAAACGAATTGCCAAAACCCTAATGAGCCTGCCACATAACGGTTTTGGCCGAACCAACTGCTAAAACCCTAATGAGGCACCTCCTCCTTCATCGCTCCGCAAAACTGTGCATACACACCCGCATCCACATTCCGTAGAATGCGAATGCACAGAAGACAAAACAAATCCATCCGTGCAATACTAGGATCCGGCTTAAACCAAAACCCACTAGTATTGCCTGCCCAAACAACATATGCACACAAGTGCACGTAAGTGATCATAGCCCTGCCGTAAAACCATACGGCCTCTACACGTTTCGCTCAGTGCAGGGAAACTCTCTGTGTGGGACTCTAAAGACTCGACACTACGCTGGCAGTGGGTTTAACCACAGACCGCAAGCGGAACTAGCTGTATGTAACGGTCCCCAGGTAGATGTCGATAAGAAGGCCGATGAGGTAAACCCATCCGAACTCCTACTGAGCCTGTATGTGACAATCTCCGTACAGTCCGGTCTGTTCATCTAATACATCGCATGGCGGGCCTAGGGGGTGGCGAACGTCAGTCCCCTAATAGCGGTACAAGTCGTGTCGGGGTGTAGCCCAGAACACCCTGAGATAACACTGGAAACCTACCACTATATCTCGCTTGCCCTGGCCAGGGACTACTCGTGTAATGGCTCTCCTAGACACAGCGCGATGTCAACCCCCAATACCGGGAGAGACGAATCCTGTCTAACCGTCACTGCCTCCAAGTGCTTCGGGACTGCACCCAACTACTACCTGTTTGCACGACTCCTTTGAGCCGTGGTAGGGTAGTAATCTAAGTACAGTGGGAACACACTCGAGGCGAAGTGACAGTGTCAAGTCAGCGGACTAAGCTGTACTCATGTCACCTGGGAACTGATAACTGACGATAGGTATAATACCAACCAACAGTTCCCGACGAGTCCTGTCCAGTGTACTCGTAACCTAACGAGCACCCGCATACTATATCCAGTACGACGTACTGATGGCTGTGGGACAGACCATCTCCCCTGCTGGGATGAGAAGCGCATACGCTAGTCTACTCCGGAGTATCGATGCCCTGTCTCGATAATCCTACGACTAGGGACCTGTATAAGGATGTGCTTATAGATTACCCAGCCCCTACGAGTGTGACTGCCATCACAATGCTGGTAATCAAGTAAAGATCCTAAGGGCTCTACTAATATGTATAAGCGATATGCTAAAAGAAACGCATGCACATATTGAAGTAGAAAAAAACCAAGTAGCATACTACCATTTTGAGCAAGATTGTCTATACAACTGTGAATATCCCAAGCTTCCATCAAGTAATATACAAGCTAGTATGATACAGTAATGGCCTCTAGGGCATATACACTAACAATCTCCCACTTGCACTAAGGCCATGTACTGGCATATCAAAGACCTATCATCTCGATCAGCCGCTCGAACTGAGTCTGGGGTAGGGCCTTCGTGAGTGGATCTGCAGTGTTATTCTCCGTATTTACTCTCTTCACCTCGATCTCCCGGCGATCTACGATCTCCCTGATCAGGTGGTACCGCCTCAAAATGTGCCTGGACTTCTGATGGGACCTGGGTTCCTTCGCTAAAGCTATAGCGCCGTTGTTGTCGCAATACAGCGGTATTGGATCAATAATGGTAGGAACCACCTGAAACTCCGTGAGGAACTTCTTCATCCAGACAGCTTCCTTTGCGGCATCGCAAGCAGCTATGTACTCCGCTTCAATAGTTGAGTCAGCAACGGTCTCCTGCTTGGAACTCTTCCAGCAAACCGCCCCTCCATTGAGGGTAAAGACATAACCCGACATGGACTTGGAGTCATCCTTGTCACTCTCGAAACTGGAGTCAGCAAAGGCCTCGATCTGGAGGTCTTTTCTGCCATACACCAAGAACATCTCCTTAGTCCTTCTCAGGTACTTGAGAATGTTCTTTACCGCTATCCAGTGTTTCTCCCCTGGGTTCGACAGATACCGGCTTACAACGCTCAACGCGTATGCTACATCTGGTCTGGTACATAACATCGCATACATTATAGAGCCTACCGCAGAAGCGTAGGGTATAATAGACATGCGATCCCTTTCCAAATCAGTCTTGGGAGACATTTCTTTGGAGAGGGTGATCCCGTGACAAGCCGGTAAATTACCGCGCTTGGAATCTTCCATACTGAATCTTTTCAGTATGGTATCGATGTACCTTGACTGTGAAAGTCCCAACATTCTCTTAGATCTATCACGATAGATCTGGATCCCCAGAATGTAGTTGGCATCGCCCAGGTCCTTCATGGAGAACCTCTGCGACAAGAATTCTTTGACTGACTGTAGCATACCTATTAGGAGAATGTCATCCATGTACAAGACGAAGAATACCACAGTTCTCCCTACAATCTTACTGTAAATGCATGGTTCATCTGGGTTTTTGATAAAGTCGAATTCCTTGACAGTATCATCAAAGCAGATGTTCCAACTTCGCGATGCCTGCTTAAGTCCATAAATGGACTTGAGCAACTTGCACACTCTATCGCTACTCCCACTCTGAATGAATCCCTCCGGCTGATCCATGTAGACGTACTCTTCCAAATTTCCATTCAGGAAAGCCGTCTTTACATCCATCTGCCAGATTTCATAATCGTAGAAGGCAGCAATGGCAAGAAGGATCCGAATGGATTTCAGCATAGCCACTGGAGAAAAGGTCTCGTCATAGTCCAAAACAGGTCTTTGACGAAAACCCTTTGCAACAAGTCTAACTTTATAGGTCTCAACCTGCCCATCTACACCAATCTTCTTTCTGAAGATCCATTTGCAGCCTACGGGTTTTACCCCTTCTGGAGCAAAGTCCAAAGTCCAAACTTTGTTGGTGTACATGGACTCCATCTCGGTCCGCATTGCATTCAGCCATTTTACCGAGTCACCGCTCTGAATGGCTTACTGGAAGTTAGTAGGCTCACCATAATCCATAGTGCAATCCTCTCTATCCCCGTCTATGAGAAAACCGTAGCATCTCTCGGGCGGATGAGACTGCCTACTACTCCTGCGGAGTGGCGCTGGGATGTCCTGTTCTCTTGAAACTTCTGGTTCTTCCAAGCTTTCAGTAATAGCTTGTGGTTCTGGAATTTCTTCCAGTTCTACTATGCTCCTGATTTGTCTGTCAAAAACTATCTATTACCGCAATCAAGAACGGCGTCGCTTTGCAGCTAGCCGGTGAGTACGGGTCGGTCCACAGGGATGTTGTGAATTTCCTAGTCGCGCTAACGAGTTAATTCCGAAGGGTGTTCGGATTAATTATTAAGTCTAAAAACCTAAATTATTCTATCTACGATTATCTAGATCTATTCTTGCTAGGGTTAGGTTTTGGGATGGTTTGGAAATGCAAGTAAATCTCAACGCTTTCTATACCCGAATGAAGATCTATGAGGAGTTATGGTAATTATCAATAAAGGGGATTAGATCCATTTGGGAAGGTGTTCCTTCCTCTAGGTTCTTGTCCTTCCTTTAGAGATCCTTACCTTAACCTCCATGGAAAACGCGCGCAACCGGGCTTTTACACTACGGTATCACCGCTACCTCGAGGGATAGGGTGCCGTAGGGCGCAGTGTGTGTGTATGCATGGAGTCCTATTGTAAATATATAATGGGTAAGAAAGGGATGAGAGATCTCATCTCTCAAAATCCTTCCCCAAAACTAACTCTAAACAATTTATCTACGGCAAGAAATTAAATCTACCTAGGGAAAAGAATTGAAATCTAAACTAGGGCAATGAATTAAATCTACTTACAGATGCATTTCTCCAATCATCAACGCAGGGTTGTCAGATCTGAATTTCTGAATTGAAGAGAGGCACCGATGCTCTCCATAAAGAATTCAAAATTTATTATTAAAAGGAGGCATAAGAAAATACAATCTTTAGAGTTCCTATTTATAGAGAATAGGAAACCCTAGGTTACATTTGATTCGCATGTCTGAAATTACAAAAATAGCGCTTAGGTTGACTAGTCAGCGCCGCCCAACATTTTTGTAAAAAATAATTTTCCTTTGGGCTTCTTCTGGCCGCGGAACCGCAGCAATGGTAGGCTTGGGCCGCGGTTCCGCGGCCCATTGGTCGAAGTGTGTGCTGAAAAGTCTTGGTATGCTTCTGGGTCTTCTGGGCTTCAATATTCTGTGGTTCTCTTATCAATTGGGCTTTTATATTGGATCCAGATTTCCAGTGAATAATTTGCCATGGATTTTTAACCGTTCGCTTTGTAATTTTGGACCTTACGTTGCCTTGTTAATTGTGAACTGTCCTTCGATGTAGGCTTGATCAAGAGTCTTCTGTTTGTTGGTCAAAGTCCACTTTTTCATCGTCTTTACATCGTTTTCACTGTTTTCTGTCCTGTAACATGTAGCAGACATGCGTCAAAAGCACCTGTTTATTTATAAAAAGAATAAGAATGGGGAATATAATAATACAATATTATGGTGTGAACAAATACCCCCAAACTTATCTTTTGCTCGTCCTCGAGCAAACTTATTTTTTATTCACTACAAAACCTAACCGCACTTTCGCAGGGAAACGCGATTGCACTGAGCACGTGCAACAAGCCGTTAAACCTCTAGGTGTCCCTAGTAAGAGGAGTGTTGTCTCCTGAGGGTTTTCAGCGGATACTACCCACAAAATCCTATCAATTTGGCTTTTCGACTTTAATTCTCCAATTAGGTTTTCTAACAAGGAATTCTATTATCGTCGACTCGTAAATTATCCACCCATATTCTTCACACTTCCTCATCATTTAACTTAAGATTATGTATGTTTTATAGACTTACTTAGCTTTCGGCATCTCTTAAGTTTTCCTTCTAGGGTTCCATCTCCACTTAGGAATTTCTGTCAACTCTACTAAAGATACAAGTGCTATTCTTCATCCCTTTCTCTCATCTAAATCCCAATCACATATCCCCACGTGTGTGTATATCACCCCTATACTTGGAAATTCAAATCAAGCAATCATACTCTTGTCTGTTGTCCAAAGCACTTATTAATTGGTGAATTTTTAATTGAATTTTGCTTACACATCCTTCATGCGACCGTTAATACTTCTTGAGGTACCAACGACCGATTACAAAATGCGTTTGCACTTTAAAGTTTAATTCCTAGTCTTGCAACACCCAAGGCTTTATCAGTGACTCCCAAACCAGTTGGTCTAAGGCACTAGGTGATGAAGCACCCTCGCTAAATATTTTTCTATTTTTGCAGCCTTAAGTAATCACAAAAACCAGTGTCTATTTTTTTTTATTCTTTATTCACATTTTTTTTTCTTTTATTTTCTTCGTACTAAGGACTTTAGACAAGAGCATTTCAAGGTCTCTTCTACTATTCCAAGTTTCAAGGTGCGTGATTGTGCAAATTGTAGGGTATACGTTTTCAGAATCTAGACTTAAGCTAGGAACTATTTTTCAAATTTAGACTTTAATAAGAACATCAATACTTTTCCTTTGTTTCGATTTAGCACAAGAAGTGAACCCAAAATTTTCCTATTTCAAAATAAACTACAAAAGCATATACTTTCTACCGTTAAACTTTAAGGAAGGTTATTTTTAGGGTTTTTAATTTACTAAGTCTAAGATCTAGTTTTTCCTAGCCAGTTGACCTATTTGTCAAACTCAAGTCAATTAGCCAAAATTGAATACATTAATTTTTATAATTTTTGAAATTTTTCAATTTTTATGGGTTTTCAAATAAGTATGCAAATGCAAAATATGTACAAATGAATGTGAAGGAAGAAAACGTACCGAGCATACCCCCAAACTTAAACTTGACAGTGTCCTCACTGTCATGCTACACCAAGAGGGTCAAAATGTCGGCACTCCCCTGTTTATTTATTTATAATTTTTTATATATTTTTTAATGTTTTGAAATTTTTTATATTTTTTATAGAAAAAGAAAACAAAAAATATATGTACAAATATACAACAGGTTCCCCCCAAACTTAAGCTTGGCCTTACACAAGCCAAAGGTTAGCACCAACCATTCAAAAATCTTATCGTGGTAATGGTATAGTTGGTGCAAGAATGGGGTGTAGAGGAAAGAAATGAGAAACACGCGAGACCGTGTGGAAAGAAGAATGGTAGAATATGGTCTCGGTGGGGGAGAAGAATGGCGGAAAGGAGAAAGAAGGGTCGCGTGATCTTGAGGGTGTAAATCGAGTGAATAAATTAGCGCAATATGTGATGACCGATATATTATAAGCGATTGCGCTAACCTATCAACCCGTCGAGAAATGGGGTCAAATCCCTCAAGATTCGCAAGAAAACATGGGTACGCCGAACTTGGTATAGGAGATGAAAGCGTAACGGTCACTTGTACGGTCGGAACAATAGGAAGGACGAAAGGAAGTGAATTAGGGATAGTATCATTCTCACCGTAGTAAACTGTCTCGAACTTGAAAGATTCCATCAATGGTTCGAAACTACTGTAAGCCACCGAGTCTGATGGTTCAACTAACTCATCTGAAAATGTAAAGGACCCAAACTCGGGCAGGAAGACATCAACATCGTCCGAAAAAGTGAAACACTCGTAGGTGTTATCGTCTGTGAGAACTGTGTCAGATTCAAAAGAAAATTTTTCAAGCTCACAGTCTTCAAGCGTGGTCGGAACGATGGAAAGGAGGGAGGGTGATGTAACAGTTAAAGGTTCAGGAGGATGAATTGGAAAATCCGACACATCAAACAAAAATGGTTCAACCTCAAGACTCTCCTCAATACTATCCGTATAATTCTCCTCAAAATTCAACTCATCCATGCCATTATCATCAAGACGCATATGAGGTTCGGGAGAAACATTTAATGACTCGGGATGATGAATTGGACATAAAATTTCAGTCAAATCGACAGGTTCATCATCCGAAATATTCCCGGCGTCTATATTCTCAATCAAGTGAAAATCAATTTTCTTAGACACCTCATCAAAAGCATGGACGTTTATCAATTTAGATTCTAGATGGGAGGTGTAAAGATCGAAAGGATTAGGTGTGGTTTCACTCAAAAGGGGTTCTTCACAATTTGGCAAATCAAACACTACAAAGTCGCACAACTCATCATTTTGGACACATGTTTGAAAATTGGAGTTGTTGGATTCAATTGGGTATGGGTAGGTTTGATTTGGAAATCCTCTCTCATTCTCACTTTGTCCAACCGCCTCCTTATACATTGAATAATTTGAAGCTAGCGGGAAACTAGCTACCGGTTCACTAGGTTGCATAAGGACGGCCACGGACGCTTCCACATTCCTAGTCATTTTGTTTGTTGCTAAGATATATGCCTCCAACGACTCTTCCAAACTAGACTTGGATGGTAAGAGGGTTTCGGTAAAAAATTCGAAATTGTTTGGATATGTGAAACTCCCTAATGGCTGTGTAGAAGCAGTGTCTAGTGAAGGTGGGAAGGTCGGGTAGGACTGGTAGGAAGTGGATGGTTGGGCAGGAGTAGGGTCAACATGTGGATGAAAAGGTGAATGGACTTGTTAATCCCTAGAACTAGATGAGTGGAGAGGGGTGAAAGATCGGCTGCGAGATTGAGCAATATGCTCAGCAATGGACATCGGCTTAGAAGTGACAGAAGGGCTTTAAAAAGTGGTATCAACATATGGAGGTGGTAAAGGTTGACTTGGTTGACACAAAGTGGGTTGAAAAGTCAAACTGTTTCTCCTAGACGTCTCTATTTGATCTTTCAAAGATTTTTTAGGCAAGAAGGATCGTCTTTAAATTGACCGAACAAATTGACGTACGACGCAAAATTAGGTTCGGCAAGAGATTTATGATGTGGGGTACCCATGTTAAAAGAAAGGGGAAAAGAAAGAAGGTTTGTGGTGGTGCAAGGATTTATTTGCGGCAAAAATTTGCAAGTTTTCTAATAAAAAAAATTTTCCTTTTTTTCTCTTTCTCTTTATTTGGAAATTGTTGCAAAAAGATTTTGATAAAAGATATGCAACAGAAAAATATTACTTGCAATCTATTATTATTTAAACTAGGTGCAAAAATCATGCACAAGATTTGTTATATGGAAGGGAATATATTTTTTAGCTCACGGAATCCTGCAGGAATTTCCAGAAAAGATATTTCAAAAATTACAGAGGAGGCTTACAGAGCAAATTCCACCAACAGAGGACACTGTTCAGCCGCCTTTCCGCGGTATAAACGCGTTCCTGCCGCGTTTTCGCGGCAGGCTAGTCAGCACGAGTCCCCAGAAATTTTCTTATGCTCTGATTCGACAAGGCGGCCGCGGTTCCGCGGCCTAAGGTAGGTTTTGGCCGCGGAAGGGCAGTGAGATGGGCGGTTCGAGACTCCAAAAAAATCCACTGTTCTGTTATTTAAAATCTCTTCTGTTCCGATATCCCGTTTTCTGTTTCGCTTTCTGAAAATTTTCAGATCCGTCTCGATTGTTCCTGCAAGATTCGAACAACAAAGTACCCTTTCCAAAAAATAACAATTGATATATTTTTATAATTTTTGGAATTTTTTATATTTTTATGATTTTTTAATTTAAGATTAACCCGAAATTGCAAAAAGGAAAGTTCTACGCCATCCCCGGCAACGGCGCCATTTGATTTGTCTGTTAAAAACTATCTATTACCGCAATCAAGAACGGCGTCGCTTTGCAGCTAGCCAGTGAGTACGGGTCGGTCCATAGGGATGTTGTGAATTTCCTAGTCGCGCTAACGAGTTAATTCCGAAGGGTGTTCGGATTAATTATTAAATCTAAAAACCTAAATTATTTTATCTACGATTATCTAGATCTATTCTTGCTAGGGTTAGGTTTAGGGATGGTTTGGAAATGCAAGTAAATCTCAACGCTTTCAATACCCAAATGAAGATCTATGAGGAGTTATGGTAATTATCAATAAAGGGGATTAGATCCATTCGGGAAGGTGTTCCTTCCTCTAGGTTCTTGTCCTTCCTTTAGAGATCCTTACCCTAACCTCCATGGAAAACGCGCGCAACCGGGCTTTTACACTACGGTATCACCGCTACCTCGAGGGATAGGGTGTCGTAGGGCGCGGTGTGTGCGTGTATGCATAGAGTCCTATTGTAAATATATAATGGGTAAGAAAGGGATGAGAGATCTCATCTCTCAAAATCCTTCCCCAAAACTAACTCTAAACAATTTATCTACGGCAAGAAATTAAATCTACCTAGGGCAAAGAATTGAAATCTAAACTAGGGCAATGAATTAAATCTACTTACAGATGCATTTCTCCAATCATCAACGCAGGGTTGTCAGATCTGAATTTCTGAATTGAAGAGAGGCACCGATGCTCTCCATAAAGAATTCTGAATTTATTATTAAAAGGAGGCATAAGAAAATACAATCTTTAGAGTTCCTATTTATAGAGAATAGGAAACCCTAGGTTACATTTGATTCGCATGTCTGAAATTACAAAAATAGCGCTTAGGTTGACTAGTCAGCGCCGCCCAACATTTTTGTAAAAAATAATTTTCCTTTGGGCTTCTTCTGGCCGCGGAACCGCAGCAATGGTAGGCTTGGGCCGCGGTTCCGCGGCCCATTGGTCGAAGTGTGTGCTGAAAAGTCTTGGTATGCTTCTGGGTCTTCTGGGCTTCAATATTCTGTGGTTCTCTTATCAATTGGGCTTTTATATTGGATCCAGATTTCCAGTGAACAATTTGCCATGGATTTTTAACCGTTCGCTTTGTAATTTTGGACCTTGCGTTGCCTTGTTAATTGTAAACTGTTCTTCGATGTAGGCTTGATCAAGAGTCTTCTGTTTGTTGGTCAAAGTCCACTTTTTCATCGTCTTTACATCGTTTTCACTGTTTTCTGTCCAAGAACCTGTAACCTGTAACATGTAGCAGACATGCGTCAAAAGCACCTGTTTATTTATAAAAAGAATAAGAATGGGGAATATAATAATACAATATTATGGTGTGAACAGCTCCCACTTGATTCTTTTTCTGAAAACTGATGTTCCAGAAAGTGGGCATGACGAGAAACAAAAACCTTTTGTTCCTCTGTGTAATAGAAAAAACACCCCCTGGAGTTCTTTGGGTATCCCACAAACTTACACAGTACTGAGCGTGCCTCGAGCTTGTCCGCATGCTGCTATTTTACAAAAGCTGGACATCCCCATATCTTCAGATACTTAAGACAGGGTTTCTTCCCACACCACATCTGATATGGTGTGGTAGGCACAGTCTTGGAGGGAACCTTGTTCAAAAGATATGCAGCTGATTCTAGTGCATAACCCCAGAAGGATCGCGGCAACTCAGCCTTACTCATCATGGAACAAACCATATCCAATAGGGTTCGATTCCTCCTTTCCGATACACCGTTGTGTTGTGGTGTGTATGGAGGAGTAAGCTGAGAGAGAATTCCATTCTCTTTTAAGTAGCCCAGAAACTCGGCAATCAAGTATTCACCACCTCGATCAGATCTCAGTGTCTTGATACTTTTGCCTGTTTGTTTTTCAACTTCATTCTTGTATTCCCGAAATTTCTCAAAGGCCTCGGATTTGTGCTTCATCAAGAAGACATGCCCATACCTAGAGAAATCATCTGTGAAAGTAATGAAGTATGAATAACCACTTCGCGCATGTATAGACATTGGACCACACACGTCACTGTGTATGAGTCCCAAGAGCTCGCTCGCTCTTTCTCCCTGTCCAGTGAACGGAGTCTTTGTCATCTTTCCCATGAGACAAGATTCACAAGTGGCATAAGACTGGTACTCGAACGAATCCAAGTATCCTTCTTTATGTAACTTTGTCAACCGTGTTTCATTAATGTGACGCAGTCTACAATGCCATAAGAAAGCCTGATTTAATTCCGGAGACTTTCTTTTAAGTGTGTTCTGGACACTGAAGACCTGAGCTTGATTCAAAACGTATATACCGTTTTTCAATGTACCTGACCCAATCAGAACTTGATTTAGGTGGATGTTTACTACATCGCTTACAAAAGTAAAATCATATCCTTCCTTAGAAAGTAAGGATACAGATATGATATTACAAGTCGCACCTGGTACATAAAAACAGTCACGCAGAATCAATATCTGCCCAGTTGTCAGTCCTAGATGATATTCCCCTATGGATTCAGCATACATGCTCATTCCGTTAGCAACCCTGAGAGTCATATCACCTTTCTTGATAACCCTACGATTTCTCAGAGCCTTTAACGAATTACAGATATGAGAACCTGATCCAGTATCCAATACCCAGGAAATAGGGTTAACTGACATACAGTTCTCTATTACAAACACACCCGAAGCCGAAGCCACAACATGCTTCGAATTCTGGCTACTGGCTATACTAACCCTGCAATCCTTCTGCCAATGTTCATTTCTGTAACAATAGGAACATCCCTCTTTTACTACATCCAGTCCCGAAACTTCTGCCCTTCCCTTTCTTTCTACTTCCCTGGTTTCCTTCAGGGTAGTAGGTAGAGACTGTTGAACTAAGTCAGCATCTGACCCGTTCTTCAACGTGGTCTTCAGGTCCGTGAGCTCAAAAGAGCTGGTCTCTGTAAAGACGTTGCCCCCTACAGATGACCCGATAGCCAACCTCGCTGGAATCAATTCGTTCAAGGTCTCATATCTTGTGATACGAGATTGCTCCATATAAATCTTTGTTATGGAGGAAGATAGAAACTGAGTCCATCTTCTCGTGCTGCCTCTGGTTTCCACCATCAACTGAGGCTAACACGAGGCACTTGGCTTTCACATAGTCTTCTTCCGATGTCTCACGGATATGAATATCCGTGACAGGGGAAACTGGACCTGAGACAGCAGGGGTTGGATCAGTCAAGAGGTGTCCCAGCTTGTCATGGGCAATGGACATCTGGACAGACCTTTTCCAGTCATAACAGTCAGATTCAGTCATTTTATTATCTAGATGTAACCTAGGTGCGGTCACTGGGTTGTTGCAATTAAGAGAGAGAGAAGAAAACACTCAGCATGATACTCTTGCAAGTTTAGATTGGTTTTTAATTTATCTAAACAGGATAGCTCCCACTGTCTCTCGAATCCCTCCTCAAACCATAAAGGAAGAATTAGTCAGGATCAATCTCACCGTACAATACTTGCTTAACCGTTCAGCCAGGCCAGTGTCGGTGCTTCGAGGGAGGTTTTCCAACGCTTTCGCGAAGTTCCTTAATTAAGTAACCTCTTTTTCCTGTGGGCGTAGCCCCGCTAACACCTTTCTAGACACCTACTTGGTTTATAGCATTGATCGTTAAGTGAGAAATTTCCCGAGGAGTAGCATACACTCACAGTAGGATCGGGATCCAAATATCATCGCGTGACAAAACTGAAGGAATCCTACCAGAATCATCACACTCCAAATGGTATGCAACACTAGCAAGTTTCAGTACTTTTGAAACTCCCGATGTGGATTTTTGCCCCATGCTCTTATGACCTTGACGAAGGCCAACATATCATAAGTCACATGTCAAGTTCTACCCGTCATTGTCCAGGTTAATTTGAACCCACCCGTACATACCCTTGACGAAGGCCAAAATAGTAGTACGACTGTCCCAAACCAACGCATCTATCTATGCTACAGATAAATATTCAGCGGCTACCAATCACTATGCCTTGGCGAAGGTCAAAATACATGGCTTGAATACTACTGAATATTTAACTGAAATGACGGAGGGCTATGAATGGTTTTGGCGAAACCGTGAACGTAGTGAACTTGATATAATCGATGGAACGAGATAGCTTTTAAAAGGAGTGGTTCAAGCTCCGCATTTAAAAAGCTGGTTTTGAAAAGAACCGAGTGGTTTTGAAAGTGTTCCAACGACTTTTACTTGGTTTATTTTCTTGCATTAATTCCAATGCGTCCCATCATTTAATCCTACCATTGCAGAAAACAACCAAAATATAGCGTACGCTTATGCCATCCGCATTCGCCACGGGGCCCCGTCATCACCCGTTAGGTTACTTAACTAACGACAGAGCGAGGGCTGGACTAGCGCGGATGCAAAACATAAGCAACACCTAAATAGATATCATATATAGATATATAGCAATGATAGCCAATCCAGATCACAGATGAACACTTTGGATATACTAGGAACCCGCGATTCGTTCGAGCCTGCAACGAAAAACGGATTATACGATCGCGATGAATAGCCAATACCCCACCCTAGACCCCTACGGGTGCGGAAAACTACCCGCCAAGTACCCGAAGCGGAGCAACCTCCCTCAACCCGTGAGTAGGCCACTCGGCACTTCGAGATACCCGGTAGTTTGTGCACCCCACCTTGGGTCTATCCTAGGAGCAAAAACAGTAAAAAGAAATTATACAATGGCGGCTACAAGCTCGACCCGGTTGTGCGGCCATACAAATAATATTACATCAATTTACAAATTTTACATGAATGAAAGAAAAAGAAACTCTCATCTCATATCCACCCCGGCTATTCATCCGCGACAATCCAACGAGTTCATATACACAAACCATCAACATTACAGATCACAGATATGTATAACCCCCACTAATCGACTTATAGCGATTAGTAGACGTTCAATACATATATCACATCACAGAAAATATCCATTAGCCAAAGTGTACGGAATATCGATCAAAATATGGATTTTTAACCACCCCAAAAGTCAATTTGCTCTCTGGAAAATCTGGATAGAAAGAACATGTATTAAAAATCCCAAAACAGCAAGCTAAGAACACTGCAGCAAAACGGAGTCGTGGCCGAGTCAACTCGGCCGCGGATCCGCGGCCAAACCCATGGTTTGGCCGCGGTTCCGTGGTGAGTTGGCCGAGTCAGCGACTCACTTTTTCTGTGTGTTCTATAAAAACCCTGAGACAATTTATCATATATGTTAAATCACTTTTTGAGCAGTATAAAAAATCGACAGAAACTTGGTTTTTTTCGGACGTGTTTTGCGACTTTTTTCCGATCGATATTCTAAACACTTTGCTAACTTGCTAGTTTATGTTTAGCTAGGCTCTGATACCACTGTAAGTCCACGTTGCTCACCCCGGTTATTACGGGAAGGCAGAAACGGCGAAAAACAAATTTTTGGCGCAAGGCAACATGGACTAAAAAGTGAGGATCTTTGCTAAACTAGAAACTAGCAAACAACTAGAGGCTTTAACTACTATGCTGTAGAAATTATACCTCACGAAACCAGTGCTTCGGGTCTTCTCTCCGCTTTCCGGCTCGCCCATCTACGCTCCGAGGATCGATCCGGATCTTGGTCACCTCCGCGGCCTCCTTGAGTCGAAGACGATCCACCCGAGAGATGTATACCGAGCTTCACCTCGAGCCAAGGCAACTAGGGCAACAAGATCGCTAGTCTTGATATCCTAGGTTGTGTAGAAGAGAAAGATGGAGGTGTTTGTCTATGTAGATTCTTTTTCTCTCAACACATGAGATCAAAAGAAGAAATCAAGAGGAGGAAGAAGGAGGAGAACAAGCAACCATGAGAGCTTTTCTTTTCTTCTCACAAGAACAAGAGAGAATGAGAAAAGAATTATGACCTAAAGAAATGAACCATGGTTGCAATAATACATTAATCTCATCATTACTAATCCTATCATGATAAAGTTGATGCTACATTGAATTGACCATTTTCATAATCAAAAAGAAAAAGAAAATCCAAAGAAGAATGTAGACCACTCATGAAGGTCAATGGTCAACTCCGGTCAACGGGTCAACAAAGTCAAGAGAGGTCATGGTGGTCAAATGGTCAATGCAATTAGCCATCACTAAACTATCACTAAAAGGATTAGTAAACAATGTCTCCGGCTCATAATGGTTTTGACCAAACGAATTTCCAAAACCCTAATGAGCCTGCCACATAACGGTTTTGGCCGAACCAACTGCCAAAACCCTAATGAGGCACCTCCTCCTTCATCGCTCCGCAAAACTGTGCATACACACCCGCATCCGCATTCCGTAGAATGCAAATGCACAGAAGACAAAACAAATCCATCCGTGCAATACTAGGATCCGGCTTAAACCAAAGCCCACTAGTATTGCCTGCCCGAACAACATACGTACACAAGTGCAGGTAAGTGATCATAGCCCTGCCGTAAAACCATACAGCCTCTACACGTTTCGCTCAGTGCAGGGAAACTCTCTGTGTGGGACTCTAAAGACTCGACACTACGCTGGCATTGGGTTTAACCACAGACCGCAAGCGGCACTAGCTGTACGTAACGGTCCCCAGGTAGATGTCGATAAGAAGGCCGATGAGGTAAACCCATCCGAACTCCTACTGAGCCTGTATGTAACAATCTCCGTACAGTCCGGTCTGTTCGTCTGATACATCGCTTGGCGGGCCTAGGGGGTGGCGAACGTCAGTCCCCTAATAGCGGTACAAGTCGTGTCGGAGTGTAGCCCAGATCACCCTGAGATAACACTGGAAACCTACCAGTATATCTCGCTTGCCCTGGCCAGGGACTACTCGTGTAATGGCTCTCCTAGACACAGCGCGATGTCAACCCCTAATATCGGAAGAGACGAATCATGTCTAACCGTCACTGCCTCCAAGTGCTTCGGGACTGCACCCAACTACTACCTATTTGCACGACTCCTTTGAGCCGTGGTAGGGTAGTAATCTAAGTACAGTGGGAACACACTCGCGGCGAGGTGACGGTGTCAAGTCAGCGGACTAAGCTGTACTCATGTCACCTGGGAACTGATAACTGACGATAGGTATAATACCAACCAACAGTTCCCGACGAGTCCTGTCCAGTATACTCGTAACCTAACGAGCACCCGCATACTATCTCCAGTACGACGTATTGATGGCTGTGGGACAGACCATCTCCCCTGCTGGGATGAGAAGCGCATACGCTAGTCTACTCCGGAGTATCGATGCCCTGTCTCGATAATCCTACAACTAGGGACCTGTATAAGGATGTGCTTATAGATTACCCAGCCCCCACGAGTGTGACTGCCATCATAATGCTGGTAATCAAGCAAAGATCCTAAGGGCTCTACTAATATGTATAAGCGATATGCTACACATGCACATATTGAAGTAGAAACAAACCAAGAAGCATACTACTATTTTGAGCAAGATTTTCTATACAACTGTGAATATCCCAAGCTTCCATCAAGTAATATACAAGCTAGTATGATACTGTAATGGCCTCTAGGGCATATACACTAACAGCTCCGCTTTCTGTGGTGTCGGGATTTGATTTGATTTGCTCTGCTTTCTGCGGTGTCAGGGTTGAAGTTGACTTACTCCGCTTTCTACGATGTCAGGGTTGATTTGTTTGATTTGATTTATTTTGGGAGTTCCCTATCCATCCAGCAGGACTTTTGAGCTTGGAAGCGCTACCGGGTAGGACATTAATTTGATTTGTTTGATTTCTGCCTTATTTGGTGGGACTTTTGAATATGAGAGAAACTTGGAATTTGGATTTTGTTTGGCATCGATATTGCTGCACTGGAATAATGCCAGGAGCAACTCATCATTTTCCCTTAGGAAGACTTAGGATTTGGTTTTTTGTTTTTGGTCGGCATCAGCACCGCTAACACTGAAGCGTAGTGCCAGGAGCGACTCATCATTTGCCTTTGGGAAAACTTGGGATTTGGGTTTTTTTGGGTCGGCATCAGCATTGCTATACTGGAATAGTGCCGGGAGCAACTCATCATTTGCCCCGGGAGGACTTGGGATTTGGTTTTTAGGTCGGCATCAGCATCGCTAACACTGAAGCGTAGTGCCAAGAGCGACTCATCATTTGCCTTTGGGAAGACTTGGGATTTACGTTTTGGGTCGGCATCAGCACCGCTAACACTGAAGCAATACCAGGAGCGACTCATCATTTACCGTTGCCCATTGGGGAGCGATGGCTTAGGAGACAGGTTTAGATCTCTATCACCTAAGGATTTTCAATTTTATGAGCCGTAAGGGTCTCATAAAATCATTTTCTCCCTACGAGTCGAAAGGATCTCGCAGGTGTATTTCTTCCTAGGAATCGTGGGGATTCCTAAGTGTGTTGCTCCTTTGTGAGTCGTAAGGATCTCACGTGGGGATTTTCTCCTCACAAAGTCGAGAGGACTTTGTGAGTGTATTTCATCTCTTTTTCACAAGTTTGCATCCTTTTGGGGTTTCACAAACTCGCCGGCAGTCCTGCTATTTTTACTCACAGAGCCCTTTCGGGTTTTCATCCGTGCCCGTTTTGCTTGTGGACATACCTTTTTTTAACATTGGCACTTCTTCATTGCTGGTGGGATTTTAAATGTAGTCTCGCCGGTAGGACTTAGGAGAGATAGGGGTTGTTTATGCCCGTGGATTGTATATGGTTTTACAGGATGTATGATCCAGCCCGTAGGGCCGGTGTGCTCAATTCGCCTGCGACTTGGAGCATTTACGCATAGTATTTCTTGAGATATCAGCCATTGATGGGTGGTATAGGACTTTATCCCTCGGCATTTATCAGCTGGTAGGATCCTCCATCAAATACCTTCTCGATGACATATGGTCCTTCCAAGTTTGGCTCGAATTTTCCTTTGGCTCGCCTATCGATAGATAGCTGGTTGCTTCCAGCATGTCGATTAGGGATGATCGGTCTTTTGAGGACCAACACCAATTCACCTTTCTTGAAAGCGCGGAGACGGGTCATCTTGTCATAGGCCCGTGACATTTGGGCTCGGTACAGCTCCAGATTTTGCTGTACCGCGAGCATCTTTTCTTCAAGGGCGTCGAGCTCTTCGAGCCGAAGGAGCACGTTTTCCTCCTCCGTCAACTCATTCTGAACGACCATTCTTAAGTTTGGAACTTCGACTTCGAGGGAGGGATCGCCTCCACTCCAAAGAGTAATGAGTATGGAGTGGACTGAGTTGGAGTACGATGCGTGGTATGATATGCCCACAACACTTCGTGAAGCTTGAGATTCCAGTCTCTCTTATTGGCTGAGGCATTTTTCCTCAGGAGCTTGCATAGAGTTTTATTGAAGGTTTAGGCTAGACCACGGGCTCTTGGATTATAGATGGAGGAATATCTCCAATCTATCTTGTGCTGAGTAGCAAACCTCGAGACTTTGAAGCTCTTGAAAGAAGGCCCGTTGTCAGATATGATTCTTCTCGGTGTACCGAAGCAGTATAGAATATTTGCCGGAAGAACGTCAGAATATCTTCTGTCTTGACTTCTTTTAGTGGGACAGCTTCAGCCCACCTGGAGAAGTAGTCAGTTGCGGCCAGTATGAACCGGTAGCCTTTAGACGACGGAGGATTAATTGGACCAACTATGTCGGTGCCCCAAACTTCGAAGGGCCATGACACCACCGTAGGATGCAGCGGATTGGGATGATTGTGAATGAAGTCACAGTGAATTTAGCAGAGGTGACACTTCTTTCCATGCTCTTCGCAATCCCTTATCATAGTAGGCCAGTAATATCCAACCCATTTGATTTGAAGCCGCATTTTGGATCCGGATTGGTGAGCTCCACAGACGCCTGAGTGAACTTCTCTCATGAATTTCCGGGCTTCGGCCGATGACAGACATCTGAGCCAGAGTTGGTCATATGATCTGCGGTATAGCATATTATTTACAAACATGTATCGAAGAGCTCTCTTCTTCAGCTGAATTCTCGCAGATTTTCCTTCGGGCAACTTTTCGTATCGGAGGTACTCTATGAAGGGTTCTCTCCAATCGAGCTCATCTTGGATGGTTAGAGGTTCTTCGGCAGGATTGTTTTCTTGTTCTACGCTTCCCTCTTCACGCAAAGAGACCGAAGGTAGAATTTATCAGCTTCTAACTGTTATTAGAATTTTATCCACATCGGGATCAGCCGGCTCCTTGGCTAAGCGAGCGAGTACGTCAGCTTTTCCATTCAATGCCCTAGGAACTCTCAACAGTTCAATGTGGGTGAACTGTTTCATAAGCTCCACCGCCCGACTTCTGTACCGAGCTAACTCGGGTTTGTATATCTTATAATCGCCGCTGACTTGGTTGATAATAAGCTGGGAATCACCGTAGACTCATAGTCGAAGGATTCCATTTCTATGGCGAGCTCCAGACCAGCTATCAGAGCCTCGTACTCAGCCTCGTTGTTTGTGCGAGGCTCGGGGCGAGAAAAATAACGTCGTAGGGTTCCCATCGATGGCGTGATGAACACCAATCTTATCCCTGCTTTTATCCGTGGTATGCTTTATTTGCTGGAGGTCCTAATTGATGAGTGTTCATACCATAATATTGCATTGTTATATTCCCCAGTCCTAGTTATTTTACAAATAAACAGGTGATTTTGACCCATGTCTGCTACTTAGTTGCAAGTTACAGATTCTCGGGACAAAAACAGTGAAAAAGACAAAAGACGATACAAAAATGAGACTACGACCAATAAATGTTGGAATCTTGATCAAGCCTACACGAAGATCAGTTCACAAAGTACAAGGCAGTGCAAGGTTCAAGACTTCGTCATGAAGCAACGGCAAAAGTCCACTACAATGTTCACTGGAAAGATCTGGAAGAGAACCAGAAGATATTCTGAAGAAAGTCCTGAAGAAACAAGTACCCAAATGCAGCTGAAACAACCCCAAGAAAATTGAAGCACCAAGCTCCATATACGGCCGCGGATCCGCGGCCAAACGTAGGGTTTGGCCCGGTTCCGCGGCCATGTAGTACCCGTGTCGGCGCAGAAAGTTTTGGCGGTGCGCGGGCATTGACTAGGTCTTTTTCTTAGGGGGTATTTTTGTAAATGCAGACATAACACGATTGTAACCTAGGGTTTCTATGAATCTATAAATAGAACCCTAAAAACCTTTTTGAGGTCATGCCTCTTTTCATTTCATAAATTCAGATCTGTACTGTGTTGATGTTTGGAGAGAGCCATCAATAAAAATTAGTAAGTTCTTTTATTTTCATTGCCTTAGTTTACTTTTAATTTAGAATGTTCTTAAATTCCCTAATGAGCGAGTAGTCTCCTCGCTTGTTAGGGTTAGGTTTAGAGAAAGGTTTGAGAGATGAGATCTCTCACCCCTTTCTTGCCCCATCACACATAATAATTAGAACTCCATGCATACACGCACACACCGCTCCCTACGGCACCTTACCCTTCGAGGTAACGGTGATACCGTAGTATAAAGGACCAGTTGAGCGTGTTTTCCATGGAGGTTAGGGTAAAGATCGATAAAGGAAGGACAAGAATCTAGAGGAAGAAACACCGTTTCTTCCTGATGGTACTAATCCCTTTTATTGATAATTACCATAACACCTAATAGATCTAAAATAGGGCATTGAAAGCGGTGAGGAAACATTCAATCTCTCAACTTACCCTAGACCTAACCCTAGTAAGACTTAGATCTAGATAATTTTAGTATAAATCAATTTAGGTTTTAGAAATAATCAATCCGACGCCCATCGGAATTAACTCGTAAGAGCGATTAGGAAATTCACAAAATCCCTGTGGACCAACCCGTACTCACCGGCTAGCTACCAAGTGACGTCGTTCTTGATTGCGGTAACATATTATTTTTGATCTAAAATTCCATACAAAATCAAATGGCGCCGTTGCCGGGGATGGCATAAAATTTCCTTTTTGCAATTTCGGGTTGATCTAAATTAAAAAAAATCATAAAAACAGAAAAGAAAAAAAATTATAAAAATTTTATCATTTATTGTTTGAAGGGTTTCTTGTGTGAATTTTTGCAGGATCGACGGATCTGGAAAAATCCAGAGTGCGAAACAGAAAATGGGAGATCAGAACAGAAGGGGATTGGAACAACAGAACATCAGAATTTTTTCAGAGACCTGCGCCGCCGCTGCCGCCGCTAAACCGCCGCCGTAACCCCCTCAGAACCGCGGAACCGCGGCCTTGATGTGACGTCAGCGCGCGAAATTTTGACTGTTTGTTTCCTTTTTCTCTCTTCTGCAAATCCCCATATATCTTCTATCAAATCTTCTGCAGAATTCTTTGCGCTTAAAAAAAAAATCTTCCCCTTCCAATAATTGATTTTCTGCAGGATTCTTTGCGCCGTGCTTAAAAGAAAATTGATTGCAAGTGATTTACTGTTTTGCATATCTTTAATCGGACTTTAAGGGGCTTGAGACCAATTCAGATTGGGTGGGGATTTCATCACCCTTCCCAGGACCCCAGAAATCACATAAGGCATTTGCATTGACCAATCTTTAATTAAAAAATACTAGACTCAGCCCTAAGGACGTCGCGCTCAATAGGACAGAGGACTAGTTGTAGGCATCGTCCGTTAATCCTAACCTGACTTTGCGGTATCTAGGCAAGTGTGTCTAAGGCGAGTGGTTATTTAATTAGGGCCACTACTTATAGTGGAGAGCCTCCTACTCACCTGGCACTTACCTGGCCGCAATTGGCGGTGAAGAGGCGGTTTGAGGTCCTATTTCAAGCCTTTTGGAATAGTTAAGAGCTGTCTAGCTGACCTAGGTGACCCTAGATCTAGGCCTGATTGTGCATTTGTGGTTGATTGCATTTGTGTCAAAGTCCCTTATCAAAATCTTTTTGCAAAAAGCTCCATATAAAAAAGGATAAAAAGGAAAAAAAAATTTACAAAAACTTGCAACTTGTCGCTAAAAAAATCCTTGCACCCCACCACCACCCACTGTCTTCTCATTGACATTTTCTTACCCCACATTCTGTTTTTCACCTTTTTAACTACACTACCTCTTTAGATATGTCACTTTGGACTAGGGACACTAGCGCCCGATTAGTCCGTGTTTCGTTGGTACCGACCGACGAACCTTTCGACTCCGAAGTCGAAACTCCTTCCATTTCCTTACCTCCGCCTTCAAATTCTTCTTCCGAAGGTATGTCGGGATATAATCCCAACAACACCTTACCCACGGGACTGATTCCACCTCCGTTAGGTGCGAATAACCCGAATCACCCGCCTGTTATAGCGCCCCAACGAATCACGCTCCAGGATCTCTTCTACCCTGTCCGCACCTCCTTACCTACCTGTCTTTCACCCCCACCGGTAAATGGGGACAATTTTGAGATAAAACCCAACTTCATCAATATGCTGCCAAAATTTCACGGATTGGAATCCGAAGATGCCTATATCTTTATCAATAAATTCCAAAACGTTTGCGCCATGATGAAAACAACCCAATTATCAGATGATGCTATAAGGCTAAGGGTCATTCCTTTCACCTTATATGACTTAGCCGAGAAGTGGCTATACAGCACAGCATCACATTCAATTAGAAATTAGGACGAGTTTATTAAAGCTTTTCTTAAAAAGTTTTATCCTCGTCACAAGACCGCGAGAATTCGAAATTAGATTATACAATTTTCCCAGCTTCCTTCCGAACCATTTTGGAAGTGTTTTGAAAGATTCAAGGACCTACTTGTTCAATGCCCTCACCATAGGATCGAAAATTGGCAACTTTGCCAAACATTATACGAGGGATTGAACCCGGCAACAAAGCAGTTGCTAGAAACAATTTGTCAAGGTCACTTTCTAACCAAATCTAGTGAGGAAGTGTGACAGTTTCTCGAGGATCTTAGTGAACAAACGATTCAGTGGGAGAGCACCAAGACCACCTCATCTTCTTCTATTGGTCAGTCTAGGGCGGGCATACATCAATTAGATATGTCGATTGCTATGAAGGCCGAGATGGCCGCACTTACGAAAAAGCTAGAAGCCATTGATACCAAAATCTCATCGTCTTCTCCTGCCCAATTTGTGCCCCCACGAACTGTTTGTGCTTGTTGTTCGGATCCATCACACCTTACCGAAGAGTGTCCTTACAATCTACCTGTTCAAGGGCAAGATCAAGTCAATACTGCCTTTCAGCAACGACAAAGAAATGATTCTTACTCTTCGACCTACAATCCGGGTTGGAGGAGTCACCCAAATTTTGCTTGGAATCAAAATCAACAATTCTAAGCAAACAACAACTTTCAAAGGCCTCCTCCTCCACAACAACAAGCACCCCAACAAACTTAATACCATCAACCTTTCCAACCACAACCTTATCCAAATCAAACGAACAATTTTGTTCAACCAAATGATGATAAGGTTATCTCGCTAGAAAAAAAGTCTAGATGTGTTTCTCAAACAATCTACAGAATCCGCAGCAAGGTTGGAAAATTCCATCCAGTCTTTGGTACACAACAATACTTCATACGATCAAAGCATCAAATCTATTGAGGCACAAATTGCACAACTAACTGCTGCGTTGAGCGAGAGAGAAAAGGGAAAGCTTCCATCTCAACCATTGCCAAATCCCGGTCACACACACAACGCACATGAATATCAAAATCATAATGTAAATGCGGTGACCACGTTGAGATCTGGAAGAGTGTTGCAAAATAACGTGGGTATTAGTGATGACACCCCCGCCGGTGGTTCTCCTTCTTCTTCTTCTCCTTCTTCTTCTTCGCTAGAGCATATTCTTCATTCTTCAAAAGGCTCTTCTTCTTCTTCTAATCCGAACGGACCCACTTCTCACTTCACGAACACACCCACGCTGGGATCCGTTCCAACTCCACATTCTACTCCACAGACATTGGACTCAACAAATTTTCAAAATGCTCCATTTCCAAACAGGTTGAGTCCCAATAAACCAACTCCACAAATGGAGAAGATTGTGGAGTTATTTAAACAGATTAGCATAAATATACCTCTCTTGGATACAATCCAACAAGTCCCTTTGTACGCGAAAATCTTAAAGGGCTTATGCTCCTCGAAGAAAGTGCTAGTGGCTAGTGCAGTGAGCAATGCTATTAACCAACCTCAACCCTTACCCCAAAAACGAAAGGACCCCGGCTGTCCTACGATTTCAATAACAATTGGGGATAAGAAAATCAATCGAACACTTTTAGATCTTGGGTCTAGTGTTAACCTGCTTCCCTACTCCGTGTACGAGCAATTAGGGGTTGGAGAGTTGAAACCCACTCGTTGTACTCTCCAAATGGCTGATCGATCAATCACCCATCTTAGAGGTGAGTTAGAGGATGTGTTGATCAAAGTAGGGGATTTCATATTCCCCGTTGATTTTATTGTTATGGACACACAACCTGTTGCTAACTCACGGAACCAAATTCCGGTGATTCTCGGTCGACCATTTTTGGCCACTTCCAATGCCATAATAAATTGTCGCAATGGCTCCATGACTCTTTCCTTCGAGAAGACGTCTAGTGAGTTCAATATTTACAAGTTAGGAAGTCTGCCCCCCCGTGCCTAAAACTAGTACACGAGAAGTTTTCTCTATTCACGAAATCACACAGGAGGACTGCGAGCTTGAAAGATTTCTATTTGATGACAACAGTTTTGACGCCACTAGTGCGTCCCTCCTTGAATCTACCGCAGTTGACACAACCGATATTGATTATGAATGTTTCACTTTTTCGGATGATTTTGACAACTCACCGCCCGAATATGAGTCTTTTGAATTTTTGGATGAGTTAGTTGAACCATCCGAATCGGTTGTTTGCAGTGATTTCGAACCAGTGTTGGAGTCCTTTGAGTTCGAGGTGGATCACCCAATTTTACCTATGATTGTTTCGCCTCCGAAACTCGAACTAATGCTCTTGCTGTCTCACCTTAAATATGATTACCTCGGTGAGAATGAGACCTTTCCCGTTATCATATCAGCCTCTCTAGCCCTCGAGCAAGAGAAAGCCCTTTTAATGGTCTTAAAAGATAGGCGGCAAGCTTTCGGCTGGACTATGGCGGACATCAAGGAGATTAGTTCCCTCATAATTGAATATCATATGCATATGATGGATGATGCCAAGTCAATAAAGGATCCACAGAA
Source organism: Agapanthus africanus (assembly GCA_030015575.1). Classification (NCBI taxonomy): domain Eukaryota; kingdom Viridiplantae; phylum Streptophyta; class Magnoliopsida; order Asparagales; family Amaryllidaceae; genus Agapanthus; species Agapanthus africanus. The sequence continues at coordinate 65,135,836 of CM057338.1, read as the reverse complement.
ATATCTTGGGGATAGTGTGGATAGTCAACCCCCTCCCTTAGAAGTTGAACCACCCCCTTTTCTTTTAATAAGCTACGAGAATGCCAATATTCCACTGATTGCTGATCATTCCCATTCTCGTTGTGATTCATCACCACCTTCTATCTATTCACTTCCACACTTTCCATACCACCACTTCTATCTTCCCCAATTCTTTTTGGATCGGTACAATATGTTCTTCCACCAACCGATACTTTATACAGATAAATTTTTCGACTGGTTGGTGTTGACATTTGGTCTTTGCAAAGTTTGGCAATGACGTTTAATATTGTTTCAATGAAGTTTGGGGGGGCCTTTCTGTATATATATTTTTGTTTTTAACAATAAAAAAAATTTGTAAATAAATAAACAGGGGAGTGCCGACATTTTACCCCTCTTGGTGTAGCATGACAGTGAGAACACTGTCAAGTTTAAGTTTGGGGGTATGCTCGGTAAGTCTTCTTCCTTCGCATTCATATGTATATTTTTTGCATTTGCATACTTATTTTAAAAACCCATAAAAAATTGAAAATTTGCAAAAATTATAAAAATTAAAGTATTCAATTTTGGCCATAATTGACTTGAGTTTGACAAAAAGGTTAACTAGCTAGGAACAACTAGATCTAGACTTAGTAAATTAAAAATCCTAAAAATAACCTTTCTTAAAGTTTAACGGTAGAAAGTATATGTCTTTGTAGTTTATTTAGAAATAGGCAAATTTTGAGTCCAGTTCTTGGGCTAAGTTAAAATAAGGGAAGAGTATTGATATTTTTATTAAAGTATAAGTTTGAAAAATAATTCCTAGCTTAAGTCTAAATTCTGAAAACATATACCCTACAAATTGCACAAATACGAACCTTGAAATTTGGAATAGTAGGAGAGACCTTGAAATGCTCTTGTCTTAAGTCCTTAGCATGAAGAAAAATAAAAATTAAAAAAAAAATATATATATATATATATATATAAAAGTGTGAATAAAGAAAAAAAATGAACACTGGTTTTTGTAATTACTTAAGGCTGCAAAAATAGAAAAATATTTAGCGAGGGTGATGAATCATCACCTAATGCCTTAGACCAACTGGTTTGGGAGTCACTGCTAAAGCCTTAGATGTTACAAGACTAGGAATTACGCTTTAATGTGCAAACACATCTTGTAATCAGTTGTTGGTATCTCAAGAAGTATTAACAGTCGCATAAAGGATGTGTGAGCGAAATTCATCTGAAAAATTCACCAATTAAGAAGTGCTTTGGACAACGGATAAGAGTATGATTGCTTGATTTGAATTTCCAAGTGTAGGGGTGTTGTATACACACACTGGGGGTATGTGATTAGGGTTTAGATAAGAGATAGGAATGAAGAATAGGACTTGTATCTTTAATAGAGATGATAAAAATTCCTAAGTTGAGATAGAACCCTAGAAGGAAAACTTAAGAGATGCCAAAAGCTAAGTAAGGTCTGCAGAACATATATAATCTTAAGTTAAATGATAAGGAAGCGTGAAGAATGTGGGTGGATAATTTACGAGTCGAAGATAATAGAGTTCTTGTTAGAAAACCTAATTGAAGAATAAAAGTCAATGGGCCTAATTGATAGGATTTTGTGGGTAGTATCCGCTGAAAACCCTCAGGAGACAACACTCCTCCTACTAGGGACACCTAGAGGTTTAACGGCTTGTTGCACGAGCTCAGTGTAATCGCGATTCCCTGCGAAAGTGAGGTTAGGTTTTTGTTGAGAATAAAAACTAGGTTTGCTCGAGGACGAGCAAAAGATAAGTTTGGGGGTATTTGTTCATACCATAATATTGCATTGTTATATTCCCCAGTCCTAGTTATTTTACAAATAAACAGGTGCTTTTGACACAAATCTGCTACTTAGTTGCAGGTTACAAATTCTCGGGACAAAAACAGTGAAAAAGACAAAAGTCGATACAAAAGTGAGACTACGACCAATAAATGTTGGAATCTTGATCAAGCCTACACGAAGATCAGTTTACAAAGTACAAGGCAGTGCAAGGTTCAAGACTTCGTCACGAAGCAACGGCAAAAGTCCACTACAATGTTCACTGGAAAGATTTGGAAGAGAACCAGAAGATATTCTGAAGAAAGTCCTGAAGAAACAAGTACCCAAATGCAGCTGAAACAACCCCAAGAAAATTGAAGCACCAATTTCCATATACGGCCGCGGATCCGCGGCCAAACGTGGGGTTTGGCCGCGGTTCCGCGGCCATGTAGTACCCGTGTCGGCGCAGAAAGTTTTGGCGGTGCGCGGGCGTTGACTAGGTCTTTTTCTTAGGGGGTATTTTTGTAAAAGCAGACATGACGCGATTGCAACCTAGGGTTTCTATGAATCTATAAATAGAACCCTAAAAACCTTTTTGAGGTCATGCCTCTTTTCATTTCATAAATTCAGATCTGTACTGTGTTGATGTTTGGAGAGAGCCATCAATAAAAATTAGTAAGTTCTTTTATTTTCATTGCCTTAGTTTACTTTTAATTTAGAATGTTCTTAAATTCCCTAATGAGCGAGTAGTCTCCTCGCTTGTTAGGGTTAGCTTTAGGGAAAGGTTTGAGAGATGAGATCTCTCACCCCTTTCTTGCCCCATCACACATAATAATTAGAACTCCATGCATACATGCACACAACGCTCCCTGCGGCACCTTACCCTTCGAGGTAACGGTGATACCGTAGTATAAAGGACCGGTTGAGCGTGTTTTCCATGGAGATTAGGGTAAGGATCGATAAAGGAAGGACAAGAACCTAGAGGAAGAAACACCGTTTCTTCTCGATGGTACTAATTCCTTTTATTGATAATTACCATAACTCCTAATAGATCTAAAATAGAGCATTGAAAGCGGCGAGGAAACATTCAATCTCCCAACTTACCCTAGACCTAACCCTAGTAAGACTTAGATCTAGATAATCTTAGTATAAATCAATTTAGGTTTTAGAAATAATCAATCCGACGCCCATCGGAATTAACTCGTAAGAGCGATTAGGATATTCACAAAATCCCTGTGGACCGACCCGTACTCACCGGCTAGCTACCAAGCGACGCCGTTCTTGATTGCGGTAACATATTATTTTTGATCTAAAATTCCATACAAAATCAATGAGGCTCCGTCAAATTAGAGCTCCCAACATGGCTCGTCATTCTCGAAGTGCAGCACTTGTTCATCGGGTGACTCGCAATTGAACGGTGACCCTTCTGGTATGGGATGAGCAGCGAGAAAGTCGGCGAGGGCTTACCCTTTTACTGCTTTCTGAGGAATATAAATTATGTCAAATTCAAGCAGCATGACAGCCCATCTCGCCATTCTACTGGCTAGGCTTGCTTTGGTCATTAAGTGTTTAAGCGAGTCGACCTTGGAGATCAGCATAACCCGATGAGTGAGCAGATAGTGCATCGGCTTCTTCACAGCAAATATCAAAGCCAGGCATTGATTTTCGATCGGGGAATAGTTGTGTTCCGCCCCGACTAAAGTTCGACTGAGGTAGTAGAGGGCATTCTCTTTTCCCTCCTCGTTGTTCTGGGCAAGGAGTACACCGAGTGACTCATCTAGCGCGGCAGTATAGAGAATCAACGGTTTATTTATAATAGGGGCAGCAAGCACTGGAGGGTGCAACATGTACTATTTGATATTTTCGAACGCTTCTTGACATTCGGCATCCCAGACAAAAGGAGCTCCTTTCTTCATGAGCTTTGAGAAGGGCCTACATCTCCCCGATAAATTTGAGATAAAGCTTAATATATAAGCAAGCTTGCCTTGAAAAGATCTTAGCTACGTCATATTCTTCAGAGGTTGCATCTCCATGATGGCCTTTATCTTGGATGGGTCAACTTCGATCCCTCGATGTTGGACTTTGAAGCCTAGGAATTTTCCCAATGACACGCCAAAAGCGCACTTCAGAGAATTCATCTTTAGATCGTATTCCCTCAGTCTAGTGAAAACGGTCCTAAGATCCTGGATGTGATCGGTCTTGTCTTTAGTCTTGACGACCAAATCATCAACATAACATTCGATGACTTTATGGATTAGGTCATCAAAGATATTGGTCATTGTCCTTTGATACGTAGCACCTGCATTCTTTAATCCGAATGGCATCATCTTGTAGCAGTATATCCCAATCGGGGTTCGAAATGCTGTGTGTTTCTCATCCTCGGGCGACATCCTAATTTGATTATATCCAGACGAGCCATCCATGAATGTGAACAGCTCGTAATTTGAGGTATCGTCGACCATCATTTCCATGACCGGCAGCGGGAAATCGTTTCTAGAGCATGCCTTATTGAGATCCCTGAAATCGACGCAAACTCGTATCTGCTCGTTCTTCTTTTACACTGGGACGATGCAAGTGACCAATCCGCGTATTTCTCTTCCCTGATGAAGCCGGCATCGATGAGTTTCTTGGTTTCCTCGATGACCTTTTCTTCCAGTTCCTTCTCATTCTATGAGGAGCTTGTTTGCCTGGCTTAGCATAAGGAGATATAGCTAGCTTATGCACGGCCACTTCAGGGGAAAGGCCAGGCATTTCTTTGTACGTCCACGCGAAGCAGTCGGCGAACTCATGCAGTAGGGCGACTATCTGCACTTTCATTTCCTCTGACAAGAGTGAGCTGATGTAGGTCGGTCTTGGATTATCAGGCGTTCCCAAATCAATCTCGGTTAGCTCGTCGAAGGTTACTTTTCCACCATCTTCGAACTCTTGAGCCCCCTCTTCTGGCTCGACTGGCTCGTCTTCATCATTTGACTCTTCGCTGGCTTCACCAATATGAATCATGTAACATGCCTTGATGTCAGGTTGAATGAAACCCATGCCCTGTCTATCTGGGATTCGTCCATCGATGAGTGCTCAGACCTGAGGCGGGTGCCACGGCCCTTCATAAAACTTCGCTTCGGAGTCCGTTTGATATAACCGACATCCACACTTTTTAAAATATTCCTGCATCTCAGGCGCATAATATCTGGGATTTAGGACGGCTTTTATGCCTCTTTCATAGGGAAGGCACGTGACAGACAAATCGTCCGGGTGCACGACAGGGTTTGACCCATAAAACAAAATGCCCTTCTGCCCACTCTTTCTTCTGGGAACGTAGAAGGTTTTCAGCTGGTCCACGGTGGAGACTGACAATGATTCGAGCTTTTTGCACATCTGCTCCGGCACCCTTATGATGGCTAGGGACCCTTCCGTAACTTCGAAGGTCTCTCTTAGCTTCGCTTTTTGCACGAGAGCCCGATCTGCACAGTTGTTGCAAGACGGATCCTCTTCTTCTGATTCTTCAGTGTCATTGCCTAAACGAGGGCGAATTTTGCTGTCAGATGAGCCTTCGATATCAGACGGGCCTTCAATATCAGACTTGTCCGTATTGCTACCAAGATGAGGGCGGTTTTTATGGACGGACGGACTTCCAATGTCGGACTCATCAGTGTCACTGCCGAAATGCGGACGCACTTGGGGTTTTTTGCTTTTGAAAGTGGCAGCCGACTCAGATTTGCATTTGAGTTTCAGGGTCGTTCTATCTTTGGTCAGCTGTGGCTCAGCGCTTTAGAGGTTCACAAAGTACCGAGAATCCTCATATCAGACTTCATGCACACCGAACGGCTAGATGTCTCCGTCAATGCGTCTTTCTTCTCCATTTTTAGTATACTTCATGCACTGATGGAGAGTTGATGGAACGATGTCGTAATCATGAAGCCACGGCCTTCCTAGGAGAATCTTATAAGACGTGTCGGCGTCGATCATGTATATCTTAGCTTCAGTTTGTAGGGAAAACAGAGCACTTCCTTAGAGTCACTTCCAAGATGGATGGCGTAGCAGGTCACTATAGGAATCTCTTCATTGGAGTCTTCTTCTAGCTCCTCCAGAATCTCAGCTGCTTCTACAAGGAAGAACTCCTTCAATTAAATTAGAGTTATTTCCTTTTGTTTATAGTCTTCGAGGGAATCGATATATTTTTGAATGGTCGATCTCCCTGCAGACTCTTTTTCGCGTCGAGCTGCACTTTTCTTCTTCTTGAGCTTTTTGGATTTTGAGCCTGATGGAGCCGAATTGGCAGCTGGAATGATGGGCTTCTTCTGCCCTTCCTATTCTGTTCTAGGCTCTTTCCAAAGTAGCTTTAGCATCTTCTTTGTCTTATTAGATATATGCGCACTCCATGAAAGTTGTGGCGAGTCGGATTCATTCCTCGGGACAGCAGGTTCAGCTGTTTTCTCCCAGAAGGCTTCAGCTTCTGTCTGTATAAAGTTGGTGGTTGCAACTTGATTGTTCACCAACACACTCTTGGACAGCTCGATCTCTCCAGTCTTATACTGCTTCTCGACCCAGTCTTTGAAAATATAGCAATCCTCGATCGCATGGCTCACTACTCTTTGGTACAGGCAATATAGAGGATTGTCGGTCATTTTTGCTTCATGAGGTCTTTCCGACTCCGGAAATTATAGACCGTTGTTCAGGGAATCTTTGAATATCTTTCGGACCTTGACCCTCCTGAAAGAGTAAACCTTGTTCTTTTTCTCCTCTAGAGAAGGCCCTTCTCCTCCCAGCTTTGGCTTTCGAGACCGATTGGTTTTGGATTTTCCTGCATTTCGCTTGTCTTCATTATCGGACGCATTGAAGACATTGGTATTGCTGGAATTCCCGCTTCTACGGTTGTCGTTCCTCTTGCTCTTCCAAGTCTTATCACTTTGAGAGTCTGGGTAGACTCTTGGTTTGAGCGTTCCAGCATTTGGACTTTCTTGGTCAGCTCCTGAAACGTCTCGAGACCTAATGTACACAAGAATGGGACCATCCAATTGCTGAGGTTCCCAATGAAGAGGCTGACGGACTGGTCCTGCTCTAGCGACGGTTCGCACTTGACAGTGAAGTTGCGCCATCTGGCAATAAAGTCCGTGTTGCTTTCGTTTTTCTTTGGCTTGGTTCTCACGAGGTCAGCAATGGAGATTTTGTCACTAACACTCATGAATCTTTGCCGAAACAGAGACTCCATTTAGGCGAAAGTAGTGACAGACCTGTCTGGTATGCTTGCGTACTAATCGAAAGCGACACCAGTCAGGCTGTTGACAAACTGATGAAGAAGAAGCGCATCATTGCCCCCTGTATTTCCGCACGATGCTTTAAAGTAGGCGACGTGCTGATTTTCGTTTTATCTTCCGAACTTAGGAATTACGTAGCCGCTTGGGAACTCGATCAGATCGTACTTTGCGGGATATGGCAGCCCACTACTACCAATTTCTTTCTGAGCTTCGGCTTCGGCCACCAATGTTTTAACCTTGCTGGTGACCAAATCCATTAACCAATCTTGTGTTAGCGGGATAGTACTATCTGGGGCCAAAGCGTCCCCAGAAGCGGAATATGACCGGCTTTCGTGTGGCACCCAATCTTGGACCTAAGAGGACATGCATCAGTTGCTTCGGGTTATCATCACCTGGCTCATGAGTAGAAACATGTTCCTGATTGGAAGGCACTCGAGCAATTTGAGCCATGGGATGCATTACAACATTCGTCAGGTCGTCAATTTTGGGGTAAAGCTTGGCCATTTCTTTATCTTTGCTCCTAAGCTATTTTCGAAGCTCTTGAAGCAGCTCTTGTTCTGCAGTCCTGGGACGGAAAGTCGGCTCTTCTTCGCTGTCCGAGCTTGATTCCACATGGACCGAGGGGTCCTTCTGCCTATCGGCCTCATCGAGAGGGTTTTCATCGTCCAGTGGAGGCGACTGATCTTGGGAAATGGCAACCACATTCAAGCCAGATTGGGCTTGAGATATGGTGGCCCCATCCCTGCTTTTGCTGCGCAAGTTATCGCTGGGTCGCGCGCCCGCCATATAGACCGTATGGATAACATATCCGGCCATCTTTCTATTATTGGCAGCGGATTTCGTGGACCGCTGTCGTGGTCCTTCTGTTTTGGTAACAGACAATCGATTAAAGATGGCTGGCCTGACTGGATTCTTGAGTAGTGCCGGTGCTTCTTTTTTGTATTTGCCCCGCTGCTTTCACACGGCACAGAGCACCTGATAGACTCTTGAAGATACAGTGTCATGCTTTCTCTGTTGGGGCCGGGACACGTCTCATTGTAGCAATGTTCGGACCGCTATCTCCTTAATTCTGACGGTTATGGTGTTTTTCTGAACCCGCTTCAGAGGTTCAAAGGAATTGCTGACTTTTCGGCCGACTCAGCCGTCGTCACGGGGTAACCCTGCTCTTGGAACCTCATAAGATTCCACTTGACCAGAGCCCTGGCCCTCTTGTTGGCTCGATACCTGAGCCTCTTCTGCCTTATCTTTTCTGATTTGAGCACTTGGCTGGCTACGGCTCTTCAGGAAGCCACCGTAGACCGGGCGATGGAGGGCTTTGGAGATACACCTGATTGTGCACTTGTTGGAGTCGTTGCCTGAGCTCGTCCACAACATTTAATGTTGCCCTTTGTACCGGAAATCTTGCCCCCAGCTGGAGCACCAGAGAGTCGTTCGGACACTGTCTTAAGTTTGGGATGTGGTGCCTTAGCGATCACAACGTTCGGCCTCTTGCCCCTTGAGACCGGCTTGGCCACCTGGTTTGCTGGGATTTCTGCCAGATGAGCACTTCCGATGGGGTAGATGATGACGGAATTAAATTGATGGGGTGACTCCTCCCATTGCCGGCTGAGACTTGCAGGGAGAACCACACGGGCGTTGATCTTGACCACGTACTGGATCGGAGTCGCGTCGGAAACGAAGCTCGTCTTGGGAGACATGATTGCTGAGTTCGAGATTGTAACTAAAAGCTGTTAACCTGTACACACAAGAAAGGAAAAGAAAGAAAGAAAAATGACTTCAGTACAGGCAATCGATATATATGTTGATTGAGGTCGCATGGACGATTAACCCGAAATATGGGAGGAGAGAAAAGCTCCCACTGGGCATGCCAGAATCTGTAGAGTGTTTTTCTTCACACCATTGAGATGGGAATACGCGTCGCTTGTCAGGCGTACTACAGATTCCTCCTGCCTAGGGTAGGCGGGGTTTTATTGATTGTGGGGATCCGAATCTCCGGCAGCCATGGACTAAATTGTCGTTAATTACCCCTCACCTTTGGAGCAAAAGAACCTCTGATTAATGGGTCAAACTAGTCATGTGAACTCATTGTGCAATGTGTTGTGTTCTGAGAGGTCTTGGGTATATCAGGGGCCATGCAGAGTTTACGGGGGTCCCGCTACCCGGACAAGGAGCTGGGGGTCAAGGGGGCTAGCAGCCCCCTTGCGGGGTGCAGGGCAGCGCCCCGTTAGAATTTTTTTCTCTAACGGGGACAGTGTTGTGGAGTGTGTGTGTGTATATAAAAAAGAAATAGCGTCCAAAGGACGCGTGGGCGTCGGCGCTTCGCATGCTTGGCACATGGGCGTCAGCGCCTCGCGTGCTTGGCATGCGGACGCTGTGAGCAGGGAGTCGGCGCCTCGCGTGCTTGGCACGCCGGCGTCGGGCGCTGGCAGGAAAAAGGGGAGTTTTAGCGCCCTATATTGGGAGTTATACTCCCAATTGAATTTTGGAGTTAAACTCCTAAAAAAGGGACAAGAGGACTTGGCCCCTGCACTAGGAGTTGTGCTCCCAATTGACTTTTGGAGTTAAACTCCTAAAAAAGGATTTATTATTATTATTATTATATTGTGGAGTTAAACTCCTAAGAGATTTTTGGAGCTGATGAAAGAAGACATTTTCTTCTCCCTTGAGCCCTGGATCTTCCTAAAGTGGAATTCTTGGAGATGGGTCTCCTTCTTCCTCCAATCCGTTGGCTGGGTGTTGGGGGAAAAAGAGAGGGTGAGACTTAAAAATCTCCCCTTTTAAAGATCTGATTGGAGATCTAAGCTCCCCTTTGTGGGCTTCATGGTGAAAAACTATTTCTTTTTAGGAAAAGTAGAGTGAAACTCTTGATTTAATTTAAGAAAAAAGAAGAAAGTTTAGAACCTTGAGGAAGGAGAAAGAGGTACAGAACCCTAATTTTTTGAGAGAGAAAAAGTTCTGCTTTGATTTTTTTCATCATGTTGCTTTTATAAGCTACATACTTTACATATAGCCCCTTGGTCTTTGCCAAATGGCACTTGTGCCAACCTATACCTTATGTGCTTATTTCTTTTTGCACATAAGCCATGGGGTTTACAAAATTTTGGCTTTCTGCCCATTTTACATATATTTATTTCTAAAAATTACATTTAGACTAATTTATTGCATCCTTTTTGGCATGGAGCCGGCCTCTTCCATGCTTGGTCTTGACTTAGGTTTGGGCCCACATAGCTTGGGCTCGGACCCACTTGACTTGAGGTCGACCTTGGTTTTGACTTGGTCGATTGGGGTGAAACTTTTGACCCCAACAAATATATTTCAAATACTTAGCATGGCCTGCATCATACCCCATACCCTATGGTTGCATCCGTATATCGTATTCTTGTCCTGTTTAGTGAAACGTACTCGTTTGGATCGTTACGTGCATATTACGTGTATCTTTTCTTAGGGGTATGCATTTTTTAACCGGATATCGCATTATGGTTTTGGTTGATACGTATATTATCCGTATTTTAAAACTAAATTTTTAGACACAACCCGTGCATTTTTCAGAGTAATTTTGTATTAGCCTTAAAACTCCAGTTTATATATTATTATATTTTCTAAAACCTAACATAATAATAATAATATACGAATATATATTCTTTATATATATATTTACTTTTACTATATATATATATATATTTTAAACATATATTTTACCTAATTCTATTTCCTCACCTGTCTCTCTCTCTCTCCAATTCATCTCTGTCTCTCTCCTATATATACAAATATATCATATACTATATTTTTAGAGGTTAATAGAGGAAAGAGGTCATATGAGGGAATCTCCTCCTATGGCGTCGAAAAAATACACTCTCTCTCATTTTTTCCGATGATCGACATCCACCATCTTCATCGTTAGCATCTAAGATGTGGGTACACCAAATTTCATATGATTCTACAACCTTTTCACCGTTGATTTAGTGGGTTCAAAATTAACGGTTTACCGACAATAAAACTTTTTATATTGCTAAATCAACGGTGAAAAGGTTGTAGAATCACATGAAATTTGGTGTATCCACATCTTAGATGATAATGATGAAGATGGTGGGTGCCAATCGGCAGAAAACACGAGGGAACGTGTATTTTTTCGACGCCATAGGAGGAAATTCCCTCCTATGGCCTCTTTCTTCCATTATTCTCATATTTTTATAACCTAATATCTTTTAACCTATGTCTCTCTCTCTCCTCTCTTCTTTTTCCCTCCTCGCGAGAACCCTAACCCACGCACCTTACCCTCGCCGTCGTCGCCACCTCGCCGCCGACCATCCCTCACCATCTCCTCACCTCCGTCTCCTCACCTCCGTCTCTCCTCCCAACACCACAACCACCACCACCATCACCTTCACCCATACCCGACGACCCAGGAAACCCACACACCCATCACCTCAAACCCCCGACCTCATCGCCGTCCCCTCACCCCGACATCATCACCTCGACCTCCTTCATCTCCTCTCCTGTTCCCCGACCACCAGAACCCATCCCCGAGCTACATCCATCGCCTCCACCCCCATCGCCGAAAACCCCGTCGTCACCCTTCGCCTCCTCGTCTATATACCCAGAGCCACACCAGAGAACCCCAGCCCCTCTTCTCCTTTCTTCTTCTTCTTCTTCTTCTACTTCTTTTCTTCTCTTTTGCTTTCTTTGTTTCTTTTTCCGGTGATCGCCGGAGTCGCGCATATCGCCGACGATCTGGGCGACCCAGTCGTCGTTCTCATCCAACGTGGTCACATTCTTGAGTAGCCTGGTTCAGTTCTATACGCACGTGTATGCATCATGACGTTTACCCGACGTCGAACGTGACGTACGCACCCCGTCGTTAGATCCGAGCAGGCAAGTTTACCTTGCTACATGTTATGCTACTATATTTATATCCATATGAATAAAAATATTACATGTAGTTTAATTGTGCATCTCATGTTTTAGTTTTACCGTTTTACGATACACGTACGTATCCGTACTAACAATTGCATATCTAATTACATGCCGGAGCACCCTGATGTCATTTCACTATTATTTGTCTAGCTTGCTTTATACGAAGTCATGGATATATATATAGGTTATTACAGATAGACACATGTACATCCTGATATTAGAACTTTTTACCGTGATCCCGATATCGTTTACAGTTTTACTTTTGGTATCCACTTGATACATATGCACTACATGACATGCCCTGATACACTAGTTGACCTGATACTTGATCTTGTTACTAATGCCGACAATCCTGACTTGTTGTCCTGACGGACGTAACCTGTTGTCTACATAGACAAACATGTACCTTGATCCTGTGTTGGCATTAAATCCATATTCTCAATACCTGACTTGAACACATAACCTTGGGGGTAAGGGGAAATCAATAATGAAACCTGACTTGTAACTCGACAGTTCGATACTTATACCGATCAGTCTTTACAGGCTAGGCCAGCCCCGGGATGATGCTGCTGACATCATTCGTCTGTATGCTACCTGTTTACTGCCTAGCGACACGTCTCGGATTCAGCCCGAGAGTCTTGACCGTGGTCCTGGGCATACACGGGATACTATTGAGTTACATCGATGATTCTATTAAATTGATTTCAAAAACTTTAGAGTAGATAACCCAGTAGTACAGTTTAGATTACTCATCACACTTCACATACACATACACATTTCACTGTTATATTCATGTATGTATATCTAGTTACATCCTGGTTATTACTATTGTTTGATATTATGACGCACTGACGTCTGGGTTTTTCATGGCCCAGTTCCTCTATCTTTATCGCAGGCTGAACATGAGTACTTTAGCCGACAAGCCGAGCAGTGAGGATTGTGTTTAGTTTAGTTATTTTCAGAAGCTTTTATTTCTTGATATGAGCCCATATTGGGACGTATTTCCAGATGTTGTTTATTGGATATTATTATCGTTTCCGCTTATATATTTTCTTGACTCTTTATTTTGGTAAATGGACATGTACTAGATAGATTTTATATCTTACTGTTCTTGATATCCTATAGACAACCATAATGTGAGTGTGGAGGGATGATTCCTATCCACAGGTAGCATGGTTGGCTCTGTCACGTGCCATAGTTAGCGCACACTGGGAAGCGGGGCGTGGCAGTTGAAGCAGACACGGTTCAGAGTAGAGCCAATAAGAGGGCTAAGGTTTATGCTAAATGGGAGTTCATCGGGTTCTAAGAATGTGGCTACCCCACGAAAAAAGCCAAATCCGCCATGCAAAATAAAAAAAAAAGAACTCAAACAGAGTGTACCGGCTATATCCAAGACCCCGGCCGAACCGGCTATCTTCGATTGTTTTCATTCCCTGAAAGGAGCGGACCACGACAACAATCCAAAAGCCTTGCAAATAGCATCACCAACGAAGAGGCAACGGACGAATACACAATCCATATGGTCTACATGGTGGGACACCGAATGTCAAGAAACGTTCGAAAGTATCAAACAGTATCTGCTACACCTTCCACCGCTTGCTGCTCCCATTCCAAATAAACCGTTGATTCTCTACATTGCTGCACTAGACGGATCACGCGGCGCTCTTCTTGCCCAAAGCAACAAGGAGGGGAAAGGAATTGTCTTCTACTATCTCAGCCGAATATTAGTTGGGACAGAGCATAAATACTCCCCGATTGAAAGGCAATGTTTGGCCTTGACATTTGCCGTAAAGAAGTTGATGCATTATCTGCTTTCTCACCGGGTTATACTGATCTCCAAGATCGACCCCTGAATTATTTGATGACTAAGGCGGGTCTAACTGGTAGAATAGCCAGATGGGTCGTCATGCTACTTGATTTTGACATAGTTTATACTCCTCAAAAAACAGTAAAAGGGCAAACCTTCGCCGACTTCCACATTGCTCATCCCATACTTGAAGGGTCACCCTTAAATTGCGAGTTACCCGATGAACAAGTGTTGCACCTCGAAGATGACGAGCCATGCTGGGAGCTCTACTTCGACAGAGCCTCATCGATTAAGACCTCTAGCAAATCAAGCATCCCGCAAATAAAAACTGGGATAGGATTGGTGTTCATCATGCCATTGGGAGGAACCCTACGATGTTCATTGGCTCTTACCGAGCCCTGCACAAACAACGAGATTGAGTATGAAACTCTGATAGCTGGCCTGGAGCTCGCCATAGAAATGCAGATCGCTCAGCTGTGTGTCTACGGCGATTCCCAGGTAGTCATCAACCAAGTAAGCGGTGAATACAAGATATATAAGTCCGAATTAGCTCAATACATAGGCCGAGTGGTGGAGCTCATGAAGCGTTTCACCCACGTTGAACCGATGAGAGTTCGCAGGGCGCTGAACGGAAAAACTGACGTACTCACTCGCCTAGCCAAGGAGCTGGTTGATCTTGATATGAATGAAATTCTGATCACAGTCAAGAGCCAGCAAATCCTGCCTCCCGTCTCTTTATGAGAAGAAGAAATCGTAGAACAAGAGAACGGTCCTGCTGAAGAAGCGAGGTCATCAGGAACGAGCCCGATTGGAGAGAACTCTTCGTAGAATATCTCTGATATGATAAGCTGCCTGAAGAAAAATTCACGATGGTTTAGTTGAAGAAGAGAGCTCTCCGATATGTGTTCGTGAATGACACGCTATACCGCAGGTCGTACGACCAGCTTTGGCTCAGATGTTTGTCCCCGGCCGAACCCCGAGAAATCATGAAAGAAATTCACTCGGGCATTCGCGGAGCTCACCAATCCAACCCCAGAAAATGACTTTCAATCAAACGGCTTGGATATTACTGGCCTACCATGACAAAGGATTGCGAAGAATATATGAAGAAATGTCATATATGCTAAATTCCTAGCGACTTCATTCACAAGCATCTCAATACGCTGCATCCTCCTGTGGTGTCTTAGCTCTTCGAAATTTGGGGCACCGAAATAGTTGACTCGATTGATCCTCCATCATCCAAAGGGCTCCGGTTCATATTAGCCGCAATGGACTACTTCTCTAGATGGGTTGAATCTGTCCCGCTAAAAGAAGTCAATACAGAAGATATTCTGAAATTCTTACAGCACAACGTTCTATACCGCTTCGGTAAGCCGAGAAGAATCATATCTGATAACGTTAAGAGCTTCAAAGTTTTAAGGTTCGCTACTCAATATAATATAGACTGGAGATATTCTTCCATCTATAATCCAAGAGCCAATGAATAAGCCGAAACCTTCAACAAAACCATGTGCAAGATCCTGAGGAAAAATGCCTTAACCAATAAACGGGCATGGGATCTGAAGCTCCAAGAGGCGTTGTGGGCATATCGTACTATGCACCGCACTTCGACGAAGTCCACTCCATATTCGCTGCTCTTCGGACTGGAGGCAATCCTCCCCTTCGAAATTGAAGTCCCAAGCCTAAAAATGGCTGTCCAGCACAATCTGACGGGAGAGGAAAACTGTAACAACCTAATTCACTTATACCAATTCCAGTTCTCGTATTTATTTTATTTGTGGTATTTTATTGATTTATCGTGTTTGGGTGCGAATGGTATTTTACATTTTACATTGCATTCGACCCGACCCGCTTGCTTGAACCTGTTTGATTCATATTTATGAATTACCCTGACTTGTTACATAGACACGTGCATCTCATGTATACTGCATACTGGCATTTTATCTGGCATTGCATCTTTTATCATATAACATTTTAAATCATGTAAAATAATTTAAAATTGCATTTCATAGCCTGCATGATACCCCTAACCCCGTGGTAGCGTCCGCGCATCTTGTTCTCGTCCCGTTCAGTGAAACGGACGTGTTTGGATGGCTACGCACACGTACGTACATCCATTCCTGGGGGTATGCTTTTTCGTTACTTGAGCCTTCGTTTTGAAATTTGAAAGTCGCATATATTTTTCGTATTCTAAATTTGAATTTTAGACTCGACCCGGGTGAGTTTTGGAATATTTTTGTATCCCGCCAAAATTCAAATTTTAATTAATTTAATATCGTTATTTTCTAAAATCAACAGTTTAAAATTTTACTAACTAAAAATCTTTTTTTCAATTTAAAATCTAAACCATTAACAACCCTATCTCTCTCTTCTCTATTTCATTTCTCTCTCCCCGCTACACAACAATTTTCTTTCTCCTCTCTGTTCATTTCTCTCTCTCTCTCCTCACTCTATCTCTCTCATCTCTATCTCATTCTCTCTCTCCCTTTCTCTTTCTCTTTCTCTCTCTCTCTCTCCCTATCTCTCTCTCTCTCACTGTTTCTCTCTCTCTTTCTTTCAGTATATTTTTATTTTTAAAAACCCAATACAAACCACACAATCTCTCTCAGTCCCTTTCTATATAAATATAAAATTCTTTTAAAAATCTTTTTGATACCAATACTTTCCTCACCTGCCTTCTCTCTCTCCCATGATCCGTTCTCTTTCCGCCTCACTCGCGAACCCTAACCCTACCTTTACTCGCGCCTCACCGCCGTCGCCGCCTAACCCTCGACCTCGCCTCCACCCATCTCCCTTCAACCCATCTCCTCAACCCCAACTTCGAACCCATCGCCGCAACTATCTTCTTCACCGAGCATCCTCATCATCAACTAACCCAAGAACCCATCCTGTCTCCATTGCTGCTGTCATCTTCTTCTTCTTCCACTTCGTGCTTTGCCCGAGATCATCATCGACACCACTACCTACAACCCCCTTAACTCCATCTCCTTCCTCAACTCAATAGACCCATCTCATCCTCACCGTCGACCAAGACATCCTTGCCAAGACTCCATCGCCACCTCCTTCTCCTTCAACATCCGAGCAACCCATCAACAACGTCGCATCACCTTGCCTCCACCACCGGCATCGTAAACATCTCCAGCATGCCGTCGATTTCAACCCAACACCACCGAACCCTAGCAACCACTAGTACCACGGTAGCACCCTCGTCGAGATCCCCTCACCGTCACTGACTTCGTCTTCTTCTTCCTCGAGCACCTCAACTCCAGACCCAAGCTGACGTATCGCCGTTGCCTTCTTCCTCTAACACTGTAGCCGACACCCTTGCTACTTGAGCCGAGACCTAACCAAGCCATCAACCTTGGATCTTGCTTCGTGTCTCTGTCATCTCCGTGGGCATATTTTTTTTCTTCGTGATCATGTTCGAGATCTTTGATCTAAGGACGAGAGGATCATGAGTTTCTTGACTGGATTGCTGATCATTCGCCGGAAACCGGACGTGACGTCGATGATCCCGACGAGCCAGCGAACGTACCTGACTTGTGTGATCACCTTTGTGCGTTGTTTGGATCCGTTCCGTGTACCATGCGCGCCTCGCGACATTTCGCCGACGTGAGACGTTCCGTACACACCCGTTTCTTGATCCGTCGAGGCAAGTTAATCTTGCTACATGCTATTTAAATTATTTTTATACCTAGTTAAATATAGATTATACCTGTAGTTTAAATCTAATACCACCTGTTTCATTTTAACATTTCGATGTTTCGTTTATATCATTTTAGATCTAGAACATGAAAACATATCTTGTTGCATATTAGATTACAATACACTGTACCCATATCCATATTTATATCACATAGTGCTTATTTGTACATTCCATAGTACCTTTTATAGTTTATAACCTTTCGGATACCTATTTGCATCCATCTCGTCTAGTATATATACAATTGCATCCATAGATCATATAATACATAATAATGTGATATTAACATTCCTTATTTGATAAAGTGTATTTTAATTCTTGTTTGAACTATAACTTTAACCCTAATCGATAACTGTGCATCCATATGTTTTATTCTATACCTATTTTGCATACTACATCACATTATTCTATTTTATTGTTACATTGGTACCCCATACTTGTTTTCGTGTACCCATACTTATTATAGTTTGATTATGAGCACCCACGTGACATTTGTGTACCCCCTGACATGACTTGATACACTACTACTTGATACGACTTGATACCGTGCACTTCTTGACATGATTGGATTTATATACACTACCTGACATGACCTGATGTACCACAACTTGACCTGTTACCTGATCTTATTACTAATGCCAACAATCTTGACCTGTTGTCCCTACGGACATTTCCTGTTGTCTATCCAGACAAACATGTACCTTCTTGATCCTGTGTTGGCATTAGCTCCAGATTTATCAATACCAGACTTGAACACGTAACCTGGGGGTATGGGGAAATCAATGATGAAACCTGACTTATAACTCGACAGTTCGATACCTTTACTGATCAGTCTTATGGGCTAGGCCAGCCCCGGGATGATGTTGCTGACATCATTCATCGTTACCTACTACCTTTTACTGCCTTGCGGCACGTCTCGGATTCAGCCCGAGAATCTTGACCGTGGTCCCGGGCATGCACGGGATACTGTTCAGTTGATAAACCTGCATATTTGTTATTACATTTTTCCTACTATTTCTATATTAAAAAAGGTCTTTATTATAATATATCATACATATGAGGGTTTATCTGTAAAAACACTATTTTCCATGTGTTGATATATTATAATTAGCATTTGGTAGGAAAATGTATGCAAATAATATCATTGACCAAATCTTAACTCTACTAAATATTATTTGAGTTGTTGTGCAGAATTTTCAGGTCTTAAATCAAGGAAATCAAGTTGTTAAAGCAAACCTGCCTAATTAAGAAATCAAAACTTAGAAATCAAGTCTGGCAGCAACTACGAGAAGATTTCCAAGTTCCAAAGCTTCCAAAGATTGCCACATGTCATAAGGATCTACCCACAGAAAACAGATGAAGAGGTCTTGACCCTTGGCCGCGGATCCGCGGTCAAACCCCCCTGTTGGCCGCGGATCCGCGACAAGATTAAAGAAATACAAAGTGAAAATTTTGTGGGAGAATCTTTACTGTTATATTCCTAATTTGAAAGCAAGCTTTCTGGCTTTGGGACTATAAATAAAGACCGAGAGCCTCTTGGAAAAATTATCAAGCCGACGAGATCACGAAATCCAAGACGGCTCACGCATCCAGGCTGATCATCAACTGTTCATCTACCTCCTTAGAAGAGATCGAGAAGCAACTAGTAATTGTAATCATTTTCTAAGGATTCAAGTGTAATGAATATTGTTGATTAATAAAGGTAGCTTTCTTTTTCTTATTCTATTTCTTCGTAGTTTAATTATGTAATTTCTTTCTATCTTTTTTCTCCCAACATGCGCGAGTAATTCTCCGCTTGTTAGGGTTCGTAGGATTAGAGTAGACTAATGGATTATGAATATCCCTAAACCCTTTTTAAGTCCTATAAAGTTTATGAACTTTATCAAAAGAATCATTAACATCCTAATCGAGCGTGCTAACAATTCTTTATTAATCCCGACCGCGATTAGAGATTAGATTAATGATTGTTTTGGTAAAGGCTAGATATCAACGGAGTTCCGTGTCGAGATAAGGGTTAAGAGTGGGATTCCTTTTCCCTCCAGAAACCCTAATCTACACGCATCACCGTCGTTTTAGATCTATATTAAAGGATAAAAAGGGTAACTTTTAATTAATCGTCCATAACTACTAAATCCTAACGAACCCTACAAGCCCCCTTATTATATTAACTACATCCATAAATAATCTAGATCTATATTCTGCATTAGTGCTTAACGTATATCTAGACACCATTCCACAAAATTCTTTATCCCTCCTCTCTTTCTCAACACATCTAAAGTAAGAGTAACAGATTCCACGTTTCCCAGAGGACGACCCGTACTCATCTCGGTCTAGCTACACGCGACACCGTTATTGATTGCGGTTAACAACTACAAACATAAATTTTTCATATCAATCAAATGGCGCCGTTGCCGGGGAAACGTGCGTAATTTTTTATTCTTTCTATTTGTGTTGAATTCTTATACGATCAATATCATAAATAAAACAAAACTGCAAATTGCATATTTAACGATTATTATGTGAATTTTGTGAGGGAATCTGGAGTCACATACTTAAGGATACAGAGAGACAGAGACATTCATCAAGATCCAGAAAAGAACAGGAAGCCACATAGCAAAACTCATCACCTGATCCCTCAAGTCGGCGGCGGAACCGCGGCCAGAAGTGCACATCGGCGGCGGAAGCGCGGCCAGTTAGGAGATCTAGGGCTTCAGTCTTCTCTGGTAAGATTCTAACCTCCTTCTCTCTCCTCTGAAATCCAATAAAATATCTTTTCTGCAGGATTCTTTGCAAAATATCGCCGCTCAAAAATCTTTTTGCAAAGTTTTGTTTTACGGTTTGTTTTTGCATATTTTAATACGGATTTTTAAGGGGCAAGACCAAAATCCAGATTAGGTGGGGATTTCATCACCCTTCCTAAGCCCCACAAATCACAAACCGAGCATCTGCATCAACCCTACATTAATTTAAAAAATATCTAGACCAGACTCTGAGGACTATCGGTAATCTATCGCTTATCCGCATTACTTTTGTAGTATCTAGGCAAGTGTGTCGAAGGCTAGTGGTTATTAATTAGTCCCACCACTCTCGTAGTGGAGTACCTTCCCACTTACCTGGCACTTATCTGGCTACAAGGGTAATAAAGAGACGGTAGAGGATTGATCCTGCGACTTGTCCTTTAGAAGTCTAGGAACAGTCTAGAGACTGGACCTAGGTAACCATAGTTCTAAGGTTATTTGTGCATTTTTGTATGATTTGTCTAAATCCGTCATTTTTCAAAACAAACCAATTATTTTCTCCCCTTTTTACCTTTTCCCCCTTCTTCTCTTCTTATAATGGGTGACCTAAACAGAAGAACTCTTGTCGAACTTTGCTGTCCACAACCAGATATTTCTTATTTTCGTAATCCCTTCGGTATACCGTCCGGCTCTTCCATGTCCTTAAGAGATCATATAGAACAAGAGGGAAGAAACAGTTGGCCACCTCAGTTTAGGTCTTATCAACTGTATCCTAATCCTACACCTGTTTCAGTTCATACCCAGAGTGAGGAAGCCCCTAGACGAATGTCCATTGCTGAGCATATAGCTAGGGCTAGAGGCCAAAGTTTCAACCCGGACCAATATCAACCATCACCACCACTGTCCAAAGAAGAGTTTGATAAGCGGTTTGTGGCATATAAGATGTCTATTGAAAATAGCCAACCAACCAACCCATATCAATATTCTTCTTATCATAATATTGATCCTACTCCCACCCAATTTTCACAACCATTCTATTCATATCAATCCAATCCGACTTTTCCACCTTTTCTAGACAGTTCTTCTAATCAGTCATTTGGGGGTTTTAATTATCCACAGGAAT
This sequence comes from Agapanthus africanus, assembly GCA_030015575.1. Classification (NCBI taxonomy): domain Eukaryota; kingdom Viridiplantae; phylum Streptophyta; class Magnoliopsida; order Asparagales; family Amaryllidaceae; genus Agapanthus; species Agapanthus africanus. The sequence goes on along the minus strand of CM057338.1, from coordinate 65,114,501 downwards.
TTCAATCTTATACTGAAACCCCTTATAGACCCAAGACTAGTCTGGAGCAGACATTAGAAAAATTTCTGGAATTGTTGAACCAAATTAGGAAGGAAACAACAGAGTGGACGCAATCAAAGAATTTCAAACCGGCCCAAAATTTTTCAGTATATGATTCGGGCATAGGACAAAATGAGAATTTGGGTAGTGAGACAGAACTGTACAACCTTCCTAATCAAACCTCCCCATTCCAAACTGAAATCCACAACTCCAGTTTCATAGATTCATCAAGTACACCAAATAGAATGTCTGATAAGTTGTGTGACTTTGTAGTGTTTGATTTACCCGACTGTGAAGGGTCCATTTCAAGTGAAACCATACCCAACCCTTGTGATCTCTACACATCCACTCTTGAACCAAAACTGATTGAAAACCATACTTTTGATGAGGTGTTTGAGAATTTTAACCTTCACTTGAATGAGGTGATTGACGTTGGGGATATATTGATTGATGAACCCAAAATTTTAGATGATTTTTTCCCACCAATTCATCAAATCCTTTCACTTCCTTGTGGTCATCATCTTGAGCCTTTAATTCTTCCAGAACCCTAAATATGTCTTGAAGTTGATAATAAAGGTATACCCGAAGAAATACAGCCTCCATATTCCACATCTGGTACAGCAACACTCGACACACCAATGTGTTTACCCATTTCACCTTCTATTTTCTCCGGTTCTTCTTCTGTTCCTATAGTTTCAGTGAGTTTTGATGAATCACAATCTGTTAATTCAAGTTCAATAATACCAGAAATTCAACTTAATTTGGATATTTTTGAAAATGAGGTAGATGAGTTTTTCGAGTCCTCTACCTCAATGATTTTTTATGAATCAAGTAGGATAAATTCTGGCACAAAACTCTTTGACAGCAAAATGTTCAATCACACCATTGATAAAAGTTTTGAAGAACTTTTTGCTGACGAACTTGAATTTTTAAACAATTCGGATTTTGTGATTGATCAATCTCCACCTATAGAGGTTGAACCACCACCATTCCTTCTTCCTAATCATTCACATTCATCATCATTCTTTCTTTTCTCTAATTTCAAACCCCTTTCAGACCACCTCTTATCCCTTCCCCATTTTTTCTTCACTCGATACAACAAATTCTTCCACCGACCTATACGCTATACTGATAAAATATTTGAATGGTTGGTGTTAACGTTTGGTCTTTGTAAAGTCTTACTTTGACCAAATGACTCACCCCCTCTTAAAACGCTTCATATTGTCTAACTCATGTTTGAGGGGGGGTATATTTTGGCTCTTGAACATAACTTTTGTCCTCAAATTTGTGAGCCAAAAATAAGTTTGGGGGAGAATTTTCACTTTCATATATTCTTGCCCCCATTAATAATGTCATCCCAAGCTTACAGGTTTTTGTGATCCAGCAGATAGCAACAGTGAGGACACTGTTGAAAACAAGTTTGGGGGAGGTGTGTCATTATTTACGCATCAATTTGCATCATATTTTGCATAAGCATAACATTTTCACAAAAAAAAAATTTAAAACATTTTTCTTTTATAACAAAAGAGTAGAAAGTGAAAAATTACATCCAAAAGATAGGAATAGTTTAAGAAAACCAAGAAAATTAGAAGTTTTCTTAAACGAACTAGTAATAAGTAGTTATGAGCTGTTGCCCCAAGGGTTAGTAAGATGAAGGAAGTCGCTAATCTGAGGATAAAAATAAGTCTGAAAAATAGTTTCTATTCTGGAAGACAAACATTTGAATGTTGATACCCTATTATATGCACTTACACACGTCTTGAAACTCGGGATAGTAGAAGATACCTTGAAATGCTCTTGTCTAAAAGCCAAAGTATGAAGGAAATGAAAAAAATGAAGAAAATATAAAAATGGTGAAAAGAAAAATGAACACTGGTTTTGTTATCGCCAAGGCAACAATAAAAAAATATAGCGAGGGTGCTGCATCACCTAGTGCCTTAGACCAACTGGTTTGGGAGTCACTGCTAAGCCTTAGGTGGTGGAAGACGAGGAAAATATTATCACCTAATCTGCAAGCACATAATTAATCGGTCGGTCAGTACCTCAAGAAGTATTAACGGTCGCATGAAAATGTGTGAGCAAATCTAAATATTCATCAAGTTAAAAATGTACTGAGGTAGATGGATAAGAGTATGATAGCTTGAATTGAATTCTCCAAGTGTAGGGATGTTCATTACACACACGTAGGGTTATATGATCGATGTTTGGATAGAATGAAGAATAAAGACGATGTTTTATTGAGGGATAATGTGATTTCTAACATTTTTTCATGACTATTAAGATAGGGCTCATGACAACTGAAAAGCTAGTATAGTTGGAAACTCTAAATTTTCAAAGTATTTCTTTTATGGTTCTTATGTTTATATGTAAATTTCACCATCTCTCTTTTATTATAGGATTTTTTGGGTGTAATCCGCTGAAAACCCTCAGGAGACAACACTCCTCCTACTAGGGACACCTAGAGGTTTAACGGCTTGTTGCACGTGCTCAGTGCAATCGTATCTGCCTACGAAAGTGTGCTTAATTTTCTCCTTTCTTTTTCTCCTCCTCTTGAATAAACTAGTTTGCTCGGGACGATCAAAGATAAGTTTGGGGGTATTTGTTCAGTTGATAAAACTGCACATTTGTTATTACATTTTTCCTACTATTTCTATATTAAAAAAGGTCTTTATTATAATATATCATACATATGAGGGTTTATCTGTAAAAACACTATTTTCCATGTGTTGATATATTATAATTAGCATTTGGTAGGAAAATGTATGCAAATAATATCATTGACCAAATCTTAACTCTACTAAATATTATTTGAGTTGTTGTGCAGAATTTTCAGGTCTTAAATCAAGGAAATCAAGTTGTTAAAGCAAACCTGTCTAATTAAGAAATCAAAACTTAGAAATCAAGTCTGGCAGCAACTACGAGAAGATTTCCAAGTTCCAAAGCTTCCAAAGATTGCCACATGTCATAAGGATCTACCCACAGAAAACAGATGAAGAGGTCTTGACCCTTGGCCGCGGATCCGCGGTCAAACCCCCCTGTTGGCCGCGGATCCGCGACAAGATTGAAGAAATACAAAGTGAAAATTTTGTGGGAGAATCTTTACTGTTATATTTCTAATTTGGAAGCAAGCGTTCTGGCTTTGGGACTATAAATAAAGACCGAGAGCCTCTTGGAAAAATTATCAAGCCGACGAGATCACGAAGTCCAAGACGGCTCACGCATCTAGGCTGATCATCAACTGTTCATCTACCTCCTTAGAAGAGATCGAGAAGCAACTAGTAATTGTAATCATTTTCTAAGGATTCAAGTGTAATGAATATTGTTGATTAATAAAGGTAGCTTTCTTTTTCTTATTCTATTTCTTCGTAGTTTAATTATGCAATTTCTTTCCATCTCTTTTTCTCCCAACATGCGCGAGTAATTCTCCGCTTGTTAGGGTTCGTAGGATTAGAGTAGACTAATGGATTATGAACATCCCTAAACCCTTTTTAAGTCCTATAAAGTTTATGAACTTTATCAAAAAAATCATTAACATCCTAATCGAGCGCGCTAACAATTCTTTATTAGTCCCGACCGCGATTAGAGATTAGATTAATAATTGTTTTGGTAAAGGCTAGATATCAACGGAGTTCCGTGTAGAAATAAGGGTTAAGAGTGGGATTCCTTTTCCCTCCAAAAACCCTAATCTACACGCATCACCGTCGTTCTAGTTTTAAATCTATTAAAGGATAAAAAGGGTAACTTTTAATTAATCGTCCATAACTACTAAATCCTAACGAACCCTACAAGCCCCCTTATTATATTAACTACATCTATAAATAATCTAGATCTATATTCTGCATTAGTGCTTAACGTAGATCTACAAACCATTCCACAAAATTCTTTATCCCTCCTCTCTTTCTCAACACATCTAAAGTAAGAGTAACAGATTCCACGTTTCCCAGAGGACGACCCGTACTCATCTCGGTCTAGCTACACGCGACACCGTTATTGATTGCGGTTAACAACTACAAACATAAATTTTTCGTATCAATCAGATACTATTGAGTTATATCGATGATTCATCAAATTGATTTTAAAGACTTGAGAGTAGTTAACCCAGCAGACCAGTTTAGATTACTCACTGCACATCACATATGCCTTACCCTTCACTGTCCTAATTTATTTTACTGTTATACCTTTATTACTGTTCATACTCATGCCTGCATGTCTTGCTACCCCCTGATTTTATTATTATTGATGTTATGACGCACTGACGTCTGGGTTTTGCATGGCCCAGATCCTCTACCTTTGTCACAGGCTGATCAGGAGTACTTCCGCCGTTACGCCGAGCAGTGAGGATCCAGTTGGTATCCAGTCTTACTTTCCAGGTGTTTTGTTTATTGGATCTATTGCTTTCGAATATTATTTTATTCTTGACTCGTTTATTTTGGCATATGGACATGTGTTAGATAGTTTATTATTGTTCTTGATATCTCTACAGCCATAATGTGATTGTGGAGGGATATTTCCTATCCACAGGTAGTATGGTTGGCTCTGTCATATGCCTATCTTAGCGTACTCTGGGAAGCGGGGCGTGACAGGGTTTGTTTGGTATCAGAGCCATAGGATTTAGATTAATCGGGTTTGATTCTTTTGTAGTTGGGTATTGGACCCAATACACGAATCAGAATACCCGTAATTAGGAGCATGTCCTGCCACATTGATATCATGATTCTTGAATCATATCTTTCTCTTTATCATTTGCCTTGACGATATGCAAACTACTTTGCATCTTGACTTGAAACCTTTTGGTTCCCTATTGTTGTTAGTTATATGTATGCCCTAGAGGCCATTACTGTACATAGGATGTATATTGTAGTGGATGCTTGGACATATATAGGGAGGACTTTCTTGCTCGACATGATAGTATGCTATCTGGTTGATCTTTACCTTAACGTGCACACTGATTGTCTCTCTGTTACATGTTGGTAAAGCCCTTAGGATGTGTACTTGACTACCTGGACTATGATGCGGATCATACTAGTGGGGACATGGTAGTCCATAAGTACATCCTTCAAAGTCCCTAGTCGTGGGTATATCGAGACGGGGCATCGATATACCAGAGTAGACTAGAGTATACCTACTCAACCTATACAGATGGGCGATGGATGATCCCATATCCATTGGTGTTTGACATCAAAGATGATATACGGGTGCTCAGTGGAGACTGGGTACACTGGACGGACTCGCCGAGAACTCCCAGATGGTATTATACCTTACGTCAGATGGCAGTTCTCTGGTGACACTGGTACAGAGTAGTCTATTAACCCGAGATCGTCATAGAGTCTTGTGTGGTTCCCACTGTGCTTTGATTTCCATCTTACCACGTCCAAGAGGGCGTGCAAAACGGTGGTTTTTGGGTACAGTCCCGAGTCACATGGAGGCAATGAGCGATAGGAGGGGATTCGTCTCTCCCGGTATAGGGAGTTGATGTTGCGCTGTGTTCGATTGGCTATAACCGGAAATCCCTGGCCAGGGTTGCTGAGATTTACTGGTAAGTGTTACCTGTAGTTTCTCGAACTATTATAGACCTCATATCGACACGACTTATCGAGCTATTGGGGTCTGACGTTTACCACCCCTAGGCGAGATATGTGACATATCAGACGATCAAACCGGACTGTACGGTAAGTGTTACTGGTTGGATTCATAGGAGTGTGAGCGGGCTTGCTCGTCGATCTTCTGATCGCTCAATACCCGGGTGGCCGTTACGTTTAGCAGACCGCTTGCGGCTTGTGGGTGTTTGATATGATCATCACCTACTGCCGGCGTATTGACGAGTCTTTAGAGTCCTACACAGAGGTTTCCTGGCTCAAGCGAAATGAAATAGGAGCGCATATGAGATATGTGCGGGGACCGAGAATAATGCGTGTATGTGATACCGTATTCTATTCTCGCGATGAATGTATCGATTGGTTGTATGCGATATAACCTAGTTATCGAATCAACGATTGATTCGATAAGCCGATACATTGAATATTAGTCGGTTATATGCGATATGACCGGGTCGTTAAATCAAGTGTTGATTTAATGATTTAATGCATAATTATATATTTGATATATTAATTTGCATTAACTAGTATTGGTTCACTTTAAATGGATTTTCTCACTTGAAGTTCATAAGTTGTATATGTGATATACTTTTGTGCACTTGATTGTATCATGTTTGATGATACATGCTTACTTGAGTTTGTGTAAAGTTTAAACCTTGGTTAAGTAAATGGTTAGGGTTTTATTTAATTTATTTATTCATTTATTGATTTGTTTATTTCATTTTGGAAAAAGGAAAATGGTGGCTAATTTTGTTTCTTTGTTGAAGTTTCATGAAGCTTTGAAATAGTCCACCATTTTTGTTTTATGCCTAACCTAACCATTCACCTAACTATAGTTTGCTCTCTACACATAACCATGGTTGGTTTATGATAAGTATTCTATGATTTTCTTTTTTAAAGAATAACTTATCATAATTCTTATCATATCATTTTTCATCATCTTCTTCTTCTTCTTCACATGAAGAAAGCTTTCTACCAACAATGGTGAAATGTGAAAATGAGTGAGAAATCCAATTCTAAAGTGAACCCACCTCCTATTTCTTCATCCTCTACCTCTTGCCAAGTAGTATAGGGTGTTTTCTTCACAAGTTTCATGACTTGGTGAAGCGGGAGCTTGATCTAGTGATGCCTCGACGTAGATCATCTTCGGCACGAAGCCGACGACCTTGCCCGTCCATTTCTCCGATAAAGCCGACGCTAGAGCCCGGGATTTGTTATGGACAGCGAGGAGACTTCATTGCGGAGCTATGGAGGTGGAGGACCAGATCTACAAAGCTTGTATTTCCGTTCTTTTAGTTAAATTGTTAACTAGTTGCATTTGTTTCGCCTAAAATTCTAGTTAACGATCTAGTCTAGGGTTTCTCGGCACCGTAAAGTTTGAAATTGGCATGGTTGATGCCATGTGAGACCTCATCAGCGTGCCTAGGAACCCTACAGTGGTATCAGAGCCAGGTTAGAGGTTTAGGCGAAGTGTATACGAAGTTAGAAGTCCGATCGAAGCCGGAATCCCCCGAATATACCCTTCTCTGTACATTTTTACAAACTGTGGCTTTTTCCAAATTAAAAATTCTCAGAAAATTATGCAGGAAAAACTAAGAATTACGGTGAAGTTTGGACGTCTAATTCAACAATTTGACCACGGAACCGCGGCGAAACTAGGGGTTTTGCGGCGGTTCCGCGGCCAAAATTGTGACTTAGTCCCTGAAATTTCATGTAATTATTCTTAGGTCCTTTCTTGTTAATTTTTTATGTGAATTTTTTAATTCCACTCAAGTGTTGAGTTTTCTAGGGTTTTATTAGGGATTCATTAATTTGATCGGATAATTTAACTTCATTTATATTTATCCGGAATGTGATACAATAATTGGAATTCACTAGTTATGAGATAACAGAATGAATGTTATAAACATAGCACTTTAGTCTCACTTGATCGGTTGCCACGGAATTTTGATGTGATCAAAAGTCCGTCGCAATCACGTAGCGTACGCGGATACTCGCCGGGTAAACTTAATAGACAGTCTCGCCCCATAGCCCCGACCAAGTGACTGTAGGAGAACCCCGTCGCCGAAAGCATCCGTTCGGGTGCTCGCGGCAGCGGTGTTCCGCCTTGGTGCACTTCGTCGATGGCGTCGGGGGTGCGGCCGCCTACTAAAGTTTGCGACGAGCATTCGATCAGGATATCGGGAATCTTGTTGAATTTCCCGACTTGATATTGAAAAGTGTTTTCGATAATGAGACTAAAATGCGGGGTTTATAATTGTTAGGCATGTGATGTCTAAGGTATTTATTTGATTAGGCATGCGATGTCTATGCAGATTGCGAATTCCAACTGTTGTAGTTTTACACTTTCTTTTCTGTGACCGTAAGTGTAATATGTGATATCGCCGGTTTCATTGCTATATGTCAACGACAATTGGGATGCGCATATTTACTTACGTTGATGACATGTGATGTTCTGTGTTGCTGGATATGTTATATTGGATCATCGTGTTTGAATAGCCGGGGGTTTTTATGTAAGATGAGTGTTTTTCATTTTCATTCATGTAAAAACTTGTATGTAATATTCTTTTATTGGGGCACTTCCAGGTTGCGGAAGATGTCACCTTTTGTATATTATTTACTTTTCCGCACTAGGATAGACCCAAGGAGGGGAGCACAAGTAACCGGGTTCTGGAGTCCAGTGGGAGACCAACTCGAGGAGTCGAGTCCGGGTCTCCTAACTCTGGAATTGGTAGGGTTGCTTGCCGCTCTCGTAGGGGTCTAGGGGTGTGGGTTTGGCTATTCATCACGACCGTGGAATCCGTGTTTTATACTGGCTCGTATTGAAAACACGGACGTCCTAGTATATCCAATATTTCATATGTATCTTCTGCTGCGATATCTGTGATGTGATCATGTGATGTTCTGTGATAGATTCTGTATATAGTATATATGATATATTATATAGACGTTACTTATGTTTTACACCCGCGCTAGCCCTGCCCCGCTCTGTCGTTAGTTACCTAACCTAACGGTGCATGAGGGGACATCGAGGCGAATGCGGATGGCATAAGTGTACGTCGTATTTATCTGTGATGTTTAGGTGTTTAAATGATGGGACTTCATTAATGTGATTAATGAAATAAAAGAAACCTAAGATGTTGCAGAATCGAATTTCAAAATAAAACAGGTAGCTACAGTTCTTGCTTTGCACAGTGGTATATGTGATATATCCTGCACCTTATTCGATGAGGAAAGGACCGAGATCCCTTCACCGGGAGTGACTCCTTTAGCAATAACTGGCAGATGCTACACACTCGGTTTGTCTTTTGATTGCTTTTAAGAGTTTTTGCTTTGCACAGTGATATATATGATATATCCCGCACCTCATTCGACGAGGAAAGGACCGACGATCCCTTCACCGGGAGTGACTCCTTTAGCAAAACTAGAAAAGCCTCAAAAACACTCCATTTCAAAATTCATTCGATCCTACAGCGATATCAAGTTCATTACGCAATAGGTTTTCAGAAAAACCTGGCGTAGCCCTCCGTCATTTCAGATAAGTGGTAGTTAGTATTCGTGCTACGTTTGTTGGCCTGCGTCAAGGCGTAGTGTGCGGTAGCTAACTAGTATTTATCTGCTTATGCATATGATGCAGATTGGATTAGGGTAGTCGTGCGACTTTGTTGGCCTGCGTCAAGGGTCGTGCGGGTGGGTTTAATTCAATCAGGAAATGACGGGTTGAACTTGACTAGCGCACTATGGTTTGTTGGCCTGCGTCAAGGTCATAGGACGCTAGGGGTAAAATATTATCGGGAATTTCAAGTGTTGAAATTTGCAATGAGATTGCATACCTTCTATGAGATAGTTGGATCCCGATACCCGCTGCGAGTAAGAGTTACTCCTGGGAGAATTTTATACATTACAATTAGCCGATCAAGTAGGTGTCTAGAAAGGTGTCAACGAGGTTATGCCTTTAGGAAAACGAGGTTTACATTAATTAGGTTCGTGCGAAAGCACGGGGGACCTTCCTCAAAGTACCGACACTGGCCTGGCTGAAAGATTGGCGAACTTGTAGTGTGTAATTAATCCCGGCTAGTCTTTCCTTTTAGGGTTTGAAGGAAGATTTGATAAAAAGCAGTGGGAGCCATCCTGATTAGATAAAATAAAAACCAATCTATTCTTGCAAGAGCGCACGCTGAGTGTTTTCTTCTCTCTCTCTCCAGGTAGCGACCATATCACGCCTTAATCAAGATAATAATACGGATTATTGACCGAACCCGCTTGTTATACTGAGCTGGGGAACGTTGGTCCCGCTCCACCTTATAGTTGTTATAAGACAGAGCAGGAAATTGGGGAATACCAAAATTCCTATGCCGCCCAAACGAAGAGAGTGCATGCTGATGCATCATCTTCGGGTGTGTTCATTACAGAGAACTGTTTCTCAGATCCTTTACGTCCTGGGTATGTGATACCAGATCAGGATCCCAGATATGTAATCTGTTACATAGGGCTGCAGAAAGGTAGAGAACTGAGAACGGGTGATAAGTTTCATGAGGCAGAAAACGGGGCAAGTGTTGCAGCCAAGTCTGTTGGTCACTGCCACCCTGTATTCCAAATACATTGATTCTGAACGAATGTTATTAGATACCGAACCTGATATACAAAATCATATCTATCTCTTTATTAGTAAAGAAATGATAAAATTTTGTATTGTTGGATAATGTTTTGAACATTTCCTATATCAAAAGTTGATCGGATCAGGCACGTTATCTAAAAGCATTGATGTTCTAAATCAAACTACAGTTCTTAGTATATGGAACACACATAAGAGGAAGAGTTCAGAAATGAACGAATTCTTCTTAAGGTATTGTAGACTAGGTTATATCAATGCGACCTGACTAGCTGAAGTTACATATAGATGCATATTTAAATCAGTTTGAATTTACATCTTATGAAACTTTCCAGTCATGTCACTGAGATAAGATGACCACAGCTCTGTTTATTGGTAACAGAGAAAGAGTTAGTAAACTCTTGGGACTGATACATGATGATGTATGTAAGGTCCCCTGTCTACACATGCCAGGACTGGTTCTTTATACTTCATTACATTCTCTGATGATCTTTCGAGATTCAGACCTATGTTCCTGTTGAAACACAAGTCCGAACCTTTTGAGATATTCACAGAATATAAGGCAGAAGTAGAGAACCAACACGGGTATAAGTATTATGTCCTTTGATGTGATCAAGGAGGAGAATACTTGAGCACGGAATTCCTGGATTATTCTAAAGGAGAATGAGATTCTTGATTATTCCAAAAAATTGTAGTTTACCGTAATCAGAAACGGCGTCGCTTCGCAGCTAGCCGGTGAATACGGGTCGATCCGCAGGGATGTGTGAGTTTCTGTTTTTATGTTATAACGAGTTGATTACGTGGGTTGTTTGGTTTTTATCGATTGAATTAAAGACGAAGTTATGTGATAAGAAAGGACTCGTTACGGTTAGGTCGAAGGTAGGGGTATTGAGATCTATGTTTTCACCTCTTTCAATGCCGTGATTTAAGCTTTTTAGAAAAATCACAACAATTATTAGCAAAGGGGATTAGGATGATCCGGAAGAAACAAAGTTTCTTCCTTTAGATCCTTGTCCGTCCTTTCCTATTAATTGCTGTGATCTTCATGGACGTCATATATGTCCGGCCTTTTATACTACGGTTCACCGTTACCTTGTAGGTAGGGTACCATAGGGGGCGGATCATATATGCATGCATGAAGATTTCATTTTTAAAATATGTTGGCATTGAAGGAGATGAGAGACATCCATCTCTCACTCCCTCCCTTGTTCCTAACCCTAACGAGCGAGGATTTTACTCGCTCATTAGGGAATTATTACAACGAGACATTTTTTATGTTTATGTTTTAAAGAGTTACCTTACGACAGATTAAAAATAGCTAACTAGTGAACTACAGCAAACAATGGATAACTAGGGCAAGTAGAATAATTATACTAAGGCAGGAATTTAAAAACTTACAAGAAAAGATGATGCTCTGAATTCTCCAACAAATCTCACTTTTATTGATTGAAAAGAGGCATACATTTTTACAGATCTAGATTACAATTTATAAGTAAACAGAAGAATTAGGGTTTCAGAGTCTCGTATATGCGCAATTACTGATTTGACCTCTAAAAATCCCAACACCCGAACCGTTGCACCGACACAAGAAGTCGGTGCCGACACGTGCAATAGACGGCCGCGGATCCGCGGCAATTGTTGGCTTGGGCCGCGGATCCGCGGCCCTTTGGTGGTCTTGGGCCACCATATTAACTGTGCTGCATCTTGGTTGTTGGGGCTTCTTAGTTCTTCATGACTTTTTCCTGTTTGGCTTCTGTGTTTTCTCCAGATCTTCAGTGAAACTTGTTCGTATCTTTTGACCGTTCACTTTAACATTTTGGACCTTGCACTGTTCTTCGTCTAAGCCTGGCTAGGGTCCGTCTAATTGTTGGTCAAAAGTCCATTTTTCTGTTGTTTGTGTCTTTTTCACTGTATTTGCTCCAGAAACCTGTATCCTGCAACATGCAACAAACGATCGTCAAAAGCAACTGTTTACTTATAAAATGCACGAAAGTGGGGCGTATGAATTGCAATATTATGATGTGAACAAATACCCCCAAACTTACCTTTTGCTCGTCCTCGAGCAAACTTATTAGTTTATTCTAACCTAGCCACACTTTCGCAGGGAAACGCGATTGCACTGAGCACGTGCAACAAGCCGTTAAACCTCTAGATGTCCCTAGTAGGAGGAGTGTTGTCTCCTGAGGGTTTTCAGCGGATTACACCCACAAAATCCTATCAACTTGGTTTTTCGACTTTTGTTTTCTAATCAGGTTTTCTAACAAGGAATTCTATTATCGTCGCCCCGCAAATTATCCACCCATATTCTTCACACTTCCTTATTATGTAACTTAAGATTGTACATGTTCTATAGAATTACTTAGAATTCAGCATTTTTTAAGTTTTTCTTCTAGAGTTTCATCTCCACTTAGGAATTTCTATCAACTCTATTAAAGATACAAGTTTTATTTTTCATTCCTTTCTCTTATCTAAACTCTAATCACATTTCCCCACGTGTGTGTAATTTTCACCCCTACACTTGGAAATTCAAATCAAGCAATCGTACTCTCGTCCATTTTCCAAAGCACTTAACTTTCGCTTACACATCCTTCATGCGACTGTTAATACTTCTTGAGGTACCAACAGCCGATTACAAGATACGTTAGGCCTTTAAAGCGTATTTCCTAGTTTTGCAACACCCAAGGCTTTTAGCAGTGACTCCCAAACCAGTTGGTCTAAGGCACTAGGTGATGAAGCACCCTCGCTAATTAATTTTCTAGCCCTAAGTAATCACAAAAACCAGTGTCCATTTTTTTTATTCACTCTCTTTTTTTTTCTTTTTATTTTCATTGTGCTAAGGACTTTAAACAAGAGTAATTCAAGGTCTCTTCTACTAATCCAAGTTTCAAGGTGCGTGATTGTGCATTTTGTAGGGTACATGTTTTCAGAATCTAAACTCAAGCTAGGAACTATCTTTCGAACTTATACTTTAATAAGAACATTAATACTCTTCCCTCGTTTTGACTTAACCCACGAAGTGAACCCAAAATTTGCCTATTCCTAAATAACCTACAAAGACATACACTTTCTACCGTTAAACTTTAAGCAAGGTTATTTTTAGTGTTTTTAATTTACTAAGTCTAAGATCTAGTTTTTCCTAGCTAGTTAACCTTTTTATCAACTCAAGTCAATTAACCAAAATTGAATACAATAATTTTTATAATTTTTTTTTTGAAATTTTCTCAATTTTTATGGGTTTTTTCAGTTTTCTAATTTTTTTATTTTTCAAAATTTTTTAAATTTTTATGATTTTTATATAAAAATGCAATGCAGAAATTAAATATGCAAAATGAAAACAAAGATATATACAATATGCAATGCGAAGGATAACTATATACATCACCCTCTAATACCCCCAAACTTGAGCAAAGCAGTGCCCTCACTGCCCGGCCCCACGTCGCGCTCGTGAGCGTGAACGTGATCTCTCCCCTCTAGCCAAAAGTGTTTGGATCCCCCGCTCAATTTCCGTCAACCGACGGTCGTGCTCTCGTGCAGTTGCCCGAAACTCATCCCGCAAAGAGTCTATTCTTCTCACTGTTCTTCGCATTAATCGCGCATGCTCCTGGGGAGTTAGCTCTTCCCCGCTCGAAGTCGAGCTCGAGCTGGGGGTGTGTGCAGGTACATTCTCTGTCGGTTCTGTCCGTATCCAAATATCCGTAAGTCTAGAGTAGGACGACGAGACGCCCTCTAACAGTGGTTGAACCGGGACATCGTCTATCATAATTGAGTCAAATTCCTCGGCTGGGAGGAAATAACGGCAGAGTTGGGTAACGAGCATGGGACATGGATATACATTACCTCGTTTCCCCGTACCTATGGATTGCAGCAAAACCGTGCACATGTCGAACCTAGGATTTTTCGTCATTAAAGTGTGGACGACATGTAACGAAGGTGTGAAAAAGGTCGTGTTGTGAGAACTTCCAAAAATATTGTTTTGTGCCCACCGGCACACAGTTAAAACATTTGCGAAAAGGGACCGTGCTTGGATCCCTTTACGCGGTTCTCGTGCACAGTCATTACCCATTAATGGCATATAATCTTCAAAGCGAAGTGGGTGTTCATGTGCAGGTACACGTGGTATGAGTGTAACCTCGTGTATCATGTCCTTATCGATGCGGATTTCACGGTTTCCCCAATTCAGTTTAATGTACCCTAAGTTGTCTAGGCTATTGTCTTTCATGGATTCGTAAAATTGGGCAACTAGGTTAGGGAGAGCAAATGCAGATCCATGATTATAGAGGAGGAAATTCCAGCCCCTTTGTGCGATTTCGTGTGGGAAATATGTACCGTAAATCTCGTGTGCGAAGACAGGAGAAAAATCCCTTTCATATTGCAATTTGTGTGCCATCACGAATTTACAGTAAAGAAAATATATGCAGAAACAGAGACTAAAGGGTCAGATTTACCTCCCCTGAAAAATTCAGGGGGTGAAGAAGTAGGATGGCGGCGGATCAGCGGCGGGAGGCGGCAGAGGCGGCGGTTCCGCGGTCGGCTGGTGGCGGCGCGTCGGCAATTTTTTGCAGAGGGCAGGGGGCGGCGGCTAGGGTTTTATGAAATGAGAAGTTTTTTAGGGCAATCACAGAGGGGGGGTCGGTTCCTTTAAATAGAGGATGGGTTGGTGTTTTACATAAAACACCCTCTAAGACGAGGGTTTTATTCGTAAAAACAGCTTGTAATCTGCAAATTTGCAATTAGGTCCAAAAATTATTATTATTTATTATTTTTTTTTATTGATTTTATTTTTTATTTTTTTATTTTTTTATGGTATTTTGGAAATATACATACAAATGGTATGCACACCCCCAAACTTATTTGAAATAGTGTCTTCGGGAAACGAAGTTTGGGGGTGAAAGCGGAGGAAGATCAATCGGTGTAAATCGGCTCCTGCAAAAACAGGAGCTCCTCCGAAGGATCCGCTGTGAAGAACGGTTTTAGTCGATGCCCATTTACCTTGAATAAGGTACCGTCTTCAGGGTTCTCAAGATCAACCGCACCGTGCGGATAAACGGTGCGGACTACAAAAGGTCCTCTCCATCTGGACCTGAGCTTACCAGGATGAAAATGTAACCGAGTGTCATAAAGTAGAACCTGTTGACCCGGTTCCAAAGTTTTTCGTAAAAGGTGTTTATCGTGGAACACCTTAGCTCGGTTCTTAGCAGTTATGGCATTATCATATGCCTCATCCCTCAGCTCCTCCAACTCATTCAATTGCAGCTTTCTGTTGCTGCCCGCATCTCCTAAAGACAAATTCAGCTCTTTGATAGCCCAAAATGCTTTGTGCTCGATCTCCACCGGGAGGTGGCAAGCCTTCCCGTACACAAGCCGGTATGGAGACATACCAAGATCAGTCTTATATGTAGTACGGAAAGCCCATAGTGCATCTATCAGTTTAAGTGACCAATCCTTACGGTTTTTGGAAACCATTTTCTCCAAAATTTGCTTTATTTGCCGATTTGAAATCTCGGCTTGCCCACATGTTTGGGGGTGATACGGCGTTGACAACTTGTGGGTGATAGAGTATTTACGCATTAAAGACTCGAAAGTCCTATTGCAGAAGTGAGAACCATTATCACTTATTATCGCCCGAGGGTGCCCGAATCGAGAAAATATGTGTTCTTTAAGGAATCGAACGGCAACTTTATTATCGTTCGTTCGGCTGGACACAGCCTCGACCCACTTAGAAACGTAGTCAACCGCCAACAGAATATACACATTTCCAAAAGAGTTAGGAAATGGTCCCATGAAATCTATACCCCAAACATCAAAAATGTCCACTACCAAAATGGGTTGGAGTGGCATTTCGTTTCTTCGCGAAATCCGGCCCAAATGTTGGCACCGAGAGCAAGTTTTGCAGTATTCAAATGCATCCTTGAAGAGTCGTGGCTAATAGAAACCACATTGCAAAACTTTTTCGGCTGTCTTCTTTGGGCCAAAGTGCCCGCCACATGCTTGATCGTGGCAGAAAGACAGCACGCTCTTGACCTCACTCTCGGGCACACACCGACGAATGATTTGGTCGGAACAGTATTTGAAAAGATAGGGTTCATCCCAGTAAAAATGCTTTACTTGGGACAAAAATCGAAGCTTATCCTGTTTCGACCAATCATTAGGAATCAGGCTGGTGGCTAAATAGTTTACAATATCGGCGAACCAAGGTTCGCAAGAAATGGTCAAGAGTTGCTCGTCGGGAAAAACGTCAGTGATTGGAAGATCAAGCGTGGGCGAAGAAGGAAGTCGTGATAGGTGATCAGCTACTACATTTTCGCATCCCTTTTTGTCCTTAATGACAAGGTCAAACTCTTGCAATAAAAGGATCCAACGTATTAGCCTTGACTTAGCATCCTTCTTCGCAAAAAGGTGGCGAAGAGCCGAGTGATCAGTATAAACAACGACTGGAGAGCCGATTAAATAAGGCCGAAATTTTTCGAGTGCAAACACAACAGCTAAAAATTCTTTCTCTGTTGTTGTGTAATTAAGTTGGGCCTCATTTAGTGTTCGGCTAGCATAATAAATCACGTGCGGCATCTTATTAATGTGCTGTCCAAGAACAGCGCCAATAGCAAAGTCTGATGCGTCGCACATGATTTCAAAAGGGTGCGTCCAGTCGGGAGATGAGAGGATGGGCGCAGTGATGAGTGAATGTTTTAACGACTCGAATGCTTCAGTGCACGTGGAGTCGAAAGCGAAGGTCGTGTCCTTGGCCAGTAAGAGAGTCAAGGGTCTAGCAATCTTGCTAAAGTCCTTGATAAACCATCTGTAAAAACCGGCATGGCCAAGGAAGGCTCTGATATCTTTGACGCATTTTGGGGGAGGTAGGTTAGAAATCACTTCGATTTTAGCCCTGTCTACCTCGATGCCGTTTTACGAGATGACATGTCCTAAGACAATGCCCTCTCGCACCATGAAATGGCACTTCTCCCAATTTAATGTTAGGTTCTTATCCCTGCAGCGGGTAAGAACAGCGTCAAGATGGTGTAAGCACTCGTCGAAGGAGTCGCCAAAGATGGAGAAATCATCCATAAAAATCTCCAAGAACTTTTCAACCATGTCTGAAAAGATCCCCATCATACACCGCTGAAATGTAGCGGGCGCGTTGCATAACCCAAAGGGCATGCGACGATAAGCAAAGGTGCCAAAGGGACAAGTGAATGTTGTCTTGTCTTGGTCCTCTTTGGCGATAGGGACTTGATTGTAACCGGAATAGCCATCGAGAAAACAATAGAACTCGTGCCCTGCCAATCGCTCGAGCATTTGGTCAATGAAAGGTAAAGGAAAGTGGTATTTCCTTGTTGCGGCATTGAGTTTCCTATAGTCTATGCAGACTCGCCACCCAGTTTGGGTGCGAGTGGGAATCAACTCATTTGCCTCGTTTGTAATGACCGTAATGCCCGATTTCTTTGGCACGACGTGGATTGGGCTAACCCATTGGCTATCCGAGATAGGGTAAATGATACCGCTATCCAGACATTTGACAATTTTCTTCTTAACAGCCTCTTTCATGATGGGGTTGAGGCGCCTTTGTGGATCTCGTGCTGGCTTGGCATCATCCATTAAGTGTATATGATGTTCGACTATGAGGGGACTAATCCCCTTAATGTCCGCCATAGACCAGCCGAAAGCTTGCCGATTGTTATGTAAGACCATCAAGAGAGCCTTCTCTTGCTCAAGAGCTAGAGAGGCTGATATAATGACGGGTAAGGTCTCATTATCACCTAGATATGCATATTTTAGGTGTGTCGGCAAAAGCTTTAATTCGAGTTTAGGAGGTGAAACAATAGAGGGTAGCAAAGGGGTAGTTGTTTCAAACTCGAATAATTCCATCAAAGGTTCGAACCGAGTGTACGCAACAGTGTCGGATGGTTCAACTAACTCATCCGCAAAAGCAAAAGACTCCAAATCAGGTGATGAGTCTTCGAAGTCATCAACGAAGGTAAAGCACTCAAAATCATTATCCGTGGTGAAAGCTGCGTCGGATTCTAGGAGGAACGCACTAGTGGCGTTAACATTGCTGTGGTCGAATAAAAAATTCTCGAACTCACAGTCCTCCTCCGCGATCTCATTGATCGAGCAAACGTCGAGTACGCTAGCATTAGGCTCAGCAGGCTGACTTCCCAACTTGAAAATATTTAGCTCAATTGTCATATTGCCGAAAGATAGGTTCATTGAACCATTACGACAATTGATCACTGCGTTGGAAGTTGCCAAAAATGGTCGACCTAGTATAACCGGAATTTGGTTCCGGGGGTTAGCGACAGGTTGTGTGTCCATCACAATAAAGTCAACGGGGAAAATGAAATCCCCTACTCTTATTAACACATCCTCCAGCTCTCCCCTAGGATGGGTTATTGACCGGTCAGCCATTTGGAGAGTACAGTGAGTGGGCTTAAGCTCTCCAACGCCCAATTGCTCGTACACAGAATAGGGTAGCAAATTGACGCTCGCGCCAAGATCTAATAGTGCTCTATTGATGTTCTTGTCCCCAATTGTTATCGAAATGGTAGGACACCCGGGGTCCTTTTGCTTTGGGGGCAAGGAATTTACAAGAGCATCGCTAATAGCACTAGCCACAAAAACTTTCTTTGGCACTTGCGACTTCCTCTTTTTGGTGCACAAGTCCTTTAAAATTTTGGCATATGAAGGAACTTACTGAATTGCATCCAAAAGAGGGATGTTTATGCTAACCTGTTTAAACAGCTCGACAATCTTCTCCATTTGAGGAGTTGGTTTATTGGATCTCAACCGATTAGGAAAAGGAACATTTTGAAAAGTGGTTGAGTCCAATTTTTGTGGATCAGATTGTCGAGTTGGAACGGTACCTCGTGTAGATGTGTTCGTGTCGTGAGAATTAGGTCCGTTCAAGCTAGAAGAGGTAGAGCCATGTGAAAGGTGGAGAATAGGCTCTAAAGAAGAAGAAGATGGTGAAGAAGAAGAAGAAGAAGACCCACCGGCAGGGGTGTCATTGTTAATGCCCACATTGTTCCGCAACACTTTTCCCGATCTCAACGTAGTCACAGCATTCACATTATGATTTTGCTGATTGTGTGCAGCATGTGCGTGACCGGGGTTGGGCAACGGTTGAGACGGGAGTTTTCCTTTTTCGCGCTCGCTCAAAGCTGCATTGAGTTGTGCAATTTGTGCCTCAATAGATTTGATACTCTGATCGTGGGAGGCACTATTTTGCACTAAAGATTGAATAGAAGTCTCAAGTCTTGCTGTAGACTGTGTAGATTGCTTAAGGAATGCTTCTAGACTTCTTTCGAGCGAGCTAACCTTATCATTATTAGGTTGAACATAATTGTTTGGCTGGTAAGCATTGTTCGGCACAAAATTGTTCACCTGATTAGGGTAAGGTTGTTGTTGAAATTGTTGCGGTTGATATTGAGTTTGCGAGGGTGCTTGTTGTTGTTGTGGAGGAGGAGGTCTTTGAAAATTATTATTATTTCCTTGGAATTGTTGATTTTGGTTCCAAGCGAAATTTGGGTGACTCCTCCACCCCGGATTATACGTCGAAGAGAACGGATCGTTTCTTTGTCGTTGCTGAAATGCAGCATTGACTTGATCCTGTCCTTGTGTAGATGTATTATAAGGACACTCTTCGGTCAGGTGCGAAGGATCCGCACAACAAGCACAGACAGTTCGTGGGGGCATAGCAGGGGCAGGAGAAGACGACGAGATTTTAGTCTCGATCACTTCTAGCTTTTTCGTAAGAGCGGCCATCTCGGCCTTCATAGCAATCGACATCTCTACTTGATGTATGCCTGCCCTAGATTGACCACTAGAAGAAGACGTGGTCTTGGTACTCTCCCACTGTATTGTCTGCTCACTGAGATCCTCGAGAAACTGCCACGCTTCATCATTAGACTTAGAGAGAAAATGACCTTGACAGATGGTTTCTAGCAACTGCTTCGTTGCCGAGTTCAATCTCTCGTATAATGTTTGGCAAAGTTGCCAACTTTCTATCCCATGATGAGGGCATTGAACTAATAGGTCCTTGAATCTCTCGAAGCACTTCCAAAATGGTTCAGACGGAAGTTGTGAGAATTGAATTATTTCATTGCGGATTCTGGCAGTTTTATGATGAGGATAAAAATTTTTTAGAAAAGCTTTCACAAACTCATCCCAATTCCTAATAGAATGTGATGCGGTGCTATATAGCCACTTCTCGGCTAGGTCACATAAGGTGAAAGGAATGACCCTTAGCCTTATAGCGTCATCACTCAATTGGGTCGTTTTCATCATAGCGCACACATTTTGGAATTTATTAATAAAGATATATGCGTCTTCAGTTTCCAAACCGTGAAATTTCGGCAGCATATTGATGAAATATGGTTTAATCTCAAAACTGTCCCCATTTGCCGGTGGGGGTGAAAGACAGGTGGGTAAAGAAGTGCGGATGGGGTAGAAGAGGTCCTGGAGCGCAACTCGTGCGGGCGCTTCAACAGGCGGCTGGTTCGGGTTATTCGCACCTGGTGGAGGTGGAATCATTCCCGTCGGCAAGGTATTGTTGGGGTTGAATCCCGACATACCTTCGGTGAAAGAAATTGAAGGTGAAGGTGAGAAAGTGGACGGATTTTCGACTTCAGTGTCGAAGGGTTCGTTGGTCGGTACCAACGAAACGCGGACTAATCGGGCGTCTGTATCCCTAGTCCAAATTGACATACACTAAAAGGGATAGTGCAGTCAGAAAAAAAGAAAAAACAGAATGTGGGGGTAAGATAACGTTAGTGAGGGAAAGTGGTGTGGTGAATTTGCAGGTTTTCTTTTTGCGACAAGTTGCAAGTTTTGAAAAGTTTTATTTGTTGTTTTTTGTTGTTTTTTTTTTATTTTATGTGGGATTTTTGCAAGGAGGTTTTTGAAAAAGGACTCGTGACACAACTGTATCAACCACACATGCACAATCAGGCCTAGATCTAGGGTCGCCTAAGTCTACTAGACAGCTCCTAACTAGGGCTAGAAATAGACCTCGAACCGCCTCTTCACGGACAAGTACGGCCAGGTAAGTGGGAAGGAACCACCACTACAGTGGGCCTAATTAATAACCACTAGCCTAGACACCGCAATGTCGGTTAGGATAAACGGCCGATGCCTACCCTAGTCCTTTTCCTATTGAGCTCGATGTCCTTAGGTCTGAGTCTAATCTTTTTTAGTTAATTGTGGTCGATGCAAAATGCTTTAGGTGTTTTCTGGGGTCCTGGGAAGGGTGATGAAATCCCCACCCAATTTGAGTTTGGTCAAATAGCCCCTTAAGTCCAATTAAATTATGCAAAACAAGAATTCACTTGCAATCAATTTAGCGCGGCGCAAAGAAACCTGCAGCAAATCTGTTATTTAGAAGGGGGAAGAAGAATTTTTTAGCGCAAAGAAACCTGCAGAAAATTTTACAGTGGAGATATGGAGGTTGACAGAGGGGAGAAGGAGAAATCAAACCGTGCAATTTTCAAGTGCTGACGTGGCCACTGCGCGGCGGAACCGCGGTCTGGGACCCACTTGTGCGGCGGAAACGCGGCCAAGTAGTGGGATCAGGCTGTGAAAAAATTTGTGCTGCTCTGCACTTTCAATTCCTCTCTGTTCTTATGCACCAATTTTTGTTTTACCCTCTGTAAATTTCCAGATCCTCAATTCTCTGTTGTTCCTGCAAGATTCCAACGAAAAACCCTTCAAACAGATAAAGATAATGAAAAGAATATTTTTGTATTTTGTATTTTCTGATTTTTATAATTTTTCAAAATTTTATATCAACCCGAAATCATACAAAAATGAGAAAATTACGCCATCCCCGGCAACGGCGCCATTTGATTATTCCAAAAAATTGTAGTTTACCGTAATCAGAAACGGCGTCGCTTCGCAGCTAGCCGGTGAATACGGGTCGATCCGCAGGGATGTGTGAGTTTCTGTTTTTGTGTTATAACGAGTTGATTACGTTGGTTGTTTGGTTTTTATCGATTGAATTAAAGACGAAGTTATGTGATAAGAAAGGACTCGTTAGGGTTAGGTCGAAGGTAGGGGTATTGAGATCTATGTTTTCACCTCTTTCAATGCCGTGATTTAAGCTTTTTAGAAAAATCACAACAATTATTAGCAAAGGGGATTAGGATGATCGGGAAGAAACAAAGTTTCTTCCTCTAGATCCGTGTCCGTCCTTTCCTATTAATTGCTGTGATCTTCATGGACATCATATATGTCCGGTCTTTTATACTACGGTTCACCGTTACCTTGTAGGTAGGGTGCCGTAGGGGGCGGATCATATATGCATGCATGAAGATTTCATTTTTAAAATATGTTGGCATTGAAGGAGATGAGAGACATCCATCTCTCACTCCCTCCCTTGTTCCTAACCCTAACGAGCGAAGATTTTACTCGCTCATTAGGGAATTATTACAACGAGACATTTTTTATGTTTATGTTTTAAAGAGTTACCTTACGACAGATTAAAAATAGCTAACTAGTGAACTACAGCAAACAATGGATAACTAGGGCAAGTAGAATAATTATACTAAGGCAGGAATTTAAAAACTTACAAGAAAAGATGATGCTCTGAATTCTCCAACAAATCTCACTTTTATTGATTGAAAAGAGGCATACATTTTTACAGATCTAGATTACAATTTATAAGTAAACAGAAGAATTAGGGTTTCAGAGTCTCGCACATGCGCAATTACTGATTTGACCTCTAAAAATCCCAACACCCGAACCGTCGCACCGACACAAGAAGTCGGTGCCGACACGTGCAATAGACGGCCGCGGATCCGCGGCAATTGTTGGCTTGGGCCGCGGATCCGCGGCCCTTTGGTGGTCTTGGGCCACCATATTAACTGTGCTGCATCTTGGTTGTTGGGGCTTCTTAGTTCTTCATGACTTTTTCCTGTTTGGCTTCTGTGTTTTCTCCAGATCTTCAGTGAAACTTGTTCGTATCTTTTGACCGTTCACTTTAACATTTTGGACCTTGCACTGTTCTTCGTCTAAGCCTGGCTAGGATCCGTCTAATTGTTGGTCAAAAGTCCCTTTTTCTGTTGTTTGTGTCTTTTTCACTGTATTTGCTCCAGAAACCTGTATCCTGCAACATGCAACAAACGATCGTCAAAAGCATCTGTTTACTTATAAAATGCACGAAAGTGGGGCGTATGAATTGCAATATTATGATGTGAACAATTCTCTCTCAGTATTACTCCTCCGTATACACCATGGCACGATGGTATATCGGGGCGGAGCAATCACACCCTATATGATATGGTGTGCTCTATGATGAGTACTACTGAGTTATCCATTTCCTTTTGGGAGTTATGCGCTTGAGAACCTGCATACCTATTGAATCGAGTTCGAATCAAATCAGTGCCTACCACTTCATATGTGATATGGAAAGGGAAGAGCCCATTTCTTAAGTTAGTTAAGATTTAGGGTTGTCCGACCTATGTCTAAAAGCAAAATCTGGACAAGCTCGAGGCAAAGTCTGTAATGTAGAACTAGAAAGGTTCCAGCTATACAAACTATAGCAGATGATTTGGTGAACCATAGGATTCAGTAGATTCCAACGAACCTCAGCCTCTCCGCCGATCTAGTAGGGTTCCTCACCCACCTGAGAAATACTTATGTTTCTCTATGACAGTGGGAGCGAGGATTGCATCATGAGATGATGACCCAACTAGTTTCGAGCTGGCCATCAGGAGTGTGACTCTGTAAGAATGGCTGGATGCTTAGCGATCTGAGATGGAATCCTTATACACCAACAAAGTATGGACTTTGGTTGCTATATCTGAAGGGTTAAATTCCCATCAGGAGCAAGTATATCTTGAGAAGATTACTTGGTGTACTTAGAAAGGTTGAGACTTTCAAAGCTGGACTTGTTAAAGGTTTTCGTCATCGACCAGGCGTGGATAATGATGAAACCTTTTCCAGTACCTATGCTTAAGTCCATCCAGATACTACTTGCCACGGCTACATACCATGACTACGATATCTGGCGGTTGGGTGTCATGACTGCTTTTCTAAATGATATTTTAGAAGAGTGCGTCTATAAGTACACAGCCAGAGGGCCTCGTAGACAGTGGGAGCAGCGGAAACGTGTGCAAGATGCTTTATAGGATAAAGCAGGCATCGCGGAGTTGGAACATCTGTTTTGATGGATTAGTCAAAGAAGTTGACATCATCAAAATGGTAGATGAACCTTGTATAAACAAAAAGGTAGTAGGGAGTATGGTGACGATCCTCGTAGAGTACATGGATGACATACTCTTGATAGGGAAGGAGTTTCCTATGCTACGCTCGATCAATCTCCGCTTATCACAATGATTCTCCATATAGGATGAAAGTGATACCTCCTAAATCCTGGGTTTTGGATCTATGAGATAGATCTAATTGGATGTTAGGATTCTCACTAGTTGTAGCGAGATGGTATCAATCGATCCTGGGGAGAATCACTGGAAGGGTTCCAGGGTGATAATGATGACTGAATGTCAGTCGCAGGCATTGTCTTTACCCTCAGTAAAGGGACGGTATGTTGGAAGAGTTCCAAGCTAGATACCGTGGCAAACTAGACGATAAAGGCAGGATACATCGCTACTTAACATGCTACCAAAGAGGATGTTTGGGTGTATATTGGTTCATGAGATGAACTACGTTCCAACCATTGTGAGACAATAGAGTTGTGGCTTATGCCAAGGAACGCCGGTCCCATCAGTGATCCAGACATATTCTGAGGCAGCATCACCTGATCATGGAGATAGTTGATCTCCAGGGTGATCGAGGTTAGGAAAGTAGACTCAGAGGACAACACGGCGGATCCACTCACAAAGGCCTTTTCCCAGAGAGAGACTTTTATGGGATGGTTGAGTATGAGATACTGCAACCACTGCTATCAGATGGCCCTAGTGCAAGTGGGAGATTGTTAGTTATATGTATGCCCTAGAGGCCATTACTGTACATAGGATGTATATTGTAGTGGATGCTTGGACATATATAGGGAGGACTTTCTTGCTCGACATGATAGTATGCTATCTGGTTGATCTTTACCTTAACGTGTACACTGATTGTCTCTCTGTTACATGTTGGTAAAGCCCTTAGGATGTGTACTTGACTACCCGGACTATGATGCGGATCATACTAGTGGGGACATGGTAGTCCATAAGTACATCCTTCAAAGTCCCTAGTCGTGGGTATATCGAGACGGGGCATCGATATACCAGAGTAGACTAGAGTATACCTTCTCGACCTATACAGATGGGCGATGGATGATCCCATATCCATTGGTGTTTGACATCAGAGATGATATACGGGTGCTCAGTGGAGACTGGGTACACTGGACGGACTCGCCGAGAACTCCCAGATGGTATTATACCTAACGTCAGATGGCAGTTCTCTGGTGACACTGGTACAGAGTAGTCTGTTGACCCGAGATCGTCATAGAGTCTTGTGTGGTTCCCACTGTGCTTTGATTTCCATCTTACCACGTCCAAGAGGGCGTGCAAAACGGTGGTTTTTGGGTACAGTCCCGAGTCACATGGAGGCAATGAGCGATAGGAGGGGATTCGTCTCTCCCGGTATAGGGAGTTGATGTTGCGCTGTGTTCGATTGGCTATAACCGGAAATCCCTGGCCAGGGTTGCTGAGATTTACTGGTAAGTGTTACCTGTAGTTTCTCGAACTGTTATAGACCTCATATAGACACGACTTATCGAGCTATTGGGGTCTGACGTTTACCACCCCTAGGCGAGATATGTGACATATCAGACGATCAGACCGGACTGTACGGTAAGTGTTACTGGTTGGATTCACAGGAGTGTGAGCGGGCTTGCTCGTCGATCTTCTGATCGCTCAATACCCGGGTGGCCGTTACGTTTAGCAGACCGCTTGCGGCTTGTGGGTGTTTGATATGATCATCACCTACTGCCGGCGTATTGACGAGTCTTTAGAGTCCTACACAGAGGTTTCCTGGCTCAAGCGAAACGAAATAGGAGCGCATATGAGATATGTGCGGGACCGAGAATAATGCGTGTATGTGATACCGTATTCTATTCTCGCGATGAATGTATCGATTGGTTGTATGCGATATAACCTAGTTATCGAATCAACGATTGATTCGATAAGCCGATACATTGAATATTAGTCGGTTATATGCGATATGACCGGGTCGTTAAATCAAGTGTTGATTTAATGATTTAATGCATAATTATATATTTGATATATTACTTTGCATTAACTAGTATTGGTTCACTTTAAATGGATTTTCTCACTTGAAGTTCATAAGTTGTATATGTGATATACTTTTGTGCACTTGATTGTATCATGTTTGATGATACATGCTTACTTGAGTTTGTGTAAAGTTTAAACCTTGGTTAAGTAAATGGTTAGGGTTTTGTTTAATTTATTTATTCATTTATTGATTTGTTTATTTCATTTTGGCAAAAGGAAAATGGTGGCTAATTTTGTTTCTTTGTTGAAGTTTCATGAAGCTTTGAAATAGTCCACCATTTTTGTTTTATGCCTAACCTAACCATTCACCTAACTATAGTTTGCTCTCTACACATAACCATGGTTGGTTTATGATAAGTATTCTATGATTTTCTTTTTTAAAGAATAACTTATCATAATTCTTATCATATCATTTTTCATCATCTTCTTCTTCTTCTTCACATGAAGAAAGCTTTCTACCAACAATGGTGAAATGTGAAAATGAGTGAGAAATCCAATTCTAAAGTGAACCCACCTCCTATTTCTTCATCCTCTACCTCTTGCCAAGTAGTATAGGGTGTTTTCTTCACAAGTTTCATGACTTGGTGAAGCGGGAGCTTGATCTAGTGATGCCTCGACGTAGATCATCTTCGGCACGAAGCCGGCGACCTTGCCCGCCCATTTCTCCGATGAAGCCGACGCTAGAGCCCGGGATTTGTTATGGACAGCGAGGAGACTTCATTGCGGAGCTATGGAGGTGGAGGACCGGATCTACAAAAGTTGTATTTCCGTTCTTTTAGTTAAATTGTTAACTAGTTGCATTTGTTTCGCCTAAAATTCTAGTTAACGATCTAGTCTAGGGTTTCTCGGCACCGTAAAGTTTGAAATTGGCATGGTTGATGCCATGTGAGACCTCATCAGCGTGCCTAGGAACCCTACAATTGTTTCTCCCTGTTCTTTGATTCTGATACTAGGATTTGGGCGACTTGAATGGAGTTATGTGATTGTAACTATGAACTGCAGCATGGTTACAATGCGGTACTCTATTTAAGTAACTTGGAGTCCTGGTCTTGATTCATTTCCTTGCTCCATGGTCGTTATATTGCCTTGCTTCTCTTGCTTTCCAGTTCATGTTTTATCGCAAGCTTGAATCATGTTTACCGTGCTTATCTTCTTCAGTGTTTGGCTTCAGGTGAAATCG
The DNA here is from genome assembly GCA_030015575.1 of Agapanthus africanus. Taxonomy (NCBI): domain Eukaryota; kingdom Viridiplantae; phylum Streptophyta; class Magnoliopsida; order Asparagales; family Amaryllidaceae; genus Agapanthus; species Agapanthus africanus. The sequence goes on along the minus strand of CM057338.1, from coordinate 65,086,853 downwards.
TTTCAGGTATCCTACTTGTTCATGTCTTCCTCGCATTAGAATTATTCAATTCTGGTGCATCTCTTTGTTTGTTGTTGTCTTGGGAATGGATTTTCTCGGCACTGTCCACGCTCACATTGATTGTAGGACAAAGGAAGTGATTTTCCAGATTCCCGGACATCCAAAGTTTATCCTTGCTGGAGGAAGCAGTTCTGTCGGGCCAGTCGAGTTTAGGGCTAGGCCGACAAATAGTGTTCTTTCGTCGATGGAAGTTGATAAGGAGGAAATGCCAGCTGTAGTTCGAGAGTTCATGGACGTGTTCGAGGACATCTCGGGTTTACCGCCAAAACGAGATGTGGAGTTCGCGATTGATCTTGTTCCTTGTGCAGCGCCAATCTCAAAGGCGTACTATCCAATAGTACCAGTGGATTTGGAAGAAGTCAAGAAGCAGGTTATCGAATTACTTGAGAAGGGTTGGATTCGCAGCAGTAACTCACCTTGGGGAGCTCCAGTTCTTCTAGTCAAGAAGAAAGATGGCACAAGGAGGATGTGCATCGATTATCGAGAATTAAACCGGGTGACTATTAAGAACAAGTACCCGATCCCTCGCATTGGTGAATTATTTGAGCAGTTTAGTGGCGCGAGGGTATTCTCGAAGCTGGATTTATGATCCGGATATCATCAGGTCCGAGTTAAATCAGAAGATATGTGGAAGATTGCGTTCCGAACTCGGTATGGATATTACGAGTATTTAGTGATGCCCTTCGGAGTAACGAATGCATCGGCGATATTTATGGACTTGATGAACCGAATCTTTTCACCATTCTTGGACCAGTTCATAGTAGTGTTCATTGATGATATTCTGGTTTACTCGAGGAGTATTGAAGAGCATGCAGAACACTTGAAGATCGCACTACAGACATTGAGGCAAGAAGATGAGCGAGTGCGAGTTTTAGCTTGAAGAAGTGAAGTTTCTGGGGCATGTCGTGTCTAGAGATGGAATCGCCGTTGATCCTGAAAAGATTACAGCAGTTCTAGATTGGCCGATTCCAAAGAACGTTGCAGAGATCAGAAGCTTTCTTGGACTTGCCGGGTATTACAGAAGGTTCGTGGAGAACTTTGCTCATCTGGCTGAGCCTTTGACCAAGCTTACGCGCAAAGAAGTACCATTTGTATGGACGGATAAGTGGCCGTCGGCTTTTGAGGCGTTGAAGCAGAGATTGATAACCGCTCATATTTTAACCGTGCCAGACAGTTCCGGAGGATTGGTGATTCACAGCGACGCATCTGGGAAAGGATTGGGATGTGTTTTGATGCAGCATGGGAAGGTTATAGCTTACGCATCGAGACAATTGAAGATCCATGAGAAGAATTACCCAACTCATGATTTGGAGCTAGCAGCTGTGATTTTCGCTTTGAAGATTTGGAAACACTACTTATTGGACGAAAGGGTCGAAGTATTCACCGATCACAAAAGCCTAAAGTACGTGTTCACACAGTAAGAGCTTAACATAAGGCGGCGTAGATGGTTGGAGCTGATGGCTAACTACGATCTTGATGTTAAATACCATCCGGGAAAAGTTAATGTAGTGTTGGATGCGCTTAATCGGTTACCCGCAATTCGGATGTTGGCTGCACAGAAGGAGCTCATCGAAGACTTTCAGAGATTCAAGTTGAAAATCGTGCTACCACATTCTTCGGGATGGTTGATACAGCTGCAAGTACAATCGTCGTTGATTGAGAATATTAAAGCAGCGCAGTTACAGGACCCTAGATTGCAAAAGTTTCGAGAACAGGTTGAAGCTGGACTTCGAACGGACTTGTTAATTCATGAAGATGGTTCGTTATGATATGGCAGTCGTTTGTATGTGCCAAAGGGAGAGATCCGCGAAGAAGTTATGAAGGAGGCGCACAGTTCAGCATATTCCGTACATCCAGGAGGCACGAAGATGTACCGAGATATACGACAGCATTTTTGGTGGGAAGGCATGAAAAGGGAGATTGCTCGCTTTGTAGCAAAGTGTTTGGTGTATCAGCAAGTTAAGGCTGAACATCAAAGAGTTGCTGGTTTATTGCAACCACTTCCGATTCCTCAATGGAAGTGGGAACATATAACCATGGATTTCGTGACAGCTTTACCGCGGAGTCCAAAGGACAACAATGCAGTTTGGGTGATTGTTAATCGATTGACCAAGGCAGCTTACTTCATACCATTTCGAGTTGGTCAATCAACAGAAGCTTTGGCAGAACGGTACATGCAGGAGATTGTAAGATTGCATGGAGTACCGGTGAGCATCGTATCTGATCGTGACACCCGATTCTTATCGCACTTCTGGAGGAGTTTACAAAAAAGTTTGGGGACGCGATTGAAGTTTAGCTTATCATCCTCGGACAGATGGCCTGTCGGAGAGAACGACCCAAACTCTTGAAGACATGTTGAGAGCTTGCAGACTTCAAGGGTTCGTGGGAGGATCATCTACACTTGGTGGAGTTTTCTTACAACAACAGCTTTCAGGCGACTATTCAGATGGCTCCATTCAAAGCATTGTATGGTCGTAAGTGTCGCTTACCCGTTTATTAGGATGATATTGGAGAACGAAGATTGTTGGGACCGGATTTGATCGTGCAGACAGTAGAGAAAGTTAACACTATCCGGAATCATATGAAGACGGCACAAGGTCGGCAGAAGAGTTAGGCCGATAAATCGAGAAGACCTCTAGAGTTCATGGTTGGTGATCTTGTGTTCTTGAAGATATAACCGACTAGAAGAATGATTCGTTTTGGGAGTCGAGGAAAACTTAGTCCTCGATTCGTTGGGCCTTTCGAGATTTTGGAACGTATTGGAGAAGTGGCGTATCGATTGGCTTTACCGCAATCTTTGGTGAATGTTCATGACGTGTTTCACGTATCTCAACTCCGTAAGGATGTTCGAGATGAAACACACGTGCTAGATCATTCGGAGCTGACTGTACGTGAAGATTTAACCTTTGAGGAGCGACCGATGTCGATTGTGGATCGAAGGGAAAAGGTTCTTAAGAACAAGGTTATCCCTCTTGTACTTGCTTCTTGGGGAATCGCTCGCATGGAGAATCAACTTGGGAATGAGAAGATGAAATCCGGCAAAAGTTTCCACATCTATTCCTGTAGTTTATTGATTGTTTATCCTTTCTTGTTCTTGGAATTTCGAGAACGAAATTCTTTTTGTAGTTGGGTATTATGTAACAACCTAATTCACTTATACCAATTCCAGTTCCCGTATTTATTTTATCTGTGGTATTTTATTGATTTATCGTGTTTGGGTGCGAGTGGTATTTTACATTTTACATTGCATTCGACCCGACCCGCTTGCATGAACCTGTTTGATTCATATTTATGAATTACCCTGACTTGCTACATAGACACGTGCATCTCATGTATACTGCATACTGGCATTTTATCTGGCATTGCATCTTTTATCATATAACATTTTAAGTCATGTAAAATAATTTAAAATTGCATTTCATGGCCTGCAAGATACCCATAACCCCGTGGTAGCGTCCGCGCATCTTATTTTCGTCCCGTTCAGTGAAATGGACGTGTTTGGATGGCTACGCACACGTACGTACATCCGTTCTTGAGGGTATGCTTTTTCGTTACCTGAGCCTTCGTTTTGAATTTTGAAAGTCGCATATATTTTTCGTATTCTAAATCTGAATTTTAGACCCGACCCGGGCGTATTTTGGAATATTTTTGTATCCCACCAAAATTCAAATTTTAATTAATTTAATATCTTTATTTTCTAAAATCAACAGTTTAAAATTTTACTAACTAAAAATATTTTTTTCGATTTAAAATCTAAACCATTAACAACCCTATCTCTCCCTTCTCTATTTCCTTTCTCTCTCCCCGCTACACAACAATTTTCTTTCTCCTCCCTGTTCATTTCTCTTTCTCTCTCCTCTCGATCTCTCTCCTCTCGATCTCTCTCCTCACTCTATCTCTCTCCTCTCGATCTCATTCTCTCTTTCCCTTTCTCTTTCTCTTTCTCTCTCCCTATCTCTCTCTCTCAATGTTTCTCTCTCTCTTTCTTTCAGTATATTTTTATTTTTAAAAACCCAATACAAACCACACAATCTCTTTCTGTCCCTTTCTATATAAATATAAAATTCTTTTAAAAATCTTTTTGATACCAATACTTTCCTCACCTGCCTTCTCTCTCTCCCTCGATCCGTTCTCTTTCCGCCTCACTCGCGAACCCTAACCCTACCTTCACTCGTGCCTCACCGCCGTCGCCGCCTAACCCTCGACCTCGCCTCCACTCATCTCCCTTCAACCCATCTCCTTAACCCCGACTTCGAACCTATCGCCGCAACTATCTTCTTCACCGAGCATCCTCATCATCAGCTAACCCAAGAACCCATCCTGTCTCCATTGCTGCCGTCATCTTCTTCTTCTTCCACTTCGTGCTTTGCCCGAGATCATCATCGACACCACTACCTACAACCCCCTTAACTCCATCTCCTTCCTCAACTCAATAGACCCATCTCATCGTCACCGTCGACCAAGACATCCTTGCCAAGACTCCATCGCCACCTCCTTTACCTTCAACATCCGAGCAACCCATCAACACCGTCGCATCACCTTGCCTCCACCACCGGCATCGTAAACATCTCCAACATGCCGTCGATTTCAACCCAACACCACCGAACCCTAGCAACCACTAGTACTACGGTAGCACCCTCGTAGAGATCCCCTCACCGTCACTGACTTCGTCTTCTTCTTCCTCGAGCACCTCAACTCCAGACCCAAGCCGACGTATCACCGTTGCCTTCTTCCTTTAACACTGTAGCCGACACCCTTGCTACTTGAGCCGAGACCTAACCAAGCCATCAACCTTGGATCTTGCTTCGTGTCTCTGTCATCTCCGTGGGCATATTTTTTTCTTCGTGATCATGTTCGAGATCTTTGATCTGAGCACAGGAGGATCATGAGTTTCTTGACTGGATTGCTGATCGTTCGCCGGAAACCGGACGTGACGTTGACGATCCCGACGAGCCAGCAAACGTACCTGACTTGTGTGATCACCTTTGTGCGTTGTTTGGATCCATTCCGTATACCGTGCGCGCGTCGTGACATTTCACCGACGTGAGACGTTCCGTACACACCCGTTTCTTGATCCGTCGATGCAAGTTAATCTTGCTACATGCTAATTAAATTATTTTTATACCTAGTTAAATATAGATTATACCTGTAGTTTAAATCTAATACCACATGTTTCATTTTAACATTTCGATGTTCCGTTTATATCATTTTAGATCTAGAACATGAAAACATATCTTGTTGCATATTAGATTACAATACACTGTACCCATATCCATATTTATATCACATAGTGCTTATTTGTACATTCCATAGTACCTTTTATAGTTTATAACCTTTCGGATACCTATTTGCATCCATCTCGTCTAGTATATATACAATTGCATCCATAGATCATATAATACATAATAATGTGATATTAACATTCCATATTTGATAAAGTGTATTTTAATTCTTGTTTGAACTATAACTTTAACCCTAATCGATAACTGTGCATCCATATGTTTTAGTCTATACCTATTTTGCATACTACATCACATTATTCCATTTTATTGTTACATTGGTACCTCATACTTGTTTTCGTGTACCCATACTTATTATAGTTTGATTATGAGCACCCACGTGACATTTGTGTACCCCCTGAGATGACTTGATACACTACTACTTGATACGACTTGATACCGTGCACTTCTTGACATGATTGGATTTATATACACTACCTGACATGACCTGATGTACCACAACTTGACCTGTTACCTGATCTTTTACTAATGCCAACAATATTGACTTGTTGTCCCTACGGACATTTCCTGTTGTCTATCTAGACAAACCTGTACCTGCTTGATCCTGTGTTGGCATTAGCTCCAGATTTATCAATACCTGACTTGAACACATAACCTGGGGGTATGGGGAAATCAATGATGAAACCTGACTTGTAACTCGACAGTTCGATACCTTTATTGATCAGTCTTACGGGCTAGGCCAGCCCCGGGATGATGCTGTTAACATCATTCATCGTTACCTACTACCTTTTACTGCCTTGCGGCACGTCTCAGATTCAGCCCGAGAATCTTGACCGTGGTCCCCGGCATGCACGGGATACTATTGAGTTACATCGATGATTCATCAAATTGATTTCAAAGACTTGAGAGTGGTTAACCCAGCAGACCAGTTTAGATTACTCACTGCACATCACCTATGCCTTACCCTTCACTGTCCTTATTTATGTTACTGTTATACCTTTATTACTGTTCATACTCGTGCCTGCATGTCTTGCTACCCCCTGATTTTATTATTGTTGATGTTATGACGCACTGACGTCTGGGTTTTGCATGGCCCAGATCTTCTACCTTTGTCGCAGGCTGATCAAGAGTACTTCCGCCGTTAGGCCGAGCAGTGAGGATCCAGTTGGTATCCAGTCTTACTTTCCAGGTGTTTTGTTTATTGGATCTATTGCTTTATTTTGGCATATGGACATGTGTTAGATAGTTTATTATTGTTCTTGATATCTCAACTGTCGTAATGTGATTGTGGAGGGATATTTCCTATCCACTGGAAGCATAGTTGGCTCTGTCACGTGCCTATCTTAGCGTACTCTAGGAAGCTAGGCGTGACAAAAACGCTCTTCTTCGGCTCGAAAAGCTCGATGCGCTTGAAGAAAAGAGACTCACGGTACAACAGAATCTGGAGCTGTAAGAAGAAGTCAATACAGAAGATATTCTGAAATTCTTACAGCACAACATTCTATACCGCTTCGGTAAGCCGAGAAGAATCATATCTGATAACGGGATTTATTTTAAGAGCTTCAAAGTCTTAAGGTTCGCTACTCAATATGACATAGACTGGAGATATTCTTCCATCTATAATCCAAGAGCCAATGAATTAGCCGAAACCTTCAACAAAACCCTGTGTAAGATCCTGAGGAAAAATGCCTCAGCCAATAAACGGGCATGGGATCTGAAGCTTCAAGAGGTTTTGTGGGCATATCGTACTATGCACCGCACTTCGACGCGGTCCACTCCATATTCGCTGCTCTTCGGAGTGGAGGCAATCCTCCCCTTCGAAGTTGAAGTCCCAAGCCTAAAAATGGCTGTCCAGCACAATCTGACGGGAGAGGAAAACGCTCTTCTTCGGCTCGAAAAGCTCGATGCGATTGAAGAAAAGAGACTCACGGTACAACAGAATCTGGAGCTGTACTGAGCCCAAATGTCACGGGCCTATGATAAGATGATCCGTCTCCGTGCTTTCAAGAAGGGTGAGTTGGTGTTGGTCCTCAAAAGACCGATTATTCCTAACCGACATTCCAAGGAAAAATTCGAGAAAAACTGGGAAAGACCATACGTTATCGAGAAAGTGTTCGACGGAGAATCCTACCAACTGGTAAATGCCGAGGGGAAAGGTCCATGCCACCAATCAATGGACGATATCTCAAGAAATACTACGCGTGAATGCTGTAACTCGCAGACGAATTGAGCACACCTGCCCTACGGTCTGGATCATACATCCCGTAAAACCGTATACAATCCACGGGCATAAACAAATAATCCCCATCACACACATGCTATACCACAATCACCAGCCCTGCGGCCGGTTGATCAGTCAAATTTACTGCAAATTTATATGGACATTTTCCCTACTATTATTAACTACTAAAAGGTATTAATTGTAAATAAAGAACATATGTGGGTTTATTCGTAAAAAGATTATTATCATATATTTCTTCATTTATAATTAATATAATTAGAGAAATATATGCATATCACATTTAAATAAAATATTCATGAGATTATGAATTAAAATATGCATATCATATCAAATATTCATGTCTAATATTCTTAAGATATCATATCATATAGTTGGTTAGAATAATATCTCAAATAAAATAAATGCTATTAACAAAATGATTTGAGATATTGTGCAGCTATTATAATAGATCAGCTTAGGTCTGAAATACAAGTAGGGTATTCACAACAAATTGATTCACTAAATCAAATCTGCCGAATATTAGGAGCAAATCAAAGAATTTTGCAATGACAGAGACTAAGAGATGTATTTTTAGAATCTTTTTGTCAGAAGGATCTTTAAATATCGAGAAGAAAATGCACAAAAAAATTGAAAGCATGAACCCACCAAACGGTGGCGGAAGCGCGGTCAAATAGGGCTATAGGCGACGGTTCAGCGGTCATTTGGCGGATGTAGGATCTGAAACTTCAAGGTCATGATTGTAATTTCACACACTTTAATATGTCATCTAGGGTTTCACATTTCAGAGCCTATAAAAGGACCAAAAGCTATCTAAGAATTGATTTATTCATCTATCCATCGATCTAAAAAGAGATCTAGCGAGCAGCTAGGTTTTTGTAATTTAGTTTTTCAGTGAGCAATTTGTAATGCAATAGTTGATCAATAAAGGTAGTCTTTGTTTTAATTCTTTCCGCATTACTTTCTGTATTACTTTCTGCATTATATTACGTAATTACTTTCTGCAATTTTAATTTTTAATTATGATTTCATTCATCTTCCACCTCTCTTTTAGTACGCTAATATTCATGAGTGAGTAAATTCTTACTTGCTAGGGTTTATAGGATTGTGTAGAATAATGTATGAAAAATATCTTTCAAGTTCTTTTTAAAAATTTTAATGTTTATAAATTTTAGCAAAATGAATGTTAACCCTCTTATCGGGCGCGCTATCTTCATGATAGTCACGATCACGATCTGAAATTCGTTAATACTTGTTTTGTTAAGAGATTGAGATAAATAAAGATCAATGGAAAGAACAGGGGGCAGTAGTGGGAAACCCTAATTCTCTCCAAAAACCCTAATCCACATTGATCTCTCTAGTATTAAATAATTAAAAGATAAAAAAAATTATTTTTAAAACTCCATTCATTAACTACTAAATCCTATAAATCCTACCAGCCTTTTTATTTTAAAATTTTCTAGCCATCCTACTTTAAAACGACAAACATCTCATTTTTCTTCTATCAGCTCGTCTAAAGCAAGATAATAAATTCACCGTTTCCCTACGGACGACCCGTACTCATCACGGCTAGCTATTTGCGACTTGCAGTTATTTACAATATACACACAACACAACCTTTCACGACCAATCACCGGTCCCCAAACTGATCACCGTATACAGTCCACAGCTCGGCGCGTGCATATCTACATATGCTTGTGTCTTTTACCGTTGGCCTTTTGAAATTTTGTCTATACATAATTTTTCAGATCCCGTGCATTCATATGTATTTTGGCACTATATTGTTAGATTTTTGAAATTCAATTTATACATATATTTCTTAAATCCGGTGCGTTTATATTAATTACGCGATACAGATATATATTCACTCGCTTTCTGATGGAGCTCCTTTTCGGGCCTCCGTCAGATGTTGTCTTCCGTTGATCTCGCGGTGGACTTAGTTGGTTATCTTCCTTCGCGTGCGGGTCTCAATGGGTTTTTGGAGGAAGTGGTGAGGTGAGGGAGTTGTTGCCGAGTACCTACAAAGAAGTCCCGAGGTGGTTTGGTACCACCAAGGACCCTCCGACGCTCAAGTTAGTGACGAGATCCGACCAAAGTAACGGCATAAAGTGTAAAGGATCGCTTACTTGACCCCTCTGTGATGGGGGTTTATATAGCGGCGGCGGCACGCAGCAGCAGGCGCGAGAATCTTGATTAGTCGAAAATATTGCATATTTTAGCCGGCAATTTCCTCATCATTTGCATTCATATAGAAGTGTTCGGTATTCATATTTTACATATTAGCAAAACTGTCGCAAAATATCAGATTGCATGTGTTAGACTCTAAAACCGACACTATAAAGGAAATTGACCGCATTTCATGGCATCGCATCATCCCTACATTTGCGCAACACTTGTTTTGAGATCTATACAGGAAAATCCAGCAGAAAGGCCAAAAATTTACAGGGTACAGCTAAAACGTTACGCCAATGATTTCAGTTCTGGTATTAATCCAAAGGGACAAATACAAATCAACATATCAGATAAAGGCCCAAGTATCAACCCAAGACCACACTAGAAGAACCAAGCCTCAAGGAGCCCAAATGGCCACGGAACCGTGGCCTAAGCCGCCTTGTGCCGCGGTTCCGCGGCGGATCTGCCAAGTCAGCACCAAAACTTTGCACCAAAATTCTTCATTCAGGGCCCACATTCAGCTTATGTACTTCAAGTTCCAGAAGACTCCAGAGGTTTCTGCCAGATCAGCAAACTAGGGTTTTGATTGTAAAGAATTCTTGTTTGTGTAGTATTTGGAAATTGTAAAGAAATCACAACCAAAAATTATTTGACCGCAATCAACTACGGTGTCGGATGTAGATTGTAAGTGAGTGCGGATCGTCCACAGGGACAGTGTAATCGTTCGTGCTTTGAATTAGATGAATTGAAACTTTAATGAAAAGAAAACAAACAATTCATGATTTTATATTTGAAGTTCAAGAATTAGAAAATATAGATCTAATAACAAGAAAAAGATAGAATCAAGAATTGATAGTTTGATGATTTTTCCAAACTAAATATCAAGAATCGAAATGAGGCTCGTAGGAATCGATCGGATCTATAGATGTGATGTAATCTTACAATTACGTATTCTTATCCTTCGATGAATTGATACTAGATCGATGATGATCGATCGAGAATTAGGGATTTCTTATGAAACTAGGGTTTCATCTTATCCCTTATTCTTTCGTCGATATCATTCACATTCTAGCCTCTAGTAAATTCAAGAAACGATCGTAGATCCCTAATTTCGAGCGATCACAATCAAGAAAGCATCGCAACGAAACTAGGTCATCGATTCTTGAACTTGCTAGGGTTTACAAAGCTCGTAGGACTTAAAAATCGTATTAAGATTTGTTACATCATCATTCTACAATCGTCTCGACTCCTTTACGAGCGGAGTTTTACTCAAACATCATCACAAGAACTACAATCATAAATTGAGATCGAATCATGATGCAAGAATTAATAGAAAGCAAGATTAAAGAATTTCACCTTTTATTTATATCAACAATTTCGTTACAATCTCTCAAGAACTATAAGAGGAAGAACTCGATCGTCGATTTGGCTTCGCTCGTCTCCTTGAGTCGCGGATCGGCTTGGATCACTTGCCCGATTGAAGATCGGATCGGCTCATAAAAGGTTGAAGGCTTCTCGCTTGATTTGGTACTCAAGATCTTGAATTTGGATTGGAATTAGGGTTAGGGTTTCGCACAAGCCTTGTCACTAGACTTGTGGAAGAAGATGAAGAAGACTAAAGATTATTGAACTAATGATTTACTAAAAATTGAACCTAAAAATGAACAACCTCAACCCTTAGATCTAGGTTCCTATTTATAGCCATCAAAACCCTAGATCTAGGATTTGAATTTTAAGTTTCCCTCCAAAAATTTGTTGAGGAGATTTTTGAATTTCCCTCCAAAAGTTAGTTAGAGGAGAAGCTTCTAGAAGTGATTAGTTAGGAGGGAGCTTCTAGAAGAGGTTAGCTAGGAGCTTAATTAGGATTAGCTTTGCTTAATGATCTTTGCTGATCTGGCAGAAGACTCTGGAGAATTCTGGAATTTGACGTGTCAAAATGAGGTGTAGGCCTTGAGATAGGAGTTTTGCACTGAAAATTGAGCGATGATGTGGCAAAACCGCCGCGGAACCTCGGCGCAAGCGCGCTCCGGCCGCGGTTCCGCGGCACTTTAGAGGCTTCAGGGCTTGGTTCTTCTGGTGCTTGTTGGGCTTGAGTTGTGGGCCTTCCTTTGATATGTTGAATTGTATTTTTCCCTCTATATTGCTACCAGATCTGAAAACATGGAGTTGGTGTATTTTTTATCAGCTTCTTTTGACTTTGCTCCTGTAATTTCCTGCAAAAATCTCGAGACAAGTGTTGCGCAAATACAGAGATGATGCGATGCCATGAAATGCGGTCAATTTCCCTTAAAGTGCCGGTTTTAGAGTCTAACACATGCAATCTGATATTTAACGACTGATTTGCTAATATGTGAAATATGAATACCGAACACTTCCAAATGAGTGCAAATGATAGGGAAATTGCCGGTTAAAAGATGCAATATTTTCGACTGATCAAATTCCCCCAAACTTATTTTCGATCGTTTCGAGCGAATTGTTTTATTAAAAAGAGAAGGAGAAAATAAAGAAAGAGAAAAAACTAACTAACACACTTTCGTAGGCAACACGATTGCACTGAGCACGTGCAACAAGCCTTTAAACCTCTAGGTGTCCCTAGTAGGAGGAGTGTTGTCTCCTGAAGGTTTTCAGCGGATTGCACCCACAAAATCCAATAATAAAAGGAAGATCATGAATATTACATTTAAAGAAAAGAATTGTAAAAGAAAAGCCTTGAAAATTAGGGTTTCCAACTAAGCTAGCTTTTCGGTTGTCATGAGCCCTATCTTAATGGTCATGAAAAAATGTCAGAAATCACGTCTTCCCTCAATAAAACATCATCTTATTCTTCATTCCTATCTTTCTTCCAAACATCGATCATATAACCCTACGTGTGTGTAAAGGACATCCCTACACCCGGAGAATTCAATTCAAGCTATCATACTCTTGCCCATCAGCCTCAGTACTTTTTAATTAATGAATATTTAGATGAGATTGCTCACACACTTTCATACGACCGTTAATACTTCTTGAGGTACTAACCGACCGATTACTCATGTGCTTGCTTATTTGGTGTATTTTCCTCGTCTTGCACCACCTCAGGCATAGCAGTGACTCCCAGACCAGTTGGCCTTAGGGCACTAGGTGAAGAAGCACCCTCGCTATACATTTTTTATTGCCCTTGGTGATAACAAAACCAGTGTTCATTTTTCTCACCACTTTATATATTTTTCATTTTTTTATTTCCTTCATACTTTTGGCTTTAAGACAAGAGCATTTCAAGGTATCCTCTACTATCCCAGGCTTTAAGACGTGTGTAAGTGCGAATAGCAGGGTATCAACGTTCAAAATGTTTGGCTTCCAGAATAGAAACTATTTTTTAGACTTATTTTTATCCTCAGATTAGTGACTTCCTTCATCTTACTAACCCTTGGGACAACGGCTCATAACTACTTATTACTAGTTCGTATAAGAAAACTTCTAATTTTCTTGGTTTTCTTAAATTTTTCTAATCTCATGGATGTAATTTTTCACTATCTAAACTTTTATTATCTTATTTATGTACAAAAAATATTTTTATCTTTTTTTTTTTGAAAATTTTTAAATTTTTATAGGTTTTCGAAAAAAATGTTTTGTGCTTATGCAAATGATATGCAAATGATGCGAAAATAAGCACAAACCTCCCCCAAACTTGTTTTCAACAGTGTCCTCACTGTTGCCATCTGCTAAATCTTGAAAAACCTGTAAGCTTGGGAGGAATTTATTAGTGGGGGCAAATTATTTAAGTGAAGACCCTCCCCCAAACTTATTTTTGGCTCAAAATTTTGTAAAAATTCTTTTTAGGAGCCAGAAAATATATACCCCCCCAAACTTAAGCAATGTTAATCTTTCAAAATCATATGAGGGGCTCAAAAATCAGTGGTCGATGCCAAGCTTTGCAAAGACCGAATGTCAACACCAACCATTCAAAAATTTTGTTAATGCAGTGCTCAGGTTGGTGGAAGAAGAAGTGGAGAAAGGTTAAGTGGTGGAAGAGAATGTGTGTGCATCTCATTTTGGAGAGACGATGCAGTGAATGTGATGGATTATTCGCATTCTTTTTACAGTTCAGAAGAAGGGGTGGAGGTTCAATTTCAGTGATTGGGACATGATTCATCTCAACACCCGTGTCATTCAAAAATGCGAGTTCATCAGCGAATATTTCCTCAAAAGTTCCATCAATACCCCGATGAATAATGTCATCACAAAGTACGGGGTGATCTTCAGACTCTAAAAGCAGTTCATAATCAGTGTTAGTTGTTGACCCGGACATCTCGGTGGAAGAGTCCGTATGTGTATAATACATAGTTGGGTCAAATAATAACATATGAAAAGAGTCTAGATCGGTATCAGTAGGATCATCAAATTCGCTGCTGTCGACATCCATTAAGTCGACAGAACATACCTGAGCAGTAGGTTCGGAGGGTACACTTCCCAACTTGTAAATGTTTAGTTCTATTGACCTATTCCCGAAAGATAGGGTCATAGAACCGTTACGACAGTTGATAATAGCATTGGAAGTGGCCAAAAAGGGGCGACCTAAAATCACCGGAATTTGATTCCGTGGGTTCGCTATAGGCTGTGTATCAATTACAATAAAATCTACCGGGAATATAAATTCTCCGATTTTTATTAACACATCCTCCAGTTCACCCCTAGGTTTGGTGATTGATCGGTCAGCCATCTGGAGAGTTATGCTCGAGGGCTTTAACACTCCGACACCTAGTTGCTCGTATACCGAGTAAGGAAGTAAGTTAACACTAGCGCCAAGGTCAAGTAACGCACGGTTGATGTGTTTCTCCCCAATAGAAATGGAAATAGTAGGACAACCAGGGTCCTTACGTTTCCGTGGTAATTGTTGGGGAAAAGCCGTGTCTACAGTACTTGACATGAAAATTTTTTTAGGCACTTGAGTCTTCCTCTTCCTAGTGCACAAGTTCTTAAGAGTTTTTGCATAGGACGGAACTTGTTGAATAGCATCTAGGAGAGGGATGTTGATGTTAACTTCCTTAAACATGTTCATAATCTTCTCCATATGTGGACTTGGTGTGTTAGCCCTTAACCGATTAGGATAAGGTGCTTTAGCAATAAGCGCTGGGTCCATCATAGGAGAAGGAAGTGTTTGTGGAATCGATCCCAAAATAGAAATGGGGATCGTCCGTGGAGGGGTAAAAGAGGTGGGCTGAAGTGGCGAGCCTTTTGGGAAACAAAGAATAGGCTCGTGAGAAGGTGGTGGGGTAGAAGAACTGGGGTCAGAATTAGAAGGGTGTGTGTGAGGAAAGGTCTCAGCCGGGGTTTTATTGATTGATTTATCATTTTCATCAAACTCTTCCCCAACATGAGTGTCAAGCACTCTTCCAGATCTCAACGTGATTGCATCCACAAGATGTGAATAGCCAGGAAAAGGTTGAGCTGGAAGTTTCCTTTTCTCTCTTGCACTCATTTCGGCTTTTAGTTGTGCAATTTGAGCTTCCATCGATTTGATATTCTCATTTTGAGAGATAATGATCTTCATCACATTCTCGATGGAAGATTGCAAACTTGTCGTCCCTTGGATGGATTGTTTCATGAAAGTATCCAAGGTTTGTGCTAGTGTAGAGGTGTTATCTGTACCGGTCAATTGCAAAGGACTAGACGGTGTAAAAGTATTGGCCTGATTTTGGAAGTTTTGTGATTGAAAGGGGTGCTGACTCAATTGAAGTGGTGGCTGCTGTTGTGGTGGAGGGACCCTTTGGAAATGATTCATGTTTGGAACCGTGTTTTGAGATTGGGATTGGTTCAAAGCAAAGTTAGGGTGATTCCTCCAACCCTGATTATATGTGGAGGAAAATGGATCGTTTCTAGGTCTTTGAAATGCGGCATTGGTATGCTCATGACCTTGAAACGGACATTCTTCCGTCAAGTGAGACGGATCAGAACAGCAGCCACATACAGTTTTGGAGAGTGATATTTGACTTAGGGCGGCGGCTAAAAATTTGTTTTCCATAGCGTCAAATTTCTTGTGTAAAGCTGAAATTTCAGCTCTAATTCCTATGGAAATATCATTGCCATCCCTAGACGATTGACTCACACCCTCCCACTGTAAAGATTTTTCAGCGAAATCTTCTAGAAAGTTCCAGGCTTCCCCATCATCTTTAGTCATGAAGTTGCCTTGACACATGGATTCAAGGGTCTGTCTTGTGTTAGGATTAATGCCCTCATAAATGATTCGGCACAGATCCCATCTCGGGATGCCGTGATGTGGACATTGGACTAACAGATCCTTGAAACGTTCAAGACATTTTGAAAATGTTTCATTTGGAAGCTGGGTGAATTGATAGATTTCGCTATGGACTCGAGCTGTCTTTTGATGTGGGTAGAATTTCTTAAGGAATGCTTTGACGAATTCGTCCCAATTTGAAATGGAATGTGCTGTAGTGTTATATAGCCACTTCTCGGCTAAATCGCACAAGGTAAATGGGAGAAGACGAAGACGTAAAGCATCCACAGACAACTAAGAGGTACCCATCATTGCGCATACATTTTCAAATTTGGTGATAAACACGTATGCGTCTTCAGACTCGAGACCGTGAAATTTTGGTAGAAGGTTGATGTATTGGGGTTTTATTTGAAAATTTTCCCCGTTGGCTGGTGGAATGGAAAGACAGGTGGAAAGGGGGCCTCGTGTAGGATAGCACCTCTCTTGGAGAGAGATGGGAGGTGGATTCTGCGCACCAACGGTCGGCGGCAGAGTAGTGGAAAAGAAGTTCGATGGAGACGGAATCATCGATGTGGGTATAATTGTGGGTAAAGAAAGGGTAAATGTAGAAATACCGACTTTAGGGTCGATCGGGGAAACGCGGACTAACGGGCACTAGAAACCCGTGTCCAGCCTATCTTGCACTAAAAAGGGTTAGTACAAGTGGCAGCGTGAATTTATAATTAGGGGAAATGATATGAATGCGGTGTTTGTTTTGAAAATTGATACGGATTTTGAAAAATATGATGCAACACAACAAATGCAGCACACCAACCCTAGAATCTAGTGGTCACCTAGGTCCGGCTCTAGACCGCTCCTAACTGCCAAAAGACAAGTCGCGGGATAGAATCCTCCACTGCCTCTTTGTCCCCCTTGCGGCCAGGTAAGTGCCAGGTAAGTGGGAGGTTCTCCACTACGTAAGTAGTGGGCCTAATTAAGTAACCACTAGCCTTCGACACACTTTCCTAGGCACCACAAGAGAAACGTGGATAAGCAATGAATTACCCACTGCTTTCTTCTGTCCTAAGTGAGCGCGACGGTCCTTAGAGTCATCTCTAGATATTTTTTAGTTAATGTGGGTCAATGCGGATGCAAGTTTGTGATTTTTAGGGCTTAGGAAAGGTAATGAACTCCCCACCTAATCTGGATTTGGTCGTGCCCCTTAATTTCCGTATTAATATGCAAACAACCAAAAATCAAAAAACACGCACAATTTTAATTTGCTTTTTGCGGCGCAGCGATTATTTGCAAAGAAATCTGCAGAAATTGTTAATTGGAGCAGATGAGGGAAGAGATAAGAAAGAGTAGAAGTATACCTGAAATTTTGGTACAGAGAAGACCCTAACCCACCGCGGATCCGCCGCGTAAGCTGCCTATTGCCGCGGAAACGCGGTCACTTGAAGGGATCGCTGCAAATTTTTTTAGGTAAATGCTTCTGTTACTCCCCTTAGCTCTCTGGAATGCTCAGAAAAATTTTATCCAAGCTCCAATGATTCCAGAATTCCTCGCAATCAAATCACAACACACGTATTAGAGTTTGTGCGAGTTTAGATCACAAAATTTAGATGGAATAAAATTTTCAACTCAAATTTCAAAAATACGAACAATTAGCGCACTATCCCCGGCAACGGCGCCATTTGATTGTAAAGAATTCTTGTTTGTGTAGTATTTGGAAATTGTAAAGAAATCACAACCAAAAATTATTTGACCGCAATCAACTACGGTGTCGGATGTAGATTGTAAGTGAGTGCGGATCGTCCATAAGGACAGTGTAATCGTTCGTGCTTTGAATTAGATGAATTGAAACTTTAATGAAAAGAAAACAAACAATTCATGATTTTATATTTGAAGTTCAAGAATTAGAAAATATAGATCTAATAACAAGAAAAAGATAGAATCAAGAATTGATAGTTTGATGATTTTTCCAAACCAAATATCAAGAATCGAAATGAGGCTCGTAGGAATCGATCGGATCTATAGATGTGATGTAATCTTACAATTACGTATTCTTATCCTTCGATGAATTGATACTAGATCGATGATGATCGATCGAGAATTAGGGATTTCTTATGAAACTAGGGTTTCATCTTATCCCTTATTCTTTCGTCGATATCATTCACATTCTAGCCTCTAGTAAATTCAAGAAACGATCGTAGATCCCTAATTTCGAGCGATCACAATCAAGAAAGCATCGCAACGAAACTAGGTCATCGATTCTTGAACTTGCTAGGGTTTACAAAGCTCGTAGGACTTAAAAATCGTATTAAGATTTGTTACATCATCATTCTACAATCGTCTCGACTCCTTTACGAGCGGAGTTTTACTCAAACATCATCACAAGAACTACAATCATAAATTGAGATCGAATCATGATGCAAGAATTAATAGAAAGCAAGATTAAAGAATTTCACCTTTTATTTATATCAACAATTTCGTTACAATTTCTCAAGAACTACAAGAGGAAGAACTCGATCGTCGATTTGGCTTCGCTCGTCTCCTTGAGTTGCGGATCGGCTTGGATCACTTGCCCGATTGAAGATCGACTCGGCTCATAAAAGGTTGAAGGCTTCTCGCTTGATTTGGTACTCAAGATCTTGAATTTGGATTGGAATTAGGGTTAGGGTTTCGCACAAGCCTTGTCACTAGACTTGTGGAAGAAGATGAAGAAGACTAAAGATTATTGAACTAATGATTTACTAAAAATTGAACCTAAAAATGAACAACCTCAACCCTTAGATCTAGGTTCTTATTTATAGCCATCAAAACCCTAGATCTAGGATTTGAATTTTAAGTTTCCCTCCAAAAATTTGTTGAGGAGATTTTTGAATTTCCCTCCAAAAGTTAGTTAGAGGAGAAGCTTCTAGAAGTGATTAGTTAGGAGGGAGCTTCTAGAAGAGGTTAGTTAGGAGCTTAATTAGGATTAGCTTTGCTTAATGATCTTTGCTGATCTGGCAGAAGACTCTGGAGAATTCTGGAATTTGACGTGTCAAAATGAGGTGTAGGCCTTGAGATAGGAGTTTTGCACTGAAAATTGAGCGATGATGTGGCAAAACCGCCGCGGAACCGCGGCGCAAGCGCGCTCCCGCCGCGGTTCCGCGGCGCTTTAGAGGCTTCAGGGCTTGGTTCTTCTGATGCTTGTTGGGCTTGAGTTGTGGGCCTTCCTTTGATATGTTGAATTGTATTTTTCCCTCTATATTGCTACCAGATCTGAAAACATGGAGTTGGTGTATTTTTTATCAGCTTCTTTTGACTTTGCTCCTGCAATTTCCTGCAAAAATCTCGAGACAAGTGTTGCGCAAATACAGAGATGATGCGATGCCATGAAATGCGGTCAATTTCCCTTAAAGTGCCGGTTTTAGAGTCTAACACATGCAATCTGATATTTAACGACTGATTTGCTAATATGTGAAATATGAATACCGAACACTTCTAAATGAGTGCAAATGATAGGGAAATTGCCAGTTAAAAGATGCAATATTTTCGACTGATCAGGTTTCCAAGCTTAATTAATCCTAGCTTAAAGCCTAAGCTAGCTCCTAACAAACTACCTTCTAGAAGACTCAACAAACTTTTGGAGGGAACTACAATTTCAAACCTAGACCTAGGGTTTGGGTGATCTATAAATAAGACCCTAGGCTTACTTGTAAAAGGGACTTGATCCTTGACTAATTCATTTTTAGCCAATTTAGATCCATTCTATCTCCTTCTTCATCTTCTTCTTCCACAAGTCTAGTGAGAGGACTTGTGTGAAACCCTAACCCTAATTCCAATCAAAAGCCAAGATCCCGAGTACCCATCAAGCAAGAAGCCTTGCAACCTTTTATGAGCGAAGCCGATCTTCAACAGAGCAAGTGGTCAAAGCCGATCCGCGACTCACGGAGCTGAGCGACGCCAGATCGACAATTTAGTTCTTCCTCTTGTAGTTCTTGAGCGACTGTAATCAAATTGTTGATATAAATAAAAGGTGATATTCTTTTATCTTGTTTTCTTTAAATTCTCGCATCATGATATCTTTTCAATTCTTGAATACTTTCTGTGTGATGATGTTTGAGTAATACTCCGCTCGTCGAGGAGTCGAGACGATCAATAGAATGATGATGTAATATATCTTAAATCGATTCTTGAATCCTACGAGTTTTGTAAACCCTAGCAAGTTCAAGAACCGACAATCCAATTCGTTGCGATGCTTTCTTAATTGATATCGCTCGAGATTGGGAAGTTACGATCGTTTCTTGAAATTGCTAAAGGCTAGAATGCGAATGATATCGATGAAAGAACAAGGGTTAAACGATGAAACCCTAGTTTCATCAAGAAAGCCCTAACTCTCGTCGATCATCATCGATCTAGTATCAATCCTTCGAAGGACAAGAACACGAAAGCTTGAAATTACATCACGTCTATAGATCCGATCGATTCCTACGAGCCTCATTTAGATTCTTGATATTTTGGTTGGAAATATTATCAAAACACCGATTCTTGATTTGTTTATCAGTTTCTTGATTCTTGATTAAACATCGTGACACCTGAATCAATCGATAAATTCTTGAATCATGTTTTCTTTTCTTTTCAATTAACTTTTCGATTCAAACAAATTAAACATAGAAACGAATCGCACAATCCCTGTGGACGATCCGCACTCGCTTACGATCTACAACTGACACCGTAGTTGATTGCGGTCAAATATAATTTTTGGTTATGATTTCTTTACAATTTTCTAGATACCGACACAAAGAAACTTATTCACTTGATTTGATACACACAATCAGAATCTTAAATCAATCAAATCTCGCCGGCAGTTACGCTCCCGACGTCACGCCCGCGTAAAGAGCGGATCGCCCATTGATGGGGATCGTGATGGCGTGGAACGTGGGACGTTGCTGGCGGAGAATCTGCACATGGCAAGATCTGCGGAGCGGCGGTTACTCCTGTGAGTGGTGGAGTTGGTCGGTCGGAGGGATCGAAGAATACAGCCTCGGCTAGGGAGCTCGGAGACGAGCAAGAGGGCCGAGGAGTCTTGGTCCTGTGGCAGCTCGGGGTGAGCTGAGGGACCGAGGAGGCCAATTTGCCGGGGGGCCGAGGAGGGCCAGCTTGCCCTTGCAGGTCGGGTACAAGGGTGGCCTGGTCAACCTCTGTGGGCCCTTTCTTCTGGGTCTTAGGACACGTCACCTTCTACGTGTCACGATCTTATGGATTGCTAATATCGAGCATCATCATTAGCCCCCCACTCTTGTCCCGACCAGCTAGTGGGTCGGTTCAAGAGTGGACTGCCGGGCCGTCTGGGGTAAGCTCCCTCCTAAGGTTTCGTCGGGACGCGTCCCCGGGCTGCCAGCTGTCTTTTCTTCCAGCTTATCGGGGCGAGATCTCTGCATTTAGGGAAGGTGCGCCGGTTGATCTTGGCGAGGACCTTGACCCTTGGCGTTGCGAGTAGGGAAGCTACTGGCCAGGGATAGTCGAGTCTGGAAGGACTTTGATCCTTGTCTTTGTTGGGTAGGAAGCTACCCGCCGGGATGCGCCGAGTAGGATGAGGCTCGGCGGCCTCGCGAAGAGGGCTTCAGATCCTCAGCGTTTGATGGGCAGGAGGATGCCCGCTGGGGATGCTCCGAGCAGGAAGGAACTCGGCGGCCTCGCGATGAGGGCTTCAGACCATCAGCGTCTGTTGGGCAGGAGGATACCCGCTGGGGATGCGCCGAGCAGGAAGGAACTCAACGGCCTCACGATGAGGGCTTCAGACCATCAGCGTCTGATGGGCAGGAGGATGCCTACTGGGGATGCGCCGAGCAGGAAGGAACTCGAAGGCCTCGCGATGAGGGCTTCAGACCATCAGCGTCTGGTGGGCAGAAGGATGCCCGCCGGGGATGCGCCGAGCAGGAAGGAACTCGGCGGCCTCACGATGATGGCTTGAGATCCTCAGCATCTGATGGGCAGGAGGATGCTCGCTGGGGATGCGCCGAGCAGGAAGGAACTCGGCGGCTTCACGATAAGGGCTTGAAATCCTTAGCATCTGATGGGCAGGAGGATGCCCGCTGGGGATGCTCCAAACAGGAAGGAACTCGGCGGCCTCACGATGAGGGCTTGAGACCATCATCGTCTGTTGGGCAGGAGGATGCCCGCTGGGGATGCACCGAGCAGGAAGGAACTCGACGGACTCGCGATGAGGGCTTCAGACCATCAGCGTCTGATGGGCAGGAGGATGCCCGCTGGGATGCGCCGAGCAAGAAGGAACTCGTCGGCCTCGCGATGAGGGCTTCAGACCATCAGCGTCTGATGGGCAGGAGGATGCCCGCTGGGGATGAGCCGAGCAGGAAGGAACTCGGCGGCCTCGCGATGAGGGCTTCAGACCATCAGCGTCTGGTGGGCAGGAGGATGCCCGCTGGGGATGCGCCGAGCAGGAAGGAACTCGGCGGCCTCACGATGAGGGCTTGAGATCCTCAGCATCTGATGGGCAGGAGGATGCCCGCTGGGGATGCGCCGAGCAGGAAGGAACTCGGCGGCCTCACGATGAGGGCTTGAGATCCTCAGCATCTGATGGGCAGGAGGATGCCCGCTGGGGATGCTCCGCGGCCTCGCGATGAGGGCTTCAGACCATCAGCGTCTGATGGACAGGAGGATGCCCGCTGGGGATGCGCCGAGCAGGAAGGAACTCGGCGGCCTCGCGATGAGGGCTTCAGACCATCAGCGTCTGTTGGGCAGGAGGATGCCCGCTAGGGATGCGCCGAGCAGGAAGGAACTCGACGGCCTCACGATGAGGGCTTAAGATCCTCAGCATCTGATAGGCAGGAGGATGCCCGCTGGGGATGCGCCGAGCAGGAAGGAACTCGATGGCCTTGCGATGAGGGCTTCAGACCATCAGCGTCTGATGGGCAGGAGGATGCCCGCTGGGGATGCGCCGAGCAGGAAGGAACTCGGCGGCCTCACGATGAGGGCTTCAGACCATCAGCGTCTGGTGGGCAGGAGGATGCCCGCTGGGGATGCGCCGAGCAGGAAGGAACTCGGCGGCCTCACGATGAGGGCTTGAGATCCTCAGCATCTGATGGGCAGGAGGATGCCCGCTGGGGATGCGCCGAGCAGGAAGGAACTCGGCGGCCTCACGACGAGGGCTTTGATCCTTGACGCTGGAGGGGCCATGAGAAGCCTGCGAAGGATAGCCGAGCAGGGCAGCTGCTCGGTGCCTCTTGGCGAGGGCATTGGACCTTGACGCTGGAGGGGCCCTGAGAAGCCTACGAAGGATGGCCGAGCAGGATAGCTGCTCGGTGCCTCTTGGCGAGGGCTTTGATCCTTAACGCTGGAGGGTCCCTAAGAGGCCTGCGAAGAATGGCCGAGCAGGGTAGCTGCTCGGTGCCTCTTGGCGAGGGCTTTCTGATCCCCGACGTCGCGGTAGGGAAGCTACCCACCGGGGATAGCCGAGCAAGGGATCCTCAGGCTCGACTGCCTCTGGGAGGACTTTCTGATCCCTGGCGTCGCGGTAGGGATGCTACCCGCCAGGGATAGCCGAGCGAAGGATCCTCGGGCTTGACTGCTTCTGGGAGGACTTTCTGATCCCTGGCGTTGCGGTAGGGAAGCTACCCGCCAGGGATAGATCCTCGGGCTCGACTGCCTCTGGGAGGAATTTCTGATCCCTGGCGTTGCGGTAGGGAAGCTACCCGTCAGGGATAGCCGAGCGAGGGATCCTCGGACTCGACTGCCTCTGGGAGGACTTTCTGATCCCTGGCGTTACGGTAGGGAAGCTACCCGCCAGGGATAGCCGAGCGAGGGATCCTCGGGCTCGACTGCCTCTGGGAGGACTTTCTGATCCCTGGCGTTGCGGTAGGGAAGCTACCCGCCAGGGATAGCCGAGCAGGATAGCTGCTGGGCTGCCTCTTAGTGAGGGCTTAGATCCTTAGGCGAGGTGGCCCTCGAGCCGTCGCCTCCCTGAGAGGCCTGCGAAGGATGACCGAGCAGGGTAGCTGCTCGGTGCCTCTTGGCGAGGGCTTTGATCCTTGACGCTGGAGGGTCCCTGAGAGGCCTGCGAAGGATGGCCGAGCAGGGTAGCTGCTCGGTGCCTCTTGGCGAGGGCCCTGATCCTTGACGCTGGAGGGGCCCTGAGAGGCATGCGAAGGATGGCCGAGCAGGGTAGTTGCTCGGTGCCTCTTAGCGAGGGCTTTGATCCTTGGGCGAGGTGGCCTTCGAGCCGCCGTGGCGAGCCCCCTCTGTACGACCCCGTCAAGGGAGGGGGTGTCGGTCTATTCGGCCGGCGAGGGCGTTGATGACGGTCGCCGGAGAAGGTTCACCCGTGCCTCCGGTGAGGAGGAGGCGGCGGTTGGTATCTGGATCTTCAGGATGATCGCTTGCCATGGGGATGGAGATCGGAATGCCAACTTTGTTTTTTTGTGGAGTTTCGTTTCCCACAGACGGCGCCAACTGATGGAGCTCCTTTTCGGCCCTCCGTCAGATGTTGTCTTCCGTTGATCTTGCGGTGGACTTAGTTGGTTATTTTCCTTCGCGTGCGGGTCTCAATGGGTTTTTGGAGGAAGTGGTGAGGTGAGAGAGTTGTTGCCGAGTACCTGCAAAGAAGTCCCGGGGTGGTTTGGTACCACCAAGGACCTTCCGACGCTCAAGTTAGTGACGAGATCCGAGCAGAGTAACGACATAAAAGTGTAAAGGATCGCTTACTTGACCCCTCTATGATGGGGGGTTTATATAGCGGCGGCATCATGGAGCAGCAGACGCGAGAATCTCGCCGGCAGTTACGCTTCCGACGTCACGCCCGCGTAAAGAGCGGATCGCCCATTGATGGGGATCGTGATGGCGTGGAACGTGGGACGTTGCTGACGGAGAATCTGCGCGTGACAAGATCTGCGGAGTGGCGGTTACTCCTGAGAGTGGTGGAGTTGGTCGGTCGGAGGGACCGAGGAATACAGCATCGGCTGAGGAGCTCGGAGACGAGCAAGAGGGCCGAGAGGGCCTAGGAGTCTTGGTCCTGTGGCAGCTCGGGGCGAGCTGAGGGACCGAGGAGGCCAATTTGCCGGGGGGCCGAGGAGGGCCAGCTTGCGCTTGCAGGTCGGGTACAAGGGTGGCCTGGTCGGCCTCTGTGGGTCCTTTCTTCTGGGTCTTGGGACACGTCACCTGCCACGTGTCACGATCTTGAGGATTGCCAATATCGAGCATCATCACTTTCTCTTCTTCAATATTCCACCGCATGAACGTTATATGTATTTGCATAAATTGCATATGTAAACTCTTAAGCCATTACTACATATTCCTTCATTACGATAAATAGATTTATATTATACATATCATCTGCGCAATCTGTTCACAGCATTTGAACATGAAAGCCTGGCTTCCTCCAACTGTCGTTTTTGAACCTAATTTTTGTTATTCCCAAAATATCCTGTAAGAAAAATTTTTAATATTTTTTTTAACAAATAAAGGTTACACCGGCTAAAATAATAGGCAAGATGCAAATCTTTTTAATAGACAATGATAAAATACGGAAGGGCAAAAGTTAGAATAATGTAAAGAATTACAAACAATGAACGCTGATGGCGCCTTTTTTAGAAATCAATGCCAGAAACATTGTCTCTCTCTCATTAATTCCTCACTCATTATTCTTCGAAAAGGAAAAAAGATCAGAGCTTTGGCGATGGCGATGAGAAAGCGGCGCCTTCATCTCATCGACGACGATGAAGACGAAGCGCCCTCGAAGCTGAAGCAGCCCCAAAAGAAGCAGAAAGAGGCTGAAGAAGGTGTGAAGCCCATTGGTAAAGTGATACAGGTCTCTCAAAAAGAGGGCAAGCCCCGGAAGCATTTTGCCTCGTTTGAGGTCGATGGGATCATGTACGAGCTGGTAAAAGTTTATAGCCTTTTTCTTTTTCTTTTTGATTTTTTGGGGTTTGGTTTGATTAGGGTTTTCGTTTTAGGGTTAGGGTTTTGATGCGATTGTTGATGCCTTTTGCAGTGGGATTCGGTGATGTGTAACCCTTCTGAGGGCGAGAAGCCTTATACTGCGGTCATTAAGGTGATTTTCTTTTTGTGGTTGTTGCTGTTGTTTCTCCTACATTGTGGCTGAATTTTGTTATTGGAGTTGTTTTGTTGTTGGTGAATTGCATGAAGGGTGAAATAGGAAATTTTTTTATCTTTAAAAAAACTTCCTTTTTAAGAGGGTAAAAGGACATGGAAATCGATAGTTAACACCGAGGACTGTGAGTTGTATGTCCTAGATCTCTTGTATTCAAACATTTTCAGGTTTCGCTACTTCCAGATTAGACCAGATTAATAATTTAGCTAGCGTACGTGGTGGTTTAGGTTATAGGCAAATTACAAGCAACCAAACTTTCGCACGAAGTAGCAACTGGGCATGATTGAAAGAACTTATGCTTGTCATTATCATATTCAGTCGTACCATCTATTTATGTATTTGTAACCCAAGCCCAGTTACCATACCAAAACCAACCGGATCCAAAATAAAAGGGTATGTGTCAAGCAATAACAGGTCGTCGCCGTCATCATCATCAAAGCCTTTTTCCATCTAAATTGGGTCAGAAGCAAAACTCTAGTGAAGATCTTAATAAGTTTTATGACCAGCTATCAACCTGACGACTGATGTCAACCCTCTTCAAATAAGCACCAAATTTCTGGTTCAAAAATCTATGACAAAAGAGGGGCTTGTCATTAGTTGGCATTTCCAAAATTCTTAGACTACGAAGAAGTCTACAAGAAGGGGAAAAGACGATTTATTTGCTATATGGAACCATGTTCATCTCAAGACACTTATATAACCAAGAGTGAAATGGAGCATATTCCAAAATGAATAGACCTGTCTAAGGCGACTAATAAATGGGGTAGGATTAGGGTCAAGGAAATTGACTCGATTAAGCCAATAATCTATTAAATCTTCTAGCTTTTATTAAACATAATTTTTGGTCGAATCCATAAACTCGTAAACAATACTCTTGTTTTAACTAATTCAACCAGTAGTCTATTTTTTCTCATGTTTAAATAAGTTTTTATAAGCCACTTATATTATTTTTCATATAGATATAAACAAAAAACACAGCAATCGGATCGGACTCGACATGGGACCGAGTCAGTTTTCATCTTCTTGTTCCATAATCGGGTCAGTCGGGGGGGGGGGGTTCAGGTTACCCAATCACAATCAAGTCTGGTTCGGGTCAGAAATATTTTCCTGTATTATAATCGTGTCGGGCTTGGGGCGGTAAAAAATGGGTTGTGTGAAAGCAGACTAGACCTGACCCCACCCGGTCCAAACCTGGCCCAATAGACACCCCCAAGCATTTCTGACTTGAGTGTATGCAGGCTCATTGTTTCTCATAGAATGGGAAATGTTTCACTTTGATCACTCTCATGCTCATGGGTCTCACATGCATGTGCCAGTACAACCATCTTACTGGTCTAGATTATTAAATTCAGGGAATGTATCTGAAAGGTCCCAACTATTAGATACATTCACTACAAATCATTAAGTTAGGAAAAGATTAAATGGAAGTGCCAACAAAGACAATATTTAGATCATTAAAAGGACATAGAATCAATAATTAATAACACACCATGTTTTGCACATCTTAAATCATAGCTCTCTTAGATTCAAAATTTTCAACTTTTTTCTTCTTCCGGACTATAGATCAGATTAAGTTATTTATCTGGTGACTACTACAATACTTCATATTGTTATAACATATTACTTCACAAGCAACCAAACTTATTGCATGTCGTCAGCCGGCAACAACAAAATTAAAGGAACTCATGTCCATCAGTATATATTTCTTCAATCTTACCTTTTATATAATATCTTTCTCATTCTGTAGCTCCCCACTTGTTTCGAGTGTGTATGCGGGTTCATTTTCATAAAATGAGAATATACCATTGTATTCTAATTTTACTTATTGGAAGTTAACTGAAATAGCCATTTATAATGGGTGTTGCATTTAGGGGCGGTGCCAGAAAATTTCTCTTGCCTTTTCTTTGTGAGGGTTGGATTTTTGTTTGTTTATTTTTGGACGGTGGGTGGGGAATTATTCTCAAAAACAATGTTTCGACTATCATATAGAATGATATTTTAGTTTTAAAAAACACGAAATTCTTTCTGTAAAACCAATACATCAATACTTCCATTTTTCCCTCGTTATTATAACAGTGTAGATTAATTAAGATTCATATTCTAGACCATTTTGTTTGTTTTGCTGAGAAATACATAGATTTTATGTTGGGGAAAAACTTAGTACATATGTCAAGTCAAAATATTTTCTATAAGGTTTTTAGCTACTATATGTTCACTAAATGCTTTAAGTTTAGGAGGAATAACTATACCCTTGGATTTTAGATGAGCCATAATTGGAACGTAATGAATGGAATTTTGATTTAACTTCAATCATATGAAAATCAACTCGAATATTGCCTTCCAATAAATATGATTGATCACCAATCAACACTTGGTAAGCTATCGATTTAATAACTTAAATACGTTGCATATAACGCAAGTTGCAACCTGAGGGACCCGTTCCGCCTGCCCCCTCCATCTGCCCCTGGTTGCAATTTAACGTTTGTATCCTGTTTGATATTAGTTCAAACTGGATATGAACATTTACTTGCTGCACTTTACCTTTCATTTCTGTGCAACAAGTACCTAATACTACCTAATACTAGATACTCATCATGATCTTGAAGCATGATAACTCTTTCTTGATTTTTTGCTTTTCACTGCATTTTATTTGCCACAGGACATAACATTGAGCGCAGAAGGGATTGTAAATTTTACTGGGCAGTGGTTTTATCATCCAGAAGAAGCTGAAAAAATAGGGGGTGGGTACTTCTATGCACAAGATACCAGGGAGCTCTTTTATAGTTTTCATACTGATGAAGTTCCAGCAGGATCAGTAATGCACAAGTGTGTCACTCACTTTGTTCCTTTGCACAAGCAATTGCCACTTCATCCTCAGTGTCCAGGATTTATTGTGCAAAAAGTATACGACCACATTGGGAAAAAGCTTTGGAAATTAAAAGACAAAGATTACGAAGATGATAAGCAACATGAAATAGATCTGCTTGTTGAGAAAACTCGAGAGAGACTAGGCAAAATTCCTGATATTCTGACCGAAGGCTCTTCTTCCAAGAAGAATGTCGATTTGAAACGTAAGAAGGACATTAGGAGGAAATCTGGCTGTCCAATTGATATATCAAAAGTGGAGGAAACCACTAGTTTTGACAAATTGGCAAAGGCGTATGCAAGCAGCAGAGGAGATGTTTCAAAGTACCATGCTATTTTATCAAAATTTAAAGTATTGACTGGTGATGCACATCGTGATAAGTGGTTAGAGAAGCTTCTTCAAGGATTTCAAGTGGTATGCAATTCAAAGGATGCCATGTCAATGGATGATAAACATAAGAGTAATCCAGGATCTTCCAACCTGAGAATATCCGGCGAAAGCAGTGCAGTTGTAAGTTGGTTTCAACACCTTGCTTTATGCATTTCCTTGGAACCGCCTGATTAATTAGTCATCTTTGGGTTGGGGAAATTCTGGTGTTATTATTATAAACATATTCTTTTTCCTTTCTCCTTAAGAACAATCTATAGAAATATATAGTGTTCATCCTCATCTTTCTGTTTTTCTATTCTTTTTCTTTTGACTCATACTGCACAAATCCTTGTGCCATTTTTTCTAAGTACATTTAAGACAGTCGTTTCTTCTAGGGACCTATTTTGACGTAATATTTAATATTTACGCAGGCATATAATGAAAAGTGAGATGTAATTTTTGATTACTATGAACATTTTTTCCTTCAATATAAGTTTTCTGGTATTGCTATTCTGATCATCCATTAATGGTAATGAATACTGTTACCACTATATTGGCCTCTAATCTCTTGTTCTTTCTAGACTGGTGGAATTTTTTTCTGGCCACATGCTATTATTCCAATAATAACTATACTTGAAAGAGTTACATATGAAGCTCTGGGCGTTGATTTCCAGAAGTACAACCAGAAGATGCGGCAGCTTGATTTCAATATCAAGGTACACAAGGTATGCCACTCAACTTCTCATTATTCTGGTGCTGTTTAATTATGATTTTGTACTCATTCAAATGCTTGGTATCTGGTATATGCCTACACATAATAATGTCAATAGATATATTATTATTTGGTTTTGGTTACTTCCATAATACTAAACCTTTCTCCAATTTCTGTTCCAGGGCTCCTTTATTTAATGTTTAATGAGTCAATCCTTTTTACTCTTATTTATTTTTATATCAGGGAGTAATCAGATTTTTTTTTTATTCATTAATATAATTTTTAGCCATGGCATTCCGCCGGTCATCATGTGCGTTAGTTATTTTGCACTCTTGATTTCACCCAATGCCCCACGGTCCGCCTGGCATTTCTTATTTTTTGCACATGTTTCAATGTTTTGCTAATACTATATAGTAATGTAGATTTGAGTCAGAGTTGCGATCACTCTTTATCAAGTTTGGGTTTCCTACGCATAACATATACTAAATATTAAGTAATTGATGTGCCTACTCACCCATTCTGTCTTTTGTGTCATGTCCTTGCATGTATTTGTGCTTCTTAGGGTCATGTTATTTTGTCTTTTGGAAAGTTCATAGTGTAATTTTTCTGAGGCTTAAAGAGCCATATTTGCGATATTAGTGACTTGACTATTCTTGCAAATTTAGGTACACATCAGATATAGCTCCTATTAGATAGGAATTGAAGTATTGGTGACTTCAGTTTATAGTTGAAATTCCTGATACCTCCAATGTAGCATTTCATGGGAGCGGCTAATATCCTGCTGCCGTTTCTCCTTTAGAACTAATCTGGTTTATCTCCGTAAATTAGGTCTATTTAAATCAAATTGAAATCTAAGAAGTTTGAGCCTTAAAGATTGTATATATGTAGTTGTTTGGTGAACATATTTGTGCATCTTCCTATCTTGAACTGTATGAAAGCTGCTTAATTCCATGTGATTTACATAAAGGTAAAAGGTTAGGCATATATTCGATGTTTTAACCACCTACTATGCATTAGTGCATTTTCCATTAACTATTATTCAGTTACTTCGAAATCTGAGACAGGAACTAACATTTGGCTGTGTTTAGGCTTGACTAGGATCCAACCTGTAGTTATTTCCAGTCAACTTTATCCCTGAAAATCATTTTTCCATGAATTCTGTTGCGGTTATTGCTTTTTGCTGCTGCTCCTTACACAGGGCACTCCTATCCTATTCAAATTCTTTAACCTTAATGCATTACTATTGAAAATAAAATCCGGTGAGAACTCAAATTTCTCATGACCAGCATGTTTGTATGTCGAGCAAGCAAGCCAGCCTTCTAGGTAGATATGATTGTGATGGATGTCTTGTAATGCCTATATGATATGGCCTTGTAATAAGCCAAGGCAGTGGCAGAAACTAAGATGTTAACTCATTGGCCACTCTAGACTTGTTCTTGCTGTTGTTTGGATTATAAACAAAAGTATCCTGAGCCTATTGTGCGTAAGCCATAGAATTTCTATGATGTCGGTTGGAAAAACTTTGCAGTATAAGTTTAGCTTTTCGATACTGTTCTGGTGATCTTTATGATACAAAAGTATCAATGAGTTAAAGTAGTAAACATTTCTTTGGTACTTGTAGAACAAATGGAAAAAAGAAAAGGAAAATGTAATTAAAGTAGAAGCCGATGATAAGAGCTTGTTCAGTGAGCAGAAGTGGTTTGACAAGAACAGGAAGCATGATTATGAGCTTTATACTTTATTTTTCTATTAACCATTTCAAGTTTCACCTGAACAGTTGACATAATTTATACTTATATTTCCATCACCCTCTTTAAGTTTCCTCCTGAACACTTGACATAATTTATTGCTAGCGTGTCATGACCTTGTGCTGATATCAAAGAGGAACATAGATGGGAAGGGGATGCACCACCAACAAATGGAGAGGGAATACGACAACAAAGAAAAATGTTGCAGATGTAAATTTAATTCATTTAAATGCATTACATTCCCTTTTACCATCTTCAGTTTTCTTTTCTTATTTCTTCAACTTTGTAGCAATCCTTGTGCAATGGGTATTTAATCTCTTTCTTTGTAAATGTAAAGGAAAAATGGGATAATAAGGTTCATAATACTTCTCTTTCTTTCCATGACGCGCACATACATTCTACACGCGTGCATGCATGCATGCATGCATGCATACATACATATACATACATACATGATCCATTTATGAATACCTAATTTTGTGGACATTTAACAATTTATGCAGAACAATGCATTGTTAGCCAGACGTTTACTGAACAAAGAACTAGAACCAATTGCTCTTCTGACAATGACCCCTGAGGAACTAAAGGTATTAGTTGTAGGCACAATGCTGCTTTCCTTGTAAATATTTGCCGTAGGTCTCTCTTGTGTTTGCTCTTCAGTTCTCATAGTTTCTTAATGGACTGCAATTTGAATATTTCAGGAGGGTTTGACTGCAGATGAAAGAATTACCTTCGAGCCAGAAACGAAAAGGCAAATACAGGTTAGACAATAAACATTAATTTTGCACTTCATGAAAATGAATCAAATGTGTGTTATACAACCAAGAAAATGTCAAGTTAAGTGAAATTTGAACCTGTGGTGGTGAAATTGGAAGAATATTTCTGATGTTTACTAGTCCTTATTATGCTGGCTTGTAAACAGATGACAGATGCGCGGTGTTCTAGATGTATGGAAAAGCAAGTAGGTGTTAGTGACATCATAAAAGGTGGAAGGAATGGGGACCGTTATCAGGTATATTTAATAAATATATTCATTAAAATTATCCTTTTAAAATTACATTGAAGTTCAGCTGGACCTTATTCTTTCCTTGATCATGCGGGTTTTACTTCCTTTGATGCTTTGTATTTTTATCCAGGTTCTTTTTTTCCCCTGACAAAAGCTATCCAGTTTCTGATTGCTTGTGTTTTTGATGCCATCCTTTATTAGAAAGTCAAGCTAAAAAAGGGTAATTCAATGAAGGGAAAATTACTAATAAACGGGTACAAATGTGGCGTATAATGTTAATATTTTGAAATATCCTGTTTATGTCAGAGGCATTTATACCGAGAAAGTATTTCTGTAAGTTTGATGTCAATATATTCTTCCTCGGGTAAATGAAATATTTCTGTAACTTTGATGTCAATACATCCTTGATCAGGCTAACTATGCCCCGTTAACGCTGAAATGTTTGACCATCAACTGATTAATTCCTATCTCGTCAGCAAAATTTGACATAATTTTTTCCCTTCTTCTTTCTTGCTATATAAACCAGCTGGAGTGCGCTGTGTGCGGCCATGTGTGGTTTGCTTCTCGGGATATCATCTCTTTATAATTCTCAAAGCGCCGCTTTTGAGAAGTGAAAAGCTACTAATTTGCCTTGGATATTCAAAAAGAAGAAGAAAAAACTCTTATCAAGTCTAGGAGGAAAGTTTAATCGTCTGCAGCAAACAACCTGCAGAAACCAAACCAGCTGATACTACAAATTCTGCAGTGGTGGGCTAACTAGCAATTTGATGTTGTATACTTGTTACTGTTCGTTACGCTTAGAAATATATGATCAACGTTCTCTGTGTGTCCAACTAAAGTTCTGTATTTGTAGAACAAACTAGGTCTAAGATTATCAGATATAGAAGAAAAAAGCTCAAGAAAGAATGCTACATTTCAGTGGTGGGGATATGTTTCAGAAAAGCAATTCTTGTATGTCATTTCTTTCATTTCTTCTCTGTTAAAACTCCAAAGGTTATTATATATTCTTCAAAGTTTACTATTAATACTCTCTTGAGGAAAGGGATAATATTTACAGCTGTGGTATAAACTCTTCTGCATCTCTCCCTAGCTGCAAGTAAATTTATAAGCAGGTTGTATCATGTATGAATGTTATATTGCAAATTTATTATTAAACTATATGACAAAATTACACCGCCCCCACTTATGGTTCGAGAGTGTATTACATAGACTTCCTATTTTTCACAATGCTATAAGATATGCTTTTATATTTTTCTAACTTGTGAAACAACTAAAACTCAACATAAATCTGGCGAAATAGCCACATAACCTAATATCTTATTCACAACGAAACCCATTTTATTTTTCTTTTTGAAAATTTTCCCATCATTTCACTATCTACGTTTCTTCCTCCATATTGTTGCTTTTTTCTTTTCCACATTCCTTCTCTCTTTTGAAATCTTATTATACAATTTAATTTATGAATTTTTTTATCTTTTCTTTTTTCACGCTGTAATATGATTTATCAATTACACTCACTCTCTCTCTCTCTCTCTTTTTCCTTTTGAAAAAAATCAGCTTGTCTGTCTCTGTGTTGTTATCATTCCTTGTCTCTATATTTTTCATGCTATTGATGCATATGAATCAACTCATATGATATCTTAACACGCGCCCACAAAAAAACACAAAGAGAGAGAGCAAATACTTTCAACACATGATTTGTTGTTATTGTAGTATCTCTCTTCTTAACAAAAGGTTAAAGTAGCCTTTTCTCTAATATGAAAAGTATAATTTTGAAGAAAAAATCAATAAACATTGGATTTTCTTTTCTGTTGCAACAATTTGAAACGCAAAGAGATATATTGATAGACTCAATATCTAGGAAGACACCTTTGTTGGGTTTTGAAAAATATATAGGAGATTTTGTGATACACGAACAGAAAAAACAAAACTAACTAGGGTTTAGTGATATGTAGACAACAATTTGCGACCAAAGCGCACAATGGCTAATTACAATTTATGAAGGCTTGCTTGTGTTCCATGCCTGCAGCTTAATGATTATGCAAAAATCAATTCAACAGTTCTTTTTTCTGTTCATGGGAACTTAGCTCTATGGACAAGGAACCTTAAGGTTAAAAAGAGACTCATTATTAATTGCTTACCACTTGATGATATATGATACAAATTCTCAACAAGAATCAATAAATTTCCATGACTGTTCTCAATTTACATGTCTGTGTTCACAATGATCATCATCATGCTAAGTTCGTCCAAGCAGTCATCTTCACATGGGGAATACTTTACCTACCAATCTTATAGACTTCATATGAGTTGCCGGGTTGATGATAAGCCATAAAAGTGGAGACAAAAATACAAGCATCAAGGATTGTGCCTGTATCTATTTTATAGTTAATCACCAAACAGATTGGACCCATGATGCGTCTCTTGGGCATAGTTTGGAAAAAAATTTCAAGTGAGTAGGCTATGAATTTTTATTTGACAACGCCGTCTGCTACATTATTGCCGTCTTTAACACCATGTCTTATTCCAATAGCAATTTTTTAAGTCCTTGAATATACATCACCTCAAAACATAATGACCTTAAAAGTCAAATTTCAATGCCATCATGCGCAACACCTTTACTGGCTAATCTGCCTACAAGTGAACTTCACAACAGTAAAGCCAAAAAATCTCTCAATGAAATACAAATATGTTCCCTTTTTACCATGGGGTGACCTTTGCCCTTAATTGAATCTCCACATAGAAATATCCAATCAAATTTAAAAAAACGATGACTCTAGAATAGAGGCAAACTTGAAGGGAAGCGCACGTGCATCCACTGCCTCTCATAAGAGGCGACATGGCTCCATCCAATCTCATCAATCAATTCGATTCTCAAATCATAGAGCTTCTTCTTTGGTGGCTCGGAGTCATCTTGTATCGTATCGTTAAGTACCTGCCATAAAATGCGACAGTTCAATGATAATAAAGAAACACATATTGACGAGAATTCCATGCGGCTATGCAATGGAATAAGAAAATGGATATAGATTCCAAGGGACTAAATTCGCTGGAAATCACCTTCAACGCCATTCCTAGCCTTCCATTACGTCTCTCTCGCACCACCACCAACATAGAGTACTTTGGAGATTTAATGTCCACCCATTTTATCAGTTCTTTCAAGTTCTCCTCAAATTGATCTGATTGTTCACTTGGTTGTGTAGTAGATTT
Organism: Agapanthus africanus; assembly: GCA_030015575.1. Taxonomy (NCBI): domain Eukaryota; kingdom Viridiplantae; phylum Streptophyta; class Magnoliopsida; order Asparagales; family Amaryllidaceae; genus Agapanthus; species Agapanthus africanus. Next base: position 65,050,924 of record CM057338.1, on the reverse strand, counting down.
CTCTGTAGGCGGCTGTTCAACCTTTTGTTAACAACATAAATCAACCTATTAATTGGTAGGATCGAAAATAATTACCAAAAAAGTGGAAAAAGCTTAATTCAATTGATGGTTGCATCATCATGAAGTATTGCTTCTGAGATTAATAAATTAGGACACGGAACTACTTTAAATTTATGGCCAGGGGTAGCCAGAGAGACAAACATGGATAAAGACAACAAAGAACAATATGTTAATTGTTGAATGAGTAGATGGCCCTTAAGCCTACCCCAAAGTATTGGGATAAAGGCTTCTTGTTGTTTGAGGCAGCTTTACTGGACGCTAATCTATGGGAGAAATTTTCATGAAACAACTGCAAGGAGACAAGTCCGGAAAGTTTTGTACATGTGGTTTAGTTGGAAGATTTTTTATTATTTAAAATTCAAATATTTACAACAAATATGCCTTAAAAGTAAGGTAATAATCTCTTGACTAAAAGACCACATTACTGCTTATGATAAACTCCTATACCTTTTTGGTAGCAAGGGTTCTGGCCTCTAGATTTGCAAAAAAAGATTTCCATAAGATTGCCAGAAAGGAGGCACTTAGGTTTGAGAGTGAGTGAGGTAGAAGGCATTATCTATACAGTGAAACATCTACAGGTGTATAATTTTTTCCATAAAAAAGAGCAGGTATGCATCTATAATGTTATAATGCTACTGATCAACTAGTTAAATTGCGGAAGAAAACAAGTCGCTAACATTAGATAATTTCAGTACAAGAAAAATTCACAATCAGAAACATAATATTATTTAGGATAGATAATAGTTATAGACTCTAAATTTGCAACAAAGTATTAACTATTAAGACAGACTCCTATCAACGTCCACAATATGAACATCAAGATACAAAGGACTAAATATCCTGAAGTACCTCTCAACAGGGGAAAAACGACTATATATATATATATATATATATATATATATATATATAAGAAAGCTGTATGCAAGAATATTCCAAGAAATATTCCCACATCTATGTCTTCGACCCTCAATTTTCCAGAGATTACAAATTGCACCTTGCTATCTATAAATAATATTTCCTCATTTAGCTTGGACACGTGACTACAAATATATTCTTACCCCCTTAATTTTCCCCAAAATTAAAAATTCTGAAACTCTGGAGATTTTGGAAACTTTTGCCATTTTCATGTGCTAAATAAAAAATTTTAAAAAAAAGAAAATATTGAGATCTTTTGAAAATTTCGTGATTTTGGCGAACAAAAAAATATTGAAAACCCGAGGAAAAAAGTAAATTTTTGAGATTTTTGAAGATTTTGCGATTGTATGCTACAAACAAAATATTGAAAAACCAAAGAAAAAAGTAAATTCTGAGATTTTTAAAAATTTCATGATTTTCGTGTGCTACAGCGTGCAAAATATTGAAAATTTAAAGAAAACAAAAAATTTTGAGATAAAATTTTGTGATTTTCATGCATTGCCGAGTGTTCCCAGAATCCCAGCCACAAGAAATCTCGGTCACTCAGACCAGATTTCTTTTTTTTATTAGGTTCTTACTAGCAATCGGTGACCTTTTCTTCTTTTACTTCACATACCTTTTTGTCTACTAGATAAGTGCAAATTCGCCAAACGTGCAAGTAAAATATTGGAAAAATGAGGAAAACAAAAAATTCTGAGATTTTTAAAATTTTATGATTTGTGTCTATATAACATGCAAAATAATTAAAAAAAGGGAAGAGAATAAAATTTTTTTGGAGATTTTTGAAAATTTTACGATTTTTATGTGCAATATATCATGTAAGATTGAGGAAGTGAAGAAAACAGAAAATTTTGTGATTTTTATTTGTTATAGCAAGAAAAGTGTAGAAAAGTTCAAAAACAGAAGGAAAAAAATTAGGATTTTTGATAATTTTGCAATTTTCATGCATTGCATTATATAGCAAGCAAAATAAAAAAACCCGAAGAAAATAGAAAATTTTGGGATTTTTGTGTTATATCATACAACAATTGTAACCCAAAGAAAACAAAACCTTTTGGGGATTTAAATTTTTTTAGCAATTTAATTTTTTTTAGCAATTTTCATGTGCTACAAGTAAAATTTTAAAAAATGGAAGAAAACATAAAATTTTGATATTTTTGAAAAGTGCGCGATCTTTATATGCTGTAGCAAGCAAAATATTAAAAAACTGAATAAAACAGAAAATATTGAATTTCGTGAAAATTTCACGATTTTTGTTTACTCTCATGCAAAATATTGAAAATCTGAAGAAAAAAATAATTTTGAAGTCGTCCCTCATCTAGCTTGGACATGTGGCTATAAATTTGTCCTAACCCCTCAATTTTTCAGAACTTACAAATTGAACCTTGCTATCTTATATGTGAAATTCCTCATTTAACTTGGTCATATGTGACTACAAATTTAAAGTTACCCCTCATTTTTTTAGAAATTAAAAATTCTATTTTTTTTGAGATTTTGGAAACATTCGTGATTTTCGTGTCTTTTAGCATGCAACATATTAAAAAAAGATTTTTTTTTTTGAGATTTTCTTGTGCCGTAACATATAAAATATAGAAAAACGGAAGAAAACAGAAAATATTGAGACTTTTAAAATTTCGCTATTCTAGAAAATTAAAAAACTTGGAAAACCGGAAAAAGTTTTTAAGATTTTTGAAGGTTTCCCGGGCTTATACTATAAAAAGTAAAATATTGAAAATCCAAAGAAAACATAAAATTTTGATGTTTTTGAACATTGGAAATTTGAAGAAAACAATATTTTTGGGGATTTCTTAATATTTCATGATTTATCATGTGTTACCAAGGGTTTCCAGTCACCAGGAGTCCTAGTCACTCTAACCGGATTTCTTCGCTCCGTTGGATTCCTTCAATCAATCGACAAACTTTTCTTCTTTTACTTCGCATACCTTTTTATCCTTGATATCTGGATTTCTATAAACGTAATTAGCAAAGTAAAATATTGGAAAAGGGAAAATTCCGAGATTTTTAAAATTTCATGATTTTCATATGGCATGCAAAATATTTTTTAAAAAGGGAAGAAAACAAAAATTTTAAACGATTTTTGAAAATATGAGAATTTCATGTGTTACATATCATGCAAGATTCTGAAAAAGCGAAGAAAACATAATTTTTTGAGATTACTGAAAATTTTGCGATTTTCGTTTGTTTGTTATAGCAAATAAAACATTGAAAAACAAAAAAAGAGAAAATTTGGGATTTTTTGTTCTATATAGCTAGCAAAATAATAAAACATTGAAGAAAACAAAAAACTTTGATTTTTCAAAATTTCACGATTTTCGTATGCTATAGTTTACAGCAATTGTAAAACTGAAGAGGGCAAAATTTATTGAGATTTTTAAAATTTTAGCAATCCTCATGTGGTATAAGAAGCAAAATATTTAAAAACGAAATAAAATAGAAAATTTTGATATTTTAAAGTTCATGATCTTTGTGTACTATAGTCAGCAAAATATAACCGAATAAAACATACAAGATAAAATTTAAAATTTTACAATTTTCGTGTGCTATGCAAAATATTGAAATTTGAAGAAAACACAAAAAATTAATTTTAACAAATTCATGATTTTCATGTGCTAAATATTGAAAATATGAAAGAAACTGGAAAATTTTGGAGTTTTTGAAGATATTACGATTTTCATATACTAGTAAGCACATTAATGAAAAATCAAAGAAAACAGAACTTCTAACGATTTTTGAAATTTTCGTGATTTTGGTGCACGTAAAATGTTAGAAAATCAAAGAAAACTGAATGTTTTAGATTTTTGAAAATTTAGTAATTTTGCGTGCTAGCATGTAAAATATTGAAAAACCGAAAAACGTCAGAGATTATTGAAAAATTGCGCAATTTTCACGTGGTAGTGTGCAAAATAATGTAAATTTTAAGAAAATAATTGATTTTGGAATGTCTGTAAATTTTGATAGCATGCTAAATATAAACCGAAGAAAAAATTTAGAATTTGAGATTCTTCGTGTGCTATATATCATGAAAAATATTGAAAACCCGAAAAAAATATTCTATTTTTGAAAATTTCATGATTTTCTTATGCTATCGACTATCCCTAGCAAGATACTAGAAAACCGAAAAGTGCATTTTTACATATTTCGTGATTCTCTTGTGCTATAACCAGCAAAATATTGAAAAATAGAAGAAAACCGAAAATTTTGAAATTTTTAAAAATTTCACAATTCTCGTGTGCTAGCAAGATTTTTTTTTTTGGAAAAAATAAAGAAAGATGCCGAAGTATTTGCAAGTGAATAATTCATATATTTTACATATGAAGCTCATAAATACGAGATATTACAACTTACAAATCATAAAACAATAAACTTTTAAATTACTTTGATTTTTCTTGACTTTGGACTTCGATCATGCACATTGCGCATGAGGCCCTTGCTAGTTATAGTACAAAATAAATTCACAGAACGAGAGCAGATTTATTGATGACTTACCTAATATACAAATTCATAACGTACGTATCAGGATTAGGTAACTTCCCTAGGGCCAGTTTGGAAATAGCATTGACTAAACCAGAGGGTTTATGAGTTCAGATGATCAAGAGGCATTTGGACACCATATTGGGGTTAGGAAAAATTTGCAATAAGTAATAAGACTTCTATCAAAATACACGATACAAACATCAAGATACAGAGGATGTTTGACAATAGTCATTATCTAGGAATTAAATTTAAGTACTTGTCAACAGGGGAAGAAAGGACTATTATAGTACAGGATAAATTTAGAGAACAAGAGCAGATTTATCGATTGCTTGCCTAATAGACAAATTCATCAGGTACCTATTAGGATAGATAACTTGCACGGGGCCTTTTTGGAAAGACATTTGATAGAGAAACAAGGGTTTAAGATGATCAGGAGGCTTAATACAAAAAATGAAACTTTCGGGAGTTTGGACACCATTTTGGAGTTTAAGAAAAAGAAGAATTTGCAGTATAAAATTCCTCCTAACCATGCGGAAGTGCAGTTTATGGAATTTCAGACTTAGATTCTCATGAAACGTCAAAATTGCACACAACCATAATTTGTAGGTTAACAAATCACAGTTATCAAATAACTAGAAGGAACCCCAGAACCAAAAATAGGTTGGGAAATAGAGAGAGCCTCATCTCTAAGTTTGTAAGAACTAAAAACTTCCACATCTCAAACGGGAAAAATAATTTTATATCACAAGAAAATGATGGCTAAAGCAAATCTTTTGAGCTGTCTCGTAATAATAGGCACCTTTCTTGAATGTATAAGAGGACTGAATAATTTACGTATAAGAACATTGTTACCTTGCTTGAGTCAATTTCCGCAAGAGCAAGTCCTTTTCTGTATAAAGCTTCTGCTAACTGGTCACGAGTTGCCTCCATCTTCTTCTTAATAGTCTACGCAAGAGAACAAGAGAATTCATTCTTAAAATAATTACTCCATATCCTCATTAAAAAAAGATTTTTTTTGAATCGTATAAACTAAGATGAGATTATCATGACAAGAAGTAAACAGGTGCTATTACAACCTATGGTCAAAATGAACTAGCGTTAGTGGTATTTCCAGTCTGCTAATCAAACTAACACAGCCTTGCGTGTCTGTCAGAGAAAGCAATCTTTCTCATGCAGTGATGAAAAACAGCATGGAAAAGTTATCACGTACCTCTTCTTCTTCATCTTCAGGATCCGACTTTATTGAAATCCATTTCGCCAACTCATCTTTGTTGACACTCTCAATTACCTCATTGGCTGCTTTGATAATCTGAAACAGAGAGAACACAAATTAAAAGGAGATTTTTCTTTTCTGACAACTTATTCCAAATCTGGATTTGACTTGAAATCCAAAATATACGACGAACGTTAAAAACTGACATATCTCACTACTCCATACAATTACAGAGAATTGAACAATAACAAGTCATATATTCAGCTTACCATAACAGTAACAAGTCATATATTCAGCTTCACATGGTAAGCAATAAACGAAGTACTCTACCAATAAACAGAAAGAAAAGTTATAATAACTTGATTAAATGTAACTGATTTTGAATAGATAAATCAGTATAAATAACTATTAACACTGAAAATGCTAATTAAATCAAGATTCTAAAAAGAACGGATATTGGCGGACCTCAAAAAATCATATCGTATATAGGTGTTTCCTATATCATATACGGCCAATATTGCTGATATTCACAACATCGGTCGATATATAGGAAAATGATATCGGTTTTATCGTAACGCAAGAGGGTCCCAATCTGATAGATTGGCCGTTATGACCCTTGTTTGAAACATCGATTTTTATTTAAGACATGACAAATTATGGCCCTGTTTGGGTATGGAGTTAGGATAACCGGAGTTTATTTTTAAGTGGAGGTAGAGGTGATGCAAGCTCTGGTTTGCAAGCCCCAAACTCCATTTAGAAATAAGCTCTGGTTATGTTATAAGAGGTGTGTGTAAAGGAAAACGGAGTTTAGAAAACTTAGATTACATTGGAGTTCAGATAGCCGTGGTCATCTCAACTTTGACTCCAAAATGAACGCTAAACACGATAAAGCTAACATTTTGGAGTTAAGTTTTGCTAACTTTACGAAGCTCCAATTTAGAAAAATCAACTCCATTCCCAAACAGGGCCTCTCTCTTTTCACACGGGAATGCCATGGAAAATCATTATAAAAGTAGAAGACCATGTTATTTTCAATATATATGCCAAACTTGTGCAGCAAAAGGACTTAAGATTAAATCTGATATGCCATCATAAAACAAGCTTCCTTAGTGACCTTGATGTTCTTGTGTAAAGGCCAAGAGATACTGAAATCAAATTAGAGGTTAATTATCAACACCTCACAAAGTTTAAAGTTAAACTTCTACTGGAACATGTGGAATGCGAAGTCAGAAAAGTGCCTGTCTTCTCAAAAAGTTCTCACTGAATTTCCTACTAATAAGTTGTATAGTTTCAATGTCTGTGAAGCTTACACCTTTAGACACCATTTGACAACTCTTTCTCAATAACATTCAGGAAAACTATAATCAGCCTTTTATCATCAAGTGGGATTTGGCCGTAAAGTAAACGACTCCCGGAAACTTTAGCAAAAGAAGGGGGGGAAAGGACATGGCTGTAGACCTCAAACTTCTATTGAACCTCAAGCTTGGTGCCAAATTCCTAGCACAAAAACCATGTCTTCTCCATGAAATTCTTAAAATCCAACTCGGCGAGTAGAAAAACCTACATTATAAATCATATTGCTGACCTCTACAACATTAATAAAATAGTAATCGCAAATGGAATTTTTTATGTATTTAGAAAAGGTCCTTCGATGATGGGAAACCTCGGCTTTCTCATTCCAAAAGAAAAAGGGTCCCAAGGTGGATTCTACCATACTTAAGGTGTACTTATCTCCACAAGATAACATATGCAAGAAAGATAGCTCTTCCTTATCCAATTCTCACCTCCCAATAGATATCTCATTTCTCAATATTTATCGAATACCCAGCTATAATTTCTAACGACAAGTTAAGCATCCATTTCCATCCCTCAAAGTTGATGTCAAGTATGTTTCAGCTTATGTAGTTCCATAGTGTTTCGTCCGGATAGTTCTGACAATTAGGTATGCTCACTTTCCTGTAGTTGTCAACTCTGATCTCTCTTATCCATATTAAAGACACAAAGAACATCACCAAATAAAATTTCGAAGCGTAATAGTATTTGGAAAAATAAAATTGGAATTGAAACTGTAGAAATCATATGAATGTAAGCAACTCATATTCATGGTTTTAAATCTCGTTTGATTCCAATCCCAAAAATGACATGCCGGGTTCTAATAATGACATTTAAACCCCGAAATCAAATCTTGTGACTGAATTGGTGAAGGTTGGAGAGTTTATAATGGGATATCGGTTTATTTGGCAACATTAATTACTTAAAAAGGCCAGAAACCATAGTTATATTAATAACAAATTTTAAAAACCACTAACACACACTCATTAGCAAAAATATGTCGAATTGTTTATACTTATTTTTACTATTTATTTAAAATCTCTAATATTTTTCAAAATTTTGTTTAATCAAAAGATAAAAATCCGACATTCAGATCCAAGATGGCAGATTCCGATCCCAAATACCGATATTTAAACCTTACCCATAACACTAACTAAACGTCATATGATTTTATTAAGTGAAAAGGAAGAAAATTAGGCAACAGGCAAGCTAGTAAGATGAAGCATACAAACACTGCATATCTCCCCACTAAAAACTGTCATTCAATTGGCATTGTTTGTAGCAATCATGTTTAGGAATGGGAATAATGATTAAAGATATTCTAAGCATGCTTGCTGATGTCTGTTTTCTGCTAAAAATATCCTCTTGTTTCCTATATTGGAACCGTCTCACAATATACCCGTACCTCTTGGTTAACATGAATCTTGTCTTCATCAGAACCACCAGAAAGTAAGCCTTCTAGAATTTTAGTAAGTAGTGGCGTGTAGTTTGGAAACTCCTCCTGCATACACAATCAACAACTTAACACAGCAAAAGAGTGGAAGACACGAAATATGTCAAATCCTAATATTCACATTGGTTTGGGTTCAAGACAAATTAAAATAAAACTAATAATGCAAGGAAGAATATACTATAAGAAAAAAATTAACGCAAGGAAGAAAAAACTGTGAAAAGAAAAAGAACATTATGGACATATACACTGTAACAAGACAGAGGCATCTGCAAAGGTTTTGGCGTCTAGTGTGTGTGTGTGTGTTTCATAAGTGTATGTTGTTACCAATGGAAGAAGCCCATGGCTATGGTTACTTGGTCATCACGAGAAATACCAGATAATCCTTGTAAGAAATATAGTTAAGCTCACCTGTAAGACTAAACTCAGGCAATAAAGATAAAAAGGGCACAACAGATAATTTACCTTCAAGGAAGTAGAAAATTCATTCCATGCGGTTCTTTCTTCCTCTGAATTTCTCTTTAGGTTTGAAAGTATCCTTATCTTAGCATCTCTCACCTGAGATTAATATATATATATATATATATATATATATATATATATATATATATATATATATATATATATATATAAAGAATAATGAAGCGGAAAACATGTCCATTCTGAAGAAAACGAGTGAAAGAAAGATCCTCTGAAAAAATTATAATAAAATTTGACAAGGTAAACGTAAACACTCAACCATGTATCAGGCCTAAATAAATTTTGATGAAGATTTAGCTTTAAATGACAGAATTAATTCATACCTGTTTTCACAGCCCAACTTGGTGGAGGGCATTGACAATAGTAACAAGATAATACAACAGGAAATTAAAAACTAATGGACGACGCAATAAATGCACTTCACTATCACAAGCATAATGCCACAAAACGTAAACTGCTGTGTCTGCATAATTACCTCTACCTGCAGCCGCTCAGTGACACTTTTATTGGCATTAGAGTTCACCTTCCCTCTATCCTCATCAATCTACAAAATAGAAATTGTAATTAACAAAAAGGATCAACATACTTGGAATACAGGCACTCCTAAGGATGCTCTATGTTTTACTTTGTCCATTTACCACAAGGATAGAATAAAGTCATTGTTCTATGAATCAATTTTCCAGTAGGCTAAAACAAACAATAAGCAATACATCACAGTTACCTGAGTTGAATATATAGACAATCCTTCAACCCATAACTATTTGGAAGACGATTTCCCTTCATACTAGTAGTCGGAAGCATGCCTCCAGCCTGTGACTTCCCATTCACAAGCCACATGCCTCACCAAAATGACCACAAGTTCATCACTCTTAACACATTGAATTTTCTTTAACAATTACATCAACAGTATTCCCTAAGATTTACCATCAAGGTGTGGTCTCAATGGGGAGCAGCAGTAGAATAAAAAGTTTTTATTTTTGACCAAATTTTATGACTGACTTGAATCTCATTCCAAGCCTCTAGGTATGTGCCAAATTTCTATGAAGGGATATAAGACAGGATAGGGGATTGCTTTAAACCATTAGACAGTTGGCAGTCAGATCTTATATAGGCATGTAAATTAAATCATACATGCAAGAAACAAACTAGACACCCCTTAGTCTAAGAAGAGGATAGAATAAGGGGAAAGATGATAGAATTTGTTAACTGGGGCTGCAATCATCTCCAGGCATGGTAGAAGCCCCAAAAAGAAAAAGAAAAGAAAACATCGGAACATATCAAAGTTTTTATTAAAAAACAAACACTAATTATAGTTAAAATTGAAAGCAGGATTAGTTTAAAGATCACCACACAGATGATATAACATTGCATGATAGGATAAGATAAGAAATAACCTTGCATGGTGGGATAATGTAAGAAATCTGATAAGAAACTGGTGGTTGTGGACTGTTTTGGTCATTTTTCTTGCTTCCACGGGAAACGACACCATATGAAATAGATCCAACCAACACGGATCCAGACTGACAGTTCTGAAAGACATTATACAATAGAAACATACTGTTAGCAATCAACAAAATAAAAAGAGGAAAAAAACAAGGCAGCAAGCAAATCCATGGTCCAGTCTGTGCTCAAGAAGTAGAGAACAAGCGGCATATGGTGAAATAAATACCTTTGGAAGCTTCTCCTTAGATGGTGGACCCACATAGAATGCTTCTGATTCGCTGGTATGCCATAGAGGTTGAATTAAATAAGAATACTCATTTGAAGATAACTAGTTGCAACTAAAGTAGAAAAGCAGAACTACCCGGGTACTAAAACTGTGGATTTATAGGCTCCATTTCCCATTATGGAACCATCGGGTTCAGAGAAAAAACTCAATTGAATGAAGTCCTGCACACAGTAAATTTCCAAACAACTGTAATTCAACATCTCCTCATACACATTAACTACGCAGAAAGACAATAGCTGCCAAACAATTAACTATGTATGTGTTGTATCTTTAGGCTGGGGGAAAAAACTCAATTAAATGATTCCAACAGCGCTACAAAAAAATGCCAGTCAACTTTGACTAAACATCACTTTGCAAGTACATGTGTACATGTTAGCGAAATAGAGCAACATGACAGTAGCTGCAAAATAATTTTACGCACGCGCGCGCGAGAGAGAGAGAGAGAGCGAGCACAATGAGGAAGCAGGCTGTGCAAAGCCACCATAGGAAGCTATCTACAGCGATGTTGGTGTACAACATCCTGGGTGTTGCCTAAGCTTCACAACTAAAGGCAACAGACTGAGGAAACACCACAATAGCTTCAAAACAATTTAATCCACACACATAAACATGCATATACCAGTGCAGAGAAACGCTGCACAGTAAGTGCCATTGTAAAATTTCAATTGAATGTGCAGCTTTGATGGGTTATTTGCAATAGAGATGTATTTGGAAGATATTAACAATAATATAAGAGCTAAAAGTACGATCTTTTGATAGCAGTTAAATGCAGCGTATGATGGATGCACTGTTAGAGTTAAGCCTGACATCAAACATGTATTTAATCACTAGAGAGAATTAGGTGATTATTAAACGCCTTCCTTTAATCTATACTAAGGGATGCCAATCACGGTTCTAGTTCAGGAGACATCTCTTTAACGACAAGAAGAATATGTTAAGATAGTGAGTAATGACAATTATTTTTGAAGTGTTGTACCTTTTCCTCCAATTTCCTTTCTATAAACAAAACTAGCTGCCTCATTTTCTCCAGAAATTGCACATTTTCATGTCTGCACAACAAGTTTAACAAAGCTTAGCAAACAGGACATTGTAATGTATAAATAAGAACCATCTGGTATTCCAAATCAGCTATTCGAAAAATGTTCGTAAAGTTTACGTCCATATCGTAACTAATATGCATCACACCATAACAAATTCCAAACCTACATATGTGATTCTAATTAAGGTAATTTGGCATAAACTCCTAATTTACCAATACAACTTAAAGCCTTAGCTAATATACAGCCAATTTGGAGTCAACCTCATGCTTATAATGTGATTTTGATTTGAAGACTGCAGCAGCAGCTGAATATGCTAAAATTAACTTTAAAAAATATAATGGAAGCAATGGTAAATACTAATGCATATACACATGAATTTTAGGTTATAGGCAGTAGTTTGAGAACAAATAAAATATATAATTAGATTTAAAAATATATATATACATATCAAGAAACACCCATGCAACATCAGGCCAGATTCCAGAGGTATAAACAATGTGCTATGCCACATAAGCTTATGGTTGTTGATTTATATTCATTCCATTTCCTTTCAAGCCCCAACCAATTGCACAAGCAAACTTTTGGAGAACTGTGACAAAATTCAAGCGTGGAACTGTGACAAAATGGTGGAGGATCGATAACAACAACTGAATCTGATGATTTAGGCAACTTACAATATTCAGAATGTGCTGCTTCCAGCCAAGCACAAAAACAGTTAATGCACGGAAGTTTCAAACTAAGAATTAGTTTTCTTGTGTGGAATGTCTTCAAAGATGTAGGATCTGCAGAGCAGGTGGTGTATGTGGAGACAGAGCGAAAGTAGACAGGGAGGAAAATTAATGAAAGAAGGCATACATTGGCACAAAGAGATGGAAATTTCTGAAAGAAAATATGAAGTGACCCACACAGATAGGCAGCTAATTCAGGTTGAGTGGATGGGTGGGTGGGGATAGGGGGAGTGGTGCACAAATTGCCTTCTGTAGGAGATGAGGGAGCCCACTTATTTTTAAATGTCTATCTAATCTACACAACCTACATGAATATGATACAAATTTATGTAGCATGCACCACTTGATTTGCGTAAATAAGATTTTACTTTACTGGGTTTTATCATAAGTTTGCCATGCCCTCACTGAAATGTCACCAATACAGCAGTGCATGTTCTTCATCCCATTTAGGGTCACATTGAACTGCACCAACAATACTTGAGGAACATCAGAAGGAAACAGAACAGTAAAAAAAAACTGCATCTTTCTTGCATTGCTCATCTGTCTACCAAGGAAAATTGACATATTTTTCAAATCATATGTGCAATAATTAAAACTCTTCAAGGAAATTCACATTTTTTCTCGAAATAATGTGAGATAAAGTATTCTACTCTAGCCACACCAAAACGAAACACGCTATGACTCCAAAGGTTGACATCCAAAAGCAATGATATATACCTTAAATAAAGTTGCAAAGTGTATTCTCCTTTTGGGACCTTGACATATTTAGGATATACATCTCCACATGCATAGACACGCTGGCATAAAAATAAGAGGAAACATACAACTTAGCTCCCGCAGTTATACAAAGTGTAGCAAATAGATGCAATAATGAAAATTATGTGAGCTTGTGGTGCTTAAAAGATGTGCATAGCTTTTACAGATTTCTATTGTTCATATGCAGTCAGTCCCCATCTAAGGGATATACCTTTAGTAATTATTAACATATCAAATATGAATTGATAGATCTGGTCATTTTGCAATTTATCTCATTGTTTCATCCTCACAGCGGGATTATCGTCGTCGTCATCATCTAAGCCTGTTCTCATCAACATGGGGTCAAAATGGGATCAGCTATGAAGCAAAGCTCCAGTAAAGATCAAACAAAGTTTTACGACCGGCTGTTGACTTGACGTCAACCCTCTCCAAATAATTGCCAAATTCCTGGTTCAAAAAACAATGACCAGAAAGGGGCTTGTCAAAGTCCAAGATGACTAGTTGGCATCCTCCAAATTCTTATAGATCACGAAGAAGTCTAGAAAAGGGGAAAAGATAATATATTTGCTAGGTGGGGATAGATGAGACTGAAACTAGTTGACTCTTAATAAAATAACTATCGTCAAACAGGTCATATTACAGAATCACAATGTTAGCAAACATTATATTTTAAAACAACACCATAAGCGGTTCAGGTTTATGGTCAGACTAATCTCCTAAGCATTATGTCTTAAAAGACCCATATCCAGAACCGGGTCTTAGAGGATTTCTAAAAAGTGTGCACCATAATTGTTTATGCAATTATAACTTGAAGAAACCATCCGCCATAAGTATATTCTGAACCATCAAATTAACTATCCATTTAAACGATTTTCTTTGGTTGTCTCCATCTCATCATAATTATCGCATATCAAAATTGATTTTGATTATTCACATTCTAATTGCATGGCAAGACCAACTCCAATATAAGTTGATACACTGATGATAATTAGAACATTGAAAAGGGACAACCTTATTAACATCAGATATATTATAAAACTGAGACTCAAATTTATTGTCATATATCCGGTTGTTTAGAAGTGGTATATGGGGCTTTATCTCAGCTCCTTCTTCCAATTTGAACCTATAACTGCAGCAATAAAACAGAAACACATAAAATTATGTCCACATAAAGTTGTACAATCACACTAGAGGAAACCAACATGATGGAAACTTACGTTAATGTTAAAGCAATAATTTGTTTTCCAGAGGGTAATTTGTCACGGGATGTAGGTAGAGAACTCAGGTTAGACTCCACCGGCCGATATGGTACCCTGATCTGTGCAACTAATTGTATCTTAGAGAATATAAGATAATACAATTTATCTACCAACATACACCATGCAAGTACCAGACTCAAATTTGAAGCATATTATTTACCTTGTTTAATGTAGCAGACGGAATAAGCATTTCGGATGCTAGTAACGATTTTGCATCAATTCTGACAGGTGCCTCACTTCCGTCAAGCACTACTGCGTCTCTATTGATGCTAATCCCATGAAATACAATCTACAGAGAGATGTGATGCAAATAATTTAGTGCTTTTTTTAATAATAAAAAAATGTCCTCTACTTTGCCCTGAGTATACTACACATAATGTTTCTACTTTAAACTGAGCAATACTAGATGCCAGATAGATTTCAGTTTTAGAAAAAGTCAACAGATATTGAGAAACAGTTTATCAATTAATGATAGCATATATTTATAAACAGTCCCGAAGGCCTGGGTATAAGCTGGTTTTTTTAAAAAAAGAGGAAAATAGACAAAAACATTCCAATGTACTACAAGCAAAAGATGTATGCCAAGCATAGAGAAAGCCCATGTATGAAAGGGAAAATGGACTCAGCACAGAAAAGCACCACCAGGAATTTTGAAATAATAAAGCGCAAGGTCCATTTAAAAAACTGATTAAATTTTATAAATAGTAAATATGTGGACAAGGTGGAAGGATATTATTATGAAAATAAGGATTAGCAGTTACAGACGGAATATATTAAAAAAAAAAGCCCACAACAAATAACGTTAACTGGGATCAAATGTATATGGTATAAACCATAAGGTTTCAGACAATAGTAAACACTTCCTGAAGAAAACAAATACTCTCTTAATATGCAACATCCGAAGGAAATGAGCTGATAGAAAAGTACATAAATTCTAGTGGACAAATCATCAGAGCACACACAATTAAATAACCTCGACAAAGTAAGCACATAACTTCAAAAGACAAAAGAATAAGGTAAGCACATAACTTCAACAAAAATGATTACCGACACAGGTAAGAAATTTTGGTGATAAACTACCTCAAAATCAACTATAGTAGCTTCATGACTACCAATGCCACTGGACCAAAATTGTGCAATAGCCAATTCCATGGTGAGGTCACCTTTAACCAAAAACATGAAACTATTAAGAGAAGGAGATGAAAATGTTGCAACAGCTTCCCACTTGATAGGCCGTGTCAATGGACAAATCTGTATAGTACTTATGTTAAAGCATGTGAATATAAGTAGAAATAATCCTTTCCTGAATTGAATAGTACCTTTCTTCTTTTATGAGAGGATGGAGTAATACCTGAACAGCATCAATAAAGAACCTCCGTGAAGTATCAAATCCAGAAGTTCGCATTGTGGCTTCAACCCATGTAGCTCCATGCGGAACTTCAATAAACCTCCTTTCAATATGGCCTGCAATATAAAATCTGATGATGAAAGGAAGGCCTATGGCAAAATTTTCCTGGCATCACTGAAAGCAAAGAAAGGTACCTGGTGTAAACGAGATGTTAGAAAATAAAATTTGTGGAGGCTGGCCCACTGGGATCGTAGGTTTCAAAATTGTAATTGGAACCCTGAATAAAGGACCTCTCCAGGGAGCTTTGCAATCTATACCGTAAACTTCATGGTAGTGCAGACCAGTGCTGAGATGAGTAGGATCCACAACTATGCTGCAGCAAACAAAAATAATATTCAGTACCAATTATATCTAACATTTTACGTGTATGTACACCATCACTAAAGTGAAGAAACCTTCTAAACAAAGAGGAGCATGGAAAGAAAAAATATGTCGGTTAATTTTAAGAAATAAATGGTGCAGCTAACATGATTAGAATTTAACTGAACAATAGGCTTTCTTAATACCATTCAAGGCAATATAGGTTTACTAATATGGGACTTCAGAAATAACTCACTTCTATACTAACTGTCAAAGGTAGGTGAAATACAATGGAACAGAAGGGCTGCTACCAAATGTGTATGCAGAGTAGAGGGCAATACGAATGCAACTGACTGAAATTTCTAGATAAATGGAAATGCAAATAACATAGAGGCAGATGCAAGGGCAAGGCCTATCGATACGATCAGCACATGAAAGAGATACAAAATAAAATAATTGCAATAAAACAATATAAAATGTAGGCATACAATTGCATTTGAAACTTAGAATTTAAGGCTTCAAATTTGTGGATGATAACATGCAATCACTTAAATGTAAATCAACAAATCTACACACGTAGAAATCACAAATAACATAAGAACTCATGTTCAATAACCATGGCTAGTTTCCAAACTGTTCAATAGTTTTCAAATTAAAAACCCAAATCTATTATCCATTGATAAGCAAAGCAAACAGCTAATGGATGAAACTCCAAAATCAACCTTTAGCGCATATAATTGATTAGATGAAACCGAATGTGATGCCAGCCAATTGAACAAATAGAGATTGCAAGGCTATCACCAAAACAATAGGTCTGGCTTGATTTTGTTAGTTTTTTGCAAGCCTTATAAGATTCCGCCGTTAAATAGCATTACTCGAAAAGAAGTTCATATGTGATAAACTGTATATGTGGGTGTAAAGAGGAGGAAAAGTCTTGATATAAAGTGTGAAAACTGAAGTGATGAGTCTATGGTGCAACTTGGTAAGCCAACAAGACAATATAATGGTCTAAAATCACGTGCCAACTTTTAAATGAGAGTTCCATTCCATCCTAGGGCAGCAGTTCATCAATCATTATTGATAAGTTACATGAATGCTTGCAAATATGTGGGTACAACAAAGTAAAAAAGAATAAAGTATATGGGCAAAGCATACTGACTTGAAACTACGACCATTATGAGTTAGCAGGAGATATTCAGGAGCGTGTGAGACCAACTTTTCACTTGAATGTAGTTGTATGCATTCCTCAAATGGAACTAGCTGTTCCAAATTACTTGCACCATCATGAAACCCTGGGCTAACTTGAATTGTCCACTGTAGGGAGGGGAAAAAAGATCACATGGTTAGTTTCCGAAATACCAGGAAAATTAATCTTCAAATTGCAACATCATAAGATTAGTTGAAGCAACTGGCAACCAGTAACGTTTGTAAGCAAAAGATTAAACAGGACTCAATTGTTTTCTCCAGAAAATAATTCTCTCTCTAGAAGTTATATATACCGGACGATATATCAGGTATATGATTTGATATCAATATCCGATGTCCATATAGGGGATCTATGCATCTTATATATAGAGTTCATGCCAGAAAATATTTCTAAATTGAAAGAATAATAATGTCTAGATGCCATTCATTATATAAAATAACTTTAAGCTACATTAGAAGGCATTAAAAGAGAATATATGTTTCCACCATGTAATAAAATAACTAGATATGCTTCAATATTAGTCATCATATGTAAGCAAGTGTGTGTGTGAGAGATAGAGAGTAAACCATTAATTTTGCACCCACTAAATCAATGGGTGAAAAAGGGGTAGAATCATATAAAATTTGGTGCATCCACATATTAGACGATAAAGATGATGTTAAATGCCGATCGTTGAAAAAAAATCATGGAGGGTGTTTCGACGCCACATGACGAAAAAGCCTCCTACAGTCCTAGGGTCTCTCTTTCTCGATATATATAGATATATATATATATATAGGGGGGGGGGAATGTTCCTAAGATGACACTAGGGGTGCGACCCAAAGAGTCACCTACATGGCAATTCATGAGAGGCCCTACCTCATAAATAAATGCCAATGTAATTAATGAAGATGCATGCATTTATGAGTTGAGGACATTCATGAAGTGCAAAATAGATTTTAGGTTGCGCCTTGAAGTAATTGAGAAAGAATAAAAATGAGTATAAGGATTTGACTATTTGAGAGCTCCTCCGCTTTTTATATATACTAAACCAATATATGACAAACTATAATTTACCCGATGAGGGACTATTATTCTAATATTCTAACACCCCCTCAAGTTGGATCGTAAACATCAAACATGCTCAACTTGTTACAAAAAAAGTCACTCGTACTCCCAAGCGACTTAGTAAGTAAATCTGCTAACCGGTTTGTCGGGAGACATGATATGTATCAAGGACACCTTGAGTTACTTTCTCTCAAACAAAATGGCAATCTACCTCAATGTGCTTTGTCCTCTCATGGAAGACTGGATTGGATGCAATATAAATGGTCGCCTTATTATCACAGTACAAACGCATAGGAAGGATAGCACCAAGTCCAAGCTCACCGAGTTGATAACTAATCCATAACAATTCACAAGAGATAACGGCCATGGCTCGATATTCTGATTCTGCAGTAGAGCGAGCTACAACATATTGCTTCTTGCTCCTCCATGATATAAGATTTCCTCCAACGAAAACACAATAACTAGTAGTGAACCTCCAATCTATGGGTGATCCTGCCAATCCGCATTTGTAAACAAAGCTATCCTAGAATGTCCATGATCTGAATAGATCAAACTTCTTCCAGGTGCACCTTTCAGATAGCGCAAGATCCAAATAGCTTCATCCCAATGTGTCGCTTTCGGATCCGCCAAAAACTGATTAACGCTCACTGGGAATGAGATATCTAGCCAAGTAACTGTCAAGTAATTCAGTTTACCTACCAGTCTTGTCTTCTGTATCTATTAGGATCATTCAATCTATCGTCTTCTTCTGATAGCAGCTTAGCATTCGGATCTATAGGCGAATCAACAGATTTGCAACCCAACATGCTAGCTTCTGACAACAAATCAAGCACATATTCCTTTGAGAGAGAGATACCTATCTTAGACCTTGCAACCTCTATACCTAGAAAGTACTTCAGACTCCACAAATCCTTGGTCTGAAAATGACTTTAAAGATAAGTCTAGCTCTGTAATACCCCTATCATCATCCCTGTAATGACGATGTCATCCACATACACAACCAAGAGAATGCGCCTAGCCTGGTAATTACGGGAAAACACAAAATGATCGCTATCACGCTAAGCAAGCCCAAAGGACTACTGTAACAAGCTTAAAATGCGTATACCATTGTATTGTTCCTCGTTAATAAAATACCGTTTTCCTTTCGAGTACCGGGTTATTCTTGATAACTAAGTACAAGAACCTTGTAGATCATTAGTTAAGTCTTTACACCGCTGTCATATAGTCCGCATGTTCGAAACCTAGCAGCCTTTTTCTTTTCTTTTGATTTATTTTTAACGTTTTCGAGCTCTGGAAGTTCATGGGCGATGCACATAAGGCCCCGAAACCATATAGGAAAAAAAATATATGTTTTTGGATCATAAGGGATGACACGAGCCAGGGGGTCGGGGGTCGAGCCTAACGCTCAAGCCAAGACCGACCCGGACGGCCAAACGACCGCCCAATGCGGCTGTGCGGGGCCCACTCGTGCTCAGTTTTTTTAGCACGAGTAATATAGAACATGAGCATTTCATTTTTATATTCCAAAACACTCAAATCAATTCTGAAACGGAAATTGATTAATTCTTCATATTCAATTTTTTTAATGTCACTTTAACTTCATTCTCTCTTTAATTGCTTCTTCCTTCAATTCCACAAAAATTCTACAACCATCTCTACCAAAACTCTGCTGCACCAATCCCCTTCCATCTATAAGCGATTCGAAGATCCCGATACCTCAAGTCACCGGAAGTCTCTCGATCGAGACTTTTCTCCCAAATCGGTGATACGGTTTTTATATCGTATCGTGCCGCGTGTAAATCCCTATTCCCTATCTCTTGTTGTGTAGCCACTCCTTGCTTGCACCCTACATCAATTTCCCCCATTAAAAGGAACTTTTAAAATAAAATGTTTGAGTGGAATTCATAGGTCTATTATAATAGTTGTCTGCATGTTTTGTTTTAAGAGATCGATGAAATATTATTAATTATAGTTTCTTTGTTGGATAATTATAAAATGATGGTTTAGTACTAATTATGAAAACACTTGAATCAAATACCAAATGAATCCGCACGCCATTTCGTAGAATGTTTCGCTCATAAAATTTTCTTTTAGCATATCTTTATGTACATAATATGATCTGATCCACATATTTGCACCGTATATACATTTTTCACATGGACACTCGATATAATATAAGAGATTCTTACAAAACTCAATATTTTCCCTTTCTTTTTAGCATTACATTCGAGAGTATGTTTTAAATGGAACTCCTATATTTTTTTAAAAATCTTTTAAATTTCACCGATTTTCGGAAGGAACCAAATAATTTTAACAACCAAAGAATTTAACAGAATTAAGTCTAACAACTAGATAGAATTTTATATGCGCTTTAAACAAATTTCTGAAATCGAAATGAGACCTAGTTTAGGCTTTACATTACTTTTCGCCACTGTTTTAAAATCAGAAAAACTGTTTTTTATCGGCCGCCTTCGGAGACCCATAACTCTATCTTTCGAGATTCAATTTGAGCAAACTCAAGTGCTTTGGATAACTAGATCGAAAGATCTAGATTTTCTTGGTTTTAATTTTTTTTTCTGAAAACCGACATAATTTATAGAATTCTGCCTTTTTAAATTATGTGACGAATCTGGACAAAATCTGTCTTGATGCGCTCTGTTTTTAAACATGACATAACTCGAGCTCCCGACATCATTTTTTGACAAACTTTAGACGTATGGATGCCTAATTGTCAGATCTATAACTTTCCCATATAATTGGTATTTCAAAAACGTATAGAACGATCCGATATATGCTCTGCAAGACACTCCATAGTTGCTGTCCAGAAATTATAATTCTGTTTTAAACACTGATGTTAACCTGACTATAACTAAAGCTCCAGGAATCCAAATCGTGTGGAACCTAGTTGTTTGAATAAGTAGACCGAAAGACATACAAGTTTCTAATAATTTTCGAGATCTGAAAACCGACAGAACATATCACAAACTGCACTTTCAAAATATGCAACGGTGCTGAACAGACTTTGATCTTTTCTACGCAGCGATATAAAAACAAGTATGTCTCCCAAACCAGATGTCGTAATTAGGCGAGACTTGAACTCATGTTTGCATAATACCTAGGACTATATTTTTTGTTTATTTTCTGGTTTCAATTGATTTGGGTAATTAATAGTTCACTACACTTCTTTACAGTATCTTTATTTTTGTCATTGCTTGAATATTGCATTTGTCTCATTTCATGCTATATGACTCATTTTTTTATACCTATATGAATCATATGAATAACCTACTACATATTTGACACGACTTGACTTGAGCAATGAATACGTAAAGATACTATCTTGACCTGAACTCGACATGGAGCTGACATGAACTCTACTTGAACTTGACATAAACTTACAACCCTAGCGTATTCATGGATTCTTATAAGACTTGTGTCATTACTTATAGTTTAACATCCGTGAGGGGCATTAGGTTAGTTTGAGTTGTGAGTTCGATCAACGGAATCTCAGGAGTCCCAATACCAACACCTGAATCTCTTGAATCCATGTCTCTAAGCTGCTATGGTAAAGCGGTACACTAACACGGGCATGTGTTTTCTTGTTTCTTGATTATAGCCTTGGGTCTGAAAATACTCCTGCGGCGGTTGACGCTCACACTCGAACTGGCGTTAGATTAGCTTACCTTTGTAGTGACATCTTTAGACCATATTACCGGTCACTTCATGTTCGTCAGTTATACTTATTATATGCTTATATTAACCGACACCATGCTTATACCGAACTGCCATACTTATATAGTCTGCCCTGCATACTTGAGATATCATATTTGTTCATCTCAATATGCTATTTTCATACTTGTTCTTATACTTGTCATTATATCACCTTATTTTATTATTATACCATTAATTGGGGACTTATCGAGCACAAGTTCACTGACGGACATTCCTTTGTTTTCTTTCTTTGAAAGTGTTCGTCAGGTGGCTTAAGGACAGGGGTGATCGAGCCGTCAGAGAAGGATTACTCTCAGCCTTCATCACATAAAGATTATTATTCATCCGCCAGTCTTTGTTTATTTCAGGATGCTTATTGTTCAGGCTTTGTTTATTTCAGGATGCTTATTGTCCAGGCTTTGTTTAATTTTACTTTCATTGTATTTGAACTCCAGACTTGTTGTCTTTTGTTTTGAACTTTGCAACCTAGAAATGTAATAGGTAGTTAGATTTATGCTCTAATTTAAATTCTTGTTATACTGTACACATTGCTTACTATACGTTTAACGTATTTTTTCAGGAAGGACCACTTCTCGGTAAAAATACGTCGCGAATCTCGTCACATGCCTGCTGCCATCTTTTGAGAAACGGGCATGACATGTTTTAGTGGTGGCCCATGCAGGTCAGTTCTGCATGAACGTCAAAAGCAGTATATAACAAGAATTTTGAAATCCAACTACATTTAACATTTCCTTCGAATCTCATCCTATTCCTTTTAATCCATCTTAAACTTCATTTTCGACTTCCTTGAATATAACCTCTCGACTATTGAATCCTTGGCTTTAGTTCACACCTTCTACTTATATCTCGTAGACTATCATTTGCATGCGTTCTTGAATCTTCCATGTTGACTTAGAAATTATTCTAGAAAGCATGTACCGTTCTTCAAATCTGACTCACGATTATTTGGTCCTCCTAAATTTGTCTCATCGCGATCTACACGTCACACGTGTTCTTACCAGTTGGAGTTTCAATCGACGAAGCTCGAAAACGATATGCCACGACATTATCCTTAGCTTTCCCAGTGCCTTCTTGTAACGTACTTCTTGAGAGAATTTCAGGAACGAAATTCTTTTAAGGAGAGTTGATTGTAACGACTGCACCATAATTTCATTCTTGAATCCATCTCGCTTTCTTCTTAGATTTTCTTGAAGATCACTTCTCGATTTCTAGAATTCTTGTCCGTTTCTTCTTGCACCTCTTAGACCATATTATGCATCCTATGTTCCGACTTTCAAACTTTCCGATTCGGAAGCATCTCATGTTTACACGTCTTCCTAGTCCGTTGTATCAAGATTTACGCCACTCTCGACTGTCATCAAAGGAGGGTAGTGTTCGAGATTTCCAATCCCTTGACATTCTTATTCAGAAGTCCTTTAAACTTCCAGTCAAGTTACTTATTTATATTTCCTGGACCATCCTCCTCTCACCTTTAAAACAAAACAATCGATACTAGTAGCCCCGACCCCAGCCTTTACGACGACATGATCTTTATATGTTCCTTACCCTTTTTATTGTTTCCATCTTGTCGGGTTTCTCTTACTTTTTAAATTCCTGTCAATTCTTTTCCTTTTTGTTTGCATTCATAATTGTCCTTGCGTACATCCTTGAATCATTCTTATTGACATAGGAGATTATCCTAAAAAAATCTTATGCCAGCCTTCAAATTATTTGACTTGGAACATCTTACCATTTTTATTCTACTATTTTTTATTCCCTCATAATCTATTTCAGTTGAATGCCTTCTTATCACTTAGAGTACCAATTGATGGAGCGCGACAATGAAACGTGACTGTTATCCTGACCCTTTTCCTTACTCTGTAATAACATCCTCCTTTAGTATTTCGTGGACGAAATTATTTTTAAGGAGGGTAAAATGTAACAACCCTAAAATTCATGTATCATTGTATTGTTTCTTGTTAATAAAATACCGTTTTCCTTTCGAGTAGTGAAATATATTTATTTCTTGATAACTAAGTATAAGAACAACCTTATAGCTCATTGGTTAAATCTTTACACCGCTATCTTATAGTACGTATGTTCGAAACCTAGTAGCCTTTTTTTTTCTTTTGATTTCTTTTTAACGTTTTTGAGCCTCGGAAGTTCACAGGCGATGCACGCGAGGCCCCGAAGAGTGCGAAGAATACCAACAGATTTTCCAAAATGATTCTTAATTTCAGCACAAAATTCTTGAAAAACAACACTTCAGAACGAGATTTTATTACATATAGCCATATCACACGAGAATAATCATCAATAAAAGTTATGAGATAACGGTAACCAAGTTGTGACACAACAGGGTAATAACCCCAAACGTGGACAAGTTCAAAGTGTTGGTCCACGCGTTTATTGACCCTAGGTGAATAAGACGTGTTGAAAGTAAAAATCCAAATGATGAGACGCACGGTGGTATTTACCCAACTGACACGACTCGCAATCTAGAGAATTAACAGAACTAATAGACGAGTCCGTTTTCTTCAAAATTTGTAACACCCGAGACCAATGCTACTATTTTCAGTTACTGTTTGAGCATAATGTGGTACTCATTTCATTTAACTTGCTTGTTTGTTGCTTACTGTAAAATTTACCCGGCAAAGTCATTTCTACATATAACAAATTTTAGCATCTAAAATAAAATTGAAAATATTCATCTTGGCCTACTTGACACCCCTAGCCTCGTGGTAGCGTCCGTACATTGTGTTCTCGTCCCGTTCAGTGAAACGGGCGAGTTTGGATGGCTACGTGCACGTACGTGTGTCCGTTTTGGGGGTATGCTTTTTAATCATAAAACACTTAATTTTAAAATTTGGATCCCGCTTAAAATCCTATTATTTCAATTTCAAATTTTTGGACTCGACCCGGGCGCGATTTGAAAATGTTTTATTTGGCGCCAAAATCCCAAATTTTAATATTATTAAAACCATCGCATATATTTTTCTAACTAACCTGATATCTTACTGTTCATTACCTATCTTTTCAATCTTTAAGTTAACCATATAATATTTTTACAATCTTTTATACCCTTCTCAATTTATTCTCTCAGCCAATCGCAGCCTGCCCTTTAACCCCACTTTCTCTCTCTCCACTTTTTTTCTCTCTCCCTCATATATTCTCTCGTACTTCTCTTTATCATTCTTTCTCTTCTTGCTTCGTGTCTCGTGTCTCGTTTCTCATTTTTTTTAATTGTTCTTTTGTTGCCGGAATTCCGTCGTGCCGGTGACGCTTCTCGACGTTCCAGCGAGGTACCCCGACCCGTGTGGTTCCTTTGTTCGTCATTTGGGTTCATTCCGTGAACCGTGCGCCGTCGTGAGTTTTCCCCGCCGACGGTTAACGTTCCGTTTTCCCGATTCGAGACCCATCGAGGCAAGTTAATCTTGCTACATGCTATATAATTCATTTTATATCTATTTAAATAAATACCATACCTATAGTTTAAATCTAGTGCCCCATGTTTAATTTTATAACGTTTCGATGTTCCGTTTGCATCCGTTTATATCATATTAAATCTAGATCATGAAAACTTATCTTGTGACATACTAGATTACATTATACTGCAACCATATCATTTAAAATATATATCGTCGTAATATTTATTATTATTATCTTTAATTAGTTTATAATCTTCATTTTATAATGTTATACATTTGAAAATCTTATAGTTTACACATGAAACGTCGTTGAAAAATCGGATATGACAAATCTGAAATTTACTGTACACCTTACCTTATAAAGTTCATTATAAATCATAGAAAAATCATTAGTATACGTTCTTTAGTTCGTTACGAAGCTAACTCAGAATACTATAACTCTATGAAATATTTATTTGCAAAATAAATTGTTTAAATAACGTAAAATGCAAATGAAAATGTCTCCAAACTGCTGTCCAGGGAAATTCCAGCAGCAAACTTTCAACTTCGAATGTTCATAACTTTTTGTAGGGACAACCTGAGATGCTTATACTTATAAAACTGAAAACCTTATTGAATTATCTTTGTTTTGGTATAAGACACGTTCTTTTTGAAGAACGTTTGTTATTTTTAAGCTATTTTACAAATTAGGGTGACGCTGAATTTCTGAACGGAACTTTCTTGTGCATGGTTAATCAATACCACTTTTATAGTTATTAATCGCTTTGAATATGCTATCCATATTAATATTATTATATCAATATTTATATCACATATTGCTTAGTTGTACATCCCACATTACCATTTTATAGTTTTATAACTTTTTGGATACCCGTTTGCATCCATCGCATTTAAGATACATATAATTGCATCCATAGATCACATTACTACATAATAATGTGATATTAACACTCCATGTTTAATAAATTGCATTCTAATTAATATTAGAACTATAAATGTAACCCTAATCGATAACTGTGCATCCATATCCTTGAAATTATATCTATTTGCATATCATATTACATGTTCCAGTTTATTGTTCTGATAGTACTCATGCTTATTTATTTATACACATGCTTATGTTAGTTTGATTATGAGCACCCACATGACATCTTGTGCTTCCTGAAATGACCTGTTACACTTCCTACTTGACATGACATGGTACCGTACACTCTTGACATGACATGACACCTTTATACATTACCTGGCTTGACATGATATACCATGGCTTTACCTGTTACCTGATCTTGTGTCTAATGCCAACAAACATAACATGTAGTCCTCATGGACCGTTCCTGTTGTCTATCCAGACAAACCTGTTTACCTGATCCTGTGTTGGCATTAGTTTCTTGATTACTGGATACCTGACTTGACATAAACATATAACTGGGGGTATGGGGAAATCAAAGGTGAAATCTGACTTGTAACTCGACAGTTCACTACCTGTATTGAGTGTAAACATTCCTGTTTTGTGCCTAGCGGCATGTCTCGGTTTCAGCCGAGAATATTGTGGCCGTGGTCCCGGGTATGTACGGGATACTATCGAGTGTACACATTCCTGTTTTGTGCCTAGCGGCATGTCTCGGCTGCAGCCGAGAATATTGTGGCCGTGGTCCCGGGTATGTACGGGATACTATTGAGTTACATCGATGATTCATCAATTTGGTTTCAAAGACTTTAGAACAGAGAACCTGATAGAACAATCCAGTTTACCCACTGCACACTACCCTGTACTGCTCTGATTTATATTATTGCTACCCTTGCTTTATTCATGTTTATATTCGCATTGCCTGTTTACTATGTTATTACTTGATGACTTGACGCGCTAACGTCTGGGTTTTGCATGGCCCAGATTCTTCTACCTTGCTGCAGACTGATTAGGAGTTTTGCCGCTGTTAGACGAGCGGTGAGGTTCCTGTCGGTACGTAATTTCACTCCAGGTGTTTCATTTATTGTATCTTTTGGCTTCCGCATATTGTTATCTCTTGATTCTTTTACTCTGGCTTATGGACATGTACTGGGTAGTTAGTTTACTTTCCTGTTCTTGATATCTCCACAGCCGTAATGTGACTGTGGAAGGATTTTTCCTATCCACAGGTAGCATGGTTGGCTATGTCACGTGCCCACTTTAGCGTACTTTGGGAAACGGGGCGTGACATGGTTCTTTTGGTATCAGAGCCATAGGATAGTCGGGTTGATTCTTTTGTAGTTGGGTGTTGTACCCAATACACGAATCAGAATACCCGTGTTTAGGAAACATGTCCTGCCACCTTACCGTTTACCATTCTTGAATCACATTCTTCCTGATTATATCTTTTACGATGTGCAAACTTCCTTTGCATGTCGACTCGAAACCTGATTCCTTGTTATCTCTAGGACTTAGGCGACTTGGGTAGAGTTATGTAATTGTGGCTATGATACCGCGGCATAGTTACAATGCGGCACTCTATTTAAGTATCTTGGAGTTCTAGCCTTGATCTATATTCAGAATCTATCATCATGCTAATGTTGGGTGTTTTGAGTTCAGGAATATGGCCGGTAAGAATTTGAAGACGTACCAAGGCGTGTGGACGAAGCCGCCATGCTTGGAGTGATAAGGGGAATGCTGGAGAATCAAAAGAAACAGACCGAGCTGATCCAGCAGCAAGCGGACTCGTTTCAGGAAGGTTTGCAGATTGTTCAGCAGTCTGTGAACAATGTTGGAGCTAAGCCAGTTGACCGAGTAGGGACAGTAGCAGATTTCAGACGTTTGGGTCCGTATACATTTACTGGATTGGAGGAGCCGTTGCCAACAGAGCAGCGGCTAGTTGACACAGAGAATTTGCTTATTGCGGCACAGATTCCAGATGAGAAAGAGTTGATGTGGTACGCATTCAGTTAGTGGATTACGCCCGAGAATGGTGGCTTGTAGAAGAGAACCGTTTGCCCAAGCCGATCAAGTGGGCGGATTTTTCGAAGAGTTTCCTGGAGAAGTTCTTCCCGCGGACTGCACGGGAGGAAATGGAAGAGAAGTTCATCGGACTAAAGCAGAAGGGAGCACCCGTAGATGTGCATGCAGCAGAATGGACGAGACTCAGTAGTTTCGCTGGACCTTTAGTTGCCAACGATGCAGACAGGGCACGGACGTTCATGCGCAGCCTGGACGTGGACATCCAGAGGCAGATTGTCTCCCTGGGTTTGACCACTTTCTCACAAGTACTTGCGGCAGCCGAGAGCAGCAGAGTTTATCTGGGATGAAGGGGAGTTTTTCTGTCGGGCCAGTCGAGTTTAGGGCTAGGCCGACAAATAATATTCTTGCATCAATAGAAGTGATGAAAGTGAAGAGCCGGCTGTTGTTCGTGATTTTTATGGACGTGCTTGAAGATATATCGGGTTTACCGCCAAAGCGAGACATAGAGTTCGCAATTGATTTTATTCCTGGGGCAGCGCCAGTATCCGAAGTGTATTATCCAATGGCGCCAGTAAAATTGGAAGAAGTCAAGAAACAGGTTGCTGAATTGCTTGAGAAAGTTTGGATTCGAAGCAGTAACTCGCCTTGGGGAGCTCCAGTTCTTCTAGTAAAGAAGAAGGATGGCACAAGAAAGATGTGCATCGACTATCGAGAATTAAACCGGATGACTATTAAGAACAAGTACCCGATCCCTGGCATTGGCGAACTTTTCGAGCAGCTTAGTGGCGCGAGGGTATTCTCGAAGCTGGATTTGCGATCCGGATATCATCAGGTCTGAGTGAAAACAGAAGATATTTGCAAGACGGCGTTCCGAACTCGGTATGGACATTACGAGTACTTAGTGATGCCCTTCGGAGTAACGAATGTGCCGGCGGTATTCATGGACTTGAGGAACCGAATCTTTCACCGTTCTTGGATCAGTTCATTGTGGTATTCATTGACGATATTCTGGTTTACTCGAAGAGTTTTGAAGAGCATGCTGAGCATTTGAAGATCGCACTGCAGACGTTGAGACAGGAGAAATTGTATGCGAAAATGAGTAATTGTGAGTTTTGGCTAGAGGAAGTAAGGTTTTTGGGGCATGTTGTGTCTAGCGATGGCATTGCCGTCGATCCAGAAAAGATTGCAGTAGTTCGAGATTGGCCTATTCCAAAGAATGTTGCTGAGATAAGAAGTTTCCTTGGATTAGCCGGATACTACAGGAGATTTGTGGAGAACTTTGCTCGTCTGGCAGAGCCATTGACCAAGCTTACGCGTAAGGAGGTACCTTTTGTATGGGCGGATAAGTGTGCGTTAGCTTTCGAGACGTTGAAGCAGAAGTTGATAACCGCCCCTATTCTGACCGTGCCAGACAATTCCGGAGGATTGGTGATTCACAGCGACGCATCTGGGAAAGGATTGGGATGTGTTTTGATGCAGCATCGGAAGGTTGTAGCATACGCATCGAGACAGTTGAAGACCCATGAGAAGAATTATCCAACTCATGACTTGGAGCTTGCGGCTGTGATTTTCGCTTTGAAGATTTGGAGACACTACCTTTTGGGCGAAAGAGTCGAAGTTTTTACAGATCATAAGAGCTTGAAGTATGTGTTCACACAGAAGGAGCTTAACATGAGGCAGCGTAGATGGTTGAAGCTGATAGCTGACTACGATCTTAATCTTAAGTACCATCCGGGGAAGGTTAATGTTGTGCCGGATGCGCTTAGTCGGTTACCAGTAATTCAGGTGTTAACTACACAGAAGGAGATCGTCGCAGATTTTCGAAGATTTGACTTGGAGGTTGTGCTACCACATTATACGGGACAGATGATGCAGCTGCAAATACAGTCATCATTGATCGAGAATATTAAAGCAGCACAATCGCAGGACCCTAGACTGCAAAAGTTTCGAGGACAGGTTGAAGCCGGACTACGAACAGATTTATTAATCCCCGAAGATGGTTCGTTGAGGTTTGGTACCCGTTTGTGTGTGCCAAAGGGAGATATTCATGAAGAGCTTATGAAGGAGGCACACAGTTCAGCTTATTCTGTACATCCAGAAGGCACAAAGATGTACCGAGATATTCGACAGCATTTCTGGTGGGAAGGCATAAAACGGGAGATTGCTCGCTTTGTGGCAAAGTGCTTGGTGTGTCAGCAAGTTAAGGCTGAACATCAAAGGGTTGCTGGTTTATTGCAACCACTTCCGATTCCTCAGTGGAAGTGGGAACATATAACCATGGATTTCGTGACGGCTTTACCGCGAAGTCCAAAAGCCAACCATGCTATATGGGTGATTGTTGACCGATTGACCAAGGCAGCTCATTTTATTCCTTTTCGGGTTGGTCAATCAACAAAGACTTTGGCAGAGCGGTACATGCAAGAGATTGTAAGATTGCATGGAGTACCGGTGGGCATCGTGTCCGATCGGGACACTCGGTTCTTATCACACTTTTGGCGGAGTCTACAGGAGAGTTTGGAGACTCGATTGAAGTTTAGCATAGCTTATCATCCTCAAACTGATGGTCAGTTGGAGAGAACGATCCAAACTCTTGAGGATACGTTGAGAGCATGCAGGTTGGACTTCAAGGGGTCTTGGGAGGATCATCTACTTTTGGTGGAGTTGTCTTACAGCAACAGTTTTCAGGCAACCATTCAGATGGCTCCATTTGAAGCTTTGTATGGTTGTAAATACCGTTCACCTGTTTGTTGGAACGATGTCGGTGAACGAAGATTATTGGGACCAGATATGGTTGTGCAGACAGTTGAGAAGGTTAACCGTATCAGAAATCATATGAAGGCAGCACAGGACCGACAGAAGAGTTGGGCAGATACGTCAAGAAGACCTCTAGAGTTCGCCGTGGGTGAATTGGTATTCTTGAAGATACCACCGACTAGAGGGGTGATTCGTTTTGGAAGTCGAGGAAAGCTTAGTCTTCGATTCGTTGGACCCTTTGAGATCTTGAAGCGTGTTGATGAGGTAGCGTATCGTTTGGCGTTACCGCAGTCCTTAGCGAATGTGCACGATATGTTTCACGTATCTCAACTCCGTAGGTATGTTCGAGATGAAACACACGTATTGGATCATTCGGATCTAACAGTACGAGAAGACTTGACTTTTGAGGGACGACCGATTGGAATCGTGGATCGAAGGGAAAAGGTTCTTAAGAACAAGGTAATCCCTCTTGTGCTTGTTTCTTGGGGTAATCGCTCGCATGGAGAGTCCACTTGGGAACAAGAAGATGAAATCCGGCAGAAGTTTCCTCACCTTTTCTTGTAGTTATCTATCTTTGTATTCTTGGAATTTCGAGGACGAAATTCTTTTTGTAGTTGGGTATAATGTAACACCCGAGCCCAATGCTACTATTTTCAGTTACTGTTTGAGCATAATGTGGTACTCATTTCATTTAACTTGCTTGTTTGTTGCTTACTGTAAAATTTACCCGGCAAAGTCATTTCTACATATAACAAATTTTGGCATCTAAAATAAAATTGAAAATATTCATCTTGGCCTACTTGACACCCCTAGCCTCGTGGTAGCGTCCGTGCATTGTGTTCTCGTCCCGTTCAGTGAAACGGGCGAGTTTGGATGGCTACGTGCACGTACGTGTGTCCGTTTTGGGGGTATGCTTTTTAATCATAAAACACTTAATTTTAAAATTTGGATCCCGCTTAAAATCCTATTATTTCAATTTCAAATTTTTGGACTCGACCCGGGTGCGATTTGGAAATGTTTTATTTGGCGCCAAAATCCCAAATTTTAATATTATTAAAACCATCGCATATATTTTTCTAACTAACCTGATATCTTACTGTTCATTACCTATCTTTTAAATCTTTAAATTAACCATATAATATTTTTACAATCTTTTATATCGTTCTCAATTTATTCTCTCAGCCAATCGCAGCCTCCCCTTTAACCCCACTTTCTCTCTCTCCACTTTTTTTTCTCTCCCTCATATATTCTCTCGTACTTCTCTTTATCATTCTTTCTCTTCTTGCTTCGTGTCTCGTTTCTCATTTTTTAACTGTTCTTTTGTTGCCGGAATTCCGTCATGCCGGTGACGCTTCTCGACGTTCCAGCGAGGTACCCCGACCCGTGTGGTTCCTTTGTTCGTCGTTTGGGTTCATTCCGTGAACCGTGCGCCGTCGCGAGTTTTCCCCGCCGAAGGTTAACGTTCCGTTTTCCCGATTCGCGACCCATCGAGGCAAGTTAATCTTGCTAAATGCTATATAATTCATTTTATACCTATTTAAATAAATACCATACCTATAGTTTAAATCTAGTGCCCCATGTTTAATTTTATAACGTTTCGATGTTCCGTTTGCATCCGTTTATATCATATTAAATCTAGATCATGAAAACTTATCTTGTGACATACTAGATTACATTATACTGCAACCATATCATTTAAAATATATATCGTCGTAATATTTATTATTATTATCTTTAATTAGTTTATAATCTTCATTTTATAATGTTATACATTTGAAAATCTTATAGTTTACACATGAAACGTCGTTGAAAAATCGGATATGACAAATCTGAAATTTACTGTACACGTTACCTTATAAAATTCATTATAAATCATAAAAAAATCATTAGTATACGTTCTTTAGTTCGTTACGAAGCTAACTCAGAATACTATAACTCTATGAAATATTTACTTGCAAAATAAATTGTTTAAATAACGTAAAATGCAAATGAAAATGTCTCCAAACTGCTGTCCAGGGAAATTCCAGCAGCAAACTTTCAACTTCGAATGTTCATAACTTTTTGTAGGGACAACCTGAGATGCTTATACTTATAAAACTGAAAACCTTATTGAATTATCTTTGTTTTGGTATAAGACACGTTCCTTTTGGAGAACGTTTGTTATTTTTAAGCTATTTTACAAATTAGGGTGACGCTGAATTTCTGAACGGAACTTTCTTGTGCATGGTTAATCAAAACCACTTTTATAGTTATTAATCGTTTTGAATATGCTATCCATATTAATATTATTATATCACATATTACTTAGTTGTACATCCCATATTACCATTTTATAGTTTTATAACTTTTCGGATACCCGTTTGCATCCATCGCATTTAAGATACATATAATTGCATCCATAGATCACATTACTACATAATAATGTGATATTAACACTCCATATTTAATAAATTACATTCTAATTAATATTGGAACTATAAATGTAACCCTAGTCGATAACTGTGCATCCATATCCTTGAAATTATATCTATTTGCATATCATATTACATGTTCCAGTTTATTATTCTGATAGTACTCATGCTTGTTTATTTATACACATGCTTATGTTAGTTTGATTATGAGCACCCACATGACATCTTGTACTTCCTGACATGACCTGTTACACTTACTACTTGACATGACATGGTACCGTACACTCTTGACATGACATTACACCTTTATACATTACCTGGCTTGACCTGATATACCATGGCTTTACCTGTTACCTGATCTTGTGTCTAATGCCAACAAACATAACATGTAGTCCTCATAGACCGTTCCTGTTGTCTATCCAGACAAACCTGTTTACCCGATCCTGTGTTGGCATTAGTTTCTTGATTACTGGATACCTGACTTGACATACACATATAACTGGGGGGTATGGGGAAATCAAAGGTGAAATCTGACTTGTAACTCGACAGTTCACTACCTGTATTGAGTGTACACATTCCTGTTTTGTGCCTAGCGGCATGTCTCGGTTTCAGCCGAGAATATTGTGGCCGTGGTCCCGGGTATGTACGGGATACTATCGAGTGTACACATTCCTGTTTTGTGCCTAGCGGCATGTCTCGGCTGCAGCCGAGAATATTATGGCCGTGGTCCCGGGTATGTACGGGATACTATTGAGTTACATCGATGATTCATCAATTTGGTTTTAAAGACTTTAGAACAGAGAACCTCATAGAACAATCCAGTTTACCCACTGCACACTACCCTGTACTGCTCTGATTTATATTATTGTTACCCTTGCTTTATTCATGTTTATATTCGCATTGCCTGTTTACTATGTTATTACTTGATGACTTGACGCGCTGACGTCTGGGTTTTGCATGGCCCAGATTCTTCTACCTTGCTGCAGACTGATTAGGAGTTTTACCGCTGTTAGACGAACGGCGAGGTTCCTGTCGGTACGTAGTTTCACTCCAGGTGTTTCATTTATTGTATCTTTTGGCTTCCGCATATTGTTATCTCTTGATTCTTTTACTCTGGCTTATGGACATGTACTAGGTAGTTAGTTTACTTTCCTGTTCTTGATATCTCCACAGCCGTAATGTGACTGTGGAAGGATTTTTCCTATCCACAGATAGCATGGTTGGCTATGTCACGTGCCCACTTTAGCGTACTTTGGGAAACGGGGCGTGACAAAATTTCTAATGATGGATGACCAAATCGAATGAAGATCAATGGTTGAAGTTGTGCTTGAGGAGACTACTAGATCAATACACTCGACAAGATGGTAGAGACCATCAACTTCATACCCAGTGCCAATCGTCTTCTTTGTTCCAAGATCCTGCAAAACACAACTACGTGGAGAAAATGTAATACCCTAGTTCATTTATATCAGTTCTAGTTCATGTATTTCTTTATTTATGGTATTTTCCTGATTTATTGTGTTTTAGGTGCGAATAGTGTATTTGACATTTGTATTTGCATCTGACCCGACCCGCATGCTTGAAACCAGTCTTGATTCATGTTATGATTTATCCTGACCTGTTACATAGACTCATGCACTTTCATTTTAATTTATACATCTTCAATACTGGCATTTTATCTGGCATTTGCATTTTTACAATATAACATTTTAAGCCACATAAAATATTTTAAAAATATATTGCATGGCCTGCATGATACCCTTAGCCCCGTGGTAGCATCCGCGCATCTTGTTCTCGTCCCGTTCAGTGAAACGGACTTATATGGATGGCTACGCGCACGTGCGTACATCCATTCTTGGGGGTATGCATTTTTCGTTATCCGGACATTCATTTTTTTTATTTTGGTCGACATGTATATTTTTCGTATTTTAAAACTGAATTTTAGACCCGACCCGGGCATGTTTTGGACTATGTTTGTATTTACCAGAATATCAAATTTTATTTATATAATATTAATTTTATAAATTGATACAAATTAAAATTTAGTTAACTAATAAAGATTTTTTTAATTTAAATCTAAACTAATTTCCTAACAAACTAACCCCCCTTTCTCTCTCTCTCCTCTGCATATATATATTTATATATATTTTATTTATTTAATTTTTTCTTTCCTTATTTAATACACAGCCTCTTCTTCTTACTTCTTCTTTCTTCTTTTTTTCTTGATCTTGTTTCTTGATTCCGGTGATCACCGCCGGAGCCGTGCTCGTCGCTGACGATCCGAGTGATCCAGTGAACGTGCCTGACTTGCGTGATCACCCCCGTGCGTTGTTTGGAACCGTTCCGTGTACCGTGCATGCGTCGCGACATTTCGCCGACGACAGACCAATCTTAATTACATGCTACATTATTTTAGACGCATCTATTTTAACAAATGGAATACCTGTATTTAAAATCATGCACCCCATGTTTAGTTTTATAACTTTTCGATATTCCGTTTGCATCCATTCATATCATTTCAGATCTAGGTCATGAAAACTTATCTTGTTACATACTATACTATCATATACTGCATCAAATTGAATAGTTACATTTCATATTGCTTAGTTATATGTTCCGCACTTGTTAGTTTATCATTTTACGATTATGTGATACCCGTTTGAATCCATATCATTTAAAATTTATATCGTCGTAATATTTCTTATTATCTTTAATTAGTTTATAATCTGCATTTTATAATGTTATACAAAATATAGTTTGAAAATATTATAGTCTACACATGAAACGTCGTTGAAAAGCGGATACGACAAATCTGAAATTTACGGTACACCTTACCTTATAAAATTCATTATAAATTATAGAAAAATCATTAGTATACGTTCTTTAGCTCGTTATGAAGCTAATTCAGAATACTATAACTCTATAAAATATTTACTTGCAAAATAAATTTTTTAAATAACGTAAAATGCAAATGAAAATATCTCTAAACTGCTGTCCAGGGAAATTCCAGCAGCAAACTTTCAACTTCGAATTTTCATAGCTTTTTGTAGGAACAGTCTGAGATACTTAAACTTATAAAAATGAAAACCTTATTGAATTATCTTTGTTTTGGTATAAGACACGTCCTTTTTGAAGAACGTTTGTTATTTTTAAGCTATTTTACAAATTAGGATGATGCTGAATTTCTGAACGGAACTTTCTTGTGCATGGTTGATCAATACCACTTTTATAGTTATTAATCGGTTTGAATATGTTATCCATGTTAATATTATTATATCAATATCTATTTAATAAATAATAATGTTTGTGTTTTAATATTCAGCAAATTTTACCAATTTACAGTTTTATAGTATCCGTTTGTATCCGTACGGTTTATTACATATCTAGTTGCATGCTGAGACCATATTATTTCATTTTACTGTTACATTAGTATCCCATACTTGATCTTGTGCATCCTATATAGTCATGATGTAATCCCTGATAAGTATTTGTGCATCCATGCTTTATTTGTGCATGCTTTATTTGTGCACCCGTACCTGTTACAGTTTTATTATGAGCATCTGTTTGATACATGTATACTACTTGACGTGACCTGATACACCACTACTTGACATGACTTGATACATGTACACCACCTGACATGACCTGATGTACCACAGCTTGACATATTACCTGATCTTGTTACTAATGCCGACAATCTTGACATGTCCCTACGGACATTTCCTATTGTCTATTCAGACAAACATGTACCTGCTTGATCCTGTGTTGGCATTAGCTCCAGATTTATCAATACCTGACTTGAACACATAACTTGAGGGTATGGGGAAATCAATAACGAAACCTGACTTGTAACTCGACAGTTCGATGCCTTTACTGATCAGTCTTACGGGCTAGGCCAGCCCCGGGATGCTGCTGCGGACATCATTCATCGTTACATACTACCTTTTACTGCCTAGCGGCACGTCTCGGATTCAGTCCAAGAATCTTGACCGTGGTCCCGGGCATGCACGGGATACTATTGAGTTACATCGATAATTCATCAAATTGATTTCAAAGACTTGAGAGTAGTTAACCCAGTAGACCAATTTAGATTACTCACTGCACATCACCTGTGCCTTACTCTTCACTGTCCTTATTTATGTTACTGTTATACCTGTTTTACCGTTCATACCCATACCTGCATGACTTGCTACTCCTTGATGTATTATTGTTTGATATTATGACGCACTGATCTGGGTTTTGCATGGCCCAGATTCTTTATCTTTGCTGCAGGCCGAGCATGAGCATTTCAGTGAACAGACCGAGTAGTGAGGACCTGTTATTAGTTTATTTCATTTTCTTTTCAGCGTTTTCATTCCTGATGTGAGCCCGCATTATGGGACGTACATTCCAGTTTATTATTGTATTGGATTTTTTGCTTCCGCATTATTTTATTCTTGACTCATTTATTCTGGCTTATGGACATGTGTTAGATAGTTTATTATTGTTCTTGATATCT
Organism: Agapanthus africanus; assembly: GCA_030015575.1. Lineage (NCBI taxonomy): Eukaryota > Viridiplantae > Streptophyta > Magnoliopsida > Asparagales > Amaryllidaceae > Agapanthus > Agapanthus africanus. The sequence goes on along the minus strand of CM057338.1, from coordinate 65,012,774 downwards.
GTACAGCCGTAATGTGACTGTGGAGGGATATTTCCTATCCACAGATAGCATGGTTGGCTCTATCACGTGCCTATCTTAGCGTACTCTAGGAAGCGGGGCGTGACAGAAAATGAGTTCAAGCAATTCATAGAACGAGTAAACTTACTCACAGGAAGTAAACTAAATGGAAACGTGGTAAGTATAACACAGAAGACAATGATAATGAATGTGCAGGAGTGACCGAACCAATACCCTCTACTCGTGATGTGGATCCATCTGGTAAAGTGACAGATTCACATTGAGGAGTGGGTGTAACAACCGAGTCCAGTTATACCAATTCCAGTTACCGTATGTGTAGGGTGTGGTATTTATTTCTTTGATCATGCTTTGACAGTTACTAGTTATAGTTTACCCCGACATTACATATGTTTGCATATAACAATTTAATTCATTTAAAATAATTTAAAATATACTTGTCTTGGCCTGCTCGATACCCTTAACCCTGTGGTAGCGTCCTTGCATCGTGTTCTCGTCCCGTTCAGTGAAACGGACGTGTTTGGACGACTACGCGCACGTACGTACGTCCGTTCTTGGGGGTATGCTTTTTCATTACTAAATCCTTCATTTCAACTTTTGGAACTTGCAAATATTTTTCATATTTCAAATTCAAATTTTTGGACCCGACCCGGGCGCAATTCTGAAATATTTTGTATTTCCGCCAAATCCTATTTAATTTTGAATTTCTTGAATGATTCAGAAAATATTTTACAGCTTAATTTATATTTTCACAACTAACTAGGTTATTTAATAAAACTGGTAAAATCTTTCATATTTTTCCCAACATATTTCTTTACCCAGCTTCAGAACAATTCTATCTTTAAAATTTTTATCAAATTTTTCCAAAACTTTTCCCTCACCCAATCAAAATCCATCATGCTTAACGCCGGCCCCACCAAAATCTTTCTCTCGCTTCCTTTTTCTTCTTCTCTCTCTCTTCCTCTCTCACCCCCACTACCGTCCATTTTTATCTCTCCTCCTCTTTCTCTCTCCTCTCGTTTCTCCCTCTCTCTCTCTCCTCTCGCGCCGCTTCTCTCTCCTCTCGCGGTGCGCGAGAATCCCGTCACCGCTCCCTCTCTTCTGCTCACCTTCCTTCTTTATCTTCTCCTTCTTCTGAGTTCTTGAAAACCCATGCACGAGGAAAAGGAAAGAAACCCTAACCCTATTTCTCCCCGCTCCTAAACCCTCGTCGACCCACTCTACTTCTCCTCATCATCCTCATCTCCTTCCTCTCCTCTCCTTCCCCACCAAACCCGAGCACCCGAGGCCTTCCCTGCGACCAAGAACCCAGCTTTGCCTTCCATCGCCACCGACTCCTTCTCGTCGTCACCACCTCCCTCTCCCTCTGTTCTTTCCCTCTGCTCTTTCCCCGAGCACCTAACTCTGCAACCAAAGCAAACCCTAGCAGAAACCCTAGCCCCGAGCCATTCCCTGCAACTTGGACCTTGTCGCCTTGTCGTTGATCTCGCCGGCGATCCTTTGCCGACGACTACCCACCGTTACAACCACAGCCGTCTCCCAAACCCCTGTGAGCAACCTTTCTCTCCCTCATCCTTTTCTTCTTCTTTCTCTTCTTCATCTTAAGATTTCTTTTCTGTAAAATGTTAAAGGGTACTCTGTAGATCGTCGGAGCTCCGTCGACGCCTCGCCGACGACGCTGTCACCCCCTGCAGTCCAGTAGGTAAGTTCTTTCATCAATCCCCCATGTTCTCTTTCATTCTTCTTGCTTCTTTTTCCATGCATCTCTTGTCCATTGTAATATTTACTGTTTTCTATTTTGCCGGGATCCGACCGTGCCGTCGACGATCTCGACGACCAAGCGAGGATCCCTAACCCGTGTGACTCCACTGTTCGTCGTTTGGGCTCATTCCGTGTACCGTGCACGCGTCGCGACTTTTCCCCGCCGACACGTAACGTTTCGTTTTCTGTATCGCGACCCGTCGAGACAAGTTAATCTTGCTACATGCTAGTCATACTATTCATATATCGGTCTATCTATTTTCCTATTAATCTATAAATAAAATCTAAAGCTTTGAATTCCAGATTAACAATACACTGTTCCGTTTATATATTTCAGATCTAAAACTTGAAACCTGATTGTTGCATTTAGTTGACTATACCTAGTAGTCACATTTATATGTAGATCTCATAATCACAATTGTTTTATAGCCATATTACCTTTTTTTTTTAGTTTTACCCTATCGGACGACCGATTGCATACGTTTAGCCTTATTCACATTCGATTGCATCTCTAGATTGTTTTAATACATATTAATATGATTTTATCATCCACAAGTGTAATACTGCATTCCCGAAATGTTAAAACCATTCCTTAAACCAAACTGATAACCGTAAAACTAAGTAGTTTAATCTGCACCTATTACTATCATGTTACTGTACCTGTTTATTGTTCTGATAGTACCATGCTTGTTTATTTATAACCATGATTATGCCAGTCGATTATGAGCATCCCCATGATATCTTGTACACCCTGACGTGACTTGCTACACATAATACTTGACCTGATATGGTACCGTACACTCTTGACATGACATGACCCCTTTATACATTATCTGGCTTGTCCTGATGTACCATGGTATTACCTGTTACCTGATCTTGTGTCTAATGCCAACAAACCTGACATGTAGTCCTCACGAACCGTTCCTGTTGTCTATCCAGACAAATCTGCTCCTACCTGATCCTGTGTTGGCATTAGTTCTTGATTACGGAATACCTAACTTGACACTTATAACTTGGGGGTATGGGGAAATCAATGATGAAACCTGACTTGTAACTCGACAGTTGTTTGCTTTTACTGATCAGTTTTAGAGACTAGGCCCGCCACGTGACGATGCTGCTGACATCGTTGGTCTGTACCATTTTCCTTTTAATGCCTAGCGGCACGTCTCGGTTTCAGCCCGAGAGTCTTAGACCGTGGTCCCGGGCATGAGTTACATCGATGATTCATCAAATTGATTTCAAAGACTTGAGAGTAGATAGCCCAATAGACCAGTTTAGTTTACTCACTGCACACTACCCTTCACTGCCCTGATTTATATTGCTGTTACACCTGCTTTATCATTCATAATTATATTTGCATTGCCTGCTACCATGTTTATACTTTATTACTTGATGACATGACGCGCTGACATCTGGATTTTGCATGGCCCAGATACCGTACCTTTGCTGCAGTCCGAGCAGGAGTACTTCAGCCAACAGGCTGAGCAGTGAGGATTCTGTAGTAGTTAGTTCTTTACTTTCAGCATTTTATTCCTGATGTGAGCCCGCATTATGGGATATACATCCCAGTTATTTTGTATTGGATCTCTTGCTTCCGCATTTTTATTATTCTTGACTCATTTTATCTTGGCTTATGGACATTTATTAGATAGTTATATTTTGTTCTTGATATCTCTACAGCCGTAATGTGACTGTGGATGGATACTTCCTACCCACAGGTAGCATGGTTGGCTATGTCGCGTGCCCATCTTAGCGTACTCTGGAAAGCGGGGCGTGACAGTGGGTGAAAAAGATGTGAATAACCCGACTCCCCAGTCATATGATCAGATGCACCTGAATCAATAACCTAAGTTCCGGATTGTGGTGTTGTGGTTAGACAAGCAGTATAATTATCTCTCACCATAATAGCAGTAGGATAACTAATAAAGGATGATTATGGACCTAAAGAGGAAGATCCACTTTAAGTCTTCAAGAACGTTTGATAACAAGCAAGTTCACCTCCACTTAACGTCAAACTCGAGAGATTGGAGAATATGAAACCGGTGTCCTGAACATAATCGGTCACCGATTGAGAAGAATATGGAGATGCTGCAACTCTTGCTAAATGAGGATGAAGATGAGAACAGGTGGCCTTCACATGGCCCGGACGATGACAGTAATCACAAATAGATTTCTTGCGTGGTGGGGGATCCCTCTGTCTCTACTGGGTCCCCGATCTCCATATCCACGATCTCTTAAACCTCTATGACCTATAGGCCATGTCTTCCCCTAACTGGCAATTCTGGACTAAGGAGAGCAGATCTGTCCCTGTCATCTCCGGTGGACGAACTAGAATATACCTGCTGCAACATAAGATTTGTATCGGCTAATGAGTTGCATGCTTCTCCTAAGATATGTGGGCATGCCCTTCATACTTAGGATCTTAGGCACAAAGAAAGGCCAATACCCCCAACTGCTCACGATGACGCTGCATCTCCTGAATATCAGCAGTGATCGGAAAAACCTCACCAAGATACTCCCATCAACTCATAAACTCTGCAAAGAACTATTACAGAGATTTCGAGCTACGCTGCTCTGTATATATACTATGCGTCAGATCAAACGCCCGCGTCAACTGATTCTTGCCAGATAACAGTGCCTTCAAATACGTCCATACACCATACACGGACGCTTATGTCGAACCAAAGAATAAACTGAATGCTCCACACTCGGGAACAACTGATGGCATCTGAGCATCGTCGGTCTTTCATTCATCTGTTATTGGATCTGGTCCTTTCGAAGACACATGCTTGTCCTTCCTGCGAGAGATCAAATACATCTCATCCATATCATGCAATTCAAGATAATTATCACTATTTAATTTCCACTCTGTGATTTTACAATGATGAATTTCCGAGTTTAGGGCCACTTGATATATATATATATATATATATATATATATATAGGGTATGGATCCGTTAGGACGGGTTGGCGGTTTTCAAATCCACCGACATTTTCATGCGGCGTCCTATGAAGGATCGGTTCTGTTCAAGTTGTTATATACGTCTTAGATGGTGTGCGGATGAAAAATCACATCGATCGGAAGTGTTTTGCATGTGTCGAATATAGTTTTAAAATTTTTAAATTCGTTCGGCTAAAATACACATGTTTCTACACATGCAAAACACTTCCGATCGATACGATTTTTCATCCATACACCATCAAAGACGTGTAGAACTTAAACGGAACGGATCGTTCATAGGACGTCGCACGAAAAAGTTCGTGAATTTGAAAAAAACACGAACACGTCCTAACGGATCCGCACCCCTATATATATAAAGAGAGAATAATGGAGAACAAAAGGCCCTAGGAGAAGGATTTTCTTCTATGGTGTCAAAAGAACTCTATCATCTATTATATTCGACGATCAACACGCACCATCTTCATCTTCATCGGCTATGATGTGGATTCACCCAATTTCATGTGATTCTAATACTTCACCGTTGATTTAATGGGTACAAAATTAACTATTTTCCGATAATGAAGATTTGAGTTTTTACATCACTAAATCAACCGTCAAAAAATGTTAGAAACATATAAAATTTGGTGTAACTACATCTTAAGTGACAAGGACCAAGATAGACAACGTCGATTGTCAAAAAAAGGATGAAAGTAGACTTATTTCGACGCAATAGGAAGGTTACCCTCCTAGGGTCTTTGTCCTCCACTACATATATATATATATATATATATATATATATATCAATGTTGAAAATAGTGCGTTATATAGCAAAAATAGCGTGCTACGTAGCGCACCAACATAGCACATTCACAAAATGGCGTACGCTATTTTCATAAATAGCATACACTATAAAGCATGCTATGTAGCTTAAGCTATTTAAACTACATTGCAAAAGGGTTTTAATGGGTAGTTTACTAAGAAACTGGCACGAGCCGATGAAGATGACTTAAGTTTCTAGACTTCTAGTGTCTTTTGGACATTTTATCAAGTATTTTATATGATCTTAAAGTTCGTAGGATAGGACTTATGGTGTTCGATAGCTATTTGCTTATGTTATTTTGTTTCCTAAATACTTTAGTTAATTTGAATGTCTATTTTTATTCTATACATTTAGGACGGGTATGTAATTATCTTGTGAACTATTGATGATGGATAAGAATTGTGAATTCATGGATTAAACTTTAGGAATATTATTGATAAAAAAATTTAGATTTTATAAAAATTATTTTATACTATTTTCTATATTTAGTTTAACTAAATTTATATTTTTAAATTAAAATATTAATAAACAATATAGCTTACGTTGTTTGCTATGTGGAGTCGGAATGTTATGCTATATGCTATCGCTATTTTCAACATTGATATATATATACACACACACATATAAAGAGAGAATAATGGAGGAAATGTGCCATAGGAGGGAATTCTCCTATAGCGTTGAAAAAATACACCCTCCATGATTTTTTTCGACGATCAGCATCCATCTCCTCCGCCTTCATCTAAGATGTAGATACACCATATTTCTTACGATTCTATGACTTTTTCACTGTTGATTTAGTGGGTGCAAAATACGTTTTACCGATAATAGAACTTTTTTACATTGCTAATTCAATGGTGAAAAATGGTAGAATCACAAAAAATTGTGTATCCACATCTTAGATGATAAAGATGGAGATGATGGGTGCCGATCGTCGAAAAAAATGGCGGATGTTGTATCTTTGTGACGCCATAGGAGGGAATTCCCTCTTATGGACTCTTTCCTTCATATACACGTCGGAGAGGGAGTGCTCTAATGCAAACCGGTCCATTTTTTTTTTAAAACGGAGACTTTTGATTCATGACATATTTGAACAATCGGCACCGTTCATGTTGTTCTTCATACCTCCAAACCTACGTGTACGGAAAAATCAAAAGATGTGAAGGTCTTTAACCCATGCATCGGATGACGTTTATGTTGTATTAGCGATAGATGTTCATTTTCGCACCCGTTCGATGCAAATGTTAGAGGTCGTCCTAATCCTTCGATTTTTCACACATAGTTTTGGAGGTAAGGTGATCAGCTTGAACGGTTCGGATCGTTCAAAAGTGGTAAAATCACATGAAATTCGGTGTTTCCACATCTTGGATGATGAAGATGGAGATGATGGGTGCCAATCGTCGAATAAAATGGTGGACGGTATATTTTTTCGACGCCACCTGGCGAAAAGGCCTCCTACGGCCCCTGTTCTTCATTATTCTCTCTCTCTCCATATATATGTATATATATAAGTTAACCTCTTTTCTGTTAAATTGGAAAATTTACTTGAATATTGTCATTGCTTTGCAGGTTGCAAAATATAAACCTTAACTACTCAGTCAACTTTTTAAAGAATGACTTGAATAGTGGAACTGCTTTGCAGGATTCAAAGTATACAACAAGCCCATTTTTCTCACGTGTGTGCGCGCATGACGTGATGCCATGGGTATATAACTAACTGTAACTATGTACATGGGGGGGGGGGGTTGAGAAACAACATTTAAGATTAGAAAATTATGATAGGTAATAAGCCATTCAACGATCGTCACCTCAGTGATTTGATGACAAGCACCAGCTCCTCTTAGATAAATTCCACGCCATGTAGGAATTGCAAGAAGGAGATCCATGATTTTAAAAAAAAACCTTGGTTGAAAAAATATGAGCAATCTCAACATCCTTGAAATCTAAAAGGGGTTTAACAAAAAGGTAACCCTGATCTTGGGAATTTAGTTTGTAATGTTAATTACATTTGGTCTAATAAAAAGTATGTTTTTTGTCACCCTTTTATGTGATGGACATAGCAGGCATGAAAGCAAACAACTTTATCATATAACACTTCAAGTTCCCTGAGAATACTGCCTGGTTGCTCTGAACCCACATATCTATTCTTAGAACATCAGAGTATCAACTTTGTACAGAAGATTACATAATATTAATAGGATAATTTTCACCCTGCTTCCTGTCTGCAAATTTCTCCCACTGTTTCTTTTCTGATGTTAGAAAAGATATAATCTCTGATCTTAAAAGAAAGGATGAAGGATTTTTCTTAGGTCAGGACCGAATGCACTAGTATAGTTTCATGCAAAAGCTACTATTTAATTCTTTAGAGGAGACATATTGCGATGATGAAACATACGTTTGTCATCGAAGAAGTTCTGGTTAAGAATACAGTAAGAATGTAATGCCAAGTTTCCACATCTTCTGGATTAGTATATTCAACATAACTAGAAGAATTGTAAGATGTATCCCCCCCGGGGGGGGGGGGGGGGGTTGCGCGCGCAGGGAAAAAACAAAGAAAAAACCAGCTGACACGCCAGATAACAAAACAGCGAAAGGAAAAAGAATGAAATAGATCATCCATAAGTAACCAATTAATATCCAAAAACAACCATTAATGTATCTCCATAAACCAAGGTAAAGGATATAATCGATAACTTACTTGTTTTCCCGGATTGATTTATTGTAATTTTATAGGCAACACATGGGAGATCCCTAGACTTCTGAACATATTGATGTGCCCTGCCCTTGCAAAAACAATAGAATATTTAGTTTATGGGTTAATGAGTTTTTTCTTTCCAAAGATTTTTTAAAAATTTCTAACATTTCTTACAGAATAATTTGAAATTTTTATAAGGTTCAAGCTATCAGATCAGTTGAATAGCTGAACCAACCTGTCGACTTGCATAAGCCCTTGCCCCGTGGTTAGTTTATCTTCAAGCAAATCACTTATAGACTCTGCTGTACTCTCCAATGCCTTCTGAACAGTATATGGACTTACAGGAATACCTTCAGCCTGAGGACATAAAATGCGGAGATCATTCATTATGATTTATTTTCGCAATTAAAGAAGCCAGAAGGATACTTGAAAGCACATGGTAGGAACCTTCATTCCACTAACAAGCAAAGCAACTCCACCACAGGCAGATGGAGATGACATGGAAGTTCCATTCATAAGCATGCGCCGCTGTAAAGTCCATGTGGGTACAGGAGCCACAGCTCCACCAGGAGCACTTATACAGACACCAAGATCACCATCAACGGTTGGGCCACGGTTAGACCTGCAATAGTCCAAAGTATAAGCTCTACTGCAATTATTATCATGCTCACATCATGATACAGGCATACACATAGTAGTGGTACATCAAATGTTGTTTTCCCCCCAAAAAATAAAAACAAAACCCCAGTAAATATACTAGAAAACAACAAGCAAACAAAACAAGCTAAGAGAAGAACCGGTGCATGAATTTCAAGAAAGGCGATATGTAACATCTCAATCCTACGAATCACATGGTGCACACAATGTAAATTTTCTTCAATTTGGTGGATTAATTAGATCGATGATGATATATCATCCAAGTTTCACCAGTAGCAGATGAAGAAATCACAATTAACATGCTCAATCATCGACATTTTCCAAAGATTGACTGTGGTATCATGTGGAATGAGTTGATGAGCTCCTACTAAAACGTCTATCTAAATAACATAGTTAAAGAAAGATGGCTGCAATTTATCGGAGTAAATTTAAGAATTAAAGAAATAGTTGCATAGACAATTTCTCAAATTCAACGAGAAATTTTATAAGAAAGCTAAGTGAACTGAATGAAATTACCTGGTAGTGCATACACAAAAGAAAAAACCAGAAAAAAAAACAAGGGGAAAAGTAAAGTAATATACTGTAAGATTATTAACAAATTCTAAAGATTTTATTCATAGATGGCGGCAAGCACGATACTTTACAAGACCACAAGTGCGGCGCTAATGGATAAATATCACATGGTTACAAATACGATAAGCAATCTGGACATTTTAATTGAGGAAAAGAGGAGCAGAGATAAGCTGATAAGATAATGGAGACACAATGTCTAATAAAAGATGCGCAGTAAGGAAGAGTTCATGATTATCAACAAAGACGACACCGCTTCAAATAACAAATTATATGTTATGATTATGTCAAAAGAAATAAATATTGTTTAAAAGAATCCTGTTAAGAACTTTGCAAAATCGAATAATTCTGGAATATGTACAGCTGTTGTATTTTATTTGTTATTTGAAACAGATCTCATGGAACTTTATGCTCAAAACACAAATCACCTCTTATGGAGGATGTTACGCCCAAAGACATTCATAACTAGAGAAGCAAAAGGAACAATAAAATAGCACGTAAAGCACATCCATTAAACACTTGTGTTTCTTTCAGATTTTGCTTCATAACATCCAACAACAAAGATTTCCTATAAACTTGAACTTACCAAGTATATTCCATTCCTTCACAGGGCGGCTCCACCAAACAATGAGCCCCTGCAGCCATAGCAGGGGAGACATAAGCGCCAACTCCTATTATACTTGAACTCGTTCCACCAGGTGAACCCACGGTACTTAGTGCAGGTCCATTATTTCCAGCACTGCTAATGAATATCACTCGGTGCTTGTCTACAGCCTGCGGTTACAGTATGCAGATTAACAAGTAAACATAATATAAAAGGAGCCAATCCATGGAAATCTTCAATATGAAATAAGAGATTTGATATATGAGCTGATACATACTTCATTGACAAGATCAACAAATCTTCCATAATCAGGTAACAGTGTCGGCTCCCCATAACTCATGTTTATGAGATTGCATTTGTGCTGCAAGTACAAGTTAAGCTATCAGCATTATGGGGGACAAAAAGCAGATAAAACAACATTTTCTTATCACTAGTAGTTTGCCACTTACATGACACATAACTTTAATTGTCATATAAGTAGCTCCAGAGTGTGTGTGTGTGCATGAGAGAGAGAGAGAGAGAGATCACTTCCCACATCATTGATTCAAGTGGAAGCACATAATACTATAATAGCACCAAAATGAACAGTCAACAAGGCTGAATACAGGACCAAAAGATATTCCTGATTCACATTTGTTCATGCATCCTACTAATGAAAATTGCTTATTTTCTAAATGTGGGTAAAGTTTTACAAAGAATTTTAGAAACGCTTCATATAAGGGCCCATTAGGGGCAGCGGCAGGAGCCGCTCAACGCTTTGTCGCTCCCCGTTCGGGGGAGCTGCAAGCTGTTCCCACCGCTCAATTTGAGCGGTGGGGAAGAAATAGTGGGCCCCCCTTCTTATTTTATTTTTTAAATTGAAGGGTTTTGGGTAGAATTTTTAATTTTTTATGAATTTTTTCCCATAATTTGTGGTTGCAAAACCTTGGTTTAGGTAATCCAAACACCCTATAGTTACAAAACCATGGTTTCACACCGTTCTCCCGAACACACCTCAAAATATGGTTTGCTTACAAAACCATGGTTTTACACCACTCACCCGAACTGGCCCTAAGCCTTAGGGCCAGATACCAAACTAAATATAACCACTGAAGGGAAGGTACCAAACTCAATAGAGCTAAAACAAGGGTATAGGTACATTAGTAGTTCGCGTTTAAGTGAATTGATCAAGCACTAGCAACATATGGGTGTAACAGGTAAGAGATGCATAGAAACCTTATGACCCCTGTGTAAGGGTGTAACTGAATACGGATTATATCTATACAACTCTGGTTAGATACTGATACAGATATTTATTATTTTTTAAAAAAATCTAGGATACAAAAAAGGATGCGGATACTATGATACATATATCAGATAACTGAGTGAAGAAATGGAGATGGACAAATACAATAAAATATATAATTTTTAATTAATTTTTCAAGTTAGTAATGCTTATTTAAGTAATATAGTAGTTTGCTTATTTTATATTTACCATGAATTATATAACAACAATCCTTTATCTCAAGCTTTTCAGATCTGCTAGGTCTGTAAAGGACTTATTAGTCAATGATTCAATAGTATAAACACGAGGCAATATTTAACATAAGCGGTCTGTCTACATTTACTGGAAGCTAAAACAAATAAGTAACCAGCAGTCTGAAGGACTAAATTAAATTTCTGTTACCAGATAGATTTGGTAGTTCTTAGAGAAAAGTAATCACATTTAAGCTCAAATACCCACTCTCAATTGCAGATACCTGCTCCGAGGCTCCATTTTTCACCATGGAAGATAACTGCCGAAATATAATCATAAATATGATTACCTACAGGATCTTAACTATTTTTAAATTGGCCAGATATTTATCTCAAAATTTAGCTAATCAGATATGTCGGAATATACCATGCTAGTTAATTCTCATACATGAGTGACAATCCAACTGCAGTCATTCAACTGAATCCACTCGTCATTCAACTGAATCCACGCATCATCAACAAGGACTTCACCCTCAAAATGGGGGCAGGGATGCAGACAAGCTCCATGAAAAGCGATATGACTTCAATTGTGTCTTGATTAGTGCCAAATCTTTTGCCGAGAAAGCTATAGACAAGTGTGGCTTGCCGCAATCTTACATAACCATTTGGCATCCTCCAAATTCTCTCGTGGAGGGGGACGTCTCAGGGAAAGATGATAGGCTTGCTACAGTGACTTAAGTCGCTCTGCACAAATAAAGTCATGAGGAAACAGAACAGTTGCCTTAAATACAACCACTCAACTCAATTCTTTGTAAGTAGCTTTTAATTATACTAACTAGCCTTTATCCCAGACTTTTGGGTTCAAAATCCTTTTGAAGCCTCACAGTATGCACTTTTGTCATGCCCCGCTTCCCAAAAATGTGGAATACGGGAAGCGACGAAGGCCAGCCATGCTACCTACGGTAAGGAAAAGTCCTTCCATAGTCACATAAGGCTGTCTAGATTAACCTGTCAATATAAAATCCAAGAGCAAAAGAAATAATACTAATAATCATGCTGCAATGAAAACACAAGAATTTCTAAAAATGGGTCCACTAGATAATTGATGCAATTAAAGATCCAAAACAAAAGATTCGAAATAAAATAAGATCCGAAAGAGATACAAAAGTCCTAATGTCCCATAAGGACGCACATGCTAAGAACTAAAAGTAAAGGAAAATAAATCTACGATTACTGATCTTCAGCAAAGTCCTGGTAGCCGCTCTAATCCTGCTCAGCCTGCAGATCTGACTCTAAACCTGAGATGGAAAATCTCAGGGATGTCAGAACATCCCAACAAGTACTCAACGTATAAAGAGTGTGTAGCATAAAAACAAGAATATATAAAAGTGAAGCCCGGTGCACAAGAAAGCATGTATATAAGTAATTAAATGCATTAACACTATAAAACATGTATGTAAGGGATCAGGTCATAACCTAACCGGCCACTAAAGGGTAAACTATCATATCGTAAGCCTGAGTGTATGCGTCAACCTCTGCAGGAGTATTCCTAACCCAAGAGTGGTACCCCAGGGGCTAGGAAACACGGGCCCAACTGTGGAATGAACCAGAGACCGCTATAGCCCGGTACGAGCTGTAATCATGTGACCGCTATAGCCCGGTACGAGCTGTAATCATGTGACCCTATAGCCCGGTACGAGCTGCCGGCATGGGACTCCTGAGATCCTGTTGTACAACGCACACTCAAACTACCCCAACACCCACGTATGTATAGTTGCTATGGTAAAAATTAAAATCACTAATTAAGAATGCTGAAAAGACAGAAACTTGCAGTATGGTAATTATATGGAAATAAAACTGGTGAATAGTGATGTCATGGCATGTAGTCCAGCACTCTAATTAATGATTTCACTTAAGAAAATAAATAATAAAGATCATGAATAAGCATGTCAAATCAAGGTGTTCTATACATGTAATCAACATGAGTCTCGAATGTGTATAAAGCATGTAAAAGGATTCATGTGCATAATATTCATGTCATAGCATTACATAACGAAAAAGCCAGCATCAGTCAGCAATATAAATATTAGCAAGTGTTCCGATAAGGACAGATGATAAAACTGTGAGAGGAACCTCTTTCCTCTAATATTCAAACTTGTACAGGCTAAGAACTAATTTTGATAATCGCCGATATTGCATCGACAAAAATGAAAAGAGCAAGAATACTTGCCTGAGGATAGCAATCACGAAAAACGATGTACGAAAATGCAGGCACGATCTCAGCTAAGGTGCGACTTTGGATCTGAGTTATATGATCCGCCTAGATAAATTTCATCGATTTAAATTATAAGTATCCACATACAAAATTGTCACACAAAATTATTTCAATTTAGGGTTTTGATACAAATTTTCCCTATTCAATTGCTCGCTGATTTCATACCATTTTATTCATTCATTTATTTATTTCCTCTTCTTTCTTTCTTTTTCCAGAACAGAACAGAACGGGGATCAAGAGTGCTTACAGGGGGAAATCGTTGCCGTTGCTAGGGTTCGGATGGTCCAAGGTCGAGTCGAGAGCACCCAGATCTGGAGATGGGAGCGGCTGCGAGACGAAGACGAGGCTGCGTCGCTGGTGAGATCTTACGGTGTTGCTGCAGGGAAGTGATGATGAGGCTGATGGAGATCTGCGTGATGGTGTCGTCGAAAGAAGGAGATTTCCAGCGAGGGAGCGACGAGGGCTTGCGTTGGGTTCGGGGAGATGGGTTGTTGCGGTCGGGGCTCGGGGTTGTAGTCGGGGTGGAGAAGAGAGAGAGGAGGAGGGGAGTGAAGATCGAGGTCGGGGAGAAAGCGGCAACGGCGCGGCGCGGCGAAGGTTAGGGTTTCGGGGGTGAGGGACGAGCGGCGGGGGAAAGAAAGAGAGAGAGATGCGGGTATGAGAGAGGGAGAGAGAGATTAAGTTGTGTGTGTGTGTGTATAAATTATTTTATAAATAAAGATAGATATCTTTAATTGGTTGCATTTAGAGATTCGGTGCAGATTTTCTCGTTCTCATTTTAACAGTAAACAGATACGAAAAATATTATTTTGCTGTCGCTAAGAAAATATTATTTATATAATATAAAAACTGAATATTTTCCATATCAAAATTGTTTACAGAGAAAAATCTAAATTAAATATTTTAGCGGCCAAATAAAAATTCAAAAAATTTGGGGAAAAAAATCTTGATAAACTTTTGATTTATTGCATTCAAATAGGGTTGTTACATCCTACCCACCTTACAGAAAATTTCATCCTCGAAATTGGAAGGACGACTAAAAGATCAAGAAAACAGGTGTGGGCACTTTTGACGAATCGTGTCCTCGCGCTCCCAAGTAGATTCCCCGCGAGAACGTCCGCCCCAAGATACAAGAACTAAAGGGATGATCTTGTTTCTCAATACCTTCTCCTTACGGTCGACAATAGCCGTAGGTTGCTCTTCATACGAGAGATCGGTGCTCAAGGTTAATTCAGAGTGATCGAGAACATGACTGCCATCGCGAACGTACCGACGCAACTGTGATACATGGAATATGTCGTGCACACCAGCCAAAGAAGGTGGTAAGGCCAATCTGTAAGCCACTGCTCCAACGCGTTCCACAATCTCGAATGGTCCAATAAATCGGGGACTGAGTTTCCCACGACTACCGAATCTAATCACTCCTCGAGTCGGCGAAATCTTAAGGAAGGCATGATGCCCTACTCCAAACTCAAGAGGTCTTCGACTAGTATCTGCCCAGCTCTTCTGACAATCCTGTGCTGCCTTGATACGGTCCCTGATCAACTGGACCTTCTCAACTGTTTGGGTTACGAGCTCCGGTCCCAATAATCTTCGCTCATCCACATCATCCCAGCAAAGTGGAGAACGACATTTACGTCCGTAAAGTGCCTCGAACGGTGCCATCTGGATACTCGCCTGATAGCTGTTATTGTACGAGAATTCCACCAAGTGAAGATGATCCTCCCATGATCCCTTGAAATCTAGCATACAGGCTCTCAACATATCTTCTAGTATCTGTATCGTACGTTCAGACTGTCCGTCAGTCTGGGGATGGTAAGCTGTGCTGTAGCGAAGACGAGTGCCTAAACTCTCTTGTAAGCTTCTCCAGAAATGTGAGAGGAATCTCGTGTCTCGGTCCGATACTATAGTGATAGGCACCCCATGCAACCGTACGATCTCTTGTATATACTTCTCTGCCAATGTCTCCGTCGATTGTCCCACTCGAAAGGGTAGAAAATGGGCCGCCTTTGTGAGACGGTCGACGATGACCCAAATAGCATTATTGCCCTTAGGACTCCGTGGTAAAGCCGACACGAAGTCCATAGTGATGTGTTTTCACTTCCACTGGGGAATGGGAAGTGGTTGCAATAGGCCGGCCACTCGCTGATGTTCGGCCTTCACCTGCTGGCCCACTAAGCACTTCGACACATAGCGGGCAATCTCTCTTCATGCCATTCCACCAAAAGTGTTGTTTAACGTCCCTATACATCTTGGTACCACCCGGGTGCACCGAATAAGCTGAACTGTGTGCTTCCTTCAACACTTCCTCTCGAACGTCGCTCTTTGGCACGCATAATCGACTGCCGAATCTTAAAGAGCCATCTTCGTGTATCAATAGGTCTGTTCTCAATCCTGCCTCTACTAACCCGCGGAGTTTCTGCAATTGCAGGTCCCCAGTCTGTGCAGCTTTAATACGATCAACTAACGAAGACTGCACCTGTAGTTGCCAATATTGTCCGGGCGTCCCCTGCTCTACCACTTCTAGATTGAGCTTTCGAAGTTGATCAATGAGTTCCTTCTGGCCAGTCAACCACATCGCTGTTGGTCTCCGACTGAGAGCATCCGGTACCACATTTACTTTCCCGGGATGATATTTCAAATCGATATCATAATCAGCCATGAACTCCAACCACCTACGCTGTCTCATATTTAGCTCCTTCTGCGTGAATACATATTTCAAGCTCTTATGGTCCGTAAAAATTTCCACTCGTTCTCCTAAAAGATAATGCCTCCAAATTTTCAAAGCAAAGATTACAGCGGCCAACTCTAAATCGTGAGTTGGGTAATTCTTCTTGTGCGTCCTCAGTTGACGCGAGGCATAAGCGACAACACTCCCACGTTACATCAAGACACAACCTAGCCCCTTACCGGAAGCGTCGCTATGAATCACTAGTCCTCCTGTCCCATCTGGTACGGTCAATATGGGTGCGGTTGTGAGTTTCTCCTTCAATAATTCGAACGCTCGGTTGCACTCTTCTGACCATACGAATGGTATCCCCTTTCGAGTAAGTCTTGTCAATGGCTCAGCCGCTCGTGCAAAATCTTTAACAAATCTGCGGTAGTAGCCTGCGAGTCCCAAGAAACTTCTAATCTCTGCTACTGACTTCGGTGCTGGCCAATCCTTCACTGCTTCAATCTTCGCCGGTTCTACTGATATACTGTCTCCAGAAACGATGTGGCCCAAAAATTGAACTTGTTCCAGCCAAAACTCGCATTTACTAAGCTTGGCGTAAAACTTTTCTTGTCTCAGTATCTGCAACACGATCCTCAAATGCTTGGTATGCTCCTCCTTGCTTTTGGAGTACACAAGAATGTCGTCGATGAAAACTACGACAAACTGATCAAGGTACTGGGAGA
Source organism: Agapanthus africanus (assembly GCA_030015575.1). Taxonomy (NCBI): domain Eukaryota; kingdom Viridiplantae; phylum Streptophyta; class Magnoliopsida; order Asparagales; family Amaryllidaceae; genus Agapanthus; species Agapanthus africanus. The sequence goes on along the minus strand of CM057338.1, from coordinate 64,995,585 downwards.
AAACTCAGTTTATTAAATCCATGAACACGGCTGGGGCATTAGTAACACCGAATGGCATTACCAAGAATTCATAATGACCGTATCGAGTTCTGAAGGTTGTCTTGCATACATCCTCCGCTTTAACACGAACTTGATGGTACCCCGACCGAAGGTCCAACTTAGAGAACACTCGAGCACCACGCAATTGATCGAACAAATCATCGATCCGAGGTATAGGGTACTTGTTTTTAATCGTAATCCAGTTCAGCTCTCGGTAGTCGACGCACATGCGCAACGAGCCGTCCTTCTTTACTAGTAAAACTGGAGCGCCCCACGGAGAAGTACTCGGGCGAATGAATCCTTTGCTGAGAAGGTCTTCTATCTGCTTCTTCAATTCCGCTAATTCAACTGGTGCCATCCTGTAGGGTGACTTAGAAATTGGTGCCGTTCCTGGCAATAATTCTATCGAAAACCCTAAAGCACGAGGCGGGGGTAAGCCGAGTAAGTCCTCAGGAAAGACATCCAAAAATTCCCGAACTACGACCGGTGCCGAACTCATATCAACCTCCATTGATGCTAGTATATCGCACGTCGGCCTTGCTCTAAACTTTATGGGTCCCAGAGATTTGCTCCCTCCAATGAACACAAACTCTGGGTGGTTAGGAATGCGAAAGTTTACAGTTTTGGCCCGACAATCAATATGTGCGTGAAAGGTGCCCAACCAATCCATTCCTAAGACGACATCATAACTACCGGTCCCAATCAACAGGAAATATGCGAAAAGTTCCCTTCCGCAAATCACAACCGGACAAAGCTTGCACTCTAGGTTGGTGGTAACTACTCCATTTCCAGTGTGAATGTCCCAACCTCTAGTCAGTGTTTTGTGTGCAATAGAATGTGTTGTGGCAAAATCCAAAGACATAAAACAATGCGAAGCTCCGGAATCGAAAAGTGCTCTAGCAGGAACAGAACAAATTAGAACGGTACCTGAAACGACATCCTCCGATGCTTCCGCCTGCTCAGCTGTCAGTGTAAAGGCCCGTCCCTGTCCACGACCTGTGTTTCCTCGCCTCTGCTCAAAAAGTTGCTCCTGAGGAACAAGTCCTTTCTGAGGTTGGTTGCGCTCTGCTCTCCTTGGACAACTCCCAATCTGATGGTCACTAGCACCACAAATCAGACATAGACCCTTAGCGCGGCGGCAATTTCTCTCGACGTGTCCCGGTATCCGACAGTATCCATAAACCGTAGATTCCCGTTATGGTGGGGTTGCGGTACGCTTCATCTGAACTTCTCCATGCTGTCTAACTGGAATCCTCCCAGAAGTTTGATTTACGGGCCGTTTGAATCTTCTACTCTGAAGTTTCTTCCTCTTATCCATAACTGTCTCAATTCTGCGGGCCACATCTAATACCTCTGAATAAGTCCTCAGATCATGTGAAGCTAACTTCTCCTGTATTTCCAGAGTGAAGCACTATAAGAATCTTCTAGCCCTATCTTCTTCCTGGGCTATCATTGAAGGAGCAAAACGACTGAGTCGGATAAACTCGGCCGCTACCTCGTCCACTGTGCGATCTCTCTGACGAAGATTGATAAATTGCTGTTCCATTTCGATCCTGGCCGATTTAGGGAAGAATTTCTCAAGAAAAGCCGTAGAGAAATCAGTTCATGTAATCGGTTTCTTCAACCTGTTCTCTTCTGCGAGCCACCAAATTCTAGCAATATCCTGCAGTTGAATCTTGACTATATCCACTTTGTCCTCTTCAGGAACCCGGACGGCTGACAGCAAATTCCCAATGTCGACAACCCACTGCTCGGCATCCAGTGGTCCGCCTGCGCCAGTGAAAACTGCCGGTTGTAGTCTCCTGAAATCGGCGACGCTGCCCGGACGTCTACCTTCACGAACCTCAGCCACCTTATTCAGGGCCGCAGTAGCGGTCTGCTGAAAAGCAAGTAGGCCCCCTTGTGGCAATTCGGTCTGCTGCTGTTGGCTCTCCAGCATGCCACGTATAACTCCAAGCAGTGCAGTATTGTTGTCACGTCTCCCATATACTCGCAAATTTTCTTCGGCCATGATTCTGAAGTCAAAACGAACGACGAGATTTAGCAACGAAAACGAGGTTTAAATTCAAAATATTAAAACTGAGTGAAGCAAAGAGATAATGAAATAATCAATTCAAGGAATACAGATCAAGTGTAGGACTCTAAATTACTCATACAGAATACCGTATTGTATCCATGCCGCGGTACATGGGCACAATATCGTAACTCTATGTAAGTCGCCCGAATCCTACGGTCAGAGTCAACGGAATCTGCAGCATGACATACTGGGGAAAACCTAGACATGTGTTTCTAACCTAAAAGGTCGGTAGAACCAAGACTAACTTTGAAGTCAGCCTAGGCTCTGATACCAACAAAACCTTGTCACGTCCCGCTTTCCAAAAATGTGGAATATGGGAAGCGACGAAGGCCAGCCATGCTACCTACGGTAAGGAAAAGTCCTTCCATAGTCACATAAGGCTGTCTAGATTAACCTGTCAATATAAAATCCAAGAGCAATAGAAATAATACTAATAATCATGCTGCAATGAAAACACAAGAATTCCTAAAAATGGGTCCACTAGATAATTGATGCAATTAAAGATCCAAAACAAAAGATTCGGAATAAAATAAGATCCGAAAGAGATACAAAAGTCCTAATGTCCCATAAGGGCGCACATGCGAAGAACTAAAAGTAAAGAAAAATAAACCTACGATTACTGATCTTCAGCAAAGTCCTGGTAGCCGCTCTGATCCTGCTCAGCCTGCAGATCTGACTCTAAACCTGAGATGGCAAATCTCAGGGATGTCAGAACATCCCAGCAAGTACTCAACATATAAAGAGTGTGTAGCATAAAAACAAGAATATATAAAAGTGAAGCCCGGTGCACAAGAAAGCATGTATATAAGTAATTAAATGCATTAACACTATGAAACATGAATGTAAGGGATCAGGTCATAACCTAACCGGCCACTAAAGGGTAAACTATCCTATCGTAAGCCTGAGTGTATGCGTCAACCTCTGCAGGAGTATTCCTAATCCAAGAGTGGTACCTCAGGGGCTAGGAAACACGGGCCCAACTGTGGAATGAACAAGAGACCGCTATAGCCCGGTACGAGCTGTAATCATGTGACCGCTATAGCCCGGTACGAGCTGCCGGCATGGGACTCCTGAGATCCTGTTGTACAACGCACACTCAAACTACCCCAACACCCACGTATGTATAGTTGCTATGGCAAAAATTAAAATCACTAATTAAGAATGCTGAAAAGACAGAAACTTGCAGTATGGTAATTATATGGAAATAAAACTGGTGAATAGTGATGTCATGGCATGTAGTCCAGCACTCTAATTAATGATTTCACTTAAGAAAATAAATAATAAAGATCATGAATAAGCATGTCAAATCAAGGTGTTCTATACATGTAATCAACATGAGTCTCGAATGTGTATAAAGCATGTAAAAGGATTCATGTGCATAATATTCATGTCATAGCATTACATAACGAAAAAGCCAGCATCAGTCAGCAATATAAATATTAGCAAGTGTTCCGATAAGGACAGATGATAAAACTGTGAGAGGAACCTCTTTCCTCTAATATTCAAACTTGTACAGGCTAAGAACTAATTTTGATAATCGCCGATATTGCATCGACAAAAATGAAAAGAGCAAGAGTACTTGCCTGAGGATAGCAATCACGAAAAACGATGTACGAAAATGCAGGCACGATCTCAGCTAAGGTGCGACTTTGGATCTGAGTTATATGATCCGCCTAGATAAATTTCATCGATTTAAATTATAAGTATCCACATACAAAATTGTCACACAAAATTATTTCAATTTAGGGTTTTAATACAAATTTTCCCTATTCAATTGCTCGCTGATTTCATACCATTTTATTCATTTATTTATTTATTTCCTCTTCTTTATTTTTTTTCCAGAACAGAACAGAACAGGGATCAAGAGTGCTTACAGGGGGAAATCGTTGCAGTTGCTAAGGTTCGGATGGTCCAAGGTCGAGTCGAGAGCACCCAGATCTGGAGATGGGAGCGGCTGCGAGGCGAAGACGAGGCTGCGTCGCTGGTGAGATCTTACGGTGTTGCTGCAGGGAAGTGATGATGAGGCTGATGGAGATCTGCGTGATGGTGTCGTCGAAAGAGGGAGATTTCCAGCGAGGGAGCGACGAGGGCTTGCGTTGGGTTCGGAGAGATGGGTTGTTGCGGTCGGGGCTCGGGGTTGTAGTCGGGGTGGAGAAGAGAGAGAGAAGGAGGGAAGTGAAGATCGAGGTCGGGGAGAAAGCGGCGACGGCGCGGCGCGGCGCGGCGAAGGTTAGGGTTTCGTGGGTGAGGGACGAGCGGCGGGGGAAAGAAAGAGAGAGAGAGAGATGCGGGTATGATAGAGGGAGAGAGAGATTAAGTTGTGTGTGTGTATATATAAATTATTTTATAAATAAAGATAGATATCTTTAATTGGTTGCATTTAGAGATTCGGTGCAGATTTTCTCGTTCTCATTTTAACAGTAAACAGATACGAAAAATATTATTTTGCTGTCGCTAAGAAAATATTATTTATATAATATAAAAACTGAATATTTTCCATATCAAAATTGTTTACAGAGAAAAGTCTAAATTAAATATTTTAGCGGCCAAATAAAAATTCAAAAAATTTGGGGAAAAAAATCTTGATAAACTTTTGATTTATTGCATTCAAATAGGGTTGTTACAACTTTAAAGTTCATTTCATAAAGATTTGATTTATTCTGCATAAATAGTTTTCAAACTTAATCAATTAAATTAAATTTTATAAACAATGATTTGATAATTTAATTATGGAGATAAGATTTCATTCAAATAGGTCCCAGAAAATCAAGGGCTGCAGTAAAACATTATGACCAGAAAATCAAGGCCAGCAGTAAATGCTATAACTACGACGCTATGAGTATGAATCCGCATTGCAAGTTTGCAGCAAGGTTGTGGAAGAAAAATTCCAAGTCCAAGCACAAATACGACTGTAAACATAAATAAATTTTAATAATGGGTATGAACCTTGTCCTTACATATATAACGTGAAGGAATCAACTCAACTGAATCCAAAGGTATAATTTCAACAGAACACTTGGTAAATACAAACAGAACCCACTCTAAATTGAATGTTTACATATAAACTTACGATCTTATAAGAAGAATTAAATTACCTCCACAGCAGCTATCAAAGCACGCACAAGACCTGTTCCAGTTTCCATTGAACCTAAGCGTGCATCTCCAATCTTACAAGAGATCAGTTGGGCTCCAGGGGCAACTCCATTTAGCAATGGTTCCTGTGGCATAATTATTGGTCAAAGAAGAAAACAAAGTAGTAACTTAAAAAGCATAAACAGGTGTTTACTCAAGATACCTCAGGATGGAAAGCAGTGGCAATGCCTGCAACATGAGTACCATGGGGAGAGCAATCTGTAACCAAACTTACAAGGTTTCCTTCATCATAAACATTTGTAACAAAAGAGCAAGCGTCCAATTTGCTAAATATTCCAAACTTTCGTTCAATCCTGCAGAGTGAGTTTTGTGAAAACAGATAGTACCAGTCAAATAGAGTTTATGCATATTCTAATATAATGTCAGAAATTTATTTGATGGCCCCTAACCAAATATGTTATCATGGTATGATAATAATCATTCATTGTGATCACCCAGTATCGGGTCCCAAGGAACGGATAAATAAAGAAGAATAACTAAATTATGAAAATTTTAGTAAAACAAGAAAGTAGTCATTACTTGAAAATCAGAAATATTGAAATAAACAGAAACTACCAAAATTTTTGGGTCGGCTACTTGAATCCTTTTATTCCATTTTTGGTTAAATTTATAGTTATTGTATCCCTTTGGCTGCTTACATCTATGTTCGTTGCGGCCTAACTCTAGCTCCCCTTGCTACATTAACTAGGATCCTATCACTCAATTCACTTGTTTATGTCATTGTGCATGTCAAACATCTTCATTGGTACTCCCACGCTTTATCCAGAATGGGATCTACCACCACCTCATTAATGCACTCATTTCTTGTCGTAAAGCCTCTCTCAACCTTTATATAAATATAAACTATAATCTAATTCAAAAACAAGAAGTTATCACTAGATTTATATATACGAATAGATTTCTTACAAACCCATGTACCTTGCCCCTCATGAGATCGACTCAGATAACATTTTGTTTTTACCTTGCAAATATTCTTAGAAGATTTGGATTTCTCTTCATTAATCGCTTTTTTAGCTTTGTTTTTGCTGATCCGTATTTCTTAAACATCGTCATTGTTCTACACTCGCGCCAATTTGTAGAACAACCCCTCTTCACTGCATTTACTGTTTAGTTCAGACTTCAACAACCTCTTTTCAGCAACCAAAAGAATACTTACAATTTGTCTATGGGTTTTCGTATTTTCGTGATACGACTTAACATATTATTCCACAGGATGTTAGTTTTGTCAAATATATACACCTCCCTTCTTATTGTTGTGCTATCATTAAAAGGGGAGAGTTCACTCCGTCTACGTTCGATTAGTTTGTGATCTCCTATTCGTTCTAATTTTCTTTCACTTTTAATGCGAATGCATAATGCCATCAAACTATGTTGTGTGATCAAGCTCTCTTTACTTATTAATCCTCTTAGTTAACAAGCAATCAACTTGTATCCACTTCTAAAGTATATCGAGCATTAACCTCTCTGTTGAAAACTTTGATATCATTGCAAATATAAAAAGAGAATAATGGAGGAAAGAGGCCCTAGGTTTTTTTTGCGTTAGATGGCGGCACAAATCACGTCCTCCATCATTTTATTCGACGATCGGCACCGGCCATCTTAATCTTCATCGTCTAACATGTCGATACACCAAATTTCATGTGATTCCAACACCTTTTCACCGTTGATTTAGTGGGTGCAAAATTAACGGTTTACCGACAATAGAACTTTTTACATTGCTAAATCAACGGTGAAATGGTGTTGTAATCATATGAAATTTGGCGTATCGACAAATTCGAGGATGGACATCAAGTTGGAAGGTGACGATCGTCGAATAAAATGGTGGAGGACGTACTTTTTGCCGCCGCCTAACGCAAAAGGCCTCCTAGGGCCTCTTTCCTCCATTATTCTCAATCATCCCCGGTTTCATTCTTTACTTCAGATCCATGACCTCCATACATCCAATCATATTCCATCAGTATATTTCCCAATATGACCCTTTAGGCCCCTATTAATATTTTCTCTGTGGGAGTTCAACTAGTTTATCCATATGGTCCTAAAGTTCCATGTTAATGATCTAGAGGAGTACCTGTGGTGCATAAATATCAATAATGCCATTTACCTCTTGTCATAGCCACAATATTATTCTGTAACATCCTTCTTTTTTAAAAAATAAACAAATAAAGCACTCTTACTAAAGCATGAGTTTAACAAAACCACTACTCTTCATTGCTGATTTTATGGCTCATACTAATGCATGTAAATGAAGATATCAAAAGTACCATAAGTGTTCGTTTGTAATTCAAGAAGCAGTAGGCCAATGTAACCCTATCTATGCTGCATGTCAATAAAGTTCAAAAATCTATGCTTGATTTAAGAAAACAAATAACATCAACACGTCACTAGTGATGCTTTTGAGCAGCTTTCTAGAGCAAGACACACACCTATAGTTAGTTAAAGGGACGAAATCAGCCAGTTTTCCTTGTTCTGGACCATCCCCAAAACTTTGTGTGTCAACAGCAGCCCTCCATACATCACCATCATTCCACACGACAACGTCGATAACAGGGCCCCTGTCATCATAACTCTAAAATAAATTAAAATAAGTAGTTTTCAGAGAAAGCAAGTTTGGAACAATGAGAATATAATTATTTAAAAAAACTTACTTCAGCTTGTTTCCTAAGGAGATCAAGTCTAGTTTGGAGGTCTTCACGAGCCCTTTTTAAGTTTGAGTCTTCTGGTTTGGCATATTTCTGCATCATGCATTAAATTTGAAATGTAATTTCTTTGAGACAAGCTAAAGAGCAAGGACAATAATGGCGTATCCATGCACCTGTAACAGCAATGCAACCAGAAAACTATCTAATGATATCTTCTACAGATTCAAGCAAAAAAGTAAGAATGCAGATATAGATATCATATACTGATATTGGAGTAAAATCACAAAGGAAAGTTGCAATTCACACGAAAATTTAACTATTTAAAAAAAACAAAAGAAATAATCGGACAAGTATTTCATGACAAGCTATTCTCTCCCAACACCTTAGATACAAAATTTAACTTGAAGGCTGATGGAAAGGGGCAGCATCCAGAGCCAGATTGCAAACATTTTTAATCTTCCACAAGCTTTCTCACATCGGCAGTGGAATATTGCAAATACATTTTTTTTGAAAGATTGAACGACAGTGTCAATAATAAGGGCAAACTTTATGACATGGCCATATTTTTACATCATGTTGCCCAATTAGCTCCAAAACCACATTTGCCAAAGATGAGGTAGCAATATAGATATTGAAACACAACCCTGAAAACTAGTGATACAGGGATAATCCCAAATGCAACCCGTGTAGTTTACTTTATCTATCAACCCGATAGATTCCACATAGGCTACCATATTGGTGACTGATTACAAGGTGAGGACAAAAGCGCAACTTTGGGACTTGCACTTTTATCCCCACTTTTGCAACCAATCTCCAACTCAGTAGCCTATGTGGAATCTTCTGGGTTGGTATGAAAAGTATCTTTCTACCACATTTTATTCTCCAATATTTGTTGGCATAATTTGTTAACTATGCTTCACATTCTTCTCTTTATATTTAGAATAAATAATGCGATTAGGATTTTACAGTATTTTCATTGTTTAATATTTGTTTTCAAATTATTAGAGTTGTGCCTGAGTTTGCTTAGATCTAGGATGTTAGCATTAATTTTATTATATTAATTATAGATCCAATAAATTTTGCAAACACTCTCTGATTGAGAATAGGTCAACCTTATAAGTTCTCCAACCTTTTCTTTATGCATCTGAGTTCAGACTGATGTTTTATTATTTCCTTCCATTTCAATCATGCTTACCCATTTGAATGGTAGGAAAGCATATTTGTTGGTATGGCTGGACCTGCCGGTTGGAATGTTTAACAAGTTTCAGTTAAGGCTATAAACCATATTAACTGTGATAATGGTTATTCCAATGATGTAGATCAAGCTTGTAAAAAGTGTCAGGTGGTGCTAGGCGGTTAGGGTACCACCGAGCGCCTAGCATCTAGGCGGAACGGTTAAGCGCCACTTGAGTGGTTACAGTATTTTTTAGTTATTGTTAGGAGTGGAGGGGTAAGATTTTCTAATTGGAAAATGATAAATTTGGAGATATAGTTGAGCTTGGTATACATTTTTCTGTTAAGCGTAACAAAAACACACCAATTCCGACCATTTGCAATAATAAGGTCAAATGGTTAGGCAGGTTGCCACCTAACCCGCCTAGGCCCCCGCTTAAAAGGGCACCTAGGCAGCCCAACCCGCTTGAGCGCAAAACCCATTAAATGCAACCGCTTTGTGAAAAGCGAAGAGGTCTTATACCACTTCAGCTTAAGCAGCCGCCTAGACGGCTTTTACAACACCGATGTCGATTAAAAGCTACAGATATTATACGGTAGGTAAATGCTGCCGACAGATTTTAGCAAATTAAAGTTAGATGAATTTCCCTAAAAAATTCCGAGCTAACATTGATATATCATATTCTTTTGATATTAGGAAGTGAGCCGATCATCATGAATTCTTGAAAGTGGAGCAAACATTAAAAAGTCACTGACTATCAAGTTAAGTCAAAATTATGAGAACCTTGTATTCATAAAGGAGACAAGTGACAGTTTATGTAAAGATTGATGATTTGTTACGTCCTCTTCTCATATATGACCTTTGGGTAAAAAGAATGCAATTGAAAAGTACCAATAAATGGTTTTTAAATTTTTAATTCAAGAGGATAAAATAGCCAAGAGATTTATATATAGCATCATTAAGTTCTGCAAACCTTGTCAAAATCATTAAGATGCTTCAGAGCTTCTGAAATTGCTTCCTGGTTTTTCTCATCCCACTTTTTCTTCCTTTCCTTCTGGTTAAATATTAAATAATATCATAGTTTAACATGAATACCAAAACCAAACTTCGTACAAAAACAAGAAAGGTTTGACACGAAACATGAGAAGTACCTGTATGCGGGAAGTAAGTGAGTCGGTAAAGAGTTCATACACAAGTTTATAGCCAACATGCCACTCCTGAGAAGGATTTTTCCATGATGGATTTACAAGCAATCTCGCCCCTAGAAATTAATAGACGAGTGCAGGCCATCAAGATCTACCAGGGAATATACAGTTTGGCATACAATGTGAAGTGTAACATGCTGCAACTAATTAGGGGAAGTATGGTTACAAAGTGCTGATAATAACAGCATATTACAAGCAAAGAAAATATAATGAAAGAACATAAGCAACAATTTAATGGGTAATCCGACAGATCCAGGAATAGTGACACTAACAAGCTACACCAACATGTCTATCAAACATTATCCACGCAAATCAGGCTCCCGTCTTTCTTATCTTATACTACCTCCATTTCACAAATTAGTCTTTTGTTCTCTCTTGCACGCTTATTAAGAAAACTTCCCTAAAATCTAAAATGTCACAAATGTGAAATCTCTAATCTAACCCTACAATAGTCTTCATTAATTGCAATTTTAGAGTTAGATTTGGAACTACATAATTAAACTGCACTGGTCATAGGTGTGAGGAAAAGCTGCTTCTTGATATTCTAAAGGGACAAATAATTTGAGAATAATATATGCAAAAAAAAGTCTATATTTTGAAACAAAGACAGAAACTTATTTGAGAAAAGGCAATGATAACAAGATTACAATATATGTGAGCACTGAAAAATGATGAAATCCCAAAGAACACCAAAATTGGATATGAATTTATCAAAAGCTCGAGTCTTAGAGTCATTCATGGTATTTCATAAGAAAGACAAGATATAATATCAAACCCATATAGAAGTCAAATAATATCAACGGCAAGGAAAAAATAATGTTTGCAAAATATATTTAGAATTTTGTCATGCATAAACTAAAGTTTTCGGGACTATTAAATATTGAAATAGCTACAAGGCATTTGATGAAAATTAAATTGAACATGGGCCATTTGTATTTCTTTGACCACATATGTTTATTCAGATTAGGGGTGCTAATCATACAAAATAGCTAGCTTTCAGTTTGGGTTTGACTCGGTAAGGGCTCGTTCAAGTTTAATTCATTTACTAATGAACCGGGAAATGAACAAAACTTGAGCAAGAAATCAAGCTCGTTTAGTCAACGAGCCGAACTAAAGCTGAAACTAGCTCATTTGTTATTGGTTCGAGTTCGGTCCATTTATAAAACATGTTTTACACTTTAAAATGAAACCCAAAAACAAATTAACCCAATTCCATATACCGAATAACCCATATAATAAATATCATTTGACCACCCCACTTTCTTTCATACCCTAACCATTATCCCTAAATCACTTTTAGACGTTGTGCTCCTCTTTTGATTCGTCGAATCAATCTAGAAAACTCTCGTTGGCATGTCGATGACATCAACCCACCTCTCCTTCGGACCTTTCTAAACCGAGATTATATTTCTCCTTCGATCGATCGGTGCCCCTCTCCCTCTTCTTCCCCTTCCTTTGCCCAATGCCAAAGGAACCCCAACCTCATCTTCGAATTCCTTCAAATATCTTCCAGCATCGCCTTCTTCGACTAATCACTTGTAGGAGTTCTTGAATCTCCTCATATAGCGTTTTTCGGCTCGAAGATAGTCGAAACGAATACAAGCCAGGCTCTTTCAGTTCAAAAAACTGAGCCAAACTCAAGCTGAGTTACATTTAAGCGAATTGAACTTGAGCTGACCTCAGCTCACTCGAGTTCGGCTTGATTAGGAGCCAAATCTGTCTCAACTTGGATCGTCTTAAACAAGCCTTGAAATATGAATTTGGATGCAATAAACATGTTTCATCATCTATTTGCATTCTAACACTATTTGATTGATAATGTATATTGCAATGTAGAAAGAATTATATGACTAGCTCAATGGTAAATTTGCATTTAATCGATTGTGTTTAAGAATGGTTATTCTCTGTAATTTAGCTTAAAATGGAAATAATTAAATTGTTCCACATTTTTATGCATGCTCGTTAATGTGGCATGTTTTATGACAAACCACATCATGCAAGTTAATGATACATACATGCATGTTGTCTGTAAAGAGTAAGGACTCGACAATCCAGAAACAGATTCAATTTGGCTTTCCAATTCTAAAGCCATGACTCTAACAAACAAGGTATTTAAACGATACTTAAGGTGTATGATACCAAACCATTTTTATGTGTAGATGGCCAAACGGAAGCACTCCTAGACTAAACCAACAATCATACCATTCTTCTACCACATCATTCCTCTCCAACGACTGAGTTACCATTCTTGCTTTGGTTTGTTTCTATTCTCTAGTGTTTTTGGATTTCCATATTGCAGATTAGTGATTACACATTATAGTATATAATTTCTGTTGTCAAGATATGTCTACACTCTATATGTAATGATCCAAGGACGCATAGTTCAAACATTTAAGAAACTGATTATTTTTTTTGCATGTACTTATTTCTATATAGCATTTTGGTAAGTCCAATGAAGCAAAGATGCTAGAAGGATAGTCTGTACCCAATTTCAACTAATCTCAAAGGAATACAGCTCCAACTGAACATGAAGAGCAACGAAGTTTCCAACAATATACCTTGTGAAGGTTCTGAAGGAGTTATTCATGCTCAAGACCTAGTTGGCATAGGAGATAACGTGCAAATTATAATAAAGAAAGGAAACTAGCGTTAAAATTTTGCTTCAAGTTGTAGGGTATTTTGTTGATTTAGTATGATTATCTTATAACCTTTTTTCTTCTATGCATTAATAGCTGTGCATTTTCTTTAAGACTATGAAATAGTTATGAGCCAATTTTTTTCTTTAGGATTTGTCATTGTGTTAAATCATGTAATTTAAGACTCCTTGCATTTAACAAGTGAGTTTAATATCGTAAATATATTACAGAATGAATATTATGTAAAATATTCATTGATAGAAGGATATTAATTAATTACAAAATTGTATACCGGTGAGCTATTATATCCGTAGTTCCATAATTAGCAACGTTGTAAAAACAAAATGATCAGCAGACAATAAGTGTTCATCATATGTTCTCCCACCAAGTACCAGCGCCAATGTTTCAGAGAAAGGAATACTCCAGCCATAGAAAACCATCAAATTCTAGCATGATTTCAAAAAAGTGTCTTAGATATCCTTCATAATATTCTAGGGTACCACGTTGCCTACAACTCCCTTCACCGCGAGAGACAAAAATACCCACCGACACAAGAAATGAAACTACTTTAATGAGGCTTGATATGAGAAAAGGTCAGGGTGCTATATCAAACAATGGCAACCATTGTCCAATATGCATCTCAAAGTGGTTAAATGATTATATATAAAGACCTCTGAAAATCGATGATTAAAATTAGGTATGTTATAACTTCACAACAAAAGCATGCACACCTCTGACAAAAGAGAGAAAAAAAATAAACTTGGATGTTAACTTGCGTCTTTGTACTTTTTGAAGGGTGATTAAGAAAAAGTAAATTGATGAAAGTGTTGAGAGTAGTGAAAGTATAATTTTCCTATGATAATACGCAATGCTTGGTTTTAAAGATAATCCTTTCCTCAAATAATTTATATAAAATAATTAAATATTTGAGTTCGGATCTATAGTGAGATTACAAGGAGACATGTTCTAGTAGTCTGCACGATAGGTTACTTGTATCCTGTTTCCACATAAAAGAAATTACAATTTACAATTACTTAATTTATAAATTGGGAGGGGTGATTTATTCCTTCCTTAAATAATCTATATAGAGTATTTGTTTATTATTTGAGTAGCTGAGATTAGCATCAGTAACGATCAGGTTGGAAGAAATAGATATAGAGAACTATGTTTTTTGATTGTTCTTCATCAATGCAAACTGCAAAGGGAAAAAACGTCTACATATTAGTTCCTAAGGTGGGAATTTTAATTTCACAATCATAATAGGTGACCATGAAAACAGAAAAGGAATAAAACGTGCAGAGAAGAAAAATAAATCAGTACTTCCTTAGGAGCAACAAATTGTCTTTATGGGATGCCCACTATGATATATAAAATTTATCCATTCACCATGTATAATTGGCTGTTGCTCATTGTGCACAGTAGCAACAAAGCTGAAATAGGCAAATTAACCTGATCCCCCAGCAATATAACCATCCGCTTCAGACTTCACTACTTTGGAGGTGTCAATATCACCGCTCCCTGTGCTGGAAAAAATAAAACCAATAAATTAGTACTTGCATCAACAAATTCAAACAATATCAATTTGAAAACAATCTTTAAAATATATTAAGATGTCAAACATTACCAATCTAGTACGTCTATAATTTTGGGTTTGCCATCCGACGTCACCTGTAGGCCAGCAGCAGCTGGATCCACACCAGAATCTGCAGCATAACAAACGTTTTCTAGTCTCTTAACCGTTCTAATGTGCCAAATCTCAATGTTTCTAATGTTCAGAAAATGGCATAACTTTGCAAAACATACTTTTTAACCCTTAGAATTCATCGGATGAATCAAAATGCATCCACTTGGAATCGCTGTACCAAAACAATTACCATCCATGAAGTTTTACGTAACTAAACAGTTCAGTGTGTTCAAATAAGCAAGCACAGTGTCTTCAAAATCACAAACAACTGAATCAACACCCTACAAAGATTGAGAAAAAATTTACCAAAAATAGCAATCAGGACGCCTCTTCCATCGTATTCAGGATGCGATTCGAGGAACTTATCGGCCCCGATCTCCTTCTTCGGCATCAAGGAAGCCAAGAACGTCTTCTCGTTCAATCGGAACGACTTCAAAGCATCGGTCTTTGGCTTCTCTTCGGCGGCAGAGGGAAGAGAAGATGAAGGCATCGAAACCCTAATTATGACTGCTGATCTTTTTGGAGTGAGGAGAGAGAATGATGATGATGAGAGAGAAAGCGGAGAAAAAAATGGCAATGATGAGAGATGGCTGCTGCTGCTGGGGACACTGATGGCATTACTAATTGGAATAAATTGGAAATGCCCCCATAAATTTATAATCTATTTATTAAAAACTTATTCTTTTATTTTTTATTCAGGTAAAAAAAGGAAATTTTTGAGGATTGCCGGCGGCGATCCCTCGAGTATGCGAGCGGATTGAGACAGGCTTCCTTGGTTGTCCATTTTTGCATGAGGTTGAAATCAAATAAAAAAAATTAGTAAATTTTTTTTTTGGTAAAAAACAAAATTGTATTTTTATTATTGAAAAATTATGAAAGATGCTTATTTTTATTTTTTTTTGGGTTACAAAAAAGATGCTTATTATTACAATTCTAAACAACTACAAGAAAAATCTTTGAAAAATTATGTTCAGATCGTTAAATAGGTAACCAAAATCAAGCTCAATGTACCTGCACCTGCAGTTGTGACTTTAGATGGTATGACGAGATAGGAACTATGACTTAAAACCATAGGCAACCTATGCACAGATATATTTAACCTGCAAAATAAACCACATTGCTTTTTTTATAAAATGTTCTATTTTACTCTAGCATCCATGTCTCTCAGCATTAAACCCTCCGATAAATTTAGTTAAATTTAGCAGCACTTGAATGAGTGAAATATCGGTATGCAAAACTTGGTTGTTGAAAGGCCCAACCCTGCACAAAATTTGTTTGAACAGTTTCTCTGCAGACGGTGGCAATTTCCATGTAGCGAAAATTTCAGTAATATAGCAAGCAATCAGTCAACTTGAACATGGAAAGAAAATCACGACTTCAACATGGAAAGAAAATCGCGCATCCAAAACAAATTAAGATATCAAATTCAATATGATGAGACCAAACAAATTATCCCAAATGGGAAAAAAATAATTTAACTTCACTTCTCGGTTCCAAAATATAAATTATGATGCATGAAACCATGAAAAGGACCTCAATATCTTCAAACGAGGCCACAATGTAGGGTGATTCTTTTTACATCCAATAGTTAAGATCAGAACACAGTCATCATCATGCAGGAGACCATCAATACCACAAAATAAATAGCACAACACTCACAGGTAACTAGCTTGAGCAAAATATATCATTACAACAATCATGCTGAATAAAAACAGATGCAACATATTTCTCTGTTCCTCGACCAACAGGAAAGCAAAATAACCCAACGTTCGCAAAAGGATATATGGCACAAAGTTCAATTGAACCCTCAGCCTCAACACTTTCCCACACTTCACCATCGATTTTCAGTGCAACCTTGTGAGCTCTTCAACTCTCTTGCAGAGCTCATCTTGAGGAACATTCATCGCCTTCGATATCTCCTCCATCTTCGCACGGCTAAGATCAAGGAACGACTCAATAAGATCACCATCCAAAAAGTTCCTAGAATCCGACATCTTCTTCTCATTATTAAACGACCGCCACTGCTCATGAAGCAGCCCTCCAACCCCCTTAATTACCTTATTCAAGCACCCCTGAAGTTTTTCTAAAAATACATATTGATCATGGGGTAAAGAAGCGATAACCCCGATAACGCCATTAACAGTGCCAAATATGACGGTGGGGATTTGACCGACTTCCGAGTCAGGAAGCCGCATTACAAGGGAACCATGCCGGAATCGGTTGACAAACTCGCCGAGGTGGAACTCACCAACTACTTCGAGGCGGCCCCGCTCCTCGTCGGTCGCACCCTCGCTGTTTCGGCGGACGGTGAAGAGATTGAAGTTGTTCTCGGCACCGAGGTAGATGTCGTCGTTGAGGATCTCAACAGCTGTCATCCAGTTAGCGTTGTAGTCACGAGCCCGCTCCTCGATCGCGCCTTCTTCGTGCTGGAAGGGAAGTTAGTTATAATATCAGATATATGAATGCATACAGAATATGGAGTGAAACTGTGGGACTTGTCTTTTGCTACGATGATCAAAATGATAAACTATCGACACTTTTTCTTTTTTGAATAATCTACAATATCCATCTTAATCTTTGTTGCATTAAACATATTTTCCAAATCCTTTGCCCTTGTACTGGGTTTCTTAAACAATAGTTGCAATATTACCAGTATATAATCCAACATTTTATACTCCTAGATCAATTAATAAATAGTATCACAATCAAATGAAAATTAGTGAATCTGTGTTTAGGCACAGAGATCAAGATGGGTATTGTCAATACTCATCGGTGTGATAAGCAGGAGAAGAGATGGAATCTTATGGACATGATAAATCGTTTACAGGTTCAAAGGAAATATTCTGTGAGTTTTATCAAATGGAATAGTCATTCTTTTATATCTAAAATTGGTTTTACACAAGGTGGTTAAATTCGAAAAGCAGTTAATGTCCGTGAATAGTCGCCCCTGAATTGTATCTCCAATTTTCTTCATTTTTTTGCATATCAACAACTAGAATTTAAAAAAAAAGGAATGACAAAACATATGGAAATAATCGATTAATTTCTATCAGTACACCTCCTAAAGGCCCGAACCATAAAGTAGTTAATCCAGGTGATGTGGAGAGATGTTTTTATATCTTGCATTTTAAATCCTCCTTTATTGTAATATATATATGGTCAGATGCAGTAGTTCAAGATAATTTGTATTTCTTATTGTACAAAATTCCTAACAAAAATGGATATGTACAATTTGTATTTCTTTTGTACGAAATTCCTAACAAAAAAGGATATGTATAATGAACGGTAGATGAGAATATGAGATTTTCCTATCCCTGTTCGTTAAAAAGAAAAGAGGTCCCCTTTTTCCTAAGCATTACCAATCTATCTATACACTAATAGAAAGCTATATAGAAGTGGAAATTTGGTGATATCCCCAAAATACCTCTAATATTAGAATATTCCTTTAGATTTGGTTGCAAAAAGTTTGATTTTTTTGTAAATTCTAATGTTTTGGTGGGGTATATTTGGTAGTTCATGCCAGGTTTTGCCAACTTCTCATTATTTACAACTTTGTCATCATCTCAACTTCTCACTATTTACAAATGTGCCATTAGTTCAAAAAATTTCAATAATTACAAGTATGACATCAATTCAAAGCCCCAATAGGTTATCCCTAAAATACCATGACCTTTCAATGTTTTGTAGATTAAAAACCATTAGATTTTCATTAAAATACGATGAACTTTCGCTATTTTCAAATAAATACAATGAATTTTGTCCATAAAAAATTACCATAAATATCCAATGTTTTACAGATAAATATCATGGGTTTTTCCCGTTACAAATAATATCGTAAACTTTCAACATTTATCAGATAAATATCATGGACATTTTCCGTTACAAATAAATAACGTTAACTTCCGCCATTTTTCAGATAAATACCATGGACTTGCTCAATTTACAAATAAGTAACATAAACTTTCAATGTTTTATAAGTTAATAGCACTAGATATTCATTAAAATGTGATGAACTTCCCTTTTTCAAATAAATACCATGGAGTTTGTCCGTTACCAAAAATACCATAAACTTTCAAAGTTTTTCAGATAAATACCATCGACTTTGTCTGTTACAAAAAATATCAATAAATTTCAGCATTTCTTAGGTAAATACCATGGTTTCGTCCGTACAAATAAATATTATATTTCAACATTCTTAATTAAATTTCAATGTTTTTCGGCTAAGTACCATGGATTTTGTTTTTCACAAATAAATACCATGGACTTCCACCGCCTTTCGGATAAATATCATTTTCACATATTATTCCAAAACCCGCCGCATCGCGCGGGGTTTACTGCTAGTAAATATGAAAAGTGGTTAATGGAGAGGCAAAAGTCATAAAGACACCAAATTTAAACCGATTACTACAGACTCTTACAGACCATACAACAATTTACATAGCAAAATGATTCGAGGAGAGTGGTATCATACCTTATATAATAATAGGGATATAGATTTCATCAAATCTCCGACTACGATAAAATCCCCTCGAGTTTGAACATACAAGGCGAGTATATGACCATGATGCCCACATTCGGACTGCAACTCACGCGAACCATCCTCTCGGAGCATCCATTTGTATAATTGAATCTTTTGGTTAATAGCAACCAACAATTTTCCATTAAATGCATTTAGAGAGTATACGGCTCCTTTGGTTTCCTTTTCGGTAATTAGTTGTAGCTTCCCATCTTCAACTGCAAAAACAAGAATACGCCCCTACAAAAAAACAAGCCATGGTCAATCCATCGTCAGCTAATTTAAAAAGATCCCGTTTATACAAGAACTCATAAAATATTGATATGATCAACATGAATTGTAATACAGTCCTACATCGAAGTATTTATTTGTTCTATAGCTAGGGTTTGTTTGTTTTCTATAGCTTCATTAATTATGATTCAAACAAATTTTGAAAAGCCAAAAGATGACTTAACTAGGACAAATAATGTGTTGTAGATGAAGATAAACTCCAAACCATGTCATAACTGCATTCTTTTATGGTTAACAGGTCGTACACAAGCGGTGAATAAAGATTTTGCCATATTTCAAGGAAATAGATTGATCATATAAAATAATAACACTCAGGATGCCGACACCAAATATTAAAATTAAAGTAAGAAACATACTTCCTATGCATACTGGCAAAAAGAAAAAAGAAAAAAAAGAACTTATATCAAATCGTATGTTGGCATAGAATCTAGCTAAGTTCCCTGCTGGCCATCTGATGCATTCAATCACATATATTCTAACCATTGACAATGAAGTAGCATATACAACTAGCTGAAATTGGGATAAAGTAATGAGGTAACTCGCTACCGTTCAAATAGTAACAGTTTGGTTTATTATTTCAGATCTTCGTATCTGAAAATTGACACCTTATCTCATTCTGTCTACAGCAAAGGATCCACATATTGTGGTCCTCGGTCGTTTAAATGGAACGGCATTGTAAGTCCGTATAATACTTTAATGTACAATGCAATCCTTTGTCTACAAGCCCATTAGCATACATGATTTTGAGCAGCTAGCTGCAAACCAAAGAGAATGATAAAACTTACTTTGGTGGGTTCATTTTCTTCAGGCAAAACATATGCAGTTCCCACGCAGTAATAGACATTATTATCATCTGAGAAGGAACAACTAATGATGGAACAACCATTCTCATAAGTGTCCAACTGATAGGTTGATTTAAACTCAAAAGTTTGATCGTCCAATAACCGAACATAATGTGTTTCAGTTTCCTCTGTACTAGTAGGAAAGTTTTTATAACTACAGATTGCAAAAGTCCGAGACTGCTCCTGGTGGCAGATTCGCCGTGCATGTTCACCCAGTGGAATCAAGCGAATGTGAAGCTTCTGAATATCATCGATAGTTCCAATTGAAAGCTCACCCTCTTTAGCAATTGCTAGGCTGTTAAAATCAAATAGGATTAAGTTAATGAACACTGAACAAGATCTAGACCTCATGTAACTGCAGTCATACATGAAATTAGATAAATGAAGCAGAAAGAACCTGTCTGGGAAAGCAGCAGAATTGAAAGGGCACATATGACTAACTTCTTTCAGATTCACATTACTGTAGAGCAGCTTCTTGTTGCTACTGTATATCACAGTTGGCCTATCTGATGCAGCAAATACATGGGTGGTATCCTTTGAAGTAAAAGTGCGAAGCGTGATTGGTTGTGTCCCAAGAGATACTTTCTTCCTATCAGACAATTCACCCGTGTTCATGTTCAAGAGAAAATTGAACAGGTGTCCATCTCCAAGGGCACATAATAAGTATGCTACCTGAAATACAAAAAGTCCAACAATTTAGGAGGTTGGGAAATCTATCCAGGTTCTTTGTTAATAAAGTATAATAAAAAAGGGACAAAAACAAGAATCATTGGATATAACATACTCCTTCAAATTTACAAAGAAGAACAGAACGAGGTATAATTTCTCCACCCAGATTTTCCTTTGTGATCAACTCCAGACCTGGTAGTGAATACATCCTGACACTTATATCAGTCCACATCCCAACTGCCGCTAATGAACTATAACTTGAATTTTCTCCAATTGGATTTATGTCTAGACATGATATCTCATGTTCCAATTGTATGTATTTTACTTCCGTCAATTTCCCACTCCCAATTTCAAGGTAAACAAGATGTCCGCCTCCAGTAGCCAATAAAACCTGGAGTTTACATAATGTAATCAGATCTCAGTCAGTAATCAGTATAATAAATTGGCACAAGAAAGACTCACAGAAAGGTAGAGAGCAGCAATAACATAATGCAGACAAAGAAAAGGGGAAAAAATAGAAGAATTTTTCCAAGTCCAATTCATTGTGTGACCATTATTAAATAGCTAGACAGATAATAAAGTAATAAGCAGTGTTGCATGAGTGTCTGAGTTAAATGAGCAAAATTTTGATGCAAAACAAAAACTATATACAGAAAAGAATTTTGATACATGTTGAGTTGTCGACAGCACCCAAAGCTATGACAATATAGTGAATGCTCTTCACTGCAAGTAACAACAGTATCTAGTTCTATTTTACAACTGGTACAAGAAAAAATCCACCAAGTTTGTTCCATTTTTACCATTTGTTCAAACTCGTCCAGGAATCTTTTGTGATAAAAATTTCTTTAAACAAAAATCTTTCATGTGTTGTATTAAAATTTGTTTTGTATTTTCAATAATAATTAGAACCAGAGTCATTTAGGAGCCACAAAGCAGATAGAATAAACCAAGGTTGTCCATGCTTAATTTAAATGTGAAGAGATTAAGCGAAATTTTAATGAAACATCTAAAGCCTTCTTCCATCAAACAAGGCTCCATGAAAGATTTGGCATAGTTTTACAACTGGTTGTCATCCTCTCTTAGTTAGAGACTAATACGTGAGAAAGCTACGGACAAGAGAAAGGATTGATCCAAAACCAGTCAAGTGGCCCAAATCATAGACATGGCGAAAAAATTAAAAGAATTATGATGAATGTGCTACACGTATAAATGGGTAAGTAAAATGCTGTTCAAATAATTTTCGATCTCTCTTTTAGAGATAATAAGTATATGAGATCCTTCATTAATTTACAAAATAATCAAGCATACGCTTACTGTTGCTTTGAATATGATGTAAAGTCTCAATTCTTAATTGCTCTCGACTTTCCAACAAATATTCAGTATTATTTGTAAACTGATCTATTAACTCATTGAGCAATCAATAACTTTTAACTCACAGAACAATAAATGATTGCTTGTGCCTCCAACTTTATCAATCCAATCCTCTAATTCATAGCTCATCAGATTGTAGTCAAGTTCTATAAATATTCAAGATACTGATAATCCATGTACAATTTATACTTTATAATCCGTAAACTAAGATAACAAATTCAGGAAGTGAGAAACGAACCTGACTAGCATTTGCAGTTGCAACATTGACAGAAAATCCTGAAGGGGCAGTCCATTGATCCAACAGCTCCCGAGACGTAGAACTGACTAACCGAACAGCATTTGCAGTAACCTGTCACGGGCAGTTTCTTGTTAAAACTTAAAAACATTAACTTCAAAAGTCGAACTAGTAATTGACCATTTTCTTATTTTAAGTATGTCAACTCATATAGTATATTCAAGAATTATTATCACGCTATCAGCATATAAACACACGGGCATGGGCAGGGGAGGACCCAGGAATTTAAGTTAAAGGGGGCACATCGGCAATTATACATAATAAAGTTTTGTTAAGATGCTCGACTACATTGTATACTTAAGAGTTATGCCATCACAATTTGATAATTGAACAACAAAAGCTTAAATTAATATTGAGAATAATAATTTTTTCATAATTTTTACAATATTATATATCAACAGTCAACTTCATGACTTGGAGTGCAAGGTTTTTTTCTTTCTTTTTTTTAGTAAATGGAGTGCAAGGTTTTATTATTTAAAAGTTTCAAGAAGTTCTTTAACTCTGTAGTGTGGGAGTAAGCTTCTCTTGTTCAAAAAAATACTAAATAAAAACAAAATAAATAATAAGTATTGTGGGATTTGAACCCATGACCTCCTATTTTGAAATCAAATGTACTATCAATTGAGCTATGTTCTCTTAGGGATTACTTTTGAAGAAATAAATATACACAACATATAACCAAAATATCGGACTTCATATTTGCAACCGATGCTAAATCCCTTTTCCCTGAAATTTGAGAGGGGGAAGTGACCCCTCTCCATAGAACATGGGTCCGCCCCTGGGCATGGGTAGCATTCATCTTCAACCTAGCAACTACATGTAGCCACCCCAATGAGTGAGCCACACCATTGATCTTTCATCTTGGCACATGGCATTAAAGATAAAACATATACTCACAAAAGAAATGTATATACTAACTTCTATTTCATGCATCAGATGGACTACATTTCTCCTAAATATCGTCGCAAATGCGCGCACGCGTGCACAGAGAGAGAGAGGAGGGGGAAGACTTCAAGCGCAAAAGCACTATACAGGGTCCAATGGAATCATGCCCCACATATGCTCCTCTGTAAGATGCACCCTACAAGGACACTCCAAGGCTCGCTCGCTCACACACACACTCTCGAAATAAACATGCATACAAACAAACGCGCGCGCGCACGGAGAGATATACATACGTACATATATTGTAATGATATGGTGAGATGGATAAGTTTAAAGGGAGATAGTAATATGGACCATTGGAGAGAAACCAATAGCTAGGATGAACCCATTTGTTCCCCGTTTTCTCCTCATCATCTTCTTCCTTTCTTCCAGTAGGCCTTTTTTCACCCTCTTCTCTCTCAATCTGGTCCTTCCCCTCAACATCAAAATCCCACAAAACTACAGTGGTTGCTGCTTTATGCAATCCGTAAAATTAGAGAAGCAGTAAAGGACCGTTAGCTTAATAAATTGTGGATTTTTAATTTCTGCCAAACATTTAGTGGAGTTTGTGGTGAAGAAAAGGAAGGATTTAGCCAAAAATGTTTGGGGTTGGATCAGTTATGAGTTATGACACAGAGTTGATTAAGTGACACCTTGCTGGAGAAAGACTCGAACTTTCATCTATATAAGATTGATTTCTTGTTTGTAGATTATAGTATAAAACTTAATTTATTAGCATTCGATAAGCAATTCAATTGCTGTGCTTATCCACCGAGAGAGGACATATAAACAAGGAAGGTGATGCCGGGGAAAAGAGATGAAAGAGTAGAGATTATTTTTATTTTATTTTTTTGGCCGGGGGGGGGGGGGGGGGATGAAGAAGAGGATGGTAAAGAATGTAGCAAAAATGTAATCTCAGTCATTGATTTCCATTCAATGGTTCATATTACCCATTATGCTATAAACCTACCGCTCCCCCCCCCCGGCTCCCCCCACACGCACACACATATATACACACATAATATATAGAGAGAGTTATACTAGAATTCACCGATAGGACTTGGAAACAAATCCTAACAAGATTTCTGCCATTAGATCAGTTTTGGGATTTGTATAAACAATGATATCATTGTTGAATTAAATGAGAACTTTTCTTAATTTCTTCATAATTAATTGCACAAATCCCAAAGTGGATCTAATAGCTAAAAACTTGTCTCTTTCTATCTTCCTACACACACACACACACACACACACACACACACAGAGAGAGAGAGAGAGAGTTAGACTAGGATTCACCGATAGGATTTGGAAACAAATCTTATTAAGTTTTTAGCCATTAGATCAGCTTTGGGATTTGTAAAACAATAATATCATTATTGAAATAAATGAAAGATTTGTTAATTTCTTCATAGTTAATTGCACAAATTCCAAAGCAAATCTAATGGCTAAAAACTAGATGGAACTTTTCTTCAAATCCTATGGGTGGACCCCCCCCCCAACACACACACACAAAAACATATACAAAGAAAGAGAGAGAGAGAGAGAGAGAGAGAGAGAGAGAGAGATAAAATGGGATGATGATTAGATCCTTAAAGTGAGCATATTCCTACCATCAGATCTGATTGACATTAGGATCCGTCCATCGTGTTTTACACATCAAATGATGCGTGTATAGAAATGCAAGTGTATATTGAACAATTTGGAACTTGTAAGTCATGCATCAAGTGTATGAAATGCATGTAAATTTTACGATGGTTTAACAACCATCTATATTGCGATCTCTAAATCAAAATTTTTGTATATATGCATTTATTGACATGTAGAATAAGATGACTTTGCCAGTCAGACAGCGGTCAGATTTTTTTCATCTCGCTTTAAGATCTCATCCAATTACTCTACACACGTGCGCGCAAATACCAAGTTAATGCTTGGTCAACTCCATTGACTTCAGTCTACACATCAAAAACATATACTGCTATATAAAACCATGCATTTTGATAGCTTCGAGCAAGATGCTCCATTTCCTAATATTAAACACTGTTCACTTATGGACAGTAGATGTATATATGTTAACAAGCAGGCAGTAATCCATACTTCCAAGCAGTATAATTCAAAAAAGCATAGAATAACTAGATGTAGAAGTTGGACCTGTACAAGCTGATCATTGATGGCATTTTGGCAAAACAAAGTCTGTGTTTCAGCATAAAAACCTTCTATCTCAGTTTCTTCTAATTCATCTTCCATATTCATTGCAAGGATACGTGTCTCACTGATAAAGCTTACAACTAGAAAAGTGTCATGTGGGTCGTCTGTAGAGGAACGTAAAGACCACAAGCCCTTGATGCCCTGAAGTTCTATAGATGCCTAATATAGATCAATAAACTTTGTCATGAAAACTGACGATAATAATAAAGGTGCTAAGAAGGAGAAGAAAAAACTGATATGAACAAAGAAATGAACACCCAACCTGTTCATTGATCCCTATGCCATTCCTAACAACGCGAAGTGAACCATCTTTATATGCTCCTGAGCAAGTTACAACCTGACCCTGACCTTGTCTTTCAAGGTCAACAACACAGAAGTCCACAATAGGCCCAAGGTTGACATATCTTTCAAGAACTTCAACATATGAACCATTTGAATCAGGTTGCATATTCAGTTTTATGAGCTGTACAGAAGAAAGGATAGCTATGCTTATCGATTTGATGCAGTGTATGGATATGGAAAACAAACAAGCAATATAAGCACCTCCAAAAGTGAATAATTTAAATAACATGATTTTTATGGTTATTTGGGGAGCACTTAAAATAAAAACTCAAAATATGACAGTAGCAATTACAAATATCCCGGATGCAATAAACCACCCAAGGGATAGGGGGAAAAATCAATGGCAAAAATATCGGCATCCACCAAAAACAGCGTTGTTTGGAATTGTCATGAACAGGCCATTCACAGACTATGAATCGCTGGGCCAGAAAGATAGAACATAGAACAAGCAACAAGATGAACTGAAGTGGCTTGCTTTAAACATTGGACAAGTTGCCTTGAATTTTTTTAAGGTGAGCATGGGAACAAGATAGACCGCATTTGGAATCACCATTCATGAAAGTACCTGGGAATCTCCGTAGCTTGAACCTACATATACTACTGCATTATCAAGATAAGATATTGTAGATGCAACGGACGTCTCTCCTAAATGCTCAATTTTGAGTCCAGTTACCCTATAACATGTCCAAGAAAAAAATGCTTGAGTACCGGCTTGGGAGATCATTACCTATAAAGCAAGATTTTGAAAGTAACTGTTTTTGTTGATAAATTGTTTTAATGAAAGTCATGTAATTGCATAAAATTATATTACCCACCTTTCTTTGTCATGGATGATAACGAGTAAATGCAAAAGTCCTGTATTATCACTAAGTAGATACCGAGATCCATCTGCATCAACCCTTCCATAGGCTCTTGTAATCGACTGGTAAAATATTAAGTGAATTTAGAAAACATGCTACCAGAAATTCACGATTATGAGAGGAAAGAAATCTAGAAGTGATCGCTAATTATATGAATAAATTATACGACACATATAAGGACATTTAAGCAGGCCTACTGGTTTGGTTGGTATAGCTTTGAATGAATTTGCACTACAGTAGACAATAGTTTCCTCTCCTATGATAATAACACCGCCGAGAGGCATAGGAACAGGTATTAGCAGGCCAGCTCCATTGTCAAGATTATTCTGCGACCATGGGCCCTCAACAAAGTCTTTTTCCTTCAGGGCAACCTCATATGTCTTAACATGTCGAGCGTCTTTGTTGTCCTGAACAGCAAAATATGAAAGAAAGATAAGACTTGCTGTTGTCACTTCCACTCCTTGGCAATATTTGACATTGATCATAAATTTATGGAGGCAGACAAACTGTACAGCATGACACAATAGATTAAGAATTAAAGAAAATGATAATTCTGACAATCAAGTGACTAAAGTCAGCTCCATGCTTGAATTGCAAGGATGGTAGAAAAGAAATAAATCCAATCAGGTACAGAATATCGAAATGTATGGGTGATGAACACCCCTGACTTATTATTCATCATTTCAGAATCAGGAATAAATAAATTAACTTGCTTTATCTAGACTCTAGAGCAGTGATCTCCTGCTCTCCCCAGCTTCATTAGAGCTGCGTCTCCGCCGTCTCTCCCAAGCAAGCTCAATTGAAAAATCCTACTAGTCAATTCAGCTTCAGAGCATTCTCGAATAAACTTATTATCTCCGGCATATGAAACTACGACATTAATGTCTCCATTTCCTTCATTACAGACCAGCAATCTCTTAACAGCTAATCAGCAAGTAAACAAAGATGAAGTGATTCATACTTAATACTATATCTGTAGGAGTCCAATCAAGTTGAAACCAAGAAAGTAACTATCTTAGATTTCAACTACATCAGTAGAAGCATGTGTGCACGCATGAACACACAAAAACATTAAGAGGGGCTGAAAAAAGTATTGCAATCTCACATCTCAGTGATCTCACCATTGCTGGCTTATCTATGTTTTAGGTCATGTAGGAAAAGACGATCATTCAAGAAGGTGGTGGAAAGTAGAATGCAGACCCCCAAAGGAGGAAAAATTTCTCCTACGACACCTTATGCCAATACCCTCACTCCTTCCCTCCATCTCATACTTGTTGTCTCGCATATATAAAATAAGTTCAAGAGATAGAAACATGTAATATAAACTAACCTGGTAAAGTACTACAATTGTGGGTTTTGGACAGCCATAAAGAAATTTGATATCCAAAACTTGAAGTTCTTCAAGCCTGTGATAAAGACAATATAAAAGATGTTAAACTTCTAAACAATATTCAGACACTGCCATTGGTGCTTGATTTTTCAGAAACGGGAAAAGGAAACGTTGTGCAATGCTAACCCTTCCACCAAAAATAGAATAACAATAAATAAACAAAAGGTGAAATAAGTGAAATAGTAATTGGGCACAAAGGCTAGATGCCTGACATTATAAAAGAGTCGTGTGCAAGCTTATAGAAAAGCAATGTTCAATGCTCAAAAGCAACCAAGAAAAAATAAATAAATACCCTTGCGAGGAAACAGTACTACATATGCTGGTTAAGTTTTTCTTCTCTTTCATTCTATGTTGGCTTCACAAGAAATTCATCATTCTCACTCTCTGGCTCCGTAAAAACATTTTATTCCCAAAATATCAAGGATTAAGAACAGCAAATAGATTTGATTACAGTTTTTTAAACAAGCTCACTGGCAACGAAAGCATCAAAAGAATGCCTTCCTTTCACAGTCGTTATGGCATTCTCACTCTTATGCTCCTCAAAATAATTAATTCCCAATTATCAAGGGATAAATTCTTCTACTAGCTTGTTAGGAGTAACTCAATTGTTTGGGGGATGATTGATCGTACACCATAAAGGTCCCAATCTCCGGCCACTTGTCGAGGGAATCTGTCAATCTCCTCATAAACCACACAAGCAAGCAAGATAGAAATCCAAACTCGGCCTACATGCACGGGGCACAATATGAAAATTCTTTATTAGAAAGAAGATTAAAGTACATTACCACATCTCCCCGTTGTACACT
This sequence comes from Agapanthus africanus, assembly GCA_030015575.1. Classification (NCBI taxonomy): domain Eukaryota; kingdom Viridiplantae; phylum Streptophyta; class Magnoliopsida; order Asparagales; family Amaryllidaceae; genus Agapanthus; species Agapanthus africanus. Next base: position 64,966,467 of record CM057338.1, on the reverse strand, counting down.
CGTCTCCCATCTCTTCACCTCACATCAAGAGAGGTGAGTTACAACCCTCGAATCTCTAGATGCTACATCTTGGATCTCTTACGCTCATATTTTTCATAATGAATACACCTTTTTATATATAGCATATAATAAGTCCTAATAAGATAAGGATTCCTTCGCCTGGTTAGATTAGGCTCGTTTGAGTTATGCAAATAAGGCTCGTTTCCATTCAAGGAAGCACACAGACAATGATTTAGCTAAATTTCAGCAAACATCATTTTGATGACCTCGATTATTCTTTCTAATTTTGAAAAACTGATATTTTATAGCATTTAATTTAGAATGCTATAGTTGCTTTGGTGGGTTCATAATCTGACAGCATTGGCTAGGTTTTTCAGGGAAAAAAATAGCTATAATCTTCAAAAACAGTACAGATGCATACATAGCTAGAATTTCTCGGAAAAAGGATACCAATCACGGCAGGTCAATTTTTTAAACACTGCATAGAAGACACGGGAACCTTAGCTGAGAATGAAAAGAGAGTAGATAATAAAGAGAGTTTGGACTATTATCTAAATGTTTTCAAACAATAAGTGATAAGTTTCGTATGTTTTTTTGGTCGGGTTGAATTGAAATTGTGAAGAAAGAGGGCTAGTAATGTAGGGTGGCAGGCCTGCGGTCATCAAGATTATGTTGAACATTAGAATAAGTGCCTCTCATCTTATTTTATTATATTTTCAAACAATCATTGCAGGTACATTGTTAAAGATGGAGCATCAGATTTTATCGCCAAAAAAAAATAGTTGGAGTATCATAGATTCATTGCTTATGTGAGTGGTTTAACAAACCTACGTTAGCCCCACCCTATTTAACATAGCAAGCAAGAGCTAAGCCACAAATAGATATGAAATCTCTTGTAATCTACTGCTCTCAATGAACTACAGAGATATAAAATAGCCATTTTCTAGCAGCCGTGTCTTTTATTTTTCCATTTTCTGTTTTAGCTCTTTCTTTCCCAATAGATATTGCACTTACAAAGATCAAGCAGTTCGTAACCTGATTCAACAGCATAATTCCGGTTCTATCTGGGGTACCATTTCATTTCATAATCTCTACTCAAATAAAGAAAAAACGTACAACAAGACATCAGTACCTGATGTTGAATGCTTCCTTTAATTGTCCTTTGTTATCAAAAGGTATAACCTAATATAATAAACAATAGAGGCTGTCAGCTATAAAATACATTAACAGATCTTCAAAAGAGCAAATTAAAATGTACTGATGCTGTTAACCAACCGAACATACAGGGAAGAAAACTCAAAATGTTTGACACCATTTTAAATACCTTGAAGAGCCCGTCGTATAAGTGAAGACCGATTAATCGACAATCAGGGTCAATTATGCCAATCTACAAGGAAAACACAAGGAAATGACCGAACCGTACACATAAATGGAGGGTAAACCTAGATACAGCAGGCATGACATATCATGACATGAATAGGCATAATTGATACAAATATATAAAATATTTGAATGAGAAATGAGTCGTGCACATAAGTGCGCAATTATTGCAAAACCTCTTGAAGCATAAGCTACCATATAAATAACACAAGGTCCCACATTCAGACAGGGATTAAGACATAAAATTGATACAACCTTAACGAGCTCTGTCATTTGATCACCAACAACAGTTGTAAAGATAAAATAGAAAAAAATAATATTTTATATGGTAAGCTCTCATTGTGCACCAGTGTGCTTACATAATTTTAGTAAATAATAGTGAATGGAATCCTCAGAAATCCAAGGCTGGGATTCAGACAAACACATGTGACCACAAAATGGAAAAAGGGGAGTGATCTCTTTCATCACGCTCTTTTTGTCATCCCCAAGAAAAATGGTTGAAGGCCAACAATAATATAGATACTCATACCCATTATCTCTAATAAAAAACAGTACTTCGCCCAAGATTCTCAAAGTCTTCACCAGGCTAAACAAATGATACTATTGTGGGAGTAGATTCTGGTTGTCCTATTTATTATGATTGGTGTCCATATTATCAAAAGGAGACCACTGAGAATTAGTTTCCACAGATTTCTGGTAAGCAATGGATAACATCTTGGACTAGTGTTTAGCTTCCTGCAAACAATAGCTCATGATGTGTTTTGAAATAAGTGGTCACAATAAAATATAATATACCATGCTCCATATCAGAAATTCAAATGGATATATAGTTCAGTAGAGGAAGATGTAGAATTCGCTGGATAACTAAAATCCCGTCTCATCGTTTGCAATATTTTAATTATTGCTTCAATTAAATCGATAGCATAGAATCTGGTCAAAATAAAACCTGGTCAAGTAATTCATTGTGTGGCCTCTCAATGCTATACCTACAACAAATAATTCCATGTCCATATAGCTACAATAAATGAAAGAGCACAGCCAAAAGCTGGTCTGCCCACAATTCAAGTGACCAAGATGGAAAAATTGCCTGCCATTATTCCATTGAAAATAACATGGCAACGTCCACTGGAAATACATGGCAACGTTCAACGCTATTACTAACTTATGTGAGACAGATGAAAGTTCCACAGAAAGTAAGGTGTCTCTTTTTCCATACTTACCATTATTATGCCATAACAGAACTTTCAAGAGGACATATAAATAATAACCATAGTGTTTGAAATAGAAGAGAGGGATATGGATTCCAGAATCCAAGATGAACATCAAATCTGACACTGTGCTTGTATTTTTAGGTTTTGAGGTGGGGGAGGGGATAGCTCTTTTTCCATACTTACTATTATTATGCCATAACAGAACTTTCAAGAGGACATATAAATAATAACCATAGTGTTTGAAATAGAAGAGAGGGATGTGGATTCCAGAATCCAAGATGAACATCAAATCTGACACTGTGCTTGTATTTTTAGGTTTTGGGGTGGGGGAGGGGATAGCTACCTGTCCATTATCTGTCGGACGACCAATTCGATCAGAGACATCTCCCATTGCTCTGCATACAACAAGCACGCAGTTATTAAACATGATTACAGACTATTTGACAGAATTAAGAGACCCAAAGCTTTCAAGATCCTTAAGTATGAATTTCAAAATGGACATGACTTATTGAATCTTCTTATCTTTAATTACAAGCAAGATGCTGAAAATATACAAAAATTGCGGGCGAAGAAAATAACTAAAGTTTCAAGCGAAAGTAAGTGAAATTACGTTCATATAGCACGATCACGTTAAATAGTGAATGATTAAAATTGATGTAAATTTCAGGCATAACCAGTTAATCTATGAATATCCTGCTAGAAAACTATTTCATAGCAGTCAATACATAGAAATGATAAGTTGAATGGAATCGCTTGAAGCATATGGAAAAGTTTAACAAAACTAACTACAAGGGTGGCACTGAAGCATGTATATCATATTCATGTATATTGGAATAGTCCCAAATAAGAAAGTTTCATGGTAAGTGACAGACATAAATATAAAGCTGGACCTAGATTTATCAGCTTAACCTTTTGGGTTATACTGGTTCTTAGCACCTACGATATCACTTATTGACTCCCTATGGACCTTAGTGAATCCTAAGTATGGTACAGTAGGTTCCAACTCAAAGAGGTATGAATCGAAGAATGGATCTTAATGCGAGAATCATGATCTAGGCGAATTTACCACAAGTAATCATTTTTCTGAAAGTACAATGTAAGGTTATCCATAAGGCAACGTGCAGCTCATATAGTTCCTAATAGTGGCAGAGAGTAGGCATATATACCCATCACACACGAAAGGGGAGACACACATTCTCGAGTGATTAAAGGCACCAATCATAAGTTGAGGGGCAAATGAAAAGCATAAATCATTTAAGATTTTGCATCATATTGAGTCATAACACGGCACGATTGGATTCTAACAACAACCAATTATACCAATCATGTAAGTATAAGTTAAAAGATATGGTCCTAAGATGGAAAATTCTTAGACATGACAATGGGTTAAATTCCAAGATATAGTAAGCATGAATCAATTATAGGTCCAACGTAGGTAAGCACTTGAAGCTATAGGAAACATTTGAAGGATATAAAATGTTGATATTGTTTCTATGCAGGCGCACAAGAAATACGCTAACAAATACATATGCATTCCCTTTTAATTGAATGCTCCTTATATTTAGAACATTATTTGCTATAACATATCTACCACCTTACCCTTTCTTCTACACTTTGATTCTAGAAGAATATGGAGGACGCTAATCGGCACATTGGAATCCAACAAAACCTGTTACTTGTCCATAGTTTCTGCATCTAGAATTTAGCACTAATTAAGAGGGGATTGGCATCATGCCACTATACGAGCATAAAATTTGATAAATCTTTCATGAAGCTTTGCTTCATGAACAACCCCATTTTGACAGGTAATTGTCTAGACTATCATGATTATGGATATTCGATGCAAATTTGTTTTTTGATCTTTTTGGTGGTTGTTGTTGTTGTGTGGGGAAGGGGGGCATGTCTTGATTATATTTTCTGATAGGAATATTTTATGTTTTTTTGTCGAAATAATAGCCAGCGACTATTCAAAGAGTGCACTAATTGGCAATCCATTTTATGAAAAAATGCAGTTAGAAAAACCCTCCTATTTATGCCCAGAAAAAAATTCTGCATAGAAAAAAGAAATGGAAAGGAAAGAAATATTAATCGGGGGCCAAATTTGGCTGATAATGTTGTAAATGTGAGACCAAAGCATCTTTAGACATATCCAAGAAAAATTGAAGGCTAAACTAATTGAGCAAATACTATTGTTTTTTAACCTCGTTATCAGCTCTGAGTTCTCTGCATCCCATTGAAGAACACAAAATTTGTATCTCTCTGTGGCAATAAAGAGGAAATCTTGTTGTTCACCCTACAAAATAACAGGATGCAAATAATATCACCGCAAACCATGGACTAGAAAATTTAATAGAATAGGGCCTGGCATTGGAGCACTCACGTGAGGTCTGAAAAGTTCAAGGGTTGCAATTCTTCCATATATCGGAACATCCAGCATAGGCTACAAAATAGATCCAGGTTTCCCCACAAAAGCATTTCAAAAGCAAGTAAACTAGGGCAGACAGGTTCAATAAACAATAGATACCTGAATCCCTGATGGTCAGAGACATTTATAAGGCAACCAAAGGAAACTATCAAAACATATTTCAATTTGTCCTTACCTAGGAGGTTAGAATTGCCAGAGTGCTGAAATGACTAAAGCATACCAGCATGTGGAAGAAAGCTATAGTTTTCAACATTGTAGAAAGTGTTACGTGTAGATTTGTGAGTATTGACCAAGGATTTCATTAGTTGCTACGCATAATTTTTGGGCGGGCGTTGCACGCGCGCGTGCATATCTGTTCAAGCTAAGAGAGGATGTGCAATCAAGAGATGGCCCTCATAAAGGTATGATGTAACAGTGGAACATAGTCAAATATATCATAACATAATAACAGTCAAAGGTGGCTGCTATTAACAAGTTTTTACACAGTAATACAGCATAAAGCCCTCATATTCACCAAAAATAGAGCTGATATTGTTCATGAGTAGCTCAGAACTGTAGTGTCTCCTAAAGCAAAATGATCAAATTTATGACAATTATGTATTGTGATATTGAAGCTTGTTTAATAAAGGTTGGTTTTTCAATAAAACCAACGACATTATATCAGAAAAAGCTAATCTCTTATATGAATTTTTTAGTGACAACCCGAAGAAGCACCAAGGTGAAATGCCTGAGGTTGATATGCAAGAATCATGAGGTGTTGAAAACAAGAATGACCTTGCAAGCATGAAAGCTTACCTTCCTTTATGTGTATATCCTTATTTAAAAGTCGAGAACGAGCAAGCAGCGTTAAATTGCTGCCAAGTTTGAACATTTGACTGAAAGGATTCTATAAAAGAAATTGTTTTTCTTTATTTTTGTCCTACCTACTAGCATCAATTATCAAAAAATCAAATAAACATTAAAATTCCATCGATTTCGCACCCCTCAGTAGATGGCCGGTCTTGTCTAATTACAATGCAAAAAGATCAGTTTCATGAAACATTATTGACAATAAAATAGAGAAAACAATAATTACCCAATTAAAACAGCAAAATACGAAGGGAATCGAAATCACTAACCTGCAAGCCATGAGGAGTGAGGTAATGGATCTCGATTCGGGTGCATTTCCTGAAAGAAAACAAAACAAAGAATGCAATCAAGTTGGCCAAAACCCTGACTCAACCAATGTCGCAAGTCCTGAATCCAAAACCCTAGGTTTCAATTGAACATCCACAGACAGAACCCTTGAAACCCTAAACAACCCCTAAATAAAAAGAGAAAGAGATGGTGGTGGATACGCGATGATGAGGTTGAGGTCTTGAGGGGAAGTGAAGTTGCCGACGCAGGAGTGGGTGACGTTGGTGGGCTTGTGCGCCGTCACCACGTAGTTCCACATGCTCATCTTCTTCTTCTTCCTCCTTCCTCAGCGAGGGGAGAGAGAGGTGATGGCGATAAATTTCTTTGAGAGGAAAAATTGAGGGCGGAGCGTCTCGATGGATCTAGAAAACGGCGCACGTGTGGACCGCTGGGTTAATGGATGTTGTGTGTGGGCTTTGCCTTCTCGATCTAGCGGATTCAAGAACCAAGAATTGGGTCGATCTGTAAATACATGGACCACACGTTAAAATTTTGTTACATACCAACCCGTACCCGATCTGCTCATGCGGGTTTGCGGGTGAAAATGGGGAAAAAAAATACGGTGGGAGCTTCCAGATAGCAACAATAAGCCATCCAAAATTGATTGATTTTATATGAAACTATATGACCCCTCGGCAGGTAGCTCAACCCGCTCATTTCGTACCCCTGCTTCAACTCGTTAAGTTTCATTGCAGATGGCTTTGCTTTATTCATAGTCTGAAATCATTAGTAAGCTTTGTTTTATTCTGAGCATACCAAGACAATTTGCCTGCGAAAGCAGGGGTGGCCCCCATCAGCCCCGCTTGTATCTGCTTTCGCGGTCAATGGGTCTGTGAAGCACCATTTGGCTATTTTATCTTTTATTTTATTATGAATGGATTTGATTTAGGCCTGGCAAATAAGACGAGTTACGGTTGACTCGTCTCGTTGCTGACATGGACGAGCCAACGAGTTGACTCGCCTCGTCTAAACAAGTTGGACAGAACGGATAGATTCACAAAATCCTCTATGTTGCCTCGCTCGAGCTCGTCTCGTCTAACTCGTCCTTCACCTCGCTTCACCTCGTCAGCTCGCGAGCTGACTCGTCTTGACTCGCCAACCTGCCTCAACTCAGTCGACGCCTCGCTTCGAAACCTACATCCAACGGTTGGCAACAATTGGATGTTCCATTTCTTCTCTAGTTCCATAAGACGGCTCATAACCATTCTTGAGCCGACATGAGCCGTCTCAATCCTTTCTGTGAGACGGATCAATCCATTTAAACCGACTCAAGATACACCTGGAAAGCTGTATTCTTCTCTGTTTCTTTGAGACGGCCCACGGTCTTTTTGAGCCGACTTCAAAGTATGCCGCGTGGCAAATGAAGTGAGCCGCCTCACCTCGCCTAGAATCCCCCGTCCAACGGTCGATGTTCGTCCCGTCTCATCTCGAAAACCCTATCCAACGGTCGGCTACGCTGGATTCTAGGCGATTTGACCCTCCTCACCTCACCTCGCCTCGGGTCGCTTCACTTCGTAACGGCTACAATTTTAAAAAAAAAAATTCAAAACCCTATTAATACAACCCCATCCTCATTTCTTCTCATTTCAAATCTTTTTCTCTCCCAAACTAAAAAAATACCATCTTTCAACTCTCAATTCTAACTTTCAAGTTTTGAAGAATCGAAGCTCCAACTCCGAGTTTTCGACGCTGCGACCGACTGATTCTACTCTGCTCTTGTTCAAGAATTCTGCTCTCTTTCTTGTTTCTTGTTTTTATTTTATTAGCTCTCTTTTTTCGATTAAATTAGTATCGCCGGCGTTGTAATATTTAGTATTTATTTTTTTTAAAAATTGGTTAAAAAAAATTATGGAGAGTTTATCCGATACGCACCAAACCCAATGTAACAACCTAGTTCATTTATACCAATTCCAGTTCCCGTATTTACTTATCTGTGGTATTTTCTAGATTTATCGCGTTTTGGGTGCGAATGGTATTTTACTTTTTACATTGCATTCGACCCGACCCGCTTGCTTGAACCTGTTTGATTCATATTTATAAATTACCCCGACTTGTTACATAGACGCGTGCATCTCATGTATACTGCATACTGGCATTTTAGCTGGCATTGCATCTTTTACCATATAACATTTTAGGTCATGTAAAATAATTTAAAATTGCATTTCATAGCCTGCATGATACCCCTAATCCCATGGTAGCATCCGCGCATCTTGTTCTCATCCCGTTCAGTGAAACGGACGTGTTTGGATGGCTACGCGCACGTACGTGCATCCGTTATTGGGGGTATGTATTTTCATTACCTAAGCGTTCATTTTGAAATTTGGAAGTCGCATATATTTTTCGTATTTTAAAACTGAAATTTTAGACCCGACCCGGACGTGTTTTGGAATATTTTGTATGCCGCCAAAATTTAAATTAATTAATTTAATACAACACTATATTTTAAATCGACAGATAAAAATATCTGCTTAACAAAATAAAATCTTTTAAAATTTTAAAAATCTTTTTCCTAAACAAACCCAGCTCTCCTCTCACTGGCCCGGCCCCACGTATCTCTCTCTCTCTTTCTTTCTTTTGCTTTCTCTCTCTCCCTCTTCCGCTAACCCCGTGGACCCCACGTATCCTTCTCTCTCTCTTTTCTCTCTCTCTTTCTTTTTCTTTCTCTCCTTCTCTCTCTTCCACTAACCTCCAAATTTCTCTCTCCCTACTGTTCACCTCTCTCTCTCACCTCTCGATCTCCTCTCTCTCTCCTCTCGCTTTATTTCTTTCTCTCTCCCTCTCTCTATATATTTATGCAGATTCCTTCTCTTTTTTTTAACCCACGAACCCAGCAAACCTTACCCTGGCCGCTGCCTCGCCCATCGCCTGTCTCTTGTCGTCGCCGTCGCCGCCCATCTCCCAGAGCACTCCTCCTCACCTCGCCACCACCCTCATTCCCGCGACCTCACCATACTACCACCTCAACTCCATCCCCGTACGAACCCAAGCCCCTGCACACCACTACACCGCCGACTAGGTTCGCCGGAGTTGATCCCGTCGTCGCCCCTCGTCCCAAATCCGGTGCAACCCAGTGAGCTTAGCACTCCTTTTTCTTTCCCTTCTTCCTTCTTTCTTTCTTTTCTTTCTTTTCTTTCTCTGTAATGAAAACTGTTCTCTGCCTTTTGTAGTTCGCCGGAAACCAGACGTGACGTCGACGATCCCGACGAGCCAGCGAACGTACCTGACTTGTGTGATCACCTTTGTGCGTTGTTTGGATCCGTTCCGTATACCGTGCGCGCGTCGCGACATTTCGCCGACGTGAGACGTTCCGTGCACACCCGTTTCTTGATCCGTCTAGGCAAGTTAATCTTGCTACATGCTATTTAAATCATTATATACCTATTTAAATATATATCATACTTGTAGGTTAAATCTAGTACCACATGTTTCATTTTATCACGTTTCGATGTTCCATTTGCATCCGTTTATATCATTTTAGATCTAGATCATGAAAACTAATCTTGTTACATCGTATATTACATTACAATGCATCCATACCAATATTTATATCACATATTGCTTAGTTGTACATCCCATGTTACCATTTTATAGTTTTATAACTTTTCGGACACCCGTTTGCATCCATCTCGTCTAATATATATATAATTGCATCCATAGACCATGTTAACACATAATACTGTGATATTAACATTCCATGTTTAATAAAGTGCATCCTAATTGGTGTTGGAACTATAACTTTGACCCTTAATCGATAACTGTGCATCCATATGTTTAAATCTATACCTATTTGCATACCACATCACATTATTCCATTTTATTGTTACATTGGTACCCCATACTTGTTTTTGTATACCCATGCTTATTGTAGTTTGATTATGAGCACCCACGTGACACTTGTGCATCCCTGACATGACTTGATACACTACTATTTGACATGACTTGATATCGTGCGCTTCTTGACATGATTGATACTTGTTCACTACCTGACATGACCTGATGTACCACAGTTTGACCTGTTACCTGATCTTGTTACTAATGCCAATAATCTTAACCTGTTGTCCCTACGGACATTTCCTGTTGTCTTCAGACAAACCTGTACTTGCTTGATCCTGTATTGGCATTAGCTCCAGAATTATCAATACCTGACTTGAACACATAACCTGGGGGTATGGGGAAATCAATGATGAAACCTGACTTGTAACTCGACAGTTCGATACCTTTACTGATCAGTCTTGCGGGCTAGGCCAGCCTTGGGATGATGCTGCTGACATCATTCGTCGTTACATACTACCTTTTACTGCCTTGCGGCACGTCTCTGATTCAGCCCGAGAGTCTTTGACCGTGGTCCCGGGCACGCACGGGATACTATTGAGTTACATCGATAATTCATCAAATTGATTTCAAAAGACTTGATAGTAGTTAATCCAGTAGACCAGTCTAGATTACTCACTGCACATCACTTATGCTTTACCCTTTACTGTCCTTATTTATATTGCTGTTATACCTGTTTTACCGTTTATACTCATACCTGCATGTCTTGCTACCCTATATTTATATTATTGCTTGATATTATGACGCACTGCCGTCTGGGTTTTGCATGGCCCAGATTCTTTACCTTTGCTACAGGCCGAGCAGGAGTATTTCAGTCAGCAGGTTGAGCAGTGAGAACTTGTTAGTATTTTAGTTCTATTTATGCATTTTCATTTCTGATGTGAGCCCGCATTATGGGACGTACATTCCAGTTTATTCTTGTATTGGATCTTTTGCTTCCGCATTATTTTATTCTTGACTCATTTATTCTGGCTTATGGACATGTGTTAGATAGTTTGTTATTATTCTTGATATCTCTACAGCCGTAATGTGATTGTGGAAGGATATTTCCTATCCACAGGTATCATGGTTGGCTCTGTCACGTGCCTATCTTAGCGTACTCTGAGAAGCGGGGCGTGACAGGATTTGTTTGGTATCAGAGACATAGGATCTAGATTAATCGGGTCTGATTCTTTTATAATTGGGTATTAGACCCAATACACGAATCAGAATACTCGTGATTAGAAAACATGTCCTGCCACCTTACCGTCTTACCATTTTTTTGAATCTTAACTTCCTCCTGATTCTACTTTGACGATATGCAAACCTCTTTTGCATCTCGACTTGAAACCTGATTTCCTATTGTTTATCTCTAGAACTTAGGCGACTTGGATGGAGTTATGTGATTATAGCTATGTACCGCGGCATAGTTACAATGCGGTACTCTATTTAAGTAACTTGGAGTTCTGGCCTTGATTCATATTCTTAATCTATATTTTGAATCTGTTATCATACTAATCCTTTCGGTGTTTTGATTTCAGGAACATGGCAGACAAGAATCTGAAAACGTACCAGAGGCGTGTTGATGAAGCCGCTTTGCTTGGAGTAATCCGTGGGATGCTGGAGAACCAGAAGCGGCAGACCGAGCTGAACTAGCAGTAAGCTGAAGCTTTTCAGGAAGGTTTGCGGACCATCCAGCAGTCCGTGAACAATGTTGTGGCCAGACCAGTTGATCGTGTGGGTACCGTGGCGGACTTCAGGAGACTTGGTCCGTCCGTCTTTACTGGCCTGGAAGAGCCATTGCCAGCGGAGCAGTGGCTGGTTGATACGGAGAATTTACTCGTTGCGGCACAGATCCAAGAGGATAAGAGAGTGGATGCGGTACGCATCCAGTTGGTGGACTATGCCCGTGAATGGTGGCTTGTGGAGGAGATCCGCTTGCCCAAGCCGATCAGTTGGGTGGATTTTTCGAAGAGTTTCTTGGAGAAGTTCTTCCCGCAGACTGCACGGGAGGAAATAGAAGAAAAGTTCATCAGTTTGAAGCAGAACGGTGCACCTGTGGATGTACATGCAGCTGAATGGACACGGCTCAGTAGATTCGCTGGACCTTTGGTTGCCAATGATACTGATAGGGCAATGAGGTTCATGCGCAGTTTGGATGTAGACATCTAGAGGCAAATTATATCCCTGGGTTTGACCACTTTCTCACAAGTACTTACAGCGGCCCGAGAGCAGCAGAGCCTATCTATAAAGACTGGGAGTACACAGCAGCAAGCAGTTACAGTGCGGAAGCCGGCATTTGCACCGAACCGAGCGCATGTACGCAGAGGTATTCCGGTGAACCGACGTGGAGTAACACCTATGAAGAAGCCTGTTGTCGTTGATCAAAGAAGGACCGTGATTTGTGACTACTGCCATTTACCTGAACATGTGCAAAGGGAATGTCAAAGGATGCGGGGACTCTGTTTAGTTTGTGGATCGGCGGATCATACCATCAACGCTTGTCCGTCAAAGCTTCGAACAAAAGATGATGTACAGAGGCCACCGCAGAAACCGTTTCAGGGACAGAAGTAGCTGACTCAGGGACCCAATCAAGCTCGAGCATTTACCTTGACGGCTGAGGAAGCTAAGGCTTCAGGAGAAGTTATTTCAGGTATTCTGCTTGTTCATGGTTTTTCCGCATTAGAGTTATTCGATTCTGGTGCATCCCATTGTTTTATGTCGTCCAAGTTTATTGCTACACACTCGATTGCTTGCACGACCCTGTCTAGTTGCTGGGACATACACACTGGGAATGGGAAGATCATATCTAGTAGAGAATGTAAGAATTGTGCAGTTGTTGTTTGCGGACGGGAGCTATTTGCAGATTTCTTGGTGACTGATACTGGCAGCTATGAAGTTGTCTTGGGAATGGATTTTCTCGGCACTTTCCATGCTCACATTGATTGTAGGGAAAAGAAAGTAATTTTCTAGATTCCCGGACATCCAGAGTTTATCTTTACTGGAGGAAGCAGTTCTGTCGGGCCAGTCGAGTTTCGGGCTAGGCCGACAAATAGTGTTCTTTCGTCTATGGAAGTTGATAAGGAAGAAGCGCCAGCTGTTGTTCGAGATTTCATGGACGTGTTCGAAGACATCTCAGGTTTACCGCCGAAACAAGACGTGGAGTTCGCGATTGATCTTGTTCCTGGTGCAGCATAATCTCTAAAGCGTACTATCCAATGGCACCGGTGGAGTTGGAAGAAGTCAAGAAGCAGGTTGCCGAATTGCTTGAGAAGGGTTGGATTCGCAGCAGTAACTCACCTTGGGGAGCTTCAGTTCTTCTAGTCAAGAAGAAAGATGGCACAAGGAGGATGTGCATCGATTATCGAGAATTAAACCGGGTGACTATTAAGAACAAGTACCCGATCCCTCGCATTGGTGAATTATTTAAGCAGCTTAGTGGCGCGAGGATATTCTCAAAGCTAGATTTGCGATCCGGATATCATTAGGTCCAAGTTAAATCAGACGATATTTGCAAGACTGCGTTCCGAACTCGGTATGAACATTACGAGTATTTAGTGATGCCCTTCGGAGTAACTAATGCACCGGCGATATTTATGGACTTGATGAACCGAATCTTTTCACCATTCTTGGACCAGTTTATAGTGGTGTTCATTGATGATATTCTGGTCTACTCAAAGAGTATTGAAGAGCATGCAGAACACTTAAAGATCGCACTGCAGACATTGAGGCAAGAAAGATTGTATGTAAAGATGAACAAGTGCGAGTTTTGGCTTGAAGAAGTGAAGTTTTTGGGGCATGTCGTATCCGAAGATGGAATCACCGTTGATCCCGAAAAGATTGCAGCAGTCGAGATTGGCCGATTCCGAAGAATGTTGCAGCGATCAGAAGCTTTCTTGGACTTGCCGGATATTACAGAAGGTTCGTGGAGAATTTTGCTCGTTTGGCTGAGCCTTTGACTAAGCTTACGCGTAAGGAGGTACCATTCGTGTGGACGGATAAGTGTGCGTCAGTTTTTGAGGCGATGAAGCAGAGGTTGATAACCGCTCCTATTTTGACCGTACCAGACAGTTCCGGAGGATTGGTGATTCACAGCGACGCATCTTGAAAAGGATTGGGCTGTTTTTTGATGCAGCATGGGAAGGTTATAGCTTACGCATCAAGACAGTTGAAGACCTATGAGAAGAATTACCCAACTCATGATTTGGAGCTAGCAGCTGTGATTTTCGTTTTGAAGATTTGGAGACACTACTTATTGGGCGAAAGGGTCGAAGTTTTCACTGATCACAAAAGCTTGAAGTATGTGTTCACATAAAAGGAGCTTAATATGAGGCAGCGTAGATGGTTGGAGATGATGGCTGACTACAATCTTGATCTTAAGTACCATCCGGGGAAGGTTAATGTTGTGCCGGATGCGCTTAGTCGGTTGCCAGCAATTCAGATGTTGACTGCACAGAAGGAACTTATTGAAGACTTTCGGAGATTCGATTTGGAGGTTGTGCTACCGCATTCTTCGGGACAGTTGATGCAGCTGCAAGTACAGTCGTCGTTGATCGAGAATATTAAAGTAGCGCAGTTATAAGACCCAAGATTGCAGAAGTTTCGAGAACAGGTTGAAGCTGAAATCCGAACGGACTTGTTGATTCATGAAGATAGTTCATTGCGATATGGTAGCCGTTTGTGTGTGCCAAAGGGAGATATTCGCGAAGAAGTGATGAAGGAGGCGCACAGTTCTGTATATGTCACGCCCCGCTTCCCAAAATACGGAATACGAGGGGTAGACAAGGCCAGCCATGCTCCTACGGTCAAGGAAATGTCCTGCCGTAGTCACACTTCGGCCTCTAGTTTATCATGGTAAACAGTAAACGATGCGCAGGTAATGAGAAGTGCAGTAACTGAAAGGTACAATAATATAAACTGACCTGAAGTGGAACAAACGAGAGTAACTCGGAGTAGCAAGTCAAGAAGTCTGTGAAGCCCGTCTAGTTCCTATCCAAGCTAAATCTTCTCCTCGCACTGAGCATGCATACTCAGGTCGTCAGAGCGACACAATAGCAATAATATATATATAAAATCAAATGATACTTCTAACAGTGGTAATGGATATGAATCATAATAAATTAATGACAGCATGAATATGAATGTGCAGTAATCAATGCAGCGGAACAGTAAATCAGTATAACGATATGTCACGTATGCCACACAGTATATAAGGAATGAAATGCCAGTATCCCTATCAGTCTCTAAGTCTCACCGTACAGGTCACTAAGGCTATCGTCAGTCCAAGTGTGAGAGTCAACCACTCGCGAGTGTCCTCCACCCAAGGGTAGAACCCAAGGGCAAGGGACCACGGGCCCAACATGTAACAAGAATATCACGGTGTATATATCACGTACCCTGTAAATCTCCATATAACTCCCTAAATATATAAGCCGGCATGGGACTCCCGAGATTCTGTTGAACTCACACTTAAACTACCCCACACCCCATGGTCTACATCAAACGCTAACCATCAACCTAAATACTAATCGATCCGTGACAAGTCTGCGCGAGAACTGGAGGCAGGACCTCCATCAAGCACGTCCCGACTAATACCTAAGATAAACGGCAGTGTCTGGTGTCTTATCTGTGACACCCGTGCAACGCTTCCATAAATGTCCCATTCCACTTATAGTCACACGTGCACGCATCTCACAGACGTCGACAATGCAATGAAATAATAGGATCGCTGATTGTGTACCAGTACGTATCACTTTCACTTAATCACGGATACACGAACACTGACGTACTTGCCACAATCACCACTAAAATCTAACACTGGGTAAATGCACGATGTCACTAGCTTATCACTATAATGATATGGGTATGATGTGATGCATGAACAGTATAAGAAGCACAATTAAGGTGTCATAAAAACAACAGTCTATCACTTGCACGATTTATCATGAAACATATGTATATAATTTAGCGAAACGATAAACAGGTAGTAATTAATATGTTCAGTTATCCATCCATAGAATTTTGTTTCAAGCCAATCGGGTTTCAGGATCATTAGTTATAACTATTTCATTTTAAGCGCACGCGGCTGAAAATCCGGTTTCAGAATCAGATATCCGTTTCGCAACGCATTTTAACCCCAGTTGGGATCATAATTTAGCAACTCTACAGTTGAATGAATTCTATGGTTTTTAGTAAGGTTTTCAACGCAACAAACGGATCTTCAATCGCGTCTGTACGTTAGGAGTTATAATCTGTTTAATATTAACATGTCAATTCTGATTCTGCTGGGACTGTTATGTGTCCCGATCTTTTAAATTACAGATTAAATATCAGATGGTGACGAAACAGAATGAAACCAATTGTGTTGTCTAGCTAACAGAGTTACCTACAATAAGAAGTGGAGTTCCGCAACCTACGAGTTAAGGAAATCCTATGGCATCCATTACGGAATAGCAAGCACAATTTGAGTCGCTCTGGACTGCAGTCCAGAGTCGCACTCCGATACAAATATCATCACAGTTTAAATACAGAAATGTCAGGAAACTAGTGTAGGATTAAAGTTCATCGAGTTGGCTTCGTTTTGAGCCCTCGAACGCACCGTTCTAGTGTGTATATGATTTATGGTGAATTTAACGGTTTTCAGGTACAGTAAAATTCCAGTTTTACGGTCAAACTTGGGGGTGGTCGTTTTAATCTTTACAGTCGTATTTTCTAATGAAATTTGCACACATTAACCATCTCTACAAGAGCCAATGTAATCTATCCAGTTCCGTCAAATTTGATAATGTTTTCCTAAGGGAACAAGCATCGAACAGATACGGCACATAATAGTTTAAACTTGTAACTTTATAATCCATGTATTCTAACGATTGTAACTTAGGTAAATAGTATGTAAGCAAGTAGAATACTTGCCTGGAAGAAGTCTCGGGGTCGCAAGGCAGCAACGTCGTCACGAACGCGTGATATACGCCGTGGAACCGATTCGCGCGAGCTTGGATCGAGATGCGGATCTCGCGTCGGAGTTGTCCGGAGCCGTTGCACGGTTACTGGAGATTGAGGGGTGCTTGATGATCCTCTGCGAGTGTACTGGGGTCGACGACGGTCGACGGTGTCGCTCCGGTAATGGCCGCGGTGAGTGTTTGTAAAGTAAATGGTTTTGTATGGTTTTTTTTTTGAGAGAGAATTAGGGAAAGAGAGTGAGCAGAAGGTATTGAGAGAGAGAGAGAGAGTAGGCTGAGAGAGAGAGAGAGAGGGAAACGAGAGAGAGAGAGGGGGAGTATGCAGAGAAGGAGAAAGAGAGCTGAGAGTTAGAGAGTGTGAGATGAGAGATCAAGAGAGAGGGAATACAGAGGGTGAGGGGGAGACAGAAGGATAGAGGGTGAAAGAGAGAGAGAGAGAGAGAGAGAGACAGATTAGAGAGTGAGAGAGAGAACTGAGAGAGAGACAGAGAGAGAGAGGGAGAGAATTGAGAGAGAGAGAGGAAGAAAGCAGAGGGGGAGAGAGAGGGACAGAGGGATGAAGGAGAGGGTGAAGGCTCGGGTGAGCGAGGATCTCGTGGAGGATGAAGGAGGGAGCTCGGGGTGCTGGAAGTGAGGGAGAAGGAGGTGGCCGGAGGCGAAGAAGGCGTAGTCGAGGTAGTTGGAGCTCGAGTGAGGGGTGTGCAGGGGAATCGGTCGGGATCTGGTGGTGTGGAGGGGAGAGCGAGGGAGGAGTGATTGGTGGCGACGACGACGACGACGATGGTGATGAGCTGCGGCGAGGTGGACTTTGTGGTGGGGAGCTGGGTGCAGGGGAAAACTATGGTGAGGCAGTGAGGGGATGAGGTGATCTGGGTTGGTAAGAGGGAGTGAGGAAGAGGGTACAGGGGTGTGCGCGACGTGGGGTAACGGCTCGCGACGAAGGCGGAGGAGGCGGCGTGGGCGACGACGAGGAAAGCGGATCTCGCGCGCGAAAGGCGGAGAGAGAGCCGTTGGGATTTGAAGGAGATGTACAGGAGCGGGCTCGGGTGAGGAGAAGAAGCGGGCGTGGGCCGTGAGCTGGGCCAGAGAAGAAAAGAAAAAATAATTTGTGTAAAGAAAATGTGGGCTGGGATTAATGAATGCTGGGCCGGGGCTTAAATAATAATTAGTGTGAGGGCTGCTGGGCTTGGGTGGGAATAGAAAATGATTAGAGAGAAGTGAACGGCCAGTAAAGAAATTGGATTTAATTATATAGGGACATTGGGCTGAGGGGGATTTAATGGTAAGGGAAAAATGGTGTTGGGTTATAGGGTTTAGCTTTCAAATAGAAGAATTAGAGGAGTTGGGCTGGGTTAATAAATAGGGGAAAAACAATTGGTGTAATTAGATGTGAGCTGTGCCGAGATTAAGGAATAAGTCAAAGAAAAATAATGGAGTTCTGGGCTCGGGAAAAGTAAGAAATTTTAAGGGGAAAGAGGGAGTGAGCTTGGGGATAAGGAAAAGTATATACTAGGGTTTAGGTTTTATTGATGAAGGAAAATGGGATTTAGAAGAAATAAATTTATAAATAAAATAAATAAAATTACAAATAAGAATAAATAGAATTCTAGAGTAATAATTTACAGATTATAGTATAAAAGGAACTGGGTATTACATCATACCACCCTTACAAAAATTTCGTCTTCGAAATTTAAAAGAAACAGCTAGCTATACATAATAAGCAAAGGATTATCATATCGAAAACTAATACGTGTTGATTCATTTAAAACGGGTAGACTAAGTTTTGAAGGTACATACATATATAGAAGAACCACATACAAAAGTTAGGCCTAAAAGTATAATACAGGAACACCATAAGGGCAACTACAAATATACAAGAATATAGGTAATAATTAACGAATAATATTAATCAAAGTGTGCTCGGTAAACGTCGAAACCAAATGTGTGCGCATCTAAATATATCATAATAGCAAACAGAAATAATAAATATAAGGCTCAACCATTTATAATAGTAATCATAGGCACAAATCCCCAAAATAAATTGACGACAATAAAGCAGTGAAAACTAGTCGGTAAGCTAAAACATTTTAGGAAAGGTATCGACAGAATAGGTTAAAATAATTTAGAAAGCTTTTATAGTGAAATTAAGAAATATGGACCAAAAGTATGCGCGGCGTAAGGTTGCGCTACTGAAAATGAAAATAATAATAATAGTTGTACTTAAAATACAAAAACGGAGTAATCAATAACACAAACCAAAATAATGAAAACTAAATTTTCGAATAACACAGTCCCTATATATAGTTAGGGTAATAGAAAGAACACAAAATTGCATAGGCTAGTTAGGTTATGACTACAAGGAAGTGTGGATCATTCAAAGGTCGGTGGGTGGCGGCTTTAGGTTGAAAATCAAGGAGACTGTGATCGGGTCTGCACAGAAAATAAGGATGAGCAACAAAGGAACACCAAAGTAAAGTATGGGAGAAAACAACAGTCGGTACACCACACGAATCAAAATTTGAAAAGTTAGTGAACTCGGAAGTTTCACAAGAAATGTTCTCCTCCCAGAAGGATCTCAAACGGGCACAGACGAGGGATGAAGGGTGACTCATTCCAAGGATTGGGGTGTGGTACCTTCTAATCGAAACGGGGGTGAAAACCATACAATGAGTAGGGGTGGACAGTCAGGGAACTCAGCAGAAAATAAATGGACATGGGTAATAAACAAGTATTAAGCGATCCAATAATCAAAAGGTTTACAAACTCAGAAGATTTATTTCATTCAAGAAAATTTGAAACAAAGCATTCTCCAAGACGAAAAGTGGCCCTAAACTATACACATTTTATTTGGCCAGAAAGACAGCATCAAAAGAAATTCCATCAGTCGCGGTTGTGGAGATTCAGTAGGTTGCGGTAGGCTCGCGCACTCAGGTAGGGGCGTCCATTCCCATATCGCCTCGCAGGCATCGCCGCTGAGAGTTCTTCAACAATAGGGTCTTGATCTTTTGGTCCTTCTTCCTCGGATAGAGCTTCTTCATCGAGATCCGATTCCATGTGATTTTCTTCTCCTGGGTTTTCTTCCGCTGGATTTTCTCCTATCGGTTCTTCCTCAGGGTCTTCCTCTATCGGGTCTTCCTCTATAGGGTTATCTTCAGTATCTACTTCTTCTTCGTCAGAATCAGCTATCATGTCAAACTCTGGGGCGGCTGCTCCTTCGTCCTCTGAATCATTGTTTTCGAAGTTGACCTGTGGACCATTGATCTCATCGTCAGAACTCATCAGCGTGCGGTCTAAGGAAACGCAAGATTGTGCATCCTCATCCAGATGCGGCGCTGCTCCAGGGTGGGCCATGGCCTGAAAAGAGAAGTCATGATTAGACAGTGGAATACATCAAGGAAAGCTCAGGGTATGAAATATAGGAAAATATGCGGTTGCAGGAACTGAAAGATTAGAATGAAAATACTGTGATAATGAATAGGATTTGACATAGAGAAAGCATGAGAATGATACATATATTATAATTCAAATTTTATTTCATTCAACTAAAAGTTCGACGGATACAAAGGTTCAAACGGAAAGAAATGTTTATAAGAGGATGACAACATAATACTGAAATTGGAAAACATATAATTCTTCTTTGACTGCCAGAACGCTGCATCTTCGTTACGCGAGTTGAATCCTGCGTTAGGTCCGCCCTATGGTCGAAGTTCCAACTACGCGATGATCCTCACTTGGTAGAAGTGGGGAGTGCGGACGGGTTTCTTCCTTGCAGTTCTTTCCTTTCTGGGCAGCCGTTGATGAGGTGTTTGTTGGAACCGCATATCAGACATTTCCCCTGGGCGCGGCGACAATCCCTCTGAAGGTGCCCTGGCCTCTTATAATATCCACAGCAAGGGTTCTTCTGATGCTTCTGTTGACGCTTCATCTTCTTCTCCTTTCCTCGTCCAATAGAGATCCCTTTAAGGTAGGAGACTCCCGCTGGTGCCTGATTCACCTGTTTTCTCAGCCCTTCAGCTAATAAGTCGTTTGTTCGCTCCTGGGCTTCTTTTAAACCTTGTAGTACACTAAGGATCTCAACAGTCTGATTCTGGGGAGCGGACAAAGATGAAGAGTCGTTGGAAGACATGATCCTGAAACAACAATTTGAGGATGATATAAGTCACAAGCTAAATGAATCAAAATATGATATGGATAGAACAAGGATTCAAGAATATCAGAGATGATGAATTTTATTACAGTGGAGAATCAACCGTATGACATTAAGTCACCTAAACCGAATACGGTAGTGTAATTACAACCATGTAATCTTGTCAGGTCACCCGAAACCATAGCGAATGGATAGCTGAATACACGACGTGAATATGGATCAAGAGTGACAAGTTTACAATCTAGACCGAGGGACGTCTTAGATTGCCAAATTGTACACGGAAAACTGCAATCCCAATCGATGCAAAACCTGGGCTCTGATACCAACTAAACCATGTCACGCCCCGCTTCCCAAAATACGGAATACGAGGGGTAGATAAGGCCAGCCATGCTCCTACGGTCAAGGAAATGTCCTGCCGTAGTCACACTTCGGCTTCTAGTTTATCATGGTAAACAGTAAACGATGCGCAGGTAATGAGAAGTGCAGTAACTGAAAGGTACAATAATATAAACTGACCTGAAGCGGAACAAACGAGAGTAACTCGGAGTAGCAAGTCAAGAAGTCTGTGAAGCCCGTCTAGTTCCGATCCAAGCTAAATCTTCTCCTCGCACTGAGCATGCATACTCAGGTCGTCAGAGCGACACAATAGCAATAATATATATATAAAATCAAATGATACTTCTAACAGTGGTAATGGATATGAATCATAATAAATTAATGACAGCATGAATATGAATGTGCAGTAATCAATGCAGCGGAACAGTAAATCAGTATAACGATATGTCACGTATGCCACACAGTATATAAGGAATGAAATGCCAGTATCCCTATCAGTCTCTAAGTCTCACTGTACAGGTCACTAAGGCTATCGTCAGTCCAAGTGTGAGAGTCAACCACTCGCGAGTGTCCTCCATCCAAGGGTAGAACCCAAGGGCAAGGGACCACGGGCCCAACATGTAACAAGAATATCACGGTGTATATATCACGTACCCTGTAAATCTCCATATAACTCCCTAAATATATAAGCCGACATGGGACTCCCAAGATTCTGTTGAACTCACATTTAAACTACCCCACACCCCATGGTCTACATCAAACGCTAACCATCAACCTAAATACTAATCGATCCGTGACAAGTCTGCGCGAGAACTGGAGGCAGGACCTCCATCAAGCACGTCCCGACTAATACCTAAGATAAACGGCAGTGTCTGGTGTCTTATCTGTGACACCCGTGCAACGCTTCCATAAATGTCCCATTCCACTTATAGTCACACGTGCACGCATCTCACAGACGTCGACAATGCAATGAAATAATAGGATCGCTGATTGTGTACCAGTACGTATCACTTTCACTTAATCACGGATACACGAACACTGACGTACTTGCCACAATCACCACTAAAATCTAACACTGGGTAAATGCACGATGTCACTAGGTTATCACTATAATGATATGGGTATGATGTGATGCATGAACAGTATAAGAAGCACAATTAAGGTGTCATAAAAACAACAGTCTATCACTTGCACGATTTATCATGAAACATATGTAATAATTTAGCGAAACGATAAATAGGTAGTAATTAATATGTTCAGTTATCCATCCATAGAATTTTGTTTCAAGCCAATCGGGTTTCAGGATCATTAGTTATAACTATTTCATTTTAAGCGCACGCGGCTGAAAATCCGGTTTCAGAATCAGATATCCGTTTCGCAACGCATTTTAACCCCAGTTGGGATCATAATTTAGCGATGCTACAGTTGAATGAATTCTAGAGTTTTCAGTAAGGTTTTCAACGCAATAAACAGATCTTCAATCGCATCTGTACGTTAGGAGTTATAATCTATTTAATATTAACATGTCAATTCTGATTCTGCTGGGACTGTTATGTGTCCCGATCTTTTAAATTACAGATTAAATATCAAACGGTGACGAAACAGAATGAAACCAATTGCGTTGTCTAGCTAACAGAGTTACCTACAATAATCAGTGGAGTTCGGCAACCTACGAGTTAAGGAAATCCTATGGTATCCATTACGGAACAGCAAGCACAATTTGAGTCGCTCTGGACTGCAGTCCAGAGTCGCACTCCGATACAAATATCATCACAGTTTAAATACAGAAATGTCAGGAAACCAGTGTAGGATTAAAGTTCATCGAGTTGGCTTCGTTTTGAGCCCTCGAACGCACCGTTCTAGTGTGTATATGATTTATGGTGAATTTAACGGTTTTCAGGTACAGTAAAATTCCAGTTTTACGGTCAAACTTGGGGGTGGTCGTTTTAATCTTTACAGTCGTATTTTCTAATGAAATTTGCACACATTAACCATCTCTACAAGAGCCAATGTAATCTATCCAGTTCCATCAAATTTGATAATGTTTTCCTAAGGGAACAAGCATCGAACAGATACGGCACATAATAGTTTAAACTTGTAACTTTATAATCCATGTATTCTAACGATTGTAACTTAGGTAAATAGCATGTAAGCAAGTAGAATACTTGCCTGGAAGAAGTCTCGGGGTCGCAAGGCAGCAACGTCGTCACGAACGCGTGATATACGCCGTGGAACCGATTCGCGCGAGCTTGGATCGAGATGCGGATCTCGCGTCGGAGTTGTCCGGAGCCGTTGCACGGTTACTGGAGATTGAGGGGTGCTTGATGATCCTCTGCGAGTGTACTGGGGTCGACGACGGTCGACGGTGTCGCTCCGGTAATGGCCGCGGTGAGTGTTTGTAAAGTAAATGGTTTTGTATGGTTTTTTTTTTAGAGAGAATTAGGGAAAGAGAGTGAGCAGAGGGTATTGAGAGAGAGAGAGAGTAGGCTGAGAGAGAGAGAGAGAGGGAAACGAAAGAGAGAGAGAGGGAGTCTGCAGAGAAGGAGAAAGAGAGCTGAGAGTTAGAGAGTGTGAGATGAGAGATCAAGAGAGAGGGAATACAGAGGGTGAGGGGGAGACAGAAGGATAAAGGGTGAAAGAGAGAGAGAGAGACAGATTAGAGAGTGAGAGAGAGAACTGAGAGAGAGTAGAGAGAGAGAGAGACAGAGAGAGAGAGGGAGAGAATTGAGAGAGAGAGAGGAAGAAAGCAGAGGGGGAGAGAGAGGGACAGAGGGATGAAGGAGAGGGTGAAGGCTCAGGTGAGCGAGGATCTCGTGGAGGATGAAGGAGGGAGCTCGGGGTGCTGGAAGTGAGGGAGAAGGAGGTGGCCGGAGGCGAAGAAGGCGTAGTCGAGGTAGTTGGAGCTCGAGTGAGGGGTGTGCAGGGGAATCGGTCGGGAACTGGTGGTGTGGAGGGGAGAGCGAGGGAGGAGTGATTGGTGGCGACGACGACGACGACGATGGTGATGAGCTGCGGCGAGGTGGACTTTGTGGTGGGGAGCTGGGCGCAGGGGAAAACTATGGTGAGGCAGTGAGGGGATGAGGTGATCTGGGTTGGTGAGAGGGAGTGAGGAAGAGGGTACAGGGGTGTGCGCGACGTGGGGTAACGGCTCGCGACGAGGGCGGAGGAGGCGGCGTGGGCGAAGGCGAGGAAAGCGGATCTCGAATGCGAAATGCGGAGAGAGAGCCATTGGGATTTGAAGGAGATGTACAGGAGCGGGCTCGGGTGAGGAGAAGAAGCGGGCGTGGGCCGTGAGCTGGGCCAGAGAAGAAAAGAAAAATAATTTGTGTAAAGAAAATGTGGGCTGGGATTAATGAATGCTGGGCCGGGGCTTAAATAATAATTAGTGTGAGGGCTGCTGGGCTTGGATGGGAATAGAAAATGATTAGAGAGAAGTGAACGGCCAGTAAAGAAATTGGATTTAATTATATAGGGACATTGGGCTGAGGGGGATTTAATGGTAAGGGAAAAATGGTGTTGGGTTATAGGGTTTAGCTTTCAAATAGAAGAATTAGAGGAGTTGGACTGGGTTAATAAATAGGAGAAAAACAATTGGTGTAATTAGATGTGAGCTGTGCCGAGGTTAAGGAATAAGTCAAAGAAAAATAATGGAGTTCTGGGCTCGGGAAAAGTAAGAAATTTTAAGGGGAAAGAGGGAGTGAGCTTGGGGATAAGGAAAAGTATATACTACGGTTTAGGTTTTATTGATGAAGGAAAATGGGATTTAGAAGAAATTAATTTATAAATAAAATAAATAAAATTACAAATGAGAATAAATAGAATTCTAGAGTAATAATTTACAGATTATAATATAAAAGGGACTGGGTATTACAGTATATTCCGTACATCCTGGAGGCATGAAGATGTACCGAGATCTACGACAGTATTTCTGGTGGGAAGGCATGAAACGGGAGATTGCCCGCTTTGTTGCAAAGTGCTTGGTGTGTCAGCAAGTTAAGGCTGAACATCAAAGGGTTGCTGGTTTATTGCAACCACTTCCGATTCCTGAATGGAAGTGGGAACATATAACCATGGATTTCGTGACGGCTCTACCGCGGAGTCCAAAAGGCAACAATGTAGTTTAGGTGATTGTTGATCGATTGACCAAGACAGCTCATTTCATACCATTTCGAGTTGGTCAATCAACAGAAGCTTTGGCAGAACGATACATGCAGGAGATTATAAGAATGCATGGAGTACCGGTGAGTATCGTGTCCGACCGTGACACCCGTTTCTTATCACACTTTTGGAGGAGCTTACAGGAAAGTTTGGGGACTCGATTGAAGTTTAGCACAGTTTATCATCCTCAGACAGATGGCCAGTCGGAGGGAACGATCCAAACTCTTGAAGATATGTTGAGAGCTTGCATGTTAGACTTCAAGGGTTCATGGGAGGATCATCTGCACTTGGTGGAGTTTTCTTACAATAACAGTTTCCAGGCGACTATTCAGATTGCTCCATTTGAAGCATTGTATGGTGGCAAGTGTCGCTCACCTGTTTGTTGGGACGATGTTGGAGAACGTAGATTATTGGGACCGGATTTGATCGTGCAAACAGTGGAAAAAGTTAATACTATCCGGAATCATATGAAAGCAGCACAAGACCGACAAAAGAGTTGGGCAGATACATCGAGAAGACTTCTAGAGTTCGCTGTTGGTGATTTGGTATTCTTGAAAATATCACCGACTAGAGGGGTGATTCGTTTTGGAAGTCGAGGCAAGCTTAGCCCTCGATTCGTTGGACCTTTCGAGATTTTGGAGCGTGTTGGAGAAGTAGCATATCGATTGGAGTTACCGCAATCCTTGCCGAATATTCATGACGTGTTTCATGTATCTCAACTCCGTAAGTATGTTCGAGATGAAACACACGTACTGGATCATTCGGAGTTGACTGTACGTGAAGATTTAACCTTTGAGGAGCGACCGATGTCGATTGTGGATCGAAAGGAAAAGATTCTTAAGAACAAGGTTATCCTTCTTGTACTTGTTTCTTGGGGTAATCGCTCGCATGAGGAATCAACTTGGGAACGAGAAGATGAAATCCGACAGAAATTTCCACATCTATTCTTGTAGTTTCTTGATTGTTTATCCTTTCTTGTTCTTGGAATTTCGAGGACGAAATTCTTTTTATAGTTGGGTATAATGTAATAACCTAGTTCATTTATACCAATTCCAGTTCCTGTATTTACTTATCTGTGGTATTTTCTAGATTTATCGCGTTTTGGGTGCGAATGGTAGTTTACTTTTTACATTGCATTCGACGCGACCCGCTTGCTTGAACCTGTTTGATTCATATTTATAAATTACCCTGACTTGTTACATAGACACGTGCATCTCATGTATACTGCATACTGGCATTTTACCTGGCATTGCATCTTTTACCATATAACATTTTAGGTCATGTAAAATAATTTAAAATTGCATTTCATAGCCTGCATGATACCCCTAATCCCGTGGTAGCATCCGCGCATCTTGTTCTCGTCCCGTTCAGTGTAACGGACGTGTTTGGATGGCTACGCACACGTACATGCATTCGTTCTTGGGGGTATGCATTTTCGTTACCTAAGCGTTCATTTTGAAATTTGGAAGTCGTATATATTTTTCGTATTTTAAAACTGAAATTTTAGACCCGACCCGGGCGTGTTTTGGAATATTTTGTATTCCGCCAAAATTCAAATTAATTAATTTAATATAACACTATATTTTAAATCGACAGATAAAAAATTATGCTTAACAAAATAAAATCTTTTAAAATTTTAAAAATCTTTTTCCTAAACAAACCCAGCTCTCCTCTCACTGGCCCGGCCCCACGTATCTCTCTCTCTCTCTTTCTTTTCCTTTCTCTCTCCCCCTCTTTCCGCTGACCCCGTGGACCCCATGTATCCTTCTCTCTCCCTTTCTTTTTGTTTCTCTCCTTCTCTCTCTTCCACCAACCTTCAAATTTCTCTCTCCCTACTGTTCACCTCTCTCTCTCACCTCTCGATCTCCTCTCTTTCTCCTCTCGATCTCCTCTCGCTTTATTTCTTTCGCTCTCCCTCTCTCTATATATTTATGCACATTTCTTCTCTTTTTTTTAAACCCACGAACCCAGCAAACCCTACCCTAGCCGTTGCCTCGCCCATCGCCCGTCTCTCGTCGCTGCCGTCACCGCCTATCTCCCAGAGCACTCCTCCTCACCTCGCCACCACCCTCATTCCCGCGACCTCACCACACCACCACCTCAACTCCATCCCCGTACGAACCCGAGCCCCTGCACACACTACACCGCCGACGAGGTTCGCCGGAATTGATCTCGTCGTCGCCCCTCGTCCCAAATCCGGTGCAACCCAGTGAGCCTAGCACCCCCTCCTCTTTCCTTTCTTCCTTCCTTCTTTCTTTTCTTTCCTTTCTTTCTCTGTATTGAAAACTGTTCTCTGCCTTTTGTAGTTCGCCGGAAACCGGACGTGACGTCGACGATCCCGACGAGCCAGCGAACGTACCTGACTTGTGTGATCACCTTTGTGCGTTGTTTGGATCCGTTCCGTGTACCGTGTGCGTGTCGCGACATTTTGCCGACGTGAGACATTCCGTACACACTCGTTTCTTGATCCGTTTAGGCAAGTTAATCTTGCTACATGCTATTTAAATCATTATATACCTATTTAAATATATATCATACTTGTAGGTTAAATCTAGTACCACATGTTTCATTTTATCACGTTTCGATGTTCCATTTGCATCCGCTTATATCATTTTAGATCTAGATGATGAAAACTAATCTTGTTACATCGTATATTACATTACAATGCATCCATACCAATATTTATATCACATATTGCTTAGATGTACATCCCATGTTACCATTTTATAGTTTTATAACTTTTCGGACACCCGTTTGCATCCATCTCGTCTAATATATATATAATTGCATCCATAGACCATATTAACACATAATACTATGATATTAACATTCCGTGCTTAATAAAGTGCATCCTAATTGGTGTTGGAACTATAACTTTAACCCTTAATCGATAACTGTGCATCCATATGTTTAAATCTATACCTATTTGCATACCACATCACATTATTCCATTTTATTGTTACATTGGTACCCCATACTTGTTTTTGTGTACCCATACTTATTGTAGTTTGATTATGAGCACCCACGTGACACTTGTGCACCCCTGACATGACTTGATACACTACTATTTGACACGACTTGATACCGTACGCTTCTTGACATGATTGATACTTGTTCACTACCTGACATGACCTGATGTACCACAGTTTGACCTGTTACCTGATCTTGTTACTAATGCCAATAATCTTGACCTGTTGTCCCTACGGACATTTCCTGTTGTCTTCAGACAAACCTGTACCTGCTTGATCCTGTATTGGCATTAGCTCCAGAATTATCAATACCTGACTTGAACACATAACCTGGGGGTATGGGGAAATCAATGATGAAACCTGACTTGTAACTCGACAGTTCGATACCTTTACTGATCAGTCTTACGGACTAGGCTAGCCCCGGTATGATGCTGCTGACATCATTCGTCGTTACATACTACCTTTTACTGCCTTGCGGCACGTCTCGGATTCAGCCCGAGAGTCTTTGACCGTGGTCCCGGGCACGCACGGGATACTATTGAGTTACATCGATGATTCATCAAATTGATTTCAAAAGACTTGAGAGTAGTTAATCCAGTAGACCAGTCTAGATTACTCACTGCACATCACTTATGCTTTACCCTTCACTGTCCTTATTTATATTGCTGTTATACCTGTTTTACCGTTTATACTCATACCTGCATGTCTTGCTACCCCATGTTTATATTATTGCTTGATATTATGACCCACTGACGTCTGGGTTTTGCATGGTCCAGATTCTTTACCTTTGCTACAGGCTGATCAGGAGTATTTCAGTCAGCAGGTTGAGCAGTGAGGACTTGTTAGTATTTTAGTTCTATTTATGCATTTTCATTCCTGATGTGAGCCCGCATTATGGGACGTACATTCCAGTTTATTCTTGTATTGGATCTTTTGCTTCCGCATTATTTTATTCTTGACTCATTTATTCTGGCTTATGGACATGTGTTAGATAGTTTGTTATTATTCTTGATATCTCTACAGCCGTAATGTGACTGTGAAAGTATATTTCCTATCCACAGG
This sequence comes from Agapanthus africanus, assembly GCA_030015575.1. Taxonomy (NCBI): domain Eukaryota; kingdom Viridiplantae; phylum Streptophyta; class Magnoliopsida; order Asparagales; family Amaryllidaceae; genus Agapanthus; species Agapanthus africanus. The sequence continues at coordinate 64,936,834 of CM057338.1, read as the reverse complement.
TATCATGGTTGGCTCTGTCACGTGCCTATCATAGCATACTCTGGGAAGCGGGGCGTGACACCCAAGTTCCTAATCCCGAATTAGAAACATAAGTAGAAGGTGTTTGATATAGTGCCCTTGGGGCAAATTGCAGGTAGACAATTATGATAATTGAAGGAGAACCTATACAGATAGAACAGTCTTTCTCGGGATGATAATATGTTATCTGGTTTGTCTTTATCATTGATGTGTATACGTTTTACTTGTTATTACGTCGCTAATACATAATGATAAAACACGTAGGATTTTTGCTTGACTAACATCATTATGATGGCGATCATATACGTGAGAGCTGGATGGTCCATAAGTACATCCTTAAATGACCCTAGTCGTGGGAGTATCGAGACTGGGCATCGATATTCCGGAGTAGACTGGTCTATACGTTTCGAGACCCGGACGAGGGGTGATGGTCGGTCTCACAAGCTATTAGTGTTGTGTCACCTAAAATAGTATACAGGTGCTTACTGGAGGTGAGTACACTAGACGGACTTTCCGAGAACTTCTAGATGATATTAAATCTATCGCTAGATGGAAATTCTCTAGTGATGAGTACATGTTAGTCTTTAGACCTGAGATCGCCATTTGTCTCATGTGAGTTCTCACTGTACTTTGATTACTATCCTACCACGGCTTGAAGGAGTCGTGCAAACAGGTTTTAGTTGGGTACAGTCTCGAACCACATGGAGACAGTGAGCGATTGTCAGGGATTCGTCTCTCCTGATATTAGGAGTCGATGTCGTGCTATTTTCGATTGGCCATCACCCTAAATCCGTGACCACGGTGGATGAGATTTACTAATATGAGATCAGTAGTTTCTCGGTTGGTGACGGGCTTGACTCCGACATGACTTATCGGGTTATTAGGGGTCTGATACACCCTAGACCCGGTATGTGATACTCTTAGACGAAGAGACCGGATTGTACGGAGATTATCACATTCAGGCTCAGTAGGGTATGAATGGACTTGATTGTCGACCCCCTTTTCGGCATATACCTGGTAGCCGTTACGTACAGCTAGTTCGTGCCACTGACGTACTTGTGGTTATGAATTTATTCAGTAATCACTGCCAGCGTATTGTCGAGTTTTTAGAGTCCCACACAGAGGGTTATCCCGGTTGGGGTGATATGATATAGATGACGTATGTTGGTACATACAGGTGTCCGATTAAATATGTGTACAGGTTATATGGATTTTAATCGGACGGTTGAAAATATTAGCCGGCTTAGGATTAAGCCGGATTATTAAATTAAGTTTTGATTTAATTATATATATATATATATATATATATTCTAGTATTATTGTTCACTATTCATTTTCTCTCTCTTGGCTATTCGTATTTTTATACGAATATGCGTATATGTATTTCGATACGTATACCGGGAAGTATTCCGTATTTATACGGAAATAGTTCTAGAAGAAGGACACCTTATTTGTTGATTTTCATTTTATAAAATCATTTAGAAATGAGGTGAAGGGTAAGGTGGCATTGAGCATGGTTGTAAACATGTAGAAAGAGATGGGCTTTATTTATTTATATGAAAATTGTTGTGCTATTTTTAAGGTTGGAAAAACAATGAAACCATTCCCTCTTCTCTCATTCATTCATACTAACACTTAGTTTATTTTTGGCTAGCCTTTTCACCTCCTTCTTCTTCTTCTTCTTCATAGCTCTCTTGAGCTTTGGTATTTGAGAGAAAAAGATAGTGAAAAATTCCTGCATCCCCACTCTCCATTCCTATCGAGCTTGGAGCGCCGGTTGCTTCACTAGGTGAAGCTGGAGTTTGGATTGGTTCCTTTAGGTGGATCATCTTCGGTAAGGGCAGTCGCCTCTCAAGTTTGTTCCCGACGGCCTACGGGAGCTTGGAGGTGTGTTCCACGATTGGGTGGACACGCATCAAAGGTTGTAACTCTAAGCTATTGCATACTTGTATTCTAGTTTAGTGTTTGGATCGATTGTTAGGGATTAACTTCTAGTGTCCTCTTGAAAATTTTCGTTTTTCGGTTCCGCATCGGCCGTGGTTGCCGTAGCGAAAGCACTAGGAATTTTCAAAGGTATCAGAGCCAACCCAAATATTACAACTAGTTTAGATAATATTTTATTTTCGAAAACGAAATTTTTCCGTAACTAATTCCAAATATCCAAGTTTTTGTTGGGATTTTTTAAGTCTTTTTAAAAAAATTTAAACAAGTGCAGAAGTCTCTTCTTGATGTATAAATTACCCAGAACAAAAACGAGACCAAACCAACATAAAAAATACCGCTAGAATTGGGATTTTCCCTGACATTGGCGATTTTTTATTTTTTGTTTGGCTCCATTTTTCTTCATTTACTTGGATACGTGGAATTATGAATTTTAGACTTGTTTGATTTTGCCTAGATTTTGTCTTGTGATGTTTTTCAATTTGGATAATCACGAAAAATCTTCCGATCAAAATTTTAGCATCCTTTATTGATCCGTAGTTTGTATGTGTGTTGTTAAATGTCGTTTAATTGCTCTATGTTCATTTAAACGGGATTGCACACTTGCCAGTGTTACTTGTTTCTGTGATATATATATCTCTGTAATGGTTTAGACGGATTGTCGTGACGGATAGCCTCTCGTGCTATTGCTTGTATAGTTTTTGATTTATAATGTTGTAATCATTTGTTCGGGACAAGCTCCAATTTGTGGCCACCGTTTCCATATTATGTATATTCTTTTATTGGGGCTCGACCAGGATGCGGTCGATATCATCGTTGTGTATATATTTCATTTCTGTACTAGGATTACCCCGCGGAGGAGCGCACGAGTCACCGGATTCCAAAATTCAAAAGGTGGCCATCTCATGGAGTTGAGATCGTACTGCCTATTTCTGAGATTGGCGGGTGGCTCGTCGCGTTTGTAGGGGGTTAGGATCGATGTTATACGGACTATCCATACAACCGGAGAACGTTGCGTCTCATTTGTGGCTCAAATGAAATGCGAGGTTCTTAGTTTATCCGCTATTCTATATTGTTGTTCGCATGCCTGTGATGGTTTTTATCTGCTTGTGAAGAAGTCAAGTTGGATGATCATCACTACAGTAGGCTTTTTTTTCAGCCAGACAACACGGGAGATGGCCTGCAGTGTTATTACATGCCTATGATATATATATATATGTTCCCCTCCGAACAGCGGCCAAGACATGGACGGCTTGCCTGAGATTCGGGGCAAATGCTATTTGGTTTTATCCGCCCACCTCTCCGAAGATGCCAAGTTGATTTATGGCACCATGTATCGGAGGTTTAGACGGATGCGGCCGATGTAGCAGACTTCGTCAGATTCCCCCTCGTTCGAGGGGTTGTTGATTGTGGGGACGCTCTTCCCTGTAGGCGCAAGCCCCTGCAGTTAATTACGCTACCGCATCGCGGTAACAACTTTCTCCTTCTCCAGAATTTCACTTCGTGTCGTGGGTGTTTGTTTTGTTTGTGCTTGCCCGTGGATTGTATACGGAAACTAATTTATGTCATCGCCCGTAGGACGTGGATTAATCCAAATCCATATTTTCTTAGATTTGGGTTTGAGGCCTTGGTTTAAGGATACGTTAGCCATGTTTGAGGCTAAGATCAACTTAAACGTTTGTTAAGGATACGTTAGTCCAGTTTGAGACTAAGATCAACTTAATGGGATCGTTTAGATCCGACAAAAGAGCGTTTGAGGGCTCGATTGTTCCAGTTTAGGGACATAGGGGTCCATTTAATGTATAGCCGTCGGGACCCATCACCTCTCTGACGACGTTGAAGGATTACAACGACAGATGTCAGAGGAGTTCAGAGATGTACCCTTGAACCAAAGTTGGTTGGGAAGTCTATAGTCCAATTTGGGACTAAACTCTGTTTGAGGGTTTAAAGATACGTTAGCCCTATTTGAGGCTAAAATCAACTTAAACATTTGTTAAGGATACGTTAGTCTAATTTGAGACTAAGATCAACTTAACGGGATCGTTTAGATCCGACAAAAGAGCATTTGTGCTCTATTGTTCCCGTTTAGGGACATAGTAGTCCATCATTCCCATTTTGGAGATGAATACTGGTTTAAGGACGCATTAGTCCGTGAGTTTAAGGACGCATTAGTCCATATCAATGTGTGGTTGTCGGGACCCGTCACCTCTCTGACGGCATTGAAGGATTACAACGACGAATGTCAGAGGAGTTCAGAGATGTACCCTTGAACCGGATGTAAATTGATTTAGGGGAGCGATCATGCTCGGTCAATTTGATTTGAGAACTTACGGCCAGAATTAGGCTAAGTCCAGTTGAAGATGTTCAACATTTTATTTGTAGTTGGCCTGTTAGGTCTTCGATTGGGCTCTGCCCTTTGTTTAATAATGCATAGCATTAATCTTAGTCTCTGTTGGACCTTTATTTGGGCTCTGCCTCTTTTTAAATGATGCACAGCATCTGTTTTGGTCTGACAGACCTTTATTTGGGCTCTGCCCTTTTTTAAAATAATGCATGGCATTTTATTAGGCCTGTTAGGCATTTTCTTTTAATTGGGCTTGGCCCTCCTTTTCAATAATGCATTGCATTAATTATCTGACAGTGGCCATGTGGCTTGTCAGGCGCTTTGCGCCAATTAATGAGCGCAAGCGCATGTGGAGGTGACACGTGTCACGCTCTGGTGAGCGCAAGCGCAGTGCGCTGCGCCAGTGCGCTGCGCTGTTGCGCTGCTGACACGTGGCGCGCTCTGGTGAGTTGCGCCAATTTCAGAGAGCAATGCTCTATTTTAAAAACGCACAGCGCAAGTTGTTCTGGAGCTGACACGCAGCGCTCTCTGGTGGCTTGCGCCAACCCAAGAGCGCAACAGTGCAGATTTACAAGTGCAAGGCACTGTTTTAATATCTTGATCCAATTTTGGATTCAAGAAAAGAAACTTTTAAGATTTCAGAACCAGTGGTTCATCAAAAGGCAATGCCTTTGTTCAGAAGTAAATTACTTCTTCCTTTTTAATATTATCATTATTTTATTTAAGATCTTTGATCTTGTTCTTAGATCATTGATCTTTTTTAGAAGAAGTTCTTCTTTTATTCAAAGGTTTTTACCTTTTTCTTTCTCTGAGTTCTTTCTCAATGTTTTGAGAAGATTTCTCTCTTTTTCTCTCTGTGTTTCTATGTGTTTTAGACTTGGGGTCTAGGGGCCTTTATATAGTGCCAATTAGTTTGTTAGACCAGTTAAAAAGATCTTTCTCTGAGTGATTTAGGGATTTTTCGCCACCGTTGAATCTTTGATCCAAGAGCTTCTGTTTTACAGAAGACAATCTTCTTGTTTTAATAAAATCAGAAAGATCTTTCAGAATTTTTCTATTTGGCGCAAACGCACCTGCGCTGCCACGTGTCGCGCAGCGCAGCACGTGTCGCGCAGCGCTAAGCGCAGCGCAACTGCGCTGCCACGTGTCGCGCAGCGCTGAGCGCAGCGCAACTGCGCTAGCGCAACTGCGCTGCCACGTGTCGCGCAGCGCAGAGCGCAAACCATTTGAAGTGTTGCTTCCTTTATTAAAGTTTGAATTTTAAACAGAGCTTTGCTCTGATTGGGGGAAACAGAAGCGTTGCTTCGTTTCCTGCGTTGGAATTTGAACAGAGCTTTGCTCTGATTGGGGTAAATAAATGCCCCACACCGTTGCGCTTACGTGGCCCCAAACGTGAGCGCGGCGGTGGCAGAATTCCAACCGTCGCGCCATCCCTCGAAAGTTGAGACGGCTCTTCAATGCCTATAAATAGGACCTTTGGTCCCTTAGATGATTTTCATCTCTTCATAAGAATTTTGTTCAGAGCCCTGCTCTTTTGTTTAAGCACTTTTAAAAGTTCAAACTCTAGAGAACTTTAGGTAAAAATTAATTTGGATTAAATTAAATCAATTTTAAGAACCTTGCTCTCAATAGATCCCTGATCTAAAGAAGACCCATTTAGGGTTTCACTTAGCAGAGCTTTGCTCTAAAGGGGTCTAAAGAGAACTAAGGAGAACCCTATTAGGGTTCCATTAATAGAGCTCTGCTCTCTACAAGATTTTCCTTGTATTTTCTCATTTCATTAATAGAGCTTTGCTCCTTTCAAATCATATAAAGGAATTCTTAAGATGCTATTTCATGGATCTTGGAGGTTTTAAGATGGAATTTTATTTTTGATGAATTATATCATCTTTTTAGAACAGAGCTCTTCATGTTCTTAGGGGGTTTTCTTTAAATTTTCCTCATAACTGATTTTGACAGGTGTCACTTTTGTCTGCAAAGCATTGCCCTCCAGGAGTTTAACTCTCTCTGTCTTTTTTTTATTGCTAATCTTCCAATGATGTTTCCTTCAAGCATTATGGGTGTTCATTTATACAGTCTTCACGAATTTATCACTTATGAGGATATCCGCGTACAGGGCCGTCACCAAGACCAAGAGTTTACAGATGCCCAATGTGCGGAGATTATGGGTCGTCTGAACGCACGCGTTGGCTGGTTGCTTCCTCGCCGTTCTGCTCTCTTGAAAGTCATGCTGGGAGCAATTTGGAGAGCACTCCCGGGGTTTCACGAGGCCATGCCGCTTAATGCACTGGATGATGCCGAAGACAAGGTGCATTCAGTGTATCTGTCGGGGCTGATCTCGAAGAAACGGCGAGATAGCCTCATCGACATTCTGCATCAAATTTTTCAGCAGACGACGATAATCGCTGCTTATCGAAGGATGGGGGCCTTGCCGAAGATCTTGACACACGTGGGCGCGAGAGACTGCGCACGAGAATAATCAGGAAGGCCAGAAGAACTCTAGATGGCCTTACTTTCGAATTCCTTAATCCGTGCCCTAAATCTGAGGTCATACCGTTGTAATCATTTGAATAATGTCTTTGTTTATTTCTTTATGATTGTAAGAACCCTTGACAATATGAATGGAATTTTTTTTTATTCCAGCTTGTCTTATTTCTCGTTCTGAGTCTCTTGCACATGCATGAATGAGTGTGTCTCGAACGCTTGATCAAATGCAAATCGGATGTTCTTTCTTCTTTCTTTGATTATCAGCATGTTGTCTTAGTAAACATGGTCGATAGATGACAGAGCGAGCATCCTGTCTTAGCTCCTTCAGTAGGTGGTAATGGCTTAGCTGCAGGTTCAGATCTGCTGCCTAAGGCTTTTCAACTTTATGAGCCGTGGGGGTCTCATAAAGACTTTTCTCCCCACGGATCGAGAGGATCTCGTAGGAGTATTTTCTCCTTAGGAATCGTGAGGATTCCTAAGTGTATTTTCTCTTATAAGTCGTAAGGATCCTATAAGAGAATTTTCCCTCTTACGAGTCGAGAGGACCCATAAGCGGTTGTTTCCCTCCTTGTCGAGATTCGACTTTGGAGAGTGAGACCCGTGGATAGTATGCAAGAAACCGTTTTGGGCCAACTTGCAGGGTCCCAGTGCTTAGGAAACAGGTTTTTTGATCCTTGCTACCTAAGGCTTTATCTTACAAGTCGAGCCGCATCGAAAAGTTCTCGCAAAGACATCAATCTCCTCACGAGTCGAGACGAATCGATCATTTCTCGCAAGAATATCCTAACGTCATAGTTAACCTCTGCTCTTTACGACAGAAGTCCGTTAGGGTCTGTGGTACTAGGGTTTTGCCCGTCGTACCGTCACATTGGCTGATATATCTCTCGATAGGCAATTGTGCCATTCGAGTAGCCCTGCGACTGCCGTGTCTCTGATCCCTTCGAGGGCTGGACAAGACGTCTTCAAGCAATCCTCTTTGGTAGTTTGACTGTCGGAAGAGCAAGCGTTAGGAATTTTGCCATGCCGCTTTTTACTTGAGGTTAGGCTCATTTTGGAGAGCCCCGATGAGTCATAACCACTCCGCGCTGGTGTGGGATGATCCCCAATAGTCTTTCAGGTTTTATGTGAGATGCCGTCAAGACCCTGGAGCTAGGAATTTGGCCTTTGCTTCGTTTGCTGACATTACGTCCTCTATATCGAGATGAATATCGCGGTTATCTCTAGGTTGTTGGTGAACCGTAGAGGTTTGGAATTAGGGACTTTACCGTGGCTCCGTTTGTTTGATTGTCGTGTCTGAACCCTGCTGGAGGAAGAACGCTGGGGTGACATCTCGTCTGCTGTATTGAGACGAACGTCGAGGTGGTGACCATTCCACGTTGGTGTGGGATGATCTCCGGTTGTTTTTCAGGTTTTATATGACTTGCCGTTAAGACCTCGAAGCTAGGAATTTGGCCTTCGCTTCGTTTGCTGGCATCGTGTCTGCTGTATCGAGACGAATGTCGCTGTTGTCTCTAGGTTGTTGGTGGACCGTAGAGGTTTGGAACTAGGGACTTTGCCGTGGCTCCATTTGTTTGATGATGTTGCGTCTGTTGTGTCGAGACGAACATCGAGGTGGTGACCATTCCGCACTGGTGTGAGATGATCTCCGGTTGTCTTTCAGGCTTTATATGACTTGCCGTTAAGACCTTGAAACTAGGAATTTGGCCTTCGCTTCGTTTGCTGGCATCACGTCTGCTGTATCGAGACGAATGTCGCTGTTGTTTCTAGGTTGTTGGTGAACCGTAGAGGTTTGGAACTAGGGACTTTGCCGTGGCTCCGTTTGTTTGATGATGTTGCGTCTGTTGTGTCGAGACGAATATCGAGGTGGTGACCATTCCGCACTGGTGTAAGATAATCTCCGGTTGTCTTTCAGCCTTTATATGACTTGCCGTTAAGACCTTGAAATTAGGAATTTGGTCTTCGCTTCGTTTGCTGATATTGTGTCCTCTATATCGAGATGAATGTCGCAGTTGTCTCTAGGTTGTTGGTGAACCGTCGAGATTTGGAACTAGGGACTTTGCCGTGGCTCCGCTGTTTAATTGTATCGTCTGAATCCTATTGGAGGAAGAACGCTGAGGGTGACATCTCGTCTGCTGTATCGAGACGATTGTCGAGGTGGAGCTGGGATTTTTCCGCCACTCTGCTTTATTTTGACCATGAGGTCTTTTATTGACGTTGCTTCTGCATTCTGTTGGACTGCGAAGGAACGCCATTGTTGACATCTCGTCTGCTGTATCGAGACGATCATCGAGGTGGTGACCACTCCGCTCTGGTGCGAGATGATCTCCGATTGTCTTTCAGGCTTTATATGACTTGCCGTCAAGACCCTGAAGCTAGGAATTTGGCCTTTTGTTTCATTTGCTTTGGCGCGTCCGAATCCTGCTGGGGGAAGAACACTGGGGAGACATTTCATCTGCTGTATCGAGACGATCGTCGAGGTGGTGGCCACTCCGCGCTGGTGCGAGATGATCTCCGATTGTCTTTCAGGCTTTATATGACTTGCCGTCAAGACCCTGAAGCTAGGAATTTGGTTTTTTGCTTCATTTGCTTTAGCGCGTCCGAATCCTGCTGGAGGAAGGATGCTATAGTGACATCTCGTCTACTGTATCGAGACGAATGCCGAGGTGGAGCTGGGATTTTGCCGTTACTCCGCTTGTTTGATCATGGGGTCTTTCGTTGACGTTGCATCTGCATTCTGTTGGACTGCGAAGGAACGCCATTGTTGACATCTTGTCTGCATCTGGTTGGAGTGGAGAGAAACGCCGTTAGTGATCTCTAAGTTGTCGGTATCGACGTCGAGACCCTGAAGCTAGGGATCTTCTTTTGCTTCGTTTGTTGATATTGTGTCTGCAATATTGCGACAAATGTTGAGGTTGTCTCTAGGTTGTCTATGAACCGTCGAGATTTGGCTTCGCTTTCTGGTGGAACCTGTTGGGAAGGTATGGTTCCCTCTTTGTTTGTGCCCTTGGATTGTATACAGGGATCGATGTGATCTCTCCTGCAGGGCAAAAGTTTCATTCATTCATTTTTTTTATTTTATTTCCGCGATACTCTATCTTTTCAGCTTTTATATCACGAAGGTCGCGATTGCCCAATCATTTCGGCTATTTTTCGCGGTGCCCAATCATTTCGGCTATTTATTTTATTTTTACTCGCTGCTTTTTATTGCGAGTTGCCCAATCATTTCGGCTATTTTTCATGCATACATTTTTACTTGCTGATTTTTATTGCAAATCGCCCTATCATTTCGGCTATTTCATATGCATGTGTGGCTCGCAGATTTTTTATTGCGAGTTTAGAACGAGTTTAGAACTTGGAATCTGGTGCCAATCCCAGCATCAGTATCGCTACAATCGGAATATTACCAGGAGCGAATCATCATTTGCTATGAAAGGACTTGGAATTTGATACCGGTTTAGGCATCAGCATCGCTACACTGGGATATTGCCAGGAGCGAATCATCATTTGCCTCTGTTGATATCGAACAAAGGTGGCTTAGCGAACATGGTTAGGGTCTTGTCGACTAAGGCTTTTGAGTTCATGAGCCATAAGGGTCTCACAAAGGTATTTCTCCCTATAAGTCGTGAGGATCTTATAGGTGTGTTTTCTCCTTAGGAATCGTGAGGATTCCTAAGTGCATGTTCCTCTGTAAGTCGTAAGGATCTTACAAAAGGGTTTTCTCCTTATAAGTCGAGAAGACTTACAAGGGTTGTTCACCGTATGGACATATCCCTAGTCACGGGTGGGACTTTGTTTGGGAAATGTTTATTCGCGCCCGTGGATTGTATACAAGGGTCAGTACTGAGCCAATTGTAGGGCAATATCGAAGGTTTTGGGGGTTGCTTAAGCACAGGTTTAGATCTCTGTAACTTAAGACTTTCGAATCTCATGAGCCGTGAGGGTCCCATAAGAGAGTTCTCCTTACAAGTCGTGAAGATCTCGCAAGTTTATTTTCTCCTTAGGAATCGTGAGGATCCCTAAGTGTGTTGCTCCCTTGTGAGTCGTAAGGATCTCACGCGGGTGGTTTCTCCTTACAAGGTCGAGAGGACCCTGTAAGTGTCTTTTAACGAGCTTGCGCCCTTTCAGGTTTTCACAAACACTCGCCGGTAGCCCTGCTGTTTTTACTCACGGAGCCCTTTCGGGTTTTCATCCGTGCCCATTTTGCTTATGGACATACCGTTTTTTTTGCAATTCTTTTTATTCTATATTTTTTTATGAGGTCGCGCCCTTTCGGGTTTTCACGAACACTCGCCGGTAGCCCTGCTGTTTTTACTCACGGAGCCCTTTCGGGTTTTCATCCGTGCCCATTTTGCTCATGGACGTACCATTTTTTTTATTCTTTTTTTTAACGAGGTCGCGCCCTTTCGGATTTTCACGAACACTCGCCGGTAGCCCTGCTGTTTTTACTCATGGAGCCCTTTCGGGTTTTCATCCGTGCCCATTTTGCTTATGGACATACCGTTTTTTTATTATTATTTCTTTTTTTTTGTCAGCCTGAGGATACTGCGGTAGTAGTTTAAGGACGTTTCGGTCCGTCAGCTAGTTTTAGGACGTAGTGGTCCGTCGTTTAAGGACGTTTCGGTCCGTCATTTGTTTAAGGACGTTTCGGTCCGTCATTAGTTTAAGGACGTTTCGGTCCGTCGTCGCCGTATTCGAGGCGAATCTTTAGTTTACTGACTTTTCGGTCTATGGGGCTTTTTCTATGACTGAGCATGATGCCCCCGGCGTATCCATCTTTCTTGGAGCGTGCGGTTGTGGCGGGCTCACCTTCCAGTTTTCGGGGATGACGAACTTGCCCTATTGGTATTGTTCTTCAACCCAGTTTTTGAAGACGTTGCATTCCTCGATCAGGTGACTTACCGTTTGGTGTTAAGGGCAATAATTGAGATCGTTAACATCGCCTGGCCGCAACGGACGTTTTGGACTCTGCAGATTGATGAGCCTGTCGCGCACTGCCAGCTCGAACAGTCTTCTTGTTTTATCTTGAGAAAACGAGTAAGGATGTTTCAACTTTTCATGGAGGGGTTGCCGCTTGTTGTTTCAGCAAACAACCGGTCTAGGGCCACTCGATTGCTGTTGAGTGTTGGCTACGAGGGCTGTTTTTCCCTTCCCTTTATCTTTTCTGCTCGATCCTTTGTTTGCGGGGCCGAGATTTTTTTCGAGTAGCGTGCGATTGCACGGCTGAACATTCTCGCAACTCCTCAATTCTTTCATTTTTGAAATGGATTCCTTGAGGGGAGGGTTGAGGGCAGCTTCTTCGTCAGAGTCGCTTCCAAAGGTGATAACTTGCGATCCCTTGGTGCCGGCTATGTGACAGTCGTCGGCGGCTCTCTTGCGCTCATCTATCGTATTTTTCTGATGTCTACGAGCTTCACGCTTTGTCCTGTTGAAGTGTTGCCTGTGAGCGGCATACCCTTGCCACCAACACTTAAAGGAGTCGCAGTCTTCGGTAGGATGTATGATCTTCTGATGATATAAGCAGAAGTTAGGATACATCTCTACTCCACCGAGAGTTTTTTCTTCAGAGGGTGGTAGCTTCATTCCCACTGATAGGGCTTTAGCAAACCTTTTCCTCGTCTTGAATTTATTTTTATCCGCAGCGGATGACTTTTGATTTGATGGAAGTGCCTCGACTCTTTGGTCTAGTCGGCGGTGTTTGGCTCCTTCCAGTATGGCCATCTCACGTTCTTGATTGGCTTTAACTTTCAGACGATCTCAATCAGGAAGGCATCGATCATCTCGTCTGACGGCCGCAGAATTTCTGGTTCAGGGTCCGCCCTCTGTTTCTCGGCGCAAGGAGCCTCTTTATCATCCACTAATGAGTGAGAGATCACATGACAACTCGCTACGTAGTTTTCGGATTCATCTGATGAGTCTTCTCCATCGTTTTCGTCCTCAACAAAAGAACAAGCTGCCCCCGGCGTGTCCATCTTCTTTGGAGTGTGCGGCTGTGGTGGGTTTACTTTCCATTTTTCAGACAGCGCAAACTTGCCTTGTAGGTATTGGTCTTCAATCCAGTTTTTGAAGACGAAGCAATCCTCGATTGGGTGACTTACCGTTTGGTGGTAAGGGCAATAATTGGGATTATTGAGATCGCCTGGCTGCAACAGACGTTTCGGACTCGGCAGATTGATGAGTCTGTTGCGCACTGCCAGCTCAAACAGTCTTCTCGTTTTATTCTGAGGAAACGAGTAAGGACGTCCCAGTCTCTCCTCGAGGGATGGGCGTGGACGCACGTTGTTTTGGCGAACAACCGGCTTTGAGTTGCTCGGCTGTTGCTGAGCATTGGCAACGACGATCGCCTTCCCTTTCCCCTTCTCATTTCGAGAGTCCGGTTTTGGAGGAGACGGTCCATGGCCCATCTGGTCCATTTGGGCTAATTTGTCGATCAAGGCCTGGAAGGTGGTCGGCCTGAAGAACATCATGAATTGCGAGATGGACGCTTGTGGATCAAGAGTACCCACGAACATGCCTACCACAGGTGCTTCTTCGATGCGTTGTTCGCATTTCGACCATAGGTTCCACCATCGTGTTGCATATTGGACCCACGTTTTGCCTGGCCTTATCCTGGCGTTGATCAGCGCTGTTATCGGGGTGCGTTCACTAGCATTCGCGAATCGCTGAGTAAACAACAACTCTATTTCAGCGAAGGTCTTGACAGAGTCATTTGGGAGTTCGGAGTACCACTCAAATGCCGTCTCCGATAAGCTACCGACGAACTGGCGAAGCAACAATTTATCATCACCGCCGGTATTGCCACAAAGAACCCTGAACTGGGCAACATGTTGATGTGGATTCCCCGTCCCTTTATATACATGGAACTTAGGGATCGTATATCCCGGTGGGTAACTGATTTGGTCATACCAGCTCGGATAGGGTCGTCCGGTTTTGACGATTTGCCCGGCCGCTTCACTCGCCTGATGAGCTCGTATCTGTTGAGCGATGTAATCATCCAGGGCGCCTTTTGAGATGGTCTCCTCTTTGGCTGCTGAACAAGCCGGAACAGGGTTTGACGTCTCCGCTCGGTCGTCTTCGAGGATAATCGGAGGATCTTCAGCTGGAAGGTCCGGTTGGATCATCATGCCCATCATGTCCTGGAACAGAAAGGCCATTCGTTTTATATTGGCTGCTTGTTCCGCAGCCTCTTTATCCTTCTTTTCCAGTATCCTACGAAGGAATTCAGCGTCAGTTTCTTGCTCCTGGCGTTGATCCGAGGACGCTTCGGGGCTTTCTTTTGGCCCAGTGAGCGCGGCCATCGCATTCATCATTTCTTGGAGCTTCTGCTGCTGCTCCTGAGCTTTAGTCACCGATCGCGTAAGCGGTCTATGACCTGTAGATGTACGGCTGTCCTCTTTCCCGGATGCCATGTAGACGGTATGGACCACAATGCCCCCGGACTTAGGGCGTTTGGGCTCACCGCCTTTGACATTTGTCGCCGACACAGGGATCTTCTCCGGCCTTCTTTTCTCAAGAGAGGTCGAAGTTGAGGGAGCCGTCGAGGTGGGCACCCAGACAGCTTTTTGTGGCTTAGCAGGATGGCTGACTTCCTTTTGGACCTTCAGTTTCTTGTGCTGGCGGGAGAAATTTGGATCGATCACCGAGTCTCGGGCCTGGCGCCAGACTTTATAGATCTTGGAGGACAGCCGTTGAGGGGGTTGAGACCGTTCTGGCTTTGCTTCCGTAACCTTCTCCAGTGGAGGAGGAGACCTCTTCAGTACAGCGGTAGGAGTATTCCTATGCACTTTATTTAGTAGTTCAAAGCTGTTCCCGGTTGGAACAGCAGCATTAATTTCCGCCGTCGAGGCTGGAGGAGTTAGCCCGGAAGGGGAGTTGCCTCCTGACTTCCTCACTCGGCGCCAGTGGCGATGCCGAGCATGTCGTGCTGCGGGAATTGGCTCGGTGACGGGGACGGCCTTGTCTTGCCCCCTGTTCAGGTGAGAGGCTGTAGCCGGTGTCAGCCTATTAAAAACTGATGTCTTCTGAGCAGCAGGAGCGGGAGTGGGAGTTGGGACGGTCAGTCTTGCGAAGACCGACCTCTTAGCAGGAGAAGCCGCCTTGATGACTTCAGGAGTAGGTTTGGCTACTTTCTTTTGAGTAACCTTCTCAGGGACCGCAAGCTTCATCGTGGGCCTAAATGAGTTTTGGCCTAGTCTGGAGAAGACCGAGGCATTGGTGTTGGGCGACCCGTTGAGAGGGACCGCAGCAGCTGTAAGTCGATCGAAGACCGACTTCTTAGAAACTTCTGGTACGGGCACTGGGGCAGTGAAGCTCATTGGCGGGAGCATGGTCTCGAAAAATACTCCAGTAGTAGCCTGGGTGATTTGTTCCACCGGCATTGTGAACAGTGATGCCGCCTGAGGTCCATAGGCTACATCTCCAGGTGAGGCGGAGCGTCGGTTGCAGTTGCAGTTGGAGCAGTTCGAGCAGTTGAACGCCATTGCTGTTTGCTTTCTGCACCAAGCAAGAGCCCAAATCTTAGTAACTTGAAACCCAAGGGCAACCATTAACAAACCACGATTCGTTCGCGAATACGACAACGAAGTGTGGAGTGGAAAGAGGAAAAGGTCCCACCGGGCGTGCCAGAATCTGTTCCCCTCCGAACGGCGGCCAAGACTTGGACGTCTTGCCTGAGATTCGGGGCAGATGCTATTTGGTTTTATCCGTCCACCTCTCCGAAGATGCCAAGTTGATTTATGGCACCATGTATTGGAGGTTTAGACAGATGCGGCCGATGTAGCAGGCTTCGTCAGATTCCCCCTCGTTCGAGAGGTTTTTGATTGTGGGGACGCTCTTCCCTGCAGGCGCAGACCCCTGCAGTTAATTACGCTACCGCGTTGCGGCAACAACTTTCTTCTTCTCAAGAATTTCACTTCGTGTCGTGGGTGTTTGTTTTGTTTGTGGTTGCCCGTGGATTGTATACGGAGACTAATTTATGTCGTCGCTCGTAGGACGTGGATTAATCCAAATTTGTATTTTCTTAGATTTGGGTTTGAGATTTTGGTTTAAGGATACGTTAGCCATGTTTGAGGCTAAGATCAACTTAAACGTTTGTTAAGTATACGTTAGTCCAGTTTGAGACTAAGATCAACTTAACATGGTCGTTTAGATCCGACAAAAGAGCGTTTGGGGGCTCGATTGTTCCAGTTTATGGACATAGGGGTCCATTTAATGTATGGCCGTCGGGACCCATCACCTCTCTGACGACGTTGAAGGATTGCAACGACAGATGTCAGAGGAGTTCAGAGATGTACCCTTGAACCAAAGTTGGTTGGGAAGTCTATAGTCCAATTTGGGACTAAAGTCTGTTTGAGGGTTTAAAAATACGTTAGCCCTATTTGAGGCTAAGATCAACTTAAACATTTGTTAAGAATACGTTAGTCTAATTTGAGACTAAGATCAACTTAACGGGATCGTTTAGATCCGACAAAAGAGCATTTGAGCTCTATTGTTCCAGTTTAGGGACATAGTGGTCCATCATTCCCATTTTGGGGACGAATACTGGTTTAAGGACACATTAGTCCGTGAGTTTAAGGACGCATTAGTCCGTGAGTTTAAGGACGCATTAGTCCATATCAATGTGTGGTTGTCGGGACCCGTCACCTCTCTGACGGCGTTGAAGGATTACAACGACGAATGCCAGAGGAGTTCAGAGATTTACCCTTGAACCGGATGTAAATTGATTTAGGGAGCGATCATGCTCGGTCAATTTGATTTGAGGACTTACGTCCAGAATTGGGCTAAGTCCAGTTGAAGATATTCAACATTTTATTTGTAGTTGGCTTGTTAGGCCTTCGATTGGGCTCTGCCCTTTGTTTAATAATGCATAGCATTAATCTTGGTCTCTGTTGGACCTTTATTTAGGCTCTGCCTCTTGTTAAATGATGCACAGCATCTGTTTTGGTCTGACAGACCTTTGTTTGGGCTCTGCCCTTTTTTAAAATAATGCATGGTATTTTATTAGGCCTGTTAGGCCTTTTCTTTTAATTGGGCTTGGCCCTCCTTTTCAATAATGCATTGCATTATCTGACAGTGGCTATGTGGCTTGTCAGGCACTTTGCGCCAATTAATGAACGCAAGCGCATGTGGAGGTGACACGTGTCACGCTCTGGTGAGCGCAAGCGCAGTGCGCTGCGCTGTTGCGCTGCTGACATGTGGCGCGCTCTGGTGAGTTGCGCCAATTTCAGAGAGCAATGCTCTATTTTAAAAGCGCACAGTGCAAGTTATTCTGGAGCTGACACGTGGCGCTCTCTGGTGGTTTGCGCCAACCCAAGAGCGCAACAATGCAGATTTACAAGTGCAAGGCACTGTTTTAATATCTTGATCCAATTTTGGATTCAAGAAAAGAATCTTTTAAGATTCCAGAACCAGTGGTTCATCAAAAGGCAATGCCTTTGTGCAGAAGTAAATTACTTCTTCCTTTTTAATAATATTATTATTATTTTATTGAAGATCTTTGATCTTGTTCTTAGATCATTGATCTTTTTTAGAAGAAATTCTTCTTTTATTCAAAGGTTTTTACCTTTTTCTTTCTCTGAGTTCTTTCTCAAAGTTTTCAGAAGATTTCTCTTTTTTTCTCTCTGTGTTTCTATGTGTTTTAGACTTGGGGTTTAGGGGCCTTTATATAGTGCCAATTAGTTTGTTAGACCAGTTAAAGAGATCTTTCTCTGAGTGATTTAGGGATTTTCCCCCACCGTTGGATCTTTGATCCAAAGGCTTCTGTTTTACAGAAAACAATCTTCTTGTTTTAACAAGATCAGAAAGATCTTTCAGAATTTTTCTGTTTGGCGCAAACGCACCTGCGCTTGACACGTGTCGCGCAGCGCAACTGCGCCGACACGTGTCGCGCGGCGCTGGGCACAGCGCAACTGCGCCGACACATCGCGCGGCGCTGGGCACAGCGCAACTGCGCCGACACGTGTCGCGCAGCGCAGAGCGCAAACCATCTGAAGTGCTGAGCGCAGCGCAACTGCGCTCGCGCAACTGCGCCGCCACGTGTCGCGCAGCGCAGAGCGCAGCAGCGCAGAGCGCAGCGCAACTGCGCCGCCACGTGTCGCGCAGCGCAGAGCGCAAACCATCTGAAGCGTTGCTTCCTTTATTAAAGTTTGAATTTTAAACAGAGCTTTGCTCTGATTGGGGGAAACAGAAGCGTTGCTTCATTTCCTGCCTTGGAATTTGAATAGAGTTTTGCTCTGATTGGGGTAAACAATATATATATGAGGTTAATGGAGTAAAGGTGCCATAGTAGGGAATTTCCTCCTATGACGTCGTTAAAATGCACCCTCCATGATTTTTTTCGATGATCGGCATACATCACCTTCAATTTTATCATCTAAGATGTGGATACACCAAATTTCATGTGATTATACCATTTTTTTACCGTTGATTCAGTTGGTGCAAAATTAATGGTTTACCGACAATAGAACTTTTTGCATTGCTAATTCAACGGTGAAAAAGTGGTGGAACCACATGAAATTTGGTGCATGCACATCTTAGATAATAATGATGATGATAACGGATGCCGATCGTCGGAAAGAATAGTGGAGCTTGTATTTTTTCGATGCCATAGGAGGAAATCCCCTCCTATGGTATCTTCCCTCCATTATTCTCTCTCTCTCTCTCTCTCTCTCTATATATATATATATATATACACACTTTTATATGTTTTGCATCCATACCAACCCTGTCCCCACCCTACCGTAAGGTAAGTAACCTTATGGTGAAAACCCGAGATACCGTGGCGAATGCAGTTAGCATATAAAAGTATACTATTTTAATTGTTTCTAGTGTGGCTTAGAAACTTGTTAGATGGGAACGCATTATATTTTTAATGCAAGGAAAACAAACCTAAATGATGTTGTTGGAACCAATTTTTAAAACCACTCGGTTTTCTTTAAAAACAATAGTCATATTGTTTTGCTTTGCATAGTGGTATTCGGTTAGGACTATCCTGCACCTCATTCTATGAGAAAAGAGTCTTGATCCCTTCATGGGGAGTTCGCTCTTAAGCAAAAGTTTATGTTGCTAGTTTTAAAAGTGGAGCTTAAACCACTCCTTTTTCAAAGCTACTCGTGTTCTTTCATCGATATCAAGTTCATTACGTTAAATATTTTTCGCCAAAAATCAGCCGTGGCCCTTTGTCATTTTTTATGAGTAATGTTTAATATTCGTGCCGCATATGTTGACGGTGTCAAGACGTAGTGTCCAGTAGCCAAGTGGTGCTTGTTTGTAGCATGTGATGCGATTGGTTAGGACAGTCATGTAACCATTTTGATTGTGTCAAGGGTTATGCAGGTGGGTCTAATGCAATCAAGATAATGATGGGTTAAACTTGATTAAGACTCTTTGATATGTTGACTGTGTTAAGGTCACTTGGGTTCTAGGGGCAAAACCATATCGGGAGTTTCAAATATAAAGGAAACTTACCAAGTTTACGCATATCTTCTGGAGTGTGATAATTTTGGTCGCCTTCCGTCAAAGTTATCACACAATGATAGTTGGGTTCTAATTTCCACTGATGAGGGTATTACTCCTTGGGAGATTTTCACTTCACAATTAGCTAACCTATTAGGTGTCTAGAAAGTGTTAACGAGATTACGCCTATGCGGAAACATGGTTATTTAATTGGGTCCGTACAAAAGCACGGGGAACCTCCCTCGGAGTACCAACACTGACTTGGCTGAACAGTTAGCGAACTTATAAGGTGTAAATGATCCCGACTAGTTCTCCTTTTAGGGTTTGAAAGAGAATTCGAGAAAACAGTATGAGCCATCTTGATTACATAAAGTGATAACTAATCTAATCTTGATAGAGTGCATGCTGAGTGTTTCTTTTCTCTCTTTCTGGTTATAGCGACCCATGACTTACCTTAAACTAAAACTTGTAAACTAGATTTACCAAACCTTCTTACACATTTTGGTTTTGGATTGTCATGATTCATGACAAAGTGGTATATATCTCTGCTACTCCTACTTTCCCTCTGCTTTTCTCCAGAACACTCCATATTACTACGATAATTCATATTGCTTGAAAAGGTCATCGTATAGTTACATACGAACTCGAAGAAGTTACTTCAGTCGAGAATGGCCACTGGTTCTGGAGAAATTGAATATGATGATTCGGTTGTCTCTTCCCTTTACTTTCTCTCAGGTTGCGAGAGCTCTTTATATTAGGAGAGTACACCTATTACGCTTATTGAATAGTCTTCTTCCAAAGCTTAGACTGGTGCCGAAAGGTAGGAAAGGAAGAAAACCAATTATCCTAAGTGCGATGTACAGAAGATAAGATGTAGAGACATTGTAACGACTCTAAAATCTCTGTATAGAAATTTTCATGTTAATGTACAGAAAGTGTATTGCAGCCTGTGTAAGAGTTAAAAGTCATTATTTTAAATAAAAGTAAGAAAAAACTTGTAACTCATTGGTAAAGCCTTTGCACTGCTGTGACGTAGCCTGTGTGTTCGATTCCCACCAGACACAATTGTTTTTTTTCTTCTGATTTTTCTTTTTCTTTTTGGAAGCCCAAAAGGTTGCCCGTGCAATACACGGGGAAATGAAAAGTTCAGAAAAATCAAACATGTGAAAAATGGTGTAAATACAGAATAACCCACATGGCACGAATCTCGAGACCAACCAATGAAATCCGACCGGCCATTTCATGGTTTCGACCGGCGCCGACGGCTCTGATGAGCCTGTTTGCCTCCGTGCTTTACACACTCGTCTTTTCAGCTCCTCTCAACTTCTCTGCACTGTTTGATTTTCATGCAATCAAACAGAGACCTTTCATTTCACCAATTAACACCATTTTAATGCTTTTTAATCTACATTTTTAATTCCCAAATCCTAACTCTCCACTATAAATACCACCCCATATCCTAACTCTTCACCATTCTGAAAATTCTAGTAAAAATTCTCTCAAAAGTTCCTAACTGCAAGTGGAGTAAAGTGGAGTTAGCAAGCAAGCTTATTCCGTCGAAGATCGAAACCATTTCCGGAGCTCCCGCGACGCCACGAAGACACTCCTTCTCTTCCTCATCCTTTTCTTAAGATTTTCAAACTGTAAGTCCTTCCCAACTCTCCTTCCTTTCATTGAAATTCGTCTCCAAATCATATATCGGTAGAGTGGAGTTATTACCTATACCTTTCTTTTCTAGAGCCTAGAACTCCCTTTTTTCTTTATATATTTGTCAATCTAATTTTACCACCTTATTTGTTATTTTAATTACCAATGTTTAGATTCAAGTATTATCAAAATTCTCATGTGAAATAATCATAAAACTAACTTTTCATTAAAATACCTTGAACTTTATTATCACATCTTTTCGACAAAATGTTTAAATAATACCTTTAAGAAAACTTCACGGGGTAACGACCTACCCCACACGCATACTTTGGTCTCATAGCACGATCCCTAAATACATGTATTTTTGGTTCAAAGAATAACTTTACAATAAACTACCACATATTTTAAAAACCGGATTTCTTTTAAAGCGGTATTTGTATTCCTTTGCAATTATGCATCTACAACCCTTGTTAGGAGACCCGTTAATAGATATTGCAGATTATCACACATCCTGTTGATAGTAGAGCGGGATGCAGCACTCCTCGCGGAGTATTCGATCTCGAAAGGATTATAAAATACGGTTTTTAAGAAATGCGAATTTCTAAATAAAACTAATTTTTAAAATTATATAAAATTATAAATCCATATTTTCATTATATTATGAAACTATATTTTTTATAAAAATGAAAGATTAAAAATGTTAATAAAATACCATCAAATTACTAAAAAGGGCAAGTTCTCAATAAAATACCATAAATTTTTAAAAGCTAAGTATTTATCATGAAAATACCACAATACTTAAAATACATGTTCATGAAAACCCTAAGTAATACAAATCACCATCGAGGTTTTATTTTTATAATAAAATATAAAAACCCATCGAGATATACAAAATAATATTTTAAGGGCTTTAGTAAATATAGGTTTAAGCGGGATCAATTCTCTTGAGTCTCAGGGAGCCGGAGAAAGTGAGTGCTTACTTATTCGGGTTAGATAACTTAACGGAGTCATCAATGGCAATTGTCTTGAAAAAAACACAAATCTTGCTGTCCATGTGCAGCAGTTGCCGATGACTCCCAAACCTAAGAATTTAAGAGTTAAATCAGTTTACAAATGTCTGACTCAGTCTGAGTCCAAACTCAAACCTGAATCCAAAATCAAACACGAACTCGAATACTTGATCATGAACTTGAACACTCGAAATCAAACAGCAAACTCAAACTTGCATACTTGACTCGACTTGACCGAACCATGGTTATAATTTGACATGAACTCAACATGACTACTTGAATACATGATTACATCCTAAACATGAACCTGGATATTTTATATCCATAGTTTCGGCCAAGACCTGTAAACATAATCTATACAATACATTACGCAGGGATAAAGGGATAGATTGGTACGGAACGTATATCGTGGCACGAGAGGTACTTAAAAAACACCTATATGAATTCACGTGCCGTTGACTCGTGGGTTATGACGGGGCCTTATACTACATATTACCATAGTCCACTGGGTAAGATAGACTCCTCTCGTATATATGAATACTTTCTTTACCAAACTACAAATAACCACGTTAGAATAACTATCCTATATCTGTGAACGAACATATATAACTTTCCCTGTTCACTTCACATTATATATATTACCTTATATTTTCTTCTTTTGAGACTTACCGAGCGCTAGTTCGCTGACGACATTTCTTTCTGTTTCTTTCTTTGGAATGTTCGTCAGGAGGACCAGATTCTGAGGAGATAGAGCCGAGCCAGAAGAACTTAGACCAGCTTACAGCTCAGCTTGACTACTAGTTCTTCTTGCACTTATTTCCTGTATGCCATTATTTAAGCATTTGGTTTATATCATTGTACCTTTTTATTACAAACAGTTGTATGTAAAGTTGAATGTAAATAAAGTTGCTGTTTCATTTTATTACTCTTGTCATTCTTGTTCATTTATATATTGCTTAATTACACTTAATGTATTTATTTCATATTAAATACGTTGCGGGCTTGCCTCGTCACCGTTTCCGTCTACTGGGAAACAAGGCGTGACAGATATATAAAGAGATTGAAATGAGGGCAAAGAAAATTGCGACTAGTGTTATGAATCTAGATAATGCAAGAGGCATCGCTAGGAATATCCGGCCACCCCCTTGAAACATTTATGTTTCAGAATTTCTGGCTACTTGTAAATAAGAACTGTTTTCCTAATTAATTCTGACTCCAGGGTATGTATTCACCGGATTTGGATCTCACATCCATACGGCGTTACAGATGCTGAGGAGGAGTAGAATATTGAAAAATTGTCGATTTGATCCTCAATATCGGAATGCGTTGCAATTTATGATATTGGATTAAATTGCCTGGCTTTGCCTAACGGCAAATATTTGGTTTCGAATAACCATTGTTATGCACCAATTTTTAAAATGATATATCTGTATCTTTATTTTATAAAGTGAGATATAAATTTTGAAAATTGTGTTCCAAATATTTACCTCTATCAGTTGAGGATAAGGTAAGGTGTATCGAATAACGGTGTAAGACATTCTTAACCAAAATATAGCTTTCGACCTATAACACACGGAGTTCGATTTTTTGAACTCTTGGGGCTTAGACATGAAAATGTATGTTGTCCAGTATCTTTCGGGATAAGGGATTGGTAATCTTACTTCATTCAGTTTACTTCTGAATTCTCTGGTTTTTGGACACGCATACATTGAAATGCAAGGTCTAAAAATTTTGAGAATTTTATAGGTATAAGAATATAGTAGAGAACCATACGTTGGAAATATCAGTATTCTTCGAGTTGATCGAAGATATAGATATTTATACTAGGTATTCCATCATAGTAATATCGAGAACTTAATTCTCTCACATGTTACTCATCCGGGGGTGCGCTCCTTGTTGAGTAATATTGTATTGGTCTTTTTCCATTTATGATATGCACCGGAAACAGCTGTATGAAATTTGAATCCGGTTCTATCTAAATCAGTGCCTCTGATTCTATTTGAACATAAATTGGTTGCATATCTTGTGGTTGTTAAGATATGGTGTTATCTGGTTTATATTTAAAAGCAGAATCCGGACAAACTCAAGGCACGCTTCGGTAATGGCAGTTTGTGGATTATCCCAAGTAATCGCTAGGGTTTTGCTTATACTATTTTCAAGATCAGTAGTCACATTGTTCTTGACTCGCCACATTTTTATAAAAGGAATCTTTTTGCAAAAAAAACCAATAGGAGTATGGTAGAATTGGAAGTAATTCCAGAACCACAAACGATTACTGAAAATTCAGTAGAACCTGAGAATTTAATTGGACTTGACAAACCATTAGCCACTCCGCAGATTTTAGTAGGCGACCTCAGTCGCCTGAGAGATGCTTCGGTTTTCTCGTAGATGGTGACAGGGAGGTCAGTATCATGGTTATGATGGTTCTCCTAGTTATCTGCAGGTCATAAGAAGTGGTAACTTCCAGACGACCAAATACTTTATCTCCAAAATGGACTCCACGCACTCTAGCAAATTATAGATTTTGGACTTTGCTGGGTGCTTCTGAAGGGGTAAAACTCATTAGGAGCAAGTAGATCTTTCGAAATCTGTGCAGGTGGAAAGGTATTAACCTAATATGGTTAGACTTATTGTAAAGCTTTTTATCAGATACCCGATGTGGATTGTGATGAGACTTTTACTTCAGTGTCTAAGCTAAAGTCTATACGGATATGACTTGCCATTGTTGCTATTCAAGACTATGATATCTTGCTGGTGGATGACTATAATGTCTTTCTAAATGGGAATTTAAAAGTGCACGTGTATATGGCTCTGCCAGAGGGTTATCGTAGTCAGTGGGAACAGCGGAAGGTGTGCAAGTTGCTTATGTCTACTCGTAAACTAAAGCATGCATAGCAGAGACGGTCATCTGTTTTGATGTGACGGTCAAGGTGATTGATTTCATCAAAACAACAGATGAACCTAGTAAGAAGGGTGTAGTGAGTACTGTCCTGAGATTTGGATGACATACTCCAGATAGCAAGTGATATTCCTATACTAAAATCGGTCAAAGTTTGGTTGTCACAGGAGTTTATCCACATAGGATCTAGATAAGATATCATGAATTCTGGTGACTAGATCTATAGTTTTAGATCTATATTTGGGAATTTTTCTAATTCGGGTACTTGGACACCATTCTAAAATAGTTTAGAATGGATGACTAGTGTACCCGTAGGGGATGAGTCACCCTTTCTAAAGAGATGTCTTTCAGACTGATGAGGAGAGGGAATGACATGAATGACATATCATTTACTTAGGTAATTGAGTCAATCATTCAATATCTTTTATAAAACCAGATGATGCTTCTACACTTACTGTAGTATGCAGATCCAATCCTGGAGAAACAAAGGGAAGCAGTTAAGAATATAAAAAGATGTTCTTGGTATATGGTAGCAGTAGCCTCCTCTAAGAGGCGGTTATTAGTTCAGGCTTCTAAGGTGACCTAAATGACAGAGATACTGTCAGAGTTTTTGAGTTTACCCTCTTCCAAGGAGCAGTATATTGGATGGGGTTCCAATAGGGATAATGAGGCAGGCATGGTGCATGATACTGGTTATGACTCAACGGAGGATACGGCATAAGAAATTTGCTGGATAAATTTGCTCATTTATGAACTTGGTCCCATCATGTATCCAGAAAAATTCTTGAGACGGGGTATTGCTCAGTTTAAGAGATTGTTGATCTCCACGAAATTGAGATATAGAGAGATGAAGTCGGAATATCATAGCGGATCCACTCACTGAGGTTATTTCTCGAACATAAATGTTTCTCAAACGAGCTTTGCGAAACTGATTAGTAGAGAAATTGGGTATTCAGTAGCACACGGGATATGGGTATGTGATACCGCAATAATTGACCTTAAGTGCAAGTGGGAGATTGTTGGGTATAGTGCCTTCAAAGTAATTATTGTAATTGCAAGTAGACGATTATGATAATTGAAGGAGGACCTATATAGGTAGAACAGTCTTACTCAAGATGATAGTATGCTATATGGTTTGTTTTTATCATTGATGTGTATACGTTTTACTTGTTATTACGTGTCACTAATACATAATGATAAAGCCCATAGGATTCTTGCTTGACTTCCAGTATTATGATGGTGATCATATACGTGAAAGATGGATAGTCAATAAGCACATTCTTAAATTTCCCTAGTTGTGGGAGTATCGAGACTGGGTATCAATATTCCGGAGTAGACTAGTGTATACGTTTCGAGACCCCGATGAGGGGCGGTAGCCGATCTCACAAGCCATTGGTATTGTGTCACCTAAGATAGTATACAGGTGCTCATTGGAGGTGAGTACATTAGACGGACTCGCAGAGAACTTCTAGACGGTATTATATCTATCGTCAGATGGAAGTTCTCTAGTTACATGAGTACATGTTAGTTTTTAGACCCGAGATCGTCATTTGTCTCATGTGAGTTCCCATTGTACTTTGATTACTACCGTACCACGGCTCGAAGGAGTCGTGCAAACAGGTTTTAGTTGGGTGCAGTCCCGAGCCACATGGAAGCAGTGAGAGATTGTCAGGGATCCGTCTCTCCTAATATTAAGAGTCGATGTCGCGTTGTATTCGGTTGGCCATCACCCTAAATCCATGGCCATGATGGATGAGATTTACTGATAGGAGTTCAATAGTTTCTCGGTTGGTGACGAGCTTGACCATGACACGACTTATAGGATTATTAGGGGTCTGACGTTATTCACTCCTTAGACCCGGTATGCGATACTCTTAGACGAAAAGACCGGACTGTACGGAGATTATCACATTCAGGCTCAGTAGGGTATGAATGGACTTAATTGTCAATCCCCCCTTTTCAGCATATACCTAGGCAGCCGTTACGTACAGCTAGTGCCGCTGACGTGCTTGTGGTTATGGATTTATTCAGTAATCACTGCCAGCGTATTGTCGAGTCTTTAGAGTCCCACACAGAGGGTTTTCCCGGTTCGGGCGATATGATGTAGATGACGTATGTTGGTACATACATGTGTCCGATTAAATATGTGTACAGGCTACATGGATTTTAATCGGACGGTTGATAATACTGACCGAATTAATATTAAGCCAGATTATTAAATCAAGTTTTGATTTAATATATATATATATATATATATATATATATAATTCTAGTATTATTGTTCACTATTCATTTTCTCTCTTTTGGTTATTCTTATTTTTATACGGATACGCGTATATGTATTTCGATACGTATACCGGAAAGTATTCCGTATTTATACGGAAACAGTTCTAGAAGAAGGATATCTCATTTGTTGATTTTCATTTTAGAAAATCATTTGGAAATGAGATGTAGAGTGAGATGGCATTGAGCATGGTTATGGACATGTAAAGAGGGATGGGCTTCATTTTTTTATATGAAAATTGTTGTGCTATTTTTAACGTTGGAAAAATAATGAAGCCATTCACTCTTCTCTCATTCATTCATGCTAACACTAAGTTCATTTTTGGCTTGCCTCTTCACCTTCTTCTTCTTCATAGCTCTCTTGAGTTTTGGTATTTGAAAGAAAAAGATAGTGCAAAATTCCTACATCCCCACTCTCCATTCTTAGCGAGCTTGGAGCGTCGGTTGCTTCACTAGGTGAAGCTGGAGCTTAGATCGGTTCTCTCTGGTGGATCATCTTTGGAAAGGACGTCCGCCTCTCAAATTTGTTCCCGACGGCTTATGAGGAGTTTGGAGGGGTCTTCCATGATTGGGTGGACACGCATCAAAGGTTGTAACCCTAAACCATTGCATGCTTGTATTCTAGTTTAGTGTTTGGATCGATCTCTAGGGATTAATTTCTAGTGTTCTTTTGAAAAATTTTGTTTTTCGGTTCCGCATCGGCCGTGGCTGCCGCGGCGAGGGCACTGGGAACTTTCAGAAGGATCCACACATACATCTAGAGAACCTAAAAAACATGCGTTTAGCAATAATGTTTGGGACAACTATACAACTGAAAAGAGGGAAAGTGTTAGATCCGCAGTATATAAATATTGTGTCGCTGCAGATAAACATAAGGAAGGTACCGACACCAGTACTTTACATAAACATGTAAAAAAACATTTAGATAGCATAGTCGATTCCTTCTCCACACAATCACAAATTAATTTCTCCGGCGAAGGTCTTTTTCAACATAATTATAATTTAAATGTTGAAAAAATGGCAAGATTTGTTATTGGATTCGGAGCAAGCTAAGCTTTTGAGCGGTACGTTCAAAGGGTATTACAAGTAGGATACAAAAGGGTTCCAAGGAGTACGCTTAAAAGTCGTTGTTTTAGCTACTATAATGAAGGTAAACATGTATTAATTGCTACTCTTGTTTTTTTAGATACCAGTATTTTATTGACTTCTGATGTTTGGAGTGATAGAAAGGAACTTCCCTGGATTTGTGTTATTGCATATTGGATATATTCTGACTGGTATTTGCAAAAAAGAATTATTGCTTTTAGACAATTTTAATTCTCGCATAGTGATTTTAATATAACTTCTAAAATTAGATCTATTTTAGAAGAATATCATTATGCGAATCAAATTTTTTCTATTTCTTTCGATAATGCTAGCAACAATAATTCTGCTATTACTGAACTTATTAGGCTGTGCAATCCAATTTGTAGTGGTCGTTTTTTCATATTTGTTGTGCATGTCATATACTTAATTTTGCTGTGCATGATGCATATCAAGTATGTTCTTCAAATAGTCAAATAATTAAAAATACATGTAGGTTTATTAAAAGTTTTGGAAAAAGAAAACCTGAATATAAAGCTAGATGCCATACTGCAGGATTAAGGTCGTCCCTTAGAAAAGATGTAGCCATTAGGTAGAATAGTACATATAATATACTTCGTACTGCATCAAAGACTAATGGAATTATTAGTAGCATGTGAAATGAGCAAATACCCGTAGAAAACCACTTATTAGAACATCATTGGGTGGTTGCAGAATTTTTCAAATATTTTCTTATGACTTTTAAAATAGCAACCGAACGTTTTTCTGCTACTTATACTCCCACCTCTCATATTATTGTCTTTGAATTGTGTAATATAGCTTAATATTTTTCTAATCATATTAGTAATGAGATACTTTATCCCGTTGTATTTTCCATGCTAGCTAAAATTTCTAAATATTACACTGAAATTCTAATTGTTTACTGTTTGTGTTCGGTAATGAACCCTAAAATTAAATTAGAAGGCTTGGAGGCTCTTTTAAACGGATTCTATGGATGAATGATGCATAGTATAGATATTGATGCTTATGTTAATACCGTTAAAAATACTTTAAATGAAGTGTTTAATTTGTATGTTGCACGATCTTTGTCATGCCCCGCTTCCCAAAAGACGGGAGCAGACACGTGACGAGGCTCGCGACATATTTATTTTGAGGAGGTCATTTCTCGAAACAAATACGCTAAGCGTATATAAACAATATAAAACGAGACAAGAATAATAAGAGAATGAAATTTCAACAAACAACTTTATTTACATTCAACTTCAACAAATTTCAAACTGATTACAAAAGATCTGAATGAGAAACATAAACATAAAAGCCTAAACACGTGGCTTACTGAAAAGAAATGCTGAAAAGGAAACTAATGATCAGCTTCAGGTGCGAACTGGTTCTAATCCTCTTGAGTCGGTTCTACCTTCTCAGTCTCTAAATTATCTGACGAAAACTCCAAAGAAACAAAAATGGGTGGAATGTCCGTAAGTGAACTTGCACTCGGTAAGTCCCCAAGAATGGATTAATGATGAATTGTGATGATGTGTAGGCAGTTATAATACATGTATGATATGGCAATTGTCTAAACATGGAAACTAAGTAACATGGCAGTTCAGTTTAAATATACAATTGGTTATTCTAAGCAGGTGATAAGTGTGTGTTGGTGAACATGAAGCAAGTAGTAACATGTTTTAAAAGGTCTCTACTATGGTCAAATAATCTAACGTCAGTTTAAGAGTGAATGTAAACCAATCTCAATAGTGTTCTCGACCCCAACGGGCTATTGTCCAGGGATAAGGAACCTGTAACAACCCTAATTTTCCTATACAAATTTTTTCAAATATTTTTTTCAAAATCCATAAAGGGGCATTTTAGCCTGAGCACAAGATATAAGTAATTATTTTGCTTTTTAATTTCAAGTTAAAAGAATGTAACAACTTCATTTTTAGTGTACAAAAATTTGCTTTAAAATTAATGTATACTTGGGGTATTTGCATTTTCTGTGACTACTTTAAGTAATTAAATAGCTCCATAATTACAAGAAGGAGCTTGTAGCTCATTGGTAATATCTTGCACTGCTGAACCAAGCCACTAGAGTTCAAATCCCATACCCCACATTATTTTTAATATTATTTTCTTTTTAAATTTTTAGAAGTTCAAGAGTCAACACGTGCTAATTCCCAAAACCCCCACTACCC
The DNA here is from genome assembly GCA_030015575.1 of Agapanthus africanus. Classification (NCBI taxonomy): domain Eukaryota; kingdom Viridiplantae; phylum Streptophyta; class Magnoliopsida; order Asparagales; family Amaryllidaceae; genus Agapanthus; species Agapanthus africanus. Next base: position 64,906,483 of record CM057338.1, on the reverse strand, counting down.
ACGAAAAAGTGATGTACCAGGGGGATCACCAACAGTCGTCTCGGATTCCGGCAGCCTGACTCGGCCGGAATCGGCCGACTCGGCCGGCGGACCGGCCGACTTGGGTCGCCGCCGCCGGCCGGAGTCGCCGATTCGGCCGAGTCCCCAACAGTGAAGTTGTGCCTCTTGAGCTCCCCTACCCCCCTGTACACTTTATTTCTGCAGACCATTTTCAGAGACCCTTTAAATCCCATTAAACCCTATTTTTAATACAATTTATTACATTTTTCAATACACCCTTCACCTAACCCTAACCCTATAAATACCAACCTTACACACTAGCCCATCACCCCAAAACTCTGAGCCAACTCTCAAGAAATCACTAGAAACCCTTCTGTGCAATCGAAGTGAGCGAAAGGCGAAGCTCCGGCAAATTCTCCGGCGGAAATTCCGACGACGACTCTAGGAGCTCCGGCGACGAAACGACGCACCGACGACTTCTTCCGATCCTTCTCTGTCACGCCCCGCTTCCCAGAGTACGCTAAGATAGGCACGTGACATAGCCAACCATGCTACCTGTGGATAGGAAAAATCCTTCCACAGTCACATTACGGCTGTAGAGATATCAAGAACAGGAAAGTAAACTAAACTATCTAATACATGTCCATGAGCCAGAATAAATGAGTCAAGAAATAATATAATATGCGGAAGCAAAAGATCCAATAAATAAAACACCTGGAAGGTAAAACTGGATACCAACAGGATCCTCACCGCTCAGTCTAACAACGGCAGTACTCCTGATCAGTCAGCAACAAAGGTAGAGAATCTGAGCCATGCAAAACCCAGACGTCAGTGAGTCATAACATCAAGCAATAATATATAAACAGGGGTAGCAAGACATGCAGGTATGATCATAAATGGTAAACAGGTATAACAGTAATATAAGTGAGGATAGTGAAGGGTAGTGTGCAGTGAGTAATCTAAACTAGTCTACTGGGTTATCTACTCTCAAGTCTTTGAAATCAATTTATTGAATCATCGATGTAACTCAATAGTATCCCGTGCGTGCCCGGGATCACGGTGAAGATTCTCGGGCTGAAACCGAGACATGCCGCTAGGCACTACAAGGAAAAGGGGTAACGATGAATGATGTCAACAGCATCATCCTAAGGCTGGCCTAGCCTCTAAAAGGTAGTAGGTAACGATGAATGATGTCAGCAGCATCATCCCAAGGCTGGCCTAGCCTCTAAAACTGATCAGTAAAGGTAACGAACTGTCGAGTCACAAGTCAGGTTTCATCATTGATTTCTCCATACCCCCAAGTTATATGTGTTCAAGTCAGGTATTAATAATCTGGAGCTAATGCCAACACAGGATCAGGCAGGTACAGGTTTGTCTGGATCGACAACAGGAAATGTCCGTAGGAACAACATGTCAAGGTTGTTGGCATTACTAACAAGATCAGGTAACATGTCAAGCTATGGTACATCAGGTCAAGTCAGGTAGTGTACATATATCAAGTCATGTCAAGTAGTGGTGTATCAGGTATCAAGTCAAGCAGTGGTATATTAGGTCATAACAGGTAGTGCATATGTGTCAAGCGGATGCTCATATTAAAACTGTAGCAAGTACGGATGCACGGTAAAGCATGGATGCACAAATATTTATCAGGGATTACATCATAACTATGTAGGATGCACAAGATCAAGTATAGGATACTAATGTAACAGTAAAATGAAATAATATGGTCTCGGCATGCAACTAGATATGTAATAAATCGTATGGATACAGACGGATACTATAAAACTGTAAATCGGTAAAATTTGCTGAATATTAAAACACAAGCACTATTATTTATTAAATAGATATCGATATAATAATATTAACATGGATAACATATTCAAACCGATCAATAACTATAAAAGTGGTATTGATTAACCATGCACAAGAAAGTTCCGTTCAGAAATTCAGCGTCATCCTGATTTGTAAAATAGTTTAAAAATAACAAATGTTCTCCAAAAGGGACGTGTTTTATACCAAAACAAAGATAATTCAATAAGGTTTTCATTTTTATAAGTATAAGCATCTCAGGTTATCCCTACAAAAAGTTATGAACATTCGAAATTGAAAGTTTGTTGCTGGAATTTCCCTGGACAGCAGTGTAGAGATATTTTCATTTGCATTTTACCTTATTTAAACAATTTATTTGCAATTAAATATTTCATAGAGTTATAGTATTCTGAGTTAGCTTCGTAACGAACTAAAAAACGTATACTAATGATTTTTTTATGATTTATAATGAATTTTATAAGGTATGGTGTACAGTAAATTTCAGATTTGTCGTATCTGCTTTTCAACGACGTTTCATGTGTAAACTATAATATTTTCAAATGTATAACATTATAAAATACAGATTATAAACTAATTAAAGATAATAATAAGAAATATTATGACGATATATATTTTAAATGATATGGATGCAAACGGGTATCACATAATCGTAAAATGATAAACTAACAAGTGCGGAACATATAACTAAGCAATATGAAATGTAACTATTCAATTTGATGCAGTATATGATAGTATAGTATGTAACAAGATAAGTTTTCATGACCTAGATCTGAAATGATATGAATGGATGCAAACGGAACATCGAAAAGTTATAAAACTAAATATGGGGTGCATGATTTTAAATACAGGTATGATATTTATTTAAATAGATATATAATGAGTTATATAGCATGTAGTAAGATTAATTTGCCTAGACGGAACAAGAACGGATGTGTACGGAACGTCCTTCGTCGGCGAAATGTCGCGATGCGCGTACGGTACACGGAACGGTTCCATACAACGCACGAGGGTGATCACGCAAGTCAGGTACATTCACTGAAGCACTCGGATCGTCAGCGACGAGCACGGCTCCGGCGGTGATCACCGGAATCAAGAAACAAGATCAAGAAAAAGAAAGAAGAAAGAAGAAGAAGAAGTAAGAAGAAGAGGTTGTGTATTAATTAAGGAAAGAAAAATTAAATAAATAAAATATATATAAATATATATACATGCAGAGGAGAGAGAGAAAGGGGTTGTTAGTTTGTTAGGAAATTAGATTTAAAATTTTAAAAGATTTTTAGATTTAAAATTTTAGATAAGAGGTTTCAGTTTGTTAAAGAAATCGTATGAAAATATTTAAACTAAATTTTAAAATTAAATAAATTGAATTTTGGCGGGATACAAAAATATTTCAAAACGCGCCCGGGTCGGGTCTAAAAATTCAGATTTAAAATACAAAAAATATGTGCGACTTTCAAAATTCAAAATGAATACTCAGGTAACGAAAATGCATACCCCCAAGAACGGATGCATGTACGTGCGCGTAGCCATCCAAACACGTCCGTTTCACTGAACGGGATGAGAATAAGATGCGCGGATGCTATTGTAGGGTGTTTTTCGTCACCCTATTGAGATGGGAATACGCGTGCTCTTGTCAGGCGTACTACAGATTCCCCCTGCCTAGGATAGGCCGGGGTTTAATGATTGTGGGGATCCGAATCTCCGGCAGCCGCGGACTAAGCTGCCGTTAATTACCCCTCACCTTTGGAGCGATGGAACCTCCGATTGACGGGTTAAGCTGGTCATGCGAACTCAATATGCAGTGTTGTGTTTTGAAGTGGTTTTGGACATATTGGGGCCCCACATAGTTTTTACGGGGGTCCCGCTACCCGGATAGCGGGCTGGGGGTCCCGCTACCCGGATAGCGGGCTGGGGGTCAAGAGGGCTAGCAGCCCCCTTGCGGGGTGCGGTGCAGCACCCCGTTAGAAATTTTTTTCTAACAGGGACAGTGTCGTGGTGTATGTGTGTGTGCACATATGTATGCATATGTGTATATATATATGTATATATGCATATATATATATATATATATAAAAGAAAGAGGGGGGAAAGGCATCCAAAGGATGCGTGGGGCCAGCGTCTCGAGCGCTGTGCGCTTAGGTGCTGTGCGCTCAAGCGCAAGCGCGCCACGTGTCGGCAAGTGGGCACTTTGCGCTCGAGCGCAGTGCGCCTGAGCGCAAGCGCGCCACGTGTCGGCACGTGGGCGCTTTGCGCTCGAGCGCAGTGCGCCTGAGCGAAGCACGCCACGTGTCGGCACGTGGGCGCTATGCGCCCGAGCGCAGTGCGCCTGAGCGCAAGCGCGCCACGTGTCGGCACGTGGGCGCTTTGCGCCCGAGCGCAGTGCGCCTGAGCGCAAGCGCGCCACGTGTCGGCATATGGGCGCTTTGCGCTCGAGCGTAGTGCGCCTGAGCGCAAGCGCGCCACGTGTCGGCACGTGGGCGTTTTGCGCTCGAGCGCTGGGCGCTGGCCAGACAAAGGGGCTTTTAGTCCCAGAACCAGAAGCTATGCTTCAGAAAGGAAATATTTATTATATATATATATATCTATGTAAATATATAGAGTTAAACTCCTAAAATGTTTTGGTTGATGAGAGGGGTTCTTCCTCTTCCTCCTCTGTTGGCTGGATCTTGATGATCAAGAGATGTGAGATCTAAAAATCTCTCCTTTCTGAGATCTAATGGTAGATCCAAGTTCCCCTTTGTGGGTTTTGTGGTGGAAGACTTCTTAGTTTTTGAAAAGAAAGAGTAAAACTCTTGATTTAATTCAAAAGAAATGAGGAGGTTTATAACCTTGGAGAAGGAGCAGGAGGCACAAAAGATCTCAGATCTAAAATTTTTGTGGAGAGAATGAAAAGTTATTTTTTTATTCATCATCATGTTGCCTTATATAGGCTTACACATTTACATATAGCCCCTTGGGCTTTGCAAAATGGCGTTTTGCCCATCCCATGGCTCATGTGCCATTTCATTTTTGCACATAAGCCATGGGCTTACAAAATATTGGCTTTGTGCCCATTTTGCATACATTCATGTATAAAAAATTACATAAAAATTATTTATTACATGATTTTGTTGTTGGCATGGCGGAAGGCCGGACGCTTCGTGTTCGGGCTCGACCTGGGCATTGGCCCACTTGCTTGGGCTTGGGCCCACCTGGCTTGGGGTTGACCTTGACTTTGACTTGGTCAACCGGGGTGCAAATTTTGACTTCAACAAAGTGCCCCCCATCAATAAATGCACACCACATATGTGAGTCGTGGGCATGAAATTGATGGATTATCTTTCACGTGGAGGCGACTTGCCTTGTTTCCCACTCTTTGGGATGCGCTGCCCTTTTTACGACGTGGACGGTCGACGCTTGACGCGTCTCCGAGACGGAGTGTCCGTGGTAGACGTTTCCTTGGCCCGGAGCGATCTGATTCCTGCTTTGTAGGAAGCCTGCACTGCCCTTTTTATGACCTGGACGGTCGACGCTCTGATCCGGAGCGATTTGGGTTCCCAATTTGCGGGAGCCTGCATTGCCCTTTTTGCGACATAGACGGTCGACGCTCTGATCCGGAGCGATTTGGGTTCCCAATTTGCGGGAGCCTGCACTGCCCTTTTTGCGACATAGACGGTCGACGCTCTGATCCGGAGCGATTTGGGTTCCCAATTTGCGGGAGCCTGCACTGCCCTTTTTGCGACATAGACGGTCGACGCTCTGTTACGAAGCGATTTGGGTTCCCAATTTGCGGGAGCCTGCACTGCCCTTTTTGCGACATAGACGATCGACACTCTGATCCGGAGCGATTTGGGTTCCCAATTTGTGGGAGCCTGCACTGCCCTTTTTGCGACATAGACGGTCGACGCTCTGATCCGGAGCGATTTGGGTTCCCAATTTGCGGGAGCCTGCACTGCCCTTTTTGCGACATAGACGGTCGACGTCCTGATCCGGAGCGATTTGGGTTCCCAATTTGCGGGAGCCTGCACTGCCCTTTTTGCGACATAGACGGTCGACGCTCTGTTACGAAGCGATTTGGGTTCCCAATTTGCGGGAGCCTGCACTGCCCTTTTTGCGACATAGACGGTCGACGCTCTATTACAAAGCGATTTGGGTTCCCAATTTGCGGGAGCCTGCACTGCCCTTTTTGCGACATAGACGGTCGACGCTCGGAGCGATTTGGGTTCCCAATTTGCGGGAGCCTGCACTGCCCTTTTTGCGACATAGACGGTCGACGCTCTGTTACGAAGCGATTTGGGTTCCCAATTTGCGGGAGCCTGCACTGCCCTTTTTGCGACATAGACGGTCGACGTTCTGTTACGAAGCGATTTGGGTTCCCAATTTGCGGGAGCCTGCACTGCCCTTTTTGCGACATAGACGGTCGACGCCCTGATCCGGAGCGATTTGGGTTCCCAATTTGCGGGAGCCTGCACTGCCCTTTTTGCGACATAGACGGTCGACGCCCTGATCCGGAGCGATTTGGGTTCCCAATTTGCGGGAGCCTGCACTGCCCTTTTTGCGACATAGACGGTCGACGCTCTGATCCGGAGCGATTTGGGTTCCCAATTTGCGGGAGCCTGCACTGCCCTTTTTGCGACATAGACGGTCGACGCTCTGTTATGAAGCGATTTGGTAGACGTGCCCCCGGCACGGAGTGTCGTTGGTCGGCGTTTCCCCGAGGCGGAGTGTCTGCTGTCGATGTGCCCCCGACACGGAGTGTCTGCTTGACGTTTCCCCGAGGCGGAGTGTCGCTGTTTGACGGAAAGGTCGATGTTGGAATTGGTTGGTTTGATTTGTTTGACTTGAGTTGACATCAGCATCGCTATACTGGAATATGGTACCAGGAGCGAATCATCGTCTGCCATAAGAGGATTTGGGATTGGTTTTTTTGTTGGCATCTGCATTGCTGCACTGGAACAATGCCAGGAGCAACTCATCATTTGCCCCGGGAAGATTTGGGAATTAGTGGCTTAGGAGACAGGTTTATATCCCTGTCACCTAAGGCTTTTCAATTTTATGGGCCGTGAGGGTCCCATAAAAACATTTTCTCCCTACGAGTCGAAAGGATCTCGTAGGTGTATTTTCTCCTTAGGAGCCGTGGGGACTCCTAAGTGTATTGCTCCTTTGTGAGTCGTAAAGATATCACGCGGGAATTTTCTCCTCACAAAGTCGAGAGGACTTTGCGAGTGCATTTCATTTCTTTTTTACGAGTTTGCGCCCTTTCGGATTTTCACAAACTCGCCGGCAGTCCTGCTTTTTTTTTTACCCACGGAGCCCTTTCGGGTTTTCATCCGTGCCTATTTTGCTTGTGGACATACCATTTTTTTTGGGGTGGGACTTTGAATGTGGCCCCACTGGTAGGACTTGGGAGAGATTGGGATTGTTTTACGCCCGTAGATTGTATACAGTTTTGCAGGATGTATGATCCAGACCGTAGGGCAGGAAAAATTTCAGGACCTTGTTGGCGTCTGCATCGCTGCACTGGAATATGGCACCAGGAGCGACTCATCATTCGCCATTGGGGTATGGGATTTGGAATTTGGTTGGCGTCTGCATCGCTGCACTGGAATATGGTACCAGGAGCGACTCATCATTCGCCACTTGGAGGTTGGGGAGCGATGGCTTAGGAGACAGGTTTAGATCCCTGTTACCTAAGACTTTTCAATTTTATGGGCCGTGAGGGTCCCATAAAAGCATTTTCTTCCTACGAGTCGTAAGGATCTCGCAGGTGTATGTTCTCCTTAGGAGTCGTGAGGACTCCCAAGTGTGTTTTTCTTTCGTGAGTCGTAAGGATCCTACGAAGGTTCGTTCTCCTCATGTATAGTGAAGACATATGAGTGGATTTCTCTCGTTCACAGTTTAATGACTTAGAGATCGACTGTTTCCAGTTTAACGACTTAGAGGTCATCTGTTTCCAGTTTAACGACTTAGCGGTCATCTGTTTCCAGTTTAACGACTTAGAGGTCATCTGTTTCCAGTTTAACGACTTAGAGGTCATCTGTTTCCAGGTTTTTAACGACTTAGAGGTCATCTTTCTCCAGTTTAACGACTTAGTGGTCATCTATTTCCAGTTTAACGACTTAGAGGTCATCTGTTTCCAGTTTAACGACATAGTGGTCATCTGTTTCCAGTTTAACGACATAGTGGTCATCTGTTTCCAGTTTAACGACTTAGAGGTCTACGGATGGCGAGCTTGGAATTTTGGGTAGGGGCCTGGGTATGGTGAGAATTATTTGAGCCCGTGGATTGTATACGGTAGTCAATTTGGGGACTGTCCGTAGGGCTGGAAGAATTTTGGGAAACTGGATTTTGATTGGCGTCTGCATCGCTGCACTGGAATATGGTATCAGGAGCGACTCATCATTCGCCGTTTTTTTTTTCATTTTTTTTGTTTTTCCGCGTTTGCTCTATCATTTCAGCTTTCCTTATCGCGAAGATCGCAATTGCCCTATCATTTCGGCTTTTATTCGCGGTTGCTCAATCATTTCGGCTTTATTTTCATCTTTATTTTACTCGCTGATTTTTATTGCGAGTTGCCCCATCATTTCGGCTTTTTATTTATTTTTATTTATTTCTTTATCTTTTTTTTTGTTTCATTTACACTTTTTTTGTTTACATTCCCAGTTTAACGACTTAGAGGTCAATTGTTTCCCAGTTTAATGACGTGGTGGTCCTCTTTGCTTATCCCAGCTCCTTGAACATTGATCTTGGCGGAGCTGTGTTGATGACCTAGCTCTGTGGCTTGCCGATACATCCGAGGATTGTGAGGTTTTTCCAAGCTTATATTGGTCCTCTGCCCAATCTTTGAAAACACAGCAGTCTTCAATGGTATGACTCAGCACTCTATGGTATGGGCAGTATATGGGATTGCCACTCATATTCATTTCATGTGGCCTCTTCGGAATAGGCAGTTGCAGGCCATTGTTCAGGGCTTCCTCGAATATATCGCGGACCTCATCCCTCCTAAAGGAGTACACCTTCTTCCTTCTCTCCATAAGAGTAGGTGCCCTCACTGACGCCGGTCCCTGAGGCCGATCAATCTTTGGTTCGCCCTGCACATGTCTGGGAGGGTTAGGTTCCCGAAAGGCTTCGGTCTCCATTTGCATGAAATCGGCGGTCGTAGCTTGACTGTTTGCTAACACGCCTTTAGACAGTTCTATTTCTCCCGTCTTGTATTGCCTTTCGACCCAATCTTTGAAGACGAAGCAGTCCTCAATGGAATGACCTATCACCCTGTGATAAGGGCAATATTTTAGGTCGTCGGTCATATTCTCTTCTTGCGGTCTCTTTGATTCTGGCAGTTATAGACCGTTTCTTAGGGCGTCCCTGAATATCTTGTGGACATTTTCCCTCTTGAAGGAATAGACCTTTTCCAGCTTCTCTTTCAGAGGCGATTCCCCCCCGACGTATGTATCGGAGGGACTGGAGGCTGATTGCGGCCGTTTTTCGCGAAGGCGCTCCGCTTTTAGGTTGAAAGGGATATCAGTTGGCTGCCCCCAGGTATCAATCCCTGACTCATGAGCCAAAATTTGATTCTGCTGTAATTGCAATCGGGCGACTTGGGTCGCGAGATTTGCCACGACGTTTGCCAGCTCGTCGACTTTGGAATAGACCTCGGCCATCTTCTCATCTCTGTCCTGAAACTGCCTTTGAAGCCAGTGGAATAATGCTTGTTCTGTAGTTCCGGCTATGACAACCGGGTAATCATTATTGCCTGAGTTCAATTCCACAGGAACCACGGGCTCCTCTGGCTTATTGGCCTGAGCGGGCTCTTCATCATTTAGATCAAGCCGATACTGGGTAGCGGCAACCATATCATCACCATGGCTGTGAAGAAGAGGAGGGTTCGTTTCTTCATGTCCGGCCATGTAGACAGTGTGGATAACACACTCAGCCATTCTTTCATCACTGGCAGCTGGTTTCGCGGAGCGGTCCGGGCTTTGGAAATTCATAAATTTTAACATGGCCAGAGTCCTAGCCCTTTTGTTGGCTCTATATCTGAGCCGCTTCTGCCTCAGCTTCTCTGCCTTAAGCGCTTGGCAGGCTTCTGCTCTTCGGGGAGCCGCCATAGGCTGAGTGATGGGGAGGCTTGAGGAGACACCCAATCGAGCAGTTGTCGGAGGCGCCGCTGGAGATTGCTCAAGACGCGTTGTAGCTTTGTTGGTGTTGATGGCCTTGCCCCCAGTTGGGGCCAAGGAAAGTCGTTCAGACACCGACTTGCGTTTGGGTTGGGGCGCCCTCGAGATCACCACATTTGGTCTCTTTCTTTTCGAGACCGGTCTGTATGTTACCGGAGCTTGAGGAGATGGAACGGCGTTAGCTGACACGAACAAAATAGAGCCAAATGGTAGCGGCTCCTCCTCCCATTGTCGCCCGAGACTGGCCGGAAGGACCGTCCTGGAGTCTATCTTCATCGTGTAGGAGACGGGAGTCGTGCTGAGAGCTGAGATCGTCCTTGGAGACATTGTTGGAGAGTGATTGCTTGAAAACCTGTATGAAAGAGCATTATTTTAGTATAAATATAGGTATGTATATTGATTGAGTTCGCATGAACGTTTAACCCGAAATATGGGAGGAGAGATTGGTCCCACCGGGCGTGCCAGAATCTGTAGGGTGTTTTTCGTCACCCCATTGAGATGGGAATACGCGCGCGCTTGTCAGGCGTACTACAGATTCCCCCTGCCTAGGATAGGCCGGGGTTTAATGATTGTGGGGATCTGAATCTCCGGCAGCCGCGGACTAAGCTGCCGTTAATTACCCCTCACCTTTGGAGCGATGGAACCTCCGATTGACGGGTTAAGCTGGTCATGCGAACTCAATGTGCAGTGTTGTGTTTTGAAGGGGTTTTGGACATATTGGGGGCCCCACAGAGTTTTTACGGGGGTCCCGCTACCCGGATAGCGGGCTGGGGGTCAAGGGGGCTAGCAGCCCCCTTGCGGGATGCGGGGCAGTGCCCCGTTAGAAATTTTTTTCTAACAGGGACAGTGTCGTGGTGTATGTGTGTGTGCACATATGTATGCATATGTGTATATATATGTATGTATATATGTATATATATATATATAAGAAAGAGGGGGGAAAGGCATCCAAAGGATGCGTGGGGCCAGCGTCTCGAGCGCTGTACACTTAGGTGCTGTGCGCTCAGGCGCAAGCGTGCCACGTGTCGGCACGTGGGCGCTTTGCGCTCGAGCGCAGTGCGCCTGAGCGCAAGCGCGCCACGTGTCGGCACGTGGGCGCTTTGCGCTCGAGCGCAGTGCGCCTGTGCGCAGCGCGCCACGTGTCGGCACGTGGGCGCTTTGCGCTCGAGCGCAGTGCGCCTGAGCGCAAGCGCGCCACGTGTCGGCACGTGGGCGCTTTGCGCTCGAGCGCAGTGCGCCTGAGTGCAAGCGTGCCACGTGTCGGTATATGGGTGCTTTGCGCTCGAGCGCAGTGCGCCTGAGCGCAAGCGTGCCACGTGTCGGCACGTGGGCGTTTTGCGCTCGAGCGCTGGGCGCTGGCGAGACAAAGGGGCTTTTAGTCCCAGAACCAGAAGCCATGCTTCAGAAAGGAAATATTTATTATATATATATATATATCTATGTAAATATATGGAGTTAAACTCCTAAAATGTTTTGGTTGATGAGAGGGGTTCTTCCTCTTCCTCCTCTGTTGGCTGGATCTTGATGATCAAGAGATGTGAGATTTAAAAATCTCTCCTTTCTGAGATCTAATGGTAGATCCAAGTTCCCCTTGAGGGTTTTGTGGTGGAAGACTTCTTAGTTTTTGAAAACAAAGAGTAAAACTCTTGATTTAATTCAAAAGAAATGAGGAGGTTTAGAACCTTGGAGAAGAAGCAGGAGGCACAAAAGATCTCAGATCTAAAATTTTTGTGGAGAGAATGAAAAGTTGTTTTTTTATTCATCATCATGTTGCCTTATATAGGCTTACACATTTACATATAGCCCCTTGGGCTTTGCAAAATGGCGTTTTGCCCATCCCATGGCTCATGTGCCATTTCATTTTTGCACATAAGCCATGGGCTTACAAAATATTGGCTTTGTGCCCATTTTGCATACATTCATGTATAAAAAATTACATAAAAATTATTTATTACATGATTTTGTTGTTGGCATGGCGGAAGGCCGGACGCTTCGTGTTCGGGCTCGACCTGGGCATTGGCCCACTTGCTTGGGCTTGGGCCCACCTAGCTTGGGGTTGACCTTGACTTTGACTTGGTCAACCGGGATGCAAATTACATAAAAATTATTTATTACATGATTTTGTTGTTGGCATGGCGGAAGGCCGGACGCTTCGTATTCGGGCTCGACCTGGGCATTGGCCCATTTGCTTGGGCTTGGGCCCACCTGGCTTGGGGTTGACCTTGACCTTGACTTGGTCAACTGGGGTGCAAATTTTGACTTCAACAGCTATCACGGGATTAGGGGTATCATGCAGGCTATGAAATGTATTTTTAAAATATTTTACGTGACTTAAAATGTTATATGGTAAAAGATGCCATGCCAGATAAATGCCAGTATGCGATAAAGTTGAAAATGCACAAGTCTACATAATAAGTCAGGGTGATTCATAAATATGAATCAATCAGGTTCAAGCAAACGGGTCGGGTTGAATGCAATGTAAAATGTAAAATATCATTCGCACCACAACCCGATAAATCAATAAAATACCACAGATAAGTAAATACGGAAACTGGAATTGTAATAGATGAACTAGGTTGTTACATTCTCCCTCTCCTGCTTGTCCTAAACCCGTAAGTCCCCATTCTATCTTCTCTAATCTATTATAGAAATACGGAATTATAAAACCCGCCGGAATCGAACAAATCCGATTTCCGATTCGGTTTCTTTATAAAACTTCACTTTTCTTTAATACAATTATGCTTAAACAATTTCATGTTGACTATTAAACACTAATCAATCATATTGATCAAGTTTCATATCAAAAATAATTACTATTTCATTTTACCGTATTTTTCATTTAAATACCACATTGTTTCAATTCTACATTCAACATCACAAAACTTGCTATACTTTTAAGTAGATCACGAGGTAATGACCTACCTCCTCACACACTCATATGAAACATAGCACAATACCCTTGGGAATATAGAATACGGGAAAATGACATCATTACAAATAAATACCATTTACTTAATAAAACCGTTTTCTAAAGGATTTAGTATTTATACAAATCTTTGCAAAGCGCCGCTACAACCCATTTGGGGAACCCGTTCGGGATGGTGCGGATTATCGCACATCCTCGGGCTTAGTAGTGCGAGATTCAGACCTCCGCAGGGAGCATTCGGTCTAGAAACATTTAAAATACGACATCTTAAGAAATTGAGATTTTTAGAATATAAAATATATATTAAAATTATTTTTGTATAAATATATGTATATTTATCATTAAAATACCTATTTTTTTATGATATAAACATTCCATCTTTTTCTAAAAATCACAAGAATTAATTTACCTTAAAATACCATGAATTCCATATAAATAAATATTACAAACAAATACCTTTTATTATGGAATTAGGATATTTTCACTAGAAATATCACAATATAAAATCTATATTTATTACAACTCTAAAGACGAATAATAAATACTTGGGTGTATTTTGAAAAGTATATAATAGTATTTTTACATAAAACCCCTTCAAGTTCTATAAATTACCCTAAGGACCCTAGTAAACATAGGTTTAAGCGGGACCAATCTCTTGAGCCTCAGGGAGCCGGAGAAGTGGGTGCTTTTCTATTTAAGATAGACAACTTAACAACGGTGTTATCAATACGGTAATCGTCTTTGAAAAAGACACAAATCCTGTCGCCCATGTGCAGCGGTTACCGATAACATCAAATCAATCAGGACTTCAATTTACTTTTCTAATTGTCTGACTCAGTTTGAGTCTCAGTATAATCTGACTTGAATATGATTCAAGTACAATCTACAATCTACAATCTATAATTTACAATATTACAATTCAACATGAATTCATGAATCCATTATTCAATCTATCAACTTGACTGGATCTTCAACATGAATCTATGAATCCATTATTCAATCTATCAACTTGACCGAACCGAACCATGGATATACATTCCATTTACATGATTATACAGTTACATTCATGATTCTACAGTTACATACATGATTCTCCTGTTACATCCGTTTACTGATATCATGGTTTCGGTCAGTCATCCAAACATACAATCTATACAGTTTACAATACAATACAACAATACAATCAAGATAACACGGGGTTTAAGGGGTAGACTGGTACGGAATATGTTAAAGGTGGCACGAGGTGGTCACTTAAGACGTAATTACATCCATGCCATTGTTCCGTGGTATTATTGACGGAGCCTTGTACTACGGGTTACCAAAGTCTCCGGTGTAAGTGGGACTCCTCTCGTATACACTGGCATCTTCTGTACCAAGCTATAAACAACAGCGTTAACACAACACTATAACAATATAATATAACATTAAAAGTTACCTTCTTATTCTGTCTATCCTACTCCTCTCTTATCTTTGGGACTTACCGAGCGATTTGTTCGCTGATGACATTCTCTTTCTTTCTTCTTTGAATGTCATCAGGTGATCTGGACATTCCTGAGATCGAACCCTCTGCTGAAGACTTGGACTAGTTCAGTGAAGACCCCGAGCTCTAGTTCATTGTACACTTTCCATTCAGTACTTTTTCATTTCTGTTATGCCATTGTTTAGGCATTGCTTTTTTTTATCAGTTGTATTTATTTTCCATGCATTGTACAGAAAGAATGCCAATAAGTAAAGTTGCTATTTTTAATTATATCTTGTCTCTTGTGCTTGCTTAGATACGCTTAACGTATTTACTTCACAGTAAATACGTAGCGGCCTCGTCCCGTCCCCTTCGCTGTATACCGGGAAGCGGGGCATGACAGAACCACGGGGCCGAATCAAGACCGTTAGTAACGGGACTTCAACTTAGTGTTGAAGTATTCCAAACCCAGCAGGCTATCGTCCAGGAGTTTGGAAACACGGGCCCTTATGATAGATTGCATGTGTCAGTATACATGGATTCATGAACTAGGGGGACTCCTGATATTTTATTGGATTCACACTTAAACTATCCCAATACCCTGCATAATCTAATTTACTAATTACCGCCAAAAACAAAGATGAACCTAGATAGATCGTCTTGCCTAAATTTGGGGGCAGATGCTATTTGGAACATATCCATCCACCTCTCCGAAAATGTCAAGTTGATTTATGACACCGTATATCGGAGGTTTGGACAGATGCGACCGTTGTAGCGTGACTTTATCAGATTCCTCCTTTTTGAAGGGTTTTTGATTGTGGGGACGTTCTTCCCTACAAGCGCAAGCCCCTGCAGTTAATTATGTTATAGCGTTACGATAACCGCTTTTACCTATTCTGGTAGGTCACTTCGTGTCGTGTTATATTGTGTTTATTTTTGGTTGCCCGTGGATTGTATACGGGGACTAGTTTATGTCGTCGCCCATAGGGCGCGGTTTAGTCTAAATCCATATGTGTGTGTGTGTGTGTGTGTGTGTGTGTGTGTGTGATATGTGTGTGTGTGTGTGTGTGTGTGTGTGTGTGTGTGTGTGTGTGTATTTGGGTTTGAACCTAGGTTGCATGTGTTTACCGCCGAAGATTGGACTGAGACGCGGATGACGTCTAGCCTGAATTTAGGGTCATATATTATTTGGAATCCGTCCACCTCTCTGAAGATGCCAAACTGATTTATGGCACCATATATTGGAGCTTTGGACAGATGCGACCGTTGTAGTATGACTTTATCAGATTCCTCTTCATTGAAGGGTTTTTGATTGTGGGGACGTTATTCCCTGCAGGCGCAAGCCCCTACAGTTAATTACGTTATCACGTTACGATAACCACTTTCTCCTGCTCCAGTAGGTCACTTCGTGTCGTGTTATAGATATTGTTTATTATGGTTTTGAACTTAGGACGCATATCTCATATAAATGAGGTCCATCAGTTCAAGTGATATATGAGTTTGATCTAAGGATCGTTAGTCATATATGAGACTAAGACCGACTTATGAACAATGAGCATATAGGCTCAACTGATCATTAGATCATATATGAATAGCCCATGAATAGAATAGGTAGTCAATATGCAGACAGTTTACGGGACAAAACATATTAGTTTAAGGACAATGCGGTCCATAGGAAACATGGATGGAGTATGGCTTATTTATGCCCGTGGATTGTATATAGGGATCAATATGGAGATCGGCCGTGGGGCCAAACATATATTTGTTTAGAGACGTTGCGGTCCAATATCAGTTTAGGGACTGTTCCCTCATAAAATTTCGGGAAAGAAACCCCAGTGGGGCATCACGTGCTTACACGTGACCAAGGGTCACGTGCTGACACGTGATGGTTTACTGGGAACTCTGTTATAATAGAATTGAATTCTAATCAACAGGAGTCACGTGCCCACACGTGATGGGCCTTTAAACCTACTGAAAGGGATTAAAAGATATAATAAAAATTAAGGAAAAACCCCAATGGGGCATCACGTGCTCACACGTGACCAAGGGTCATGTGCTAACACGTGATGATTTCTTAGTTCTTTAAAACAGCAGAATTAAATTCTGGTTAAAATGTTAATCAAGGGGGGTCACGTGTCAACACGTGATGGGTTCCTAAGCTCTTTAGTTAATAGAATTAAATTCTATTTAAATGATCGAACAATGGGATCACGTGCCAACACGTGATAGGCTTTTAAAACCTTCTGAACTAATAGAATTAAATTCTAATTAAGAAGGAATCGAGAACCCTAATTGGAAAATATTTCTCTAAATCTTTCCAAACAAAAAAAGATTGTGCTCTGTAAAGTTGTTCAGTTGATAAACCTGCACATTTGTATTACATTTTTCCTACCATTTTCATATTTAAAAAGATCTTTATCATACATATGAGGGTTTATCTGTAAAAATACAATTTTCCATGTGTTGATATATTATAATTAGCATTTGGTAGGAAAATGTATGCAAATAATATCATTGACCTAATCCTAGTAGAACTAAGTCTACTAAATATTATTTGTTGAGTTGTTGTGCAGAATTTTCAGGTCTTAAATCAAGGAAATCAAGTTGTTAAAGCTAACCTGCCTAATTAAGAAATCAAAATTAAGAAATCAATTCTGGCAGAAGAAAAGAAAAGATTTCCAAATTATGAAAGTTCCAAAGAAAGACACATGTCACATAAAGCCAACCCCAGAAAGTTGATGAACGGACCCGATCATCTGGCCGCGGATCCGCGGCCAGAGCCCCTTTATGTCGCGGATCCGCCGCGTATATGTGGAGTTAGCTTCTGGAAATTTTGGGGATGGATCATAACTACTATTCCCCAATTTAGGCATCTAAATTTCTGGCTTTGGACTATAAATAGGGACCGAGAGCCTCTTGGAACAATCATCAAGCCGACGAGATCACGAAGTCCAAGATGGCTCACGCATCCAGGCTGATCATCAACTGTTCATCTACCTCCTTGGAAGAGATCGAGAAGCAAACTAGTATTTGTAATCATTTTCTAAGGGATCAAAGTATAATGAATATTGTTGATTAATAAAGGTAGCTTTCTTCTTCTTATTCTATTTTTTCGTAGTTTAATTATGCATTTTCTCTCCATCTCTTCTTATCCCAACATGCGCGAGTAATTCTCCGCTTGTTAGGGTTCGTAGGATTAGGGTAGGCTAATGGATGATGAACATCCCTAAACCCTTTTTAAGTCCTATAAAATTTATGAACTTCATCAAAAGAATCATTAACATCCTAATCGGGCGCGCTAACAATTCTTTGTTAGTTCCGACCGCGATTAGAGATTAGATTAATGATTGTTTTGGTAAAGGCTAGATATGAACGGAGTTCCGTGTCGAGATAAGGGTTAAGAGTGGGATTCCTTTTCCCTCCAGAAACCCTAATCTACACGCATCACCGTCGTTCTAGTTTTAAATCTATTAAAGGATAAAAATGGTAACTTTTAATTAATCGTCCATAACTACTAAATCCTAACGAACCCTACAAGCCCCCTTATTATATTAACTACATCCTTAAATAATCTAGATCTATATTTTTGCATTCTTGCTTAACGTAGATCTAGAAACCATTATTCAAAATTCTTTATCCCTCCTCTCTTTCTCAACACATCTAAAGTAAAAGTAAAAGGTTCCACGTTTCCCAGAGGACGACCCGTACTCATCTCGGTCTAGCTACATGCGACACCGTTATTGATTGCGGTTAACTACAAACACACTTTTTCGAACCAATCAAAAGTGGAGCACCGTTGGATTAAAAATCCAATGGTGATTAAAAATCATCAATTTATAGAAAGATTCTATACAAGGAAAGATTTCTTTGAAATTCACCAAGAATAACAAACAGAATATCTTTTGGATTAAAAATCCAATGGTGAATAAAATTCACTGAGTGATCTGAAAGATCATGTTGGTTACAAAATCAATTAAAATCTTTCAATGAAAGATTGACTAAGCAAACTGATTTTTTTCTTTCTCCTATAAATTGGAGCCAAGAAGGGAAAAGAAGGATCCTGGGATTTTTTGTTTGTTTGTGAGATATACAACAACAGAGAGAAAAAAGAGAGGAGAATTTAATTCTCAAGAGAGAAAAAGAAGATCTCTTCAGAAAAAGAAACCTTAGGTGAGAAAGGGAAAGAGAAATAAGCTCCATAAAATAAAAAAGAGAATTTAATTCTCAATTTAAGAGTTTAACTCTTCTGAAAAGAACTTAGTTCTTCGTTTGGTTGAAAATCTGCAGAAGCAGATCTTCTCACAAGTTGAGAATTTAATTCTCATCGGGGAGATTCTGCCATGTTGATCCAAAACTTAGAGAGAGAATTGAGTTTTGGGAATTTAATTCTCCCAAATTCATAGGAATTTAATTTCTCCAAATGAAACTAGGGTTTAACCCTACACAAGAATTTAATTCTTTCAAATTCCCAGGAATTTAATTCCTCCAAATGAAACTAGGGTTTAACCCTACATAAGAATTTAATTCTTTTAAATACATAGGAATTTAATTCTTCTAAACAGAACTAGGGTTTAATCCTATAAAAGAATTTAATTCTTAAAACAAGAGACTTAAAGCTCTCCATGCACGTAAAGATCAAGTATTCAACAGGATCACGTAGTAACACGTGACCCTTCATCCCAACGAACAAAAAGGAATGAATAGAGCATGCTCACGTGCCCCCACGTGACCTTTTAATGGACTCCTCAAAATAAGAAGGAATTAGCCCAGAGGCAATGCCTCACGTGCTCTCACGTGACCCTCAAAATAAAGGGAACAAAGCCAAAGGCAGTACTGATTTTGGGCGCCCTCACGTGTCCTCACGTGACCCCTAATAAACACTCTAATAATCAATGCATGGATACCCATCACGTACCCATACGTGATGGCCATTAAAATAAAGTGTTTAACACTTATTTGAATATTCTGACAATAAAATAAAGGAAGTCTGGCCCCATCTCCAGATGCCTCATGTGACCCCACGTGATCAATTCAATTTTAGTGTTTAACACTACTTTAAGCACTTTGTCCTTATTGTTTAAAACTATTTTCAGCACATCACGTGAGAGCACGTGATCACCAAATATCCTCTAGTGTTTAACACTATTTTAAAAACCAAGCTTAGCCTAAATTGGCTAAGTTTTCCGGAGGAAAATCTCCCCTTCAGATGAACCTTAAAATCCAGAGCTATAATGAATGGTTAGTGCTTAGCCAAAGACTAAATGTTGTCAGAGCCCCCAGACCCCTGTTTAGCATTGCTAAATAATGGGGAGGTTGAACCCAGACAAATGTTCAACAGTCCAACAAAGGGCCAACATTTCAAACTTAATTGGACTTAGCCCAAGTTGGCTATAAGTTCTCAATTCAGATTTAACTGAGCCAATGTGCTCATAATCTAATTAATTGATCTTAGTTCCAAATTGGACTACAGATTTCCCAATCAACTTTGGTTCAAGGGTACATCTCTTCACTCTTTTGATATTTGTCGTTGTCATCTTTCAACGTCTTCAGAGAGGTGCCGGGTCCTGAAAACTAATCATTCCATGGACTGTAGGGTTCTTAAACTCATGGACTATGATGTCCTTAACCTCGGACTGTGGGGTCCTTTTAAACCCATGGACTATGATGTCCTTAACCTCGGACTGTGGGGTCCTTTTAAACCCATGGACCATGATGTCCTTAACCTTGGACCGAGATGTCCTTAAACTAACATTGGACCGTAATGTCCTTAAACTAATCGACCGCAATGTCCCTAAACTAAACAATAGAGTCCAAATGCTTTTTTGTTGGATCTAAACGATCCCGTTAAGTTGATCTTAGTATAAAATTAGACTAACGTATTCTTAATAAACGTTTGAGTTGATTTTAGTCTCAAACGAGACTAACGTATCCTTAAACCCAACCCCAAACCCAAATCTAAGAAAAAACGGATTTGGACTAATCCACGCCCTACGGGCAACAACATAAATTAGTCTTCGTATACAATCCATGGGCAACCAAAAACAAAACAAACACACACGATACGAAGTGACCATCTGAAGAAAGAGAAAGTTGTTACCGCGATGCGGTAGTGTAATTAACTGCAGGGGCTTGCGCCTGCAGGGAAGAGCATCCCTACAATCAAAAACCCTTCAACGAGGGGGAATCTGATGAAGTCTGCTACATCGGCCGCATCCGTTTAAACATTCGATACGTGGTGTCATAAATCAACTTGGCATCTTCGGAGAGGTGGACGGATAGCACCAATTAGCATCTGCCCCCAAATTCAGGCAAGACGGACCTACGCGGTCGCGTCTCTGTGTTTCGGAGGAAAACAGATTCTGGCACGCCCGGTGGAACCTTTTCCTCTTTCCACTCCACAATTTGTGTGTCGTGTTTGCGAACGAATCGCGGTTTAATATGGTTGCCCTTGGGTTCGAGATACTAAGATTTGGTTTTGCTCCCGTGCAGAAAAAAGAAGATCAAATGGCTTTCAACTGCACAAGCTGCAACAATGGCAATAACTCTCACTCCGTCCCCGCAGGAGGAGTGACCTACGGGCCTCAGGCGGCCTCTGTTTTTACAATGCCGGTGGACCAGGTGACTCAGACCACCACTGGGCTATTCTTTAGGACCATGATCCCACCGATGAGATTCAATGCCCCGCTGCTATCGCAAGAAGCCCCAAAGAAGTCTGTCTTTGATCGACTTACCACTGCCGCGGCCCCTCTCAACGGGTCGCCCAACTTCAATGCCTCAGTTTTCAACAGACTGGGCCAGAACGTCAACAAGCCCGCGATACCTGAAGCAGCCATCCCGAAGCGGATAGTCATCCCGGCTCAAGCGAACGAAATCATCGGAGAGGCTTCTCCTGCCAAGAAGTCAGTCTTCACAAGGCTGGCCATTCCGGCTCCCACTCCGGGTGGAGTCCTCAGATGCTTCCCCTGTCCAGAGGTCTATCTTTGACCGATTGGACATTGCTTCTCAACGGACATTGGTCTTTAAGAGGCTGAGGCCGGCGACAACCCTTTGCCAAAACAAGGGGCGTGATAAAGTCACCCCTACAGCTGAGACAATCCCATCCGCTCGACACGCTCGACGTTGCCACTGGCGCTGAGTAAGGAAGGCTGGGGGCAGCTCCCCTTCTGGACTGACTCCGCCAACTCCCATGATGGAAATCGATGCTGCTGTTCCAACTGGGAATAGCTTTGAACTGCTAAGGAGGGTGTGCAAAAATTCTCCGACTGCCGTGCTGAAGAGATCTCCTCCACCTGTGGAGAATGCTACAAAGAAGAAGCTGGAGCAGCCCCCTCAGCGGCTGTCCTCCAAAATTTACAAAGTTTGGCGACAGGTTCAGGAATCGGTGATTGACCAAGACCATTCTCGCCGACCAAAGAAGTTTAAAGCTCGGCAAGAAAAGAGCCATCCTGTGGTACCCCAGAAGATGTCATCCGTCTGGGTGCCCGCCGCAACGGCTTCCTCAACGTCAACCGCTCACAAAAATAGGAGGTCAGAGAAAGCCCCTGTGACCGCGGCGAACCGCAAGGACGCTGAACTTAAACGCCCCAAGTCTGGGGGCATGGTAACACATACCATTTATATGGCTTCCGGAAAAGAGGAAAGCCGTGCTTCCACGGGTCATCGACTGCTTACTCGATCGATAACAAAGGCTCAGGAGCAGCAGCAGCAGAAACTTCAGAAGATGCTAATTGCAATGGTCGCACTCACTGGGCCGAAAGACAATCCGGAGACTTCAGAACAGCGTCAGGAACAAGAAACTGATGCTGATTTCCTCCGAAGAATGCTTGAGAGGAAAAAAAGAGGCCGCGGAACAGGCGGCCAACATAAAATGAATGGCTCTTTTGTTCCAAGACATGGTCGGGATGATGTTACAGCCAGAACCTCCAGCTGAAGACCCCCCGATTATCATTGAAGACGACAGAGAGGAGACATCGAACCCTCCACCGGCTCTTCAGCAGCTAAAGAGGAGACCATCTTCAAGGCCGCTCTGGATGATTACATTGCTCAGCAAATACGAGCTCACCAGGAGAATGAAGCGGCTGGGCAGATCGTTAAGACTGGACGACCCTATCCAGGCCGGTATGACCAAATAAGGTACCCGCCGAGATATACGATCCCTAAATTCCATGTATATAAAGGGATGGGCAATCCTCATTAGCACGTCGCTCAGTTCAGGGCCTTGTGCGGCAACACTCGAGGCGGCGACAAACTGTTGCTTCGCCAATTCGTTGGTAGCTTGTCGGAAACGGCGTTTGAGTGGTATTCGGAGCTTCCTAACGACTCCATCAAAACTTTTGCAGAGATGGAGCTACTATTCACCCAGCATTTCGCGAGTGCTAGTGAATGCACCCCAATAACGGCATTGATCAATGCCAGGATGAAACCTGGAGAAACATGGGTTCAATACGCAATACGATGGTGGAATTTATGGTCGAAATGTGAGCAGCGCATCGAAGAAGCGCCTGCTGTAGGCATGTTTATGGGCACTCTTGACCCCCAGGCGACTATTTCCTAATTCATGATATTCTTCAAGCCGACCACGTTCCAGGCCTTGATTGACAAACTGGCCCAAATGGACCAGATGGGTCATAGGCCGTCTCCTTCAAAACCGGAGCCACGGAATGAAAAGGTCAAAGGGAAGCGACCTTTGTCACAAATGCTCAACAGCAGCCCAATGGCCCAAAACTAACTGATCGCCTCGACGAGAGACGACAATTCTATAATGAGAAAATAAAGTGCCCTTATTCGTTTCCCCGGGACAAAACAAGGAGATTGTTTGAGCTGGTAATGTGCAACAGGCTCGTTAACTTGCCAAATCCAAAACGCCCATTGCAACCTGGTGAGGTTAATAATCCCAATTATTGCCCCTATCACCAAGCGATAGGCCATCCGATTGAAGATTGCTTCGTCTTTAAAGGCTGGATTGAAGATCAATACCAATAGGGAAAATTCGCCCTGTCCGAAAAGTGGAAAGTAAGCCCGCCTCAGCCGCATGCTCTTTAAAGAGGGGACACACCGGGGGCATCGTGCTATTTTGTCGAAGAAGTTCCATGGGAGGTCGCTCTTTCAGCCAAAACAAAAAGAATGCTGAAGAATCTTCAGACATGCCCGGCAATCAGATGGAAAAATCCATTGGAACCCGAGATCATTGAGGGAATGCTGAAACCGCGCCCAACTCCAAAAATTGGTGGTGATAGTTAAAGCGCCTACACCCAGCCGTCAAAATCTTCGAAGAAGAAGAAGACCAAAAAGCCCGTGAAGTATGGTGACAAGCGCATGGACCTGCAAAAGTAGATTGACGCGCTGGAAGAGTATAACCAGAAGGCGTGAACTCCGGTCACACTCCAAGAATTTCTCAACCATGTCCTTGAGGTTGGAGATGACGACAATGGAGAAGACTCGTCGGATGAATCTGAAGATTATGTGCAAGTTGCCATGCGATCTCTCACTCGTCGATAAATGATGAAGAAGCTCCTTATGTAGAGAAACTAGGGGCAGATCCTGAGCCAGAACTTCTAGGGCCATCAGACGAAATGATCGATGCATTCCTGAACGAAGCCCTTCTTAAAAGCAAAGCTTATCGAGAGCGCGAGATGGCCGTATTTGAAAAGGCCAAACGCCGACGACTGGACGAAAGGGTTAAAACACTCCCACCAGATCAAGGTACATCCACCGCGAATAAAAGCAGGTTCAAGACGAGGAAAAGGTTCGCCAAAGCCATATCGATGGGAATGAAGCTGCCACCCTCCGAAGGAAACACTCCTGATGAAGCAGATATACATCCTAACTACTGTCTATATCATTGAAGGATTGCGCACCCTACTGAAGAGTGCATAACCTTTAAAAACTGGTGGCAGGGATATGTCGCTCACAGGCAACACTTCAAAAGGATGAAACTCGTCGACAGCGGAAAAGCACGACAAATGAGCATAAAAGAACTGCCGGCAACTGTTACATGGTCGACGTTGGGGGATCACAAGTTATCGTATTTGGGAGCGATTCTGATGAGGAAATAGCCCTTGGCCCTCTCTTCAAAGAACCCACATCAGAAACGGAAGAAATGAAGACCTGTGAAAACATTCAGCTGCGCAATCGCACATTACCTGAAAAGAATCTCGAACCCATAAACAAGGGGTTGAACAAAAAGGATAAGAGGAAAGAAAAATTCCATGAGGATATCGCCCTCGATGATCGAGTCATCGAAGTGTTGACAACCAAGGACCCGCCAAAGAAAAGTAAAGTGGACTATAATGTTTTGGCACACTTGAGAAAGCTACCTTCGCAGCTCACCATTCTCGACGCCTTTCTGCTATCTAAAGAGGCGAGAGATTCTCTGACCAGGGAGTTACAAGAACCCGAACAATTCCAAACTTTTCTCGCCGAAGAAAAGATGAAGGATGGGTTGGAAGAAGTGCACACAGTCGATATCACCTTTGGCGACGAAGATCTCCTCCTCGGGACGTGCGAGCATAACCGCCCCCTTTATGTCTCTGGATACTGTCATGATATCAAGATAGGCAAAATCCTGGTTGACAATGGGTCTTCCGTCAATCTCCTCAATGTAAGAGTGTTGAAGGAAATCTGCATGAGCGTTCAACATCTAGCTCATGATAAAATCACAATCTCCGGGTTTGACTCCCAATCATCACGGACGCTCGGGTCTGTGATATTGACATTACGCTTTGGGCTGCTCGTCACGGACATCAAGTTTCATGTCGTTGACGTCAAGACTTGCTACAACGCTTTGCTCGGCAGGCCTTGGTTACACGAGTACAATATCATCCCTTCTACACAACATCAGTGTATGAAGTATTTCAAGGATGGTCTCGAATACACCGTGACAGGGGAACTGAACCCATTCTCAGTGAATGAAGTCCGAAAGTACGAAGATGCAAAATATTTCTTACCAGATTTCGAAGACACGGAAAGATGTCACAAACCTAAGAACAAAGCTATCACCATTATTCCGGTCTTCGGGAGTGATACCGAGGAGGAAGAAGAAACAGTTTATCCAGGGCCGCCCCAATGCAACAAGCCGGGACCGTCCATCCCTATGTTGATCTTCGGCAGCGACTCAGAAGATGAGGTCAACGCTGTATTTTCCGCTTGGCCATCAATGCAAGCCCTCGCTAGCGATGATCGGAGTCTGCAAATTGCCATGGTTCCGCAAGAGCATTACAAAGAGCTCGACGCACTTGATACCTATAATGTGCAGGAACTGCAGACGTTCTACGTCCCTCCCAGGTGAAAAGATGAAAAGGCGATCCTCTTTTATCAATCCACGGAAACCAAAGTGGAGAAAGAAATTTGGCATGGTGCCGATTCTACACTTGACAGGCTCCAGCCCATCCGTCTGCCTAGATATTACACAGATGGATTGAAAAGGCTGTTGAGACGCCAAGGTGTACCCTTCAAACAGACTGCTCGACAAGCTCGGTTCTACAACAGGATCTGGGACGTCCCAGGAACTCAGCGAAAGTTGCCCAACGGGAGAATGGAAACGATCGGGCTTGGATATGTTCAATCCAAGAAATGGGAGCGAGTCCATGGCAGCTATGTATTACATGACTTCGATGAAGAAGGAGATGTTCTGTTAAAAGACGCTAACCCTGAACCAAAACAAGGTCCTGCCATCGAAATGCCGAGTCCGTCGTTTGAAGAACGGATGGACAAGCTAATAAGGGAAGCGGGTCAAAAGGTCCGGGATGACCATAACCGCGAAATGGCCATTTACAAGAAAGCCAGGACGCAGCGCCTCCTTCAGCAGGCCGTGGAGAATGACACTGCTTTTCGTCACCAACCCGTCATACAAAAGACCCGGCGCAGAGGCAAAAATAAACCAAAGAGCGGAAAAAACGTTCGACAGCAGCATAGCGGGTTTAAGAAGCCACGCAATCAAGAATCGAGCAGCTGGGATCCGTCTCTTATAAAGAAGATGGGTCGAGAATATTCTTTTCCCCAGGACAAGATAAAGAAGATATTCGATCTTGTCATAAAACATCAGATAATGACACTCCCAGAGTCTAAGTATCCCGAGCAAGTAGACAAGGTCTCTCACCCAGACTATTGCTCCTATCACCGAGTAATAGGATATCCTCTCGAAGACTGCTTCACCTTCAAGAACTAGGTCGAAGACCAATATCAACAAGGTAGGTTCGCTCTATCCGACAGTTGGAGGGTAAGTCCGCCACGGAAGCATGAATCAAAAGCCACTTATGCGATGAGGGTAGAACCAGACCAACATCGGTTTTAGAAACCATCTCATACCTGCCACATGATAACACTGTCAGAAGAAGAACCCGAGAATATGGATGATCTTTCTTGGTGCTTCGAAAACAATGAAGATGAGTTGATTTCAGAATTTCCACCGGCGCCAAAGGAGCTAGAAGATGGGATACATACTACTGCAGATGACCTAAGGAAAATGGCCCTGGGAACGACAAACGACCCACGGTCGACGTTCGTCAGTGAACCATTGTCTGAAGAAAAGGAGGCTACACTTAAAGACGTGCTCATACAGTATAAAGATTGCTTTTCATGGAACTATTCAGAGATGCCGGGGCTCGATCCAGAGATTGCTGTCCACAAATTGGCGATCTCTCCGGACGTCAAACCGATCAAACAAGCACCGAGAAGAATGCGACTCGAGCTTGAGATGAGCATCAACGCCGAAGTCAAGAAGCTAATCGACCCCGGCTTAATCCAAGAGGTTCAGTATCCTGACTGGATAGCCAACATTGTCCCAGTAATGAAGAAAAATGGGACGGTGCGCATATGCGTAGACTTCCGGGATCTCAACAGAGCTTGCCCGAAGGACGATTTTCCTGTACCGGTTACCGAGCTAATGATAAACAACACCTCCACTCACGAGGTCTTCTCCTTCATGGATGGCTCGTCAGGATACAATCAGATAAAGATGCATCCCGAGGACCAGAAGCATACCGCTTTCCGGACCCCTTTGGGCATATTCTGCTGCAAGGTGATGCCCTTCGGTCTAAAGAACGCCGGTGCCACCTATCAGAGGGCCATGACGAAGATTTTCGATGACCTCATACATGAAATCGTCGAATGCTATATCGATGACCTCATAGTTAAAAGCAAATCATACGAGGAACATTTAGAGCATCTGAAGATCGTGTTTCAGCGCCTTCGGAAATACAACTTGAAGATAAACCCCCTCAAGTGCGCGTTCGGAGTTTCCTCAGGCAAGTTCTTAGGATTCATCGTCTGACACCAAGGCATCGAGATAGACCCGTCGAAGATCAAGGCGATCATAGAAATGCCTCCGCCAAGAACTCTCAAGCAACTGCGGTCTCTCCAAGGGAAGCTCGCGTATATCCGGAGATTTATAGCTAATCTCTCCGGCAAGTGCCGTTCTTACAGTCACCTAATGAAGAAAGGAACCCCGTTCGTCTGGGATCGCAAATGCCAAAGCGCACTGGACGAAATCAAGCAATACCTGCAGAATCCGCCAGTATTGGCCGCTCCCGTTAAAGGAAAACCTCTCGTCCTGTATACAACCGCCCTCGAAGGTTCTCTAGGTGCATTATGGGCACAAGAGAACGAACAAGGGAAGGAGAGAGCCCTCTACTATTTGAGTCGAGTTCTCCTGAGGGCAGAAAACAATTACTCCCCCATTGAAAAACACTGCCTGGCGTTGATCTTCGCGATAACGAAGCTTAGACACTACGCATTGGCACACGAGGTCCATCTCATATCAAAGGTGGATCTCCTCAAATAATTGATGTCAAAGGCTATATTAACAGGGCGGCTCGCTAAATGGGCTCTGCTCTTGATGGAGTTCTCGATAACTTATCGATCCCTCAAGGCACTGAAAGGCCAGGCCATCGCCGGCTTCCTCGCTGAGCATCCGATACCTGCCGATTCTCCTTTGAACTGCGAATTTCCAGACGAACACGCGTTTGCCATGATCGACGATGAGAGAAGAGAGAATGATACCCAGTGGGAACTCTATTTCGATGGAGCATCTTCCATGAAGAAGCGCAAACAAAGCTCCCCTATAATCAAATCCGGGGTAGGACTCATCTTCGTGACTCCACAAGGAACAAGGAGGGATAATGCACTTTGCCTTCTCCTTAACAGAGCCGAGGACGAACAATGAAGCTGAATACGAAGTTTTGATAGCAGGTCTTGAGATCGCCGTCGACATGGGAATTGAGAACCTCCTCATATACAGAGACTCCCAACTGATCGTTACTCAAGTAAACGACGACTATCAAACGTGCAAGCCAGAGCTGGTAAAGTACGGCGAGAGGGTGCAACAACTGCTGACTCAAATTCCTTCCTACACACTGGAAAGCATACCGCGTGTGAAAAATAGCAAGGCGGATGCATTAGCCAAGCTCGCTAAAGAACTGGCCGACGAGAACCTCGATAACGTGAGGATCGCTGTGCAAAGTCGTCGGGTTCTTGCACCGGCAGAAATATCTCCAGAGTCATTCGAAGAAAAAGGAGCAACTGAGCAAACGGCCCTACAAATAAAAGACCAGGAAAAGGCTGAGGATTGGAGAGAAGTCTTTATAGACTACTTAAAATCCCGTTGAACACCTGAAAATGCGTCCTCAAGACATCGGCTTATGAAACGAGCTCTGTCTTTCGCCTTCGTCAATGATACTCTGTATAAAAGATCATTTGATTCTCTGTGGCTAAGATGCCTGGGACCTGAAGAGGCAAAGAGAGTCGTCCAAGAAACTCACGATGGACTTTGCGGTTCTTACTAAGCCGGCCCGAAGATGAAGCTGAAGATCAAAAGGATGGGCTACTATTGGCCCACGATGATTCAGGGCTGCCTCGAATACGCGAAGCAATGCCACTCGTGCCAGATTCACGGAGATTTTATCCATCAGCATCCTAATCCACTACATCCAACGATGGCTAGCTGGCCTTTCGAAATGTGGGGGACTGATATAATCGGCCCCATCGAACCGGCATCGTCCAGAGGACATCGATTCATTTTGGCGACAACTGATTATTTCTCCAAATAGGTAGAAGCAGTACCGCTGAGGGAGGTGAAGACGGAGAATATTCTCCATTTCTTCAAAACACACGTCACTTACCGGTTTGGCACTCCGCGACGGATTATCTCCGATAACGGGCCAGCCTATAGAAGCCACAAGATTAGCCGCTTCTCACAACAGCATAACATAGACTGGAGATATTCATCAGTCTATAATCCCCAAGCTAACGGTCTGGCTGAGGCTTTCAACAAGACCTTGACGAAGATCGTGAAAAAGACGGTGTCTCGAAATAAAAAGGACTGGCACGAGAGACTGCATGAGGCTCTCTGGGCGTATCGAACTACGTTCAAAATAGCCACAAACACAACGCCGTATGCATTGGTATTCGGCACAGAAGCGGTACTCCCCCTCGAGATAGAGTGACCCTCTCTACGAGTGGCGGTTCACTACGAGCTAACAGACGAAGGAAATGCTCATCTTCGGCTTGAGGAACTTGATGCCCTCGACGAAACTCGGCTCATGGCACAGCAAAATCTGGAGGCTTATAAAGCAAAGATGACGCGCTCATATGAGAGATTGACTAGGCCGAGAACATTCCGCCAAGGCGAACTCGTGCTAGTGGTCAAGAGACCTATGATCCCCAATCGTGCCAAACAGGGGAAATTCGAGCCGAACTATGAAAGCCCGTATATCATAGATAAAGTTTACCAGGGTGGTGCCTATCTACTCAGGGACATGCATGGTGAAAGACCTTTTAGGCCAATAAACGGTCGCTTCCCAAAAAAATACTACGCCTGACGAGTCACGGCCTAGGTCAACGATAAATGACGACGCCTATGTCCGCTCGCTATCTTCCTAAGCCCAAACTCTATAAGTAGTAGCCGGCTACGGACCGAAACGTCCTTAAACTAACGACGGGCCACAATGTCCTAAAACTAGCGACGGACCGAAACGTCCTTAAACTAACAATGGACCACTATGTCCTAAAACTGGCTGTTGACCCAGACGTCGATAAACTATTATGGACCGCAGCATCCTAAGGCTGACAAAAAAAAAACATAATAAAATAAAAAAAAGAAAGAAAAAGAAAACGGTATGTCCATAAGCAAAATGGGCACGGATGAAAACCCGAAAGGGCTCCGTGAGTAAAAACAGCAGGGCTACCGGTGAGTTTTGTGAAAACCCGAAAGGGCGCAATCTCGTTAAAAGGCACTTGCAAGGTCCTCTCGACTTTGTAAGGAGAAACCACCTGCGTGAGATCCTTACGACTCACAAGGGAGCAACACACTTAGGGATCCCCACGACTCCTAAGGAGAAATTACACTTGCGAGATCCTCACGACTCGTAAAGAGAACCCTCCTATGAGACCCTCACGGTTCATAAGATTCAAAAGTCTTAAGCTACAGGGATCTGAACCTGTTCTTAAGTCATCACAACCTCCAATTCTGCCCTACAAGCGTCTCGACCCTTGTATACAATACACGGGCGCGAATAAACATTTCCCTAACAAAGTCACATCCGTGACTAGGGATATGTTTGCACAGTGAACAGCCCTTGTAAGTCCTTTCGACTTATAAGGAGAAAGCACTCTTGTAAGATCCTTACGACTTATAAGAGACCATACACTTAGGAATCCTCACGATTCCTAAGGAGAAAACGCACCTACGAGATCCTCATGACTCGTAGGGAGAAATACCTTTATGAGACCCTTACGTCTCATGAAGTCAAAAGCCTTAGTCGACAGGATCTTAACTCTGTTTGCTAAGCCACCTTTGTTCGACATCGACAGAGGCAAATGCTGATTCGCTCCTGGCAATATCCCAGTTGTAGCGATGCCGATGACGAAATCGGTGTCAAATCCAAAATTCGCAGTGAAAAACCAGCGAGCCACAAATGCATCCAAAATAGCCGAAATGATTGGGCAACTCGCAATAAAAAGCAGCGAGTAAACAAAATAAAAGGCCGAAATGATTGGGCACCACGAAAAATAGCCAAAATGATTGGGCAATCGCGACTTTCGTGATATAAAAGCTGAAATGATAGAGCATCGCGGAAAAAAAATATATAAAATGAAACCTTTTTGCCCTACAGGTGAGATCACATTGATCCCTGTAAACAATCCAGGGGCACAAACAAAAGGGGAACCATACCTTCCTACCAGGCTCCATAAAAAAAAGAAGCCATATCTCGATGGTTCATAGACAGCCTGGAGATCATCTCAACATTCGTCTCATTACAATAGATGCAACATCAGTAAATCGGAGCCGCAACAAAGCTCCCAGTTCATGACTCGACGATGCACAGACAACCGAGAGTCAACCCCTCCTGGTTTCGTGGAACACAGCTTATCTCAATCCTGACCCCGTGGTAAGCATCCAGAGCAAATCCTGGTCTAGTGGAACACGGCCTATGTCAATCCTGACCCCGTGAGAAGCGTCCAAAGCCGATCCTGGTCCTTGCGGAACACGGCTTATGTCAATCCTGACCCCGTGGGAAGCATCTAGAGCAAATCCTGGTTTCGTGGAACATGGCCTATGTCAATCCTGATCCCGTGGAAAACGTCCAGAGCGGATCTTGGTCCTTGCGGAACACGGCTTATGTCAATCCTGACCCCGTGGGAAGCATCCAGAACTAATCCTGGTTTCGTGGAACACGGCCTATGTCAATCCTGACCCCGTGAGAAGCGTCCAGAGTGGATCCTGGTCCTTGCGGAACACGGCTATATCAATCCTGACCCTGTGGGAAGCATCCAGAGCAAATCCTGGTTTCGTGGAACACGGCTTATGTCAATCCTGACCCCGTAAGAAGCGTCCAGAGCCGATCCTGGTCCTTGCGGAACACGGCTTATGTCAATCCTGACCCCGTGGGAAGCATCCAGAGCAAATCCTGGTTTCGTGGAACACGGTCTATGCCAATCTTGACCTCGTGGAAAACGTCCAGAGCAGATCCTGGTCCTTGCGGAACACGGCTTATGTCAATCCTGACCCCGTGGGAAGCATCCAGAGCAAATCCTGGTTCCGTGGAACACGGCCTATGTCAATCCTGACCCCGTGAGAAGCGTACAGAGCGGATCCTGGTCCTTGCGGAACACGGCTATGTCAATCCTGACCCCGTGGGAAGCATCCAGAGCAAATCCTGGTTTCGTGGAACACGGCTTATGTCAATCCTAACCCCGTGAGAAGCATCCAGAGCGGATCCTGGTCCTTGCGAAACATGGCTATGTCAATCCTGACCCCGTGGGAAGCATCAAGAGCAAATCCTAGTTTCGTGGAACACGGCTTATGTCAATCCTGACCCCGTGGGAAACGTCCATAGCGGATCCTGGTCCTTATGGAACACGGCTTATGTCAATACTGACCCCGTGGGAAGTATCCAGAGCAAATCATGGTTTCGTGGAACACGGCCTATGTCAATCCTGATCCCGTGAGAAGCGTCCAAAGCGGATCCTGGTCCTTGCGGAACATGGCTATGTCAATCCTGACCCAGTGGAAAGCATCCAGAGCAAATCCTGGTTTCGTGGTACATGACTTATATCAATCCTGACCCCGTGAGAAGCGTCCAGAGCGGATCCTGGTCCTTGCGGAACACGGCTATGTCAATCCTGATCCTGTGGGAAGCATCCAGAGCAAATTCTGGTCTAGTGACACGACCTATGTCAATCTTGACCCGTGAGAAGCGTCCAGAGCCGATCCTGATCCTTGCGGAACACGGCTTATGTCAATCTTGACCCTGTGGGAAGCATCCAGAGCAAATCCTGGTTTCGTGGAACACGGCCTATGTCAATCCTGACCTCGTGAGAAGTGTCCAGAGCGGATCTTGGTCCTTGCGGACAGGCTATGTTAATCTTGACCCCGTGGGAGCATCCAGAGAAAATCCTGATTTCGTGGAACACGGCTTATGTCAATCCTGACCACGTGAGAAGTGTCCAGAGTGGATCCTGGTCCTTGCGGAACACAGATTATGTCAATCTTGACCCCGTGGGAAGCATCCAGAGCAAATCCTGGTTTCGTGGAACACGGCCTATGTCAATCCTGACCCCTTGAGAAGCGTCCAGAGCGGATCCTGGTCCTTTCGGAACACGGCTATGTCAATCCTGACCCCATGGGAAACATCTAGAGCAAATCCTGGTTTCGTGGAACATGGCTTATGTCAATCCTGACCCCGTGGGAAACGTCCAGAGCGGATCCTGGTCCTTGCAGAACACGGCTTATGTCAATCCTGACCCCGTGGGAAGCATCCAGAGCAAATCCTGGTTTCGTGGAACACGGCCCATGTCAATCCCGACCCCGTGGAAAACGTCCAGAGTGGATCCTGGTCCTTGCGGAACACGGCTTATGTCAATCCTGATCCCGTAGGAAGCATCCAGAGCAAATCCTGATTTCGTGGAACACGGCCTATGTCAATCTTGACCCCGTGGAAAATATCCAGAGCGGATCCTAGTCCTTGCGGAACACGGCTTATGTCAATCCTGACTCCGTGGGAAGCATCCCGAGAAAATCTTGGTTTCGTGGAACACGGCCTATGTTAATCCTGACCCTATGGAAAACGTCCAGAGCGGATCCTGGTCCTTGCGGAACACGGCTTATGTCAATCCTGACCCCGTGGGAAGCGTCCAGAGCAAATCCTGGTCCCATAGAACACGATTAAAGTCAATCTTGACCCCATGGGAAACGGCCAGAACAACCCTTGACTCCGTGAAATGCGGATAATGTCAACCTCGTCCATCACTTACAGGTCCTCACGACTCGTAAGGGAGAAAACTTTCTTGTGAGATCCTTACGACTCTCAAGAGAAAATGCACTTAGGAATCCTCACGATTCTTAAGGAGAAATTACACCTACGGGATCCTCTCGACCTGTAGGGAGAAAATTCTTTATGAGACCCTCACGGCTCATAAAGTTGAAAAGTCTTAGGAGGCAGATCCTAACCCTGACTCCTAAGCCATCGCTGTCCTACAAGGAAATCAAAATAGATTATCCACAAAATGCATTTATTAAAAGGGACACACCATCATGAAGCAAAATATGTCTTTTATTCATGAATCAAAATGAATACAAAGTAAAATTTATGAAAGAATAAAAAAAATACTCTCATTCAGGAGTATGTACAAAAGAAGAATAAAAAAAAAATACAATTCTTCAAGCCGGCGGATGATTTAATAGGTTTGCCAGTTCATCCTTTTTCCGCTGGGCCTCGGCTTCATGATTTATTATCGTTAAAAGACGGGCCTCCACTTGAGCCTGTTGGGCCTGGTACTAGGCAAGCCGACTTTCAAGCTCTTTTTCGGTAACTTTATGAGCTTCGACCATTTCACAAGTGAAATGATGGCTTTATCAATGGCTACCACCTCCTTGATAGCCTCCTGAAGCCCTCGCCAAAGTTCATACGCCCGAGTGGTCTTGGCTGTAAGATTAGCTTGAAGTTCCCCTAGAGCGGTTGAAGCTAATTTCCTCTCTGAGAATTTGCGGCTGAGCCTCTTCTCGCATGATAGCATATTCACAGCGCACCGCTCAATCACCCCCCGTAAGCTCTCCTTTGCAGCCATAACCTCTGAAGGAAGGCGTGTACATTCAAGAATATGCAAGCATGCCTCCACCTGACGACAGAACTCAACCCAGACTTGCACCAATGTTTCACTATAGTAAGTAGCAAGAAAGGGAAGAGAACCATTGGCTTCAGCGGCAAATGCTTCGGCCGTGATCAGACTGCCAGCACGAAGGTCTTCAATCAGAGCCGACAAGGAGTGAAAGCTTAGCTTTGCCATCCATTCCGAGGTACGTAGAGCATAGGGGCCGGGTGGCATGACGATGCGAGATTCCAGTGTGGTAAGAACTGGAAAAGCTGTTAAGATTCGTAGAAAACAATCAGCGAGACTCACAAGTAAAGAACGGGTGGAACAACATCGAAATTTTACTTACCCACGGTCATGCAAGAAGGGTCTGAAGGCTCCCCAGGCCCGTCAAGAATCTCGACTTCGTCATCAGCTTCCAGAACTGTAGAAGACATCAGTGTCATTATATGAAATAATAATAATGCCGTGAGGAGAGGGCAAATGACACTAACCTTGCCCGGAAGAGAGGACGATGCGTTGAGGAGATATCGCCTGCGGAGCGGCCATCTCTAGCAGACGCTGAAAAGACTTCGTGGAGGACAGGTCCACAATGGACGCTGCCAATCCTCGTAGCTCTGTAAAGGCAGGAAGGTTCAGATAATGAAGAGATCATTAAAATAAAAGATAGAAGAATACCTTCGATGTCCTCCTACTCTGGACTGGAGGAATAGCAGCTTCAGTGGCCTCCTTCGTACCCCCAGGCACATCATCGGGGATGTGGGCCGGTATAATAATTTCCGGTGGAGGGGCAGTGGCTATCACCGCAGGCTCCAATGAAAGGACGGTGGCCTCGACTACCTGTCCCGCAGTCTCCGGGCCGTGCCCAGAAAGATCCATTGAATCCGCGGCCAATGAAGATGCCTCTTCTAGGGGAGCAAGCACCGGGGGAACGGGAGTCACCGAGGGAAGCTCCGCTGCAGGAAAAATAGTTGTATTGACCCCCTCCACACTTATTAGTGTCTCATCGGGGATATTGGTAGAGTCCATGGTCAAAGCGCGACTCGAACTCAGATCCTCCGCCATTGCCGAAGTCCCTGCAAAGTTCTCACAAAGATAAGGATATATATATATGTATATGAGCAGTACAAAATATTACAAAGAGATATATGAGTATACCAATGCGCAAAGGAGCCTCTAGTATGTCTTTTTCAAGTCTGCGTTCCTTCTGGAGGAGGTATGCTCGCCGGGGTTCAAGGGTAGACTTGTGGACACCAGTCCACAATGAAAGCGCATCTTCGGCGTCGGCTGAGATAGGTTGCTTAAGGGCTCTCTCGCCTCCTTCTTCCAAAGGACTTATGAATATCCGCCGTATCGATGGAGGATCTTCATAAAAGATGACGGCAGGATAAGGCCTCTTCGGGATCCTTACATTCTCAGATTCATCCTTTGAGCGTCTTATAGCCTCAGCCAGTTGTGCGGCTTCCTCGACAGATGAACCCGGGAAAAGAAGACCACCATCCGATTCTTGCATGGCTAGTGGTTCATCTTGAAGGATAGGCTCTGATTCCACTAAAAAGTCAAGCAGATTGGTGACCGTCTTCTTTCTCCTCTTGGACCCAGAACTAACTGCAGAAGACGATCGCTTCTTTCCCCTCGGTGCTATAGTGCGACGTTGACCCACTTCGCCTTCAATATCCTCACTCGGCGGTGCTACTGACGATGACACTGCCATTGCTAACACCGCAGTTGATGATACTTCTACTGGCACCCTATTGGCCCTTGATTGAGCTCTAGTTCGCGGCGGCATACCAGCTGTGGGAGTCAGATCCACTTCCGCCGCCTCCGGAATAAGTACGATACCAGTATCTCTCAAGGGAGGGCGAACCACTGCCCGCGGTCGCGGCGGGACTCCCGTAGCCTGGATCGGAGTAGGAGCCCTATATCCGAGGAGTATCCTCCTCTCCTCGGCAATGATGGGACTGACTCGGTGGAGGTACCGGCCCGTGAAAGACCCCACACATCGAGGAATATAATCAGCTTCAGGAATCACAAAGCGGGAGCCGGTGTTTAGCCGCATGAAGTGATGAGCGGCGTCACGAACGACTTCTGACGATGGGCTGGGCTCCACTGTAAATGCCTCAAAGGGGACACCCTGGTCATACCCCAGTTGCCGAGCAAAGCGGTGTGGGTTGTACCGTATAAAAAGGGCCGCACCGTTCTGACGAAATACCAGATAACCCGGTCTGATCGAATATAAGTGCATGGCTTCCTTGGGCTTCAGGGAAGGTACTCGCTCTTTCGACGAGTCACAAAGCTGTTGAATCGGTCCTGAAGGAGCAGAGAGGACTCGATCGTTGAATACCATCCCGCCCGTATTCGCATAAGGATTAATCAGCACACGAATAGCTCCGGACTGAGTCGGATCGGGAGCAGAAGCGTCCACCAACCTCATGAGCCGCGGAAAAGTGTAGGCATCATAAAAGCCGGGTCTCTGATGCGCGGCAAATGCTCCTAGCACATGCATCTCAATCCATGACGTAAAGTAATGAAGAGAGAAACTCACTACGTTCATGCCTGGTGTTGAGGTATTGGCTGCAACGCTTAACCCATGATACAGATGCGCTAGCCCTGCAATGCCCACGGCTAGTCGCGTCCCTCCAGCGATGCGATGAGCAGGGTAAATGACCGAAGCTCTCATGAATCGACGGTGCGTTGGAATGACGAACCAGCTGAGCCATACGCTAATAAAACCCACGAAGAAAGTCTCTTCATCTATACCAGGAGCTGCAATCGACTCAAAAGGTACAGCCGACAGGATTGGAATATAGAATTGCGGAAAATCCGCTTCTTTAGCCGGTAGCTTATTTAAACCGAACCCAAAGGGGTCGTTGATATTCGTGAACTTTGGAGCCGTCTTTGATAGAACGTCTCCGCGAAGGAAGCAGGCGATAAATCTTTTGAAAGTGACGCCCTGCTCCTCTGACTCTGTGAATAGCTTCTCAAAAATGCTCAGAGTATTGATTAAACTTGGGTGCTTGTGGCGGACGGCATTTTCAGTCGACAGGTCGTCAAGCATAGCAGGCTCAGTTTCAAAAACATACTCATCAGGAGGCAGTAGTTCTTCATAAAGCGTCCCCCTGACCGGCAACCCCGAGATCTCGCGAAACTCTTCCAAAGAAATTGAAACTTCGCGGTCCCCTAGAAAGAAGGTGTTGGTGGGAAGATTCCATTGATTTAAGAAAGCCTTAACCCACCAGACATGAGGGGACTGATAGTGGAAGAGAGACGCGTACACCGCCTGATAGAGCCCGACCGTCTGCAATCGCGCACGATGAGCAGACAGGATACAACGATCCCAGAGAAGGTAACCCGTGGGTTGTCGAGGAGTAAGCCCTATTTTGTAAACCTGTCCCCAGGGCTGGGCTTCACCTTGGCAGATACAACGCCCTAAGATGTCTATAGCCGGCACAGGGTGATTTGGAATCCCAGTTGTCGACGGCTCGAGCCATCCCGTAGGGGTCCAGTTCAACATCTCCACAGCAAAGGCGATCCGTGGATGCTCCATCGGCAAAAATGGGTAGGTAGGCTCCGTTGGTATCTCGCAAAGAAAGCTGCAGCGGCCCCGAATGATCTGCCCATACCAGGTCCCCCATAAAAGCAAGTTGGTGCAATTAGGATCGTGAGCTCTAATCATCGCCATTACCTCTTCATCGGATGGTGACTGAGGAAAGGCAGCCTCCGAGCGGGTGAAAGGGAAGTACGGAAGAGAAGCTATTGTTCCTGAAACAGATAAAAAGAAACTGTTAATGAAGCCCACATGTGTATATATATATATATATATATATATATATATATATATATATATATATATAAAGGACAGTGGAAGAAAACGATAAACAAATTATTTTATGGGACCATTTGTCACGCCCCGCTTCCCAGAGTACGCTAAGATGGGCATGTGACATAGCCAACCATGCTACCTGTGGATAGGAAAATCCTTCCACAGTCACATTACGGCTGTAGAGATATCCAGAACAAGAAAGTAAACTAAACTATCTAGTACATGTCTATGAGCCAGAATAAATGAGTCAAGAAATAATAATATGCGGAAGCAAAAGATACGATAAATGAACCACCTAGGAAGTAAAACTGCATACCGATAGGATCTTCACCGCTCGGTT
The DNA here is from genome assembly GCA_030015575.1 of Agapanthus africanus. Taxonomy (NCBI): domain Eukaryota; kingdom Viridiplantae; phylum Streptophyta; class Magnoliopsida; order Asparagales; family Amaryllidaceae; genus Agapanthus; species Agapanthus africanus. The sequence continues at coordinate 64,867,363 of CM057338.1, read as the reverse complement.
TAACAGCGGCAATACTCCTGATCAGTCTGCAACAAAGGTAGAGGATCTGGGCCATGCAAAACCCAGACGTCAACGCGTCATAACATCAAGCAATACTAAAACAGGGGTAGCAATACATGCAAGTGTGAGTATAAATGGTAAAACGAGCATAACAGTGATATAAGTAAGGACAGTGGGGTACTGTGTAGTGAGTTATCTTAACTGGTCTATTAGGTTAGCTACTCTTGAGACTTTGAAATCAATTTGATGAATCATCGATATAACTCAATAGTATCCCGTGCGTGCCTGGGACCACGGTCAAGATTCTCGGGCTGAATCCAAGACGTGCCGCTATGCAGTAAAAGGGTAGTATGTAAAGATGAGTGATGTCAGCATCATCACCCCGGGGCTGGCCTAGCCCGTAAGACTGATCAGAACAGGTATCGAACTGTCGAGTTACAACTCAGGTTTCATCATTGATTTCCCCATACTCCCAGGTTATGTGTATTCAAGTCAGGTATTAGATAATCTAGAGCTAATGCCAACACAGAATCAGGCAAGTACATGTTTGTCTGGATAGACAACAGGAACTGTCCGTAAGGACAACAGGTCAGGTTTGTTGGCATTAGACACAAGATCAGGTAACAGGTAAGATCATGGTACATCATGTCAAGCCAGGTAATGTATAAAGGTGTCATGCCATGTCAAGAGTTGTACGGTACCATGTCGTGTCAAGTAATGGGTGTAGCAAGTCATGTCAGGGTGTACAAGATATCATGTAGGTGCTCATAATCAAACTAGCATAATCATGGGCATACAGAACAAGCATGTGTACTAATAGAATCAACAAGCTGGAACTTGTAACGTGAAATGCAATCAGGTACAGATTAAGGTATGTAGATGCACAGTTATCAGTTTGGGTTTAAGGGATAGTTTCAACATTACATGAATACGGTATAACACATATGGATGTTAAATCATGTTAATATGTACTAAGTAATCTAGAGGTGCAATGATATATAAAAATACGTTCAATGGATGCAACCAGGTATTCGGGATAGAAACTATTTAAAAGTGCTATGGGTTATGCAGTTAATTAGTAAGTAATTTAACCACGGATGTGGGTACACAATATTGTACTCTAACATGCAATAAGTTATCGTTCAAGATCCAAAACTAATATGACATACGGGACATCGAAAAGGAAAAATGGAACAGGCAAATGCTATAAGTAATCTACAGTTTTATTGTGCAGTTTAATAGATATAAAATTATTCTAGATAGCATGTAGCAAGTTTTCACTTGCCTCGGAGATCCACAGATGCACGGCACGCGGCAAGAATGCGAGAAAACGACGGAAAACTCCATTGGGGCATTACATCGAACACTTGC